>CM066034.1:786071034-787415066 GCA_033557465.1 Ichthyophis bannanicus | reverse complement strand
TCCAGGAACTTGTCCAAACCTTTTTTAAACCCAGCTACACTAACAGCTTTTACTACATCTTCCGGTAAAGAATTCCAGAGTTTGATTACACGTTGAGTGAAAAAATATTTTGTCTTATAAGTCTTAAATGGATTACATTGTAACTTCATTACATGTCCCCTAGTCTTTCTACTTTTTGATGGTGTAAACAATCAGTCTACATTTACCCATTCTACTCTATTCATTAATTTATAGAACTCTATCATATCTCCCCTCAGCCATTCCTCTTCTGTTGAACAGTCCTAACCTTTTAAGCCTTTTCTGATAGGGTTATCCTTCCATCCCCTTTACCATTTTGGTGGCTCTTCTCTGTACCTTTTCTAATTCTGCTTTATCCTTTTTAAGATATGGTGACCAGAATTACACAGAATATTCAAGGTGCAATTGCACCATGGAACAATACGGAGGCATTATAATATCCTTGCTTTTATTCTCTATTTCTTTCCTTATGATTCCTGGCATTCTGTTTGTCTTCTTGGCTGGGCAGAGGGTTTCAACGTCTTATCCACGATGACGCCTAAATCCTTTTCCTGGGTGGTGGTTCCTAATGTGGAACCTTGCATCGTGTAACCATAGTTTAAGTTGTTCTTCCCTAGGTGCATAACTTTAAACTTATACACATTAAATTCCATCTGCCATTTGGATGTCCAGTCTTCCAATTTATCGCTTGCAATTGTTCACAATCCTCTTGTGTTTTAACAACTTTAAATAATTTTGTGTCATCTGCAAATTTGATCACCTCACTCATTATTCCTATTTCCAGGTAATTTATGAATATGTTAAAAAGCAGCAGACCCAGCACAGTTTCCTGCGGTACTCCACTATTCACCTTTTTCCATTGAGAAAATTGACCATTTAGCCTTTCTATCTTTTAAGCCGTTCCTGATCCACAATACCAGACTGTCTCCAGTCCTATAACTTTTTAATTTCACCAAATTTGATCACCTCACTCATTATTCCTATTTCCAGGTAATTTATGAATATGTTAAAAAGCAGCAGACCCAGCACAGTTTCCTGGGGTACTCCACTATTCACCTTTTTCCATTGAGAAAATTGACCATTTAGCCTCTCTATCTTTTAAGCCGTTCCTGATCCACAATACCAGACTGTCTCCAGTCCTATAACTTTTTAATTTCACCAAGAGTCTCTCATGAGGGACCTTGTCAAAGACTTTCTTAAAATCCAGATGCACTATATCAACCAATTCACCTTGGTCTACCTGTTTATTCACACCTTCAAAAAAAATAACAGATTAGTAAGCCAAGACTTTACTTTGCTAAATCCATGTTGGCTTTCTCCCATTAAATCATTACTAGCTACATCAGTGGTTCTCAACCCAGTCCTCTGGGACCCCCAGGTCAGGCCAGGTTTTCATGATATCCACAATGAATATGCATGAGATAGATCTGCATGCACTGTTTCAGTTGTATGCAGATCTATCTCATGCATATACATTGTGGATTTCTTAAAAGCCTGACTGGCCTGGGGGTCCCTAGTGTAGAATAGGTTGAGAATATGAGAGATGGAAGGGACAAAAGTGAAGAAGATGGAGCTTAGGAGATGGGTGGGAATAGGATCAGAGGAGCAGGTAGTGAGTTTGGAGGGGGGAAGAAGGTGTGTATTTTCTCCTCAGAGATCATAGAAAAGGAAGAGAGGGTAGCAGAGATAGGGGGGAATAGTTGGGAGTGAAGAGGGGGAGGAGGGGAAGTAGCTGACATAATGGGGAAATGGAGTGTGATCTTGTGGATTTTGTCATGGATATAGTCAGCCAGGGTTTGGGCAGAAAGGGGAGGACGAGTCAGAGGTGGAGGCACCCTGAGGAAAGAGTTGAGAGTTGTAAAGAGATGGCAAGGGTCAGAGGCAAGAGAGTTAGTCAGGTGGACAAAATAGTCTTGTTTGGTGAGTGCTAAGGCTGGCTGGAAAGAGACAAGGATGGATTTGAAGTGTAGAAAGTCCATAAGGGATGTGAATCAAGTTCACTCAGCTGAATTGGCACAGGAACATAGATAGCAGGTAGTATGCCTCACAGGATGTGGATTGGGCAGAGCAAGAGCATCCAGAGCAGAGGAGAATGCAGCATTATAGGAAACTACTGCCTCATCAACAGACTCAGATAAAATAGTGGAGGAAAGAGGTGATGAGACAGTGGAAGAGAGAGACAAAGGGTCAATAGCATGAAGATTTCTGAAGAGGTTGGAGGAGATAGGGTGAGGTTGAGGTGGTGAGTGATGAAGAGTGAAGCTTAACAGGAATGGTCCAATAAGGGAAGAACTGAGGTGCAGGATTTTGAGAGTAAGCAATAAGAAAAGAATACAAGGTCGAGGCAGTGACCTTGCTAGTGAGTGGGGGCAGTAGAGCAAAGATCGAGGTTGAATGAGGAGGTAAGGGAAAAGAGCTTTAAAGCATAAGAGCCAGAAGGTTATTGACATGAATGTTAAGTCTCCAAAAATAAGGGAGGGGGGAGATGAATCCAGAAAGAAGGAAAGCCATGAGTCAAAGTCAGTGATAAAGGTAGAGGTGGACTTGTCAAGAAGTCGATAAATAACAGCTAACCAGAGAGGTAGTGGAGTAAAAAGGTGGATGGAGTGGACTTCAAAGGAGGGAAAAGAGTGAGACTGAGACAGCTGGAGGGGTTGAAATTGGCAGGAAGGAGAGAGTAGAAGCCCAACACCAACACGACAGTGAGTGGGACAAGGTGTGCGGGAGAACTGATAGCTGCCATGACAAAGAGCAGCGACTGATGCCGAGTCTTCTGGGGGGAGCTCAGTCTCAGTTAGAGCAAGAAGATGGAGAGCATTAGAGGTAACAAGATCATGAGTAAAGGCAAGTTTAGTTGAGATGTAGTGTGCATTCCACAAGGCACTTGAGAATGGGAGAGGGGTATGAATAATATTTGAGCTGTTGCGTGAAGATCTATTCCACAGATCCTGTGTTCCACTGAGGACAAGGACCAAAATAGCTTCCCCTATTTGTCAGTTCAGGAACCATCTGCTCCAGGAAGCAGTCATTTATTTAATCTAGAAACTTTATCTCCTTAGCATATCCTGCTGTGACACTGATCCAATTGATATCGGAATAATTGAAATCATCCATTATTACTGTGTTAGCTTTTGTTAGCTTCCCTGATTTCTTTTAGCATTTCACCATCTGTCTGTTCATTCTGGTCAGGCAGTTGGTAATACATCGCCTTCCCCTTTTTACATGGGATTTCTATCCATAGAGATTCTGCAGTGTATTTTGTTTCCTGCAAAACTTTAATCGTATGTGATTCAATGCCCTCTGTAACACAGAGCGCAATCCCGCCACCAATTTGATCTACCCTATCATTGTACCCAGGTGTCACAGTGTCCCGTTGGTTTTCCTCCTTCCACCAAGTCTCTGAGATGCCAATCATATCTAACCTTTCATTTAGTGCTATATATTCTAGCTCTCCCATCTTATTTTTTAGACTTCTAGCATTTGTATACAGGCATTTTTGAGGTTATATTTGATTCATATTAATCTGGTTATTGGTTGATAGGGGTAATTTGGAATCTTTCAGCTCTGTACTTAAGGGCATCTGGGTTACTTTTATCTTTATTGGAACCTCTCTGTCGGACCTCCTTTGCTAGTATCCTTCAAGTATACATCTTTTTGAACCATGTATTCTTGGGTGACTGTTGGCTTTCCCCTATTATCTAGTTTAAAAGCGACTCAATCTCCTTTTTAAAGGTTAATGCCAGCAGCCTGGTTCCATCTCAGTTAAGGTGGAGCCCATCCTTCGGAAAAGCCCCTCCCTTCTCCAGAATATTGCCCAGTTACGTTTGAATCCACAACCTTCTTCTTTGCACCGTCATCTCATCCACGCATTAAGACTCTGGAACTCTGCCTACCTTGCCTGCCTGCCTGCCGTTATGCTGATGTGTTAACTGTTACTGCGAGCCCAAATGTACAGTTAATGTGTGCCAAATTGTCCGTTAACTGCATAATGCACTTTAGTAAAAGGGCCTCTTAGACTATGATCCATTTAATAGAGTCCAGTACAGAATACATATTGTAGTGTGTAAAGAGATTTGGATTGCAAGCTTGGCTCACAATTTTAGGTTCTTTTCCAGTATGTGATGCAGTATAAATTCAGTAAGAAGTTAAATATTATGGTGCATTTGCAAAATAAAGATATCAGCATATGGCTGAATTTGTCACCTTATGTATGCTCTTTTGCAGAGTTTGCTGTTTATCAGTCCTTGCCTTATCAGTCTTTGTCAGTGGATACATTTTCTTACAAGAATGACGAGTATGTGGTTCTTGCTCAGCCTTTTATTGGAAAGTGCATCTTTCTTGAATGGGATCATGTAGAAATGGTTTTCAGAAACTATGACAATATTACAGGTATGAATGATGGGCAACATTTGACAATGCATTATTTTCTTCCCTAAGGTAAAGCCCTAATCCGTCTATTCTTTGGGGGCATTTTGCAGGTTCTTCCACTGTCGTCTGCAAGCCAATTGTTATTGAAAAGCAGCTTTATGTTATTGTTGCACAGCTGTTCGGAGGCTCTCATATTTTCAAGAGAGATAGTTTGGCAAATAAGTTTATAAAAATTCAGGATATTGAAGTTCTCAAAATCCGAAAGCCCAATGACATTGAAACCTTCAGAATTGATGGAGAGTGGTATTTCGTTGTTGCTGACAGTTCCAAAGCTGGTTTTACCACGGTTTATAAGTGGAACGGAAATGGATTCTACTCCCATCAGTCCCTCCATCCATGGTACAGAGATACTGACGTGGAATACTTTGAAATAGTAAACAAACCTCACCTAATCCTGTCAAGTAGCTCCCAACGCCCTGTAATATATCAGTGGAACAAAGCTGCAAGTCAATTTGTTAAGCGTATGGATATTCCAGAGATGGAGGATGTGTATGCAGTGAAACATTTCATGATCAAAGATGATGTCTATGTTTGCTTGACAAGATTTATTGGTGATTCCAGGGTTATGAAATGGGAAGGGTCGGGGTTTTTGGATGTACAGAGGATGCCATCACGAGGATCTATGGTATTCCAACCAATCGAAATCAATAATCATAAATATGCAGTTCTTGGAAGTGATTACTCCTTTACCCAAGTGTACAACTGGGACATCGAGAAAGCAAAATTTGTAAAATTTCAAGAGTTAAATATCCAGGCCCCAAGATCTTTTATCCATGTTTCCATAGATAAGCGTGATTTCCTCTTTGCCTCAAGTTTTAAAGGGACTACACAGATTTATAAGCACGTCATCATTGACTTAAGTGCATGAGCCACAAGATTCTATGAGTACCACAGAAGACATGCTGCTGTCAAAAAGACAGAATGAAGTAAGTGCATGACGACACGCCTTCTTATTATACTTCGGGCTGAATGCCTTTAAAAGTTGGGAACAAAGCATAACTAGCATCTTCATCTTTAATTGTCATGTCTAGTGGTTTTAGAGGCTCGACTTTAAAAAGAAAATGCCACTGTTAACTGGTCTTTGCATCTACAGTTTGTAAATATTACATTTCTTACTATGAAGAATATAAATATTTTAGTTTTCCATTTGTTTATTCACCTGTTTGAAAAAACTGCCAAATAAAATGTTTACATTTTCTGTCTTTTAAGGAGGCAAAAAAGAAACTTTAATTGCATAACACTGATGACATGTACCTTATTTGTCTAGATTAACTCGTGCACTGGAGGTGTAGTATTAATAGTTAACTAGTGACAGTAAGAGCTTTGGTAAGAGCTTTGGAAATGTCGTCAATAGCAAGTACAAGATAATAGTGTATCTACAGTTAGCAATCTGGATATTCTGTTTAAACAATAGTTACTTTATAGCACACAACTTGTATACAGTATATTTTAGGATCAGTCTCTTCCATTAGTTTGAGTTATAATTTACATTTTTTTCTATACAGCTAAAGGGAGAGAAAAGGAAATTTTGTAAACACTAACTATAAATGGTAACTATTAGTGCAGACTTGAGCATGCACCGACCCTCGCAAACAGTTACCTTGGTCGCTAAGCAGCCAGCATGGGGTTGTAATGCGGCAGGATTGGGATGGAGAGTGGGTGTGTTTGCCGGCAACAACCAGTGTTTGGGATATTGCCACACCACACACTAGCTGTCATGACTGCTGGTAATGCAGATGCACTTACTGCCACTTCAAAAGGTGGCATTGGACATCCGCACTACTGGCAGACCAGTAATCAGCCGCTGCAAAACAGGTCACCACTGCTGATCAATCCCCCCCCTTTCCCCCCCCCACACAGACACAGGTCACCTTCTCACTGAGGAAACCCTAAATCCCCTTCTCTGGATCCAGACGCCACCAAGAGTAAGACATCCCCCCCCCCCCCCCGAGCAAACCCCAACTCCTCAGAATAAGACCTCCTCCGATCCTCCCAGCTTCATAATCCCCTCTCCCAGACAGTAGCTAATGATGTAACTTCTTAAACCCCCCTTCAAATTAGGACCCTCTTGCCAGGCATGAATCCCTGCCCTTTTCCCCAGACTCCCCAGAGCTTACAGAGGGCTCTCTGGTGGTCTGGTGGCAAATGGGGAAAGACTGATCCCCCTCCACCTCACCCTGTCTCTTGCTACATTCAAAATGGTGCCAGTCTCTCAGTACTGACTCCTAACGGTAGCACATATTGCTGCTAAGGATCAATACCGCGAGGCCAGCACCATTTTGAATGTAGCCAGAGATGGGGCAGGAATAGAGGGGGACCACTTCTGCCCTGATCACCACTAGGATCCCCTTTGAGCCTTGGGGGGGAGGGGTTGGAAAGGTGGGGGGAAGGCAGGAGTTTGTGCCTGGTGAGGGAGGGCTAATTTGGGGGGGGGGGAGGTTAGTAAAAAGCTACATCTTTGGCTGCTATCCAGGTTGGGGAGGGGGGTCTTACTCCAGGGTTGCAGTTTGCTTGAGGGGAGGTCTTACTCTGGGGGCTCTTGGATCTGGAAAGGGAGGCTTTGTCAGTAGTGGGGGCTTTGTGGCTGCAGCCACTTGAATCTTCCCTGAGCTTTCGGACCAGTCCTGTGCTTCCTGCAGTAAGTTTCTGCCCTGTGGTAAAAGCAGCGCAGATGTTTGACACGCTCCCTGCATCTACTGCTGATGAATTTGCACTACTGCGCCAGCATATTTACATGTGCTGCATGGTAGGTGCAAGAGCTTACTGCACCTTAGTAAACATGCCCCTAAGTTTTTGCCCATACACGGCAGTGCTGGTAAACATGATACACAAATGTGCTGAGATATATTCACCCTCATCAAACGTGCATGCTGCCCTGAAAGAACATATGGTATAAAGACAGCGTGTGGTGGAGTTGTTTTCATCAGCACCGCCTCACATTTTCAAAACAGTGCTATTGCTGAAATTACGTGTTTAAAGGGTATCTTTAAAGAATATTGTTTCCTAATTGTCTTGTCGCCTGGTGTCAGATTTTTTTCTGTACACTATACTATGTGCTATCATTGCAAATGACCTGAAACTGGGATGCCTTCTAAAAAATATTAAAATAACCATCCCCATGTTTGCCGACCAGTATATTTCCATTTGGCAGACGTGTGGGTGATATTGCAATTGGTAGGTGTCTTTTTTAGGGATTAGTTGCTTCTTCATTGGGGAGTGCCATGCCTTCCTCTTCCCTTTTCATTCAGAAGCGTACATGTTGTGCCCTACCTCAGAAACATCTGTAGCACACAAGAAAACAGGAGGCAGCCTGACAACAGCAGCTGCTGCACTGAAGAAGCTCTGCATTTTCTATGTCACAAAAATAAAATATTTCTTGCAAAAGTTATAGAAATAAGACATTTGCCACTGTAGCATATACAATGGCTTAGATGATTTATAACATGTTTTTATTTAGTTATTTGGTTTGATTTTTGAATCGCCACTATCATAGGACCCGTGGCTATTTACACTGCTGAGACAACAACAAGAGGGAGGAGACTGAAAATGAACTAATAAAAGATTTTCTCATGCTTTGTACCAAATTTTGTAATCTTACTTAGACCGCTAAAGGTCTCCCCTTTATAACAATAATCACAAAAACCTGACATCATAAACAGATGGAAAATAAAATCTTGTTCCGTGGTTCTCATCCTGGAAACTAGCCCAATTAGTCACGTTTTCAGAATATTCCCACTATAATAAAAGTCAGTAGCTTGTGCATTTCTTTTTTGTTAATATTTCTCCCCTGTTGTGTTCATGAACAGTCTGCAGCCAAAGAAAATTGTGACACCAGAGGCACTGAGCAGCAGAATAAGAGGCAATGTTGAGAGACTTATGCAGCATAGCTAATGGCGATGCTTGGCCCAGTTAACCAAACAAAATTTGGCAGAGCTGAAAATAGGTAGCACCATAACCTGCATGGTATAGATAGTGGAGATGCCAAGTCCTACTAGCTGAACAAAAGGCAGTGGAGCTGACAGCCAGCAGTGAAGTGGGCAGAGAGCCAAGGTCTTGCCAACTGCAGTAGAGTCAACAGCAAGGCACCTGTATGGGGCAGCTAGCAGGAAGCATATCAAAAGAGATGCTCCCACTGGGTGTGGTTAGGACGTCAAGGAGGGGCCATGAGGACAAGAGCAGCAGGGGCAAGACTTGTGGAAGGGGGATGAAGGAGTGAGGGGGGTAAAAGTGATACAAATAGTGTTAAGGTAAAAGACTGGATTATGCACAGCTCAGTTACTCATACAACTAGCCCCCTTGCTCACACATACCCAATGCTTTCACTCATACTCATTCCCTCAGACACCCTACCCACTCACTTGCCTGCAGAAACAGAGTGCACACACAAACAACTCATTCACTGGCCAATGGGGCATGTAGTAGGGATGTATTAAGCAAGATCTTACTGGCTAGATAGGCTGAGTATGGGAGATCTTTGAGGATCAGGGGTATTAGAGGTTGGAAGAGTCTATTGGGGAGGTGTGTGATGAGAAACATATGGGATTGGGGTTTTTGGAGGATGTGGGTCCAAATTGCAAAGGGAATTTTCTTGCAACAGATCACAAGGAGAAATCACATAAGATGTAAAAAAATGCAAAACAAAAATAGACAATGCCGAAAAGATGTGAAAAAAAAGAGGAAAAATGTTATGTTCATATACACTACAAAAGCAAACAATAGTCCAGCAATATAAAATGCTGAGTTTTTTTGTATGTCATGGTTATCGAAACTATTTCAGCAACCAACAACAATAATCCCAAACAAGATACAAAATGGTAAATAATACTTAACTCATTTGTGAAATTCTGTGTAGTTCAAAGCAATCATAACAGAAGGAGCTTTGATGCATCCAAACAAGCACAAAAACCTGACCATTGTTTCCAGGATTTACAATGCATCTCAAAAGGAAAAAAAATCACTTGACAATGGTCTCAAAAGGAAAGCTCAGCCGTGGTCTTCAGGAAAGCTCAGAAGACAGCAACAGTGACCATGAGTTTTCAACAAGAAACAATTTCTGTAAAAAATGTATGTTCAGGAGAGAATATTTGAAGATGCTTCAAAGAATTGCTCAATAATTAAAGAAGAGCAACATCACAATAGGAAATAAGTCAATAGGTTGTCTGGGCCTTCAGTGCATTTAAAGAGAAGTATTAACCAATGAGAAGGCAAAACAGAATTAGACAAATAGTGAAAGTGGAATTAATATGTCAGGCATCCACACAGATAGTTCTTGCAAAAAAGATTCTTAAAGGCTTGCCCTTCTACCTCCCAATTAAGCCTATTTTTTTTAAGTGCCATCAAGTCAGTGCTGACTCCTAGCAACACAGCAGCTCCTGTTTTTTTTGTGTCAAAATATGACTGGAAGTAGATTTCCAGGCCTTTTCTCCTGAGGCAATGGAGGGTAAAGTGGCTTGCCTAAGTCACAAGGAGTGCTTGATTTCTTGGGTACTAGGCTGTTTTTCTAAATACGAGAGCTACTCCTCCACTCCAATTAAGACTATGTGACTGCACAATCTACCAATCATAAATCCTCCATTGTTCATGATAGTCCAGAGCCCAGGAGTGATCTCCATTCCAGTTTAGCTCTATCTTCTCAATGACAGTAAACCAGAAACCAGCCAATGAATGTGTGGCTTGCAGCCAATGGGGTTTCATCATATGAATTATCAATGCAATTAAGACAGTCATCCAAATTTTACTTCCCAAAGTATAGCAGCCCACATGAACACAAGATGACATAAATCATTTATGAGATGTTTCAGTAGAGTGGCAGAGCAGATTGTGAACCAGGAAAGCCAGAATTCAAATCCTAACCCCGCCCCCCATCAGCCTCCATCAAACTCAGTTCTTTCCCTCTCCCAACAAGTTCCCTCCAATTACTCTCTTTCTCTCCATCCCTAGCCAGTCCCTACCAATCTCCACCAGTTTCTTTATTTTTATTTTATGTGTCCTTTGGTCCCTGTGTAATGGTGTCACAAACCTCCAGGTTCTATGGATTATAGGTTGGGAACTTCTGGCCTACCTAGCCCACTGGGTCTCAACTTTGTCTTGGCAGTACACCTAATTGGTTGGATTTTCAAGCTATCCGTAATAAAAATATATGAGAGAGATTTCCATACATAGGAGAACCAATATATGCAAATCTTTCTCAGGTATATTAGCTATAGACTAGCATGAAGACCTATCAAAAATGATGGGGTAAATCATAGTTGACACTGGCTCTATTTTAGAACCTTTATCTATTTACATCAACAAGATTGTGTGACCTTTGGTACCTAAGATAAGTTCTTATATCCATGATTCTGTATATTTAATCAACTATTAGAGTGTCTGTGAGGGTTGCCAGTAGGCTTGTCTTTCCTGGGGCCTGTGCTGTTTAACATGTTCATAATGATCTGGCAATAGAAACAGCAAGTGAGGTGATCAAATTTGCAGATTACACAAAATTAATCAGTGTTATTAAAAAGGCAGATGATTGTGATGGATTGCAGAAGGACCTCGAGAGACTAAGAAACCGGGAATCTAAATGGCTGATGAAATTTAATGTGGACAAGTGCAAAGTTGCGCACATAGGGATAGATAATCCAAACTACAAGCACAAAGAAAAGATCTTAGAGTTATTGTATATAATACATTGAAATTTTCAGCCCAGTGTGCTGCAGTTGCCAAAAAACACTTTAGGAGTATTTGAGAAAGGATTAGAGAATAAAACTGAAAATAGAATTATGTCTCTGTAAAAGCCCATGGTACAACCACACCCAGGGCCAGCCCATCCACTAGGCGAGCTAGGCAGCCAACTAGGGTGGCTGGCCCGGGTGGGTGTCAGCAGCAGCAACAGCAGCACACATGACCAACCACGCTGCCCCCTCCCCAGCTGCTGCTGATTCCGTTTGGAGGGAGGCTGGCAGCGGCAGCAGCAGTATTTCCAAAAGCGGCTGCTTTTTGCCATCACTTTATTGCCTGCGGCAGGCCATGTTTTTCAGCAAACATGGCCTGCTTTGTCTAACCCCACTCTGTCAGTAAGTTGTGTCAGAAGGAGATCAGAAGCGGCAGCCCATGTGTGCTGAAGGACATGGCCTACCACAGACAAGAAAACAGCGGCAAAAAGTCCCGCTTTTTGAAATACTGCTGCTGCCTGCCTCCCCCCCCCCCCCTCTTGAGACAAAATCGGCAGAAACTGGAGTGGGGGAGTGGCAGCAGCTGCGGGAGGGGACGGCAGAAACCGTTGGGCCAGCCCTGACTGCACCTTGAGTATTGTGAGCAGTTCTGGTCACGCCTTCTCACAAAGTATTTAATAGAGCTGGAAAGATGATAAAAGGGGATCAAACATATCCCTTATGAAGAAAGGCTAAACAGATTAGGGCTCTTAGGCTTGAATAAGAGATGACTGAGAGAGGATATGATAGAAGGTTTTAAAAGTCTGAATTGGGAAGAACAGTTAAACAGGGAATGGTTATTTAATCTTTCAAACAATACTAGGACAAGAGAACACCCCATGAAACTAACAACCAGCAGACTGAAAACAAATCATAGAAAGTATTTTTTCACATAGTGTACAATTCAGCTATCAAATTTGTTGCCAGAGGATGTGATCAAAGTGACTAGAGGTTTGAACAAGTTCCCAGAGGAAAAGTCCATAATTTTTCCCTTGAAGTATTCTATGAAAAATTTGATCTACCTTTTGGGATTTGCTAGTTATTTGTCACCCAGTCTAAACGGTATCAGAGGCAGGATGATGGGCTCAATGAACCTTGGTCTGACTCAGCATGGCTTATCTTATGTTCTTATGTACTGAAAACTGAATAGATAGAAGGACACCGATATTTGAGAACCAACATACTACACATTTTCTCCATTGAGGAAAATGGGAGCTCATGTTGGCCCCTTGAATCATCAGTAAATTTAAGAGTGGGAAGAATTGGCAATAAATGGGGGAAATCTGCCATCATAGGATGATATTGACTCTTCAGGCCAGTTCTTTGATATTGGGCCAAAATGTCTAAAGTACTGAGGAAGCATTAGTATATATTATTAAGACTATTTAGAAGAATAACATTTGATTATGACATCATATCAAACAGTAATTGTTTTTTGAACTATTTGACTGCGTTAAGAGAAAGATAACTTACTCTATTTGGGTTATCTGAATATGTCTGTACTAGTGGGAAATGCAATTAACAATTTAAAGTATAGAGATACAGATATATAGGTTTTATTTATATGCTGATATATGTATTCCATCTATTTATGCTTAATAACCTTTATTTGAATAACTACTACCTAAATTTGTAATAAGTATTAAATAAAATGCCAGGAAGCTTTATATAAAGTTCTTGTATTTGCTTTCAGAATTTTGAGAAAACGTCTTGAAATGGAAAGGAATGATAGTACAGACCAATTCAATTATGTATGCCTTACAAGTATGAAAAACAATGACCTCGTGATATCAATAGCGTCACAAAGAGACTCTGAGAGCTACCGTAAAACTCTAATATTCTTAAACAGTTTCTTTATGATTGATGTGATATGATTTCCAACACATTATCATTTGTGTACGGCCTAAACGCAATAACGATTTGCTGTCCACTTGCATTACTACTCATTAATTATTGAACCCCCTGTTCTTACTCATAGTCACTGGCAATAAATCTCTGTCCAAAAGAACAATCATTATGTATTCGCTGTTGACACTAGATATGTTTGAGTCAACTAGCTCTCATATAAGAAAAAAAGCTTTGAGCTTCTAGGTAGTACTGTGTAAACATCCTTATTGGTTCTCAGAATCTGAGTACTGCCAAGGAAGTGAGATACATTGTGATAAGAATCTAGCTCTACCCAGTGCCATGAGACTGATATCAG
The DNA here is from genome assembly GCA_033557465.1 of Ichthyophis bannanicus. Taxonomy (NCBI): domain Eukaryota; kingdom Metazoa; phylum Chordata; class Amphibia; order Gymnophiona; family Ichthyophiidae; genus Ichthyophis; species Ichthyophis bannanicus. Next base: position 787,401,722 of record CM066034.1, on the reverse strand, counting down.
GGTAAAAGCTACTTTTCCTGTGGTTGATCACATCACACACATATTTTGCTAGTTTGAAGTAGAGCCAAAGCAGCGGTCAAACACCATTCACATAGGACATGCGGAACAAAAAGATATGTACCTATGTAAAGAGCTATTTACACAGGTAAAAAGGCTTTGTGAAAACTGCCCACTCTGTAAGCGAGTAAAAGGACGTATACTGTTCCACAAAATGCATACTTGTACCAGTATTTTAGTGGACTAATACTTTCCTTTTGCGATCCGGTGCATAGTCTGCGGGTAAAAGTATCTGTGGACATTGCAAGCACTGTGCATTTTCGAAAACTGCCCCTAAAAGGCATAATGGTTATTCACTAAAAGTAGGAACATGTATTATTTCACCTGTGCTAGGGCTAGGAATGGGGATTTCCAGCAAGATATTTTAGAAACGCCTCATTTCATGCTTGACAAGAAAAAACGTTTCCTTTAATTAGCAGATACGGAGAGGAATTTTCAACAGCTGTTTACCCGAGCAAACATTGATTTACCCAGGTAAAACAACTGGCTGAAAATTGGCCGGCCTTGGCCCCGTTAAAAGAGCACAGATTCAACAAACACACATGCGTTTACCATGTTGAGGACATGGTTAGGATGGGGGAGGGAAAGAACATGCATAGATTGCATTTTGAAATCTAGCCATATACTTCTCTGTGAATACTCTAGCTGCACAAAAAAGAGGCGAAAACGAACCCACGGCAACTGGTGCAAAACCTATGAGTACAACATTGCCCTGGGTTTTGCCCCAGTGTGAGCAGTTTGAGCAATCCCTGCATTATGTGGCTTCTCTATACATAACTGACAGTAAAGCAATTTCAGAAAGTTAGGGTAAAGGTCTGTATGTATTTGAATGGCATGATCATGTTTGGCTTGAGCAAAAAGAGAAACCAATCACTTTGGCAATTTCTTAAATGCCAGCTTAAATACTGGAAAACATTCATGGCTCTGCTATTGGGGGAAACCAGAGATGCCCTCGCTCAGTGCTTTTGTGATTCATGAGACTGTGTCTCTTCAGAATTATGCTATGCTATTACCATGTACTAAAAAGTGCCAGCAACATTTCGCTTCCCTCTTGGGTAACGTTGTGCCTTTCTGCACATACCTTCCCTTTTTCAAATTACCTCACGAAACATACATGAGCAATTTAGACTTCTTTGTTCAGGTTTTGCTTTCACTAAACTAAGAGCAAAATACAAAGCCATCATCACCACCTTCAAGGTCATTCACAATCTATCAGCTCCCTGCCTCTCTGAAGTGATCACAACATCGCACACAACAAGACCAAGAAGAGCTGCCAGTCAGAACCTCCTAAATATCTCCCTGCTCAAGACCAAAACCATACAACAGACCAGCAACAGAGCATTCTCCTTGTATGCTCCATCAAGAATACTATGGACCTGATGTCCAAACATAAGCCAAACACTAACACGCTGCACAGAAGACCAGAAAAGATAAATCAACCAACATTCCCCAAAAAGAAGGTCACATTTACATGTAAATAGTTCATTCCCCCCACTTATCCCCAAGTTGCACTCCCCTGCTTAATGTAAAGCAATTCCTCTGTAATTGTTATGCTGTTTGATATAAACTGCCTTGGATAAAGGTGGTATAGAAAAACTGTTAAATAAATAAATAAAAATAAATAAATACTAATTTATTTTTAGCTTGCCTTTCCAAATAAAGCTCAAGGCGGATTACAGCATTTTTAGTATTCAAGCATAATAAGTTCTTTCCCAAAAGAGTTTACAGTCGAAGAGGGTAATTTTAAAAGACATTTCCATAGATAAAATAGTTTTCTATATGCAAACATGCCTTTTTCATAAATTGTTTAGGGTGTATGTGCTTAATCTATGAATGTATCTGACCTGAGCAGAGGCATTGCAGGGTGTAGGAATTTGGGCTTATGCACGTACCTTAGAAAATATGTACAAACGGTATGTGCACAAAATAAATGGGAAATGCATGCCGAGTATCAGGTGTAAATGTGTGCCTGTAGTCTCTATGGGATAATTTTCAAAGGAAGAGAATGTTTGGAAGGGCATAATGGCAGCCAAGAGGAAACGGCAAAGTGTTTAACTGTACCTAGTGATGATGGCAGCTGAATATTGACCTCAGTGGGAGTGATATGCTGACGTTCTATTGTTTTAAAACATACCCATGTGAAGGTTTCAGTTCTGTGCCCTAGAAACAGAGGCCTGGTATTCAGCGCCAGCAGCTAGCGCTGATAATGCGGTTAGCCACCGATGCTGAACTTAAAACCCAGATATTCAATGTCGGGACCATATCCAAGCTCTGGCATTGAATAGCCGGGCTGCCTGGATTGCCGCAAAGCTAACCGGTCAGTTTCTGCAGCAAAGGTTAGACCAGGGTGTCCTGCGCCTGACCTTCATCGTGAATCTCTAACTGGGCAGCGGCTCAATATCACCACTGCCCGGTTAGCGATGGGTGCCACCCCGGAACGCCCCCAGCACAGTGAGCATTGGGGCATGTAGCAGTGGCACCCATGGATATTCAGTGGCACTAACCATGAATGTCCCCCCGAGAGTGTTAGAGATCACATGGCTCTCTTCTTCAGATGTCAATATGTGCAATGAGCAATAGATCTTGCATAGAGATGTCACCTTGTACTGCCAGGTTTCCATCTGCCCCAGCTAACCTGAAATGATCACCTTTAGCATCTATCATCTTTGCTTTTGCAATCTATATATTTCATATTAGTAAGCATTCCATCATTTTTTCAGTGCATTTGAAGAATTTGAAAACCACTACTTCATTTCATTTATTAGTATTTATTTCCCACCCATCACCTCGTTACTGGGTGGGTTACAATAATGCATACATAGTATAAATGTCATGGCATAACATATAATATTCAAACAACAAAAATATATAGGATATCTATGCAAGAAGAAAATTCCTGGACATTTTCAGAGAAACAAGAACACTACAGATTTTGTTATCGGTCTGTCTCTCTTTTACAAGTGGGATCCATAGAAAGATGCTGAACAGCACTGAAATATGCTGTAATAAACACAAGTTTTTTGGGCATTCTTGATTAAAATAAAAAAAGACTTGCGATAGATCCCGCCCTGCTCTTTTCCAGCAGAACAGTTTATTACATAAATAGGAAAAAGTGACTGGTGGCATTCATCTAATTTAATTGACTATAATATACAAATTAAGCAAAAAAAATCCAGTTGGATAAATCAGTGGTACAGCATGTCCCTGACAAATTAAATTAGCAGCCATAGATAACTTAGGCCGAGTCTGACCTCATCTTACTCTATGCTAATTGCATTTATTATTTAAAGATCACTTAAAGGCCATTGAGAATGTCTGATGGGAATCTTCTAAGAGGTAAGGTCAGAGATTTCAAAATACTTCTCTGTGGACATGCAGAATATTGTCCTTATCAATGAAGGAGCCTGACACAGAAAACAGTTACTGTGGCTTCCAGTAGGATCTTCCCCGAAGCTTTTACATAGAAACACAGAAACAGATAAAGACCATATGGCCTATCCAGTCTGCCCTTCCATTCTGACTACTAAGCTGTGTAGTTCCTTTTTTCCCCTTAGAGATCTTTTGTGTTTGTCCCGTTCTTTCTTGAATTCAGATACAGTCCTCATCTCTACCACCTCCACTGGGAGGCTCTTCTACCCATCTACCATTCCTTCCATAAAAAAATATCTCCTCGGATCACTCCCGAGTCTATCCCCTTTCACCTATATCCTCTGCCTCCTCATTGCAGTGCTTTCCTTTGAGCAGCGCTTCACGCGTAAGCGCTGCTTCCTGCATGCTGCTGTTCTATAGGACCATCTCAGTCTTCATTTTCTGTGCAGCCATTCGGTTACATCCCAGTGCTCATCCATTAAAACTTCAAACACATATTTTTGTAGTATTGTTTATCTTGCCACTATCATGCAGTCTTCCTCTCTTCCTCTCTTCCTTTTTTACGTTTTTTTTATTTTTTTTGTGTGTCTGCCAGTCAAACCTACTTAGGCTCTGAGGGATCCAGGTGGGGAGATTTTTGTCAAAATCAAGTCATTTGATTTTGCTGTGGTTAACTTTATTGGTGATATGTCCCAGAAAAGTCTCAATAGTTTTAAAAGATGCTCATGGTGTGGCTAGACGTTACCCATTATTTGATACTCATAGTTGGTGCTTGTAGTGCCTAATCCCTCTCGATGTAATTTTGTTCACAGATGTGTAAAGAGAGGGCTCGAGTCAAGAAAAAAGTAGAAATGAATTTTTGGTTCTTTTACAACAGGTCCATTAACATCAGCATTGGAGGAATCTATTTCCCATGGGTCCAGAAGCTGCATTACATGTTGAGTATGCATCAACATCAACAGAGGCCCCTGCAAGTTTTCTGTCTGAAGAAGAGGAAGCATTCAGTCTCTTCTTCATTGAGATCATTGGCCATAATGTGGAACATCGAATGAAGGCTGAGTGCATCGAAGCATGACATGGAGAACACCAAGATACAATGAACATCAGTGACAGGCTCATTCCAAGAGAACCCCTTATCTTCTGTGGTGCAGGAGGGGGTACAACTGACTGCAGGGACCTGGAACCTATCCACCAATACTCCATCATGCTCTCCCCATGCCTTTTGGCATCATCAGCTTTTGAGGAGTAAGGTTTGAGGAAGATTGATGAGAAACTGGAACAGTTCCTGGCTGAGCATGACAGTGAGGCTCCGATATCATCAAGGACAAGACATTGACAGTCCAAGCCAATCCTCAAGACCCATGCAGTACCTGGAAGAATGGCATCAACACTGATACTTTGAAGAGCATCATGATCAAGGTCAGTTGCACTAGGTGCCAAAACTTCAGTGGTGAACTGAATTCATCAGCATCTTGACACACTCTTATGAAGCACTCTCCCACATCTGAGTGGAAGTTGAGCCAGGCAGTTACACACAGACGTCTCCTTTGGAGTTTTGAATCAGATTAAAAGCATTTCCTGGATTCTTTTTACAAGACAAAAAGAGTCTCTGAAGAGGAGGGTTCTATTATTTTCCCATCAAATCCAATGCCATCTCATGAAATTAAAAGGTCTCCACTGTAAAAGCTCTCCTGTATTGACTTTGCGATGACGCCTAAATCTTTTTCCTGGGTGGTGGGTCCTAATGTGGAACCTTGCATTGTGTAACCATAGTTTGGGTTGTTCTTTCCTAAGTGCATAACTTTGCACTTGTCCACATTAAGGGGTATGTTTACTAAGCAGTCTTAACGTGCGCACGGTGACGTTATCGCCTGATGAAGGCGCGTTACCGGGGGCTAAGGTACCTTAGCACGCGATAATGCGCTGTCGTCAGCACTCCCTAGTGACCAGTGGCTGTAAGGGTAGGATGAGCATTTTTATTGTTTCAAGGAGGAAAGGGCTCTTTAAGGCCAAGTGCAGGTTGGTCTTTGTAGTCCAGCTCCTTGTGTGAACAAATTGTATAAGCCAAATAGAGGGTATTAAGGCTTTTATTTCCCCTTTAACGCAAAGGCTCAGTAAGGCACAGAAATAAAGAAAGTCCTTTCTTTCAGGGTTTCACCAAACATAAGCAAGAAGAAAAACTGTTACAAGTTTCACAGTTGATTGGAGAGATTAACTGAAAGATTCTCTTACTTCAGAGCAACTTAAATAAGCAAAACAGTTCTCTGGCATTTAGCACAAAACATGAGCATTCTCAAAGCAAAAAGGTCTGTTCAATTCACAGTTCTGCTAATGACTCAAGGCTACTAGCAATACACAAGGTACAATCCATAAATTCATCTGTAGGCATGGGAATAGGGTTCTCTAGGTCTGTTTCCATGGACTCTGGGTTACTGGCCTCTCCCTCTGAATTGGATGTCTCCCTTGCTGCTATACTTTCCCAGACTCTGTCTCTGTTTGCTTGTTTCCAATAGGGCTGTTCTAAGGCTCCCAAACGAACATGGCCTGTTCTTCTGCCCTTAAATACTGGTTTGTAAAGCTCTGACTTGTTTCCTTTTCTCCTGCACTGAGCATCTGTTTCACCAGAGCTTCTAGGAGATAAACTTTCTTTTATAAATGAAGTGGCACCATACCTGGGCTTCCTCCTGTAGCCGGTATAACTGGAGCTTTCTCTCTGAGGCACCTCCCTCTGGAAACAGGCTTTCTCTTGGAACCTTCTGATCAGTGCTTTACCTTTCTGTAGTTCAGGAAAACCTGGTGAGGAATCCGGATTTCCTTGCTTCTGGGTAAAGGTAGCTCTGCTATCAGAACCTTTCCTTCTTGTACCTCTTAATCCTGATTCAGACTCTTCCGGTGAGCATAGGCCTCTCTCAAAGCATGGCTTTCTCCTCCCAAGCTCTTTGCCTCTGTGGTCCTCTGCTACCGAGTCTCTCTCCAGACTGACTCTCCTCGAGCTATCTTTCTTTCTGACTTTCTCTGCTCCTTTTCCAGCACTTACTATTCTGGGTGTTCTGCTTGATCCAGCTACGCTGCTTGGGCTGGAGGTGTCACTCCTTCCATCTGAAGTGCTTCTCCTGGCAGTCTCTCTCTGGACTGTCCCTCTCTGGACTGCTTTCCTCCAGACTGCTTCCCTCTGGACCGGTTCCTCCTGCTGGCCTGCTTTCCTCTGGACCAGTTCCTCCTGCTGGCCTGCTTTCCTCTGGACTGGTTCCTCCTGCTGGGCTGCAAAGTAATTGCATCCTCTGCACATCAACAGCTCTGTTAAAGACAGGTTTTTTTCTAAGTCTGCACTCTCAGTAGCTTCAGCTTCATGACACATCCCCCTTCTTAAAATATTACGGGCTGATTCTTCATTTTCTCTACAGCACGTAATTCTTGACATTGCGTCGGCATTATAATGCAGCTTTCCTGCTCTTATGTTCTACTTTATATTCATATGGCTGCAATGCCATGTACCTTGACACTTTTTCGGCTGACGTAATCAAGGCCAATCTTTCATGCCAATGTCGGAGGACATTTATATGGTACACTTGCTCATATCCCGTTGTGTCTTGTATTAAGTATGAAGCTGGACCAAGTGGTTTGACCACCTTATAAGGTCCCCTCCACTGAGCTTCAAATTTCGGGGTAGGCCCGGATACTAAAACAACTACCTTTTCTCCGGCAGTTAGTTGTCTGGGCTTTGTATCTCTATCATAATATCTTTCTTGCTTTTGCTCACTAACCTTCAGCTTTTCTTCCGCAAGACGTGAGGCTCACTTTAGACGGCTCCTTAAGTTTTTCAAAAATTGTGGTATTCCCACTTCGTTTTCTACTGGTTCCACCCATTGTTCACGTAGGATGTCTAACACTCCTCTAAGTGACCATCCGTACATCAGTTCATATGGCGACGTGCCTAGGGAAACCTGTGTTCTTTCTCTGCAAGCATACAATACGAATGGGAGCATCATATCCCACTCTGTCATTTCTCCATCTAGAGCACGACGTAGCATTTGCTTTATACTTTGGTTCATTCTTTCCACCAACCCGTTACATTGGGGATGATAGGCGGCGGTCTTAAGATGGTGAATGCCAAAGGCGTCCCACACCTGGGCTAAGTATTTGGACAGAAAATTACTTCCTCGGTCCGTCAATACTTCCTGAGGAAACCCTACCTCACAGAACAATTTTATAATTTCAGTGGCAATGGATTTTGCTGACACGTTTCTTAAGGGAGCCGCCCATGGAAACCGTGTGGCCTGGTCCATGATGACGAGTATATACTGGAAACCCCTAGGCGATTTTATGAGAGGTCCCACTATATCCATTGCCAACCTTTGGATGGGATCCGATATTACTGGCATCGGCAGTAATGGTACATCAGGTGGGCATATGGAGGTTACTCGTTGGCAGGAGGCACACGATTCACAAAAACGCGCAGTCTCCTTAAAAACTCCTGGCCAGTAAAACCGAGCCAGTATTTGGTCAAGGGTCCCTTGCACTCCCTTATGACCCCCTACTGGGTGGTCATGAGCTAACCTCAACACTGCCGATTTAAAGGTCTTCGCCACTACCAACTGTTTATGGATACCTCCCGACCGTGGGTCTATACTCTCCCTGTATAACACCTCTTCCTCTATGATAAACCTGGGAAAAGTATTTTTCTTCCCTTGGGCATGCTCAAACGCGCTTGCCAGTGCGGGATCATCTCTTTGCTCCTTGGTAAAAGAGGGGAATTTCTCCACTAATTCCGATGGAACCCAGGGTATTCCGCTCCCCCCTTCCAACTCGGCCCTGCCTTGAGAGCGGCATCTTCTCTCTTTGCGCTTCTCCGCTTTAGACTTTCTTTCCCTTTCAGTGTGGACAGTTATTAACTCTTCCTGAGATGGGAGGTCATCTAAAGTTGCCTCCCGGGAACAAGAGGGTTTTTCTGAAGCTTTCGTCTGTGTACGTTGTGGCGCTGCACCCCGTCTAGGCGGTTGCCTATAGGAGGCAGCGTGCCATCTAATGTTCCTTTTATTGCTTTATGCCCAGAGCTAAGGGGTATGTTTACTAAAACCCCGGTAATGTGCGCGGCGCACTAGTGTGCGGATGCCATATAAGGAGTGGGCGTTTCAGGCTGAAAAAAGCAAAACCGGGATTAATCATGCGCTAATGTGCGCTGCGCTCATGTGCGCCCTGCACATTAGCGCATGAGAAAGCTGCGCGGGAAGCATAAGTGGCGCGCTGATGTGCAAGCACAGGAACAGAGCCACAGCACAATGGTTAAGACACTGACCAATGGTGCAGGGATCATGGGTTCAATCCCCCACTGTGCCCAATGAAGAAGGCTGGCTGAGGCATTACCTATTATGGGGAAGATTGCTCTAGGAGGCATTTTATTTTTATTTTAAATATCTCTACTAGCAAACGCACTCTCAAAGCGTGTGAACATAAGCCGCCCCATAAGGCACATTTTAAAGTGCACTGTCCGCCAAGGCACCCTAGAATGTTGCTTATAGGCACTTTATAGGGTGCTGTATGAGTTACCGCAAGGTCACAGCACTGTTTTTGATGGCAGCACTGTGCAGTTTAAGGAATGAAAATCATAAGTAGGTGCGCTGACATGCAAGTAGGAGCAGCAGTGGAGCACAATGGTTAAGACACTGACCAATGATGCAGGAGCCATGGGTTCAATCCCCCACTGTGCCTAATGAAGAAGGCTGGCTGAGGCATTACCTGTTATAGGCACTGTTCTCTCTAAGCTGTGCACATGTGCATGCATGCACACATACTTTACAACAGAGCACACAAAAATTACGGTTCTGATTCTGATAGAAAACAACACAGACATTCTTAAAATTGAAAAGTTGTTGTGTATTTATGGTTTTCACAAGTTCTACAATATTTTCTAGTGCAATCAATGTGGTGTACATACTGTATTCTAACTTGTAGTCAAATTTTAAAGTATATAACTCTGAGTGTCGTTATGTGGCGCACAAAAATTTAACCTTCCTTCAAAAGCTGCACAGCTGATATTTTATGCGCACACAGCCTACAGAAAATTAGAGGGAACATTGGTTATAGGTAATAGTGCTGAAGGGGGCATTTTATTTTTATTTTAATTAGTGCTGCCAGCAAACACACCCTCAAAGTATTGTAACATAAGGTGCTGCATAAGGCGCCTCATAGGGTACCCCACAAGGCACATTTTAAAGTGCACTGTCCGCCACGGCACCCTACAATGTTGCTGAAAGGGCGGCCTATAGGGCGCCATATAGGGTGCCCTATGAGGCACAGCAAGGTCATAGCACTGTGTTTGATGGCAGCACTGTGCATTTAAACGCATGGAAATCTTAAGTAGGTGCGCTGACATGCAAGGAGGAGCAGCAGTGTAGCCCAATGGTTAAGGCACTGACTGCTGATACAGGGGTCATGAGTTTGCTCCCCAGTGTGCCTAATATGTAAGGCTGGCTGAGGCATCAGCTTTGCAATGTATGTATTGTTTCCTGCAGCACTTTATTTGTATTTTATTAATTGCTGCCAGCAAACACGCCCTCACGTGCCGTAATTGAAGGTGCCGCATAAGGCACCCTATAAGGCACTCCATAGGGCACATTATAAAGTGCACTGTCCGCCACGGCACCCTAAAATGTCCCCTATAGGGCACCCTATAAGTTGCTTCACAGGATAACGTATAGTGCACCTTATATGGACGGTAACCATAAGGTGACCTATAGGGCGCCCTATAAAGCGCCCTCTGAAGCACCTTATGGGTACAGTACGATGAGGGTGTTTTTGCTGGCAGCAATAATGTACATTAAAAATAGATAATGCTTTGGGCAGCCCTATCAAATAACCCCACTGTGGGTTTGAACCCATGACCTCTGGCTCCACAGGCAGTGAAGTAACCATTGTGCTACAGCTGCTAGCAAGCCCCTGGCTGGCTGCAGAGGGAGTGCATGTCACCACACAGACAGTCTGCTGTGGTCACCAGGATAGGGCTAGCACACCTGTACCCATGATGCACTGCACATGCAAATCAGCTGTCCACAGATAAACACAAGATGGGGTATGCACCCCCACAGCACCTCGGCCTGGTAGGGGGAACTGACCATGTGCACCCCCACAGCACCTCGGCCTGGTAGGGGGTACTGACCGTGTGTTTTACTGGCACAGAGTAGCTACACACCGTCACATTGTGCGGGTACTGTGCTCACCCTGAGGGTGCGGTGAGGCACCCAGCACCAGGTCCACAGCACCTTCCATGGCAGAAATAGGCCATGCTGGAGGTCCAAAGTAGTGTTAATGTGTGAGATAGGTAGTTTTTGCAGAAACACCTTGGATATATCTGTCTGTCTCAGTCAGGTGTAGCCCCTATGGACCCCTAGGAGGATTATGTACCACTACCCTCCTCCTCCAGGGCTGAGGGTGGTAAACAGGGTCTCCCATCAACAGATCCACATTCTACCTCCTTGCAATGGTGGCAGTAGAGGGGGACCATCAACCCAGGTCCTGCTGGGGAACAGACACCCTACAGGGCAGTCAATGCAGCTCTGTACACATCCATAACACAATAGCAGACAGACATTAGGCCTGGATATGCTAAGCTGCACCCCACCACTATCTGATATTCTCCTGCAGCAAGCCTTCAGCCGCTGCACCCTGCAAGGCACTCCATCAAAACACATACCAGCTGCAGTCTGCTAGCTAGTCCATAGTGCATATTCCTGGTGGAAATGCGTGCACCCAGAACTGGGATGTCAGCATACACAACAAGCAGATTAATCAGTGACTGGGCCCCAAAAGGAAACCCATAAATATCACATGACAGAAATACTAAATAGCACTATGGGGGTGCCTAGCCATGCTGTCGTCACTGCACAGTCAGGGTGAGAGTGATCTCCCAGGAGGACATACTAAGGTCACCCTGTCTGTGTAGGTGGTGGCCGGGCACTAAAATGTCCCAGCCAGTGCCCTATGCCCTGTGCAGATGCATCCTGGCCAGGCCACCCTGTCTGGGCTATACCCATGGTACCTTGCTCCTCATTAGGCACATTGGCAGGCCAATACTGGCAACAGTGCTGGCAGTGTGGGCTGTGGAAGGTGTTTGCAGCCACCACACACTGTATAGACCAGTGGTTCTTAACCAGTCCTCCTTGAACCCCTAGGCCAGTCGGGTGTTCAGGATAGCCCTAATGAATATGCATGAGATATATATGCATTAGAGATATCCTGCCAACCTGACTGGTTTGTGGCCCTCTAGGGCTGGATTCGGAGACCCCTGCCTTACATCTCTGTCATTTAAGACTGTGAGTGGGCAAGGTGCAGATCTCCAAGACATCAAAAAGGTTAGATAGAATTTGTCACATGCCTCTTTGCTTCTCACCATCACCAAAATATTGTCTATTAGACAACTTTTTGGTGATGGTGAGAATTGAGGAGGCATGTGACATATTCTATCTACCCTTTTGATGTCTAGGACATCTGCACCTTGCCCACTTACTATAGAGGAGTTTAGCAGCCCTGCCCACCACACCAGTCCTGGGCACAGTACAGGCATGGATATGGTACGCAATACTGTTGGGGGTCACTCCCCAGGGTGGAAAACACTGTCAGAGACCAGACCTGAAGCACACACCGCAGACATCAGAAAGATTGTTATGATGGAGCTCAATGAGCAAACTGTGCTTAACGTAGGACTTGCTATCTGCCAGTAATCATAGGAAACGTTTGATAGCTGTGTACCGTATACCCAGGTGTAGGGTGGCATTGCTAAGGTATGCAAGTGCTAGTATTGGGAGATGCATGCAGGGCCCAATGTCCTGCCTCTCCAGGAGGCATTGGCCAATGGGGCCTGTGGGTGTGGGTGTGGGTGTGTCTGCCCCTGTTGGCTGCTGCTTTACGGCAGAGGTTCCCAACTCCAGTCCTGGTGTGTCAAACACTGTTCGGGTTTTCATGCTGTTCCTCATGAATATGCATGAGCTACATCTGCATACCATGGGGGTGGTGCATAGATATGCAGCACAGGCATCTTTATTAGAGGCAGCATGGAGCCTGAATGGTGTGGGGCCCTCCAGGACTGCATTTGGGAGACTCTGCTCTAGGTAATGCGCCTGTTTATGGTGTCTGTGCTCGGTGGGGTAAAATATAGGCGTATTAACCATGGGTATGTTTTCAGCAATAAAGGGTGGTCCTTACTATCACGGTTTAGTTGTGGGAAAAATATGTGGACTGGATTGGCAGTAGCCCCAGCTGGGCTTTGAACCTGTGACCTTCTGTTCTTGCACACACTGTCTGTGTGCACTGCACCACTGTGTTGCCACAGATATGCTGCATTCCCTGGGGAGTTCATGACTGTACATCCGACAGGGCCTGTTTGCTGCAGTGCACGGCACCCACCTGGACAGGGCTAGGCCATGGTCTGCTGTGGCCACCAGCTGCTGCCACCTTTGGAGACAGCATAAACCCTGAAGGATTTGTGGCCCTCCAGGACTGCATTTGGGGTAATCTGCTCTAGGTAATGTGCATGTTTCTGGTGTCTGTGCTCTGTAGGGTAAAATAGAGGTGTTTGAGCCATGCTTATGTTCTCTGCAATAAAGATTCGTCTTTACTATCACGATATAGTTGTGGGTAAAATATGGGGACTGGATTGGCAGGAGCTTGAACCTGTGACTTTCTGTCTCCAAACACACTGGTTGTGTGCACTGCACCACCGTGTTGCCACAGAGACAGTGTATTCCCTGATGATAACATGACTGTTTGTCCGGCAGGGCCTGTCTGTTGCAGTGCATTGCACCCACCTACACAGGGCTAGGCCATGGTCTGCTCTGGGCAGCTGCCACTGCCCCCCTCCACCTCCAGTACCCCTGTGCCACCATGCTGACATGCCCTTCTGCTGGTGGTGCTGGTGGTATGCAGTCTCAGGCCATCCTATGTGCGGGTAGGCGGCTGCCTATGGTGCAAGTTCTGGGGTAGGGGTGCCTGCATATCTGTCCGCACGTCCCCCAATCACCGCCTGCCAATGTTCCGTGCCCTTGGGGGTACCTGCTGGGTACTATCCCCTGTGACACTGTGATAAACACTCTCGTGCCCATGTTGGGCCCTCATCAGTTGCTGTCTGGCTGCTGTTCAGTTTCAGCATTTCTAGGTGCTATCTAGGCTTCTGCCTAGTCCGCACTGTGCCCCAGCTGCACCACAGCATGTGCCGCCTGCAGCCCTCTGTATCCCCTTTCCCAGCATCTGTCCAATTGCCCATTCCGACCTGCCCGCCCTGCTGTTGTGGAAATGTGCATGCCATAGGTAACCTGTCCAATGGAGAGGGAAACCCTGATCAGTGCTATTTCACTGTGGGATCATTCACCTTGTATGGGGACGGAGCGTAGACCCTTCTAAAATTCATATTTATTTTTTGGGGGGGTTTTGGGAGTGTTTTTTGATGTTCCCCATTACTATCACTATTGCCCAGCTTGATTATAATTTTTTTATATTTTGTTGGGGTCATTTTTAATGTTTATTTGCCCTTTTGTTCCGTGCATATGTATCACACTGCTCACGTTTTGTAGGTTTCCCTGGTTTTGCTGTACATTGCTGACATAAATGGTTTCTCTTCCCTTTAAATAGGCTCTACCGCGAGGTTTTCATTTGCGGTATTTTTTTACTTGAATTTCAGCCCCGCTCCTGTGCGGGGAGCCTCTCCCCTCCCACTCTCCACCCATTGACCCCTTTCCTCCGCCCTCCCGGAGCCTTTCCACGCCTCTATCGCACAGTAGCATGCCGCGCACATGAGCGGGCCCGTTAGTGCGGCGCGCATGTGTGCGGGGCACAAAAACACATCATTAGCGTCTGCTAAGGTACCTTAGCGCACGCTATTGTGCGCCACGCACTTGTACGCCGTTTAGTAAACATACCCCTAAGGCTTCTGGGATTGTAGCTGTGTGCAAAGAAAACAGTCCGAGTGGTTTTAGAGGCAAAACACAGGAAATTTATTTTTGTGGTCTAAACTTTGCAAACAAAAATCTTCTTTAGAAGTTGTGAACAAGCCAACACAAAATGAAGGATATTTTTCTCCCTTCGAAAAGGTATCATACAAACAGTGCTCTGGCAGTGATAAAAATAAACTTGCTTCATTCAACTTATGTATAACAGAAAGTATTTCTTTCTTCCAAAGCCACAATTGAAACTGTTGCTTACTAGTTGCTAATACCATCCAGCACAAATATCAGTTTCCTTCACTGTTCAGGGTTTAAACAAGGCTGCTTCGTGCTTGTCTGTCTTACCCACAGAATAGCTGCTTCTAGAACACCTTCACTTCACAGTGGAACACTTCTTATAGTTTTAACATTTGCAATTCTCTTTCTCTCCCAGGTTTCCAACACTCAGAGTATCAGGACATTTAAATACATGGGCTCTGGGCTTTTCCAACTTAACCGTGGCCCCCCTTCACTCTGACGTTAGGCATAAAGAGCAATCCATCAAAGAATCAACCGAGTCCTGTTCCACCTCACAGGGTTCCGTTTCCATATCTTCATAATCAGACTCACATGCCTCTAGGTTTATAACCGGCTCTGAGAATGCAGGTTTAACGTCTTTTAAAAGTATAAACAACTTTTCCCAGTGATATTGCTTCCTCTCCTCTGGGCTTCTATAATGGCTGCAAGGCTTTTTATTTCTGACTAAAACATTCAAAGGTTTTAGCTGTCTCACCTTGCTCTTGGGAACACTCTTTCTTTCAGGCCTTTCAAAAGGTAAAACGTCTCCTTCAGAGTCTTGTAGGGCTACTCTGGTATCTGAGCTGTACTCCATGGCTCCCCCAGGACTATGCCTCCTACCTTCAAACCGTGCTGCAATCTCTTCACAGCAAGGGCTTCTCTCTGAAGTGCAGTCTCCTGAATAACAGCTGCTCTGAGAGTCTCTCCTGTGTCTATCCCCAGACACTCTCTGCCTTTCACCACTGCCTGTGGCTAGCTTCCTCAGTCCCTCTCTCCTGGACGGCTTGTGACTGGCTCCGTCACTGCTGCTGTGGCTGGCTCTGTTCCCGTGCCCGTGCCCGTTCCTGTGCTCCTTCCAGTGCCCCTCCTCTCTGTTTCTGGGAGCTTAAATGTGTGTGAGCGTCTTCCCCCTTCTAGCTCCTCCCACAGGTACTTCCTATCTCCACCCTGCATTGCCATGGAGCTTGGGTGTGGTCTGAATTCAGTAGTTCTAGCTGTGTGGATTTTTTTCTCTGCCTGCAGTTTTGTACGTATGCTTGGCTGAGCTATTCCCTTGCTCATAGGAAAAAGTTTTATTTCTAGCTATTTTCCCAGGTTCTGCTGCAGCCTCATCACCACAACGTGTAGAGACGAAAACTTCCTGGGGTCTTAAACCTTCCTCTAAACTTCTTTTAAATTGGGGCCAGTCTCTGCCCAAGACCATTTCTTGAGGTAATCTGGGTACTACAGCGACTAACATTTTTTTCTCTATTCCCAAACCTCTTACAACCAGGATATATACAGGGTAAAATGTTGCAGCACCATGAACACATTTTATCTTTACCTTTCCCTCTGCTTGATCTGGTGCGGATTCAGCTTGCTCTTTAATTACAGACCAGAGCTTACGGGAAATCATAGTCTGATCCACGCCAGAGTCAAGAAGAGCCTTGGCCGCAACCCCTTGTACTGTTACGTCTAAGACATACCCTTCACATAATGTTTGCCTGTTCTCACCTATGAGAGCAGTACGTGCTTGACATTCACTTTTTACGTGACCCAATTTTCCACAGGTAAAGCATCTCCTAGAGTGACTCCTTAATACAGGGTTAACATTTTTCACATCTCGAGTTTTATACTGTGAGAGGCTTCCTGATGACTGCTTCAACGCACCCACTGCTGTTTTTGAAATTTCCCCACTCTGCTAGGTGGCCAATTCTGCCTCTAAATATCTCTCTGTTAAGATAATGGCTTCTGCAGTGATGCGGCAGTTCTGCAGGATAAGGAAACTCTGCACACTTTGGGGCACTGCAGACATAAATTGTTCTAGAACTATTACATCCATTAATGTCTCGACAGTTTTCTCCTCAGGTCTTAGCCATTTAGCGGCTAAGCTTCTTAACCTGTGTCCTAACGCTTTCGGTGTTTCACCCATTTTAAGGCGTGCCGCTCGTAGCAAGCGATTATACACAAGAGGGGTCAGACCCAGGCGATCCCTGACGGCCTTTGTTACCTCGGTGTAATCGTTTGCTGACGATGTTGGCATTGCTCTGTATGCTGAGAGCACCTCCCCTGTGAGTGAAGCAGCTAGGCGAATGGCCCACTGCTCCTCCGGCCAGCCCACTGAATGCGCTATCCTTTCAAACGAGTACAGGAAGTCATCTATGTCATCCGTGGTCCCTAACTTCCCTAAAGTTAAAGCATCATATGTCCACGGTCCTACCGGACAGTTACCCAGTCCAGAACTCTGTCCATGATGACTAGAGGCTGCTTCCTGCGACTTTTGTTGCTGTGCTACCCAAGCCTCCATCATTTGTAAGATAGGTTTCTGTTGCTCTTGCATGGCTAAGACTGCTTGCTGCTGCGTTTGGCAAGCCAGTTCTCTCTGCTTGTCAAACTGCATAGCCATCCAGGCGAACACCTCTTTTTGTTCCATGGTGAAGGAAACCTAGAAAAACACAGAGAGAAAAAAAAAAAACGAGTGTGGCCTGACAACAAAAACAGTCCCCCTTTTCCTTTTTTTTTTTTTTCTTTTCAAACTTCACCCCCACATCCAACACAGGTCATACCTTTTACCTGGTGGAGGTGTTGAATCCAGCTTTAAGAAAAGGACACTGCTGCTCTGTCTGGTAACACTCTGCCACTGCTGCTAGCACCACCACAGCACTTCGACTTCGGGTTTTCTTCTTCCACTCCGGGTTTTCTCCTTTCTTTTAAAGCTTAGTACTGGTGGCTTCTTTCTTTTCTTCCTGTAGGTTTTATGGCCTTTTATCCGTACAACTACGCCATTAATGTCATCAGCACTCCCTAGTGACCAGTGGCTGTAAGGGTAGGCTGAGCATTTTTATTGTTTCAAGGAGGAAAGGGCTCTTTAAGGCCAAGTGCAGGTTGGTCTTTGTAGTCCAGCTCCTTGCGTGAACAAATTGTATAAGCCAAATAGAGGATATTAAGGCTTTTATTTCCCCTTTAACGCAAAGGCTCAGTAAGGCACAGAAATAAAGAAAGTCCTTTCTTTCAGGGTTTCACCAAACATAAGCAAGAAGAAAAACTGTTACAAGTTTCACAGTTGATTGGAGAGATTAACTGAAAGATTCTCTTACTTCAGAGCAACTTAAATAAGCAAAACAGTTCTCTGGCATTTAGCACAAAACATGAGCATTCTCAAAGCAAAAAGGTCTGTTCAATTCACAGTTCTGCTAATGACTCAAGGCTACTAGCAATACACAAGGTACAATCCATAAATTCATCTGTAGGCATGGGAATAGGGTTCTCTAGGTCTATTTCCATGGGCTCTGGGTTACTGGCCTCTCCCTCTGAATTGGACGTCTCCCTTGCTGCTATACTTTCCGAGACTCTGTCTCTGTTTGCTTGTTTCCAATAGGGCTGTTCTAAGGCTCCCAAACGAACATGGCCTGTTCTTCTGCCCTTAAATACTGGTTTGTAAAGCTCTGACTTGTTTCCTTTTCTCCTGCACTGAGCATCTGTTTCACCAGAGCTTCTAGGAGATAAACTTTCTTTTATAAATGAAGTGGCACCATACCTGGGCTTCCTCCTGTAGCCAGTATAACTGGAGCTTTCTCTCTGAGGCACCTCCCTCTGGAAACAGGCTTTCTCTTGGAACCTTCTGATTAGTGCTTTACCTTTCTGTAGTTCAGGAAAACCTGGTGAGGAATCCGGATTTCCTTGCTTCTGGGTAAAGGTAGCTCTGCTATCAGAACCTTTCCTTCTTGTACCTCTTAATCCTGATTCAGACTCCTACGGTGAGCGTAGGCCTCTCTCAAAGCATGGCTTTCTCCTCCCAAGCTCTTTGCCTCTGTGGTCCTCTGCTACCGAGTCTCTCTCCAGACTGACTCTCCTCGAGTTATCTTTCTTTCTGACTTTCTCTGCTCCTTTTCCAGCACTTACTATTCTGGGTGTTCTGCTTGATCCAGCTATGCTGCTTGGGCTGGAGGTGTCACTCCTTCCGTCTGAAGTGCTTCTCCTGGCAGTCTCTCTCTGGACTGTCCCTCTCTGGACTGCTTTCCTCCAGACTGCTTCCCTCTGGACCGGTTCCTCCTGCTGGCCTGCTTTCCTCTGGACCAGTTCCTCCTGCTGACCTGCTTTCCTCTGGACCGGTTCCTCCTGTTGGCCTGCTTTCCTCTGGACCAGTTCCTCCTGCTGGCCTGCTTTCCTCTGGACTGGTTCCTTCTGCTGGCCTGCTTTCCTCTGGACCAGTTCCTCCTGCTGGCCTGCTTTCCTCTGGACTGGTTCCTCCTGCTGAGCTGCAAGGTAATTGCATCCTCTGCACATCAACAGCTCTGTTAAAGACAGAGTTTTTTTCTAAGTCTGCACTCTCAGTAGCTTCAGCTTCATGACAGCGCGCAGCGGCGCAAATGAGCGCTGAGGGCGGAAAAAGGCTCCCAGAGGGCAGAGGAAGGCTCCCCAGGGGCGGAGAGAGAGGATCAATGGGCGGAAAGTGGGAGGGGAGAGGCTCCCTGCACACTAACACCATGGAATCCGGGGCTGAAAACTAACGCCAGTGAAACCCTCGCGTTAGAGCAGATTTAAAAGGAAAAGAAACCATTTCCGTCAACAATGTACAGCAAAACCAGAGAAACCTACAAAAGTGATAAGTGTGATATATGTGCACGGAACAAAAGGGCAAATAAACATTGAAAATGACCTGAACAAAATGGAAAAAAAGCATAACCAAGCTGGCCAATAGTGATATTAATGGGAAACATCAAAAAACACTCCAGAGAAAGCTCCAAAAAAAAAGATATGAATTTTGGAAGGGTCTATGCTCCGTCCCCATACAAGGTGAATGATCCCACAGTGAAAGTGCGCTAATCAGGGTTTTCCCTCTCCATTGGACAGGTTTCCTATGGCGTGCACATTTTCCGCAACAGCAGGGCGGGCATGTCGGAACGGGCAACTGGACAGATGCTGGAAAAGGGGGCACAGAGGGCTGCAGGCGGCACATGCTGTGGTGCAGCTGGACCACAGTGCGGACTAGGGTGATGCCTAGGTGGCCCATGGGAATGCTGAAACAGTAGAGCAGCCAGACAGCAACTGATGAGGGCCCGACATGGGCACGAGTGTGTCTCCCACAGTGTCACAGGGGATAGTACCCAGCAGGTACCCCCAAGGGCACAGAATTTTGGCAGGCGGCGCTGGGGGGAAGCGTGGACACCTATGCAGGCACCCCTACCCCAGAACCCACACCATAGGCAGCCGCCTACCCACACACTGGATGGCCTGAGACTGCGCATCACCAGCACTACCAGCAGAAGGGCATGTCAGCATGGTGGCAGAGGGGTACTGGTGGTGGAGGGGTCAGCAGACCATGGCCTAGCCCTGTGTAGGTGGGTGCCATGCACTGCAACAGACAGGCCCTGTCTGACAAACAGTCATAGTATCCCCAGGGAATGCACTGTCTCTGTGGCAACACAGTGGTGCAGTGCACACAGCCAGTGTGTTCAGGAGCAGAAGGTCACAGGTTCAAGTTCCTGCTAACCCAATCCCCATATTTTACCCACTACTAAAACGTGCTAATACAGACAGAACCTTTATTGCAGATGACGTAAACATGCCCAAAACACCTACATTTTACCCTACAGAGCACAGACACCATAAACATGCGCATTACCTAGAGCAGAGTCTCCCAAATGCAGTCCTGGAGGGCCAAACACCATTCAGGTTCCATGCTGCCTCAAATAAATATGGCTGTGCTGCATTTCTATGTGCCGCCCCCATAGTATGCAGATGTATCTCATGCATATTCATTAGGGACAGCATGAAAACCCGAACAGTGTTTGACCCACCAGGACTGGAGTTGGGCACCTCTGCCCTAAAGCAGCGGCCAACAGGGGCAGACACACCCGCACTCACAGGCTCCATTATCCAATGCCTTCTGGAGAGGCAGGATGTTGGGCAGGATGTTGGGCCCTGCGTGCATCTCCCAATACTAGCACTTGCATAACTTAGCAATGCCACCCTAAACCTGGGAATACGGTACACAGCTATCGAAAGGTTGCTATGATTACTGGCAGATAGCAATTCCTAAGTTAAGCACAATTTGCTGATTGAGCTGCATCATAGCAACCTTTCTGATGTCTGTGGAGTGTGCTTCAGGTCTGGTGTCTGACAGTGTTTACCCCAACAGTATTGCGTATCATAGCCATGCCTGCACTGTGCCCAGGACTGGTGCGGTGGCCAGGGCTGCCAAACACCTCTATAGTTGCACAATGCTGGCATAGGTGTGGAGAGTGTGTGTCTGTCTATCCAGTGTGTGGTGGCTGCTAACACCTTCCTCAGCCCACACTGTTGCCAGTATTGGCCTGCCAATGTGCATAATGAGGAGAAAAGTACTGTGGGTATAGCTTGGACAGGGTGGCCTGGCCTGGATGCATCAGCACAGGGCATAGGGCAATGGCTCGGACATTGTAGTGCCCGGCCACAGCATGTCCTGCTGGGAGGTCACTCTCACCCTGACTGAGCAGTGACCATGGCATGGCTAGGCTCTCCCCATAGTGCTATATTGTATTTCTTGTCAGTGAAATATATGGGTTCTCTTCTCTGGGGCCTAATCACTGACTTATCTGCTTGGTGGGTGTGCTCACATCCCAGCTTTTGGGTGCACACATCTCTTCCAGGATCATGCACTGTGGACTAGCTAGCAGACTGTCTGCAGTTATATGTGTATGGCTGGAACACCTTGCAGGGTGCAGCAGCTGGTGACTGTCAGATGGTGGTGGGGGCAGCTGAGCATTTCCAGGCCTACTGTCTTCCTGCCATTGTCTTAGGGATGTGTACAGCTCTGCATTGGCTGCCCTGTAGGGTGTCTGTTCCCAGCACGACTGGGGTTGATGGCCCCCTTCTACTGCCACTGTTGCAGGGAGGTAGAATGTGGATCTGTTGGTGGGGGAATCCTGTCTCCCCACCCTAAGCCACAGAGGGTGAGTTGGGTGGTGGTACATAATCTGTCTATGGATCCAAACACCCCCTGTCACTTACATCATATTACCATGGCACAAAGACAGAATATGCACTATTCTGGGTGCATCATAGCCCATAAGGGCCAGACCTGATTGACAACTTCAGATAGACATTAATGTATCCTAGGTGTGTTTGCAGGAACTACCTATCACACACACTAGCACTGATGGGTATCTGCGACATGGCCTATTTCAGCTATTGAAGGTGCTGCAGACCTGGTGCTGGCCGCCCCACCTCACCCTCAGGGTGAGCACAATACCCACACAATGTGACAGTCTGTAGCTACTCTGTGCCACTAAAACACACCGTCGGCACCCCCTACCAGGCTGAGGTGCTGTAGGGTGCATACCCCATCTTGTGATCATCTGTAGACTGCTGATATGCATCTGCTGTGCATCATGGGTACGGGTGGGTTGCCCCTATCCTGGTAGCCACAGCAGACTGTTTGTGTGGTGATGTGCAGTCCTTCTGTAGCCAGCCAGGGGTTTGCTAGCAGCTGTAGCCCACTGGTTACTTCACTGCCTGTGGAGCCAGAGGTCATGGGTTCTAGCCCACAGTGGGGTTATTTGATAGGGCTGTCCAAGGCATTGTCTATTTTTAATGTACATTAGTGCTGCCAGCAAAAACACCCTCAGAGTACTGTAACCTTAAGGTGCCTCATAAGGCGCCCCATTAGGCGCCTTATAGGGCACCTTATAAGGCACCCTATAAAGCGCCTTATAAGGTGTCCTATAGGGGACATTGTAGGGTGCCTTGGCGGACAGTGCACTTTATAATGTGCCCTCTGGAGTGCCTTATATGGTGCCTTATGTGGCACCTTAGGTTACGCCACTGTGAGGGTGTGTTTGCTGGCAGCACTAATTAAAATAATACTATATAAAGGGAGATGCCTCAGCCAGCCTTGTTCATTAGGTACACTGGGGGATCAAACTCATGTCCCCAGTACCATCAGTCAGTGTACTAACCATTGTGCTACACCTCTGTTTCTGTGTTTAGATGTCAGCGCACCTACTTAAGATTACCGAGCGTTAACGTGCTTAGCGGCTTCTTGCCCGATAATGTGCTCAGCGCACGTTATCGCATGAAAATCCCATTTTGCTATGTTAAGACCGACACGCCCACTCCTTTTATGGCAGCCTGCACACTATCGCCGGGCGCACGTTAAGACTGCTTAGTAAACATACCCCTAAATTTCATCTGCCATTTGAATGTCCAGTCTTCCAATTTATTAAGGTCCTCTTGCAATTTTTCATAATCCTCTTGTGTTTTAACAGCTTTAAATAATTTTGTGTCATCTGCAAATTTGATCACCTCACTCATTATTCCTATTTCCAGGTAATTTCTGAATGTGTTAAAAAGCAGCGGACCCAGCACAGATCCCTGGAGTACTCCACTATTCACCTTTCCCCAATTGGCCATTCAGCCCTACCCTCTGCTTTCTATCTTTTAAGCAGTTCCTGATCCACAATACTACACTGCCTCCAATCCCATGACTTTTGAATTTTGCCGAGTCTCTCATGAGGGATCTTGACAAAGGCTTTCTGAAAATCCAGATATATTATATCAACTGGCTCACCTTTGTCTACCTGTTTATTCCAACCTTCAAAAAAATGTAAGAAATTAGTGAGACAAGACTTTCCTTGGCTAATCCATGTTGGCTTTCTGCCATTAAACCATAATTATCTACATGTTCAGTAAATGTTTTCTTTATAATAGTTTCTACCATTTCCCCTGTATAGACGTCAAGCTCACTAATCTGTAGTTTCCCGGATCACCTCTGGAACCTATTTTAAAAACTGGTGTTACACTGACCACTCTCTAATCTTCAGGTACTACAAATGATTTTAATGATAGTTCACAGATTACTAATAGTAGGTCTGCAGTCTCATATTTCAGTTCCTTCAACACCCTCAAATGTATACCAGGTGATTTGCTACTCTTCAGTTTATCAAATAGTTGTAATACATCTTCCCAGTTTATCGATATTTCTTTCAATTTTTCCGATGCATCACCTTTAAATACTATTTCAGGCATGGGTAACTTCTTCAGTAAAGACCAAAGCAAAGAATTCATTCAGTCTCTCCGTTATGGCCTTGTCTTCTCTTAGTGCCCCTTTCACTCCACTATCAACTAATGGTCCAACTGACGCTCTCACAGGTTTTTTGTTATGAATGTACTTGAAAAAGTGTTTACTTTGCATTTTTGTTTCCACGGCAAGCTTTCTTTTCAAATTTTCTCTTTTCCTGCCTTATCAGTGTCTTGCATCTAACTTGCCAATATTTATGTTGTTTCTAGTTTTCATCATTTGGCTCGTTTTACTATTTCCTGAAAGATGCTTTTTTTGGCTACAACAGCCTCTCTGACCTCACCTTTAAACCATGCTGGCAGTTTTTGGTCGTCCTTCCACTTTTCTTAAAGCATTAAGTACAGCTGGTCTGGGCTTCCAAGATAGTATTTTTAAACAATGTCCATGCTTGAGATAAATTAACCTTTGCAGCTGCTCCTTTTAGTTTTTTCTAAACAATTTTCCTCATTTTATCATAGTTTCTCTTTTTAAAGTTAAAAGGTGGAGCCCACGTGACGCATGAGAGACTAAGGAGGTATCTTTGCTTGCTCCGGGGCTGCCTCAAGCTTTAACCTAGAATCTCTCGCTGTCTGAAGAGTAAAACAGAACAAACTGCAACTGGAGTAAAGAAGTAGACGGGCTACCACTGTGGGTATGCAAACTAGGGTGAATATCATGCTGATAGCAGCAAAAAAAGACTGGGAAAGAAGCATCAAACCGGGGGCCTCTGTCACAGCCAGCTTCCCCTGAAACTGATAGTGTTGAATCTGCAACAGAGGATGTTGCAAAAGAGGTCGTAAAGCTAAGTTTTATCCAAGTTCTCTGACCTTGTTCTCTGTAAAACCTAACAGTTTGTTGTTATGGTATGTTGTTATATTGTGAACCGCGCTGATTCTGAATAGAGCGGTATATAAGAGCCTGTAATAAATAAATAAATAATAAATAAATAATATTGGATCCTAAATTCGACCAGGTACTAAAAAAACTGGAGGCAGTGGGGGAATCGCTGGTGGAGATTGGTAGACGAGTGGAAGAGTTAGAACACCTCGTGGCATCCATAGAGGATGAGGAGGGATGCCAAGCCCGGGAGAAATCAGCGCAACGAAAACAGATTGAGGCCTTGCAATTGAAGGTAGAGGATCTCGAGAACGGGTCGCACCGAAACAATTTGAGGATCATGGGAGTGCCGAAGACAACGACGGATCAGATACTATTACCATTAATCGAAGAATGGTTACGAAGGAATTGGGCCTGGATTTACTAGCTCGAAAGATGAGAGTGGAACGTGCACATTGAATTGGACTGAGGTCTGAGACCCGGCTTAGGCCGAGAGTGATAATCGCACGTATTCTTAACTTTCAACATAAAACACAAATACTTCAAGCACATCGGAAAAAAGGAGACTTGAAATTAGACAATCAAAAGCTTCTTATCTTTCAAGATTATTCTGCAGCAGTGGCGGCAAAACGGAAGGAGTTTTCGCCTATTTGTGCTGCCCTTTTTAAAAAGAAGCTGAGATTCACTTTGGCGTTCCCGGCAGTGCTTCGAGTTTCCAATCAGGGACAGGACCATATCTTTGATACTGCAATGGCTGCAAAACGATTCTTGGACGACTTGGAGGAAAATCGTGTGGGTGCAGTGAACCTAACATCCTGAGAGTATCTTGCTGCAGGACTTGATATCTACTGAAATATGTGATAGCTCACAGAGCACTCACAGTGGAAGAGAGGACTATACCGGTAAAAGTATAATAAGAGAGGCCTCTGAGGCTAAGGTTGTGTATTGCAGTACAAAATGTACATGGTTAATTGTGTTTACCTGATATAATCTAGGATAATGTTCCAATAAGGACAATTATGTGGAAGAAATACTAGGATTTAAGAGGGCAACGAGAGGGAAATGACAAGTAGGCGAGGCAGCCCTGCTGCGCTACAGAGGGACGATACCCCAGTAGAGTAGACTGGGGTAGATAGAAGGATGTGTTTTGGGGATATTAATAAGGGGAGGGGGAAGGGGTAGGGGAAGGGGTAGGGGGAAGGGTGGGAGGTGAGAAAATGTGGTGTGAATGGTGTGAAGAGATACCGATTAGTATTAAAGGGACTAAGGAGGTGGAAAGCTGTATTTGAGACTGAGTGCTATAGAGGATTACTATACTCTGAGACAAGATGGAAGGCATATATGTGTACTTTATCCTATGTTATAAAGTTCGGGGTTGAGGCTGGGCAACCCTGGGTGGAGGAATATATAAGGCAATTGGAAATAAAACAAAGAAGTTAGGATGACTCATGCATGATCTACGTATTGTAATGTGGGGGGGGGGGGGGTGAGCACTCCTATAAAGCGCACAAAAATCTTACAAGCCCTAAAGAGGGGAAAGGCTCAAGTGGCGCTTCTGCAAGAAACGCACCTGAATCTGAAGGAGCATGGCAAGTTAAAAAGAGACTGGGTGGGGCAAGTGTATGCAGCCTCTTCGGGGGGCAGGAAAAGAGGGGTAGCAATTTTAATTTAAAAAGGCATACAGTTGGACGTTTTGAATGAAATGGTGGATCCATAGGGTAGATTCCTATTCATACATGCTAAAGTGCAGGGGGACGAGATGCTTTTGGGCAATATTTATGCGCCAAATACTTACAACCACCAGTTTTTCAAAGATATTTTAAAAACTGTGGGCCTTGTTCCAAAAATACCTATTATATTGGCAGGGGACTTTAACTGTCCCCATGATCCAGAAATGGACAGATCGCAGCTGAGGCTACAAGGAGGGTGGAGCAATAAAGGAGTAGATTATCTTTGTAAAATGGGGGAGTTGATAGATGTATGGCGAATATTACATGAAGGTGAAAGAGATTACACGCATCTGTCATGAGCGCACCGGACATGTCCTCGGATAGATTACATATTGGTCTCAAAAAACTGTTTTGGAAAAGTAATAATTGCAGAGATCGAACCGATGGTAGTCTCCGACCATGCGAAGGTTTGAATGGATTGGAGAGGGAAAAGGGGCTCTAAGTGGTCATTCCCAAGACATTTATGGAAAAATGAGGAATTTTGTCAGTATTTGAGGAATCACTGGGAAGAGTATGTAAAATTTAATGAAGGCCAAGTAAAGACGGTGGCAGTATTTTGGGAAGCAGGGAAAGCAGTGATGCGAGGACATATTATAGCGTTTATAGCAAGGGAAAGGAAGAGAGTCAATGAAAACATACTGAAATTGGCGCAAGAGCTTCAAGAGCTCAAAAGAGCAGTTGTGCGGACATCGGAAAGGCGGGCTCTGGCAGAGTATACCTGGATACTCAAAAGCGCTTAAATAATGTCCTGCAGGAAAGAGCAGCATATTCAATGCAGTACTGTAGGCATCAGCTGTTTCGGTATGGAGAAAGGACGGGGAAGTTACTTGCACGTTTAGTGAGAGTGGGGAGGCACGAAAATCAACACTACTATTAAAAATAAAGATGGAGCAAAATATAATGACACTTAAGAAATCATGAAGGTGTTTAGGCAATATTATCAAGATCTTTACTCTCCGGAAGTTGAGGATAGGGAGCAGGAGAGACAATTTTTGAATGAGGTGCAGCTGCCGAGATTAGCAGAGTCTGAACTACAGGACCTTCACAGCTCTATCTCCGGAGTAGAAATACAAAAAGCAATAGGGGATGGCACTCCGCACAAGACCCCAGGGCCAGATGGCTTTGGGACAGAATTTTATAAAATATTAGTGATGCAAATGACACCAACGTTGGCGGCTCTTTATGAGGAAGTGTTAGAAATTGGGAGTTTCCCAAAAGATATGAGAACAGCAGCCATCACGGTGATTCCAAAATTGGGGAAAGATCCCGAAGATCCTGCATTGTATCAGCCTATTTCCTTAATAAATTATGATATGAAGATATTAGCTTTGATTCTGGCAGTGCGATTGCAGAAGATACTGCCAGGATTGATTGGGAATCACCAGACGGGCTTTGTTAAAGGCAGGGAAGCCTTTCTCAATATAAGTAAGTTATTACTGGGGATGGAAATGAGTGTGTCACAAGAGACCCCGTTATTATTGGTTAGTCTGGACGCTGAGAAGGCTTTTGATAGGGTCTCTTGGCCGTGTATGTTTGAAGTATTACTTAGAATTGGGTTTAAAGGGGCCTTCCTTGATTGGGTCAATGCATTATATGCTGATCCGCTGGCATGCATAACGATGGGAGGAGAATTCTTGCCATCTTTCTCCCTTAAGCATGGTACTAGGCAGGGATGCCCTTTGTCACTGCTCCTGTTTGTACTACAATTAGAACCCTTCCTGCTCTTGCTCATTCGAATGGAGGGGGTGAAAGGTATAGAGTGGAGAAATGGGGGAATTAAGGTAAGTTCGTTTGCAGATGATATGCTCTTCTGCCTCCGTGATCCCCAGGAATCGTTAGAGGCAGCACTACAGCAGATTGAGCGGTTTGGTACCTTTTCGGGGCTGCATATAAATAAGTCTAAGTCTGTAGTATTAGATGTTGGTGGGAAAGTTCGGTCAAAATGGAAGGGAGAATTTCCTCTTATATGGGCAGAGGGCCAGATTCGATATTTAGGGATACAAATCCCAGAGAAAATGTCGCTGCTGTATAGTATAAATGTAAGTCCAATGCTTGTAAGATCAATAGCAAATTTGAGGAAATGGAGGGATTTGCCTATATCATTGATGGGTCGTATTGCCCTCTTTAACCCGTTGAAGGCCTACTTTAAATTTTTAATCCACATTCTGCAGCCGGGTTAATTTTTGCATATTTCAGGAAAATTGTACCCGTCTTATTCAATATGTTCTAATAGTGATTTTCCTTCTGCTATGGTCATGTATTATATACCATTTGATAGGAATATTTAGTCTGAATTTTGGATCCCGAGAGTTTTGGGCTTGACCTGGAAAGGGTTAAGATGATAGAGCTCCAGAGATGGATTTACCTTTTGTGCCACACTCCGATGTGGATCTCAAGAAAGGATATGTTGATTTTGCAGAGTCATCTAAGTAAATGTTTGTGGAATGGCCGTAGATCTCGAATTGCTATATCGACTGATGAAACCCCTGGAGGAGGTGGGGGGGGGGGGGTAGGTCTCCCATCGTTGAGAGATTATAACTTAGTAAGTTTACTGCGCCCACTATGAGAAGTGTTATCGGGAACTGCTGAGACCTTACCTATCAAATTGATAGATGAGATGTCTGGAACTTGCCATAGAGTGTTTTTGCTACATTAGGCAAACAGGGATTTGCCTTACTTGTGGAAAACATTGGTGTATATGCGAGCTTTGAGACAAATATAGAAAGTTGTATGCCAAAAAAGGAAGTTATCTCGGAGGGGGATGGACTACCTTCCTCTGGTAGGTAATAGTGATTTTATACCGGGATGTCAGAGCTCGATATATAAGGAGTGGGAGAAGTGTGGATTGAGATGCGTTGGTCATTTAAGGATGGCCTCAGCCCCGGCATTAGACTCGTTTCAGGCGTTACGGCAAAGGTTCAACCTAGACTCTAAAGATTTCTACTCTTACTTACAGACAAGACATTATACGAAGTGTCCAGAAGGAAGTCTGTGCACTGTTAAATTCGGGAGATATGGTTGAATTTGTGGAGAGTTTAGAAGGGAAAATAGTGCGAACTTTAAGGAGAGAATTATACCCGCTGGGAGAGGCGGGAGCCTTAGAGAGCTTAGCAAAGAAGTGGCAACAAGATGGAGTACCGGGGATAAAAGTAGAAAGTCTAGCAGAGGCACTCAGAGCCATAAAAGGCATCTGTGAGTCAGTACGATTGTGAGAAATACAATACAAATTCCTCTGGAGGGCCTATGTACATGGTGTGTGGGCGGCCAGGGCTGGTGTGACGCTGACAGATGTGTATAGGCTGTGTGCAAAGGAGAAGGGAACCTTGATCCATCGTTTCTGGTCCTGTGTAAAAATACACGTTTTTTGGCGGGGGGGGGAGGGGGGTTGGGGCTAAGCTTACAGGCTGGATATCACAGCATTTCGTCTACACCCCAGAATGTTGTTTGTTTGGGATAGATATAGGGAACTTGTCAGGTGGAGTGAACCAAGGGAAATTGCTGAGTAAGGGTTCTATGGTGGGCAAACAATGTATATTGCGACACTGGGTATTAGGAGACCCCACAGGGGTGAAGGAGTGGGACCGCCTTATGCTAGAGTTAATGGAGATGGAGAAAAAAACAGCTAAATTACTAGGGGGGAATAAACTGAAAACCTTTGAAAGAATTTGGGCGCCGGTGCTACTGGAGAGTGCTCCCTCCCGCTAAGTAGGTTAAAGTACACGTGCTAGGAGTAAAAAGAAGGAGTATTGGACTCTGAGTAGGCATAGCTGTTGGAAGCATACTATGAAGTAGCACAATAGTAAATAGATGGATGGATGGCGATGGATGAATGATTGTGGGGTAAGGGAGGTAAGGGGTATGGGGTATGGGGGAAAGGGGAAGGGGGGGAGGGAGTCAGTGGAAGAGTGGGAGGAAGTGGGGTAAAGAATAGGGGAAGGGGGAAGGAGGGGGAAGAAGGGAGAGGGGTGTGGGGAGCTATAACACAGCATTGGTAGTCTTTAATTTTGCTACATGGTTACAGAGGAATATTGGGGAGTGTCATCTTAAAGTCTCACCCTTGGGAAGAGATTTTGGAGAGTTCCGGTAAACTCCTTTGATATAGACATTGCTATTTGATTATTTTATTACAATTTTGTGAGGGTAAAGCTAAGGAACAAGGTATGTAACGTTAATTTATTAGTCATTATACTTTATAGCTGGATGTTCAGGTTTGTTTCTTTGTAAATAAACCTGTGCACGGTACTACAAGACCAGGAATTTGACTAGTTTTGTGAGGCAGCCTAAATAATTGTAAAGTGTTAGGTTGAAATATTTGTAAAGTGTTTGGTTGAGTGTTGTGTTATGTTCGATAAGTTGGATGATGTAATGAAACATTATTATTGGTGATAGCAATAACAATAATAATAATAAAATTATTTTCCTTAAAGTTAAAAGGTAGTACAGTGGATTTCCTTGCCTCCTTCCTCCATTTATTAAATCAAACGCAATCATGCTATGATCACTATTGCCAAGTGGCCCCAACACCCTTATCTCTTGCTTCAGATCCTGTATTCCACTAAGGACTAGGTCCAAAATAGCTTCCCCTCTTCAGTTCATGAACCAGCTACTCCAAGAAGTAGTCATTTATTTCATCTAGAAACTATCTCCCTAGCATGCCCTGTTGTGACACTGACCCAATCAATACCAGGGTAATTGAAATCACCCATTATTACTAATGCATTGTAACCTTTGCTAGCTTCCCTGATTTCTTTTAACATTTCATCATCCATTTGTTCATTTGGCTAGGGGTTGGTAGTATGCCCCCACTGCCATCACCTTCCCCTTTTTACATGGGATTTATATCCATAGAGATTCTACAGTGTATTTTGTTTCCTACAAAACGTTAATCCTGAGTGACTCAATGCCCTCTCTAACATAAAGTGCAACCCCTCCACCAATTTGATCTACTTTATCATTGTTATATAGTTTATACCCAGGTATCATAGTGTCCCATTGATTACCCTCTTTCCACCAGATCTTAGAGAAACCAATCATATCTAACCTCTCATTTAGTGTTATATTCTAACTCTCCCATCTTATTTTTTAGACTTCTAACATTTGCATACAGGCATTTTAGAGGTTGTATTTTATTCATATTAATCTGGTTATCAGTAGACAGGGGTAATTTGGAATCTTCCATCTCTGTCTGCTCTGTACTTAAGGGTATCTGGGTCTCTTTTATCTTTATTGGAACCTCTCTGTTGGGATGCCCTAACTTCCCTCTTTTGCTAGTATCCTTCAGGGCCGGCCCGTCCATTGAGCGAGAATGTTTTTTGCACAGGGCCCCGCGTTTCAGGGGGCCCCGCGCAAAAAACATTCTAATCCTAAAGTAAAATTTTTAAAAAGAAAAAAGAAGTTGTCTTCTCCGGCAGCCGGGGCCGCCGCGGCAGAATCGAGTGTGCCGCGGGGCCCCCCCTGCCCAGCAGAGCCTGCCCTCCCGAGCCTGCCCTCCCCTTTATCACCTGTCTTCGCAGCTCTAATCAAACGCGCCGGCTTTCAGAGCGCGAGGGAGAGTTTCTCCCTCGCTGCTCTATTAAGCCCGCGGGGGCTGATGGGAAGTTACCATCAGCCCCCGCGGGCTTAACAGAGCCGCGAAAGGGAAACTAGCCCTTTCGCGCTCTGAAATCCGGCGCGTGTGATTAGAGCTGCGAAGACCGGTGGTGAAGGGGAGGGCAGGCTCGGGAGGGCAGGCTCTGCTGGGCAGGGGGGGCCCCGCGGCACACTCGATTCTGCCGCGGCGGCCCGGCTGCTGGAGAAGACAACTTCTTTTTTTTAAAAAATTTCCCTGGGCTGGGCTGGGCGTTAGGAGTGGTGATGGGCTATGGGGGGCTGGGGGGGGGGGTTAGGAGTGGTGATGGGCTATGGGGGCTGGGGGGGGTTAGGAGTGGTGATGGGCTATGGGGGGGCTGGGGGAGGGTTAAGAGTGGTGATGGGCTGGGGGGGGTTAAGAGTGGTGATGGGCTATGGGGGGCTGGGGGGGGTTAAGAGTGGTGATGGGCTATGGGGGGGCTGGGGGGGTTAAGAGTGGTGATGGGCTGGGGGGGTTAAGAGTGGTGATGGGCTATGGGGGGGCTGGGGGGGTTAGTAGTGGTTATGGGCAAAGGGGGGGACGGGGGGTTTAATACAGTGGAAGGGCTATGGGGGGGGATGGGGGGGTAGGAGTGGTGATGGGCTATGGGGGGCTGGGGGGGTTTAAGAGTGGTGATGGGCTATGGGGGGGCTGGGGGGGCTAGGAGTGGTGATGGGCTATGGGGGCTGGGGGGGTTTAAGAGTGGTGATGGGCTATGGGGGGGCTGGGGGGGTTTAAGAGTGGTGATGGGCTATGGGGGGGCTGGGGGGGTTAGGAGTGGTGATGGGCTATGGGGGCTGGGGGGGTTTAAGAGTGGTGATGGGCTATGGGGGACTGGGGGGGTAGGAGTGGTGATGGGCTATGGGGGGCCTGATGGGCTATGGGGGGGCTGGGGGGGGTTAGGAGTGGTGATGGGCTATGGGGGGGCTGGGGGGGTTAGGAGTGGTGATGGGCTATGGGGGCGCTAAGTCTGTATATGGGCTGATGGGATCAGGACTGAAAGTGAGTTGATGGGGAGGTTAGGACTGGTAATGGGGTATGGGAGGGCTTAAACTGAAAATTGGGTGAGGGGGATTAGGACTGGAAATGGGCTGGTGGGATTAGGACTGGGAGTGGGCTGGTGGGATTAGGACTGGGAGTGGGCTATGGGGGGCTAGGACTGGTAATGGGTTGGAGGGGTTGCTAGGACTGGAAATGGGCTGGGGGGAATTAAGACTGGAGGTGGGCTGATGGGGTTAGGACTAGTAATGGGCTGTGGGCTGTTGGGGGGGGGTTAGGACTGGTAATGGGCTATGGGGGGGCTAGGACTGGAAATGGGCTGATGGGGGGGTTAACACTGGAGGTGGGCTGATGGGCTTAGGACTGGTAATGGGCTGGTGGGATTAGGACTGGGAGTGGGCTATGGGGGGCTAGGACTGGTAATGGGTTGGGGGTTGCTAGGACTGGAAATGGGCTGGGGGGATTAAGACTGGAGGTGGGCTGATGGGGTTAGGACTGGTAATGGGCTGTGGGCTGTTGGGGGGGGTTAGGACTGGTAATGGGCTATGGGGGGCTGACTGGAAATGGGCTGATGGGGGGGTTAGGACTGGAAGTGGGCTGATGGGGGGGTTAGGACTGGAAGTGGGTTGATGGGGGGGGGGCTAGGACTGGTATTGGGTTGGGGGGTTGCTAGGACTGGAAATGGGCTGATGGGGGCTAGGACTGGAAATGGGCTGATGCAGGGACAAGAAGGGAATGGATGCTGGGTGAGACTGGAACTAGAAGGGAGCTGATGTTGGGGGAGGATTAGGGGAGGATTAGAATGGGATGGGGCTGGGAGAGTAAAATGGAGAGGGGAAAAATATTTTGTGTGGTAGGGGTAAAAAATCTACACTTAGCTGGGTATTGGGAGAGTAAGTGGGGATTGAGGATGGAGGGGTAAAATGTGAGTGGATGAAATAGGAATGAGGAAAGAGCAAAAGGAGAAAGATTAGTATGTTAAAGCAGATGTAGAGAGAGAGAGAATGGAAAAAAAAACTAGAAGAGAGAAGAGACAGCAGATGATGGAGAGTTAGCAGAAAACATGAAGAAACCAGAAGAAAGTGGCTGGAGCAATTGCAACCGGAAAAAAATGCACAAAAGGTAGAAAGATATCTCTTTATTTTGAATTTATTAACTGGAATATGAAAGCTCTGGGAAATGTGCATCATTAACGTCTGCGCTTTGTTTGGTACAAGAGGAAATTAATTTATAGTTTTATTTCTACAGTTGTTGTACATTCCAAGTTTGGCTTTTGGGGTTCCCAGTTTAATTATTGCCTTCCTGTTTCTAAATTGTGATTCCTTGTTTGGTGATGGTCTATGTTCTGCATGTGTAACCGAGCTGAGGTATTCTGTTTATGTAATTCCTATTTGACATTGCCACTTGTTCTCTTTCCCCAGTAGGTCATGTATTGTTTTTCTCTGAAATGTATTGGTTTAATATTTGCAGTGTTGCCTTTTGATAGGTAGGGTATGGTGCTTTGTGAGTTCTGGTAGTGCTGTTAGGATACGGCGGGTTTGCTATGGGTTCTAAATGGGCAGTGTTTGTAGTAGTTCCTAATGTGCCTGGCGGTTGGCACTGGATTATAGTAATGTAGAAATCTTTTAGTCTGTCTTTATCCATACACACACTAACTTTTAGTAAACATGTCTCTTAATGAATGTTAGCATTATGCAAATATTTATGCAAATAAGGCCACTTATGCAAATGAGGCCCCACACCGAGTCTCCGCACATGGCCCCGCACCCCCCTTGGGCCGCCCCTGCTTCAAGGATACATCTTTCCAAACCATGCACTCTTGGATGACTGTCAGCATTCCCCTATTATCTAGTTTAAAAGCTGTTCTATCTCCTTTTTAAAGGTTAATACTAACAGCCGGGTTCCATCCTGGTTAAGGTGGAGCCCATCCCTTCCAAAAAGCCCCTCCTTTCCCCAGAATGTTGCCCAGTTCCTAACAAATCCAAAACCCTCTTCCTTGCCTATCGTCTCATCCATGCATTGAGACTAGAGAGCTCTGCCTACCTTCTGAGGCCTGTGCATGGAATGGGAAGCATTTCAGAGAATGCTACTTTGGAAGTTCTGGATTTCAACTTCCTACCTAAAAGCCTAAATTTGACCTCCAGAACCTCCCTCCCAAACTTTACTATGTCATAGATACAACATGTACCAAGACAGCAAACTCCTCCCCAGCACTATCTGAAACCTTGATCTAGGTGGTGCGTGAGGTCCACTACCTTCGCACCAGGTAAGCATGTCACCAGGCAATCCTCATGTCCACCAGCCACCCAGCTATCTACATGCCTAATGATCAAAGTATAGCAGCTGTCCTAACCCTTCCCTCATGGGCATATGGCCCTGAAGAAACCTCATTGGTGCAAGAAGAGGTTTCCAAACTTGTCCTTGGGCCTCCCCAACCAGTCAGGTTTTCAGGATATCCACAATGAATATTCATGAGAGAGATTTGCATGCACTGCCTCCATTGTATGCAAATCTCTCTCATGCATATTCATTGTGGATATCCGGAAAACCTGATGGGCTGGGGAGGTTCCAGGACAGATTTGGGAATCCCTGCTGTAGAACATCCTATCTAGGCTCACAATGTAAGAGCCATGGCAGTGTCCGTAGCCAACTTGAGATTAGCCTTCATGAAAGAAATCAACAAGGCTGGAACCTAAACTTCTGTTCACACATTCACATCCCACTATTGCCTGGAAAGAACTCCCAGCGTGACAGTAGGTTTGGCCAATCAGACCTTCAGCTTCTCTTTGAGGATTAGAATCCAATTACATCTGTTTTAGCCCATTTTTAATTCTGTTCCAAGCTGCCTCTAAAAAAATAATTGAAAATGGCTTGTTGCTACAAAAAAGAGGGAAATATCTTAAACGTCTGCCTTTCGTGACATAACCATTCTTTGATTTTCCCCATTTTTTTGTTTAAGGTAGCTTATAATTAGGGAATCCCATGCATGAGGACTTACTATCCTGTTTCTTCATGGAGAAAACCAAGTTACTTACCTGTAGCAGGAGTTCTTCAAGGACAGCAAGATATAAGTCCACACAAGCAGCCTCCTCCCCTAGAAGTTGAATTCTACCCAGAGCTTAATTAAAGACTGATAACGGTCTGTATTACTATAAAAAATCAAACTGAGTCCTCACTGACATACCAACCAGGCACAATTGGATAGTAATACTAGAATACTTTTTATTGTATAGTAAATAAAAGATTATAAGTAGGTTTTAGCATAAAAAGATTATAAGTAAAACGACTAGCATAAAATGATTAGCATAAAATGAAATGCACCAATACATATACCGGATATTGTAGCTTCACTTCAGCGATCGGGGGAACTTTCACGATGCTGCAAGGAATCCGGGAGAGCTGCCAAAGCAGGAGTCTGCTTTGTCCCTGGTACCGTCCCGTCCTCCTTGGAAAGTTCCACGTTTGATATACATTTTTCCTTAGTTGTTTACTATTAGAGATGTGTGTTAATTGGATACTACAGCGTAAGTTTCACGTGAAAGCAGGCTACTCATGATTATGATTGGATATAGATTTCATACACAATTTACGTACAGAGAATGTGTTTAGCATAACAGCAAGGTGCTTCTGACTCACTATACTAGTTCTAGCTGGTTTCAGACCACTCAGTGCAAGCTGTTATGCCCTATAATAACCCCAATAGCTACATGGCTACTCAATCCATTCCATTCAAGTTAAAACCACAACTTGTCACATTCGTATCACATTCGGTCCTAATGGATTCAGTAGTACATGTAGGATGCCGACCGAATTGACGGCCGATTATAATTTATGACATATACAACGATTGCAGATAGAGAGGATAAAAACAACTATCACCAGTAACAAAACTGGATGGATCAACATATTTAAAACACTAGTAACCGAGGGGGAATATCCCATAAAAATGTCATACCAATGGTGGGAGGTAGCCTTGGCAATACTGGATCCTAGGTATGCCAAGTTATCTGCCATCAGCACGGTATGCACTTGGTGCATTGCAATAGTCCTGTTTAAGTGTTTCAGATGATTATGCAACAACGCAGAATCATTTAACAGCTTATGTAATCTTGTCAAATTTAGATCCCAATTCGGGACATCAATTGGTATGGGCGTCCAATAATGATGTACAGCTTTATGAGTGACAGAATAAAGTAAATAAGTTTCATTATGCCACCGTAGTGTAGTTACATTCTTCAAGCAACCCACAAAGGGGAGAACCATCTTAGGTATAACTTCAGTATTGACTACCATGCATACTTCTTGTGGAGCTATTTCAATCAAGTATTCATAAACTGGTGGCAAGATAATGAATTTACACGTTAACACTATTCTGCAATAAGCAAGGTTCAAATACATTAGATTGGATGCGACAGATTGTTCCTCCTATCACCTAAGTACAGGTAGATAGATCATGAGTATGGTTATTAGAATCAATATGGGTCCCTGAGAATTCCAGAAGCCAATATGAAATTCTCCCTGGCGTTCCCATTATCAATGGAAGCACTATAAATTTACATATTTGCATTTTCTTAGTTATATTGTATACTGTAGCTTGTCCGGTGCAACTGGTCTCATTGTACAGCACTTTAGAGGCACTATACATCAACCATTCATTAGTGACATTCAATATTTCCAAATTTGTTCATTGCTGGATAGGAGTCCGGCCTGAAACCTATTGCGTTGTTCAATAATTGTCATGGCTTGTAGAGTACATATTGTCCAATTAGCAAAGCAAGTTATGTTTTCTGACATATGCAACGTATATAGAGTAGCATTTGTAAATAAATTCAAAAGTCCAGAAGAAACAGCTGCATGTTCTTTGGCTGGATGCCAAATGGTGGGAGCCCACCGAGCCTGTAAAGTCAATGCATCATTAATGCCAGCCCCAGCCTTATGCATATGATTTGATAAGGTTTCTATATCAAAACTATTTAATACACCAGTCGCCGTTCCTACACCTCCCAATATAGTATCATACCAAGCTCTTCTGCAGCGACTACATGTAGGTAGTCTGGGAAATTCTATCATGAGGGCATAATTTGTCTGCTGTATTTCTTGGCCCACCTGTATACAGGTAGAAGGTATACACTTTATATGTCCTGGGTCAATAGTGGAGGCTTGTATGTTAATTACCCTTAAATGTTGTCGCCAGGAAGATCGATTTTGAATCCTGCTCCCATTATAACACAGGAGTATCTGTAAAGTGTCCATCTGGAATATAAAAACTTTAGAGGCCTTGGTATGATTACAAACTGTGGTCCACTCTCGAGAGGTCCTGCGGGGAACCTCTGAGATGTTACAACAAAACAGTGTTACATTGGACGTAATATTAATCGTCCCACTTTTTCGGTATAGCGCATAGGCTGCTCTATAATCCCCCGTCTGAGGGTCACCCGCCCTTAATTGTCTGGAGGTAGTGAGATTCAAAATCTGACATTGTTGTCCCGCAGGGCAGGTGAAATTATCTTGTTGTCGTTCTCGGGTAGCATTTTTCCAGCTCCAGTACATTTTGATTCGGTCCTGCGGCTGTGTTAGCAGTATTCCAGGGGTCCATGTTTCACTTAGGGATACCCACCACCATGAGGAAAGGATGCCAAGGAACAGGGTCTGAAATGCAAAAGATATACCTTATTCTCTTAAATAACACTTGTCTTCGGGGATATATTCCCATTGCTCCTTTCCAGGTCGCATTACCAGCAACACCTTATCCTTACCTACAGCAATAACCTCCCCAGGTGATGGCGGTCCTTGAGTTTCATGAATCCATATTTTGGCCCCCACATTGACTTTGTTAGTGGACCCAAAACCTTTCCCCCCCCCCCGGAGAGAGAGAGCTCTGTTGGTGCCTCTCCTTCCTTGATGATGTCAAGGGTTAATGGGATTCCCCTACTTTGAGCCCACCTGAAAGTGGCTTTTTCTCCAAAGTGACCACCTTTTCGGTGTGCCCAAAGGGCTGTACCCTGAAGCCATGCCGCTTTTTCAGAAGGATGCGGCTCAGTCGGCTGTGTCGTTTCCGCCACTGATATCGAAGTTGCTGCATCTGCTTGGGAATTAAACAAACGATCAAGTGAGTCAAGAGGCATATGTGCATCCTGCAATGTAAACCATGGTTTCTCCAAAATTGGCATACCTGTCTCATTGGGGTATTTGTCCAAATACCCAGCTACCAGAATTTGGGACAAATTCTGAGTCCCTACCCCCACATTTTCCTGAAAATACTGTCGAATTGCCCTCTGTATCACAGACTCACGGCTTAGTGTAATAAACCGTAAAACATCTTGGGCATCTAAACTCACTCCTCTCCCTCCAGTATCATAAACCCTAACCAGCCATTGCAAATCTCCTTCTCCCGGCGAAACCGGGTTAATATATCATCTACCTCAGCCTACGTGAAATCCTCCACGGTGGTCCTCATACGTGTATGAGGGACCAACTCAGTAAGATATTGGGGCTGCCCATCATTATCATGCATCGGGCGTCTTTCTGGCCCCAATACAGTTTTGTCCTGCCTTCTATTGACAGGTTGAATTTGACTAGATGGTAACTCTTCTTGTACTTCTTCCTCTGAGTACCCATCCGGGTCTGAGGAATCCCAAATATCTCCGTCCCACCTATCCAGGTTCCATTCTTCAGTGGCAATAGCCACCGCCTTATATACTTTCTGCTTATTGACCCTACCTCTCCTTTTTCTATATTTATTTTGTGCTATTTTTACTGCGGCCTTTTCTGCTATCCCCTGATAATGATCCAGCTTATCCCGCAATAGCTTCTGATGGCATTCCAAAACCACCACTTTCCCTTCTGCTTCTAGCAACTTGTGCTCAACTTGGCTCAATTCCAGCTGCTTGTCCTGCAGCTGGGAGTGAACCTTTCGATAGGCTGATAACAACACCCAGGTTTGTCTTCCTAGGGTAACTGCATCACCCGGTTTCCCGGGGAGCCCCTTGAGTACTTTTTCCACATCAAGGGGCGTTGCTTGCTTTAAAGATGCATCCCATGATTCTGCAAACCCATTGTTCCCTAATTGCAAAGCTAACGTATCATAAGGAGTATCAGTCCATCCTGGGATGGTAGGACTGCCACTAGGGCTCTTATTCTTGCGTTTAAACATGGCTTGGCACTATGCCAAATCGGCGATTTTTTTGGCACTCTGCCAAGTGGGATTCAATCAATACAGGGCTTCGCCATGCACTGCTTGCCCCTCTATTGATTAAATCACCTGGCTGCAATATCAATTAAGTCACCTAATATCCCATCCTCGTCGCCAATTATGTATTACTATAAAAAATCAAACTGAGTCCTCACTGACATACCAACCAGGCACAATTGGATAGTAATACTAGAATACTTTTTATTGTATAGTAAATAAAAGATTATAAGTAGGTTTTAGCATAAAAAGATTATAAGTAAAATGACTAGCATAAAATGATTAGCATAAAATGAAATGCATCAATACATATACCGGATATTGTAGCTTCACTTCAGCGATCGGGGGAACTTTCACGATGCTGCAAGGAATCCGGGAGAGCTGCCAAAGCAGGAGTCTGCTTTGTCCCTGGTACCGTCCCATCCTCCTTGGAAAGTTCCACGTTTGATATACATTTTCCTTAGTTGTTTACTATTAGAGATGTGTGTTAATTGGACACTACAGCGTAAGTTTCACGTGAAAGCAGGCTACTCATGATTATGATTGGATATAGATTTCATACACAATTTACGTACAGAGAATGTGTTTAGCATAACAGCCAGGTGCTTCGGACTCACTATACTAGTTCTAGCTGGTTTCAGACCACTCAGTGCAAGCTGTTATGCCCTATAATAACCCCAATAGCTACATGGCTACTCAATCCATTCCATTCAAGTTAAAACCACAACTTGTCACATTCGTATCACACGGTCCCACATGATAGCGGCAAGCGGGAAGTGGTATGCCTGTGTGGTGTGCTGCTCAAAAGCTTTGGGAAAGATCCTAAGCTGGAATAGCTGTTTCCTATGCTGGGCTCCATCGGTGATGTCACTCAATCATGTGGACTTATATCTTGCTTGTCCATGGAGAACTCTTCCTACAGGTAAGTAATTTAGTTTTCCTGAATCCAGCAACTACGAAATATCTTACCAGAAACTTTACCACTTTACTCAGAAGAGTTCTAAAAGCAAAGGACCCATGGTTATTGTATGCTGTGACAACATCACTAAGTTCTTCCGAATTCTTAGCCCAAGGGGTAGTAGGACCAAACAGATTTTTTTTTCTGTTCTCTGCTGCATATTTAAAATGTGAAGATAAAAATGCACACCATTGTTCCCTAATCTCAGCTCATTCCAAAGAAATGTCTATTTGTCTGACAAGAGCACAGTGCTACCAGTATTTGCCCATAATAACTTTAATCCAGCATTCCTAAGAGTACGCCAATTTATAGTGAAAGAATTTTGCACACAGAACTTCAGAAACAAGTCAAGCTGATCAAACAACAGGCACAGGTTATTTAAATGGCCTCAGCTGCATTAATAAGGGAATTATCAACAAGAGCTAATAAATCCCTTTTCCTGGATAGGAATATGAAAGGGTAACAATGTCTGCCTTTAAGTACTCCTTCTTTAAAGAAGCAGGGCCCGATATTCGGCAGCAGCGACTGGCTGATCTAATATGGTTAGTTACTAGCGCTGAACTTAAATCCGGATATTCAATGCTGGGCCCATCTCTGGGCTCCAGCATTGAAAATCCAGGCCGCCTGGACTGCTGCAAAGCTAGCTTCGCTCATGACTTTCACCACATATTGCCAGCCAGGCAGCAGCTCAATGTTGCTGTTGCTCGTTTAGCAATGGGTGCCAGCCCAGAATGCCTCTAGCATGCCAACCGGGATATGTAGAGGCAGCACCCACGGATATTCAGCAGCACTGTGTTATTGCCGCTGAATATCCTGCAACCATGTACTATAAATGTCTTGGAGTACCCCCCCCCCCCCAACACACACAGCTCTTATTTGTTTTAACATACTTCACAATGAAATTATCTCTCTACTTTTTCAACGTCAGTCTTATTTTCCAAAAAGGGAGCACGTGTGCACCCGATGTGTCAGTTCTATAAAGTACAGCACACGCATGCTTTACTTGATAGAAAAGGGCGTAAGTGGCCCAAACGCACACACACTAGGCACAAGCACTTATGCATGCCACACGACAGGTATAGCCCATACCTACAGTATATTTTGGAAGGCACAAGCTTAGATTATAGTATTCTATAACCTACACGCATATCCCCACACTCCACCCCAGTGCCGTCCGTGTGCATGCCCACCATTCAGGTACATACATGTGTACTTGCAGAATAGCGACTAGCCGATGTTCGCGTCTATGTGCCCTTCACTGCATGTAAGTCACTAGAATACAGTGACTTACACACACAAATGCCATGTGACCTGGGCTCTATCTCTATGGAATTACCCCTTACGTGCCCAGGTTTTATCCAGATAACAAGAGGCCAGGTTTGGGAAGAGGTGAAGATAAAGCCAGCAGCTCTACATTTAGTGATGACATTCGGGCCTAAATTAAATGGATAGGCACAGAAGAGGTCATTGCCTCTTCATATATTCAACAGCGCTCCTTAAACGGATAATGCCACTGAATATAAATACAAATTTATGTGCTGAGACTGGTGCTTAACTTTCAACTGTTGAAAATTAGGCCCAGTGAAAGTGATATGCTAATCTGTGAAAAACATTGCAGTTTAACAGCTGCTTTTTTGGTATTCAGTTACAAGATACAAATGAACTCCTGGATCATATATATCCCATAACTAGATACTGCAAAATATTTTACTTGTGTTCCTACAGCCATGAGGTTCATTCATTTCCAACTGTGGGATCAAGTTTTTAAATGAGGGTTGGAACAGATCACTAGCCCGCCTGGTATTGGAGGCTCCCTAGCAATGTTCTCAGACATGGGGCCATTGAAAGCTTACCACCATCATATGAACTTGGGAACCGGTAACCTCTGTTGAGAATAGCTACACCTCATTGAAGTGTAGTTACTTTCTTATAAAAGAAAGCCTGTAAAGCCTTTTTCACATGCCTGATTTTTCAAAATTTCCCATTAATGAGCTGCTTTGCATGCTTTTGCATTGTAATAGCTCATTAATGGAGAATTTGAATAAATCTTTGTGCAATGTGGCTGCATACAAAAATTTACTACTGCTAAGGGCACTTTTGTGAAGTCATTGTGCAAAAATGGGCTTGGCATGAAAAAAGCGCAAAGCCTAGAGATGTGAGCATTTTTATTTATTTATTTAACATTTCTTATATAGCACCTTTCATGATATCAAGGCAGTTTACATTGAACAAACTGAAATTACATTGAACAGGGCATTATAACTTGGAGATAACTATTTACAGGGAACATGGGCAATGGAGGGTTAAGTGGCTTACCCAAGACCATAAGGAGCACCTGTGGGACTAGAAACCCCAGTCCTTCCAGCCCAAGGTTGTGTCCTCTAGTGGGATTTGAACCCCTGACCTTCCAGCCTGAGGTAACTTGCCCCAACCACTAAACCACTCCTCCCTATGTGATTTTGCTTAGCTTGCAAATTAATACAAGCACGTATTTACATGTACATGAAAATAAAATAGCTATACAGCACTTATACAGTAAGCTCTGTAAGACTCCATTACACCCTCAACAATTAATGGAGATCCAACAGCAATGTAGGAAACAATGATGTGATGCACTGTGGTTGGCCCAAAAAGAAGGGCATAAAATTGGAAATGGCAGCCCAGAACACAGAAGCAGAGGAACTACTGATGATGCTCCTGGAAGGGAATATAGAAGTACGCCTCAGCAAGATCCAAGGAGGTAAGAAATGCCCCTTGTTGGACTGACTTGAGGATCTCCATATGGAGGTGGGGCACTTGTAGAATGGCATTGACCACCTTCGGGTCCAGATTGGGTCAGAAAGACTCCCTTTTTGCACCACAAAGTAAATAGAATACCGTCCCTGTTCTGTGAAAGACATGGGTACAATAGCCTCCAACTGCAGGAAATGAGAAGAGTATCTTCTATGGCCATCCTCAACTAAAGAGTTGAAGGAAGACTCTAGATAGTCATGCCAAAGAGGCTCTGTGAACTCCAGCATGTAGCCCTTTTCTTGCACCTCGAGAATCCTTTGGTCTGATGTGATATGGGTCCATTCCAAGTGAAACAACCAGAGCTGCCCTGACTGGCTGCTTCTTGGAAGGGACCCACCAAAACACATTGTGAGAGCTTGCTAGCTTCTGAGAGGGCAGCTGCTGAATTGCAAGAATGCTGAGATCCTTGAAAGAGCTGATCCTTCTTGGGTTTGGACCCAAAGGAGGAATGAGCCACACCCAAACTCTTACCAATCCTAGGCCACCCATATGTTCCCCACTGAGGCCTAAACAAGGCACTCCTGGGATTTCTGGGCCCATCTTCTGGGAGCTTCTGTGGATAATCTTCCCTATAGTATTTTACCAGCTTC
The DNA here is from genome assembly GCA_033557465.1 of Ichthyophis bannanicus. Taxonomy (NCBI): domain Eukaryota; kingdom Metazoa; phylum Chordata; class Amphibia; order Gymnophiona; family Ichthyophiidae; genus Ichthyophis; species Ichthyophis bannanicus. The sequence continues at coordinate 787,357,366 of CM066034.1, read as the reverse complement.
TCCAGGTACTCCTCTTCCTCAGTAATAAACCTCACTCATAAGCCAGAGTATGTAGAGTATGAACTCAGTCTCTCAAATTTACTGCTAACACTTTATGGTTGCTGTAGGTTTGCCCTAGGATCTTGATGTATTGTTTCCAGCTCAGAAGTGGGAGGACAAAACCCAACTGTGTAGACTGGTGTGGAAAACTATTCTAATAGGAACTGACAGAAGAAAGCCAAAATTTCCATTTGCAAAGCACAAGTCCCTCAAATACACTCTTCACTAAACTTGTAGCTTCTGCATTTTGTGATCAAGAGCTAGAGAGAAGTTGTATAGTTCTGCTCCTTTACAAACTAGCTCGTGCATAAATGGCCACAGATGACTGTAAATAGTAAATGTATCTTAGCCTGTTTTGCTAGAGCACATGCCATAAATTTCAGATATGACTCAGACTACAAAACGGTTATACTGCACTTTAGCACTTAATGCACTTGTTTTAAGTCCCCACCTCTTATCTTCCAGGTCAGCATATTCCACAATGACAGTCACTTAAGGAAGCCTTTACGCCAGCTGCTGCCATTGGGCCTATTTAAAGCCCCACTTGTTATTTCAATTATAGCCATGTAAAAACATGCATTGTTTGATGTAATTGAGCACAACAATACAGAATCTCTAATTGGAATGTCTCACTATGTAATTATGCAGACAATTACAACAAACCATGTCTTTTCCATTTATAGCTCACTATCAAGCAACACCCTAGTCTTAAATTAAATGATGCCGTTTAGTCTAAACTAAAATTTGTGAACCTTCAAAAATATTAACAATTTCTGGTTTCAAAAGAATCAGTTTTTATAAAGAAGACAAAGATGTGAGTTGGGCTAATATTAAAGTCGACTCATCTATTCAACGCTCGGGGGGGTCTTTTACTAAAGGGTGCTAGCTCGCAGCCGATATTCCCAGAAACTGCAGGGCCATGACAGTTCACACAGGAGAATTCCTGCACAAGCTGTGCACCCCGCGGTAGGCAGGTTGGGGGCGGAGCATGTATGTAGTGAGCTCAGTGCAGCTAGCAGCAGGTTCACACCGTGCATTCACTGTGTCCCACGCAATCAGCGTGGGTTCACCTAACGCCGCCAAAATAGGTAGAGTTAAGTGCATCTACGATAATGCAGCATGCTTTAGGGGAAAGTGCTCTGCTTTAACTGCCAGGGAAATGCTTTCCCAACAGTTAACGCAGTGGTGTTGCACCTGACTGCCATAGTTTCATCACTTTTAGCACGTTAAGTGCAAAAGCTTAGCATCCGTTAGTAAAAGGATTCCTCAGTCTCATCATTTGCCTCTATATCCATCCCTTTTTGTGCATAAAAATCAAGCGCAGGAGCGACATCGAACATAGATACTGTTTAGCTCCACATTCTAATAATGTAACAGTGAGAGAGAATGTATTGCATGAAACTAGATATCCAAAATTTGTAAGTCAAATAACACAACAGTTCAGTTCCTCTTATAAGCTTCTGTAGATTCTTTTCTTTATTTATTACTAATATAGCCAAAATATACAAAATCCAAAATCATATACCAGACACATCCTTCAAATGGACAACATATATCACATATTAATTAGCTTTTCTCTTTCATCTTCTTCCAATGGTCATTGACACCGTATGAACACTATTAGGTAGTAGTATTTGTTGTTGTTTGGTCTAAACCAGGGGTGGTCAACTCCAGTCTTAGTGCATCATGATCCAGCCTGATTTTCAGGATTCCCCTAACGAATATTCATGAGGTATAGTTGCACTCACTGCCTCATATTGTATGCAAATATATCTCATGAATATTCATTAGGGAATCCTGAAAACCAGGCTGGATTGTGGTGCACCAGGATTCAAGTTGGCCACCCTTGGTCTCCAGGGGTCTCAAACTCCAGTCCTGGAGGGCCGCAAACCAGTCAGGTTTTCAGGGTATCCCTAATGAATATGCATGAGATATATTTGCATGCACTGCCCTCATTGTATGCAAATATATCTCATGCATATTCATTAGGGATACCCTGAAAACCTGGCTGGTTTGCGGCCCTCCAGGACTGGAGTTTGAGACCCCTGGCTCTAAACCAAGGGTACTCAAATCCAGTCCTGGAGGGCCACAAACCAGTCAGGTTTTTGGGATATCCCTAATGAATATGCATGAGATATATCTGCATGCACTGCCTCCATTGTATTTGACTCTATCTCATGCATATTCATTAGGGATATCCTGAAAACCTGACTGGTTCATGGCCCTCCAGGACTGGATTTGAGTACCCCTGGTCTAAACCATGTACTCTTTTGAAATTATTGATGCAAAAAAAGAGTATTTTGCATCAATGAAGGTAAGGGGTGTAGAGATAATTCTGAATTTTAACAAAGGATCTCTAAAGGAAAAGAGGAGACTATTGTAGTAGTCGATATGGAAGGGTAGACAAGATAGGCCACATAATCTTTTTCTGCCATCATGTTTCTTTGTAACACTCTCACTCTGAGTGAAAGTCTCAAAAAATAAAATTACATTTGTTTACTTCAATTGTTGTATGTCCCACTCATCCAAAAATCCATTTGTTTAAAGTGGGTGGCAATTACTGTATACATGTCTGTAGATGGGTACCATTTTGCTCCCAACCATCACCACCACTGCTAGTTTTCCCAGTTGTATATTAGCCAAGGTTCTTTGTATAGATGACAGCCTATCTCCCCAAAGGGAGGGGTTTGTCCCTAACATGTGGTCTTCCACAGGATCTGTATGCTGGAAGGAGCATGGTGTGTTGTGTGACACATAGTAACAGAGTATATGACGGCAGATAAAGACCAGTATCGTCCATCTAGTATGCTCAGTAAAGTGTCTAGAGTGTTTGTATCTGCAGCTTCATGCAGGTCACCCACTCTATTAAAAGATATTTAAGTTTGCTTTGATTTTATCCTCTTGCTATTAAGGGATCCACTGTGTCTGTCCCATGCCATTTTGAATTCCATCATGTATTTGTCCCCGCCACCTCCGTCGGGAAGGCGTTCCAAACATCCACCATCCTTTCAGCAAAAAAGTATTTCCTGATATTGCTTTTAAGTGTACCATCTTGCAGCTTCATCGTATGCCCTCTAGTTTTTCAGCTTCCTCTTCTTTGAAAAAGGTTTGCTTGTTCACTGATACCCTTTAAGCATTTAAATGTCTGAATCATATCTCCCCTGTCCCTCCTCTCCTCCAGAGTCTACATATTTAGGTCTTCAATTCTCTTCTCATGTGTCTTCTGGTGCAGGCTCCAAATAATTTTGGTCACCTTCAAAATGGGAGGTGTTGCAAAGATGTATTGCAATAATTAATAATCCCTGGCAAAGAGGAGTTAAAGGTCTCTTTTTTTTTCTCCATCCTCCTGTAAGACCGCCAGGATTCAGAGAGAAGTACCTGGAACCTGCAGCGAAGGGTTTCTAGGCTGGGATGTGCCTGGAACAGGTAAGAGAAATCCTGTAAGGAGTCCTCACCCTGTTGGTGAGCAGCCAGGGCAAAAGAATGATGCCTGGACTCCACAGTGAAGGTTCGTTAAGCTGGAAGTTGCCTTAGACAAAGGATAAGGGTACCATAGAGGGTCTATGTCCTATAGAACTTAAGAGAGAACTGCGGAAAAGAATGTAATGTTTTATAGATACAAAGGAGAAGAACAGGAGAATAAGAAGGAAGGAAGAAATAAAGAACTGGCTATAATCTCCAGACAGTGATGATACTAGAGAAGAAGATTCAGACTACACTAATGTTTTAATGGAAGATTTTCATTTGAGTTCTGTCCTGTATTTTGGCTTTTTACTTTGAAAAAAATCATCACAGAATTGGTTCAAAGTGTTGGCACCCTAGGCAGACTTTATGCTTTATACCCACCCTGGCTGTCAAAATCTATTGTTTAGTTTTGAATGCCCTGATTTTTGCCACCCCCTAGAAATTGCTGCCCTATTCACCGCTTAATTTGCCTGATGATCAGACAGCCCTGTGCATGAAGCAATAAAATAATGTGGTTTGCATACACTGATGGTGCATAACTTTAGGCAGTTCCTTACAAAATTACCCCATAGTGTCCCTGAATATACAAATATAATGCCATGACTGCCGCTCAGGGTTCAAATCCTGCCTCTTCTACTGACACAGTTTGTGACCTTCGGCAAGTCGCTTCACCTCCATCGCCTCAAGTACAACTTAGATTGTCAGTTAACCCGAACAGAGAAATAATTTGTATACCTGCTTGTTACTTACGTAAAGCTTGGATTTGAAAACTGCAAGTGATTAAATCTCAAGTCCTAATTCAAATGTGTCACTGCTGAATATCAAGTCCTATATTTATAAGAACATAAAATGTGCCACACTGGATTAGACTAAGGATCCACTGAGCCCAGCATGCTGTCTTCAACAGTGGTCAATCCAGATCAAAAGTACCCAGATACAATATATTCCATGCATCAAAAAGGTCTAAATCAGGTCAACTGATGGCCAGTATGGTTTAATGGTGAGGTAAAACAGGCAGTGAAAACTGAAAGGACATCTTTCCAAAAATGGAAAGCAGACTTTAATGAAGAAAACAGGGATGAGCACAAGTATTGGCAAGTTAGATGTAAGAATGTAATCAGGCAGGCCAAGAGAGATGCTGAAAAGAAAATTGCAGTGGAAGACTTGTCCAGTGGTTAGAGCAGTGGGCTAGAACCAGGGAAGCCAGTGTTCAAATCCCACTGATGCTCCTAATGGCCTTGGGTGAATTACTTTGTCCTCCAGGGCAAACTTAAATTGTGAGCTCTCCAGGGAAAGGGAAATACCTATTGTAGCTGAATATAAGTCACTTTGAGCTACTAATGGCAAGGATTGAGCTAAATATGAAGACCTTTTTTATTATTATTTGAGATCTTGTAAATACAATTTGTAAAAAGAAGAATCATGGCACTGCCGAAATAGCCATACAGAAAACAAACAAAAATAAATACAGTAACAACACATGAATCCCACATCCAAACTACATCTCATGCAAGGAGTCATGGGGATTGCTGCATGAACAAGGGATATAAGGGGTACTCAGAGAGGATCACAGGGTCATTCCGAGGTGTGAATAGTGGGGATGGAAATAATTCCTCAGATTAGTCCTGAGTGTATCCCCTTTCACCTTCTTCCTATGACCCCTCATTCCAGAGCTTCTTTTCAAATGGAAGAGGGCCACCTCCTGTTCATTTATTTTATGAGGTATTTAAATGTCTCTATCATAGCTCCCCTCTCCTGCATTTCCTCCAAAGTGTACATATTGAGATCTTTAGGCCTTTCCACATATGCCTTATAACGAAGACCACTAGCCATTTCAGTAGCCACCCTCTGGACTGACTTCATCTTATTTATATCCTTTTAATGGTGCAGACTTCAGGATTGTACACAGTATTCCAAATGAAGTCTCACTAAAGACTTATACAAAGGCACTATAACCTCCTTTTTCCTGCTGTGCACACAAGCATCCTTCTGGCTTTTTCCGTTGCCTTTTCTACCTGTTCTGCCTCTTTAAGCTCATCTGATATGGTCACCCCCAGGTCCCACTCTTCTTTAGTGCATTGAAATACTTCATTCCCTATTTTTGTAGCCCAAATGCATGGCCTTGCATGTCTAGAAGATTTAATAAATCAAATTTACAGACTCAAGAGCAATAAATCACCAAGACCAGACTGCATTCACCCCAGAGTTTTGAAAAAACTCAAACATGACATAGGTTACAAATGACTAGTAATAGGTTAGCAATAATTCAAAACAGCCACTATGCCAGAGGACTGAAGGGTGGCCAGTTTAATGCCCATTTTTAAAAAGGGCTCCTGAGGATAGGATGATCCAGTAAACGATAAACTGGTAAACCTGGCATTAGTGCCAGGCAAAATGGTTGAAGCTATTAAAACAATTACTGACCAGATAGACACAGCTTATGGAAATGAGGCAGCATAGGTTCAGCAAAGGCAAGTCCTGCCTTAGAAATTGATTCGATTTTTTTGAAGGTGTAAACCAACAAGTGGATAATGGTGAGCCAGTTGATAAAGTGTATTTGGACTTTCTGAAGACATTGGACAAAGTCTCTCATGAGAGACTCCATTGGAAATTAGAATCATGGAACAGGTGGTCATGCCCTTTAGTGGGTTGCAAACTAGCTAAAACACAGGAAACAGAGGGCCTGATATTAAGGGCCTCTAAGGCACATAGCTGTCGTCACCAAACTTTAACCCCGGCTATTCAATCTGGAGCCATATCCAGCCACCGGCATTGAATATCCGGATTCGCCACACAACCGCACATGGCACAGAAGCTAACCATGAAGCAGCAATATTCAGCTGCTGCCCAGTTAGCTTCATTGGCAAAGGTTCAACTAGATTTTGTTGCACCTTGCTTTTGACGTGCAACCGTAACTGGGCAGCAGCTGAATATCACCACTGTCCAGTTATGGTCCGGTGCTGCCCCCAGAACGCCCCGATGCTAACCAGTTAGCATCAGCGCATGCAGCAGCGGCATCCACAGATATTCAGCAGCACTAACTGTCTTAGTGCCGCAGAATATCCTGGATAAAGACAGCAACACAGCTGGAAGGTCTGTATTTGTGTTACTCTCTTTGAATATCAGGCCCTGGGTATCTAAATGACAGATGAAATTTAATGCAGACAAGTACAAAATGATATACGTAGGGGAAAATAATTCCAACTACATGTGGATAAATGCTGGTTTCTGAGTTAGGCGTCACCACCCCAAAAAAAAGATCTTGGAGTCATTGTAGATAATATGTTGGAGTTTCCAGCCCAGTGTGCCATAGTTACTAAAAAAACCCAAAAAAACAGAATATTAAGGTTATTCAAAAAGAGATGGAGAACAAAACTGAGAACATCTTTTGGGGGAAAAAATGTTTCTGGTAAAAGTGACAAATCATTTTCAAAGTATGTATCATAGTATACAATCTTCTTGAATGTAAAATTTTGCATTCAGTTGGAAGGCTTTCATTTGACTAGATAATCAGCTCCTCTGCCATTTAAATACTGACTTTCCCTTTAAATTACCCTTAGTCTATTGTTAGACATATACCATCACTGTTATCTCTGTGAAATGTAATTATTAGCAGTGGGGGGAGGAAGGCTTCTAGTATCCACCTGATGATAGCAATGGGCTATAGAATCTATGCAAAGGAAGCGTATCGCTTGTTGGGAAACAAGAACAAGTCAGATTGTTACAAATCCCTACGCAGCAACTACATGCACACAGAATACCTCATCTTGCTCATATAAATGAAAGAGGAAAGAGCCTTACCAACTATAGAATCATAGCACAAATAGAAATTTGCATTTAAAAACAGAAACTCTCGAGAAGCTGGTCTCTCCCTGCAGTACAACACTGGAGAAATACAAACAGAAATGTGCATCCTCTTGCACAATGCGAAATACGAAAAGATCAGAGCTACTGCACATTCAGATTCCTAAAGCTGGCGAGTTCAAATCACAAAAGCAAAACTAGAATTTTTGTTCTCTCTCTGTTTTCTAGACAGCTCAGCCTCGGTAGCCTGTGTCCTCCACATTTTGCTGGGGCTGAGCTATTCTACATTGGCTGCTGCATGCACCGCCACATTCTCCCCCGAGTCTGGAGGGATTGCCCGATGACACTTCTTCTCCCATGGGAGGCTCTCTTGTACAGAGTCTAGGCTCTTTAATATTTGAATACCATGAGTCAAGTTGAACAAGCAATGGAAAAGGTGCCGGTATTCTGTACCACCGAGTACCCCCCTTTAAAAAGTCTTGATTATTAGCCTATTGAAATAGGATTTTGAAAGAACAGAGATATGTCTTTAAAAACAGATAAAGAGACATCTGGCCACAAAAAGTAGGTCTGAATTGAAAGCATCATTCCGTACTACAAAGATGCTGATAAGTGCATTCTTGGAAAGCTTCTTAGTTTTGCATGTGTGTGATACAGAGATTTTAAAAAATGTGTGTGGTCTGATATGGTTGTTGTTACAATAATATTACAAGCATTGTATAATTCCGTTGAAGAACGCTATAAAGTAGCCAGGACACACTGGGGTTTTTGTTTCTTCTATGCTTCATGGCTGGAAGAAGATTCTAGTTCAGCCCTGCTACCTACTAAGTAGCTTTTGCTCGTCAATCAGTTTACCATCATGCTGACAGCATGCATTATCTCACTGAATTGCATGCGCTGCTGGGATTTCTGACTCTTTTGCCTTTTAAATTGTTAGTTTTTGCCTACCTAACAGAGTTCATTTTTGTAAACAGACTAAAAGTGAAATATGTGATTATAGCCTTAAAGCGAAAACACTAGGGAACACCATAGAGCTAGAAAAGAGGATGAATAACTATTTAGGCAGGAGTGACCAATTGCTTATATATAGTGTTGCCATTTCATCTGATCCACAATAGGACATTGTCTCCTATACCATGTTTTTTGTTGTTGTTTGCCTCCTATGCAAAAAATTAAGAAACAATGTCCTGTGGTGGATTGGAAACTGTTGAAAGATAGAAAACAGAGGGTAGGGATAAATAGTCAATTTTCTCAATGAAGGAAAGTGAATAGTGGAGTTTTCCAGGGATCTGTACTGGGAATAATGCTTTTTAACATATTTGTAAATAATCTGGAATTGGGAGCAACAAGCGAGATGATTAAATTTATTGATGACATCAAATTATTCAAAGTTCTTAAATCACATTTGGACTGTGAGAAACTGCAGGAGGACCTTGTGAGATTGGGCATCCAACTGGCAAATGAAATTTAATATGGATAAGTGCAAAATGATGTATGTAGAGAAGAATAACCCAAACTATAGATACACAATGCTAGGTTCCGCATTAGGAGTCACCACTCAGCAAAAGGATCTGGATGTGATCATAGACAATACATGGAAATCTGTTCATTGTGTGGATGTGGCCAAAAAAGCAAACAGAATGTTAGGAATCATTAGGAAAAGAACAGAATAAAACAAAAGATACCATAATGCCTCTTTATTTTATTAATTTAGACAGTTTTGTATACCACCTTATCCTTCAATCAAAGTGGTCACAACACAATTGGGGGATACATTTAACATGAGGGGGTATGAGACACATATACTTACAGGGAACATAGGCAATGGAGGGTTAAGTGGCTTGCCCAAGACTACAATGAGCACCTTGTGGGACTAGAAACCCCAGTCCTTCTGGCCCAAGGTTGCTGTACTATAGTGGGATTTGAGCCCCTTACCTTCTGGCCTGAGGTAACTTGCCCCAACCACTAGGCCACTCCTCCCCTCCTTTATCACTCTATGGTGCAATCACACCTTGAGTACTATGCAATTCTGGTCTCTAAACCTCAAGAAAGATATAGCGGCATTAGAAAGGGTACAGAGGATGCTGACTAAAATGATAGAGGGGATGGAATGACTGTCTTATGAGGAAAGACTAAAGAAGTTAGGGCTCTTCAGCCATGAGGGGAGATAGGACAGAATTTCTCCACTAATTCCGATGGAACCCAGGGTATTCCGCTCCCCCCTTCCAACTCGGCCCTGCCTTGAGAGCGGCATCTTCTCTCTTTGCGCTTCTCCGCTTTAGACTTTCTTTCCCTTTCAGTGGGGACAGTTATTAACTCTTCGTGAGATGGAAGGTCGTCTAAAGTTGCCTCCCGGGAACAAGAGGGTTTTTCTGAAGCTTTCGTCTGTGTATGTTGTGGTGCTGCACCCCGTCTAGGCAGTTGCCTATAGGATGCAGCGTGCCATCTAATGTTCCTTTTATTGCTTTATGCCCAGAGCTAAGGCTTCTGGGATTGTAGCTGTGTGCAAAGAAAACAATCCGAGTGGTTTTAGAGGCAAAACACAGGAAATTTATTTTTGTGGTCTAAACTTTGCAAACAAAAATCTTCTTTAGAAGTTGTGAACAAGCCAACACAAAATGAAGGATATTTTTCTCCCCTCAAAAAGGTATCATACAAACAGTGCTCTGGCAGTGATAAAAATAAACTTGCTTCATTCAACTTATGTATAACAGAAACTATTTCTTTCTTCCAAAGCCACAATTGAAACTGTTGCTTACTAGTTGCTAATACCATCCAGCACAGATATCAGTTTCCTTCACTGTTCAGGGTTTAAACAAGGCTGCTTCGTGCTTGTCTGTCTTACCCACAGAATAGCTGCTTCTAGAACACCTTCACTTCACAGTGGAACACTTCTTATAGTTTTAACATTTGCAATTCTCTTTCTCTCCCAGGTTTCCAACACTCAGAGTATCAGGACATTTAAATACATGGGCTCTGGGCTTTTCCAACTTAACCGTGGCCCCCCTTCACTCTGACGTTAGGCATAAAGAGCAATCCATCAAAGAATCAACAGAGTCCTGTTCCACCTCACAGGGTTCCGTTTCCATATCTTCATAATCAGACTCACATGCCTCTGGGTTTATAACCGGCTCTGAGAATGCAGGTTTAACGTCTTTTAAAAGTTTAAACAACTTTTCCCAGTGATATTGCTTCTTCTCCTCTGGGCTTCTATAATGGCTGCAAGGCTTTTTATTTCTGACTAAAACATTCAAAGGTTTTAGCTGTCTCACCTTGCTCTTGGGAACACTCTTTCTTTCAGGCCTTTCAAAAGGTAAAACGTCTCCTTCAGAGTCTTGTAGGGCTACTCTGGTATCTGAGCTGTACTCCACGGCTCCCCCAGGACTATGCCTCCTACCTTCAAACCGTGCTGCAATCTCTTCACAGCAAGGGCTTCTCTCTGAAGTGTAACAAAAATCTTCCATATGTCAATCTAGCTACCATAACCAGATTCCTGTTCAAGCACCATCTGTGTAACCCTTCCTTGAGAGGGTGAGAATTTGCTGGAGGAGGTACATAAAAATAGAAAACACAATATAAAGGAGTTCTGGTGAAGAGGGGCAGGGAGTTGCCTCAAGACCTTAACTTGATGACTCACAAGAAAATTACAAACACACACAGAGGGGCATGTATACTAAAGATTAACGCACATTAAGAACCGCTGTGCCCATAGAATAAAAGGGCTCTGAGCATTTAACACACCTTAACTTTCTTTGTTGTTGTTAAGTGCCGTCGAGTCGGAGTCGATTCATGGCGACCCTCTGGATAGCTATCCTAAATTGTGTTCGGTCTTCAGTCAGGCGGCTTATTGTTGACAGACTGGTACCCGTAGCTGCTGTTATTGTATCGATCCATCTCATTGCTGGCCTTCCTCTTTTGCGTTGACCTTCTATCTTGCCAAGCATGATGTCTTTCTCTAATGATCTCTCTCTCCGCATGATGTGTCCAAAGTATGAAAGTCAAAGTCTTGTCATCTGAGCTTCTAAAGAAAGCTTAGGTTTGATCTCCTCCAGTACAGACTGGTTTGTTCTTCGGGCAGTCCATGGTATACACAGTATTCGCCGCCAGCACCATAATTCAAAGGCATCAATTTTCTTCCTGTCTATCTTTTTCACTGTCCAGCTTTCACATCCATATTATGTTATTGAAAATACCATGGCTTGAACAAGTTGAATCTTTGTATGGAGAGAGACATCTCTGCTCTTGAGAATCTTATCTAGGTCTTTCATAGTCATTCTGCCAAGAGCAATGCGTCGTCTGATTTCTTGACTGCTTGTTGCTTCTTTATTGATAGTTGATCCAAGTAGGTTAAAGTTATTCACGATTTCAATTTCTTCTCCTTCGACGATGAACCTGTTTATTATGCCAGTTGTCATGATCTTTGTCTTCTTTACATTAAGGTGCAGGCCCATTTTGAGACTATGTTCTTTGATTGTGAGAAGCAAATGTTTCAGATCATCTTCACTTTCCGCCAGTAATGTGGTATCATCAGCATAGCGAAGGTTGTTGATGAGTCTTCCACCAATCTTCACACCTCTGTTGTCTTCATACAATCCTGCTTCTCTGCTGATTTGTTCTGCATATAAATTAAACAGATAGGAGGAAAGTATGCAGTCTTGTCTTACACCTTTGCTTATTTTAAACCATTCTGTTTCTCCTTGTTCCGTTCGAACTGTTGCTTCTTGATCAATGTACAGATTGTGCAAGAGAACGATCAGGTGTTCTGGTATACCCATGCTTCTTAATGTGGCCCAGAGTTTCTCATGGTTTACACAGTCAAAAGCTTTGCTATAGTCGATAAAGCACAAATAGATATCCTTTTGGTATTCTTTAGTCTTTTCAAGGATCCATCTCACATCCGCAATGATGTCTCTCGTTCCTCACCCTTTTCTGAACCCTGCTTGCACTTCAGGTAGTTCTTGTTCCAGGTATGATTGTAGTCTCTTTTGAATAATCTTCAGTAGAATCTTGCTGGCATGTGGGATCAGAGCGATTGTGCGATAATTTCCACAGTCAGTTGGATCACCTTTCTTTAGTATTGGTATAAACACAGATCTTTTCCAGTCAGTTGGCCATGATGCTGTCTTCCATATTTCTTGGCAGAGCCTTGTAAGTACGGTAACAGCTGCATCAGATTGCTGTAATACTTCTATGGGAATGCCATCAATGCCTGGTGCTTTGTTCTTTGATAAGGCTTTCAATGCTGCTTCAACTTCTTCTTTCATCACCAATGGTTCCAGATCATAAGGTACAGGTTGAAACGGCTGTTGGTCCACTTGATCTTTATCATATAAAAACTCTGTATATTCCTTCCATCTTTTCTTGATCTTCTCAGCATCATTCAACATAGAACCTTGAGCATCTTGTAACATTCCAATTCGAGGCTGGAACTTTTTCTTTAACTCTCGTAGCTTTAGGAAAGCTGATCTTGTTCTTCCTCTAATAGTTTCTGCTTCTATTTCCTTGAATGCGTCATTGTAGTACTTTTCCTTGTCCTGTCTTGCTGCACATTGGAAATCTCTGTTGAGTTCTGTGATTGTCTTTCTTTCTCCTCTGGCTTTAGCTTCTCTGCGTTTCTGGGCAATTTTCAGAGTTTCTTCCGTCATCCAATTTTGGCCGTTTTTTCTTTTTTACCTTTTGTAGAGACTTCTCGCTTTCTTCCAACACAACCTTCTAGATATCATTCCATAACTCTTCTGGAACTCTATCATTTGTATCTAAAGCAGCAAATCGATTTTGCAGGCAGTCTTTAAATTCCAATGGTATATTCTCAAGGTCATATTTTGCTGCATTCATGAGTGGTTTGCACTTTTTCAGCTTTAGCTTGAGTTTGCATACTAGTAGTTGATGATCTGTACCACAGTCAGCTCCAGGTTTTGTCTTTGTTGATGTTATAGAGCTTTTCCATCGTTGACTTCCACAGACGTAGTCAATTTGATTTTTATACAATCCATTGGGTGAAGTCCATGTGTACAGTCGCCTTTTGTGTTGCTGGAAGAAGGTGTTCGAGATGAATAGATCGTTGGTCTTGCAGAATTCTATCAGTCTTTCTCCAGCTTCATTTCTGTTGCCAAGTCCATATTTTCCAACTACTTTGTCTTCTTTTTTTTTGCCAACCTTTGCGTTCCAATCACCCATGACTATCAGGATATCCTGTTTGCATGTTCTGTCACTTTCAGCTTCTACTTGTTCATAGAACTCTTCAATTTCATTCTCTTCTGCAGCTGTTGTTGGGGCATATACTTGAATTATAGTTGTGTTGATAGGCATTCCTCGTGGACGAATAGAGATTAAGCGTTTGCTGACTGCACTGTATTTCATTACAGTTCTTGCAAGTTTCTTCTTTATTATAAATGCAACACCATTTCTTCTTTGTCTTTCATTTCCAGCATAGTAGACCATGTGATCATCTGATGCAAAGTGCCCGATGCCAGTCCATTTCAGTTCTTTCTTTAACATGCATTAAATCCTTTAGTAAACACATCTCAAAAACTTCATAAGAATCTGAGTCTACACCAGGAGTTTGTTTTAAAAACAAGACCTTTAATAGGTGAATCCCCAAAATCAAATGTTTGACAGGTAACAAAGTCCCAGTTTTCTCTCTTACTGATTTGGCTCCACATAGGTTTGTTTCCTCTGTACTCCCGTCTTTTTATGAGGTCTTGAGTGGACATTCCCTCTGTTTCTTTTCTTCAGGGTCCCAAACTGGGTACCCTAGACTCCTCAAGATCTCTTAGCAAGACACTCTTACAGAAAACACTTTCCAAAAATCACACAGCCTAATATTCAAAAGTACTTACATGCCTACTGGTGGCCTCTATGCATCTTCAATGACATTATATATATAACACTACTGAAAAGTCTTACAGATCGCCCTTGCTCTATTTGGATAATGCAGAAACAGAGCAAGGGCGGAGCACAATATTCCACTCAACTATATAGATATCTGATAATATTCAGCCACTATCTGTACAGCAAACCAGTTTAATTTAGGCCAGCAAAAAGGTTGTCCTACATTCAATTGTCTAACAATATGGATAGCAGCTGAATAGCACCACTAAACATATAGCTCAGCATCATATGTATATTCAGGGCTGCTATCACTGTTCCCTCTAAGCTGTGCGCGTGTGCGCGCGCACACACCTCGCTGAGTGAGCGCACATACTTTACAACAGAGCGCACAAAAATTACGGTTCTGATTCTGATAGAAAACAACACAGACGTCTTAAAATTTAAAAGTTGTTGTGTATTTACGGTTTTCACAAGTTCTACAATATTTTCTAGTGCAATCAATGTGGTGTACATACTGTATTCTGACGTGTAGTTAAATTTTAAAGTATATAACTCCGAGTGTCGTTATGTGGCGCACAAAAATTTAACCTTCCTTCAAAAGCTGCACAGCTGATATTTTATGCGCACACAGCCTACAGAAAATTAGAGGGAACATTGCTGACTATACATATATAGCAGTGTGGAATATATGTAAAGTTTGTATACACTACAGCTGGTATTAAAAAAAAATGCTGACCGTGGGGTTTAAAAATTGATCCAGCAATATCTTGCCCAATCTTAGTGCCATGAGGAAACACATGCACTTAATCTGTTCCTCTGTGTGGTTTAAATTATCACATCAGAAAGTGGGAAACATCTTAGTAGGGCATATTGTTCAGGCTTCTCTTGCAATGGGGTTGCTGGCCTCTATTTTACAACATGCTAGCATACGCCGTGTTGAAGAAACCATCGCTTAATGCTTACAGATAGTAGGGAACTGTCATCTGATTTCTAGTTTCACTTTTGCAGCAAAGCTGATGAAGGAAGTGGTTCATTCACAATAACGCAATTTTTTAGATCTTAATCATATTCTTAATATGCATCAATATAAGTTTCATCAGGAGAACAGCTCTGTATTACTTCTTTTGTTCTATGACTCAGTCTTTTGAGGTTTAGATACTAAAGGCAATATAGCATTTTTTTCTGCTATTTGTGGCTATTTCTTCTACAGTTGACATAATGGATCACTTAATCCTATTGTGCAGCCTCATTTATTCAGGTATGCCTGGAAGGGTGTTGCCTTATTTTCTATGGGGAGGATGCAGAAGGTGCAGGTGGGTAAAAGGTAGTCACTCACCTGTAGGAGGAGGTGTCATCCATTGAAAACAGGAAAAGTTCTCACTTATGGGTGACATCATCTGACGTAGCCCCTGCGTGGGAGCATTCCGAGCTCTTTCTAGAGGTGTTTGGACATCCACTGCACATGCACGTCTTCCTGCCTGCTGCCACGGTGCCACCTCATCCTCAGTCTAATCAAAAAGCTGAGAAGAATTCAACTTCCAGGAGAGGTGGAAGGGTTGTGAGGACTTTTTCTGATGTCCATGAAGAACACCTGCTACAGGTGAGTAACCACATTTTCTCTGTGGACAAGCAGGGAAAAAATCTTCACTTATGGGACTCATTAACTGTTTCTCTTGAAACGTCAGGCCTTGATTTGTCATCTGCAAGCACAATTTACAAGAAGAGGGCTCATAATCAGGTCTCAAGTACTAGAGGCACCAATTATGCATGTCTGTTATGGATATGGTTCTTAAGCACTTGAAACACTACTTTAACCCGCTGGCAAATTTCTGGGATATGTCATTCAGAAAAATGGCCATAGTGAAATCGAACAACTCAATATTCACAAATAAAATATTAAAGCCAAGACCAATGTGCCAATGTCTAAGGAGGCTAAGGCACCACAGAAAGTTCAAGGAAACTCTAAGGGGCTTGTTTACAAAGCTGCGGTAGCGGTTCGCGATCGTTATCGGAGCCGCGACCCCATTGATTTCAATGGGGCCGCGGCTCCGATAACGACTGCGAAACGCTACCGTGGCTTTGTAAACAAGCCCCTCAGTGTTCAAAACACCAGCTGAGGAAACTAAAGTGGGAAAGTGTTATTACCACAATGGCATGAAAAATAGTGGAGACGAAAACCCGACAAAAAACATTCCTCACAAAGGATACTTACAGAGCGCTGAAAAACATCCGAGGGGCTCCATGGATAAAATGGACAGAGGAAAACCCATTCATGCACGTGGCCATCCAAAACCTTCTAGGAGGAGCTGGGAATGCCCCAGCACAGGGGCTTCATCAGATGACCACCCATTAGTGAGGACTTTTTGCTGCTTGTTTAGAGACTTGATTTCTGTTATGGACCCCAGTAAATTATGAGGTTTCACAAAGATGAGCATTATCTCTGGCATTATTTAATAATTATCTACAGCCTTTATGTGATTTGTGGAGATCTTTTGGAATTTCGTTCTGCTTTTCTGTGGACAACATATTGCTTTTTCTTGCTTTTCCCATGTCAGGGGTTCATTCCACTAAAATTGCTTGCTGTTTTGAGGCCTCGGTGGGCTGGCTTCCAGAGAATAATTTAGGTATTAATTTAGAGAAAATGGATGCATCTATTTCCCTAGGAGATCAGCCACCTACCATGGGCATGGTCTTACTAGGTGCTTTGAGGCACATTTCACAGTGGGACCTCCAAGTGCAATCTGGGACATCAAAGTCAGAAAGTCTGAAAAAAAATAGCAAGCATGATTTCTGAAATATGGACATGCCCGATATGCATGTTTATTTATTTATTTATTTATTTATTTATCTGCATTTATATCCCGCTTTTCACCGGGTCAAAGCGGTTGGGGGATACATTTAACACGAGGGGGATATGAGACACATACACTAATACTTACAGGGAACATGGGCAATGGAGGGTTAAGTGGCTTGCCCAAGACCACAAGGAGCACCTATGGGACTAGAAACCCCAGTCCTTCCGGCCCAAGGTTGCTGTCCTCTAGTGGGATTTGAACCACCGACCTTCCGGCCTGTAGTACCTTGCCCCAACCACTAGGCCACTCCTCCATGTATCTCAATCGTCTATACAGATGTCCCCAGGATAACATTTCAGAACCAAGACATCTAATAGCATAATGGTTAGAATAGTGGCTTAAGAACAGGGTGGTCAAGATTCAAATCCTGTCATTGGTCTTTGTGATCTAAGGCTAGTCATTTAATTCTCTGTCTTCTCTACACTCTCTGGATGTTTTAAGGTGAAAACAAGCACTTTCCTGATGTCTGTTCATGCCTGGAGCAGGTATAAACATGGACGTGCCTGCAGACCTCTCTGATGTTTCTGAGATCGAATGGGGACATGTAAGTCCATTGCTCCTCCATGGACACACCTCTGCGATACCCCTGTGCCTACTTGGACATCCCTGTACTGGAGACATCTGTGAACATCATTTGTGGAATGGCTACGTGTCCATGATTTCAACATCCACATCATGGCTACACCTTTTTAAATTACCCTCTTTGTCTCTCTTTGCCAGGCCACAGGTTTGCTATCTGGGAGTTACTTTAGACCACACCATTTCATCTAAAACTACACATTAGAAATGTTGTTAAAAATGTGTTTTGCAAGTTAATTGTTTTTTTCTTAGCCCTGGATTTTTGCTCTGTGATTCAGGCTATGATATTGCCTACAATGGATTAATGTGACTCTCTGGGCTTGTTAACATCTACGCTGGGTGCACTGCAAAGAGCTCAAAATATGTATGCCTAATTAATTACTGGCACTGATATTATGCCAAACTTTGCACAGGTCCCCAATTAGCCAGCATGCAGAATTTAAACTATTCTTCTTGGTCTTTTTATACAGAGCCTATTTGCTTTCTATGATCCAATGTGCTCTCTCAGTATGTCAACAAAATTTCTTGTATTGCTCATCTCAGCAATACTCGATTGAGTAGGATGCATTCTCATGCTGCATCAGTGATTGGGCCAAGAAAGTAGAATTTATTATGTCTAGATATATGCTTAGAAAGGGATGGTCTCTCAGAGGCAGTATCTCTAAAATGGTTAATTTTGCACATACCATGACAATAATGAATCTCACTCCTAAGCCAGGGGTTCTGGGGTATGATTTCAATATCTCAAATTTACGATAATGCTTAGCATGGTACTTCCATCATGCTTGCTTCTGGAGTCCATAAGATGGAACATGTAAAGGCAACCCATCGAGGTATGTTTGCAAATTTCTTTCAATCAGGCCTGAAGCTTCAATAGAATGGGAAATATTTCTGCATCTTTCTGCTACATTTTCATGATCTCTAACCGCATTTCTTGGTAACTGAGGATCTTTTCCCTCTCCACACGATACACAGAATAATCATTCGGAAACAATACTTATGTGATCAATGTGTTCTGCTGTTTTTCTCCTTCACCCCTATGACCAGATTCCTTACATTCTGCTTTTTATCAGTCAGAATGGGAATGTCCTAGATGATCACAATCTCTTCATTCTCCAAAATTCTCTTGAGGTTGTAATCCCAGCACTTTTCCAGTGCAACAATACTGTAGTATTTACAAAATTTCCAACAGATGAGATATGCTACCATATTGTGCCTTTCTGTATAGAAATTTTCTGCCATCAGAACTTCGCAGCCAGTTACAAGATAAGTAATCTTTTCCAGCTCTTTCTTACAGAAGGTTAAGCTCCTTTTTTGTGTTACTTGGTATTCTTCTTACTTCAGGCTTCGGGACACTGTTCCTCATTGGTTTCACTCCTTTCTTTTACAATGGTCTCTGTAGGCACTTCATCCTCCTCTTTTCTCCTTGTTTGTGGTGTTCCTCGGGGTTCTGTACTTGCACCCCTCCTATTCAACATTTATCTGATTCCTTTGACCCTTTTGATTCAACATTATGGAATTTTTGCCCACTATTATGCATCATACTATTTCATCACACCAGCCCAATTGCATCTAATATTTCTCCTCCCAATGCCTCTCTATTCAGTATGTCATCTTGACTTTCCGACAACTTCCTCTATCTCAACCCTAATAAATCAACAGCACTTTGGTTCACTTTTGGTAGTCCCTCTCCTACTTTGGCTCCTTCTCTCCCCCAGTTCTTCTATCCCACTAGTCGATTCCCTCTGGTATCTTGGTGTAATTCTCGACTCAGCTTTATCCTTCCAGGTCCACCTTTCTTCTTTAGTCCGTCGCTGCTTCCTATCACTCTGTCAAATTCGTACTGTCCACCCTTTTCTTTCTATCTCATCCCTAACCACTTTACTTCTTACACTCGTCATAACGAAGATTGACTATTGTAATATTTACCTCGCTCTCCCTCAATACCAACTACATTACATTCAACTCATCCAAAACACAGCAGACCATATCTTTGCCCATGCCTCCCGTTTTGAGTATATCACCCAACTTCTCATTCATTGCCATTGGCTCCCAGTGAAATTCTCCCTTCAATATAAACTGCTCATCCTGTTTCATCGCATACTACACTCTGGTCTTCCCCACTATCTCGCCGACTTTTTGCATCTACACTCCCACACAATATGCCCTCCGTGATATTTATGGCAACCACCTATGCCTCTTCTCCACTTCTCAAGCTCGTTTGACCTCCACTCGTTCATCCATGTTTTACTACATTGCTCCTGCTTCCTGGAACTCCCTTCCTGCAGCCCTCAGACTTGAACCTTCCTATGTCAGATTCAAAACCCTCCTAAAGATACATTTTTCCAACATTGCCTTCGACTTACCAATTCCCTGACCTCCCTTTGTTTTCCCTCTCTCTCTGCCTTTCCCCTGGTATGATTGTTTTTTAACTGTTCTTTATTTTAATGGAGTTCTTTTCTATCTTTCGTTTATTCTATACTTGTTTTTAAGTTTGTACATCGCCCTGCTGCTCATGTGAAGGGTGGTCAAGCAAATCAAATAAACATAAGACCTGATCTGATTGTTTTGTTTGATTGCTTTGCCTATGTGTTTTTATATCTTGTGGGCCCAATATTTAAAGTGATTAACGCGGTTAGCAAATGTGTTAACCACGTTAATCGCACTGAATGGGATCTTCAGTGGCACTATGCTAGGCGGCCATCATCAGGGTGTCCAGGGGTGGCACCTAGGGATAACCAGGCAGCAGTGATATTCAGCTGCTGCCCGGCAATCCCTCCATAGCGAAAGTGAGGCTTGGTAAAGGCTGACCTAACTTTCGCTGCTGAAGCTAACTGGGCATTTGCTGAATATCACCAGTCCGGTTAACAACTATGATTTCCGGCTGACCCAGATATTCAATGAGGCCTGATAATGCCCTGGCATTGAATATCCATGTCCAAGGTGCAGTGGCGGCAGCTAGCCTCTTCAGAACTGGTAGCTACTGCCACTGAATATTGGGCCTGTGTTTGTATATGTTTTATTTTAATTTCAGATATTTTATTATATGCCGCCTAGGATTGTATAATATAGGCAGGTTCAAAATTTTTCAAATAAACTAAGAAAAACCCAATGCATGCCTCAAAATTACCTCCTTTGGGAAGATATAAAATAGGAAAAATGACTTCTCCTCCTCAAACAGATAAAAATACAAAATGTCTCTTAAACCACTTCTTTTCAAAACACTCTTTTCTGAGTGATAAGGATATATTGGGGAGGGAGGGGGGGGGGCGCGGTTTCCGGTCCCTGCACACAGACTGAATTTTCCCAAATAGGTTTTACCTCCTCATGTTTCTCTTTAGACCCTCTCTTAATTGTAGCTTTTCAAATCTCCTCATTTTCTTTGGCCAAACTGGTCTTGCTGCTCCTTAAGCCTGGAAGAAACTACCCGAGTTGGTACATCAGGCTCCATCTGTGGCCCTATTCAAATCTAAGCTAAAATCTCCCTTGGCCTGCATGTCCATCACTGGGCAATGGATGTATCCTTGTGTGATTTAGAGGGAACAATTTAAGACCCTCTGTATTGGAGCTGAGAGGTCTTTTTGCATGGAAGATTTTCAGAGAGAGCCCAGGAAGTTCAGGAGGAGCTCCCTCTTTCTTTGTGGCTTACTAAACTTTGTACAGAGCGAGAAGCTGCCTTAGTACTACTATGTATCATTTGTATAACACTATGAGGCATATTCAGAGCTGTACAGAGACATGTAAGAGACAGGACCTGCTCATGAGAACTTATTGTCTAGTCAAGACAGATAACACAAGTGGGGACTAGAATATATTTAGGGAAATGGTAAGGAGGTGAACAAGAGAGTGCTGCATAGACTGCTGTAAAAAAAACATACATTTGATAACATATGCTACATAGCATGCTGTAGCTCAGCCACGCTGCTCACCGGCCCTCTCCAGCATGCCGGACCGATTGGGAGCATAGCAGAGAGCAGGAAGGTAAGCTCCTCCCCGCTACCAACGGAGTCCTCCAATCAGCCAGTCGCCTAACACCTTACCTTCCTGTTCACTTAGGCGTGCCCGCGCCTGGCGGGCCCGTGCCTAAGGGCCACGCCACCTTAGGCAATAGCCCGTGGGGAGACTCCAACGAAGACTCTAACAAAGCCGGACAACAACAAAGTTACAAACGTTTACATCAAATAGCCATCGGGCGATAAGATCAGCGCCGCGTTCACCACTCCACTCCCCAATCGCAATAGAGCCAGCAATTTCTACTCACCAGTCACAGCCCATTCAGAAGCTGCCACAGACTTTTAACCAAAAAGCGCCATCGTTCGCACCAATCAGGCCACCTCACCATCACCTTTAAACTTCAATCAGCACCGGCACCCGATTAATGTCGGGGAGTGGAGCAGGAGAAAAGGCTCCAACACCCTCCACACGCCGTGGCCAATCAGGCCACCTCACCAGCACCTTAAAACACCCAGGAACCACTGCATCATCGAGGAGTAGAGCGGAAACGAGTACTCCTCCCCAACTCAACTCCTGAAGCCCAACCAGCACCTGCACGACGTAAGCACCAACCAATCTACTGCTACTCACAGCCTGGTAACTCCATTGCTACCCCATTGTTTCCTCATCATTGCTACCTCACTGCCTGCAATAAATCTTGCTGCACAGCCTATAGACTCCATTGCTACCTCATTGCTCGCAACTTAAAATTTACTGCATAGCATGTATTGCACCAATCTTCTACCCATTGCTACACTGACACTGCTACCCATTGCAAGCACTGAACCTTGCTACCCATTGCTACATTGAACTTACTACCCATTGCTATATTGACCTTGCTACCCCACTGCATGCACTGAACCTTGCTACCCATTGCTACATTGAACTTTGTTGCACAGGCTATAGTCTCCCCACTACCCATTGCTTGTATTTTAACCTATATTGCATAGCGTGTAGTCCCCACTTGTAACTCAACATATACTGCATAGTGTGTAGAATCCTTACCCACCTCATTGCTTGTAAGATATTGCACGCTGCAAAGCCCCACTACTCCTCTTCCATGGCCCCACATCACATTGTCCTTCTCTTCTTCATACTCCCAAACTGCCTCGCCTCCTACAAGCACCCTCATAAGATATGCCATACTGGGTCAGACCAAGGTCCGTCAAGCCCAGTATCCTGTTTCCAACAGTGGCCAATTTAGGTCATACGTACCTAGCAGTTTCCCCAAAAGACACAGGTTCCACAATGCTTGTACTGGGTCAAGCATTGATATCGTGGTTCCCTTCTTAATAATGGTTTATGGACCTTTCCTCCAGGAACTTGTCCAAACCATTTTTAAACCCAGCTACACCAACAGCCTTTACTACATTCTCCGGTAACAAATTCCAGAGTTTGATTACATCTTGAGTGAAAAAAATATTTTCTTTTATTAGTCTTAAATAGTTTACCCTGTAGGTTCATTGCATGTCCTCTAGTCTTTCTATACTCTGATAACGTAAACAATCGATCTACGTTTACCCGTTCCACTCCGTTCATTAATTAATAGACTTCTATCATATCTCTCCTCAGCCGTCTCTTCTCCAGGCTAAAGAGCCCTAACCTTTTTAGCCTTTCTTCATAGGAGTATCCTTCCATCCCCTTTACCATTTTGGTGGCTCTTCTCTGAACCTTTTCTAATAACGCTATATCCTTTTTAAGATATGGCGACCAGAATGGCACACAATATTCAAGGTGCGGTCTCACCATGGAACGATATAGAGGCATTATAATATCTTTTGTTTTATTTTCCATTCCTTTCCTTATGATACCTAGCATTCTATTTGCTCTCTTGGCCGCTGCTGCACACTAGGCTGAGGGTTTTAACATGTTATCCACAATGATGCCTAAATCTTTTTCCTGGGTGGTGGTTCCTAATGTGGAACCTTGCATCGTGTAACCATAGTTTGGGTTGTTCTTCCCTAGGTGCATAACTTTGCACTTGTCCACATTAAATTTCATCTGCCATTTTGATGCCCAGTCTTCCAATTTATCAAGATCCTCTTGCAATTTTCCACAATCATCTTGGGTTTTAACAACTTTAAATAGTTTTGTGTCATCTGCAAATTTGATAACCTCACTTGTTATTCCCCTTTGCAGGTCATTTATGAATATGTTAAAAAGCAGCGGACCCAGCACAGATCCCTGGGGTACACCACTATTCACCTTTCTCCATTCTCCATTGGGAAAATTGGCCATTTAGCCCTACCCTCTGTTTTCTATCTTTTAACCAGTTCCTGATCCACAATGGTACACTGCCTCCTATCCCATGACTCTTTAATTTTGCCAAAAGTCTCTCATGAGGGACCTTGTCAAAGGCTTTCTGAAAGTCCAGATACACTATATCAACCAACTCACCTTTGTTCACCTGTTTATTCACACCTTCAAAAAAACATAACAGATTAGTAAGACAAAATCTTCCTTGTCTAAAGCCATGTTGGCTGTCTCCCATTAGGCCATGACTATCTACATGCTGAGTAATTTTGTTCTTTATGATGGTTTCTACCATTTTTCCCGGTACTGACGTCAGGCTCACCGGTCTGTAGTTTCCCGGACCACCCCTGGAACCCTTTTTAAAAATTGGTGTTACATTGGCGATCCTCCAATCTTCAGGTATTACAGATGATTTTAATGAAATTTCACAGATTACTGATAGCAGGTCTGCAATCTCATATTTCAGTTCTTTCAACACCCTTGGATGTATACCATCCGGCCCAGGTGATTTTCTACTCTTCAGTTTATCTAATAGTTGTAATACCATCTTCCCGTTGTATCAATATTTCCTTCAATTCTTCCGCACCTTTAAATACCACTTCAGTCATGGGTAACATCCCTACATCTTCCTCAGTAAAGACCAAAGCAAAGAATTCATTCAGTCTCTCCACTATCGCCTTGTCGCCTCTTAGTGCCCCTTTAACCCCTCACTTCTCTCCCCCCTACTCTCCCTCTACCTTCCTCACTTCTCCCTCCATTCTGTCTTCTAACCTAGCATCTGCCCTTGAGCTTCATCACGCCCTTCTCCTCATTCAAACAGCCCCTCTCTCTTTAAGGCAACCCCACCCTCGCTTCCGCCATACTGCCTCTGCTTTACCCTGCACTCTCCTACTCCTTCTCCTTCTCTCATCAGGTAATATCAACCCCAACCCTGCCCCCCCCCCCGATTTCTTTCTCACTCTAAGAAGAGTTCCTCACGTACCTTATCCAATCTCATCCATATCCCTCTCCTTTCCCCCTCCTCCACCCTCCCTCACTCATGCCTCAATCACTCACCCAGAGATATCAACCCAAACCCTATCCCCTTTAGAGTTCTGTCTCACTTTAAAAAGAGATCCTCATGTAACCTACCTAACATCATCAACATCCCCCTTTATTCCCCTTTCACTTCCCCTCCCTCATGTCCCTCATGGTGGGCACACAGAGACACCCACCCGTTCCCTGGTCCCTCTAGATCTCTGTATTACTCTGGTAATAGATAGAAACATAGAAACATGATGATAGAAAAAGACCACATGGCCTATCTAGTCTGTCCTTCCATATCAACAACTACAACAGTCCACTTTTTACCTTTAGAGATCCTCTGTGTTGGTCCCATGCTTTTTTGAATTCAGTTACTGTCCTCATCTCTACCACCTCCACTGGGAGACTATTCCATGGATCCACTACTCTTTCCGTAAAGAAATATTTCTGCATATCACTCCTGAATCTATCTCCCTTCACCCTCATCCCATGTCCCTTCGTAGCAGAACTTGCTTTCAATTGAAAGAGGCTCTCTCCCTGAACATTTATGCCACGGAGGTATTTAAACATTTCAATCATATCACCTCTATCCCGCCTTTCCTCTAAGGTGTACATATTAAGATCCTTAAGTCTGTCCTCATATGCTTTATAATGAAGCCCACTAATCATTTTAGTAGCCACCCTCTGCACCGACTCCATCCTGTTCACATCCTTTTGAAGGTGCGGTCTCCAGAATTGCACACTATACTCCAAATGAGGTCGCACCAAAGACTTATACAGAGGCATTATCACCTCCTTTTTTCTGCTAGCCATTCCTCTCCGTATGCACCCAAGCATCCTTCTAGCTTTTGCCGTCGCCTTTTCTACCTGTTTAGCTACTTTAATTAATTTATTTATTTATTTAGCAAGCATTTGTATACCGCTCCTTCCAGCGATCAGAAGCGGGTAAGATTACATGGAAAAAGCTGTTGAACCAAGACAGAATAATTTTGATTTGTACATAAAGATTCGAAAGGTTAGCACGTCACGCAGAAAATTAACTACTTCTATCTACTTAAGATCATCAGACACAACCACGCCTAGGTCCCACTCTTCTTTAGTGGACAACAGTACTTCACCTCCTATACTGTATTGCTCCCTTGGATTGCTGCAGCCCAAATGCATGACCTTACATTTTTTAACATTAAATCCCAGCTGCCAAATTCTAGACCATTCTTCAAGCTTAGCTAGATCCCTCCTCATGTTATCTACACCATCCTGGGTGTCTACTCTATTGCAGATTTTGGTATCATCTGCAAAGAGGCAAACCTTACCCGACAGCCCTTCCGCTATATCACTAACAAAGATGTTGAAAAGAATCGGACCAAGGACAGATCCCTGGGGCACACCACTGGTAACATCCTTCTCCTCAGAGTGAGCTCCATTTACTTGTACTCTTTGTCGCCTCCCACCCAACCAATTTCTAACCCAAGCAGTAACTTTAGGGTCCATCCCTAGGGTGCTCAGTTTGTTTATAAGCCGCCTGTGAGGCTTTACTGAAATCTAAATACACCACATCTAGAGCTCTCCCTCGGTCCAACTCCCTGGTCACCCTGTCAAAGAAATCAATCAGATTTGTCTGACAAGACCTGCCTCTGGTGAATCCATGCTGCCTCGGATCCTGTAATCCGCTGGACTCCAGAAACCTCACTATTTTCTCTTTCAGCAGCGTTTCCAATAATTTACTCACCACCGAAGTTAAACTAACCGGCCTGTAGTTTTCAACCACATCCTTACTTCCGCTTTTGTGTAAAGGCACCACATGAGCCTCTCTCCAGTCCTTTGGCACCACTCCCGACTCCAACGAGGCATTGAAAAGGTCAGTCAGTGGAGTTGCTAGAACGTCCCCAAGTTCCCTCAGTATTCTAGGGTGTATCCCATCCGGTCCCATCGCTTTGTCTACTTTAAGTTGAGCTAGTTTCTCACGAACACAGTCTTCTGAAAATTGTTCAAGATGTCCCTCGCTTCTGTTCCTATTTGTGGGTGTTTTCTGAGGTCCTGCTCCTGGTTCTTCATCTGTGAACACAGAACAAAAATATTTGTTAAGCAATTCTGCTTTATCCTTATCAGCTTCTACATATTCCCCCCCTGCACCCTTGAGTCTGACAATACCACCTTTTGCCCTTCCTCTTCTCACTAATATATCTGAAAAATGTCTTATCCCCCCATTTTATT
This sequence comes from Ichthyophis bannanicus, assembly GCA_033557465.1. Taxonomy (NCBI): domain Eukaryota; kingdom Metazoa; phylum Chordata; class Amphibia; order Gymnophiona; family Ichthyophiidae; genus Ichthyophis; species Ichthyophis bannanicus. The sequence goes on along the minus strand of CM066034.1, from coordinate 787,330,310 downwards.
GCATTGGCTATTTCCTCCTCCTTTTGAATCTTTGCCTTCTTGACTACATTGCTAGCTTCTCTAAGTTTTTCCAAATACAGATGCCTGTCTTCCTCTCTCTGTGATCTCTTGTATTTCATGAAGGCCTCCCTCTTTTTCTTCACTTTTTCAGCTACTTCCTTCGAAAACCATAGCGGTCTCCTGTTCCTTTTGCCTTTATTTACCATTTTAACAAAAAGGTTGGTTGCCCTTAAAATACCCCCTTTCAGTTTTGCCCACTGTTTTTCTACATCCCCCAGCTGTTCCTATCCCACTAACGACTCCCTGAGGTATTGGCCCATCTTCGCAAAGTTAGTCTTCCTAAAGTCTAAGATCCTCACCTTGGAATGGATTCTAACAGCCCTAGTCCTAATACTGAACCACACCATCTGGTGATCACTGGATGCAAAATGATCTCCCACTACAACATCAGAAACACTTTCACCATTGGTAAGCACCAAGTCCAGTATGGCCCCTTCACATGTGGGGTCTGTTACCAATTGCCTGAATAGTTCTCCCTGTAGAGAATCCAGGATCTCCTTACTTCTAGATGATACTGCAGCAGGAATGTGCCAATCAACATCTGGCATATTGAAATCTCCTATCAGTCGTACTTCCCCTTTCCTAGCAATACTGCGTATGTCTTCAATTAACTCTCTGTCCACCTCTTCCTCTTGTGAGGGAGGTCTGTATATCACACCAATGCAAACAGATTTCTCTTTCCCTCTTTCTAGTTTAACCCACAATGCCTCCTCTCTCCCTTTTAAGCTCTGTAATTCCAAAGCTTTAATAGTAGTTTTTACATATAGTGCCACTCCTCCTCCCCTTCTTCCTACCCTGTCCTTTCTGAATAAAGTATAGCCAGGTATAGTTACATCCCAGTCATGGTTTTCTGTGAACCATGTTTCTGTAACTGCCACTAAATCCAAGTCAGCCACTCCCACCAAAGCTTCAACATCAGGGATCTTATTTCCCATGCTACGGGCATTTATATACACTGCTTTCCATATGTTACCCCTGTTACCCATTTCCATAAAGGTATTTAATGTATCACCTACCTGGGGGCTTTCACTTACCTGGGGGCTTTCTTCACCTATCCCCAACGAATCTAGTTTAAAGCCCTCTTCAGTAGATTAGCCAGTCTACTACCGAAGATGCGTTGACCTTTCTTGGACAGATGGATGCCATCTCTGCTCTGCAACCCTTGGAACAGCATCCCATGGTCTAGGAAACCAAAACGCTCTCGATGACACCATCCACGCAGCCATGCATTCATCTCCAGGATGCGAGTCTCTCTGTCTTGGCCTTTACCCTCAACAGGGAGGATTGAAGAGAACACCACCTGTGCACCTAACTGCTTCACCCTCTGTCCCAGAGCCATGAAGTCACTTTTGATACGTTCCGAGGTAAACCTGGCAGTATCATTTGTTCCAACATGGATTAGCAACATTGGGTAATAGTCAGTGGGCTTGATGAGTCTCGGCAAACTCTCCGTAACATCTTGGATTTTGGCACCAGGCAGATAGCATACCTCTCTGGACATCAAGTCTGGTCGGCAGATGGCGCCTCAGTACCCCTCAGAAGAGAGTCTCCAACCACCACTACCCTTCGTTTCCTTCTGGTCACTGATTCTGCAAATTTGGGGTACTTTAACTCTGGTTCTTCCCTTTCCAGGGATGCTTTCACCTCCTCCACTTCCAGGGCTGCATAATGGTTCTTCAATTCAAGGGCTGGAGAAATTGGATTGGTGATTTTGCAGGCCCTGGTGACTTGTGTCCAACCATCGACATTCTCTTGGCACCCATCTTCTCCTGTGCTGGAGAGCTTGGTTGCTGCAAGAAGCATCTCATCAATGTACTTCTCACTGTCTTGAATGCTCCTCAGCCTCGCCACCTCCTCTCTGAGTTCCTCCACTTGTTTCCTCAGAGCTTCAGCATGCAGGCACCCTGCACATGGAACTGGTCCTTCAACCGGCATTAGGACCTCTGTCTGGACAGAGGCAGAAGCTGTAACGGGGGCAACAGCTTTAACAATACGATTTTTCCCAGCCATTGTTCTGTTCGTGGAGCTTAGGTATCTGTTAAAGCAAAAAAGAGAGAGATCTACCAAGTACCGCGGTTTCCCAGCTGTCCTTTCAGAGAAAAAGCAGTTAAATCTCTTTAATTATATTCAAAATGTGCTGGTCCAATTCTCTGTGATTTGTTAAAGGGGGAGGTGCCCTATAAAGCAAGACTGCTCACTAGGGGTGGGTGGGAGTCGGGGTGGGTAGGGAGGGAACTAACACCTGATTAGGTGTTAGCAGTTTCCAAACCTGAGGAGGTTACTAGAGTTCAGCAACCTACTGTGCTCAAGGAAAGTTCCCCTAAAGCACCAAAAAGAAAGTAACCTTGCTTTAAAAAATATACAAAAAACCCTTTTAAGAGCTCCCAGTCAGAGAGCTAGCAATTTAATATAATAAAAACAAACAAACAAACCCTCAAATCCTTACTGTTTGTTGATCTGTAGAGGCCTGGTTAGGAAAGCCCCCCTAGACCGCTGTCGTACTCTAGAAAGAAATCCTCACATAACTTGTCCAACCTTATCCATATCCTTCTTCTTTCCCCCCTCCACTCTCCCGTTCTCATGTGCCCTATGGAACGCTTGCTCAGTCTCTAACAAACTTGCTTTTACTCATGATATCTTTATCTCTAATGTGCTACACCTACTTGCCCTGAGACCTGGCTCCTCCCTGATGATACCGCATCCACTGCTGCTCTCTGCCACGGGGGCTACCAGTTCTCCCATACACCTCAATCCACTGGCCGCGGTGGTGGTGTTGGGCTTCTACTTTCTCCCTCTTGCCAATTCCAATCCCTCCTACTGCCTCAGTCACACTCCTCCCTCTCTTTTGAATTCCACTCCATTCGCCTCTTTACACCACTTCCCCTCCGAGTAGCTGTTATCTATCGCCCACCCGAAAAATCCACATCAACCTTCCTTACCGACTTCGACTCCTGGCTTTCCGTATTTCTGGATCCCTCTTCCCCCATTGTTATTCTTGGCGATTTTAACATTTACGTCAATAACCTCTCCGATCCCCTTGCTTTAAAGTTCCTTGCCCTCACCTCCTCGTTTGACCTCCAACTTTGCTCCACTGCCTCCACCCACCTGCACGGCCACTGCCTTGACCTGATACTCTTCTCTAATTCCTCTCCCTCAAACTTCCGCAACTCAATCCTTCCCTCATCTGACCATCACCTTTTAACCTTTAATCTCCAGCTTCCGCTGTCTCAACCTCGCCCTGTCTCCTCCGACCTATTTAGAAACCTTCATAATATTGATCCCCTCTCTCCTCCACCATCTCTCCATCTCTTTCCTCCATTATGTCCTCCAAGTCTGTCAACGAGGCAGTATCCTTTTATAATGCTACACCATCATCGGCTCTTGACACTCTTGCCCCACCCACCCTACGTCCTGTCCGACGTTCTGCCCCCCAGCCCTGGCTTTCATCCAAAACCCACTATTTACGCACCTATGCGTGTTTTGCTGAACATGCTTGGACCAAATCCCGCTCCCCGGAAGACCTTCTACACTTTAAATTCATGCTTGGCTCCTTCCAGTCAGCCATAGCACTTGCCAAACAAGAATACTACATCCATCTGACTAACTCCCTTGCTTCTGATCCTCGCTGCCTCTTTAATACCCTCAATTCTCTCCTCATGGTGCCCCTGCCCACGGTCCCGCCCTCCCTCTCTGCCCAAACCCTAGCCGACTACTTCCATGACAAAATCCACAAGATTACCCTCCAATTCCCCACTTCCAAATCTACCTCCCCCCTCCCCAATTCTCCCCCCCCCCCACCATCCATACTCCCTATGCTACCCTCTCCTCCTTCCCTATGATCTCCGAAGAGGAAACCACACTCCTTCTTTCCTCCTCCAAACCCACCACCTGTTCCTCTGACCCTCTCCCCACCCATCTCCTACACCCCATCTCCCCCACCGTCGTCCCCTCCATCTCTCATATTCTCAACCTTTCACTCTCCAATGCAACTGTCCTCGCAGACTTCAAACATGCTGTTGTCATACCTCTCCTCAAGAAACCCTCACTCGATCCCACCTGTCCTTCTAACTATCGACCCATCACCCTCCTTCCCTTCATATCTAAACTACTAGAATGAGCAGTCCACCACCGCTGCCTCAACTTCCTCACCTCCCAGGCCCTCCTGGACCCACTACAATCCGGCTTTCCTCCCCTACACTCCACTGAAACGGCTCTTACAAAAGTCTCCAATGACCTGTTCCTGGCTAAATCTAAGGGCCTCTACTCTGTCCTCATCCTTCTCGACCTCTCTGCTGCATTTGACACTGTTGACCACAATCTTCTCCTCACCACCCTCTCCTCGCTTGGTTTCAAGGGCTCCGTACTATCCTGGTTCTCCTCCTACCTCTCCCATCGCTCCTTTAGTGTATGCTCTGGTGGCTGCTCCTCCTCTCCCACCCCGCTCCATGTTGGTGTACCCCAGGGATCCGTCTTGGGCACCCTCCTTTTCTCTCTCTACACCCAATCCCTTGGCTCGCTTATCTCCTCCCATGGCTTTCAGAACCACCTCTATGCTGATGACTCCCAAATCTACCTCTCTACACCTAATATCTCTCCAGCAATCCAGGCCATAATCTCTGCCTGCCTTTCTGACATCGCTGCCTGGATGTCTCCCCGCCTTGCCGATTGATGTAGGCCACTGTGGCCGCATTGTCGGAGAGCATGCGAACCGCCGATCGAACGAGGCACAACTGGAACTCTGACAAGGCCAAAAACACCACCCTCATCTCCAGCCTGTTGATCAACCAACCTCTCTCGAGCACTGACCACTGCCCCTGTGCTAACCGACCTTTGAAATGCGCCCCCCAGCCTATGAGACTTGCATCCATCGTCAGCGGACGCCAGGCCAGAGCCTCCAGAGGCATGCCCTTCGCCGAATTCTCCTGCGTTGACCACCACCGAAGCTCCTGTCCCACCTCCCGAGGACAGACCAACTGCTGAGACAGGAAATCCGACTGATGCGACCAACACCGAAGAAGGGCCCTCTGCAACGGTCTCATGTGAGTCCTGGCCCACGGAACTACCTCTATTGTGGCCGCCATTGTTCCGAGAAACTGCAGATATTGCCAAACTGTGGGAGCTGCCCGTGAGCGAAACTTCCTCACCAGCTCCCACAAGCCCTGCAACCGACCCGCTGGAAGAAAAACCTTCCCTTGCGCCATGTCGAACCGTGCTCCCAGGTACTCTAGCGACTGCGACGGGACCAGCTTGCTCTTGGAGAAGTTGACTACCCATCCCAGGCTCTGCAACATCTGCACTACCCGGGCAGTGGCTCTTCTGCTCTCTTCCTCTGACTTTGCCCGAATCAGCCAATCGTCCAAATACGGATGCACCAGGATTCCTTCCCGGGGAAGAGCAGCTGCCACCACCACCATAATCTTGGTGAACGTCCTGGGGGCCATCGCCAGGCCAAACGGCAAGGCCTGGAACTGGAAGTGCCCCATAGGCACCGCAAACCGAAGAAACCGCTGATGCTCCTGATGAATGGGAATATGCAAGTAGGCTTCTGTCAGATCTAATGTGGTAAGGAATTCTCCCTTTCGGACCACCGCAATTACGGAGCGCAACGTCTCCATTCGGAAATGAGACACCTGGAGACAGCGATTCACCTTTAAATCTAGGATAGGCCGAAAAGCGCCGTCTTCCTTTGGCACCACAAAATAAATGGAGTACCGACCGTACCTGCACTACTCGGGAGGAACCGGCACCACCGCTTGAAGTTGCTGCAACCTTTGAAGCGTCTCCTGCACCGCCCGGAGCTTGATCTGTGCCCTGCACGGAGACTGGACAAACAAGTCCACCACTGGGCGTTGGAGCTCCAGCGCATAACCCTCCCGGATAACCCTCCCGGATAACCTCCAACACCCACTGTCCAATGTTAACTGGACCCAGGCAGGGTAAATGTCCCGCAGACGCCCCCGATGGGAACACACCCCACCTGAGTCCCCCTTATCTCATTGTGGCTTCTTAAGGTTCGAAGAAGAGTAGGGTGCAAAACCTCTACCTGCCCCCGGAACCCCTGGCCTTGCCCCGGCAACCTTCCCCGCTGAAACTGACCGAAGCGAGGTGACCGAAACCTACAAAACTCTCTCTGCGAGCCCTTGGGAGCCGGGAAAGGACAGCCCTGCTTTGGCTTATCCTGAGGCAGCCAACCCCTTTTAGACTCTCCCAGGTCCTTGACCAACTTGTCCAAATCTTCACCAAACAACAATCTCCCTTTAAACGGGAGCTTACTAAGCCGAGCTTTGGATGAAGTGTCCACCGCCCAGTTCCGCAACCACAAATACCGCCGAGCAGCCACCACCGACGCCATACTCTTAGCCAGACTGCGGATCAGGTCATAATGAATATCCGCCAAATAAGCGGTTCCAGACTCCAGTCGAGACACCTTGTCCACCTGCTCCCCTGTCTGATTCACCTGCAGCCGCTGAGACCACCGCAGACTAGCCCTCGCTACTCAAGCCCCCGCGATTGAGGCCTGCATGGACAGCGCGCTTATATCAAACACTTGCTTTAACAAAGTATCTAACCTCCTATCCTGCACATCCTTAAGCGCAGCTGGATCCTCTACCGGAATCGTAGTCTTCTTCGTAACCGCCGACACCGCCGCGTTGACCTTTGGGGAACAAAAGAGGTCCCTGTCCATATCGGACAATGGATAGAGCCTAGCAATAGCCCTAGACCCCTTAAGTGCTGACTCAGGCGAATCCCACTCCTCCTGAATCATGTTTCGGAATACCCTATGAATAGGAAAGACCCGCTGCGTCGTCCGAACGGCTTGTAACAATGGATCCTCCAAGGTCTCGTCCTCTGCGGGGACCAAGGCCAGCATATTCAGTGCTTTGAGGGTCTCGGAAATCAGCGCAGGCAGCTCTTCTCGCCTAAACACCAGGACTACCCGGGCCTGCTGCTCCGCATCAGGCAGCTCGCCCTCTTCCAACTCTTCTACCAAATCCTCCTCGAGATCCCCTTCCGCCGCCGCCTCAAGATCCTCGGAGGACGGACCCGAGAACAGCTCTACTCCTGTTCCCTTACCCTTCTTAGCCGGGGTACCAGCAGACTGCAGTCCCAACGGACTCCCCAGGCGCTTCCTCCCCCGCCCCCCGGCCGGCAACGTGGCCACACCAGGCTGCAGCAGTGCAAACGCCTGTTGCATTAATACAAAGAAATCCGGAGGCAGTATGGGCTGTCCCCCTATGGGGTCCTGTTCCGGCAATAGAGACGGACCCCCCCCCCCCCATAGACGGCCCGGCTACGGGCTCTGAAGGGACTAGGGAAGGAGGCAAGACGTCCTCCTGGCTCTGGGACAGAGACCCCTGTCCCCCACCTCGAGCGCCTGCTCCATCAGGGCCGCCTCCTGGGAGCAGCCTCTACACACCCCCGATTCCAGTACCGAGCCACACCTTCTGCCGCAGACCAGGCACCGAGGCTTAGCCGGCATGCTAACCGCCAGCTGCCACTCATGGGAGCCGACCACTAGGCGCTCCAAGACAGGGCCCAACTGACACTACTCCAACCCCCCCAGGGCTTAAGACCAACTCTTCTTTTTTTTTTTTTTTTTCAATAGAGACCTCTTACAAACTTCCAGAGATCCCCACTCACCAATAAACCCCCCGAGAGGCCTCTACCTTCTCCCTGACAGGTTCTGTGAGCTTATCCCCGAAAATACAAAAAATGGCCGCTGTTGCGCTTCCCGCTCGAACGCCATGCGGCAGGCCCGGCGAACACAATCGCACCCAAAACGCCGCAATTCCTGTTCACCGGCCTCCCTGCACGTGGCAGACCCCCCCCCCCTCGAAGCAAAAAACTTTCTCTTACCGCGGTTCTTTGACCGTCGGGAAGCTTCGATCCACTCCTGGAGCTCAGCCAATTCGGCGGCTTCGGCTTTGGGTGGAGAGACGCGCAGCTGCGATCCGCTGACAGCTGAAACGCTGCCGGCTGCACCTGCCCCCTGCTCCTCTCCCTTTCTTGTGGGATCGGGAGCAGGGAGGATCTCCTTGCCGGGTCCTAACTGCGGCCTCTAAATACTGCCCCGGGGGGGGGGGAGGGAGGATAAAGGAAGAGAGGGGAGGGGGAACAGAGGGACAGAAGGAGAACTAGACAAGAGACAGCAAACAAACCTGTGCAGCCCTGCTCTACCCTGCCACTTCTGGTCCTTGCTGACCTAGGAATCAAAAGACAAAACTCCACAAGTTAAAACCAATAAACTACTCTGCTTATTTGCTACTCTGAGCCCAGAACCTAGGCTCAGAACCTTCTCCAGCTGCTATGGAGACTGAAACTACTGGTGGGGAGAGGCGGTCCTTGCCTACTTATACTGGTGACATCAAAGCGATGACGTGTTTCAGTCTCCAAAGCTGCTGGAGGAGGTACAGAACTCTCAGGTTCCGGGACTGGACTAGAGGGACGAAAAGGAACAAGCCCTTAATATTCTATATTTTAAAAGGAATAACAAGGTAGGAAGCTTCATTTTGCATGGAACGTTTAGGTCACAAAAGAGACATCTAAGCTGGGCTATTCAAAATTTCCCAGGTGTTTTACATAAGGCTCAGTAAAACGCAGAGCCTTTTGTAAAATGAATGTTAAGTGACTTGCCCAAGGCCACAAGGAGTGCTAGTGAGAATCCAAGTTATAAATGTTCCTGTTTAATGTATGTTACAATGTAAACTGCTTTAACTGAAGTAATAAAGCAGTATTAAAAAACCTGTTAAATAAATAAAACATGCAAGGTAAGTGTGACTTCACCTGGGGTGTTATACATGCAAGCACCAATTTTGCAACGTACTCATGTAAATACCACCTAACTCTTAGCCATAACCTCTATCATGTTTCAACCCATAACAAAATACACTGATACCAAGAGATACTGCCTCCAAGTTTATATGACTGGCAATTTAATCAAACAGCAGCTAACTTACTAAATGCAGAGGAAATCATTTAGCATGCTAAAGAAGTTCTCCCATGTACTCTCTGGCTCCCATTTATCAGACACATTGAATAAGATGTGTCTTTATAACAAAAACAGATTCATTTCTAAAACAAATGACTGAAATAGCAGGGTGCAGGCAATGCATTCTGCAGCTTGGCCTATGCCAGGAATGCTCAATTCTTTTCCAAACCTCAAGGACCACAAACAGAGATTGTTTTCAGGATGTCTACAATGAATAGTCATCAGATCTATTTGTTTTAAGAACTGGACTAGTCTGCATATTTTGATTACCCTAGAAACCGGATGTGTTTGTAGTCATCAAGGATCAGAGCCGAAAATCTCTCTTCTAAGCCACAGCATTTAGTAGACATTTCAGGTTCTCTGCAACTTTTTATAGAGACATTAGCATGAAGGGCTGTGCAGGAGCTGAAACACTTGAACAGCAATCTGCTAAGTTCTGCTAAACACTGCCCTTGCAATGTTCGAATTCTACCAGGTCTTAAAATATTTTGCAAATCATGTGGAAGCCAAATGCTAGCTGGGCACATTAGAGAGCAAGAACTGCCCAGAAGACGCTTGCTATTGTACAAATCATCAACAGATGTAATTACTGCTCATAAAAATGAATGAACATACGCATAGTCATTTTTCATTTCCACGGTAGCAGTACAGGACAAGCTGTACCAAGCATCTAGCTCATTGTCCTCTGAAGATGACACAGCAGTAAGGAGATTGTTTTATAAGAGGACGCTGTAAAGAGGTTTATATGAGATATACTTCCTCTTCCTTAAAGGACAACAGCCTAGCCCACCTTAAGTGAAGCAGAGCTGGGACCCCTGGAGAGATGGGGGGGGGGGGGTCCAAGTAAAGAGTTTAGAACCCAGCCCAGAATGAGCAGTTGGCTCCTCATGACTGGGTGAAGGAAGGCCCCAAAAATATGTTAAGACTGTGTAGGTTTGTTGGAATATTGTTAAGCCTGCAAGGTAAGCCAGGTCACTACTTGCATGTTGTAAAAAAACACATTTTTGCTCTGCAGCTGAGCCTGGCTGGTGATATTTCTCTCAAGCAGCCTCACTGCAGGCCCAGAATTCTCAATTGCTCACCTCCACACTACCACTGACAAAGGTGAGACATCCTTAAAGTTGCCTATTGTAAGCGTATTTATAAAGGCAACATAAGCACCTCTATGCCTTTATAAAATTGTGAAAACACTTGCACAGATTTACACCTGCTCTAAAACAGGGGTTAATATGTGCAGGTCCTCTACATGTCTTTTATAAAATATGCTAGTACATCACAACTTTACCTCTGCCACACCCAAACTACGCCACCGATGATATAAAAACAGACACACTCTGAAGCCCTTTTAGTAAAGGGTGCTGGGGTGTTGCATCTAATGTGCTGATGATGCACAACTCCAAGTGCCAGGAGCATGGAAAGTAGTTATTGCAGTGTTCATCCTGCCCATTCTCCTCCCCTAACCCTCACACTTGCAACCCTAATGCACCATGGACAGTTAGCATTAAAATCCAGCAGTGCTGTCATGGTCCTGTGAAAGCTGTCATTGCGTGTCCAACGCATACCTTTAGCATGTACCAGACCCACCCTGACAGCTAGCATCCTTTAGTAAAAGGGCCCCTCCATGTGCCTGCTTTGTATGTAAGCATGCAGTCATGCAATTTTATAAACGTCTTTTTTGGCATGTAAAATAGGGTATATACTTGAAAAAAAGCCTTATATAATTACCTCCAAATGTGAATGAATCTCTGAATTTATTTTTTGGCAGGTGGTTTAAGCCTTCTGTTGTGGTGAAGGTTATAATATCACATCCCCAGTGAGTTTGGATGACAACCCCACATTGTACAAATCTCAGTCTTAATTAAAAGGGCAAGAAGGATTGTTGTCAAGTTCATGATCCAGGTCTTGGGTTTCAATCGTAGTCCAAAGCCCAAGAAGCAATGCTGAATGCACATCAGATACTCCTCATCAAGCTACCTAGGTGTCACTCCAATAAAAGTGAAGCTTTTTTAAATGTCTTAACTGTAAACATCCATTTATGCACTAAACAACACTAACGGGCATACTGTACACCTAATAATACAATATAGCTCCTAGCAGCACTTCCTCAAGAAAGATATGGCATTGAAATATCAATTTTGTGAGAACGGATACACAGTGTATCATAAGAATTTCTCTATTTGAATAAGACCTTGAAATACCAATTACGAAAAAGGAAATGAATGAAAAGCTCAACAAAAACATTATGACATGTTTTTCTTTATTTATGCTTCAATTTTTTTCCATACAGCTAGAAAAAACAAACAGTTGACTATTTGATTATACTTTATTAAATAAAGTTAAGAAAGCAGAATTATTGAGACCAGTCCCATGGTTCTGGCTGTTCTGTGTGCCCTAGTATTAAAAGTCCTTGATGAAGCAAGTTAGTAAGCTTGATAGCACCACAAACAAGATGTTCAATCCCTAGGTGAGAGGACAGAGCTGCCACGATGGAGACAATCCCTGCAGGTCAAAGACCAACCATGGACCCTAGTCTCAAAGCAGACTTCCATCTAGCCCTTAAGGTCAACCTAGCATTGCTTGGGCATGCCAGCCAGAGAGGGAGGATGATGAAAGAAGGGAAACTTTTTTTAAAGTATAACATATATAAAAACATGAATTACAGTATTTTCCAAGGCAAATGTCCCAAAGAATGACTACTACAAATTTCTGAACAGTATCAATTAATTAATTATCTTTTAATGATAACTTTCTGAACAGAAACAGTACTTCATGGAAAATATAGTGCCTTTTACAAACTTTATTTTGAAACTAGAGAATTAGAAACATTAAAATCTATGGCTATTAAAGTTGCTCTCACAGAGAGCGATTCCTGTTATATTATTTCCTGCAAAAACAGCTTGCAACATCTTGAGAGAGATGTCGAGATTCATTTAAGGAACAATAATGAGCTCACTTGCTTATGACCTGCACATCCAGATTGCTTGCAAATGGTGACATCTTTACCAAGGACTCCATTCAAACCATCTGTTCAGCTGGACCAGGAAACAGAGGGCAACAGAAGGAGAAAGGCTGGCACAACATGTATAACAACCTTCATATTGATGACAGCAACCAATGATGATTCAGCTAGAGATCGGATACGAAAAGATTTCATAGGCCAGAAAAGTCTGAACAAATGTATTCTTTCAACCTCTTTGAGTTTTGTGCCATATAAAGCCCTCTATATGGATCACCAAGTAGTTGAACGAAAAATCTGAATTGGGCAGATAGGATGTTTATTTTAAATGTAAGACATTAAGGGGTATGTTTACTAGAATGTGCTAATGTAGCATGCATTAAGCCCCAAAAGTTAGTAAGGGAGGTGAAGTAGATCTCCATATGTTAAACTGCGAGCACACTTAATACGGCTGTACTGAACCACTACCCACTAAGGTGGTGGTAAGTGCACTTGCACTAACAGCTACATTCACGGTTTGCACGCACCAATGATGCTTGCACTAACCGCAGCAACACCATACTCTGACCCTGACCCATCCAGTCACTGCCCCATTGCCTGTTAAGTGGTTAGCATGGGATGTTTACTGTGCTGCCATGTGCTAACATCACAGGATGATTAGCGTGCAGTAACCCCCACTCTAACCATCTGTGCACTTTTGAGAACATGCCTTTAATTGAATTCACTACCCTTTAACGCAGTAGTCCTCATTAGAAGACCATTTTTATGGCTAACTGCAGGGAGTCATTTTAGAAACTCTATTTTTGTGATTTCCACATCTGAAATTGGCCTCTGGAGGATCGCATCCATGTCACACAGGGGCGTGGCAGAGGCATGTCCTGGGTGGTCCTGAAACGATACACATGTGCACACAATTTGAGAAAATACCTGAATGTCTCTGCCCATGGGTGGTACTGCCCATGTCCACATCAGCTCCAGGGCACAAATAGGCAGCAAAAAAGTGCTCGATTTGTGGAGTACAGAAGGTGGCACTCACATTATCAAGATAATTTTCCCTGTGGTACCTGCAGGTAAATAGCAACACTTGTCTTGTGGGTGACACACCACTGTATAATCTCCATTTGCAAAATGGTAGGATGGGACATGTATGTAGCATGTGATAATGTCCCCATCCTAAAATTCTGTCATGAGGATGTCTACGCTGCTGTGGCCACTGCTATTCATATAGGGCACATAGATGTTTTTGAAATTGGGCTGAAATTAGCTTGTGGCTGGCCTATCGACATGCATGGGTCCATCGGGTTTTAGTGCTTGTATAAACGTGTATCTTTCATGGGTGGTTACAGAGTGATTTTAGGTGGCATGCAAACAAGCCTGCTTTCACAGCCACACTCTCATGGTATGTGGGACGTTTTGATTTGGACATTCCAGATTGTACCTAGACATCCTTTCTAAAATGTGCCTTCACGTCTTTGATGTCGTAATTTATTATTTATTTATTCTGATTTACATTACACCTGTCATAATATTCTAGGTGGTTCACAAAACCAACATATGAAATATGGACCTTAAACAAATCAACACAAGCATTCCAAAATCTCACCAAAATCTTTCTGGGATTTGTAATACTGGAGAAAGGACTGCACCTCCCACACTGCATCAGAATGAAACAGAATTTTATTATGGTGCTGGCAGAAATTTGGAATAGAGGGCACATTTCTTAAATAGTTTGATTCATTGATTAAACAAACCTTGCAGGTTAAGGTGGATAGTTCCCTATCTCCCAACAGCACACAATAAGTAAAATGCGGTGGAAAGAAGTCAGCCCAATTTCCCACAACCCAAGGAATACCACAGGGCTCAGCCCTATCCTCAATACTATTCAACATCTATATCCAGCCCATATGCAGGATCATCAAGAAGCACAACATTCAATACCACCTGTATGCAGACGACATCATGGTATACACACCAATCGATCTGAACACCCCTGACTTAACTTCAATGACCGAGTGCCTTGAACACATGAACACTTGGCTCACCGACAATAACCCCAAGGTAAACTTCGACAAGACTGAGGCCATGTTCGTCTCCAGGAACACCACATTCAACCCACCCCAAGAACTCAACATACTTCACAGGACCATTACAACAAAGGACGAAGTAAAATATCTCGGGGTCACCATAGACAAGAACCTAAATCTCCAATCACACATAACCAAGACAGCAGCAAAAGCATACCACCGACTAAAGGTCATCAGAAGACTCAAACCAATCCTCAGCCATGAGCATTTCCGTACCGTCTGGGCTGTCGCCACCCCCATACCGGACTACGGTAATTCATTATATCAAGGACTACCAAAGCTGTCTATCCACCCACTGCAGCTGGTGCAAAACACTGCAGCACGCATAATCACAGGCACAGCTAAATATGAGCACATAACACCAGTACTCCGACAACTACACTGGCTTCCAATGAGAGCAAGGGCAAAATTCAAGGCAACACTAATCATCTTCAAAACCTTACACCACTGCTCCGCAGAAATACTTCAGACCTCAATAACCAAAGACACAAACAGCAGACCCAGATGAACCCAGGGTAGCAATAGACTACACCACCCGGCTGGATACCACAAAATGAAACAAGCAACATCCAGAAGAGCAATATCACTCTCGACACCGGACCTATGGAACTCTCTCCCCGAGGAACTAAGAACACAAAAAGACCTCAAAGACTTCCGCAAATCCCTCAAGACACACCTGTTCACGGAATCATTTGAACAAATATCATAAACCCCCCCTTCTCACAGCTTTGCCACCCGGCCACAGAATCCAAAGACCCAGTCCTGGAACCTCCCAGGAATATATGTATGTCTCGGAACCCCTATGTTAATTGTAAACCCTGTCATGTCCCTGACCGCCTTGATTGAAGGATAAGGCGGTATACAAAACAGGCTAAATAAATAAAATATTGCACAAGGCTTGGTCTTATTGCTGATGTTATTAGGCATGTTTCACTTAAACAATAGCACCTATTTGGGAGGCTCCATCCATCTCTCTGTAGGTATCTACACATGCATGCATACATACACACTCACACAAATGTGCACCACTCTCACCCCTCTGACTTGCACACATGCCCTTATCTTCTTGGATATCGCAGCAGCCTTTGACTCTGTGAGCCACGAGCTGCTATTGGGACGGCTCGAGAAAAAGGGAATACAGGACTCAGCTCTAAGCTGGTGCAAATCCTACCTGACCGACAGATGGCAGCACGTAAGAACTGGCACCTCAACCTCGGAACCCTTCCAACAAAAACAGGGTGTGCCACAGGGTTCTTCACTATCGGCACTGATGTTCAACATATATATGCAGCCCATCTGTGCCCTGATCCGCTCTTTTAACGTCGCCTGCCTGGTATACGCAAACGACATACTGCTATACATGCCATTCTCAACAGACCAGCCTGACTTCTCCCCATTAACAAGCTATTTCGACACTGTTGCTGACTGGCTCCATACCCAAAATCTCCAAATAAACCACAACAAGACAGATGTTCTCTTCATCACGAGGAACCAAAGTTTCACCCCTCCAGCCTCCTTAAAGGTGAAGAATGCCGAGCTCACTGCCAAACCCACAATCCGCTACCTAGGGGTCACTTTGGACCAACGGCTGGACTTGAAAACACACATAGGAAACACGATCAAGGCAATATATCATAAAGTACGGACACTACGGCATCTGCGATCTCTACTGGACCCAGACGATTTCCGCACAATCTACCAAGCTCTAGTAATCCCACATTTCGACTATGCTAATGCAATCCTACACGGACTCCCACAGGCAGCAATGAACCCACTCCAGCTGGCAATGAACTCAGCCGCCAGAATTCTATATGGAGCCTCAAGAATAGACCACATTACACCAATCCTGAAACAACTCCACTGCTTACCAATCCACGGCAGACTAGCTTTCAAGATCTTAGTAATGACCTTTAAGGCCATAAACAACCAACCTACCACCTCCATCACTGGGCTAATCCACCCCACACCCCTGACCAGATCCAGAAGATTTGCAGCTGTCAATAAACTGATAGCACCCAATGCAATAACGAAATGCAACCACGCAACATCCAAGGTGAAATTAGACTTACCTGCTAATTGTTGTTCCTTAAGGAACTCTAGTCCAGTCCCGGAACCATAGAGGAACAGGAATGGTCCATCAACCGTCTGGAGATGAGGGCGGTGTTCCGCTATGACATTGTCTACTTCGGCCACATGCTGAGCCGAAAGAGCCGCCAAATTTCGCTCGGCCCACTTCAAAAGCTGGCTCGCCTCCGCTTCCAGCGCCACACTGCCGGTGCCCCCTTGACGATTGATGTAAGCCACGGTCGTCGCATTGTCAGACAGCACCCGTACCACCATCTGCCACACTGACGCCTGAAACTCCTGAAGAGCCAAAAACACCGCCCTCATCTCCAGACGGTTGATGGACCATTCCTGTTCCTCTATGGTTCCGAGACTGGACTAGAGGGACGCAAAGGAACAGGGCATTCATACTTTATGCACCCAGATGTTGGAATGTCTTCCCTACAGCCATTAGAGCAAGCACTGACCTGGCCCAATTTAGGAAGGCACTGAAGCACCACCTATTCTTGCAGTACTACCCAGAAGACAGCTCACAAACTGACACCCCAAGATATAAGATCTCTCCAACAACACACCAGCACACTCTCCTGCAGCCAACCCCACCAACACCAATCCATGTAAATATCAGTAGGTTCAGATTGTTACTAGTGTATATAATTTGTAGATAAGTACCCCAGTTATGTCCAAGTTATAGTTCCTGTTCATTGTAAATACAATACAGCCCAACTGCATTGTATATGGTTCTGTTATATGTAAACCGGACTGATTTGAATAGCACAGTATAGAAGAGAACTTAAATAAATAAAACATACCTGACATACCCACATACATCCCTTCACTAGCAGATTTCCTCAGAGACACAGCTAAACTCTCCTTGTGGAAATCAATATACACATCATAGTAATTGTGCTACCTTGCTGAGTCCCACTTTACTATGTCTGCTTCATCCAAGTGCCCCACACAGACTTTGCTAATGCTTGCTAACTGGGGAAGAGGGAAACACGCCATTGTGTCATACTCAAAGTGTGCATTTTCATATTTAATATCTCTTTGGCCTTTGGGCTGTATCGCTGGGAAGTATGGTTGCCATTTTTCTCTTTTCACTGATATTCAGATTGTGGCAGCTATGGCTGAGAATCCCAAAGAGCTACTGCTCAGTTAAACAAATGGTTGGAGATGGTATTATCGTGATTGCAAATCTATAAGAGAAAGTTGAACTTGCCCCTAAAGATTCACATTTGGCTATCTCAGAAGAAGAGGGTTTACAGTAAATGTAAAAAATTCCATCTATGATCAAAGATTGTTGTTGGATTCAGAAATGGCTTTTAAGGGGGGCAATTTTATAAAAAGGCTATAATTTGTCAACAATGCATGTATATGTCAGTAATTTAGTCATTTACACGTGTAAGTAGCCACTTATGCATGTAAATGAGCTCTTATAAAATGCCAACTAGTGTTGGCATTGTGCGTACTTTCACTGTGGATGTGGACGTGTACATGGAGGAAGTATGAGCAGAGCAGGGACAGTGTGAGCAAGTACATACCTAGATTACAGAATACAATCATTTAGGTACTTACTTGCAAAAAGTAGATGCAGTCATTTACACCAGCTCTAGGGGTAGTGTAAGTCATCACACCTTAGAATGAGGTTCAGTCTCTACCCCTTACACTAATAAAGTCAATAACACAGTATGCGACTTTATAAAATATGTATGTGAAATGAGCATTAAACTAGGTGTGCCATTATACAATTACCCTCCCCAAGCTCAGATCTCAGCAGTTCTGAAATGCAGATTTTGTAGGTTGCAGGTACAGTGGCATGCGTGTGCCTATTTGTCTATTCATGACTTATGTTCAGTAGATTGTGTCTTGGTAATAACAAGTCTAGGATTATTGCAATTTGCTTTATTATGGCCTGATTAAACATCAGATAAGCTGGCTACAAATACTACAAAATGCAGCAGTGTGAACATTATCCAAAGTCGATAGGTGGAATCGTGCTACCCCTTTTTTGGCGGCCTTATATTGGTTTCGAATGGATAGAGAAATTCAATTTAAACTGTTTTGTTTAGTTTTTAAGTCCATTCATGGTATCAGTCATGCTTATCTTAGGGGGTTGTTAAGGAGATGTTCCTCTCGGAGGAACATTGTGTTCCCCCCAGTTGAGATAGGCTATCAACAATTAGCTGTCTGATCGAAGACCGAATACAGTTTTGGAGAACTATTCACATAGTCACCATGAGTCAAAATTGACTTGACGGCATTTAACAACCACCACCACCACCACCACCACTATGCTTGCATTAGATATTATGAAACTGGAATGTATGAGGAGTTTTAAATTCGTGTACCAGGGCCCTAAGCTATGGAACATATTGACAGATGCTCTTTATATTCAATCTTATAAGAGCTTTCAATAGAATTTGAAAACCTGGTTATTTTGTAAATAGCTGAGGAGAGGACATAGATTTAGATTTCGGACCTGTGCTGGAGGATTAATTTTGACGGGGTTTTTTGGGGCAGGGTTTTGGAAAGTATTGGTGCTCATTTTTGTGTTTACATGTTTAGTAAAATATGTATGTATTTTATATTGTACTTTGCTTTGAGAAAAAGTAGTAACATAGTATACAAACAGCAGATAAAGCATAGTTACTCACCTGTAACAGGTGATCTCCGGGAACAGCAGGAATTTAGTCCTCACATATGGGTATCGTCGGTCCGACGGAGCCCGCGCGGGAACGCTCCCCAGCGTCCAATCAGAACGCTTTTGGGAGCATCCCACAGCGCCTGCGTGCTGCCTTCCTGCCTTTCCCAACTGCCTCTCTCCAATTGAGTTTTAAAGCTGAGACAAAGAGAGAGAGAGGGAAAGGAAAGAGAAAGAGATAGAGAGAGATACAACTCCTAGGGGAGGTGGGTGGGTTGGGAGGACTAAATTCCTGCTGTTCCCGGAGATCACCTGTTACAGGTGAGTAACTATGCTATCTCCAGGAACAAGCAGGAATGTAGTCATCACATATGGGGACTCCCTAGCTTTAGGTGCCAGGGAGAGACCCCAGAAGTTGTGTGTCCCTGAAAAGGGCTCCACTTCCCCCCATGGATCTCTGGCATCCTACCAGGGATGGTGGGCAGGAGTTGATTAGGTATGGAACAGGTGTTTGAGAACAGCCTGATCAAACAAGGCATCCCGGCGGGAGTCCTTGTCCAAGCAGTAATGGGCTGTGAAGGTATGAACCGAGGCCCAAGTGGCTGCTCGACAGATGTCGTCAATAGACACAGACTGCAGATGAGCCATTGAGGCTGCCATGTGAGCTGTGACATTGCCCTCCAAAGAAAGGTTCTTACTCTGATAGGCGAAGGAAATACACTGAGCAATCCAGTTAGATAATGTTCTCTTGGAGACTGGAAGTCCCAAATGAGAAGGATCAAAAGCAACAAAGAGTTGAGAGGACTTTCTATGTTGCTGTGTTCTTTGTAAGTAAAAAGCTAGAGCTCTTTTACAGTCCAAGGTATGAAGATTCCTTTCTGCATTTGATGCATGAGGTCCTGGAAAAAAGACAGGTAGGTAGACCTCTTGGTTTAGATGAAAAGGCGAGACCACCTTAGGCGTAAAGTGTGGATGAGTCCTAAGGACTACCTTGTCATGATGGAACCTTGTATAAGGTGGATCAGCTACTAGCGCTTGCAACTCACTAATGCGGCGTGCTGATGTGATTGCAATGAGAAAAATAACCTTCCAAGAAAGGAATTTTAAGGAGGTGGTAGCTAAAGGTTCGAAAGGTGGCTTCATGAGCTGCCCAAGAACCAGGTTTAAGTCCCATGCCACCGGAGGTAGTCTAATGGGAGGCTTAGTTAGAAGGACGCCTCTTATAAATCTTGCTATAAGAGGATGAGACGAAATAGGCTGTCCATTTAGAGCTTTAAGAGAAGCTGCAATAGCACACAAATGGACTCTTACTGAATTTGTCTTGCCTGCATTAGATAAATGGAGGAGATACTCCAGCAAAGATTGCAGAGGTATCGCAAGGGGGTTAAGACCCTTTTCCGAACACCAAATAGTAAACCTTTTCCACTTGAAAGCATAAGAGTGTCTAGTGGATGGTTTTCTGGAAGCATAAAGAACATCTTTCACTTGCTGAGAAAGATTAAGATCGTGGAGATCTAGGCCTTCAGCAACCAAGCCCTGAGATGCAGAGACTGGGGATTGGGATGCCATAACATTCCATTCTTCTGAGATAGGAGATCTGGAGCAGACCCTAACTCCAGGGAGGGAGCTTGAGAGAGATGTAGAAGCAGAGGGTACCACACTTGCCGTGGCCAATGTGGTGCTATGAGAATCATGTGGCCTCTGTCTCTCTGAAGCTTGAAGAGGGTTTTGGGAATTAGAGGAATGGGTGGAAAGGCATACAGGAAGTCTTGACCCCAGTAAAGGAGGAAAGCATCCCTGGCCTGAGCCCCCTGAGCCGGAATTCTGGAACAGAACCAGGGAAGTTTGGCATTCCACGGACTTGCAAAGAGGTCTATGTCCGGGGTTCCCCAAAGTTGAAATATCCTGGTCACATGGTCTGCATGCAGTGACCACTCGTGTGGAAACAGAACTCGACTGAGTCTGTCCGCCCAAGAGTTTTGAATGCCTGGAAGATATACTGCCAGCAGATGAATCTGATGCTCTTTGGCGAGGGCCCATAGTCGCAAAGCTTCGTTGCAAAGCAACAGAGAGCCCATTCCCCCCTGCTTGTTCACATAGAACATGGCTACTTGATTGTCCGTATGAATGAGGACTGTCTTGTAGCTGAGCAGGGAGTGGAACACTCGCAGAGCCAGGAAAATTGCTCTGAGCTCCAAGAGACTGATATGTAGACAACTCTCTTGCGGAGACCAGGTGCCCTGGGTGGAGAAGTCTTGCAGATGAGCTCCCAAACCCTTTGGAGAAGCATCTGTTGTGAGAGTTGCTTGGGGAAAGGGTTGTTGAAAGGGGCACCCCAGCAACAGGTTTTGAGTGGACCTCCACCACTGGAGGGACAAAATGAGGCGACTTGTGTTTGCTATTTTGTCTGACAGGCACCCTGATGCCTGGGTCCATTGGGTGGATAAAGTCCACTGAGCTGCCCTCATGTGGAGGCGAGCATATGGAACCACATGCACGGTGGATGCCATGTGGCCTAGTAATTGCAACATTTCTCGAGCAGTTAGATGGGGCTTTAGCACTACTTGAGAAGCTAACTGCACGAAGCGAAGGCATCGGGCCTGGGGAAGATAGGCCCTTGCCCTTGTGGTATCCAGGAAAGCTCCTATGAACTCTAAAGACTGAGTGGGAGTTAGACTGGATTTTGGGATGTTTATTACCAGCCCTAAATACTGAAGGATACGCATTGTGCACGATAGAGAAGTCTTGGTCTCTGACTGTGTTGGAGCTCGAATGAGCCAGTCGTCCAAGTAAGGGAAGACGAATATTCCTAGGGTGCAGAGAAATGCTGCTACCACAGTCATGCATTTCGTGAACACCCTTGGTGCTGAGGCCAGACCAAAAGGAAGTACCCTGTATTGGTAGTGCTTTCCTTGAAAAAGGAACCTTCTGTGGGTTGGATGGATGAGGACATGGGTGTACGCATCCTTGAGATCTAGAGAACAAAGCCAATCCTGACTCTGAAGGTATGGTAGCAGAGCTCCGAGAGAAATCATCATGAATTTCTCCTTGACAAGGAATTTGTTCAATTCTCTGAGATCTAAGATAGGTCTGTAAACCCCTGTTTTCTTTGGAATAAGAAAATAAGGGGACTAGAACCCTGTGCCCTGTTGATGAAGAGGTACTTCTTCTATTGCCCCTTGGGCAAGAAGGATGGCAACCTCCTGACCTAACAGGTCGATGAGAGAGGTCTGAGAATTGAACTGCTTCACTACTGAGTGAGGGGGCATGCTTGAAAAATGAAGTTTGTACCCCTCCTTTATGATGGAGAGTGTCCAATGCTCTGCTGTTATTTGCCCCCATCTAGGGGCAAAATGACATAACCTTCCTGGAATGGTGGACAGTTCTGGTCCCTCCAGAACCAGAAAGGCCAAGTTCTCTAGCTGAAAGTCAAAGTCCCTGAGGAGGCTGAGGCTGCTGGGCCGGTGGAGGCCTAGCAGCCTTTGCTTTCTTCTGTTTGGGTGGTTGCTGACGTTTGCTTGAAAACTGACCTGCAGAAGATGCCTGCTGACCATAAGCAGGATAAAATCTTTTCTTTTTAGAAAAAGATGTTTTCTTGAACAACTTCTTTCTAACAGGATCAGCAGTGGAATTGGATAGTCTATCCAAGGTGGAATTTTCAGCATCAATTTCATTGGCTTTTTCCTGCCAATCTTTACCAAACAGGTTCTCAACAGTACAAGGGATATTTCCCAATTTATCTTGTACCTAGAGCTCTAAATCAGATGCCTGGAGCCAAGCAATTCTACGTTCACCTATGGCGATAGCCGAGGTTCTGCTTATACACTCAAAGCAGTCAAAGGCTGCACGGTTGGAGAATTTAGAAACATCTTGGGCATGTTTGACCCAAGTGAGAAACTCCTGTCTTTTATCTTCAGAAATGAAAGGACTTAAAGTCTGTAAATTATCTGTGACCTCCTTTAGGAACATTCCCATGTAGAGACTATAGGAACCGATTCTTGCAGCAAGCATGAAAGCTTGGAAGACTCTACGTCCAAA
Source organism: Ichthyophis bannanicus (assembly GCA_033557465.1). Taxonomy (NCBI): domain Eukaryota; kingdom Metazoa; phylum Chordata; class Amphibia; order Gymnophiona; family Ichthyophiidae; genus Ichthyophis; species Ichthyophis bannanicus. Next base: position 787,307,475 of record CM066034.1, on the reverse strand, counting down.
AGCATCCAGGGTTCTGCACTCACGTCCTGGAGGATTAGAGGCATGTCTTTTTGCACTTCTGATCCTTCTCATAGCTGACTCCAGCACAATAGAGTGGTGAGGAAGCTGAGTCTTATGGAACCCAGGACAAGGAGGGACTCGATACATAGTATCCCATCTACGAGAATGAGGAGAGGTGATAAGAGGTGTTTCCCACATCCTCAACATGAGATCATATAGAATCTCATGAATGGGTAAGGTAGCTGCCTCCTTAGGAGTTTTGGGATATTGTAAAATTTCCAACTCCTTGGCCCTTGGCTCTGTTTCAGGGGCCACAGTAATGGACAGGCCCCGAGCCACCTCCCCTGATGAAGTCTTGGAAGGACATGTCCTCTGGAGGAGACATCCTGCGTTTATGGGAGGAGGACTCCTCTGGAAGAAGCATCGCTGCATCGACAGAACTTTCAGAATCCTCAGATTCTTCTGAGGACTCGAAGTATCGTCTGTCCGGATGCTCCTGTAGAGCCCGATACCCGTACCGACCAAGGTCGGTACCAGGAATAACCGGAACCGGAGAATCGGTACCGGAGGGCATCGGAGGACAAGGTACCAGCAGAGCAGACACCGATGACGATGCTATCGGTACCGGTACCGATGCTGGTGCCAGTGTCGGTACCGGTGGAGTTGTCTGTCGTGGTACCAAGGGCATCGATGCCGCAAGGAAAGCCGCCAGACTGCGTTCCATAGTCAGAATTCTCTGGTCCATGGACGCCACCAATGCCTGGATGTCGGTACCGGTGGAGACCACCGGTACCCCAGAGCATGGCACCAGAAGATCTGTCGAGGCCAAGCCATCGAGAAATCCTGGAACCCCAATAATGGTTTGGAAGCCAAAGCCTCCCGCCGGGGTAATTTTGCCGGTGCAGAATCCTCGAGGGCAACGCCAGAGGCATCTCAATGCTTAGAAGGAGATCTACCCTTCGAGGACCAGCTAGATTTATGTTTAGTTACCTGAGATCCACGGGAGGAAGAAGCAGCCCTGGAAGATGTCGATGCCACCGAAGCCGCATCAGAGGGAAACAGGGTACTGAGCTTGGCAGCTCGGTTCTGCCGACCTCTTTTAGACATCATGGCACAGGACACACAATCCGTGATGGAGTGGTCAGGACCTAAACATTTTAAACACCATTCATGGGTGTCGGTGACAGAAATGGTACCGCCACACTTGGTGCACTTTTTAAAACCTGAGGCAGGCTTTTCCATGTTAAGGAAAACATTTTTGGGCCTAAGGCCCAAAAAAGGCGCGTGCACCTGAGGAAAAGAAAAAAAGTTTTTGTTTTTTTTTACAGAAATAAGAAAAGAAAGACCGGTGGTACCGGTAGAGCGTCGAAGAAGGCAGACGCGACCACAAAAAGAAAGAAAGAAAAAAGGAAATTCTTCTGCGGTGACAGGAACACGACCTGCTGGCTCCGCGGAAAAAGAAGAACTGGAGAGAGGCAGTTGGGAAAGGCGGGAAGGCAGCACGCAGGCGCTGTGGGATGCTCCCAAAAGCGTTATGATTGGACGCTGGGGAGCGTTCCCACGCGGGCTCCGTCGGTACCGACGATACCCATATGTGACATTCCTGCTTGTTCCTGGAGATAGATCAGTATGGTCCATCTAATCTGCTCACAAGGTCGCTAGAGTTGTACCCGCTGCTCCATACAGGTCCCCCCCCATGCGTTTATCAAATTATCAAATCACATAATAAACTAAAACTCTCTCTCTAGCCTGTCTCTACCCCTCTAGACTTTGCCTCTATATCCTATTATCTCTTCATTCACACTCTCCTATTTCTGTATCATCTTAGTTTCCTCTCTGCTCTATACTCCATCTCTCCCCTTCCTTCCTCCTACCCTACAGGGGGTGTGTTAATATTTTAGCAGTTCATTTTGCCTTGTGAAATAAAAAGAATACAAAACAAATATCCTCCTGTGCCTTCTCCCCATGATCTCTAGCCCTTTTCCATAACCTCCTATGGATTTATTGCCGTACTAAAACCCTTTCACTGAGCAAAAACAATCCCTAGTCAATCCTGCATCAAATCAATCGTAGAATACAGTGCTGGCTGATCGGAGGGCAGCACCATTTTGTTGTGTGACAGTTACCCATAATGAGGGCACCACAGATAGGTGAATGCCATTTTCCCGTATAACATCAGTAGGGCAGGAGCAACTAGGGAATCACTTCTGCTCTGTGAAGATTGTTCACCTGGTAATAGACAAGGTTTGAGTAGAGGGCCCGAGAAGGGTTTGTGTTTATGTTGGAAGCAGGGCTTATATTCAGAACAAAACAAAAATGAATGTAATTGCATTTGTTTGGGGATTTCTATTTCACATGAGATTTTATTTAAATGTTTTGTTTTCTTTCCAGTGAAAGTAGATCTATACTACCCTTTAGCTTTCCTTCAGAAATGCAGGCCTGCCCCTGCTCTTGCACACCCACAGCTTCCTGCTTCCCTCGCCTCTTGCTGCCAACTGCAAATGGCTCACACTGCAGCCTCAAGAACACAGCACCAATGACAGGAGGTAGCAGGAGGGATGCTGAGAGCAGTCCAACAGAACAGGAGGAAGAGGGTCCATTGGCAGCTGCATCAGCTGAGGATTAGCACAACAGAAAAAAGGCAGCTACAGACCAAAGTTGCGGCAACAGAAGGAAGTCTGCACAGAGGACAAAGCTGCCTTGATGATTGATGGCAATACAAGAGGGCAATATCCTTTGACACTCAGTACTTACTGGGCCAAGAGAATCAAAACATTAAAGGCCCTGCTTGGACGTAGCAGTCATAGTAATCTAGGGATTTCAGCACAGTGACAAGAAAGCTATAATGTGCCAAACATGTTAAAATGTCTATATAGTAGAACTTTCTATTAGACATAATTTTACTCCTTTATGTGCATTTCAAAACAGTTTCATGATTTATACAGCACTGTAGTGGTAGGATCATACATAAGATATGGTCAAGTTCATATGAGCCATAAGAAGCCAACAGAATGCCAGTCTTATGAAATATGCCAATCTAGAGAATCATATGGAATGGATTTCGATTAAAGTTATAGAACAGGTAAAGTGTACTACATTGCTGTACATTTATACACATAGAGGCCAATCCTGATGTGGGCGTCCCCCGCCTGTCCGGACACCCAGAATCTGGACGTGGCCTGGTTGCACCCAATTCTGATCCCGCGGGGGCTAGACGTGCCCACGGGATCAGAATCGGGTGCAACCGGTCAGATGTGCAGGCCGTGTCCCGATTCTGGGCACCCAGACATCCATCCATTACCTGACTAGCCCAGCCTGGCTCCTGCATGGAACTAATATGCAATAGCATCATGTTGCCATGGCACCGTGGCTCCAAGCAGGAGCCGCGATCCCCAGCTAACTATCAAACTCTTCTTCCTCAGCCCGACCCCTGATTAGTCCTACCGTGGACAGGGTCAGGCTGCAGGGAACCCCCTGCACCTCCTTGCCTTGCTTCTCCATACCGGCTGCTACAAGTGGTACTAATTCCGCTTCCATGGTGGAATAAGTCCCCTGTCCACATGGCCGACCCCAGACGTAGAGGGCCGACCTCGGAATCGCCCTGTACATCCAGGGTCAGGTACCCACCCAATCCACGCCCTCGCTCCTCCTCAGTACCACCCCCTCCCACCCACAAACAGAGCTCCCCGCCCAAGCTGCCTATATGTGCAGGGGAGCTCTGGCAGCAGGATAGCCATCCAGGAGTTTAGCCATCCCAGACGTCCAGACCCGCTAAAGATGGTCCAGAATGACCCCATAGAGAGTAATCTTATAGCTAACATGTGTTTTTATGAGCCTCTGTCAAGTTTACTTTATAAAGAAAAGAATAGGCATCTATTTTCTAGCATATGTGGCCCTAGAGCAGGTGTAAATGCCCACACCGAGATTCGTAAAGAACACATATTTATTGTTTAAACGTGGACTCGGGTGCTCCAAGCACAATCCACCCAAAGTGTGCCCATGTGCACGCTCACAGTGAAAGGATGCACATACTTTCAACATGGCTCTCCGAGGGCTAAAGGGAGCTGTAGTCAATGGTTGAGTGCTCTAGTGAAAGGTAAATACAGGGGAAATGCTCAGAAAATGCCAGGTCCTTCCTCAAAAGGCTTGTTCATTGTCAGGCATTTTAAGGAAGTGTGAATGGGACAGCCTAGCCAGTAGGGTGTGGTCCTAGCAGGTAACATAAAAGCTTTGAGTAGCAGAAAATCGGAGAGGCCCTAGCCAAGAAAACTTGGAAGCATCTAATTTCCTGCTACTATTGCTGCAAGCAATCATATGACCTATTCAAGGAATAAGTGTTAAAGGACCAGAACACTTGCCAGAGATGTCTGGGCAAAGAAAGCCCTCGGGAAAAAGCTAAGAAGCTTACTGATTAAAAGGACTTGAGGTAAGACAGGCCTTGGTTGTCTTTTCTTTTCCCTCTGCTGCTCTCATGCTTTTCTTAGATTTGTAAATGATCACTGTGTTTCAAAGGCAGTAATATAGGCAATGGGAATACAAAATTTTAAAAAAGTTTTACTTTGTGAGTATAATGCAAGGGGTTAAAATGGATCAGCCTGTAAGCCAAGCAGAGTATGGCTTTGCACTAATGCGTGCTGGGAGAGGATGTGGAAAGTGACCAACTGGCAGAAACAGCCAGGCTCACCACTGGTTTGCAGCATTAGCTGCTGGGACGTAGGACAAAAGTTGCAGTGGCCAGCTGCAAGAAGGCCAATACTAGATACTGACAGAAAAACTCCAGGAGGCAGCTGGCAAGAGAAGCCAGGTGGGGTGTTTTGTTCTAACCCTGAATCTGAGGGAAATATTCCAGGAACCAACCTGCCAAGAAACCAGACTGAGAGGGGTGTTTCTTATAGCAATAAACTCTGGGCCAGATATTCAGCAGTGGCAGCTAGCCATTGTAAAGCTAGCCATATCCAGCCCTGGCATTGAATATCCAGGCAACCGAATAACCGAGCAGTAGCTGAATATTGCCGCTCTCTGGTTATCACTGGGTGCTGTCTCCCCTCTGTCCCCCTGGAACTAACTGCATTAATCACATTGAATATCAGGCCTTCTATGTTTTGCATTACCAGTGTCCATGAGATATACCCAGGGTTCCAGCCTATAGGCAGATGGGCTAGAGTTCAGACTTTTCTATTGAAAGCCAAGCAATATGCAATGCTGATCTGATAAGGGAGCTGGCTACAGGTGTGAGAGTTGGACTACTTGGACTTTTATCATTGGAAGGCAGTGAAACTGTCAGCCTGCTGGAGGGACATGTTCACTATCTGAGAGAATTGTGAAAAGCCCTGGTGCAAGAGACTGGGAGACAAATCAGGCAGTAAGTTTTAGTGTAATTACCGGTGTTTTTATCAATAAAGCTCATTGTACTGCAACCTTGAGTTGTTTGAAGGACGGATAGAAGTTCCAGGGTTAAAAATAACCACTATATTGCCACATTCCATATATTGTCCTGGAGTCTGCTTTATGTGTAATGACATTCACCATTCTGATGTGCCCTGGGGCTATACTTTAAGGAGAACTTGCCAGGTGGCCATAATGTAAGATTGAGTTCAAAATAGCAGTCTCTGTAAGGTTCCTCAAAATATACTCTAGTCTACTTCCCATCTCTACCACTTTTTTCTTCTAGATCTCTCTCTTACATCTAGGGATCTGTTGACTAAACTATATTAGCTGCTACCATAGAAATACCACCCCAAGGTAGCAGCTAACTGCTGGCAAAGGTGGGTTTAGGGTGGAGAATGGGAGGTGTGTGGGCAGACCTGCTTTGTGCAGTAGCTACTCCGATTTGTAGGTTTCACGAATGCAGCTATCACCACCTGAATGGGTGACGATAGCTGCATGCACAAAGCTGTCCTCAGTGAAGCCTGTTTTTCCTCCAAGGTATCTGCAGGGGGAATGCTGGGAATGCCCCTGCAGATACCATGGCCTTTTCGCAGCTGGCCCCCTGGGTTGGCTGCAAAAGGTTAACGCTATATAGTAGACAGACACCCTACTGTCTTATTCTTTTGCGAGTGTATGCTTCAGTTGTTCATGCTGGAGTTTGGAGTTTATGGAGCTACACACAGGCAGTTAAGAAATAATCTAAATAGCCATGAGGATCCCAAGGAATAACATTGATTTCAAAGACAGGGAAAGTTATGTGTTTGCCACCAAACTCTAGTGATCAGGAGACACTATGGAATGTGGAAATGCCTTACACAAAGCCTGGACATAAATACCAAGGTAGTGGAAAGAGGCAAACTGAAGCGATCTCTATTTCTGTCATCTTTTATAGGGATTCTGCACCCGGCAATCCTGCAGAAAACCAAAACCTTTCAGTGGTGTTCTAAGTCCTGCCTTGCAAAAAAAAACCTTGAAAAGAGTTTAAGTCACTTATTATTCAGTAAACAAGAAAATATTCACAGTATTCCCTAAAAACAGCTTTCTGAGCAAATTAAGCACTTAAAAATATTTCAAGCTAAAACTTTTTGAAAGCTCATGGTGATTGGCTGGTAGAAATGCCTTTTGTCTAGATTTCATTTTGATTTACTTTCCTTGAACCAGTGTACCACTTGCGAATAGCCGTGCCAGCCGAGCTAGCTACTACGCAGATAGCTCCGCCCACTGACCACCATGGTGGTGAATGGTGAAGAAAAAGAAATTGAAACGTAAATGCAAAAACAATATCCAGTGTTCTCATTATAGCCACAGGCCCAGCCTTTTCGATCTGTAAAGCTTTTGTCAGAAAAATCTGGCCTCCTAAACCAAACACTCCTATAAACATTAGAAGCCATCTCTCTAGTCCACAGGAAGGTATTCTCCATTCATTGGTCACAGAGAGGACAATGATGCACACAATGAGCCCAATGATGACATAGTACCAAATAGACAAGAAACAGTGCACCGACTTTCCCATCTTCCGTAACACGACCAGAGTCGATGCTGCACCCACAGCACTTGCCAAAGCTGCTAGCGTTCCCTTGAGGTGGTTTGCATAGTTTCTTTCAATGCCTTCAAGGTGCGATCCAAAGAGAAATGGTGGTCTCGCAATAAGCACCACGCCCGTGATTGTAGAAGCCATAAAACAAAGGTCCCAGATGGAGCACCTCTCCTTGAGAAATATGCACGCCAAGATGGATGTAAACACGGGACTGCTGAAGGTTATCACGGTAGCGTCTGCGAGTGGCATTGCCTGGACAGCATAATAAAGCAGAATCATTGCACCAGAGCCAAAAAATCCCCTGAGGAAAAGGAAAATTCGCTGACCTTTTGGTCCCAAAAATCCAAGTCTGAAAAGAAGAAGAATTTTTTTTTAATATTAAGAACGAAACAAAGGCATAAGCTTACAGAACCTACCACAGGGATATTTATTAAATGCTATTCATTATACACATGCTGGCTATATTGGTTAATGATCAGCAAGGTTTTTAGTGCTTTAGAAATACATTCTGAAGATGAGAAATATGAAAAGATGAACTAACTTCAGCACGTGATGGCTGATGCAACCAGTGAAATATTAATGCACGAGTAACCTTACTTCTCTGCAATGATACTAGAGAGTAATGAGCAATGGGACTCCAAGTAAAGACTGAATGTACAAATTCAAATCAATAAAAATTAAAGTTTGAAAACGACAGAATCAACATGGCTTTGAGTCAACAACTGCGTGAGATATTCATTCCATTAAATTTGATTTAATTTTCTGCAAGATACAGCTTCTAGTACTACAGAATTCTTTCAGTAAATTAAAGCAATTTCCATACCCAGCCTTTAAAGTAACACTATGAGGGAGATATGCTGAACTGCAGAATATTTAAGAATTTCAAATGGCGTTTTTCATCTATGGAACTGAGCTAGGCCAAAAAACAGAAGGGAAAATCTACAACAAAGGTCACCACATTTTGTAAGTAGTTTATCTACATCCAAATAGTTAATGAAATTTGCATGATTGTACATTGCGGCACCTCTAACTATTAATTTGAATAAAATTACACACATGGAAAACTAATATGAAATTGTTTTCTGTGAAAAGGTGAAAATGTTCCTACATCTTCAGTGTGAGGAAATTTCTGAAATCTCTGCTCCTAGCCTATGCTGTCAATAAAATGAAGTGGAGAAATTGCCTAGTGGTTATGGCTGCAGTCTATGAGCCAGAAACACTAGCATTCACATCCCACTGACGCTCCTAATGGCCTTGGGCAAGTCACTTAACTCTCCATTGCCTCAGTAACAGCTTAGGGGATCTTTTACTAATCGGTGCTAGCTGGCAGCATGTTTTCTGGTGCATGAGGAAAGAGTGCTGAGACTTGCGTTGCCAGCTAGCCCGGGGACATGACAGCACAGGACGATGCCACATGAACTGTGCAACCGGCGTTAGGGTCAGAGAGAGGGCGTGGTGAGCTCAGTGCAGTTAACGGTGTGTTCACACTGTGTGCTGACTGCAGTACGTACTAGGGGACAGGTCTCCGCGTTAATTGCCAAGGAAATGCTTTCCACACCCCCAACGTGCCATGATTTTGACACTACTAACATGCTGCATGCAACAACTTAGCACCCTTTAGTAAAAGGCCCCCTTAGACTGTAAGCCCTCTGAGGATAGCGAAATCGTTATTGTACCTGATTGTAACTCACCCTGAACTACTAGTGGAAAAGGCGTGAGCTAAATACTAACAAATAAATCATGGAGGATGGGCTAAGTTGTCCATCAGTCTTTGTGGGTTTTCCATCCTGTGATATGGGAGGAAACCATAAAAGGCCTTATTGCTCTGGGGATAGGAGAGATTGGTAGGATCAGCTTGCCTGTCTGAGTGAGCTGCTGGAGCTCAGGGGCTACTAGGAAGCGGCAGGGAGCTGCTAGGTAAGCATGTTGACTTTTCCCATCAATGCTCTGGAGTTCCTTTTGATTTCTTATTTTAATCAAGTTTTTAATAAACATAAACAACATAAGCCTTGAACAAGAGCAGTCCGAGAGGAGCCAAGAGGAGAGCAGATATTGGGAGGGTCTTGGGAAAAGCAAAAGCTAGCTTGGGCTTGTGGAAGTAGACTGCAACAATATCATGAGTTAGACTTAGCATGGGATTGCCTGGGGAGAGCTAGCAGTACAGAATTGTGATACACGTAGGGAGGGCTGCGGGAACTAGAGGATGCATCCTATCAATCCACCTAGGATGTTTCAACCTAATTTGCAGGGGACCAAACCACGGCGTATCCCAATCAGCTAGGATGGAATAGCTTGATAATTATGGTGTAACCTTTGATCATTGGGACTTTGAAATCATTGGGACTTTGAAATGCTTGTGCCTCGGCCCCGAAAAGATGCAGACATAAAGGCTGAATTTTTGGAAAACGTCCACAGCACAGTGGGTGCTTATTGTAAATATATTTAGGGATTTTTGGAGGAGTATGTTTTACTTGTTTTTATAAGAAACACTGAAGCGTTTGAGATACCCACCGAGGGACCATGAGAAGAAAAGAAGGACCAGTCAGTGTATAGGTAAGCACACTGAAGATCTAGGAGGTAGTCTAACTACAAAAATGCTGAGAACTACCCACTGATTTAAAAACTGAGCTTAAGCAGGACTTTGTGTTCATGAACCACGTTTTGATTTTTTTGAAACTACTAGTTTTTTGTCTTGTTTTTTCCTATGTGCACTCACGACTGTTTGGACTAAAGATTGTGGAGTGAAGGAAACATCTGCTTTGGTTTTGGGCAGTGATTCCAAAAGCTCTTGTGACTCCAAAAGCAGCATATAATCAATTCTGTTCATGGCTTTAGTTGGTGTGACCTTATTGTTATCATAGCCATGTTGGGAAGAAGACAAAAACTATTCAGCATCTGTACTGGAAATGATCTGGCCAAGGTTTTGGATAAAAATTAGAGAGCCTCAGATTATGAAGACTTCCGGCTCAACATTCAGGGCAATTGGGAAAGCCACTTCTCTAGCTAATAAAATAAGCCACAAAATATCTTAAGAAAAAATGATAATGCATTGTCACACCTGTTTTGCCAAACATTATGCAGGCAATGCTCAGCTGCCCGGCCACCTCAGACAGAAAAGCAGGAGACTTATCTAATTATCTTTAGGTCTGATATTTACCCTCCCCATGCCGACCAAGACCCCTTTTTTACCCACATGGAGTGAAAAACCCACCCACCCATGGGACCAGGGCAACATTTGCAAATATATGCAAACAAGTGTGAGTTATCACAATGTGACTATCTGGGATTTTAACAAGCAAAGCGACATTTGTGGAGTCTTCCACTCCGTAATGCCTTGGCCTCCATTTTTAAAATCTTTCAACTGACAACCTGTTGATGTGTAATGGGGACAGAGAGCTGTCATTGTACCCCCTGTCCCACTTCCAGGCTCTGGCTATTTGTGACAACTTCCTCGTCCCTCCCATCCTGTATCCCCATGTGTAAGACTTTAAATGTAGAACACTAAGTTTTCACTCTGCAAGTTACTTACTTGTAGTATATTAATCCAGGAAGAATAAATAGCATTTGGAAGAAACATCGGATTGCACTGATTTCCACTGAATGAAGGTCTTCTATTTTTTTGACTAATAACGAACCCACTGAGAAAGAGAGGGCAGATAGTAGGGTGTAAAACAGCCCAAGGCCTGGGCAAGTGCATTTCTTCACTGTTTCTGAAATAAAAATTGCATTTCAGCTTGGGAAGTAAATTGCTTCAGATAAGTTATATTATCTTCATTTTGCACCTACATCATTTGCTTTGAAGTACTATACAAATCATTTTTAACCCATTTCTTTATGCTCCTTCGGACTTCAACCTCAAATGTATCTGGCCTCTGCTAAGGCTGCTGTGCCAAGAGCCTTCATTCATAGCTTCTCCCCACCCTTTAACCTCGTCTCCCCATCTAATCTAAGCCTACCATTGCAGAAACTGTCTTTGGCCTTGGTCATGGTTCTTTCCTCAGTCACCTTAACTCTTTCCATTCTTTATCACTTCTGCTTCACCAAAACCGATTCTTTGTTCCTTGACCTCAGTTCTAAATTATTCCTGGGCCCATCCAAGGTAAAATTAGGCCTTACCTGCTAATTGTCTTTCCTTGAACTCCAATCCAGTCCCGCACCTCTGGGGTAGTCAACCCCCATCAACAGCGTGGAGACTGAGCATGTCATTTTCTTGATGACGTCACAATACTTAGACAGCCGGCTCCACCTACCAGTAACCTATTGACAAAGTGGACTCAGGAGCAACAAATAAGTCAAACTGTATGAACAAAGTCTATCTATATTCAGATCCCTCTAAACCATCCAGGGGGCCCTCCTCCCCACCAAACGAGGGATCTTAATCTTACCTGTGGACAGCTCCCTGGTGAACTACAAAAACCTTATGAAGGACCCATTCGCCTATGGAAAAATAAAGTGATGGCCGCGCACAGCAAGAATACAAACAGCAGTCCTGCAACTACTCACCAGCCTCAAATGCTGTTTCAATGCAACCAGTGCTATCCCTGGACCCCAAATTCAAGGATGACATGCTTCAGGCCCAGGGTTGCGACATTCAACCAAGTAATCCCTAGGGAGGGTTCGAGAACTGTGCTGGAGTTCCTCAAGGAAAGCCAACTAGCAGGTAAGGCCTAATTTTACCTTCCTTATCGCCCCTCCAATCCCGCACCTCTGGGATGTAACAGAGCAGTACTAATCAACGTGAGGGGCCTGCGATTCTGGCCTGAATCCCTGCTGCCCCAAATCTAGCATCTGGACATAGGTGTGAAGGGAGTACCATGTGACCGCCCTACAAATCTCTGCAGGCGGTAGTATACTAAACCCTGCCCACAAGGCCACCTGAGTCCTCATCAAATGAGCCCGCAGGCCCGCCTGCACAGACTTCCCTGTCAACATGTATGTGGACTCCACAAGCTAACACTGCAGCCGGGCCAGCATTGTCACCCCATAGGACTGACTGGTCTCTCTAGCTCCTCACTAGCTCACTGTGAAAAAAGGATAGAGAGAACCCCTGTCTTTTCCTTTCCCCAGACCGCTTGGAGTGTCCTTTGATCTTACTTCTCTTTTTACTATAAAGTCAAGCTCTGCGACACGCAAAAATAACAAGTGCCAAAATAACAAATCACTGTAGTCAAGACCAGACTGGAAAAACGTCTCCCCTGCATCTCTCCTCAACTCATGCCCAAAAACTGCCTGCTGGAGCACTCCCTGTGCTGAAGGAAAAAAAAAAAAAAACCACTCTGAGCCACTCAGTCAGCAGCCTTCTCCCCACACTGCGCAGACCGAGGGAGATGAAAAGGTAGGGGCTAAAGTAGCTACTAACGTCGATCTCGTGACTCTCCTTCACTTATCGGCATGAAAGACAGAGACTACTGATGATCTTTCTCCTACTGCCCTCACGCACAGCTTCTGTCAGCAGTGTCAGCATCGAGTGGGAGGTCTGAGGAGAATGCTGTCTGCAGCCTTGCGTTTCTCACGCGGCTCCTCACCCGATCACAGGTTTGGAAGCTGCTGCTGCCAATTTGAGGGGACTGGAGCCCACAAAACCCCCACCCTCCATGGGGGGAGAGCCCCCTCCTCAAGGCATGCCTGGTATGCTTTATTTTTTTTTTTTAACTTTATGTACAGAGCTGCAAGGCAGTACTACCCTGAAACCTAACTAACTCTTTAGTTGCCCCTTTAGTGAGTCCAGCCCTCTGGATCACCACCTCCATCTGCTTGGAGACTGAACTTACTGGGGGCTAGTAGGTGGAGCCAGTTGCCTAAGTACAGTAATGTCATCAAGAAAATGATATGCTCAGTCTCCAAGCTGCTGGCGGGGGTTGACCACCCTAGAGATGCAGGACTGGACTGGAGGGACGAAAAGGAACAATTATTTTTGAACTTTATTTTTCCCCCTTTATGCATTGTCCCACCTTCAGCACACACAGAAGACCACTGCCAGTCACACCTGTATGTGATCTCCTGTCTTGTTCATGCCATCATCTTATCCATTCCTCTTTAATGCCATTCTTCTTTTTCTTTCTACCACAATTTAAACAATCACTCCTTCCTATATCGTTTCGTTTTTCTTAATTTTTAATCTGATCAAATAATGTCTCTTATCTCAACACTTTTGAACATCTTGGCCATTTCCATGAACCCCAGTGATATTCATCCGCTGCTCGGTTATCGCCAAGTAGCAAAAGTTAGGTACCTTAAATGCTGGCTTAACTTTTTCCACTGAAGCTAACCAAGCAGTGGCTGAATATCGTTGCTGCCTGGTTAGCTTTGCACTATCGTGCTGACTCAGATATTCAATGCCAGTGGCCAGATATGGCCCTGCACTGAATATTCAGGTTTTCAGTTCAAAGGTAAAGGCTAGCCGCCTTACAACAGCCAGCCACTATCGTCGCTGAATATCGGGCCCATTGCTTTTAAGTTTAACTCCTTGCATTATCAGGAAATACTTTTTAATGGAAGGAGTGATGGATGCCTGACTTGCTTTCTCGATGGAGGTGGTGGGGGCAACAACAATGACAGAATTCAAAAAGGCATCGGCAAACACAGAGTATCCTTATATGGAAAGATGATGTTGTACCTGCTGCTTTATTGAGTTGAGTTTGCTTTAACAACTCTCTAGTCACCTTACTGGGCAGTCCAGATAGACCATGCTGGTCTTTGTCTGCCATCATTTACTATGCTACTATGGGGGTCATTTTAAAAACCCTATTCATGAGTTGGATGTCTGAAAAGGTGAAATTAGACTTACCTGTTAATTATTGTTCCTTGAGGGATATAGGTTCCTCCAGCAGCTTGGAGACTGAACAATGACATTCTTTGATGTCACCAGTACAAATACCCGAGGGATCGCCTCCTTGCTCCAGTTTACCTATTGACAAAGCAGACTCACCAGAGCAACAATTAAGTAGCTAAAAAAAAAGCTATTAAACTTTAACAAACCATAATAAACATTAACAAACTTTAACTATAAACTAGGACACAAAATGTGCCCTTACAGTAACACTATAATTTTCCTATTATAGTCTGCCCTCTGTCTCGATAGAGGGATAATTCTTTATAAAGATCCCCCAAAAGTATCGCCCCCCCCCCTATATGGGCCATTAAGCTTACCATTACCATACTATACCTCCTTGCTTCAGGACTGCAATCCAGCCAAACGCATATCAGGGAGGGATGAGGGACTGAACTGGAGTTCCTCAAGGAACAACAATTAGCAGGTAAGTCTAATTTCACCTTCCTTATCGTCTCTCCAGTCCAGCCCCGGAATCTCTGGGAATGTTACAGAACAGTAAAATCTTTAATGGGTGGGACCTGCTAGACCAGCCTGAAGAATTGCCGATCCAAAACAGGTATCTCTTTTTGCCTGTATATCTAATTGATAATGTTTTACAAAGGAATTTAACGATGACCAAGCAGTCGCTTTACAGATGTCCACAGGCGGTACCAAACTGTACTCAGCCCAGGACGCAGCTTGCGACCTTGTTGAATGCGCTTTAAGCCCATCAGGTATTGTCCTACCCTTTAACAAATACGCTGAAGCTATAGCTTCCTTGAGCCACCTGGCAATAGACGCTTTGGTAGCTGCATGGCCTCTTCTTGCACCTCCAAAAAGAACAAACAGCCTATCTGTCTTACGGAATTCCTGTGTTCGCTTTAAATACGTCTTTAATGCTCTACGAACATCTAAAAGATGCAATCTTTTGAACTGAATCTCCTTGGCAGTATTTTCAAATACTGGTAAAGAAACCTCTTGATTGACATGAAAAGCCAACACCACTTTGGGTAGAAATGAAGGTACTGGTCTCAAAACCACCTTCTTTTCGTAAAATAACAGAAAAGGCTTTCTACAAGACAATGCCTGCAATTCAGAAATTTTTCGCGCCGATGAAATAGCTATTAGAAAAATTACCTTGAGCGAAAGATCCTTTAATGACGCTCTTGACAATGGCTCAAATGGTTCACGCACCAAAGCCTCCAACACCAAATGGAGATCCCAAAGCGGAACGCTTGGTCTACACCGCAGCCTCAACAGTGAAACTGCTCTCAAAAAACGCTTCACATCCGGATGCGCTCCTAGCACCTTACCATTTATTTTTCCTCTATAACAAGAGAGACCTGCCAGCTGCACTTTCAATGAAGCCGCTGCTAATCCTTTCTCAAAACCATTTTGCAAAAAAAGATAGAACTTGAGAAATAGAAGCTTTTAATGCTTCCAAACCCTTATCTTCACACCATGCTTCAGATATTCTCCAAATTTGAATATATGCCAAAGAGGTAGACCTCTTCCTTGCTTTCAACAAAGTGGAAATCACCGCCGAAGAGTAACCCCTGGCCTTTAACCTCGTCCTTTCAAGAGCCAAGCCGTAAGCGAGAATCGAGCCACCTGTGGCATGTGTAGTGGACCCTGGCGCAACAGATCTTCTCTCATCGGTAAGAGCCATGGATAGTCTACTAATAACCTTATGAGATCCGCGTACCATGGTCGTCTTGGCCAATCTGGCGCTATCAATATTACTAGTCTGTTGTGCTGTTCTACTCTTTGAAGAACACGCCCTATCAATATCCACGGAGGGAAGACGTACAGAAGTTGCCCCTCTAGTCACCTCTGAATGAGAGCGTCTAGGCCCTCTGACATTCTCTCTTGCCTTCGACTGAAAAACCGATTGACTTTTGCCGACTCGAAGGTTGCCATGAGATCCATCACCGGAACTCCGCAACAATTTATTATCAATTGGAATACCTGTGGATGCAGAACCCACTCTCCTGGATCCACTCTGACCCGACTTAAAAAAAAAATCGGCCTCCGCATTGTCCACTCCTGCTACATGAGCTGCAGACAAAGCTTTCAAATTCCTCTCGGCCCACACGAACAACTGTTCGGCTTCGGCTTCCAGAGAGACACTGCTTGTGCCCCCTTGACGGTTGATGTAAGCGACTGCGGTTGCGTTGTCTGACAGAACACGAACCGCCTTCCCCTGAAGATAACATTGAAACGCTTCTAGAGCTAAAGTTACTGCCCTCAACTCCAATCTGTTGATTGACCAAACCTTCTCCTGGTTTGTCCATTGACCTTGAACAAATCTTCCTTTGAAGTGAGCTGTAATAGGAATCCAAACAGGCAATTCTAGCTGCATTCCCACCTCCAGAATCTCCGGCTGTATCTACCATTGTAGAGCTTGACGCGTTCTAGAAGGCAGGATAGCCTCCTCGAGAGAGGATCTTTCTGATGCGACCACCTCCTTAGTAACGCTCTCTGTAACGGTCGCATATGAGTTCTCGCCCATGGCACTAAGTCTAACGTTGTGCCATGGTTCCGAGCAACTGTAAATAATGCCATGCAGTGGAATTCTTTCTGCTCAAGAAACTGCGCACCAGATCCCTCAAAGCTACCGCTCGCTTCTGAGGAAGAAATACCCTTCCTATTCATATATTGAATCGAGCTCCCAGGTGTTACAGATTCTGTGACGGAATTAACTTGCTCTTTGCCATATTGACAACCCAACAAAGGCTCTGTAAAAATTCCACTACTCTGGCTGTTGCCAACTTGCTTTCCTTTTCGGACTTTGCCCAAATCAACCAGTCGTCCAGATATGGGTGAACTAGAATTCCTTCCTTTCTCAATGCTGCTGCAATGACTACCATTACCTTGGTAAACATTTGCGGAGCCGTTGCTAAACTGAACAGCAACGCTCAAAACTGGAAATGACCCATGGGGACTGCAAATTTCAAAAATTTCTGATGTTCCAGACGAATGGGAATGTGTAGATAAGCCTCTGTCAAATCCAGAGACGTAAGAAACGCTCCTTTTTTTACTGCCATTATTACAGACCTCAGTGTTTCCATGCGAAAATGAGTTACCCGAAGGCAAAAATTACCTTTTGAAAATCCAAAATTGGCCGAAAAGACCCTTCTTTCTTTGGAACCACAAAATAGATGGAGTATCGACCGGAACCGCATTGGTCTGGCGGTACCGGAACAACAGCCTTGAGATTCAAAAGTCTTTGCAAGGTTTCGTGCACCACTGAACACTTGATGTGTGCCTTGCAAGAAGATTGAATGAACAAATCGATCACTGGGCGCTGAAGTTCCAGAGCATACCCTTCTCGAATGATCTCCAACACCCAGCGATCGGATGCGATCTGAACCCAGGCTGGATAAAACTCCCGTAGCTGACCTTCCACGGGTATAAAATCCGCCTGGGTCCGCCTTACATCATTGTGATTTTCTAGGGTTTGAAGAAGAAGAGGAAGTTGCAAATCCCCTGTTTGCTCCTCGAAAACCCTGACTTCTAAAATACTGACGTCCTTTCTGAAACTGTCCGAAACGTGTGGAACGAAAACGATGAAAGTCTCTGTACTGGCCTCTAGATGCCTGAATTGGACGCCCTAGCTTCTGCCTATCCTCTAGCAGCCTGCTGCCTTTAGACTCCCCTAAGTCTTTTACCAATTTATCTAAGTCCTCACCAAAAAGTAGCTTACCTCTAAAGGGAAGCCTAGTGAGCCTCGCTTTAGAAGAAGCATCTGCCACCCAGTTACGCAACCATAAATATCTTCTCACTGCCACCACCGAGACCATACTCTTAGACAAACCCCTAAAAAGGTCATAATGAATATCAGCTAAATAAGCTGCCCCAGTCTCTAACCGGGACGCTTCTGTCGCAGAGTCTTCCACATTATCTCCGTGTACTCGCTGAGACTAACAAAGACAGGCTCTGGCTACCCATGCTCCACAAATTGAAGCCTGAATAGATAGGGCATTGACATCAAATACCTGTTTTTTAACAATCTTCTATCATGACTATCCTTAAGGGCAGCACCACCTTCCACTGGAATTGTAGCCTTTTTGGTGAAAGCTGATACCGCTGCATCTACCTTGGGAGATTTAAACAACTCCCGATCCTGATCCAGTAGAGGATATAAACGAGCCATAACCCTGGACCCCTTTAGTCCAGCCTCAGGCATATCCCATTCCTGTTGAATCATTTCCCTTACAACTCTGTGCAACGGAAAGGCCCTTTGTGTTTTCCTAAATGCCTGCAACAAAGGATCCTCCAATGTAGAGTCCTCCTCTGGCCCAGAAACCGGCATATTAAGTGCTTTAAAAGTTTCCATAATCAATGCCGGCAACTCATCTCGCCTGAAAACACGAACTACTTTTGCCTAATCCTCCTGATCTGTGAGTTCTCCCTCTTCTAATTCCTCATCAGTTTCCAAATCTGAATGAATTGAGCCATGCTAAATAAAAGCAAATAGATAAACGCGGCTTTTAGCAGGCAAAGAAGAAAATAAAAGGGGGGGGGGGCACACCACTGGACTCCTTAAGCCACTGTTACTCCATTAAAGAATGAATAAATAAATTTAACTAAATTCAAGAAAACCGCTTAATTGTCCCTCCAGTGAGCCCAAAATCTCTAGGCTCAACAACCTCCAGCTGCTTGGAGACTGAACAAACTGGAACAAGGAGGCGGTCCCTCGGGTATTTGTACTGGTGACATCAAAGAAGATTAAATTAGACTTACCTGCTAACTGTAGTTCCTGGAGGAACTCCAGTCTAGTCCCGGAAACTCTAGGGTTGTGTTCCTCTTCCAGAAGCTTGGAGACTGAGAAACGTCACTCTTTTGATGACACTGGTATAAGGACATGGGCACCGCCTCCTCACTCCAGTGACCTATTGACAAAGTAGACTCACTGGAGCAACAATTAAGTAATAAAACACTTATCAATAACTCACAAACTTGCCTAACTCTATAAACCGTAACTGTAAACCCTCGTATAAGGTGTTTAGTGGAACTGAAGAGATCCTCGCTCCGCCCTCACGATGAGATTCGACCTACCTCTAAGCCCTTCTCACCCTCCCCAAGTGGATCAGAAGCCCCTCAAACAGGTTTTCTCTTACCTGTAATATCGATTACTTCAGGCTCCGCAACCACCACAACACGGGGATGGGATCCGGGACTAGACTGGAGTTCCTCCAGGAACTACAATTAGCAGGTAAGTCTAATTTAATCTTCCTTATCGGCCCTCCAGTCTAGTCCCGGAAACTCTAGGGATGTAACAGAGCAGTGAAAGAATTCAACGGGCGGGACCTGCAAGACCAGCCCAGATACTGAAGAACAAGCCTTGTGCAGGCTAGGGAAGCCTGGACCTCTGACTGGGATGGAGCTCGGATGAGCCAGTCGTCCAGATATGGGAATACAAATATTCCTAGAGTGCGTAGAAATGCAGCTACTACTGCCATGCATTTTGTGAACACTCTTGGAGCAGAGGCCAGACCGAAAGGAAGCACTCTGTATTGGTAGTGCTTTCCCTGATAAAGGAACCAAAGGAACCTTCTGTGTGTTGGATGGATGAGGACATGGGTGTATGCATCCTTGAGATCTAGAGAACAAAGCCAATCCTGACTCTGAAGGTATGGAAGGAGAGCACCGAGAGAAATCATCTTGAATTTCTCCTTGCATAGAAACTTGTTCAATTCTCCGAGATCTAATATTTATTTATTTATTTATTTATTTATACATCTCTTCTATACCGCCACTTCCAGCGATCAGTGGCGGTTTACAAGTAAACAAAATTTAATAATAGCATGCTATTATTTTACATAGAACGGGTTTAGAAACTATTTTACATAGAACAGGTTTTGAACTATTTTACATAGAACATTTTAGTAAAAAGAACAGTAAATACAAAGAATAGTAAATAGAGAACAAGGGTTTTTACATAGAACAAAATTATAAACGTAAACATTTAACTATTAAATTGCAACTCAATAATACAATGAAATAACTGGCTATCAATAGTAAATCATCGGCAATGGAATATATTACATTAATTATACTTATTCACATTTTGCTTTCAAAGGGAAAGTTTAATTAGGTGAACAATGTGAATGAGTGAAGGGTTTTATGCCTGTCTAGGTAGGGTCAGTGAGTGACTGCTGATCAGAAGTTTTCTCTGAGTTAGGGTTATCTTCCTTGTGGAGGTTATAGTAGTATAGGGTGAATAGGTGGGTTTTTAGATTTTTTCTAAATAATTGAAGATCCTTAATTTCTCTGATTTCAGCTGGTAGGTTGTTCCATAACATAGGAGCAAAGTATGAGAACGCTGAGTTGCTTGTTTTTTGACTTGTTTTTCGGATAGAATCAGGTACTTGTAGCATGTGAAGGTTAATTCTTCTTCTTGATCTGTTTTCAAGCGGGATGTTGATAAGAGTGGATAAGAAGGAGGGAGCTATATTGTTAAAAATCTTAAAAGTATTGATTAAGGATTTGTAGGTGATTCTGCATGATACTGGAAGCCAATGGAGAGAATAAAGAATCGGAGATATATGACCTGTTAATTTTGCTTTGGAGATAATCCTTGCGGTGACATTTTGAGCCAATTGAAGTGAGTGGATATTTTTCTTTGAGGTCCCTTGAAGAATACCATTACAGTAGTCTAAATGTGGTGTAATGAGT
Organism: Ichthyophis bannanicus; assembly: GCA_033557465.1. Classification (NCBI taxonomy): domain Eukaryota; kingdom Metazoa; phylum Chordata; class Amphibia; order Gymnophiona; family Ichthyophiidae; genus Ichthyophis; species Ichthyophis bannanicus. Next base: position 787,287,019 of record CM066034.1, on the reverse strand, counting down.
GTTTGTACTATGGTTCTGAAATCAGTGTTGTCTAGTAATGGTCTAAGTTGTTGGATTGTCCTTAGTTTGAAATAGATTGTTTTTACAGTTAGTTTTATATGTTTGGAGAGGTTGAGGGTCTTATCAAGAGTGACTCCCAAGTATTTGATCTCATCTTTAACAGGGAGAGAATTATTGCCAATGTTGATTTCCATTGGAGGGGTGAAGCTTGTGTTTCTTGTTATAAATAAAGCTTCGGTTTTTTTAAAATTAATAGACATGTTAATAGATTTCAGCCACAGCTCAGCTTCAGCGAGGCAATGACAAATGTTGGAGTAATCTGGGTTAGACACATCAAATGGTGAGTACAACATAATGTCATCTGCGTAGATGTGATAATTAATTTTGAAACGTTTAAATATGGAACAGATAGGTTGAAGATAGAGATTGAACAATAGTGCTGATAGGGCAGAACCTTGAGGGATGCCCTGCTCTTGCGGAAAAGGGGATGATGCATTTTGGTCAATTTGAACATATTGTGTCCGGTTAGTAAAATAAGATATGAACCATTCAAGAGTTTTATCTTTGATGCCTAGTTGAGAAAGTCTTGAAATGAGCGTGGTATGGTTTACAGTATCAAATGCCGAGGAGATATCAATGAATATGAGAATGAAGGCTTGCTTGGTGTTATCAATACCTCTTATGATTGTATCAAATAGTGCCGTCAGGAGCGTTTCTACACCATGGTGTGGTCGAAATCCATATTGATGATCATCTAATGGAACCGTGGAGTCTATATAATCTTGTAGTTGTGTTTGCACAATCTTTTCAATAATTTTGGCGAGGAATGGAATACTTGCAATGGGACGATAAGATGTAGGGTCATTGCTGTCTAGAGTTTTGTTTTTTAACAACGGACGGATAGCTGACTTCTTGAGGGCATCTGGTATACATCCTTGTTGAAGAGATTGATTTACTATGTTCAGTATGTCTGTGGCAAGTTCTGATTTTGTTGATTTTATCCATGCCACTGGGCAAGGATCAAGAAGAGAAGTAGTTGTATTTAGGTTGGAGATTGTTTGAAGGAGCATCTTGTTGCTAATAGGATGAAAGGCTTTCCATTCCTGTAAGTTATTATCTGAGATAGGTAGATTAGGTGGGGTGAATTGGCTGTTAAGTTTAAGTTTATTTGCAAAGTGGTCAGCAATTATTTGTGGGTTAATACAAATTTTGTGAGAATTGTTTGATGGGGATTTGGTTAAAGATTTGACAATCTCAAATAGTTCTCTAGGACGGTTAATGGATTTAGATAACGTTTTAGAGTGATATTGTCTTTTAGCGTTATTAATCGCATCCTTGTAATTCTTGAGTAGTGAGAAGTATTTTATTCTGAGTTCGTGAGTTTGTTTCCTTCTCCATGTGGATTCTGCTTTTCTAAGGCTTTTCTTAAGGGTTGCAAGTTCACTGGTATACCATTTTTCATCTTTTCTCGTTCTGTGTCGAGACTTTGGTGGGTCTGATTCTGATGCTGATCGAATAATGGAATTCCAGTTTGATATCGCATCATCAATGTTATTGATAGAAGGATCTAATCTGGGAAGAACTGATTCAAGAAACTCTTCTCTGTTGAATGGTCGAAATCTATGAACTTGTTGTAGATTGACAGGGGAAGGTTTAGAGTGTTTAGAGTGTTGTTGATATGTTAATATGGGTCTGTAGCCCCCTGTTTTCTTTGGGATAAGAAAATAGGGGGAGTAGAACCCTGAACCCTGTTGAAGAAGGGGTACTTCTTCTATTGCCCTTTGGGCAAGAAGGGTAGCAATCTCCTGACCCAGAAGGTCGAGGAGAAATGTTGGAGAATTGAACTGTCTCACCATGGTGTGAGGAGGAAGGTTTAAGAAATGAAGCTTGTACCCCTCCCTTATGATGGAGAAGGTCCATTGCTCTGCTGTGATTTGTTCCCATCTGGGAGCAAAGTAAGCTAACCTTCCTGGAATGGTGAGAGGCTCTGGTTCTTCTAGAGCCAGAAAGGCTAAGTTCTCTAGTTGTAAGTCAAAGGCCCTGAGGAGGCTGAGGCTGTTGGGCCGTAGCAGTCCTTGCAGCCTTAGGCTTGGCTTGTTTAGGTTGTTGCTGACGCTTTGCAGCAAAACGACCTGCAGAAGATGCCTGGTGACTATAACCAGGATAATATTTCCCTTTTTTGGGAAAGAAAGCCTTTCTGAATAACTTTTTTCTAGCAGGAGCAGAAGTAGACTTTGAAAGTCTATCTAAGGCAGAATTTTCAGCATCCATCTGAGTGGCCTTTGCTTGCCAATCCTTGCCAAAAAGGTTTTCACCTGTACAAGGAAGATTTCCTAATCCATCCTGGATCCAGGGTTCCAAATCAGAAGCTTGTAACCAAGCAAGTCTGCGTGCACCTATGGCAATAGCCGAGGCTCTGCTGGCACACTCAAAAGAGTCAAAGGCTGCACAGTTGGAAAATTTGGAAACATCCTGGGCATGTTTAAGCCAGGTGAGAAACTCCTCCCTTTTTTATCTTCTGAGATAAAAGGAGATAAAGTTAGCAGATGATCTGTAACTTCCTTTAGAAACATCCCCATATAGAGACTATAGGAGTTGATTCTGGCAGTAAGCATATTGGCCTGGAAAATTCTCCTGCCAAAAGCATCCAAGGTTCTGCATTCTCTTCCTGGAGGATTAGATGAGTGTCTTTTTGCACTCTTATCTTTTTCATAGCAGACTCCACCACAATAGAGTGGTGAGGAAGCTGAGTCTTATGAAAGCCAGGACAAGGAGGAACACGGTACATGGTGTCCAACCTGCGAGAATGACGGGAAGTAGTAAGAGGTGTCTCCCATATGCCCAACATGTGATCATAAAGGATCTCATGAATTGGTAAAGTAGCTGCCTCTTTAGGAGCCTTAGGAAATTGTAAAATATCCAATTTCTTGGCTCTAGGCTCTGGTTCAGGGGCCACTAAAATGGAGAGGCCCCTGACCATTTCCCTAATGAAGTCTTGAAAACACAAGTCTTCTGGAGGAGACATTCTTCTTTTTGGAGAAGAGGGCTCCTGAGGAAGGAGTACCGATGCTTCGACAGAAGCCTCTGATTCATCAGAGTCTTCGGAGGAATCGAAGTATCGCCTGTCTGTATGCTCTTGCAGAGCCCGATACGCGTACCGAGTGGTATCGACATCGGGCGTGATCGGTACCGATTCGGTACCGATGGGCATCACAGGACAGGGTACCGCTGCAGTCGACACCGAAGCCGATGTCGATGCAATCGGTACCGGCACCGGAACCGATATCGGTGCCGGCGCCGATACCGATATCGGTGCCGGTACTGACAACGGAGTTTGTTGTGGTACCGGAGGCGTCGCAGCTTTTATGAATGCCGTGATGGCACGCTGCATGGTCAGAATATTCTGATCCATCGATGCAACCAATGTCTGGATGTCAGTACCAGTGGAAACCACCGGTACCCCAGAACATGGCAACAGGTGATTGGTCGAGGCCACGCCATCGATGTCAACCTGTGACCCCATAGATAAAGCTTTGGAAGCCGGAACTTCCCGCCGGGGTAATTTTGCCGGTGCAGGATCCTCGAGAGCAAGCCCGGAGGCATCTCGATACTTAGAGGGAGATCTACCCTTCGAGGACCGGCTGGACTTATGTTTGGTTACCTGAGATCCATGGGAGGAAGAAGAAGCCCTGGAAGATGTCGATGCCACCGAAGCTGCATCAGAGGGAAACAGGGTACTGAGCTTTGCCGCTCGATTCTGTCAACCTCTTTTAGACATCATGGAACAGGACTCACAATCGGTGATGGAGTGGTCAGGACCCAAACATTTTAGACACCAGTCATGGGTGTCGGTGATAGAAAGAGTACCGCTGCACTTCGTGCACTTTTTAAACCCGGAAGTGGGCTTTTCCATGAGGAAAATTCTTCTAGGCCTAAGGCCCAAAAGGAAAAATTGCACAGAAGTGGGAAAAGGTAGTTTTTGGGTTTGTTTTTTAAAGAAGAAAAGACCAGCGGTACCGGTCCGACATCGAAGAAGGCAGACGCGCGACCAAAGAAATAAAGAAAAATAAAGAACTTCTTCAGCGGTGACAGGAACACGACCTGCTGGCTCCGCAGAAAAGAAGAACTGGAGAGAGGCGGTTAGGAAAGGTGGGAAGGCAGCGCACAGGCGCTGTGGGATGCTCCCAAAAGCTTTCTTTCTGGACGCTGGGGAGCGTTCCCGCGCAGGCTCCGTCGGTACCGACGATACCCATATGTGAAGACTCATTCCTGCTTGTTCCTGGAGATTAAATAATCTGTCCGATCGTCGGAACTCTGACGTCCGCCGAATATACGTTTTCAAGGCTCTACGAACATCCAAGAGATGTAGCTGTTCGGCAGAAGAATCCTTTGCATCCTTCCTGAACGCCGGTAAAGAAACTACTTGATTCACGTGAAAAGGCGAAACTACCTTTGGCAAAAATGACGGTACCGTCCTCAGTACCACCTTCGCCCCATAAAAGGACAGGAAGGGCTCCTTAGAAGATAAAGCCTGCAATTCCGAAATTCTCCTTGACGAGGAAATTGCCACTAGGAAAACTACCTTCACAGTAAGATCCTTTAACGACGATGTCGCCAAAGGCTCAAACGGCCGCGCTCTTAAAGCTGCCAAAACCAAGTGCAGATCCCATTGAGGTACTACCTGTCTGCACGGTGGTCGCAGCAGCAGCACCGCTCTCAAAAATCTCTTAATATCCGGATAAGCACCCAGCCCCTGCCCCTTGACCTTCCCTCTATAACAGGAGAGCGCTGCTAACTGTACCCTTAAAGAAGAGGCCGCTAACCCCTTCTGAAAACCATCCTGCAGGAAAGCCAAAACCTGCGGCACCGACGCCCGTAAGGCTTCCCAACTCCTGTCTCCACACCAAGCCTCAAAGATACGCCACACGCGAATATATGCCAAAGAAGTAGATCTCCTACAAGCCCCTAACAAGATAGAAATCACAGCCTCCGAATATCCTCTAGCTCTCAACTGTGCCCTTTCAAGAGCCATGCTGTAAGCGAGAACCGATCCACCTGCGGCATGAACGGACCTTGCGACAAGAGATCCCTCCTGACTGGTCGACGCCAAGGCTTTCCTACCAGTAGCCTCCGGAGATCCGCATACCACGGTCTCCTTGGCCAATCCGGAGCGATCAGTATCACCAATCCCCTGTGATTCTCGATTCGTTGCACTACGCGACCTATTTGCACCCATTGCGGGAAGACGTACAAGAGGCTTTCTACCAGCCAATCCTGTATGAGCGCATCTAGACCCTCCGACATTCAATTCGGCGAAGGCCAGCCGGTTCTTCAGCAGGAGAAAAGAAAGAAAGTCGCCATGAGATCCATTACCGGCGACCCCCAGCGCCTCACCAGCATCTCATAGACTTCGGGATGAAGTGTCCATTCTCCTGGATCTACCTTTACCTGACTCAAATCAGCCTCCACATTGTCCAGCCCTGCCACATGTGTTGCCGAAAGAGCCGGAAGGTGTCTTTCTACCCACTCGAACAACTGCTCTGCTTCGACCTCCAAGGGCGCACTGCTGGTTCCTCCCTGCCTGTTGATGTAGGCCACTGCGGTCGCATTGTCAGAGAACACTCTGATCACTCTGCCTTGTAGGAATGGCAGAAACTTTAGCAACGCTTGTGCCACCGCTCATAGCTCCAACCTGTTGATCGACCACACCTTCTCCTGTTCGGTCCACTGTCCCTGCGCGAACCTTCCTTGAAAATGAGCTCCCCAGCCTATCAGACTGGCATCGATAGTTAGAGGCAGCCAGCTTGGCGTTTCCAGCGGCATGCCCTTTTCCAGAGACCCCGGAATCAACCACCACTGCAACGCTGCCCGCGCCGCCTCCGGACAGAGCACCCTTTGAGACAACAGCTCGTTCTGGTGAGACAAGTTCCTGAGCAACACTCTCTGTAACGGCCTCATATGTGCCCTTGCCCAGGGCATCAACTCGAGCGTTGCCACCATCGTACCAAGGAGCTGCAGGTAATGCCATGCCGTTGGAAGCGGCCTGCTGAGAAATCGCCGTATCAACGTCCTTAACTTGACTGCTCGATGCAGAGGGAGGAAAACCCTGCCCGCCGCCGTATCGAAACATGCCCCGAGGTATTCCAGATTCTGAGACGGAACCAAATTGCTCTTAGCCATATTGACCACCCAACCTAATCTCTTCAGGAGTTTGACGACCTTGTACGTGGCCACCTCGCTCTCTGCCCTTGACTTTGCTCGAATCAACCAGTCGTCCAAATATGGATGAACCAGAACACCTTCCTTTCTCAGGGCCGCTGCCACTACTACCATCACCTTGGTAAAGGTTCTCGGAGCCGTCGCCAGTCCGAACGGTAACGCTCGAAATTGGAAATGCCTCATCGGCACTGCAAACCTGAGAAACCTTTGATGTTCCTGCCGAATCGGAATGTGAAGGTACGCTTCCGACAAATCTAGGGACATAAGAAACTCGCCTTTCCTGACCGCTACAATGACCGACCTGAGCATCTCCATATGAAAATGGGACACACAGAGACACCGATTCACTCTTTTTAAATCCAGAATCGGCCGATAAGTTCCTTCCTTCTTTGGGACTACAAAATAAATGGAGTATCGACCTAAACCGCATTGGTCTGAAGGAACTGGCACTACTGCCTTGAGAGCCAACAGCCTGTCCAACGTCTGCTGTATCGCCCCCTGCTTGCAAAACGCCTTGCAGGGGGACTGCATGAATGAATCGGTCACCGGCCGTTGAAACGCCAAAGCATATCCTTCCCGAATCACCTCCAACACCCACTGATCTGATGTGATTTGGACCCAGGCAGCGTAAAAGTCCTGTAAACGACCTCCCACCAGTAGCTCTATCTGGATCCCCCTGACTTCATCGCGGCTTTTTGAAATTTGATGAGGGGGCCGCAAAACCTCTACTCGCCCCTTGGAACCCTCGAAACCCCTGGTTTCTTAGGAAAATCATGTTTATTGATTTTACGCATGTCAACACCAGTACTTATACATTCCAACATCATAGTAATGTGAACAACAGAATATTGAAAAAAGCTTTAGTCCTCATGCCTGAGACCCCAGCACTAGTAATCCAATATACGCACCAGCTAATACAGGCACGGTGCGGACTAGTAGATAGACATAGTACCTTCCGAGATCCCTTTGCTACCCCCCTACCCAACCCCCCCACTACCCAACCCCCCCAACACCCCCTTCCACCCTCCCCCTCCCAACCCCTGTCATATTGTTCAAACTATCCCAGAGCGAGGGTTGCTGGAGGGTCCCCCAGTTCCCAGCATCAAGCCAGCTTCACTGACGGGGCCCCACACTTTCAGGAACTGCTCCCATTTATGCCCCCCCAGGGTCCGAGCAGAGCGTCTCTCCATCTCCATCAACTCTACCAGAGCTCTCTCCCATTCTCCCACTGCAGGTGCTGCATCCTTCAGCCAATGCCTAAGTATAATTTGCTTCACCACTATAAAGCATTTGGCGCAGAGTTTGCGCGCTGCACCACTTAGGGGGGGGTCTCCCGCTCATAGGAGTCAAACAGGCACCACTCCGGGCTCATCTCCAGGTCCGCTCGTAGCCACCGCCCCAATGTCCTCCCAACAGCCAACCAAAGTCCCTGAATATGGATACAGGCCCAAAACCGATGTGCTAAGCCCCCCTTTTCCACCTTACAGAGATTACACACATCTGTCATTGCCAAGCCCGCCTTGGCTGCCCATATGTTATGGACATACGCCCGCCAGAGGAATTTGTATTGGATTTCCTGCAATTGTACTGCTTCAGATATCGACTTAATAGCAGAGAACGCTCTCTGCAAGCGCTCTTCCGAACCTTGCGGCACCCCATCTTTTCTCCACCTCTCCCCCAAAGCCGCCAAGCGCGGCGTGCCCCCCTCCGGATGAAGCTCCAGCCCCAACCTCCTCGCCGTTATCTTCCCCTCTAAACTGGTGAACAGCTCCAACATGCCGCCCCGTGCCAAGCATTGCCCATGCACCTTATTAAGCCCAAGAAAGTAATGTCGGGCCTGAAAGTAGAAAAATTGGTCATGAGTTCCCAAATCATACTTTTTCTGCAGCGAGGTGAAAGAATCCACCTTCTCACTTTGCTCTACTCTGAGTTGTCCCAAATAACAGAGCCCCCTAGCTGCCCACCGCTTGGCCACCACCGAGGCCAATCCCGGGGCAAACGCCACATTCCCCACCAAAGGGATACAGTCAGTCATATGCCACGGGACCTTCCTAGTACGACAGAGGGTCTTCCAAGCGATCCCTGCTGCCCGCCAGAAGCCCGACCGCCTACAACTCTGACGCACCGCCCCGGGTCTCCTGCAGTACCGCCATTCTGTGATGCAGGGCCGCCGTCGCATCCAAAATTGTCAACGGAACAACCTCCGAACTGCCTTCTACCATATCACGCAGAATCCGCGTCCAACAGACCATATTATACCCTCGCACTGACAAGAGCCCAGCCCCACCCTGTTCCTTAGGCTGCATCAGGACATCTAGCGCTATACGTGCCCGCCGGCCATGCCATAAGAACCGAGACAAGTGGCGCTGCAAGAGCAGGGCCTCCCGCCGCCGAAACCATATGGGCAGGTGCCTCAGGACATACGCCCATCGGGGAAACTCAACCATATTAAACAAGGCAATCCTACCACTAAGTGATAGCGGTAACGGCCGCCACTTCTGCAGCCGATTCGACGAGCCCTCAAGGAGGGGCTGGATATTCACATTGTATAGCTGATCTAAGCTCGCCGGGATATGGATACCCAAGTACCGGATCTGCTCATCTGCCCAACTCAAGGGGAAGGGGCCCCACCAAGCCGCCCGGCTACATCCTCCCACGTCTAACCCTAACGACTTGGCGGTATTAATTCTCAAGCCAGAAAAGGTCCCAAAAATTTCTATCGTGCGTAGCACCCCCTCTAAGGACTGCTGCGGGTTTGTTAAGCAAAGGAGCATATCATCTGCGAAGGAACTGAGTTTGATGCTGTCCGTCAACCAGGCAATCCCTGTCACCTCCTCCTGGTGCAGCAACTTTACCAGTAAAGGTTCCAGATGGAGTATGAAAAGGTGGGGCGACAGGGGGCATCCCTGTCTGGTTCCTCTTTTCAGCACAAAAGCTGATGAGATCTCTCCCCCCATAGCAATAAATGCGCGTGGTTCCGCATACAACGCTCAAACCCAGCCCACAAACTATCCCGTAAAGCCAAAACGTCGCAACACTTCGAACATGTAATCCCACGAGACACGATCGAAAACCTTCTCAGCGTCTAAGCTGGCCAACAGCAAAGGCGAGTCCCGCTGGAAGCAGCGCTCTATACCGAACAGGACCTTCGCAATGTTGCAGGCTGCCCCTCTGCCCTTCACAAACCCAGCTTGGTAATCCCCTATAAGGCGCGCCAAGACATTCTGTGCTCGCTCCGCCAAGATCGAAGCCAGAATCTTCATGTCGAAGTTAATAAGGGAGATCGGCCTATAGGAGGTGGGATCCTCCGGGTCCTTCCCCGGCTTGTGAATGAGCGAGATAGAGGCTGTCCGCATATCCCTCGGGAAACCCCCAGTGTCCAACACCTCCGCATATACCGCCGCCAAAATTGGCGCCACCTGCCCCCCAAGGATTTTATAAAATTCCGACCCATACCCATCGGGGCCCGGCGCCTTATGCACCTTTCCTGCTTTAATAGCCAGCTGAATTTCAGTCCCGGAGATCGGTTGGTTTAAAGCCTCTCGCTCTTGCTGCGTCACCTGCCGAAGGAAGAGACTATCTAAAAAACAGCGTTCCTGCTCTCTATCTTCCCACTCTGGCGTGTAAAGCTCACCGTAAAAACGCATAAACTCCTGCACAATATCTGCCGGGTCTGTAACTTTACCTCCCCCATGCGCCTTCAGGACAGTCACCAAATTTGAGCCTCTCGCATCCCGCACCAATCTAGCCAAAAGCGTCCCTGATCGATTCCCATATCGAAAAAACTGGTGGCGGTAATACTGCATATCAAAGACCGCTCTATCATGAAGAAGATTGTTCAGCTGCCGTTGGATCTCCAAGTACTTCTTCAGCCCCCCGTCTTGCGGCCTCCGCATCGAATCTCGCCTTGCCTCCTGTAACTCCCGTGCCAGCCGCACCACCTCTTGATTTACCCACCTCCGCTCCGTAGCCACATAAGCAATAATGTGACCCCTAATTACTGCCTTCCCCGCTTCCCACAAAGTAGCCTCTGAAGACACACTTCCCTCATTATCAGCAAGGTATTCTCTCCATTTCGCCCGCACAAAATCTTGAAATCCCTGTCGGTGCCATAGATGCCGGGGAAACGCCCATCGGCCCCTGAGGGGATGGCGCCCTTTCCAACAGATGCTGACTATCGCATGGTCAGAAACCTGTATAGGGCCAATCTCAGCACTTCGGACCCTACCAAAATCGGCTTGAGTCATTAGTATATAATCAATCCTGGACCAGGTTTGGTGGGCTCGAGATAGATGTGTGTAGTCTCTCTCCCCTCCATGCAAGGCTCTCCATACATCGACGAGTCCTCCCATCTGACACAAGTATGAGATACCCCGGGCCTTCCAACCCCCAACTCCCGGTCATGTGGGCAGTTAAAGTCTCCAGCTAAGACTACAGGTAAACTGGGTGTATTGCCCAACTTCCGCCCCAGGGACTTGAAAAACCCATGATTATAGACATTAGGGGCATAGACATTCCCCAGTATCATTTCTTCCCCATTGACCCTAACATGCACCCAAATATAACGCCGCAGGGGGCCCCCCTCTTCCCGAATAAGCTCCACTTTCAGCTGCCGGTGGAATAGGATTGCCACACCCCTCTTCCTACCCCCCTGGGTCGGCCGCTGCATACACGTACCCCACCCAGGTCCTTTTAAGTTTGGCATGTTCCCGATCACTAAGATGGGTCTCCTGTAGAAACACTATATGAGCCCCCTGCTTCTTCAAGGCCTGCAGCACTTTAGTGCGTTTTATTGGAGTGCCAAGGCCCCCCACATTCCAGGAGATCAATCGCAAGTCAGTCCCCATCATCCTTCAGCCCTCCTCCCAGATACAACTGCACCTCCCACGCATCACTCCTAGCTGCGAGCTGCCCAGCCTCAGCTCCCAGCAGCCATCTCCCCCTGGTCTACCCTCGAAGGACCTTCCGCCCAGGCCCGCTATCAGTAAATCCACGCTCTGCCCTCGCCCTCCCTTGCTGCCCCCACCGTCTCCCACTGCCTCCCGCTCTCGAAGCAACCCCAACCCTTCTGCAATCAACCTTCCCTCTAGGAACCCCCCAATTCCCTCACCTATGCCCCTCCCTACCCCCCACCCTGCCCTCCCCACCCCAATGCACCACGTACCCCCCTCTCCTATACCCCCCATCCCTCCTAAAAACTCTAACCATGTTACTCCTGGCATCGTCCGCCAGGCTCAGATCCCACCACTGTGTGCTGCAGGGCTGCCCCACCCCCACCCCCCAGGACCAGGTTACTGCCGGGAGGTGTCCCCCGTTCTCAAGCTCATGCCCAATCGGTACAGAGTTCACCTCCAGACAGCAGCCGTGCACAGAGCTCTCCCCACACAACAGCAACCCCAACAGCATGTTACAAACACATCATAAACTAGCAAGAACAATAAAACTGATTGGTACACCACAGCAGATACCCATGGGGCCTGCCGCTAGCGCACTAAGTCAAGCCCAACGTGAGCACTCGCCCTAGTCCCCCATGTCAAATGTACCGTGCAGACCAATATAGTACAGTTCAATGGCCAGCAAGGCCCTGCCACAGGCCTCCTTAGCATCCAGTGGCACTACTGAGTGGCGTGGCTGCTGCCAGCGTCGCATGTCTGATGTGCCGCCTCTCAGGTCACCTGCCTGCTCTCCGCCTCAGACTTCTCCAATTCCTCCAGGAACTTCTGCGCCGCCGCGGCCGTAGCCAAGACATGATTTTTCCCCTCATGGAGGACACGGAGCGTGGCTGGAAATGCTAGGGAGAAGCGCATTTGCTTCCGAAATAACGCCGAGCAGATCGGGGAAAATTCTTTTGCTTCGCCGCCACCGCGGCTGAATAATCCTGGAATAGCAGCACTTTATGGTCATCCATCATCAAAGTCTGCTTTTTCCTGTAGGCCTGCAATAGCCTCCATTTGTGGTGGAAGTTCAGTATACGAGCAATGATCACTCGGGGTCGTTGGGTGTGCTCAGACTTAGGCCCAATGCGATGCACCCGCTCCACTTTCATTTCTCCCACAAGGTCCTCAAGGCCCAGTTCCCGGGGCAGCCACGTTTCCACCGTGGGCTGTAGCATTGCATCCGTGTTAGACTCCGGGACTCCAACCAATCTCAGGTTGTTCCTGCGGGAGCGGTTTTCTAGATCATCCACCTTATCACAGAGCATCTCAATAGTCTTTAGCATCGTGGCCTGTTTCCGGGTCTGGCTGCCCTCTGTGTCCTCGAGTGCCGAGACCCGGTGTTCAAGCTCATCCACCCGCTGTCCAAATTCTGACAGGGTTTCCCCCATCGTCTCCAGCTTTGTTAAGAATCAAGTCGAACTTTGGCTCCAAAGGTTTCGCCACTTCCCGTGCAAGCTCTTCCGACCCAGATTCCACACTCTCTGCACCCGGAGAGCAGGGCTGTGCCACGCTGGATGGCGGCTTCCCCGCCAAAGAGGGCCCACTCCTCGGCGCTTTCTCCCGCTCCTTACGCGTTGCGAGAGGCATACTGTTGGGAGATTTTGCAACTACCGCTGCCCGGGGTTTACACCTTTCCACCCGTACTCTTAATATCGGTCTGATAATTAATCTTTTCTAAGAGAATTGCTAAGAGTAGGGCAGCCCCGGAGCGAGCAGAGAGACCTCTTACTCGCTCATGCGTCACATGGTCTCCGCCAACCCCTGGTTTCTATAGGGAAACCATCCCCTCTGACTCTGAGAGAACCTAGAGGAACGAAAAACGACGAAAATCTTTCCGAGGCAACCTATTCATCAGCGGAAATCTGGCCTGCTTCTGCTTGTCCTCCGGCAGCCTTCCGCCCTTGGAGTCTCCTAAATCTTTTACGATTTTGTCCAAATCTTCTCCAAAAAGCAGCTTCCCCTTAAATGGAAGCTTACTCAACCTGGCCTTAGAAGACGCATCCGCTGCCCAATTGCTCAGCCAAAGGTATCGCCTCGCGGCTACCATCAAAGTCATACTATTCTAAAGCCCTCGAATGAGATCATAATGAATATCAGCGAGATAATCAGCCCCCGACTCCAGGCGAGCCGCTTCACCTGCCGACTCCTCCACCTGCTCTCCCTGGACCTGCTGCGACCAGCGGAGACAGGCATGTGCTACCCACGCACCACAAATGGATGCTTGCATTAACAGAGCATTCACCTCAAACACCTGCTTCAAGAGGGCATCCAGCTTTCTGTTCTAGGTATCCTTGAGAGCTGCACTTCCCTCAACCGGAATGGTTGTCTTCTTAGTCACTGCCGAAACTATTGCATCCACCTTCGGTGACTTAAAGAGTTCCTTATCTTGGTCCACCAGCGGATAAAGTTGAGACATAACCCTGGACCCTTTTAGGGTTGCCTCCGGCATATCCCATTCACCCTGAATCATCTCCTTTATCACCCGGTGCATGGTAAACACTCTCTGGGTCTTTCTAAACCGTAATTTCTCCTTCTTCCAACTCCTCATCCATCTCCAGCTCCTGCTCACCTTCCTCAGTGTGCAGATCCTCCAAAGCCACTGATTGCTCCTGCCTCTCACTTTCTTGTCTAGCCCTCTTGGGTAGCACCCCTGGAAGGCCCTACCGAAAGAGGAGTCCCTGGTCTTTTCAGTCCGAGATCTAGGCCCAGGGAACCCGGAGAAGCCTCTGCATGCGCACCCCCGAACGCTTTCTGAATAAGCACCACAAAATCCGGGGAAAAAATGGAAGACCAACTACCAGATAAGGAGGCTTGAAGGGGTATATCTGGAGCCAAAGATGGCCCTGCTACAGGCTCCTGAGAACCATCTCAGGAGAAGGATGGCCCCTGCATCCCTACCTCCTGATCAACCTTATCCGCCTCTAACTGCTGCTGCTCCGCCGTAGCCACTTGACTACAGGACTTACAAATGCCTGTCTCCACGACTGAAGACTTTTTTACCCCACAGAGTAAACATAAAGTCTTGGAAGGCATGCTGAGTGTGCGGCTACCTATCCCAGAGCTCTCCCAGCGCAGCTTAGAGAACCTCTCCGGAAATATCAATCACTCCCAACTGACAGGCCCTGAAAACAGTGAGGCACTCACTTTTTTAACTACCCTGAACAGGTGCAGGAGTGCCCCGGAGGTGAACCGTGCTAAAAACAACTCCAAACAAAGCTTCGCTGCTGAAATACACCATGTAGTATCCCCCAAGAAGCCACTGTTTCTTCCCGCGCAAAATGCACGCGGCCCGGACCTGCCCCTGAACTCCGGCGAAACTGAAATCACCCCTCAATCCTGCCACTGTCCAGTTTCTTACCTTGCCGCATGGAGAAAAAAACAAGCTGTGGCTCTCCTCGACTCAGCGGGGATGACTGCCAGCCCCAGGCCCAGCACTTCCCCAATCAGCCCTATCTGGTACTCAAACTCACCGCCGGAAGCATCTGCGGCTCTCCCCCGAGTCGGCACCCGAGCGCTAGCAGGCAAAACTTCTGCGATGCGTTCGGGATGCCTCCACTCCCGGTTCTCTGCCTCTACAGTTACCGGACAGCAACCGGAGCTTGTGTTTTCTGCTGTTAAAATCTTAATCTGAAGAAAAGCGGAGGGGGAGGAAAGAGCTCTGTAGTAGACACCAAAATTAAAAGGTACAGACCCCCCTGTACTGTAATTTAAAATAATTATCTTACTGAAATCAAATAAAACTAAAATAAAAAAAATGAATCCCAATTAAACTAAATTAAAGTAAATGTCCTTAATTGTTCCTCTAGTGAGCTGGGACCTCCAGGCTCACGTCCTCCAGCTGCTTGGAGACTGGAGATAACTGGAGTGAGGAGGCGGTGCCTATGTCCTTATACCAGTGTCATCAAAAGAGTGACATTTCTCAGTCTCCAAGCTGCTGGAAGAGGAACACAACCCTAGAGTTTCCGGGACTAGACTGCAGGGCCGATAAGGAATGTCATTGTTCAGTCTCTAAGCTGCTGGAGGAACCTATATCCCCAGAGATTCCGGGACTGGACTGGAGAGACGATAAGGAATGGTAATTCAGATGTGTAAATCATGGAGATGTCCCAGAAGCCATTTTAGAAAGCCAAGTATATAGACCTCCCCAGCATCAGCATGTCCATGTACTGTAGCACGGAGGCATGGTGGAGGTATTCCCTGGGTGGAGCAAGGGAGATGAACATCGCAGTGCAAATTCAGAAAGGCACAAGCACATCTGGCTCTAGTTGCCAAGCATGCATGCCCATACCTGCTTCTGACCACAAATAAGGTACAAAACAGTGTTCATTTCATGGCTGCAAACACTTACAGGGGGGAGAGCAAAATGTGCTTTCATTGTCACAGTTAATATTTCCTGGCCGAAGAAACCTATATGTAAATACATACTCCAAAACACATTACTTGCCCACCACCACACATCTGATTATCTGAAATGGTCAGCTAGGTCATGCTAGTCTCACAAGATAATTGCCCCTTTCTAAAATAGCCAAGTACCTGTTTCTGTGGGTGTGCAATTCGGGAACATCCACATTTATAAAATTCCCTACATCTGTGCAGGTACCAAGCCTAGCTATCTCTGTGAGGCCCATCACCAGAACCAGCTACTGGGACATTCATCTTTCAGGGTGGAGATGGAGTTGGAACTATCATACTCTGTCTGGTCATTGTGGTGATGGTCCAGGGGCCCTGCACCAGAGCTTCTTCCAGAACCCTGACATCTTGAGCTCTGAATCTGGCCACTAGGTGTCACCTTTAAGCAGTGATTATAACCCCCTCCAGAACCTAGAGAATGTGAACTGCCTCCTTAGCATCTCCAGCCCCAGCTGACCCAAAGAGTGGAACACCCTTGCCATCTCAGCCCTCCAGGTCAGGCCATGCAGTTGCTATGACCATAGGGCCAATATTCAGAACCCTTAGCCAGTCAGCCAATGGGAGACTGTCTGGTTAAAGGTGCTGACCATGATATTCAGCAGCATTATCCAGTTTAGCTCAGGGGCAGTCTGTGGGCAGAGCGAGGGCAGTGTCGGCGCTATCTGGGTAAGTGCCAACTTTATCTGGTTGTGTAAATATACAAAAATCGCAGTGGTCTTTTTGGAGTAGTAAACTAATATTGTATCCTAAAGGTTACTCCACTTTAACATGCAGCTTTATTTCGGGCTTGCGTGGTGCTATTACTTTCATTAAGCTCTCTTTTACCCAATTTGTAGTCTCAGACCAGTGCAGCACTTATGGTCACTATATTTAGTGAACAACAAGGCGCAGCTCAGAAACATCAACGACTACTGGGTAAAATGTCTTCTTTTGTATAAAACGTGAATACTTTTCATTGCTCTTCACACCACCTATATTGCATTCCCTTTAAAGTGTTTCAACAAATGTATATGCCAAAGACTATGTTGAACAAACTTATAATGTTGAACAGGCTTATCTTTTGTTCCACTAGGGCTTAGTGGTTTTCGCCTTCACTGAAGCTTTGTCTCATGTATATACTGGTCTGAGACTACAAATCGGGTAAAAGAGAGCTTAATGAAAGTAATAGCACCACGCAAGCCCGAAATAAAGCTGCATGTTAAAGTGGAGTAACCTTTAGGATACAATATTAAACTTTATCTGGTTAGCAGAATTTTCAGTCAACACTTATTCGGGCAGCTTACGCTGCATGAAAAGCTGTCTCATGTTGCAATCTGGATTAACACCGACTGAAAATCCCATTAATTGGATAAGTGTCAGCACTTATCCAGATAGCACTGCTCAGTAGTGGCATCCCAAGTGGATTTGTCACTTGCAGCATTTCATTTTTTCCCCACAATGAAATGCCCTTTTTGTCAGAAACGGTGGTCCAGTAATGTCCCCTCTCCAGAGATCAGGAATTGAAGGTACCCCCATGCCTAGTTGTAGTGTAAATATAAGTTGGACTAAATACTCTTCTTCTCTTCCTGCCCCTGTCAAGAGACTGAACACTGAAGCCTCTGCTTGAGAGATGGAATTGGAGGAGGAGGAGCAGAAAGAGGTGCTGCTCTGGCCAGAGAGAGGAGAGACTCTAACTGCACCAAACTTCAGAGGCTGAAGGGTGCAGGAGGAAGAAAGAGTCCTCCCGTCACACCCTGCACGGAAATACCAGCCCGCTCTGTGACCACTAAGGGGAGCTCACTCTGATGCACATAAAAAAAGAACAGTCATTAGAAGAACTGAACATGACCAGAGGAAATCAACTGAATCAGCACCACAGAGAAATCCCAACTCCGAGGCATAGCATTCAGCTTAAACATGAGGCCTCTCAACATTTATACAGAATGCTGTTGCAGATTTCAGTAACCCCAACCCCCTCCTCCGCGGCCCACCCGTGAGGATTCCAAAACTGTAAAAGTAGTAACTCAACCAGAACTGCAATCATCTTCATCTCTCCCAAGCACTATGATGGAAAACATCCCGCTGGATCACTGGGATGAGCCGTGCTTAATGCTCCACTTCAGAGAACAGGATTTGACTTGCTAAATGTTTTTCACCATCCCAAACCGTTGTTTTTGGCGCATCGGAATGAGCTGCCCTTGTAAGACAGAGCAGGTTGATATTTTTGTGCAGGCTGATGGGAGGACTCCACAGACAATTACTACTAATCATTTGTATATTGCTACAAGGCATACACAGCTCTGTATATATAGATGTGAGACAGTACCTGCTCATCAGAGTTTATAATCAATCAGGACAAAAAACAGCAAAACTGGGTACTAAAGTATGGTAAGATATACATACATAGTGGACGAGAGTGAGGAGCATCAGGCTCCAAAAAGAGTCTCGAAGAGGTGGGCTTTTAGCCTGGATTTGAAAAGGGCTAGAGAAGGGGCCCGACACACAAACTCAGGTAGTTTGTTCCAGGCATATGGAGCAGCGAGATGGAATGAATGAAGTCTAGAGTTGGCAGTGACAAAGAAGGGCACAGATAAAAGGGATATGCCAGAGGAGTGGAGTTCCCAAGGAGGAGTGTAGAGTGAGATAAGAGATGAAAGGTAGCGAGTCGTCACAGAATGAATGCACTTGTAGGTCAGTAAGAGAAGTTTGAATTGGATGCGGAAACAGATTGGGAGGCAGCGAAGTGTTTTGAGAAGACGAGTTACATGAGCATAGCGATTGGCGGAAAATAAGCCATGCAGCTGAGTTTTGAACAGATTAAAGGGGAGATGAATGATTCAGAGGGAAATCAGTAAGGAGCAGGTTAGAATAGTCAAGACATGAGGTGACTAGAGAGTAGATGAGGATCTTAGTAGTGTTTGTAGAAAGCAAGGGATGAACTTTGTTGATGTTATAGAAAAAGAAGCGATGGGTTTTAGCTATCTCCCTCCCTCCCTCCCCAACACCCACCCACCCCTGGGATAATCGTAGCTTTATAGGTACTTACACATCTTAAAAGACAGGAGGTGCTCTCAGGTGAAGCTCGTTACCCAAATCAGTCATACACTAAGGACCTGAGATTAATTAAGCTTCAGGTGAACAAGGTATATTAAACGTATTAGGTACAGTTTTATTAGTATAAATATCCATAGCAACCCTTAGTAACTAAAGAACTTAAAGATCTAAACACAAGTTTAAAACTAAGATGCAGACAGCAGTCCAGCAGCGAGATGGGGGCTTTCCAGTCTTTTGCATTGAGTGTCACATGTATGATTTTCTCCCAGTTGGTGAGAGATCTTATGTGTGCACTAGGTGCAAGGAGCTCTTTGCTCTCAAGGAACGAGTCTGTTCTCTAGAGGCTAGAGTAGCAGACTTGGAAAACATAAGAAAGACAGAGAGGTACATAGACGAGACCTACAGGGATATAGTCCTGAAGTCCCACTTTCAGTCTGGCAGCATCCCTGTTGCCATGGAGGAGAGAGGTCAAGTGACAGGAGAGCATCACCCTGGTGTGGCAGTAAGTGATCCTGTAACTAGGACCTGTCCTCCAGGTAATGTAAAACCCTCTCACACCAAGGAAGTTTCTCCAGGGCCATGTGCCCATGAGGGAAGGGTTAGGACAGCCGTCATAGTTGGTGATTCGATAATTAGGCATGTAGATAGCAGGGTGGCTGGTGGACATGAGGATTGCCTGGTAACATGCCTGCCTGGTGTGAAGGTAGCGGACCTCATGCGCCACCTAGATAAGGTCTTAGATAGTGCTGGGGAGGAGTCTGCTGTCTTGGAACATGTCGGTACCAATGACATAGGAAAATGTGGTAGGGAGGTTCTGGAGGCTAAATTTAGGCTTTTAGGTAGGAAGTTGAAATCCAGAACTTCCAGGGTAGCGTTCTCCGAAATGCTTCCCGTTCCACGTGCAGGACCCAAAAGGCAGGCAGAGCTCCGGAGTCTCAATGCGTAGATGAGACAATGGTGCAAAGATGAGGGGTTTGGATTTGTTAGGAACTGGGAAACATTCTGGGGAAAGGAGGGGCTCTTCTGAAGGGATGGGCTTCACCTTAACCGGAATGGAACCAGGCTGCTGCCCAGGGCCTGATTTACCTATATGCCAACTACGCCGTGGCGTAGGGCCCACAAAACTTGAACAAATTATTAGCTTTTTTAAAATTAAATTTTAAAAAAACATGCTGGCTGCTGCCGCGGCAGCATGGACTGTCCCGCGGGGCCCCCTCTGCTGCCGCGGCAGCATGGACTGCCCTGCGGGGCCCCCTCTGCTGCCGCGGCAGCATGGACTGCCCCGCGGGGCCCCATCTGCCCGGCTGAGCCCCTCCGTGCCCGCTTTGAAAGGCACGAAGGGAGAGTGTCTCCCTCGCGTCTCTGTTAAGCCCGCAGGGGCAGATGGGAAATTCCCATCAGCCCCTGCGGGCTTAACAGAGATGCGAGGGAGACACTCTCCCTTCGCGCCTCTCAAAGCCGGCACGGAGGGGCTCAGCCGGGCAGAGGGGGCCCCGCGGGACAGTCCATGCTGCTGCGGCGGCAGCGGCCAGCGTTTTATTTTTTTTTATTAAAGTTTACTTGAGCCGATGGGGGGGGGGGGCTGGGACTGGAAATGGGCTGGGGGGGGTTAAGACTGGAGTTGGGCTGACACGAAGAAACCAGAAGAAAGTGGCTGGAGCAATTGCAGCTGAAAAAAATGCACAAAAGGTAGAAAAATCTCTCTTTATTTTGAATTTATTAATTGGAATATGTCAGCTCTGGTAAATGTGCATCATTAACGTCTGCACTTTGTTTAGTACAAGAGCAAATTAATGTATAGTTTTATTTCTACAGTGTTGTACATTCCAAGTTTGGCTTTTGGGATTCCCAGTTTAATTATGACGTCAGGGCCAACAGCGCGCAGCTGATCCGGCGTGCTCGTTTTTATCTTTTCTGGGGGCCCACAATTTTTGTTGGCGTAGGGCCTCACTCAAGGTAAATCCGGCCCAGCTGCTGCCATTAACCTTTAAAAAGGAGATAGAGCAGCTTTTAAAACTAGATAATAGGGGGAAAGCCGACAGTCGCCCAAGAGCAGATGGTTTGGAAGAATGTATCCTTGAAGGATACTACCAAAATAGAGAGGTTCCAAAAAAGAGTAAAGTAGCCCAAATGCCCTCGGGTATGGGGCAGACAGAGCTTAAAGATCCCAAATTTACCATGTCTACCAATAGCCAAATTAATATGAATAAAATACATTCTCTAAAATGCTTCTATGCAAATGCTAGAAGTCTAAAAAATAAGATGGGAGAGTTAGAATATATAGCACTAAATGAGAGGTTAGATATGATTGGAATATCAGAGATATGGTGGAAGGAGGACAACCAGTGGGACACTTTGATACCTGGGTACAAACTATATCGTAATGATAGAGCTGATCAAATTGGTGGAGGGGTTGCGCTCTATGTTAGAGAGGGCATTGAGTCAGAAAGTATTAAAGTTTTGCAGGAAACGAAATTTGCTGTAGAATCTCTACGGATTGAAATTCCATGTAAAAAGGGGAAGGCGATGGCAGTGGGGGTGTACTATCGACCGCCTGGCCAAAATGAACAAATGGATGATGAAATGCTCAAAGAAATCAAGGAAGCTAACAAAAGTTACAGTGCAGTAATAATAGTGGGTGATTTCAATTACCCCAGTATCGACTGGGTCAGTGTCACGGCAGGACATGCTAGGAAGATAAAGTTCCTAGATGAAATAAATGACTGCTTCTTGGAGCAGCTGGTTCATGAACAGGCCAGAGGGGAAGCCAAATTAGACCTAGTCCTTAGTGGAACACCAGATCTAGTGCAAGAGATAAGGGTGCTGGGGCCACTTGGCAATAGTGATCATAGCATGATCGCGTTTGATTTAATTAGTGGAGGAGGGATAGTAAGGAAATCCACAGTACTACCTTTTAACTTTCGAAAGGGAGACTATGATAAAATGAGGAAAATAGTTAAGAAAAAACTAAAAGGAGCAGTTGCAAAGGTTAAAGACTTACATCAAGCTTGGGTGTTGAAAAATACTATCTTGGAAGCCTAGACCAGCTGTATTCCACGCTTTAAGAAAAGTGGAAGGAAGTTCAAAAAACTGCCAGCATGGTTTAAAGGTGAGGTCAGAGAGGCTGTTGTTGCCAAAAAAGCATCTTTCAGGAAATGGAAAAAAAGAGCCAAACGACGAAACCTGGAAACAGCACAAGCACTGGCAAGTCAAATGCAAGGCATTGATAAGGCAGGCAAAGGGAGAATTTGAGAAGAAGCTTGCTGCGGAAGCAAAAACGTGAAATAAAGACTTTTTCAAGTACATTCGTAGCAAAAAACCTTTGAGAGTGTAAGTTGGTCCATTAGATGATAGAGGGGTTAAAGGGGCACTAAGAGGCGACAAGGCGATAGCGGAGAGACTGAAAGAATTCTTTGCTTTGGTCTTTACTGAGGAAGATGTAGGGATTTTACCCATGACTGAAGTGGCATTTAAAGGTGCGGAAGAACTGAAGGAAATATCGATACATCGGGAAGATGTATTACAATTATTAGATAAACTGAAGAGTAGCAAATCACCTGGGCCGGATGGTATACATCCAAGGGTGTTGAAAGAACTGAAATATGAGATTGCAGACCTGCTATTAGTACTCTGTGAACTATCATTAAAATCATCTCTAATACCTGAAGATTGGAGGATCGCCAATGTAAAACCAATTTTTAAAAAGGGTTCCAGGGGTGATCCGGGAAACTACAGACCGGTGAGCCTGACGTCAGTACCGGGAAAAATGGCAGAAACCATCATGAAGAATAAAATTACTCAGCATGTAGATAGTCATGGCCTAATGGGAGACAGCCAACATGGCTTTAGACAAGGAAGATCTTGTCTTAGTAATCTGTTATGTTTTTTTGAAGGTGTGAAGAAACAGGTGGACAAAGGTGAGTCGGTTGATATAGTGTATCTAGACTTTCAGAAAGCCTTTGACAAGATCCCTCATCAGAAACCTTTGGCAAAACTAGAGTCATGGGATAGGAGGCAGTGTACTATTGTGGATCAGGAACTGGTTAAGAGATAGAAAACAGAGGGTAGGGCTAAATGGCCAATTTTCCCAGTGGAGAAAGGTGAATAATGGTGTACCCCAGGGATCTGTGCTGGGTCTGCTGCTTTTTGACATATTCATAAATGACCTGGAAAGTGGAATAATGAGTGAGGTTATCAAATTTGCAGATGACACAAAACTATTTAAAGTTGTTAAAACCCAAAAGGATTGTGGAAATTTGCAAGAGGACCTTGATAAATTGGAAGACTGGGCATCAAAATGGCAGATGAAATTTAATGTGGACAAATGCAAAGTTATGCACCTAGGGAAGAACAACCCAAACTATGGTTACACGATGCAAGGTTCCGCATTAGGAACCACCACCCAGGAAAAAGATTTAGGCATCATTGTGGATAACATGTTAAAACCCTTGGCCCAGTGTACAGCGGAGGCCAAGCGAGCAAATAGAATGCTAGGTATCATAAGGAAAGGAATGGAAAATAAAACAAAAGATATTATAATGCCTCTATATCGTTCCATGGTGAGACCGCACCTTGAATATTGTGTGCAATTCTGGTCGCCATATCTTAAAAAGGATATAGCGTTATTAGAAAAGGTTCAGAGAAGAGCCACCAAAATGGTAAAGGGGATGGAAGGATACTCCTATGAAGAAAGGTTAAAAATGTTAGGGCTCTTTAACCTAGAAAAGAGACGGCTGAGGGGAGATATGATAGAAGTCTATAAATAAATGAACGGAGTGGAATGGGTAAACATAGATCGATTGTTTACGTTATCAGAATTTAGAAAGACTAGGGGATATGCAATGAAGCTACAGGGTAAACTATTTAAGACTAATAAAAGAAAATATTTTTTCACTCAACGTGTAATCAAACTCTGGAATTTGTTACCGGAGGATGTAGTAAAGGCTGTTAGTGTAGCTGGGTTTAAAAAAGGTTTGGACAAGTTCATGGAGGAAAGGTCCATAAGCCATTATTAAGAAGGGACCCAGGATATCAATGCTTGACCCATTACAAGCATTGTGGAACCTGTGTCTTTTGGGGAAACTGTTAGGTACGTATGACCTAGATTGGCCACTGTTGGAAACAGGATACTGGGCTTGATGGACCTTGGTCTGACCCAGTATGGCATATCTTATGTTCTTATCTGTTGGATGTCTGCACAGAAAGAAAGAATCAAAGATGACCCAAGGCTATGAGCTAAGGAAACAGGGAGGAGTGTGGTGTTATCCACAGAAATAGAGAAGGGAGAAGGGGGGGAGGTAGGTTTAGTGGGAAAGATAAGGAGCTCAGTTTAGGCCATGTTTAGTTGCAGACAGCGGTAAGACATCCAAGCAGCAATGTTGGATAAGCAGGCAGAGATCTGAGCCTGGATTCCTGGAGAGATTTCAGGCACAGGGGAATAGATCTGAGAGTCGTTAGCGTAAAGTTGACCATTTCAAAGGGACCTGATACCCTCATCAAGTCCCTTTCAACAAAACCCAAGGGAGAAAATAAGTGCACCAAGGGACCGAGTGTAGAGAGAGAAAAGGAGAGGTCCCAAGACAGAGCCCTGAGATACACCAACTGAGCGTGGGATAGCAGTAGATGGAGGATTCACCAGAATATACACTAAAAGTGCGATGGGATAGATAAGTAACCCTCCATTGCCCATGTTCCCTGTAAAATAGTTATCTCCAAGTTATAATGCCCTGTTCAATGTAATTTCAGTTTGTTCAATGTAAACCGCCTTGATATCATGAAAGGCGTTATATAAGAAATGTTAAATAAATAAATAAGAAGAAAACTAAGCTAGAACAGAGCCTTGAAAGCCAAGCAAGGACAGGGCGTCAAGGAGAAGGTGGTGATCAACAGTATCAAAGACAGCAGAAAGGTCACGAAGGATGAGGATCGAGTAAAGGTTCTTGGATTTGGCGAGGAACAAGTCACTGGAGACTTTGGCAAGAGCTGTTTCTGTGGAATGCAGAGGATGAAAGCCAGATTGCAGTGGATCTAGAAGGGCTTGAGAGGAAAGAAAGTCAAGACAGCAGCAATGAAGCGCTCATTCAAGTAGTTTTGAAGCAAAGAGGGTCCCGTTATTGCCTGCACCCGGGATGGACTGTTCCCACCGCTCTGCCCTTGGTACACCACTGCCACTTAGCCTGCATTTTCAGCTGCAGCTCTATTCCAGACATTGATTTGAATATCCCACTGATCTTTAAGTGCCACAGCTGACAACTTAGCATTTAAATATCATTCTCTTTTGAAAATAGGTCTCTATATTTTCAAGATTATCTGTCATGGGAAGGTCCTTTATTCCTATGCCGAGTTGCCCAGTTATACCTTTGGGATTTTTTTCTTTCTCCCTCAATTTTGTCTTGGTATCAAATTGTTGCTTCTATTACTTCTCAAAGATAGTAATAAGGTAAAGTCTGCTTTCTTCCTCCTCTTCCCTCTCCTAGCGGCTTCCTCCCTCAGCACTCCTTTTTCTGCTAAGGATCTCTATCCTCAAATCATCTTTATTTTTTAAAGCATATAATACATGTTCATGCCACTACTTTAAAATATATCATATTAGTTTGTTTTTCTTGACCTCTCCACTAAACCTCTCATCCAAGCCTTAGCAGGTTTTCAATCTTCTTTTTTGTTTTCTTTTCTGGTTTCCCTGTCCAGTTAATTCAGATTTAGACAGCTTTTTTGATTCATCCACACCGATATTTTACCATTATGCATTCAACTACACTAATGTCTCCCTAAAACTCTGTACCAATTCAAATAACTGCTCAGTCCTGCTATCAACATTCTCACACCCTGAAATACTCTCTGTATTTCCAAAGACTCATATTTCAGCTAACCATATGAACAGCAGAGTTCCCAGTAACAAGTTCAAGCCTTCCTATTTCCTTGGGGAGGGGGTAATAAAAAATTCTGAGAGGAAAACCCTGAAGTGAGAGAGAACAAACGTGGTCAAGATCTAGGGTTCAAATCCTGCTTCTCTCATGGAGTCTCCTTGTGACCTTGGGCAAGACACCTCACCCTTCATTGCTTCAGATACAACCTAGATTGTAAATCCACTTGTAACTCACCTTGAGCTCAGATTTGGAAAGGCAAGTAATTTAAAATTCAAATCTAATCAAATAGGAAGAGGGGAAGGAAGAAGACCAAGTTTCAAGGGAGAGAAATGGGAATCAAACTAGGTAGGATAGGAAGAGAAAGAGATAGAGGAAAAAAGTAAAACAGGGATAGAGGGCAAGCCAGCATTTCAGTCCTGCCCTTGCCTAAATCCACCTGTCCAGTGTAAATCCACAATGTATAGAAACATTAATAAAATGCATCAGGATACTTTGGGGCTGCTGAAAACCAAAACCGTTGCCTTGTTCCCCATTAATAGTTTTTTAACTGTAACTGTTGCCTTTTTGCTCACACAGGGTACCAAAACTGTTGTAAACACGAGTGCTATAAACAGTGGGTGAGAAATGTCTGAACTTTTCTGTTAAAATTCAGACTCAATCCTAAAAGGCTCCTCCTGTCTGACAAAGTAATTGGCACTTGGCTTCTGTCCTAATAAATCTGGTGCGACTGGTTCAGATTTAACCCTGATCAAGTTTTCCATCTTTCAGTTAATCTGAAAAACTTGCATAACAATGACTATTTATTCAGCTCTATACAGGTTAAATCAAGGCACGTTTTATACCAATTTTCAATGTATGCATGTAGGAATAGACGTCTGTTGTTCTTTTCAGATTGTTTATAATAATCATTTGAAATGATTTCTTTCAAAGACTTTCAGCCTGCTACAAAAATAGAAAAGTAGTTTTTGTTTCTGCATGGCAATTAAGATGGGCTCATTAACCTTGTATAGCTCGGGTGTTTTTTATTATATCGATTAGTGGTACACTATTCAGACTTCAGCATCCTGGAGTCATACCAAAGCCGCACCTGCAGAAACGCACGTAGGTGAACAGTGACTGCCAGTGGCTAGTGCCTAATATCAGTCACTGCCTAATCGCTATTTCTGCCAAGTCATCCTGAAAGGATGTTCCATAAACCGTGGGCATGGAGTTCCAGGCTCTACTGAAATCTGAAGAGAGTCAATTAATCAGAATGGGAACAGCAAAGTACTGAACATCTGGATTATGAAATCCCCCAACACTAAGCACTGCATCAGCCTTTAGGTAAGCCACCTACTACCACTGGCACTCACAGGAACCACAGTCCAGCGAGTGGTTCTAGAGTTCCACTCCAGGCTGATCCTGGCCTGGTCTTCTCCTCCCCCCCAACTGTTGGCGTGTTTCTGCTGGAAATCAGTAAAGGACACAAGAACCTGCCCAATATCCCAGCGCAGCGGCTCCCGCTCGAGTACACGTGCACCCTGCGACTTCTCAGGACTTTTCCCAGCACCCCCGGAGCGGCCGCCGCTCACTTGCTCAGTCTCTCACCTTCCTGCCGCCTCTCGTCGGTGCTCGTCGGGAAGGAGCAGCTCGCGGCCCGACCCTCCGCGGTGGGGGTCTCCTCTTCTGTGATCCCGTTACCGGCCGCCACCACCACTACCTCCACCTTCTCCTCCTCCTCCTCGCCGTCCGCCGCGGTAAACGCCGCCGCCGTGTACGAGCCCATGGCGGCCGCCGCTCCTGGGCTCCGCTCTCGCTCCTCGCCGGGCGTCGCTGCCTCTTCTGCCGGGGACCGGCAGTCCGCCTCGTGTCCCCCACCGGCCGGGGAGGGACTCGGGACGGGCCGCTCGGCGCCTCCCCCCTCCCATCGCGTGTCCGCCTTTGGCAGGGGCGTCAGCGGGGCGGCGCGACCTGGCACCAAGGGCACGGCGGGGGTGGCGGCACGCCTGAGGCCGCCCCGCCGCCGGCCCTCCCTTCCCGCCGCCGGCCGCGATTTCATCCGAGGTCCCGCTCCCGCCGCCGGCCTCTCTGAGCTGCCAGTGAATGGTTGCCAGGCAACGGCGACTGGAAGCCTTCGAGGGCTGTGCTCCTCAACCCAGTCCTGGGGCCATACCTGGCCAGTCAGGGTTCAGGATAACCACAATGATTGCGATTTGCATACAATGGACGTATGCATACTCATTATGGTTATCCTGAAAACCCGACAGGCTAGATCTGTCCTGAGGACTGGGTTGAGAACCTCTCGGTTAGGGAAGGGTGACCCCCCTCCATTGCCCCATCCAATTCCTAGGCCTGAGGCAAGTCAGTGCCCCCTCCTCCTGGCCATGTGTGATCTTCCGTCTGTACTGAAGCGGATCTAGCAATTTACCATGCGTGAAATGGTATATAAAGATGATATACCAGAAGAATCGAAAAAAAATATCGATAAACCGAGAAGATGCACTACAACTGTTTGATAAACTGAAGAATACCATATCTCCTAGACTGGATGGTATATATCCAAAGGTATTGAAAGAACTGAAATATGAGATTACAGATTATTAATAGTAGGTCTGCAAACTATCATTAAAATCACCTGTAGTACTTGAAGAGTGGAGGATGGCCAATGTAACGCCAATATTTAAAAAGAGCTCCAGGGATGATGCCGGAAGCTACATACCTGTGAGTTTGATATCAGTATCTGGCAAAATGGTAGAAACCATTGTTCTGAAGCCATTATGTTTGTTTATGTTTATTGAATTTGATATACCGCTCAGACCCAAAGGCATTAGAGCGGTTTACAATACTAGATCATTTTGGGAAACAAGAAAAGAACGCCATTTATAAGATAGGACAGAGTAGAGGACAGAGACAGTCAAACAGATTAGAGGAAGAGAAGGACATGGAACAGCAAATTACCCTGATATATATGTAGGACATCAATAAGGACTTCAGATACAAATGCCACGGACCAACGCCTAAGGGCCACGCCAGAGGGCCCTCTGGCGCGGACCCGCAACGGCGGTTCTTAAGCTGTTGGGCCTGGAACGTGATTGGCGGGCTCGGGGAGGAAGGGGGAGCTCCTGCTCTCACCCCCATCAAAAGCGCTGTTCTTCCTGCGCCCCGGCAATGGCGGTTCTTAAGCCGTTGGGCCTGGAGCGTGATTGGCGGGCTCGGGGAGGAAGGAGGAGCTCCTGCTCTCACCCCCGTCAAAAGCGCTGTTCTTTATGAAGAATAAAATTACTGATCATGTATATAGTCATGGTTTAATGGCAGAAAACCAACATGAATTTAGCAAAGGAAAGTCTTGTCTTATTAATCCTGTTATTTTTTTGAAGGTGTGAATAAACAGGTAGACAAAGGTAAGCCGATTGATATAGTGTATCTGGATTTTCAGAAAGCTTTTGACAAGGCTCCCTCATGAGAGAGCTTCTTGGTGAAATTAAAAATTCATGGGATTAGATGTAGTGTAGTATTGTGGATCAGAAATTGGTTAGAAGTTAGAAGGCAGAGAGTAGGGTTAAATGGCCAATTTTCTCAATGGAGAAAAGTAAATAGTAGAGTACCACAGGGATCTGTGTTGGACCCACTGCTTTAACATATAAATGACCTAGAAATGGGAATAACGAGTGAGGTGATCAAATTTGCAGATGACACAAAATTATTCAAAGTTGTTTAACCCAAGAGGACCTTGAAAACTTGGAAGACTGGGCGTCCAAATGGCAGATGAAATTTAATGTGGACAAGTTCAAAGATATGCACCTAGGAAAGAACAACCCAAATTTTGGTTGCACGATGCAAAGTACCACCTTAGAAACCACCACCCAGGAAATAGATTAGGCATCAACGTGGATAATACGTTGAAACCCTCCGCCCAGTGTGCAGCGGCAGTCAAGAAAGCAAATAGAATGCTAGGAATCATAAGGAAAGGAATAAACTAAGGATATTATAATGCCTCTGTATCATTCCATGTTTTGACTGTACCTTGAATATTGTGTGCAATTCTGGTTGATGTATATTTAAAAAAATTAGAAAAGGTACAGAGAAGAGCCACCAAAATGGTAAATGGGATGGAAGGTATACCCCTATGAGGAAAGGCTTAAAAAGTTAGGGCTCTTCAACTTGAAAAAGAGACAGCTGAGGGGAGATATGATAGAGGTCTATACCTTAATGAATGGAGTGGAACAGGTTAACGTAGATCGGTTGTTTGCGCCATCAAAAAGTAGAAAGGACTGGAGGACACAATGAAGCTACAATGTAACCCATTTAACACTAATAAGAGAAGAGAAAATATTTTTTCACTCAACACGTAATCAAACTCTGGAAATCTTTTCTGGAGGATGTAGTAAAAGCTGTTAGTGTTTTGTTTTGTTTTTTAGTGCCATTGAGTCAGTGTTGACTCATAGCAACCCAGCTACCTCTGGGGTTTTCTTGGCAATGTATCACCGGAAGTAGATTGCCAGCCTTTTCTTCCAAGGCAATGGAGGGTAAAGTGACTTGCCCAAGGTCACAAGGAGTACCTGTGGGAACTGAACCCTTGATCTTCTGGGTACTAGGTAGTTGCTCTACCACTAGGCTTCTCCTCCCTTCCAGCTATTAGTGTAGCTGGGTTTAAAAAAGGTTTGGACAAGTTCCTGGAGGAATGATCCATAAACCATTATTAAAGAGGACCCACCTTGTGACCTGGATTGGCCACTGTTGGAAACAGGATACTGGGCTTGATGGACCTTGGTCTGACCCGGTATGGCATATCTTTTATGTTTTTATCTTGGCAAAAGTCATACAATAACCAGATGCCTTGAAGACATGAATGCCTGGCTCACAGCCAATAACCTGACAGTCAACTACGATAAAACTGAGGCAATGTTCGTCACCAGGAATCCCACCTTCATTCCACCACAGACTATCAACATTCTTGACAAACTAATAGCAGTCAAAGATGAAGTTAAATACCTGGGCATCACAATGGACAGATCTCTGAACCTGAATTCCCACATCACCAAAACCACAAACAAGGCCTATCAATGTTTAAGGACCATCAGAAAGCTCAAGCCAATACTCCGCCAGGACCACTTCCACACAGTGCACCAAGCACTCATCACACCACTACTTGACTACGGAAACTCACTATATCAAGGCCTCCCTCAGCAGACCTTACACCCACTCCAAATGGTACAAAACACTGCAGCAAGCATCATTACGGACACTCCAAGAACCGAGCACATCACCCCTGTCTTACAGCAACTGCACTGGCTCCCAATGATGGCCAGAGCAAAATTCAAAACAATCTTTATCTTTAAAATCATTCACCATCTCTTAGCAGATGCACTCCAAGATACCATAACAAGGGATAACAATAGACCAAGGAGGACCAATAATGACAACATGATTGGCACACCTGCAGGATATCACAAGACTAAACAAACAACCTTAAGAAGAGCTCCTTCACTACTGGCGTCCTCACTTTGGAACTGAGGACCTTGGATGACATCATAGACTTCCGCAAGGTCTTTAAAACCCTGCTCTTTACAGAAACCTATGAGCAGACAGACAACAGTCTGCACCCAAACAGTAATGCAACTACCTCCACCAACTCAATACTCACTTATCCCAACTAAACATACGAGTTCATTGTAGAATGTTGTCAAATACCCTCATGTTAAATGTAACCCTCCAACTGTGATGTGACCACTTTGATTATAGATAAGGTGGTATACAAATCTGTCTAAATAAATAAGTCACTCTTATCAGACCAATGCAGAAAAACGGCGCAGACGCACTTTGAATCGACTTCTTACACGCCCCTATAATGCACACTTTTTAACCTACGATGCAGCAAGGATAGGGTATGCAAATGAAGGATATGGTAACCATGCGCATGCAAATGAGCCACCCATTAAAATGGGCACAAAATGGCAGTGTTAAACTGGAAGAGCAAGCCAAACACATATGCAAATGAAGTCTGTGCTAGTGTGGCATGCTCTCCCAGAGAAATGGCTAATTTGCATACAGCACCAACAGTATTTTGACGGCATCGGGAGCTTTTCCCGGTGCACCAACAGAAAGCCTTTGACAAGGTTCTCTCATGAGAAAGACAGGTGCCCTGACAGAAAAAGAATCCCTGGTGGCCTAGTAGTCCCGATCTCCCCCACCCAACAGTATTTTGATGGCATTGGGGCAAAAAGCCCCAGTGCCATCAAAATACTGTCTGGACCAGTGTCCTGATAGAAAGTGACTACCTGGCGTTTTAAAATGAAATTAATCTGGGATGCACTGGGTGAGCTCAGACTGCCATATAAGGTAGACTAACCTCACCCAGTGAATCCCAGGATTCACCATGCGGGGTCAGGAGCCGCCATTTTTCAAGGATGGCAGACTCAGAGCAGGAGCGGGTAGGCAGCGCTTCCACTTATTTTAAGGTACTAGGTGGGGGGTGGTGGATTTAGGGGCCGCTAGACCACCAGGTTATTTTAATTTTGGGTGGGAGGTGGGGGTTTCAGGGGCCGCTAGACCACCAGGTTATTTTATTTTAATTTGGGGTGGGAGGTGTATGGGGGCCACAAGACCACCAGGTAGTCACTTTCAGTCGGCACCAATCCCTGATAGTATTTTGATGGCATCGGGGGCTTTTCCCGATGCCGCAATCATCCCCAATGCCATCAAAATACTGTCATAAACAAACTGAGCACCCTAGGGATGGACCCTAAAGTTACTGCTTGGGTTAGAAATTGGTTGGGTGGGAGGCGACAAAGAGTACAAGTAAATGGAGCTCACTCTGAGGAGAAGGATGTTACCAGTGGTGTGCCCCAGGGATCTGTCCTTGGTCCAATTCTTTTTAACATCTTTGTTAGTGATATAGCGGAAGGACTGTCGGGTAAGGTTTGCCTCTTTGCAGATGATACCAAAATCTGCAATAGAGTAGACACCCAGGAAGGTGTAGATAACATGAGGAGGGATCTAGCTAAGCTTGAAGAATGGTCTAGAATTTGGCAGCTGGGATTTAATGTTAAAAAATGTAAGGTCATGCATTTGGGCTGCAGCAATCCAAGGGAGCAATACAGTATAGGAGGTGAAGTACTTTTGTCCACTAAAGAAGAGCAGAACCTAGGCGTGGTTGTGTCTGATGATCTTAAAGTAGCTAAACAGGTAGAAAAGGCGACGGCAAAAGCTAGAAGGATGCTTGGGTGCATACGGAGAGGAATGGCTAGCAGAAAAAAGGAGGTGATAATGCCTCTGTATAAGTCTTTGGTGCGACCTCATTTGGAGTATGGTGTGCAATTCTGGAGACCGCACCTTCAAAAGGATGTGAACAGGATGGAGTCGGTGCAGAGGGTGGCTACTAAAATGATTAGTGGGCTTCATTATAAAGCATATGAGGACAGACTTAAGGATCTTAATATGTACACCTTAGAGGAAAGGCGGGATAGAGGTGATATGATTGAGATGTTTAAATACCTCCGTGGCATAAATGTTCAGGGAGAGAGCCTCTTTCAATTGAAAGCAAGTTCTGCTACGAGGGGACATGGGATGAGGGTGAAGGGAGATAGATTCAGGAGTGATATGCGGAAATATTTCTTTACAGAAAGAGTAGTGGATCCATGGAATAATCTCCCAGTGGAGGTGGTAAAGATGAGGACAGTAACTGAATTCAAAAAAGCATGGGACCAACACAGAGGATCTCTAAAGGTAAAAAGTGGACTGTTGTAGTTGTTGTTATGGAAGGACAGACTAGATAGGCCATGTGGTCTTTTTCTGTCATCATGTTTCTATGTCAGGTGGGGAGAGCTGGGCCACCAGGGATTTGATTTCCCTATTTTGATGGCTTCGGGAGCTTTGTCCGATGCCTGATCAACTGAGAGATGATGATCTAGGCATCAGGGAAAGCACCTAGTGCCATCAAAATACTGTCGGGGGCATGTGTTAGAGGTTTAAGTCACCTTAGACCCTGCAGTTAAAATATTGGCACTATGGCTGGTTGCAAAATCCTCTATGCCTGTGACTGTATTGGGTGTAGCCATGATTTGCATACTAGACTATTATGTGCAGCTCAATTTTCTATAATTTAAATACGTTTAAATATTTGTGGCATTAATTGGGTGCTAGTTTTTCTGTCGGTGTTTATGTGCGAGTCTCTCTGTTTTCTGCATTTTAAAGTGCGCTTAACATGGCATTATCGGTGCTTAAAGGCCACGCTAGCTTTCTGCATCTACCTGTATGAGGGTAATTTTATAACAGGACACCCTTGTAGGCGCTGTGTTTTGGCACTTGTCTTTATAAAATACTAGAAAAGCATATTCAGCAGTAGCTAGCACAATTAAAGCCTTACATGTATGCTGGGATATTCAGTGTCAAGGCCATATCTGGCTAGCAGCACTGAATATCCAGTTTCCCCAAATAGCAATTTATTCTTGACTTCATTTGATATACTGCCCTCACAACAAAGTTGCTGCCTTGATAGCTAAAGCAGCAAGAATTGGGCCTGCTTTTTTTTTCAGCTTCATTTTAGTAGGTGTGGGTTAAGCAATTATATCTCTACTGACCAGTTAACTCTTGGTGCCACCAGGTCAACAGTTAGTAGGTCTGCTAACCACTTTAATCCTTTTGAATATGCCCACCCTCCCCCTAGTGTATGTTGAAGAGAATGCACCTTCAAGGTAGGTGCAGTGACTTACACCTGCTGATGAGCGGCATAGCCTGGCATCAAGGACACTGGGGTGAAAGCATGCCTAACACTGCCCCCTGCTCTTCCCTTCCTACCACCAGCTAGGATTTCATCCGATGATGAGCAGGTGTAAATGTTCACACCTATGTGCATAGATTACAGTATTTCCATGCCTCATCGAGACTTTCTTGCAGCCCCCATCTTCCCCTGTGTCAGCTCCCTTCCTGCCACCATCTTCTCCCCCATGTCAACTCCCTTCCTGTGTCAACTCCCTTTCAGCCATTTCCTTCCTCTCGGATCAGCTCCTTTCCTGTCACCTCCTTCCCTCTCCCGTGTCAGCTCCCTTTGTGCCACCTGCTTCTTCGTGTCAGCTCTCATCCCGCCACCTGCTTCCCCCTCCTCCCCCCCCATGTCAGCTCCCTTCCAGCCGCCGCCTCCTCCCCTCCCCCATGTCAGCTCCCTTCCAGCCGCCGCCTCCTCCCCTCCCCCATGTCAGCTCCCTTCCAGCCACCTCCTTCCCCTGACAGCCATGGCTCCTGTGTCTTACAGAGCCGTAGCTGCGATAGCAATAATAAATTTAAAATAAAAGCAAAACCTGGCCATAGCCTTCTGGCCTCTGTTATGGAAGCCCTGCTGCTGCATCCTGCTCCCTCTAATGTATCTTCCTTTTGAGGGTGGGATGCAGCAGCAGGGCCTGAAGACTCCGTGCTGATTTGGGTTTTCTTTTAAATTATTATCGCTATCACAGCTGCGGCTCGGTAAGACACACAAGCTTTGGCTGGATCAGAGGAGAGGGTGAGGCTGCGGGGTGGGGGGTGGGGACAAAGAGAGAGATGAAAAGCTGGTTTTCTGCTCTGGCCACTCCCAGTCCTGTGGCCAGAGCAAAAAAATGCCTTTTCAATGACTTGTTATAGCTCTCTGCCGGCAGCTGGCCTAGCCATATAAAAAACAGCCAGTTGGCAACCCTACTTTCCCCATTCCTCCCCCCCCCCCCCCCATGTATCTCTCTCTCTCATTTCCACCCCCTTCCTCCGTTCTTGCCTTTGCTGCCCTCCACTACGATCTGCTCTGTGCATGCAGCTTGAGCAGTGCAGTGACAAAAGTTTTTTTTGCTAATCGTGCTACTTCAGGTCTTACGAGATCAGCACAACTTCCTCCACCTTGGGACTAAATCTACATGCATGGAGCTAATCGCAGTGAAGAGCCCTTAAAAATCACAGCAGGTCTTTGAAGTCCTTGCATATGCAGAGGTGCAGCGTACGCATGGGGCTTCAAAGCCCCATACTGATTTTTAATGCTGACCTTGCCCTGGTGTTCGTGACTCCAAATGAGCATTTTGTGACCCAATTTGAGTTTGCAACCCCAGTTTGGGAACTGCTGCCCTCGATCTTATAAAGTATTAACAACATAAAATTCACTAGCAACAGTTGATGAATTGTTGTGCATCTCAGAGGGAGAGAATAAATTTTCCTTAGGTCTCGCCGAGTACCTTCATGTGATGAACCCACTATGTAAAATCGCTACTGAATCTCAGTAAGGCGACAGTACACTTGAAGTATGGTAAGAAAGAAAAAGAAAAATACATATGAGCCACTCATAACCCAGGACTGGGGCTAAGGATGGTGGTAGTGATGTTACAGATGCAAATAACATCCCTGCCATAGATAAAGGCCATAGCGAGCATGTTCATAGACCCATTGTGCTACAAACCCTATATTTCAATCGAGAGAATACAAAGAGAATCCACCAAAAACTGGAAGAAAGAGGAATACTGCCACAAGAAACTGCAAAAAGCAACTGATGCAAATGTAATATTCTGAGGACCACACAGTGCTGTTCCTTATCGTTCCTCCAGTTTAGTCCTCCACCTCTGGGTAGTGTACCTCCTCCTGCAGCTTGGAGACTGAGCATGTCAAAGCCGTGACATCACTGGATATAGCCTGCTGGCATCTCCCATCAGCCCCAGTGTGTCCAGTCTCCATGCAGCAGGAGGACATAGTGAGCCTAGGTTCTGGGCTCATTTGAGGAACAGATAAGGAGCAGTTGTAGGGTTTTTAGTGTTTTGTGGCTTATTGGTTTTTCCCCTTTACATCTGTTCTTTTCTTTTTAGTGTGTGATATTCCTTTAAGATTTAAAAAAAAAAAAAATGAATAAGCCTCAGGCAAGATTTTCTTCTCTGTGAGGTGTGTGCTGGTGCGGATCTCTTCCCCTGGATTGCACAGGGTAGAGCATTGTAGCTTGAAGGCACATGTTTTAGGGCTGCGCCGCTCACTCCAGTCCTCAGTGGGACTCCAGGCTCCAGAAGCGCTGGGGTAGCAGGTCCTCGCTGCGGACATCGCTCACTTCTGGCTGGGTGACGTCGCGGCTGGAAGGGCAGCACTATGCTACGGTAAGCAGGGAACAGGACAGGAAGGGGGTGTTTCCTGGTTACCAGCGGCGCAGGGACGGGCCGTGGGGCCACAGTTCAACGAGCGGGGGCTATTTTGAGTTCGTGGTGGCAAAATGGGCCTGACGGTGTTTTCGTGCCATTTTTCCCACGTGGTCTCTGCCTGCTTGCAGCGATCCGAGGCTGGGGAGACACTTCGCTTCGGGGCTGCACCACTTTTCTCATTATTGCCTGGGCAGCTGGGGGAGTTTTTGTTTTGGGGCTCTTAGGGGGTTCTGTGGGTTTATTTTGTTTTTTAAATAAATCAAACAGTAAACGACAGCTCAGGAACTCTTCGGGACAGGTTAGCAGATTCATTCCTTTGCTTTTGGGGTTCTTTATTGTTTTGCCTCACAAAAAAAAAATAAGAAAAGAAGAAGTTCTTGGTATCTGTCAGAGTGAGCAGCCTTCTCCCCTTATTCCTGCTTGACAGGGAATAGGTGGGGTATTGCTCTAATGCCCACTTGCCCTCTGTGCGTTGTATGTGGCACACGCCGAGGGACGGTGGCAGACTGTGGAATTTGCAGGGGCTGCGCTGCGGTATCAACTAGTGTGGAGCAGCAAATGGAGGCGCAGGTAAGCCATGACGAGCAAGGAGCA
This sequence comes from Ichthyophis bannanicus, assembly GCA_033557465.1. Classification (NCBI taxonomy): domain Eukaryota; kingdom Metazoa; phylum Chordata; class Amphibia; order Gymnophiona; family Ichthyophiidae; genus Ichthyophis; species Ichthyophis bannanicus. The sequence continues at coordinate 787,249,849 of CM066034.1, read as the reverse complement.
GGAGCCGAAGGTGACTGACTGCTTCCCCAGCTGGAGCTGGTCCGGAAGCTCCAACCAGTCCCACAGTACCGCCGGGCACTGCGCTTGGAGATTTTTGCCCGGATTTTGTATTAATAATGCATCAAGCCTTTTGCTTGTGGCGCCAGGGCAGGCTACCAGAGCCGTTGCCTACTGCAAGCATAGGGCAGCAGCAGCCCAGGATAGAAGGGGTAAAGCACAATGCCCTGAGGGCCCCTAAGAGAGCTTGGCCTCCGGAACTGGCACTGTTGGTCTCTGAGTGGCCCAAGACGGAGGAGGCCAAGTTGGAGGGCGAGTCCTGAATGGAGGACCTCGAGGAGGGTGAAATTCCAGACCCGGAGGATCAAGCAAGGATCATTCGGATTTTCAGGAAGGAGGAACTTACGGCGCTTATCACCGAATCCCTTCAGGCGCTCAATCTCGCTACGGTACAGCCATCGGAGGAGGAGGGGTTAGAGGACCCCCTCATCCAGGCTGTGCGGGAATCTCAGGTAGTGTTTCCCATCCACCGGGTAGTGGATCGAATGATACAAACTGAGTGGGACCTGCCAGAAGCGGGGCTTAAGGGAGTCAGGACCATGAACAGACTCTATCCCTTGGCGGACAAGGACAAGGAGTGGTTACGTTCCCCACGCATTGATGCAGCAGTGTCTGCGGTCACAAAGAAAACAACAATCCCAGTAGAAGGTAGTGCCACGTTGAAGGACGCGCAGGACAGGAAGATCGATGGGCTGCTGAAACAAGCCTTTGAAGCCAATGCGCTTTCGCTGCAGGCAGCTATTTGTGGGGCTTGGGTGGCAAGAGCGTGTCTTCAATGGTCCCAGCAGCTGCAGCAGCCCTCCTCTCAGGGGCGGGCTGAGGCAACCCGTATGGAGGCCAGTTCGGCATATTTGGCCGATGTGCACTACGATTTGATTAGAGCTTTAGCAAACAGTATATCCTCCTTGGTGGCCGCACGGCGTTACCTGTAGTTGAGGAACTGGGTGGCTGATGGCTCCTCCAAGTCGCGTCTCGGTAAGCTACCTTTTAAAGGTAAACTTTTGTTTAGCGAGGATTTGGAAAAGCTAGTCAAGGAGCTCGGGGAGTCCAAGGGAGGTAGACTTCCCAAAGATAGGCCTAAGCAGGGGAAGTCTTCACCAGCCTCGCAGAGTCAGTTTCGAGACTTCAGATGTTTTCGTACCTCTCGCTTAGGGGGATTCCAAAGGGGAAGATTTGCTACGAGAGCTCGGGGGTTTCATGGCACATGTAGAGGCTTTGCAGCAACCTCCGCAGGGCCAAGTCGCAATGAAGCGAGACGGGCTCCAGTAGGAAGTTTCCCGATTGGGGATCAGCTTCGGGATGTCTTTCCTGCCTCGGCCCAGATAACGTCCGACCAATGGGTACTAGAGATAATACGCGAGGGCTATGCACTAGAATTGGCCCATCTGGTCAGGGATTCTTTTGTGCTGTCGCCATGCAGGGGTCCACAGAAAACGCTGGCAGTGCGTCGAACATTGGACCGCCTACTCGAACTAGGCCGGTGGCAGACCACAGCGTTGGTCGTTTCTCCATTTACTTTGTCGTACCCAAGAAGGACGGCTCCCTCCGACATATTTTGGACCTGAAAGGCGTAAATGGTTGTCTACGGGTACCACGGTTTTGGATGGAAACTCTAAGGTCGGTCATAGTGGCAGTACGCCAAGGAGAATTCTTGACATACCTCGATCTTACGGAAGCATATCTGCATATTCCCATCAGGGCAGCGCATCAGAGGTTCCTGAGGTTTGCGCTTCCCTGGGGGCAATATCAGTTCCAGGCGTTGCCCTTCGGTCTGGCGACGGCACCTCGCACCTTCACCAAGATGGTGGTGGCGCGGAAGGAAGGCATCCTCGTACACCCTTACCTTGACGATTGGTTGATTCATGCAAAATCCCAGGCCGAGAGTCGGAGGGCAACGGACAAGGTGGTAGGACTCTTGCAGAGTCTCGGTTGGGTAGTCAACATGACAAAGAGTCGGCTAGCTCTGTCCCAGGTGCTCGAGTATCTAGGAATACACTTCGACACACTGAGAGGCGCGGTGTTCTTACCGGAGCAGAGAATTCAGGCGCTGAGGCAACTGGTACGTCACTACTTAGCCACTCCGGCCCCCTCAGCTTGGAGTTACCTTCGGGTGTTAGGAACGATGGCGGCAAATATGAAAGTGGTACCGTGGGCCAGGTTTCATATGCAGCCATTGCAGAAGGCCCTATTGCGCCGGTGGTCTCACCAGACCAGTTCTCTAAATCAACACCTTCCCTATCTGGCCCGAGCCCGACAGTCCCTGAGTGGTGGCTTCGGCCAGGGACTCTGGAAGCGGGCATGCCCTTGGAACAACCGCAGTGGCTCGCGGTCTTAACGGACGCGAGTCTCGTGGGTTGGGGAGCTCATTGCGGGGATCTCTTCGCGCAGGGCAGGTGGTCCTCCCAGGAGAGGCAGTGGTTGATCAATCGGCTAGAGCTGCGAGCAGTGGGCTTAGCATTACGGAACTTTGAGGCCGCGGTGACCGGTTGAGCATTACGAGTCCTTTTGGACAATTCGGCAACGGTGGCCTACATCAATCGGTAGGGCGGAACGGGAAGTGCGGCCATGGAAGAAGAAGCAGAGGCACTGTTCGCCTGGGTGGAACCTCAATTGCAGGCAATCTCAGTGGCGCACATTGCAGGAAAGGACAACGTGATGGCGGATTTTCTCAGCAGGGTCCGGGTGGATGCCGGGGAGTGGGAGCTCCATCCGGAGGTGTTTGCTCGAGTGGTTCTCAGATGGGGGCAGCCAGTTATGGATCTCATGGCAGCCTTCCAGTCGGCAAAAGTGAGTTGCTTCTTCAGCAGACGGCGAGAGGCGCTGTCGGAAGGTCTGGATGCGTTGATACAGCGTTGGCCGTCATCAGGTCTTCTTTATGTGTTTCCTCCGTGGGCACTTATCGGTTGAGTGGTGCAGGGGATCGAGGCCCATCGGGGAAGAGTGCTATTGATAGCGCCGGATTGGCCAAGGCGCCCATGGTATGCCGATCTCATCCGACTGCTCGACGGAGAACCGTGGAGATTACTGGCGTCGGAGGACCTGTTGCTTCAGGGGCCTCTTTGGATGCCTCAGGTGGATCGGTTCTCACTTACGGTCTGCCCATTGAAAGGGCTAGGTTAAGAAAGAAAGGTTATTCGACAGCGGTCATTTCCACGTTGCTGCGGGTCAGAAAGAGGTCTACGTCCCTGGCTTCCGTGCGCATTTGGCGTATCTTTGAGGACTGGTGTTCTTGGCACCAGATTCGAGCAGCTACGGCATCAGTGTCATAAGAACATAAGATATGCCATACTGGGTCAAACCAAGGTCCATCAAGCCCAGTATCCTGTTTCCAACAGTGGCCAACCCAGGTCACAAGTACCTAGCAGTTTCCCCAAAAGACACAGGTTCCACAATGCTTGTACTGGGTCAAGCATTGATATCCTGGGTTCCTTCTTAATAATGGTTTATGGACCTTTCCTCCAGGAACCTGTCCAAAACGTTTTTAAACCCAGCTACACTAACAGCCTTTACTACATCCTCCGGTAACAAAGTCCAGAGTTTGATTACACGTTGAGTGAAAAAATATTTTCTTTTATTAGTCTTAAATAGTTTACCCTGTAGCTTCATTGCATGTCCCCTAGTCTTTCTATATTCTGATAAGGTAAACAATCTATCTACGTTTACCCGTTCCACTCCGTTCATTAATTTATAGACTTCTATCATATCTCCCCTCAGCCGTCTCTTCCAGGTTAAAGAGCCCTAACCTTTTTAGCCTTTCTTCATAGGAGTATCCTTCCATCCCCTTTACCATTTTGGTGGCTCTTCTCTGAACCTTTTCTAAAATCGCTATATCCTTTTTAAGATACAGCGACCAGAATTGCACACAATATTCAAGGTGCGGTCTCACCATGGAACGATAGAGGCATTATAATATCTTTTGTTTTATTTTCCATTCCTTTCCTTATCATACCTAGCATTCTATTTGCTCTCTTGGCCGCCGCTGCACACTGGGCCGAGGGTTTTAACATGGTATCCACAATGACGCCTAAATCTTTTTCCTGGGTGGTGGTTCCTAATGTGGAACCTTGCATCGTGTAGCCATAGTTTGGGTTGTTCTTCCCTAGGTGCATAACCTTGCACTTGTCCACATTAAATTTCATCTGCCATTTTGATGCCCAGTCTTCCAATTTATCAAGATCCTCTTGCAATTTTCCACAATCCTCTTGGGTTTTAACAACTTTAAATAGTTTTGTGTCATCTGCAAATTTGATAACCTCACTCGTTATTCCACTTTCCAGGTCATTTATGAATATGTCAAAAAGCAGCGGACCCAGCACAGATCCCTGGGGTACAACACTATTCACCTTTCTCCATTGGGAAAATTGGCCATTTAGCCCTACCCTCTGCTTTCTGTCTTTTAACCAGTTCCTGATCCCAATAGTACACTGCCTCCTATCCCATGACTCTTTAGTTTTGCCAAAAGTCTCTGATGAGGGACCTTGTCAAAGGCTTTCTGAAAGTCCAGATACACAATATCAACCGACTCACCTTTGTCCACCTGTTTATTCACTCCTTCATAAAAACATAACAGATTAGTAAGACAAGATCTTCCTTGTCTAAAGCCATGTTGGCTGTCTCCCATTAGGTCATGACTATCTAAATGCTGAGTAATTTTATTCTTTATAATGGTTTCAACCATTTTTCCCGGTACTGATGTCAGGCTCACCGGTCTCTAGTTTCCCTGATCACCCCTGGAACCCTTTTTAAAAATTGGTGTTACAATGGCGATCTTCCAATCTTCAGGTATTAGAGATGATTTTAATGATAGTTCACAGATTACTAATAGCAGGTCTGCAATCTCATATTTCAATTCTTTCAACACCCTTGGATGTATACCATCCGGCCCAGGTGATTTGCTACTCTTCAGTTTATCTAATAGTTGTAATACATCTTCCCGATGTATCGATATTTCCTTCAATTCTTCCGCACCTCTAAATACCACTTCAGTCATGGGCAGCATCCCTACATCTTCCTCAGTAAAGACCGAAGCAAAGAATTCATTCAGTTTCTCCGCTATAGCCTTGTCGCCTCTCAGTGCTCCTTTAACCCCTTTATCATCTAATGGACCAACTGACTCTCTCACAGGTTTTTTTTGCTACGAATGTACTTGAAAAGATCTTTATTTCGTGTTTTTGCTTCCGCAGCAAGCTTCCTCTCAAATTCTCCCTTTGCCTGCCTTATCAATGCCTTGCATTTGACTTGCCAGTGGTTGTGCTGTTTCCAGGTTTCGTTGTTTGGCTCTTTTTTCCATTTCCTGAAAGATGCTTTTTTGGCAACAGCCTCTCTGACCTCACCTTTAAACCATGCTGGCAGTTTTTTGGGACTTCCTTCCACTTTTCTTAAAGCGTGGAATACAGCTGGTCTGGGCTTCCAAGATAGTATTTTTCAACAACACCCAAGCTTGATGTATGTCTTTAACCTTTGCAACTGCTCCTTTTAGTTTTTTCTTAACTGTTTTCCTCATTTTATCATAGTCTCCCTTTCGAAAGTTAAAAGGTAGTACTGTGGATTTCCTTACTTTCCCTCCTCCACTAATTAAATCAAAGGCGATCATGCTATGATCACTATTGCCAAGTGGCCCCAACACCCTTATCTCTTGCACTAGATCTGGTGTTCCACTAAGGACTAGGTCTAGTATGGCTTCCCCTCTGGTCAGTTCGTGAGCCAGCTGCTCCAAGAAGCAGTCATTTATTTCATCTAGGAACTTTATCTCCCTAGCATGTCCTGACGTGAGTGGAGGAGTAGCCTAGTGGTTGGGGCAAGGTACTTCAGGCCGGAAGGTCGGGGGTTCAAATCCCACTAGAGGACAGCAACCTTGAGCCGGAAGGACTGGGGTTTCTAGTCCCACAGGTGCTCCTTGTGGTCTTTGGCAAGCCACTTAACCCTCCATAGCCCATGTTCCCTGTAAAATAGTTATCTCCAAGTTATAATACCCTGTTCAATGTAATTTCAGTTTGTTCAATGTAAACCGCACTGATGCAGAATAGCACGGTATATAAGAGAATATAAATAAATAAAATAACCCAGTCGATACCGGGGTAATTGAAAATCACCCATTATTACTGCGCTGTAACATTTGTTAGCTTCCTTGATTTCTTTGAGCATTTCATCATCCATTAGGTCATTCTGGCCAGGCGCTCGATAGTACACCCCAACTGTCATCGCCTTCCCCCTTTTACATGGAATTTCAATCCATATAGATTCTACAGCAAATTTTGTTTCCTGCAAAACTTTAATCCTTTCTGACTCAATGCCCTCTCTAACATAGAGAGTAACCCCTCCACCAATTTGATCAGCTCTATCATAACGATATAGTTTGTACCCAGGTATCAGAGTGTCCCACTGGTTGTCCTCCTTCCACCATGTCTCTGATATTCCTATCATATGTAACCTTTCATTTAGTGCTATATATTCTAACTCTACCATCTTATTTTGTAGACTTCTAGCATTTGCATACAAGCATTTTAGAGATTGTAATTTATTCATATTAATTTGGCTATTGTTTGACATGGGTAATTTGGGATCTTTAATTGGGATCTTTAAGCTGTGTCTGCTCCATACTTGAGGGCATTTGGGCTACTTTACTCTTTTGTGGAACCTCTCTGCTTTTGGTAGTATCCTTCAAGTGTCCATAGTGCTGAGTTTCCTTCTAGACGGATTTGATAAAGGCCTGGCAGCCAGCTCGCTAAGGGTGCAGCTTGCGGCCTTGGCTTGCTATACAGGTAAGGTCCAGGGGGTAGCCCTGGGTGCTCACGGGGATGTGCTTCGTTTTCTTAAAGCAGTTTCCAGACTACGGCCTGCTTGTAGACTATTAGTTCCTCTGTGGGACCTCAATTTGGTTCTCAGAGCGTTAGCAAAGGAATATATAAAGAAATAAATCAAAGGCATCTATCTCCAGGTGGATTAGAGAGGCGATTGCATCAGCTTATATCTTGCAAGATCACCCGGTTCCAGTTAGTTTTGGGGCTCACTCAACTCGGGCGCAAGCGACTTCTTGGGCGGAGTGCAGTTTGGTGCTGCCGGTGGATATTTGCAGGGCAGCAACTTGGTCGTCCCTGCATACGTTTAGTCAGCATTACCGCCTGGATGTCTTGGTGGCGAATGATGCCCGCTTCGGAACGGCAGTGTTGCGATCCGGGTGCAAAGGTCCCTTCCACTAATTACTGCTCTTTTACATCCCCGAGGTGGAGGACTAAACTGGAGGAACGATTAGGAAATGGAAATTACACTTACCTGGTAATTGTTGTTCCTTTAGGAACTCCAGTTTAGTCCTCGTTCCCGCCCGGGGTTGGATTACAGCAGTTGTGTTACAGTGTTATATTAGGCATCTTTTCAGTGTAACCCTTCAGGGGGGCGGATCGCTCATTTTCTCTGCTACTTTTCTTTCTATCTTTCCTCTGTCTCGGTTCAGGGAAGAATGGGGAGAGTACACTGTGCAGTTCCCTTCTCACGGGAGGGAGGAAATAATACTTTACCTTCCTTTTTATTAGTAGTACGTCAGCTAATTTTTCATAGTTTACTTGATAGCTACTTATTTGTTGCTCCTTTGAGTCTGCTTTGTCAATAGTTCACTGGGGCTGATGGGAGATGCCAGCAGGCTATATCCAGTGATGTCACGGCTTTGATATGCCCAGTCTCCAAGCTGCAGGAGGAGGTACACTACCCAGAGGTGGAGGACTAAACTGGAGTTCCTAAAGAACTACAATTACCAGGTAAGTGTAATTTCCATTTCTTTTGCAGGGATGCCCTTACATTGTGGTTCTTATGTTTACCAAGCACTAAGAGGGAGCATCTAGATCTCTAAACAAACGCACTGTGAGCAAGTCAAATTTCACAAGTCAGTGCTTCCAAATGTGAATGTCACATTTTATATAAAGTCTGTTCCCTCCTTCTAAAATGGAAACACAGATACTTGCTCTTGTCCATTAATCTCTTTAAGCCACTTCAGTTATCAGCTCTTTGGAAGCAGGGAGTCATTGTACCTATATGTAATTTGCTGTAAGACAACAGACAAAAGGCAAATAAATTATCTAAACACTTGAAAAAGAAACAGAAAAAAATAATTTCAAAGATCAAAATAAAGTAGTATGTGAATGATAAAATCTTGAATCAACTAAGAACTGGAATTAACCAAGAGAAATACAGAGAGGAGGAGGAAACCTAGGTGGGAGTACCAGAAGAAAGCTATACACAAAAAATAGAGCAGTTGAGGTATAGATGGAGCTTCGAGATTTGGAACTGCAGGAGTGTGAGATAAACAGGTCAAGAAATTAACTGAAAAGGAGGAAAGGGAAACATCGTCGGGGCTCCTCTTGAGAGGGAGTCCCGAAGGAAGAAGAAACCCGTGAGGGCGGCGTCGGACGCTCTTGGCTCTAGGGCCAGGTCGCATAGCCCCGATCGCCGTCCCGGGTCTTCGGAGTCGGAGAGACTTGCAAAGCATCCTCGTGTGGAGTCGGAGGCCCCGAGTCACGTGAGTACTGTTATCCTCGTGGACTCTCCTCCGGGGGAGCCGACGTCGGGGCCCGAGTCGGAGGCTGTTGGGTCTCCTGAGCTTGGACTCAGGTTGACGGCCTTGGAGAGCAGATTGTCTGCCTTCATGGAACAGCAGCGGGTGCTGATCGCCGGTCTCACTGGCGCATCTGCCCCGACCACCGGGACATCGACGTCCCAAGTCGACCCCCGGAGGCCGAGCCGATCCTCGAGACCATGCGAACTGGAGTCGATCCTCGGCTGCGGTCACCCTCGGCCTCCCGTTCGGAACAGAGTTCGTCGACACCGGTTCCCTCCGCGTCGGGGCAGATGGCGTCGGTGCCCGCCCACTCGGAGCCGCTCAATTCCTCCTCGGAGGAATCGGCATGGGAGACGGAGGAGGAGGAGTCCGACACCTTCCGGACTCGGTGCGTCCCTTCGGACTCACCGGGATCCAAGCCTCGGACAAGGTCCCCCCCTGGAGGATACTAGGTTCTCGGATTTCGTGCGGGACATGACCAAAGCACTGGCATTCCCGGCGGATCCAGAGGAGGAGCCGAGGAGCTCGAGGCTCTGCAGTATGACTCTCCTCCCAAGGAGGCCTTTACTGTCCCGGTTCCTCCGATGCTGGAGCGGTTGCTCTTCCGCATGTGGGAAGCGCCGGCCTCGATGCCGGTTCTAAGCAAGCGGGTCGATTTCCATCTATCCAGTCCGCAAGAGCCCTGGGTTCCAAAAGGCACAGCTACCGCACCACTCCATGGTTGTGGAATCAGCCATGCATCGACTGAAGAGTCAGAAGATGCACTCCTCAGTGCCCCCCTGGCAGGGAGGCCCGGAACCTGGATGCCCTCGGTAGAAAGTGCTTCCGGGGCTCTATGCTTGCTTGCTGTGTCCAGACCTACCAGCTGTACATGGGCATGTACCTTCGGGACCTGGCGAAGGAGATTGCCGGGTTCTCTGCTGGTTTGTCGGAGGAACCTTTGCAGAGGTTCAAGGCCTTGTCTTCTGGTATTCGGGAGTGCTCGAAGTTTATATCGCGAGCAGCCTACAATGGATTTGAGGCTTCGGCCCGGGTAGCAGGGGCCGGCATCTGTGCACGCCGCCAGGCCTGGCTACAATCCTCGGACCTCGAGCCATGGGTTCAGGACAAGTTGGTCGATGTCCCTTGCCGAGGTGAAAACCTCTTTGGCAAGCCCATGGCAGAAAAGGCTACCGAACTCGAGACCGAGACTCTTACCCGGACGAGGCTGTCCAGAAAAACCTCTGCCCCTTCTTAGAAGAAGAAGGGCTCGGGGAAAAAGACCTTTTACCCAAGGAAGACCACTGCCTACAAAACCTACCCTCATTACCAGGCCTCTGTAGCTCCCCAGCAGGCCAAGGGGCAGGATCATGGGCCCCGTAGGCAAAAGGCCCCCAAGCCTCCTACTCCGGCTTCTGCTCAGCAGGGAGGGGGTTTTTGACTATGCCAGCATAGCCTCTCCTCCTCTCCAGGGCACAGGAGGTCGGCTGACCCTGTATGCAGACAGGTGGCCAGCCATCACAGGTGATACGTGGGTGCTAAGTATCATCAGAAGGGGCTATCTGCTCCACTTCACCCAGATACCCCCCTCCTACTTTCCAGGGGAGCTTCCAAGACCCCCTCTGCACAGAAACTTACTCCTTCAGGAGTTGGAAGGTCTGCTAAGGGACCAGGCGGTGGAACTGGTGCCTCACCACCTGGAAGGGCAAGGCTTCTATTCGAGGTACTTCCTGGTACCAAAAAGAACAGGAGGTCTCAGACCCATCCTGGACCTGAGAAATCTGAACAAGTTTCTGGAGAGGGAAAAGTTCAAGATGCTTACCCTTGGAATCTTACTGCCTTACCTCCCAGCAGGGAGATTGGCTATGCTCCTTAGACCTGAAGGATGCTTATACTCACATCCTCATCCATCCAAGTCACAGACAATTCCTCAGATTTGTGGTGGGAGGAAAGCACTTCCAGTACAGAGTGCTTCCTTTCGGCCTCACCTCTGTCCCCATGGTTTTCACAAAATGCCTGGTGGTGGTTGCGGCCTATCTCAGGAACCAGGGGATCTTTGTGTTCCCTTACCTGGACGACTGGCTTATCAGGGGCCAGTCTCCACAAGAGGCCAGGCAGGCCACCTTCAGAACCATATCCCTGCTTCAACACCTGGGGTTCATCATAAACCTCCCCAAGTCCACTTTAGTCCCCTCACAGGACGTGGAGTTCATAGGGGCGAGACTGGATACCATCCGTGCAAAGGCCTATTTTGCCTATGGACAGAGCTCACAGGCTGATAAGGTTGGGCAGCCAGTTTCAGGCAAACTCTCTGGTCTCGGCCAGGCACTTCCTCCGGCTCTTAGGTCACATGGCTTCTACAGTGCATGTCACACCACATGCCCGGCTACACATGAGGCCGGCTCAGTGGCACCTCAAGGCACAGTGGCTGCAGGCCACAGGGAAATTGTCAGATGGAATAAGAGTGTCCAAACTCTTGGTGGACTCCTTACGCTGGTGGAGGCATCTCCCGAATCTGGTCAGGGGTCTTCCTTTCCAGGCCTCCCCACCCACTCAGGTACTGACATCCGATGCTTCCCTGCAGGGCTGGGGGCACACTGTCAAGGGGCCTGCACTCAGGGCCTGTGGTCTCCGTGGGAGGCCGCCCAGCAGATCAACCTTTTGGAATTGCGGGCCATTCGATTAGCCTTAGGGACTTTCTCTCAGATCCTGTCTCACCAGTCTGTCCTGATTCAGACGGACAACCAGGTGGCTATGTTCTATGTCAACAAGCAGGGAGGCACAGGATCCAGACTTCTGTGCCTGGAAGCACAGGCTCTCTGCTCCTGGGCTGTCAATCAGGGTATGACTCTCAAGGCGGTCTACCTCCCAGGCCAGGAAAAATTACCTGGCGGACAGACTAAGCAGACTTCTGCAGCCTCACGAGTGGCAGTTGGATCCTCTGGTGGTCCAATAGATCTTTCTGAAGTGGGGACTTCCGACCATGGATCTTTTTGCCAGTCCGCTGAACAGGCAACTACCCAGGTTCTGTTCCAGGCAACCGCATCCCTCGAGAGCAGCACGCATTCCTGATCCCCCTGGTCAGAGAGCCTGCTGTATGCTTTTCCTCCCACACCTCTGGTGGCCCGGACTCTATTCAAAATCCAGCAGGACCGGGCCACAGTGATCCTGATAGCCCCCAGGTGGCCCAGGCAGCCGTGGTTTCCTCTTCTTATGCAGTTAGCAGTGGATACTCCACTTCCTCTGGGGTTGCAACCTGACCTTCTGACCCAGGATCAGGGGTCCCTCTTGCATCCCAACCTCAAATCCCTCAATTTGATGGCCTGGCTGCTGAAAGGCTAGTCCTTGCTCCCTTGCTCCTCTCAAGGGAGGTTGAGGAGATGGTGTTGGCCTCCGGGAAGCATTCCACCAGGAAGGCCTATGCTCTCAAGTGGCGTAGATTCTCTACTTGGTGCTCTCAACAGCAGGAGGACCCCTTCTCCTGCTCGGTCCAGGTGGTGCTTGAATACCTGCTCCACCTTTCCAACCTAGGACTTCAGTCCACCTCTGTCCGGGTTCACCTCAGTGCCCTCTCAGCTCACCACTCGCCGGTGGATGGACAATCTCTCTCAAGCCACCCTTCGGTGTCTCGCTTTCTCAGAGGCCTGCTTCTGCTTAAGCCTCCTGTTCGTCCACCCGCCACTGAGTGGGATCTCAATGTGGTCTTGCAGCAATTGGCTCGCCCACCTTTTGAGCCGATGGCGACCTGCCATTTACGTTTCCTCTCCTGGGAGGTGTTGTTCCTTGTGGCACTCATCTCGGCCAGGCATGCAAGTGAACTTCAGGCCCTGGTCTCGGATAGGCCGTATACCAGGTTCTGTAAGAACAGGGTAGTCTTGAGGACTCATCCTAAGTTCCTTCCCAAGGTAGTGTCCTCCTTCCACCTCAACCAGGAGGTGGTACTTCCGACTTTCTTTCCCAGGCCGCACGCCAGTAGGGCCAAAACTGTCTTGCATACCCTGGATTGTAGAAGGGCACTGTCCTTTTACCTGGAGCATACGCAGGGGCATAGAAAGGCTTCTCAGCTCTTCATTTCCTTTGACCCTAACAGGTTGGGGTTGCCTGTCACTAAGCGTACGTTGTCCATCTAGGTGACAGACTGTATCGCCTGGGCGTACAGGGCAGCTGGCCTCTCCCTGGAGGGTCGAGTCACGGCCCACCGGGTTAGGACGAAGGCCGCATCAGTAGCTCACTTCCGTTCTGTTCCGTTGGCAGACATCTGCCGGGCCGCTACTTGGTCTTCAAGCCAGACTTTTGCGGACCACTACTGCCTCAAGAGGGAGTCCCGTAGGGACAGTGCTTTCGGGCAAGCGGTACTCTGTAATCTCTTTGAGGTTTAGGCAACTCCTACCCTCCGGCCCTGGTGTTGGGCTACCGTTCAGGTGTGGTCTCAGAGAAGATTCTCTCACTGTTGCTGAGGCTCTAGAGGGAGCTCTATTTTTCAGCCTGGGTTCCTGGTAGCCCAGAGCTAGGGAGTCACCCATATGTGAGGACTGACTTCCTGCTTGGTCCTGGAGAAAGAGTAGTTACTCACCTGTAACAGGTGTTCTCCAGGAGCAGCAGGAATCAGTCCTCACGACCCTCCCTCCTCCCTTTGGAGTTGCAGTTGTATATAGTTCATTTTCTTTTTTGCTGTCTTTTAGCTATGTCATTTGACTGAGCAAGATGGCACCTTTGGGCGGGAAGGGGACCGCGCATGCGTGCCTGCATTCCCAAAGGCTTTCTTTGAAAGCTGGAGAAATGCTCCACATGGGGGCTCCGTCGGCGCCGACGTCACCCATATGTGAGGACTGATTCCTGCTGCTCCTGGAGAACACCTGTTACAGGTGAGTAACTACTCTTTTCTGGACCATGGGATGACATTTCAAGGGTTGCAGAGCAGAGATGGCATCCATCTGCTCAAGAAGGGTTGAATTTCTTCAACAGCAGACTGGCTAACCTACTGAAGAGGGCTTTAAAGTAGATTCCTTGGGGATGGGTAAAAAAAGCCCCCAGGTAAGTGAAACATTAAATACCTCTGTAGAAATTGGTAAAAGGGGCAACATCTGGAAAGCAATGTCTATAAATGCCCCTAGCTTTAATGGAAGAGGCTGACTTGGATTTAGTGGCAGTTACAGAGACATGGTTCACGGACAACCATAAATGGGATGTAATTATACCAGGCTATACTTTATTCAGAAAGGACAGGGTAGGAAATAGGAGAGGAGGAGTGGCACTACATGTAAAAAATAACATTAAAGCTATAGAATTGCAGGGCTTAAAAGAAAGAGAAAAGGCACTGTGGGTTAAACAAGAAAGAGAAAGGGAAATCCATTTGCATTGGAGTGATGTACAGATGCCCCCTTACAGGGAGAAGAAGTGGATAGAGATTTAATAGAAGACATATGCAGCATTGCCATGAAAGATGAAGTGCTACTGATAGGTGAAATCAGTATGCTGGATGTTGATTGGCATATCCCTGCTGCAATGTCATCTAGAAGTAGGGAAATCCTTGATTCTCTGCAGCAGCGGTTCTCAACCTGTGGGTCGCCACAGGATTTAGCAGGGGTTGCCTCACTCCGCTGTTAAAAAAAAAATAATTAAAAAACCCGCACAAATTGCTGCCGCTGCTGAGTCCGCTGACATGGATGGATGGAGGGAGGGAGGAGGGGCTGACATGGGGGGAGGGGGGCTGACATGGACAAAGGGGAGAGATGGGGACATACTGGACAGATGGGATAAATGCTGGACAGAGGGGAGAGACAGTGCGGGTTAGGATTATAATGGGCTGATGGGGGGCTAGCACTGGTAATGGGCAGATCAGGGGGGGGCTAGAACTGGTAATGGGTTGATTAGGGAAGGCTAAGACTGGGAATGGACTGATCAATGGGGTTGAGACTGGTAATGGACTGATGGGGGGGCTAGCATTGGAAATGAGCTGATTGGGGAGGTTAAGACTGGAAATGGGCTGATTAGAGGAGTCTAGGACTGTTAATGGACTGATGGGGGTTTAGGACTAGTAATGGGCTGATTAGGGGGGACTAGCACTGGAAGTGAGCTGATTGGTGGGGGGGGGAGGATAGAACTGCTGGCCTTGGAAGAAAACTGAGGGGCTAGGGCTACAAATGGGCTGATGCGAGGGGAAGAATGGGACTGGAAGGGAGTGGATGCTGAGAGGGGCTGCCATGGTATTTGGACTAGAAGGGGACTGGAAATAGGCTGATGGAAAAATGAAGAAAACAAAAGAAAAGAAGTAGTATAATGGGTACACTACTTATCAAACTGATTGACAGGTGAGATAAGGATGTCAGGAGCCAATCAGCGCTCACTTCTGGTGTATGTCCTATCTCAGGCCGTGCCCCCTCCCATAGAAGTAAATGGTGAGTTAGCCCTGCCCATCCATGCCCTCAGGCATAGCCAAACACCCCCACTTTGGCACGCCCCCACCCCAAGGATGACAGCCGCCAATCAGCACCCACTTCTGGGTTAGTGCCACACCCACACCCCACCCCACAATGTTAGCATTAGCCACTCGGTGCCCACTTCTGGGTTTGTGCCACACCCACGCCCTCCCACCCTCAACCACACCCCAGCCTACATCACCCTCAACCACGCCACAGCACTTGGGTATACAGGCTTTTCACAGAGACACAGCCCTTGGTATAGAAGCTTTCTCCTAGGACAAGCAGGATGAGTCAGCCACACTTGGTGACATCACCCGACGGCGCCGAGACAGAAGTACTCTCCATAGCTCAGAAGGGCTTTTGCCCTTCTGAGCATGAGCCCACTGGCCCCACCCCCGGGCCCGCCCCTAGCTAGTCAGTTTTCAGTTCTTCCGCCTTGCCAGCAAGACGGACTTTTCTACTCTCCACCAAATCTAAACATTAAGAAATTCTAATTCTCTTCTTACTCGTATGTATATAGTCAGTTTATACTTGCCATTAATGTTTCCAAGGCTTTTTC
The DNA here is from genome assembly GCA_033557465.1 of Ichthyophis bannanicus. Lineage (NCBI taxonomy): Eukaryota > Metazoa > Chordata > Amphibia > Gymnophiona > Ichthyophiidae > Ichthyophis > Ichthyophis bannanicus. The sequence goes on along the minus strand of CM066034.1, from coordinate 787,234,284 downwards.
AGAATTGTTCCAGCGGAGCTTAGATTCCTGCCTGAACAGCTTTCCCACAGGCCATGTGCTCTTGGTCTCAGCACAGTCAGCCTAGCAACAGAGGTCTCCCTGCCGCTGCAATGCCGATCAACTTACCATCGGAAAGGATAAGGCTGGTAAGGAAGCTGGTAGCTCCAGGCAGCAGTAGCCCACGGCAGCCCAGTTTGTGCCGAACAGGCCTCCGTTCCAGGCTAGCATTCTACCGGCAGAAGACCCCAGGGAGAAGAATACTTGCAGAAGGTAGCCCTCACGGCAGCCCGGGATGTGCCTAAGGCCTCCGTCCCCGGCCAGCCTCCTGGGTCCCTCCGGTTTTGTTGCTCCATGCCCGAAGGTTTGCTGCTCTCTTCCTCGGCGGCTCTGAGTGTGCCCTCGGCCTCCACGCACAGACACTGCTGCTCTCCCCAGGGATTGGATTGACGATACTGCTGTGGCCTCTGCTGACCACCCCGGCGGCTCTGAGCGCGCCCTCAAGGGCCTCCGCTCACAGCTCCGCAGCCCTGGACACTCCGGGTGATCTGCTTGCCTGCTTCCTACCGGCCTCGTGACTTCCATGGCGGCGGCCATCTTGCCGAGGTCGTCACAGCTCCCGGCTCCTCCCCTTCAGCGTTATTGTCGGTGCCGATCCAAGCATCGTCAAGGAAGGAGGAGCCTCTCATTCTGGAGACACTCCCACCATTCAGCGCCATGGCCAATCTGACTTGTGCCAATGGATGGCACCGCAAACAGCCTACACCCCTGTGTCTGTGCTGCCGAGCCTCCGTGCCGATGTCACAGTGCCATTGGCTGGAACAGCCCAGCCCCACAGCGCCATTGGCTGGAACAGCCCAGCCCCACTGGCTGGAACCGCGCCAATGGATGCCACCACAGCAGTCAGCTTTCTAGGCTCTGCGCCGGAATAGCTGTGTTCCGGTCCTGACGCTTGTCCTTGATGCTTCATATGAGAGCACCCCGCTATCTGGAAACAGCGCCCCTCGACCACTGAACATCCGGCAGCAGCAAGCATCTGACTTGCTCCCCATGCCACTCCGAACATCACGCGGTAGCAAGGATCTGTCCTGCTCCCCATTGTGTCTCGATCCATATCCGTCTCCATAAAGGCAGCAGGCAAGTTTTGCCTCAGATCGACATGGACAGACCGCTCCTTGAGCCGAGTGCCTTGCCTCCCCTTTGCTGTCAATCTTATTAGGTTTTGCATAGCATTCAGCAGCAGGACTACACACGGACTCCATTGGCGCTCCCCGGCCCCACATGGACTCCATTTGTGCTCCTCTATACAGACCGACCTCAACGCCCATCTATGCCGAGGAAGTGGAGATTAATGAAGGCCACGGCTTCAGTGCAGCTTCCTGCACCATCCCATTCAGGGTAATCTCCACATGCCGGACCACACTCCAAGCCCAATTTGTGCGCTTAGTTCCCTGCACTGATTTCAGGAAAAGAGCCTCTGATGCCTGTCTGCATTACTGCAGCCATTGGCCCTCCTGGCGAGGACCCTCGTTAACCTCCCAAGAAATCAAGGTCACATAACAGTGCTTGGTCTGTGGATTCGTCTAGCCACAAGTGGAGCCTGCACCAAATCTGTTAGCCTGAGAGAAGGCAGTGGTTCCCACCTGGCTGTGGATAGTCTCCATACTCAAGGCCACTGCAGATCAGATGCCTTGGAGAATGAAGTATCGGCAAGCGCAGACCTTCCCCATACTTTCCTCACGGGACCGCACGGATAAGAGCCCCTGGACTCTCCTGCCTTCTTCCAGGAAGGCTGGAATGACGCACAAGAGCTAACGATGGCAGCAATGTGGTGCAGTACACACAGCCAGTGTGTCATGAAACAGAAGTACCCTTCATCGCCACCAAACAGATGCAGTGAACACCACATGGACCTTTTCACCTATCCAGTCAAAGCTCTGTGTGAGACTATAGTGGCAACAGTATGGTGCAGTACACAATGCCAGTGTGTCCAGAAAATGAAGGTCACAGGTTCAAGTCTCAGCTGTGGATCCTGCAGAGCATCTTCCCACACTGAAACTCAATGCCACAGGTGGCAACTCGGTTCGTTCACCCTTGGCTCCGGACACAAGCCTCAAGCGACCTTGTGCCCTCCAGTCGAAGGCTTGGCAATTCACACTCATTCTCGCACTGGTTGGTGCTGGAGCTTCAGGATACAGGAAACTAATATATTACCAACCCCTTCACTTGCCAACCAAGGCAGCCAGGGACATCCTCTCATAGGGGGCACCCCCTGCATAGGCAAGGGTCGGAGTCCAATTCCGCTTGTTCTCCCAACCCCGCAATATCACAGGTTGCATAGGCCTGCGTTCCTCCACCCGCAGGAAACCAATCTGAGGTTGTCCAGGGACGGTTGGTCACTCCACAAAAGTCCATCGACAGCCAGAAGGCCCATGTGGTACACTGGCCATTGGCAGCAGCAAGGGTTGGTCTGTGAGAAGTTATCGGATATCGGTGACTCCCCACACCTTGACAATGAGCTGAACTCTGCCTTGCCATCATGCAAGACACAGGCAACAACCCAGCAAACCGGGCTCCTTGGGGAACCACCAGATGCCTCACATCGACGACAGGTGTGGGAGTGATCATCAACTCCACAGCATCCGTGGCAATCCTACTGTAAAAATGGAGGAACACCTTCAGCGTCATCATGATATGGGGTGCCTCCCTGACCCTGTCGCAGCCTCCATGTCCTAGAGCACAGAGTCACCAGTCTAGGTCCCAACCACAGGCCTCGGAAAACACGGCCTTCCAGGTTAAGCAAGGCCAACAGTAGAACCACATCAGCAGTGGAACCAAGATCCGCAGTTCCCACCTGCGCCCCGCCCTCCAGAAGAGAGCAGTAGCACAATGGTTAATACATTGACTGATAAAACAGGGGTCATAAGTTTGATCCCCCAGTGGGCTTAATGAGTAAGGCTGTCCGAGGCATTACCCGTTACCAGAGCCAACAGGCTTTCACCTGTACAAAACAAAATAAAATAAAAAGGGGCAACAGGCTACCATCAAGAGCATCCCGTGCAAGACAGGCCCTGAGATCTGTGACAAGACAATCCCTGAGCTCCATGTCACTAATCCTAAGTGACCTGTGGCACTGAATGTAAAGGGGCAGGGACTCTTTTTTTATGATAATAGGAACAAAGGTCACAGATTTAATACCTGGGCTGCCAGCCCGGTTGGGGCATGAGCTCACAGCCAGAGTACCACAATGACTCCTCTCTATCTCTCTCTACAGCCTGCCCATACAGGCGACAGCGCCACAACAGACAGGCATCAGTGCCACAACGGCTCTGCCCTCTAGAGCCTGCCCAAACAGCAAGACTACAAGGTGGCCATAGTCCTGTGCTCGCGCACTAGGGATTCAGGGAGAGCCACCAGGCAGACTCAGCTGCCCTCGACCTACCCACCACGTGGTGGACATGAAGGGCACCTGTTAAGTTGTCCGAGCCCTGGCCATCTCCAATAGCAGCGCTACTCCCTAAACACATGGCTATTGGGCCCCTTGATGCTTCCCCCCCCCCAAGGGCCCCTGGATACCCCCCCCCCCAACCTATTGGGTGGACAATGAGTAGCTCGAGAACCTGAGCCGGTCATCACGGAAGCCCTACAATTGAGACCTGACCTGTCGTCTCTTCTTACCAATGCGGCACAATGGAAACTCCATCATGCAAGCTGGCGACGCCTGGCAGCAACCAGCAGGGCGATCGCGGTATCCGACATCTGCACTCAATAGCCTCGCGGCTATCCTACTCAGCTCGCCATCATCTCAAGGATTCCCCCCCTTGCTAATAGGGTCATCACCTCAAGGACTCCCCCAATGGCAGCCATGCAGCCATAACGCTGCAGGCAGAACTGGATGGACCGCCAGTAGGATTATCGCATAGCGGTCCAATCTGCTAGCCCTCTGGCATCCTGGATAGTGCTCCAAACTGCTACCCATGCCCATCGGACTAAAGGATCCCTCCCTCGAGGAACAGAGGCTCCGTACTCGGGTTATCTTCAGAGTCTTACGGGACTACATGCCCACACGGAACAATGCACGTGCACGAACATTGTGCCAGCAACAAGGGGCCCAGCCCTTCATCGCATGTGACCCCAATAAACCTGGCCATCCGGTCTCCCTCTCGGGATATCCGCATGCTCCTCCATTCGCCTGAAGGTGGCCAGGGGCACAAGCAAGGCCTCCATCATCGACTGAACTTCAGAGCAATGCAACTTAAGCATTAATACCACGACTGCTGGCCTGGTCGGGTGTGCCTGGGCAGGGGGTAGCCGTTCAGATCTTGAGACAGCTATGCGTTTGTCCATGTTGCCTGCACGGGTTGCAGTTTGGCGATGGACCTTTGGTGCAGTTAGTTTGGCGATGGGTCCTTTGGCACAGCTAAGTTCTGCGTTCGCAATTCCTACCCTTACTGGTGGCGGCTCTTGTAGCCTGCTCAACTTGAGGCGACGCCTGTCCCTGCTCGCAGTGGCTACCCTAACGCTACTGCTCAGGGAACTCTATCTCCTGCTCCCTGCGGCTGCCCGTTGGGATCATACACTTCACAATCACCGCGGCAACAGAGATGCACTCCCGCAATCACAGCGGCTGCACCTGCATGCATGGCGACTGCATGTACCACGTCCACTATCGCCACCAAGTGCTACATCTCATGGGGGCAAAACCTTTGTTGATTCGCATTTGTACTGACCCCATTGGTGCACTATGCTTCGGTGTCGTGACACCCTGCCTAACGCCATGGTGTCACCCTACCTAATGCTATGGTGTCGCCCTGCCTAGCGGTGGGATCCTGGGGTTCCTGGGCACACCGATTAAAACTTCCAGCCTTGATAGAGTCTCCGCCATAAAGGTATAGCCCGCTGGTTAACACAGTGGCTTCCAAAGCAGGGGTCATGGGTTTGATCCCTCGGCCTCATTTTCGAATCTCCAGCCTTGATAAAGTATCAGCCGTAGAGGTGTACCCCTCTGGTTACTGCAATTGCTCCAGGGCATAATGCTACGGTGTCGCCCTACCTCACGCTATGGTGTCGCCCTACCTAACGTGGGACCCCAGGGTTCCTGGGCACACCAATGACACTTCCAGCCTTGGTAAAATATCCGCCATAGATGTATAGCCCACTGGTCAATACAATGGCTTCCAAGGCGAAGGTCATGAGGTCAATCCCTCGGCCTCATTTCAAACTCCCAACCCGGGTAGAGTGGCAGCCATAGAGGTTAGCCCTCTGGTTAATGCAATGGCTTCCAACGCATTGGTCATGAATTTGATCCCTCAGTGGCCTCATTTTCTGATCTGGCCCTCAGCCTCCCCCTTCCACCGCATCACTTGCCAGCTTGGGAGGCACCAAGTGTGGCTGACTCATCCTGCTTGTCCTAGGAGAAAACTGAGTTACTTACCTGTAACTGGAGTTCTCCGTGGACAGCAGGATAAGTCAGCCACACATACCCACCCACCTCCCCTGGAAAGGGGTTGACCTTCGAACTGTGCCTGCCTCCTAGCGGCTAAGACTCAGCTAGGAACAAACTGATTGGCTAGGGGCGGGCCCGGGGGTGGGGCCAGTGGGCTCATGCTCAGAAGGGTGAAAGCCCTTCTGAGCTATGGAAAGTACTTCCGTCTCGGTGCCGTCGGATGACGTCACCAAGTGTGGCTGACTTATCCTGCTGTCCATGGAGAACTCCAGTTACAGGTAAGTAACTCCGTTTTTCTTTCTAAATGCAATTAACACATCTTTGTTAGAGAAACCAGTGCTGTCCATGTGATAGAATTTTGCTTTTAAGACCTCACTGTTAGGGAGAAGTATTCTGGCAGCCCCTGTAGTTCAGACTGACATACAGAGAGAGACCAGAGTTCAAATCCCACCACAGCTATTTATTTTTTAGTGGCTTTGAGAAAAAAAACAATACAGAGAAAACAAGTCTGGACATGTTTCTAGGAAAGGATATGGTAACACATGTGATTGGTAGAAAGAACAGGCTATACTTTAAAACACCACAGGATTTGTGGAATAAATCCACTGAAGATGTTAGCAAAATAAAAAGAATAGTCAAAGCATGGCAATCATGAAGGAAACCTTATTGAAGAGCATTTACTATGACCCCAAAGCAATAGGGAGCTTTGGGGCATAAATCCTCTATTTCAAGCTGCTAAAAAGCATGATGAAACAGTCAACAGAAACGATGTAGTTAGATGGTCTACAGGACAAGATGCTTATACTTTACACAGACCTGCTAGAGTCCATTTTAAAAGAAACAAGACGATCGTGTCAGATGTGGATGCGCAATGGCAGGCTGATTTAGTTGATATGACATCCTTGTCCCATTATAACAATGGCTACAAATACATCTTAACAGTGGTAGACATCCTGTTAAAATATGCTTGGGCTGTAAGTTTAAAATCGAAAACCGGTCATGAAGTTGCTAAAGCCTTTGAAAAAATATTTAATCTAGGTCGTATACCTGAAAAAATACAGACAGACAAGGGTAAAGAATTTTTAAATAGTTCTCTGAAGAATTTATTAAAACAAAGAGGGGTTCAACATTTTGTAACCAATAATGATGTTAAAGCAGCGGTGGTAGGTTTAACAGGACTTTGAAATCCAAAATGTGGCATTATTTCACAGCACACAACACCTTTAGGTACCAAGACGTACTGCAGGCTTTTGTGCACAGCTATAATCAGTTTTCACAGAACAATAAAGACGAGGCCTATAGATGTGACATATACAAATTCTCTGCAGATCTGGAAAAGAGTCTACGGTGATAGCATCAAACGTAAGCACACCAAGAACCCCTTAAAGAAAGGAGATCATGTAAGACTTTCAAAAACTAAAGGAAAATTTGAAAAAGGTTACGAGCAAACATGGACTGACAAGGTATTTATAATAACGGACATTTTAAACAGGGAACAGAAAGCGACATACAAGATACTGTCGGCGCGCCCCCGTGTGGCCAGGCGGTTGCCTAGGGCTACAGGGGAGGCGCCGATTGTCCTTTGTTGAAATTAGCCCGATAGCATGTAGTTGTGTCCCCGAAAGGATTAGAGCCAAGTGCAAAGGTCGCAGGAAATATTTCTTTATTTTTAGAAACAAGGATTTCCTAACCGGTTCAATTCTTTGACATGAATTGATTGAAGTTGACCAAAACAAAATTCAGGATACTTCTCCAAATAACAGCACACAAGCCTATTATACAGTCTTTGGCTTGATACAGCTTTGAAACTTGCTTTCTGATAAAACACTATATACAGCAGTATTCTGTTTCCTGGTCTCCAGGAGGCGCTATACAATCCTCTGTTACTTCACAGTAGGTGTAGCAAAACTTCCTGGCCCACCTAGATACTTTCCCAAGCAATAGAATTATTTTCCAATTATAACACAAACTTTCAGCACAGCTTCTTCCCAAGCAGCTTTAAACAGGACAGCTACTTTTAAAAGCACAGCTAAAAAGTAATGGGCTTTAAAATGTCCTTGTAAAAGAACTTCTGGCTCATTCCAGATAACACTCTTCCTTCAGTTCTTTTACTTAGCACGAGGTAACACAGATGCATTCAGTAATCAAGACCAGCTGGGTTTCTTTCTGCTTTCAAACCCTATTTGGTTCCTTTATACTTCTTTAGCACAGATTGCACAGCTTATTTCCATGTCTGAGACATTGTCTAAATCCACAGTGTCTCCCAAGTCCATATCCTCCACACTAGACTCTTCTTGGTAACTGTTTCCCCTGGTATCTTCCTGAGAAGCCTCACTAGCTTGCACAGCTTTTAGGAGCTTCTCCCAGGTACCCTTAACAGTATGTGAGCTTGTGGGGGAAGGGCAGGAAAAACCCTCTTTGTCTAATAAGCCTTTCAAACGTTGTAAAGGGCTCACCTTATTAGTGCTGCTTTTCCTCCTTATAGATTCCTTACTAGGAGAAGAGTTGAGCCATGAACTCTTGGAGAATATTTCCTCCTCTGAGGACTCCTCCCCTGAGCTTTCCACTGGCCTTGTCAGCTCTTTGCTCCTGGTTCTCAATTGCTTCTGTGCAAGGGATTTCCATGGGTTTCTTGTCCTTCCTTCCTTCCTGGAACCCTCGTGTCCTCTGTGTCTGTCCTCTCTCTCTCATACGGTTCCTCCTTCTCTCTCCCCTTCTCTCCTGTATAAGTGCAGCTTCTGTTCCTAAATGTTTGGGGCTGTCCTATCCCCTTTGACTCCTCCCCAAACCACTCCCTTCTCCTCCCTCTATCTCCATGGGAACAGGGCGTGTGCTTAGGTCTGCACTTCTCTGTGAGAAATCTTTACCTTTAGTGTTGGTGTTAACCCTTTCAGTGCCTGCAGTTTTATGGGTAAAAGAAAAAAAAGGCAGTTTTCCCTTTTTTTTTCTGCCCTCAGCGGCTGCTTCTCCACCACAATACATGATTATGATGGTGAAGCCATACAAGGTTCTTTTTATCCTGAAGAATTGCTAAAAGGCACCCCGCAACAGGACAGAATATACCGCATCAATAAGGTTCTAAAGGTAAAAGGATATGGGAGGAATAGAGTCTACCTCGTGAAATGGAGGGGATAGTCTATTAAATTTAACAGTTGGGTTAAAGCATCAGAGATTCAAGATATGTGATTTATTTTTTCTTTTGAAGCAGCATTAAAATAAAATTAAAAAAGAAATGGATGATGGTGGCTTTTATATCACACTGCCTAGCAATGCCTCAGCAGGTGTGTTTTCCCAAAATACTAGCTCTAATTTTACCATACAACTAGCAAGGCCTTTGGACTTACAAGGACAGTGGGAAGAAGGGCTCATGGAAATACAATATCCCAACACCTGGGAGAATATTAAGGAAGATCAAAAGTATGTTGTCACCTCTGCAGCAGGAAATATACAGCACCACATTATAGTCAGGAGAGGACATTATGTGACCACGCAGTGGAATCCATGAATCATGACATTAGCAACATCTATAAATATAGATGATGCTCAGGTTTCTGTGATGTACATACTTGGTAAAGGCTTTCTCTATTTCATCACTTTTACAGGCAGAATCCATTAGATCATCAACAATAACCAAGTTTACTTTATTGGTTGGAAACATTCGTTCATCATTAAAAGTATCAGGAAAAGTGTCCATAAATGTAATAAAAGGATATTTATTTAACATCTCTTTATACAAAGGTTGCCAGTAACTGTAACACCATACAATATTGTTAGGTTTGACAGTCAATACACGACCAGTGTGTTCTAACAGCTTTTTAACAAAGAAGCTCTTGCCTGAATTGGATGGCCCAGCTTAAATACAAGAAAAAGGATGTGACCAGCGCACATCCATCACACTAGTATCTGTAGGGTAATGTGTTAAAGCCATCCTCCAACTTCACCCTTTTGTCATACACAACCTTTTGTGTTTTTTAAATCACACCAGTCTCTATTGTCCAACCCTTTTTGTTTCTTATAATACCAGGTTGCTGTACTCTTATCTTTTTCTGGGGTAAATCTGCTGCCCCAGGCTTGTAGTCCAAAACTAGATCTTTCAAACTAGTGAAAGTGATTTTCTGGCAGTTTTCTACGTTTAACGTAATCTCACTTTCATACAGGTCTTCCCGCTTGACAGCTTGTAACCACTGTTCCCTCTAAGCTGTGCGCGTGTGCGCGCGCACACACCTCGCCGAGAGAGCGCACATACTTTACAACAGAGCGCAAAAAATTACGGCTCTGATTCTGAGAGAAAACAACACAGACGTCTTACAATTTAAAAGTTATGATTGTAATTACTAGAAATTTCCCGCTTCATTTAGTAATCGTCTATTTTCATTTAATTTGATTAAAATCAATGTGGTGTACATACTGTATTCTGACGTGTAGTCACATTTTAAAGTATATAACTCTGAGTGTCGTTATGTGGCGCACAAAAATTCAACCTTCCTTCAAAAGCTGCACACAGCTGATATTTTATGCGCACACAGCCTACAGAAAATTAGAGGGAACATTGCTTGTAACCATATGTTTTAGGCCCCACTGTTACAAACTCTGTGATATGTTCATCTGAGGGTATCTCACTTGTGAGCTCGCCTAAATAATCACCCAAAGATGGGTTCCAATCTCCCTCTCGACTTAGAAATATCACAGAATCTGTATCATGGTACAGGCAGCCTCTTGCAAACTATCCAGAAGATTGTGCAACTCCAGGCATGTATAAGCCGTTGTAAAACAGGCAATGAAAACATTGGTGCTACCCGACAATATACAGCGGCCTTTTGAGTGCCTCCAAGATACACAGGCTGTTTCATCATCAACAAAATCACATGATGAAATCTCAAATTCAGGAGAAAACAGATATTTAAAGATATCATCAGGTTCTCTCACAATGCTTGTGGTAGGCAGGTTTGTTCTTTGATCAAATTTACCCCACAGGGAATTTAAGAAAAGTTTTGCTATTTGACGCTTAGCAGGGTTTACATTAATCTGGTCTACACGCAAACACACCCCCTCTTTTCTAAAGAAAGCAGCTATGTACACATTTTGTTTTTCAGTATTGTTGCACCACCAAGGGTAGCCAGAAGCCTCTTGTTTTTGATGGAGGTGCATTTTGATGTATTCGAAAAAGAGCTTATCAGATTTTTGCTAGACATGCCAGATTTCATAGATTTCAACCACCACATGCCCTTTTGCAATGGCTAAATTCATCTCCACCGTACACCAAGTCCCCACAAAAGCTCTCTCCTCATCCGTTTGGGCACACATTTCCTGTTGCCGTGTGTCAGCACACATATGACACAGTGGAAAATAAGCTTACCGCCCAACCGTATGGGTAACACCGGGAAAAAGAGCTTTCGTGGAAGATATACTTTTGCTTTTATAAAACCAAAGTAATTTGTAGTGGGGCCAAATTTGTCATAAATGATTTGTGGATGGCCTATTGGATATTCCTTTGTTTTATTGACAAAAGGGTATAGACTAGTAAAATCATAGTAGCGTATTTTTTCCCTAGGTCTTGTTTTGTGGTACAGACAAATGGCATTTGTTCTACCCCCAAAAAGGGCATCTTGTGGAATCAGAGGTTGCGGTAATGCTGTGTCAGCCAGGAAACCTGCACAGCCCCTGTCATTTTCTTTGACCATCTGTTTCCACTCGTGCTCCCATAGACTTCTGACCTTGAACCCCTGGCTTTCCAGGAATGCAGCTTTTAGCTGTGTTTTGTAATAAAGAAAACCATAGGTCGTGGCTGTTACAGGATTCTGGTCTTTATCATTATAACAACTTGGACAGCCATGATGAAAACAACCATTAAATTCAAAATCAATAAGTATCCTTCAAATGGCCCAGAATGTCGCAGCTAGGATAATAATGGGAACGAGAGTGACTGACCACATCACCCCAATGTTGATCGACCTTCATTGGCTTCCAGTGGCTGCTAGGGTACAGTACAAGATGTTAGTAACAACGTTCAAGCTGATCAACGACATAGCACCCTCGTTTCTATCCTCCCTTATCAACACTCAGCCAGCAAATAGGAATAGAAGATCTAACAACTTGGGCACCCTGCAAGTCCCTAACGCAATACGAACTGTGAAAACAAGTACATGTCGCAGAGCCTTCTCTTTCGCTGCACCCACTATATGGAATCAGCTCCCTGTTGACCTGCGGCTAACTCAGGACATGAAGAGCTTCAGGAAGGTTAAAAACCCACCTATTTAAATGCTATTACAACCAGCCATAACTCACAAAACCCAGAAAACAACAAAGTAAACTGATAAATATACACATTATAGATCCGCCTTGTATAACCATGTAAAGCCATGTAAAATGTGATTTTTCCCCAATCTGTAATCTGTAAATATGTATTTAAATGGTAAATGTAAATAAGTTTACCCCCAAAACAGTAACCATGTGTGCCGTGACCTCCCATTCCTCTATGTATTATACTCCCCCACTGTCCTGATCGACTTATCCCAAAAGAAGAATCAAACCGCTACTGATCGCTGGAAGCAGCGGTATATAAATGTGTTCAAATAAAAAAAAAAAGCTGTTTCTACCCCATCAATCACTGCATAGCCATCAAGAAAATAAGACCCCACCTTTTTTTTGCCACCTTTCAGAGCATGTGTGATCTGTATATTTTCTTTGACCTCTACATATATCAGCCATTGAATAGAGGGGGATGAATATCTCTTTGTCTGCCGGTGATAGTTATCTGGTGGAATGAGTGCCACAGTCTTGGGTTCTAAAAACATTAATCTGAACATAGCTATACATACAGATACAAGGGTTATATATTGGAAAGGGTCTAAATAACTTGTTAGAATTTCTGAGACATCACCCTGCTCTACAACCACTTCTTTCTCTGTCATTTTCATGATTTCAGCTCGGTAGAGAACACAGGCCTGCCGCAAAATAGATACATCCTGCTAGCAGTAATAAGCCAACTCTTTTTGCAAATTAAAGGTTTTATGCTGATTGTCCTTGTACCATTGTAAAAATTCCTCTTTTTCTTCAGGCAACATGTTTCCCACACCCTAATGTTCAACACCCGGCATGGGGCCCACATAATTTTGATTTTCCAGAGTATTAAAAAAGTGTGGAAAGTACCCCTTGCTGTCTGTAAAACCCATGGCTTGTGGAAGTTTGCTAAGTTTCATAGGCAGGAAATTTAGAGAGTCTATAAAACAGATAGTCAAAGGTTCAACGGTAATTTGTAAAAGTTTAGCACCTTGAACCAGCAGCCCTGTGCTCATCTTTTCCTTTAGCAGTTGTTTAAGAACAAAATAACCGTCATAACCTTTGGAATTATGGGCTATGAAGGTGTAGCCTTTAAATTTTTTGTCACCAGAAATCTGTATAAAGGCAGAAATACATTCGAGGCCCTTGAATTCCCAGTTTCTTTCATCATTTAAGTCCGTCGTATATATGTAATTAGGGACATGCCAGTCTGTTTCTTGCATACATTCACAATCATAAAAAATATACTTTTCAGATGTTTCAGTTTTACCAATAGGGGTTATAAAACATAAGTGGACGCCATCCCCGGTTAAGGGTTCACTGCATAGTTTACAATGTCGACCCTTGCACTTATGTTCTTGTCCACATAAGACTCACATTTCTGGCACAGTATCTTAGATAAACACGCCACTTCTTTTTTCAGAGCCAAATACGTGTGTCTATCTAAACACTCTTTAGAACAACAAAAGAGTTTGCAATTAGGACATCTCTGTTGTACACCAACATTATTCGCACAAGTTTAGTGTCAAACAAAGACATAATGTGCAATTATGATCATGACTGTACGGTTTCTGACAGTAACTACAGAAGTTGCGTTCTCCATAGAATTTTTTACATCGGTTATACCACAGAAATGGTCATCGTGTAGCAACAAGAACACAGTCTTAGGGGACACAGGTCTGTCTGATGTCTTAAAACAAACTCATGAATTTGAGTAAAGGACAATGCGTATGTTTATCTTTAAATGCTGTTCAAATATTGCTACATCATTGAGCATGACTTTTCTATGTATCGGCCATCCCAACTCATTATGTAGTTTTTTAGCACCTTCTAACAGTTCGACATCTGTCATTTTTACCAGTGACATGAGGGCTGTGAGGCTACCTGCAAAACACAGATTATTATCAGTGTTATTCAAGTCTATCAAATACATCCTTTTCTTATGAATAATTTGGCTAAATGGTATAGTCTTTAAGACCCTACGAGCCCCCCCCCCCCAACCCTGATTTCTTATGACAAGTACAACAACAGGGAATATATCACAAACCTAGATTTCTCTGACTCTGAAGGAGTTTAGCGATCTGATCTAAGAAATCAGCATCTAATGCTTCTGGGTTTAACTTTCCAGAATACAAGGAATTGTAAAAAAGAGATGAATGTAGATGCACCTGTACATAATCACTAGGTGAAACTCTGCTGCTAACCTCATCCAGAATATGCTGAATACCTTGCCGAATGGCATTTTGAGCCTCAGATAATGATGTTACCCTAAATTAATAAACCAAAATTCCTCTGAATAAATTACACCATTAAACTTGTCCAATTTACGATCCCACCTTTTCACAAACTGAACATAGCTAACTGGTTCTGATTGACCATGGTACAGGCCAATCATAGCAAGCTCAAAGTCCTAAACGTCAAAAACACTGACTTCAATAAAATGGCCGAGTACTTAAAGGAGGAGATGACGGGGTGGAAGGAGATAAGGGAAGTGAAATTGCAATGGGCTAAACTAAAGGCGGCAATAAAAGGGGCAACAGATAAATATGTAAGAAAAGTAAATAAAAACAAGAGAAGGAAACCTATTTGGTTTTCCAAAGAGGTGGCTGCTCAAATAAAGGCAAAAAACACAGCTTTTGCAAAATTCAAAAGCTTGCAAACAGAAGAACACAGAAATGAATACAGGATCAAGCTCAAAGAGTCTAAAAGAGAAATAAGGATAGCAAAATCAAAGGCAGAGGAAAAGATGGCTAAAAATGTTAAGGGTGGTGACAAAACTTTCTTCAGGTACATTCGGGAAAGGAAGAAGATCAGAGTTGGAATTGCAGGACTCAGAAGTGCTGGGAAAGGACTCGTGGAAAGTGACACTGAAAAAGCGAAATTGCTAAACACATACTTCTGCTTTGTTTTTAGTAAAGAAGATCCTGGAGATGGACCAGCTGTGACTCCCAAATATAAAAATAGGAATGAAGTAGATACCACACCATTCACAGAAGATGAGGTGTTAGAACAACTTGCTAAACTGAAAGTGGACAAAGCTATGGGACCGGATGGGATACATCCCAGGATACTAAAAGAGCTCAGAGAGGTTCTTGCAGGACCGTTAAAGGATGTCTTCAACAGATCCTTGGAAACAGGAGAGGTTCCTCAGGACTGGAGAATGGCTAATGTTGTACCTCTACACAAAAGTGGTGACAGGGAAGAAGTGTCAAACTACAGGCCCGTGAGCCTTACCTCGGTGGCGGGAAAAGTAATGGAGGTGCTCCTGAAAGAGCGAATAGTGAACTTTCTCAAAACCAACAGGTTGTAAGATCTGAGGCAACATGGTTTTACCGAAGGACGGTCTTGCCAAACAAATCTGATTGAGTTCTTTGACTGGGTGACCAAGGAACTAGATCTAGGGCATGCAATGGATGTCATCTATCTGGATTTCAGCAAAGCCTTAGATACTGTTCCTCATAGGAGGCTTGTCAATAAACTCAGTAGCTTGGGGATGGGTCCCAAGATAGTAAACTGGATTAGAAATTGGTTGACTGACAGACAACAGAAGGTGATGGTACATGGAGCTCACTCGGATGAGAGGAAGGTGATTAGCGAGGTGCCCCAGGGTTCGGTCCTGGGCCCGGCACTGTTCAATATATTTGTGAGTGATATTGCTGAAGGACTGAATGGAAGTGTCTGTCTTTTTGCAGATGACACAAAAATTTGCAACAGAGTGGACTCCCGAGGGAGTGGTTAACATGAGGAAAGATCTACAAAAGCTGGAAGACTGGTCTAATACTTGGCAACTACGATTTAATGTGAAAAAGTGCAGTGTCATGCACTTGGGTAGCAGAAATACAAGGGAAATGTACACGATAGGGGGTGAGAGGTTGGTATGCACGGTTCAGGAGAAAGACCTTGGTGTGATTATCTCTGATGAGCTCAAGGTGGCAAAACAGTGCGACAAGGCAGTGGCAAAAGCCAGGAGGATGTTGGGCTGCATACAAAGAGGGATTACCAGCAGAAAGGAAGAGGTACTTATGCCACTGTACAAGTCACTGGTAAGGCCTCACTTGGAATACTGTGTTCAGTTTTGGAGACCATATCTTGCAAAATATGTAAAAAGACTGGAAACTGTTCAGAGAAAGGCGACCAAAATGATTTGGAGCCTGCGTCAGAAGCCTTATGAGAAGAGACTTGAAGACCTAAATATGTACACTTTGGAGGAGAGGAGGGACAGGGGAGATATGATTCAGACCTTTAAATACTTAAAGAGAAACGATGAACAAACAAACCTCTTCCAAAGACGGGGAAGCTGTAAAACTAGAGGACATAACATGAAGCTGCAAGGTGGTAAATTGAAAGGCAATGTCAGGAAATATTTCTTCACTGAAAGGGTGGTGGATGCTTGGAATGCCCTCCCGATGGAAGTGGTGGGGGCAAACACGGTGATGAAATTCAAAACGGCATGGGATAAACACAGTGGATCCCTTTACAGCAACAGGATAAAAACAAAATAAACGGTACCATCTAACTTCTGAACCATCTAACATCTCAACAAATAGGGGTGTCCTACATGGAGTGGTGGGTTCACCCCTAAACAAAGACATGGGGAGGGGTGGCCTGCACAAAGCGACAGGTGCACCTACTCTTGCCATCTTGCTGGGCAGACTAGATGGACCATACTGGTCTTTATCTGCCGTCACTTACTATGTTACTATCATTATTCAGAGGGGTCTAATGCAAGATTATTTGTTCTGTCCTCTGAAACACGATGATCAAAGACACGGCTTTCACCACGCTCTCCATATTCTGTATCGGCGTGTGTAGATTCGCCGTCAGAAAAACTTTTGCTGTTTGATCTTTTCCTGTTAGACTTCTCTTCCATAGTCGCTGATTTTCTAACATTTTCTCGATCTGAAAAAGAAAACGTAGGGGCTAATACTTTTTTTTTTCTTTTACAGCGGTCTTAAAATCTAGGCGAGGGATAAAGCCTGAATACTCACTATTTTGCTTGTCTTTTGGCTTTCGGTAAGGTACCGTCTGTTGATTAGGTTGGTCATCTTGTTTTGTAGCATCTTCTTGGTCTAAAATAAAAAATATTAAAGGTTGAGACACATTATGAAGAGCATAGCTGCTGGAAAATTAAAAAACACATGACATACCTTTTAACTTTCTTTGCTGTCTTCGTTTTGTAAGAGAGAGCCTATTTGTAAAACACGTTTTCTGCCCGTTTTTAAAGACTATCATAAATTCAGAGACAGAAACATTACATAACCAGTATTTTTAAAAAGTAAGATTCATATCGACTCACAATGTTGGTGTCTGAAGCACATGGTTCTGATATGGCCTCCTTACCATCTATAGACTGCGTGATCTGCTTTGTAGCAGCTTCCTGGTCTTTAATATTTAAAAAAAAAAAACATAAGACACATTATAAAGAGCATGGCTACTGGCAAATTTAAAAACACACGACATACCTTTTAACTTTCTTTGCTGTCTTCGTTTTGTAAAAGACAGCCTATTTGTAAAACCCGGTTTCTGCTCCTATTTTTAAAGACAGTCATAAATTCAGAGACAGAAACATTACATAGCTAATATTTTTAAAAAGTAAGACTCATATCTACTCACCATATTGATTGATGTCTGAAGAGGTGCTGATGTTACAAGCTATAGAGACTATGTGATCTTTTCTGGCAGTTGAAATGTGCTGCGCCTTTTTAAATGAAATTCTTTGATGGGATTTACAGCCCCCAGACTCTTTAACTGAAACATCTCTGGATCTCTGGCCTATTATTTTATGTGTCACCCCACCCCACAGCTAATTCACACCACACCATTTTTTTTCTTTTTTCGCAGACAGTACATTGTAATAGATGCTATATATTGTGTATGTGGACCTATGTGGCTAATACACATTCCCCCATTCCCAGACATTCTCCACATTCTTATCATTTGGCCTATTGTGTAGGCCACGCCCTGATAATTCACACGGTACCAGTTTTTCCAGACAACTTATTGTAGGTTTAACTAGGAATTCCTAAAACACACCACAAAGCTGTAGGTTCAAAATGTTTTATTTCAAATAAAATGTTTTCATCTTGTGAACTGATTCATTTGAGCATTACAGGTTTCTGGAAATACATACATTTTCATAAAAAGTCAATTTTTACAGAACTTGGTGTTTTTTTAAAGAACGATATATAATCTCTGTCACAGATTAAACCTTCCACTAGCTCCATATCACAGTCTGCCACAGATCTAAGAAAAATATTGAGCAGTTGTCCTGGATTTCTACTGGTATTAAAATCTCTGATGAGTTCAAACAAAAAATTCAAATTTTCATAAACTAGGTCAGTTGCTTTCATTTTATGACCAACAATCATGGCAACATTTACAATAGGTCCTAGACACAACCTGTTACAAGTTTTATGGATTTTCTGTTGTATTTCCTTGTGCCCCCACCTCAGGCAATCATGATGTCTTTGCCCTGGAGCATGTATTAGACAAGCTGCACAGTCTCTATGCATAACGTCCTGCCAGCATTTCTTGATAATACAGCACACCGTTGCTTGTATAACAGATTTAAATGTGTTTATTTCTTCAGGTTTTGATTGTCCTTTTGGCTGACTATGACATCAAATGCCTCCCTTTGATATGTACAGAGAAAGCACAAGCAGCGTAGATTGATTGCCTGTATGTACTTTAGCTCTTGTAGGAGCGGAGATTCGTTACTTCCCTACAAAAACAAAATGGGGTCAGTGTGAAATGAACTGCCTCTTCTATAACACTTTTCTACAAAAACAAACAAACAAGGACTTCTCTTACCTCTGCTGATCCTAGTTCTTCCAGTAAACAGGTTGTTTCTGCATCTGCCGCGGCATAATATAATTCTGTGTCCTCTGGATCCGTTGCGTAGTCACCCGGTAAGTTGATTTTGGTGCCTGACTCACAAAGATCTTGAGAGTCAAACAACTTTTGGGCATCTGGTAAATATTCAACCCCTGATAATTCATGCTCAGACTCTGCCGGACTCTCCTGTTGTTCAAATGGATTTTCTATCAGTGGATAACCCTCTGCTGCGGCATCATGATCCTTAAGAAATAATGTTATTCACCCTGTTGGAAATTCTGCTTGGTGTTCCAAAAAGAGCCATTTTTTCTTTTTGAATCTCTGTGTTAGAATTTTCCCCACACAGGACACACAGCCTTACACGGGAGGATGTAGTAAAGGCTGTTAGTGTAGCTGGGTTTAAAAAAAGGTTTGGACAAGTTCCTGGAGGAAAGGTTCATAAACCATTATTAAGAAAGGACCCTGGATATCAATGCTTGACCCAATACAAGCATTGTGGAACCTGTGTCTTTTGGGGAAACTGCTAGGTACGTATGACCTAGATTGGCCAATGTTGGAAACGGGATACTGGCCTTGATGGACCTTGGTCTGACCCAGTATGGCATATCTTATGTTCTTACCTGCGTTGGCTTGTTTTTGGGGCCACTCTATAGCATCCCATGCGGATGTGTCCCGTTTCCTTAAGGCGGTTAAAGTGGTTCATTCTCCGGTTCGGCCTCTGGTATCTGCATAGGATCTGTCCCTCGTCTTAGGGGTTTTGATGTGGGCTCCTTTTGAGCCGCTTAAGCACATCACCGTGAGAGATTTAATGCTTAAAAACAGTGTTTCTAGTAGCAATGACTTCGGCACGGAGAGTATCTGAATCACAAGCACTGTCCTGCAGGGACCCTTATCTTTCCTTCTCAAATGAAGAGGTCTTCTTGCATACTGTTCCTTCTTTCCTTCCAAAGGTACTTACGTCTTTTCATGTCAATGAGCCAATTTTCCTACCGTGTTTTTCGGAGGATCAGTGTGCAGGCGAAAATAAGGGACTCCGTTATCCGGATTTTGGCAGAATCCTTTGACAGTATCTTCGGGTAACCAATCCTTTCCATGTCTCGGATCATCTTTTCATGCTTTTTGCTGGACCCCTAAAGGGTCAAGCTGCTTCCAAGCGCACAATCGCTCGGTGGTTGCGGTTGGCAATTGAATCAGCGTACATACTTAATGGGAAACCTGTTCCTATCGGTCTCCAAGCACACTCTAAGTGAGCGCAAGCTACGTCTTTGGCCGAGTGCTCTCAGGTTCATCCTCTTGATATCTGTCGGGCAGCCACGTGGTCCTCCCTGTCCACTTGTGCGTCACTATCGACTCGATACTCAAGCTCGGGAAGAAGCGCAGTTCAGAGCAAAGGTTGTCTCGGCGGCTCTTCCCACCCAAAGGGCAGTTAGCTTGGGTACTTCCCACTTGTCTAGATTGGTCTAGCGGGATGTACTGGAAGGAGACATTTTCACTTACCATTAATTTCCTTTCCTGGAATCCTGCTAGACCAGTCCAGGACCCTCCCTATTCTGACTATCTGGTTCAGAGGTGTATGGCGCAGCAGCCAAGACTTTGCAGCAGAGTGCTATCGCCTCTTGTAAATATTAATGTTTGGGGGTTTTGAATTTTTTGCTTCATGGTTACATCTGTTTTCCATTATGGCTTGTTACAATACTGGAGCGCCCTCTACTGGGGGTAACTAGATAGGCTGTTCCCTGGTAATTTCAGGCTACTGGTATTTTTTTATTTGTCTCTGTCTCCAACATCTGCTGGGAGGGGGACTAAACCCACTTGTCTGGACTGGTCTAGCAGGATTCCAGTAAAGGAAATTAACGGTAAGTGAAAATTTCTTCATACTGCTTTTGACCGGGTCAAAGCGGCGTACATTCAGGTATGGTATATATTTCCCTTGTCCCCGAAGGGCTCACAATCTACATGTTGTACTTTAGGCAATGGGAGGTTAAATGGCTTGCCCAAAGCCACAAGGAGCACCCGTGGGACCAGGGGCGGCCCAAGGGGGGTGCGGGGCCATGTGCGGAGACTCGGTGCGGGGCCTCATTTGCATAAATATTTGCATAATGTTACCATACACTAACGTTTAGTAAACATGCCTCTTAATGAGTGTATGAATAAAGAAAGACTAAAAGACTTCTACATTACTATAATCCAGTGCCAACCGCCAGACACATTAGGAACTACTACAAACACTACCCATTTAGAACCCATAGCAAACCCGCCGTATCCTAACAGCACTACCAGGACTCATAAAGCACCATACCCTAACTATCAAAAGGAAACACTGCAAATATTAAACCAATACATTTCAGAGAACAACAATACATGACCTACTGGTGAAAGAGAACAAGTGGCAATGTCAAATAGGAATTACATAAACAGAATACCTCAGCTCAGTTACACATGCAGAACATAGACCATCACCAAACAAGGAATCACAATTTAGAAACAGGAAGACAATAATTAAACTGGGAATCCCAAAAGCCAAAATTGGAATGTACAACACTGTAGAAATAAAACTATACATTAATTTGCTCTTGTACTAAACAAAGCGCAGACGTTAATGATGCACATTTCCCAGAGCTGACATATTCCAATTAATAAATTCAAAATAAAGAGATATTTTTCTAACTTTTGTGCATTTTTTTTCAGCTGCAATTGCTCCAGTCACTTTCTTCTGGTTTCTTTGTGTCTTCCGCTAACTCTCCATCGTCTGCTGTCCATTTGTCTTTTCTTCTCTCTTCTAGTTTTTTTCCATTCTCTCTCTACATCTGCTTTAACATACTAATCTTTCTCCTTTTGCTCTTTCCTCATTCCTATTTCATCTACTCAAATTTTACCCCTCCATTCTCAATCCCCACTTACTCTCCCAATATCCGGCCAATTGTAGATTTGTCTTCCCTCCCACACAAAATATTTTTTCCCTCTCCATTTCCCTCTCCCAGCTCCATCCCATTCTAATCCTCCTCCAACATCAGCTCCATTCTAGTTCCAGTTCCACCCAGCATCCGCTCCCTTCTAGTCCCCGCATCAGCCCATTTCCAGTCCTAGCCCCCCATAAGCCCATTTCCAGTCCTATCCTAGACCCACCATCAGCCTATTTCCAGTCCTAGCTCCCCCATCTATTTCCAGTCCCATCCGAGTCCCTCCATCAGCTCATTTCCAATCCCAGCCTCCCATGAGCCCATCAGCCCATGTCAAATCCTAGCTCCCCTCCACTCAGCCCATTTCCAATCCAAGCCCCCCATGAGCCTACTTCCAGTTCTAGCCCCTTCATGAGTCCATTTCAATCCAAACCCCCACCACAGCCCATTTCCAATCTTAGCACCCCCACAACAGCCAATTTCCAGTCCTATTCTAGCCCCTCCATCAGCCCATTTCCTGTCCTAGCCCCCCCACTCACCCATTTTCAGTCCTAGCTCCCTCCCCCTCACAACCCATTTCCATTCCCAGCCCCCGTCCCCATCAGCTATTTGCAGTTCAAGCCCTCCTTCCACAGCCCATTTCCAGTCCTAGCAACCCCCCCAGCCCATTAACAGTCTTAGCCCCCCCCCAGCCCATTACCAGTCCTATCCCCCCATCAGCCTATTTCCAGTCCTAGCCCCCCATAGCCCATTACCAGTCCTAAACCTGCCCATCAGCCCATTATGTCCTAACCCCCCATCACCCTATTTCCAGTCCTAGCCCCCAATCAGCCTATTTCCAGTCTTAGCCCCCCATAGCCCATTACCAGTCCTAATCCCCCATCAGCCCATTACCAGTCCTAACCCCTCCCATAGCCCATTACCAGTCCTAACCCCCATCAGCCCACTTCCAGTCTTAGCCCCCCCAGGGCCCAATAATAGTCCTAACCCTCCCCCATCAGCCCACTTCCAGTCTTAGCCCCCCCCCATAACCCATTACCAGTCCTAAACCTCCCCATCAGCCCATTACGTCCTAACCCCCCATCACCCTATTTCCAGTCCTAGCCCCCCCATCAGCCTATTTCCAGTCCTAGCCCCCCATAGCCCATTACCAGTCCTAATCCCCCATCAGCCCATTACCAGTCCTATCCCCTCCCATAGCCCATTACTAGTCCTAACCCCCATCAGCCCATTTCCAGTCTTAGCCCCCCCCATAACCCATTACCAGTCCTACACCTCCCCATCAGCCCATTTCCAGTCTTAGCCCCCCCCCCCATAACCCATTACCAATCCCAACCCCCCCATCAGCCCACTTCCAGTCTTAGCACCCCCCCCCCATGGCCCATTACTAGTCCTAACCCTCCCCCATCAGCCCACTTCCAGTCTTAGCCCCTCCATAACCCCTTACCAGTCCTAAACCTCCCCATCAGCCCATTTCCAGTCTTAGCCCCCCCCATAGCCAATTACCAGTCCTAAACCCCCATCAGCCCATTTCCAGTCTTAGCCCCCCCATAGCCCATTACCAGTCCTAACCCCCCCATCAGCCCACTTCCAGTCTTAGCACCCCCCCATGGCCCATTACTAGTCCTAACCCTCCCCCATCAGCCCACTTCCAGTCTTAGCCCCCCCCCATAGTCAATTACCAGTCCTAACCCCCCCATCAGCCCATTTCCAGTCAGCCCCCCCCCATAGCCCATTACCAGTCCTAACCCCCCCCCCCATCAGCCCACTTCCAGTCTTAGCACCCCCCCATGGCCCATTACTAGTCCTAACCCTCCCCTATCAGCCCACTTCCAGTCTTAGCCTCCCCGCCCCCCATAGCCCATTACCTAAACCCCCTTCCCCCCTATCATCCCAAATTAAAAAATAAAAAAAAAACAGCTGCTTCTGCTGCGGCAGCATCAAGAGTGCTGCCGCCGCCACGGGGCCCCCCCCTGCCCAGCAGAGCCTCCCTGCATCGTAGGCTAGTGTTGAATCCCCAAACGCGGGCTTCTTTCAGAGCCGCGAGAGTTTCCTTTCTCGTGGCTCTGTTAATCCCGCCAGGGCTGTATCCCCGGCGGGATTAACAGAGCCGCGAGAAAGGAAACTCTCGCGGCTCTGAAAGAAGCCCGCGTTCGGGGATTCAACGCTAGCCTACGATGCAGGGAGGCTCTGCCGGGCAGGGGGGGCCCCGCGGCGGCACTCTTGATGCTGCCGCGGCAGAAGCAGCTGTTTTTTATTTTGTTTTGTTTTTTTAAACTTGGGATGATGAAGAATGTTTTTTGCGCAGGGCCCCCTGAAGCGCGGGGCCCTGTGCAAAAAACATTCTTGCTCAGTGGACGGGCCGGCCCTGTGTGGGACTAGAAACTCCAGTCCCTCTGGCCCAAGGTTGCAGTCCTCCAACAGGATTCGAACTCCTGGTCCTCTGGCCCAAGGCAATTTAGGGGTATGTTTACTAAACCGGGCTAACCGTTAACCTGGGCTATCTGCCACTAGGTCCCATATTATTCAATGAGACCTAGTTGCAGATAGCCCGGGTTAACCATTAGCCCGGTTTAGTAAACATACCCCTTAGTGAGAGAAGGAAGGGCAAAAGTGGTATTGTCAGATTCAAGGGTGAAGGGGAGGAATATGTAGAAGCTGATGAGGATAAAGAGTAATTGCTTAACAAATATTTGTGTTCTGTGCTCACAGATGAAGGAGCAGGACCTCAGAAAAGACCCACAAATAGGAAGTTGGGGAGCTCAAACGATTTTCAGAAGACTGTGTGCATGAGGAACTAGCTAAACTAAAAGTAGATAAAGCGATGGGACCTGATAGGATACATCCAAGAATACTGAAGGAACTTGGGGATGTTCTAGCAGCTCCACTGACTGACCTTTTCAATGCTTCTTTGGAGCCGGGAGTGGTCCTTGAGGACTGGAGAAAGGCACATGCGGTCCCTTTACACAAAAGCGGAAGTAAGAGTGAGGTTGACAACTACAGGCCAGTTAGTTTAACCTCAGTAGTGAGTAAATTATTTGAAATGCTGCTAAAAGAGAGAATAGTGAATTTTCTGGAGTCGAATGGATTGCAGGATCCGAGGCAGCCTGAGTTTACCAGAGGCAGGTCTTGTCAGACAAATCTGATTGATTTCTTTGGCTGGGCGACCAGGGAGCTGGACCGAGGGAGAGCCCTAGATGTGATGTACTTAGATTTCAGTAAAGCCTTTGACAGCATTCTGCACAGGCAAGTTATAAACAAACTGAGCACCCTAGGGATGGACCTTAAAGTTACTGATTGGGTTAGAAATTGGTTGAATGAGAAGCAGCAAAGGGCCCAGGTAAATAGAGCTCATTCTGAGGAGCAGGAGGTTACCAGTGGTGTGCTGCAGGGATGTGACCTGGGTCTGATTCTTTTTAACGTTTTTGTTAGTGATATGCAGAAGGGCTGTTGAGTAAGGTTTACCTCTTTATGGATAATGCCAACATCTGCAATAGAGTAGACAGGAAGGAGTAGATAACATGAGGAAGGATCTAGCTAAGCTTGAAGAATGGTCTAGAATTGGGCAGCTGAGATTTATTGCTAAAAAATGCAGGGTCATGTATTTGGGCTGCAAAGATCCAAGGGAGTGTAGGGGGTGAAGTATTTCTGTGCACAAAAAAGAGCGGGAACTAGGTATCATTGTGTCTTATGATCTTAAAGTAGCCAAATAGGTAGAAAAAGTAACAGCAAAAGCCAAAAGGATGCTTGGGTGAATAAGAGGAATGGCCAGCCGAAAAAAGGAGTTGATAGCGCCTCTGTGTAAGTCTCTGGTGCGACCTCATTTGGAGTATTGTGTGCAATTCTGGAGACCACACCTTCAAAAGGATATAAACAGGTTGGAGTCTGTGCACAGGATGGCTACTAAAATTATTAGTAGTCTTTGTAATGAAGCATATGAGGACAGACTTAAAGATCTTAATATGTATACTTAGAGGAAAGGTGAGATAGGGGCAATATGATAGAGACATTTAAATACCTCTGTGCATAAATGCACAGGAGGGTCTCTTTCAATTGAAGACAAGCTCTGCTGTGAGGGGACATAGGATAAGAGTGAAAGGGGATGGACTCGGGAGTAATAAGCGGAAATATTTCTTTACAGAAAGAGTGGTAGATGTGTGGAATAGTCTCCCAGTGGAGGTGGTAGAGATGAGGACAGTATCTGAATTCAAAAGATTATGGGACAAACACAGAGGATCTCTAAAGGTAAAAAGGGGATTATTGTAGTTGATATGGAAGGGCAGACTAGATAGGCCATGTGGTCGTTTTCTGCCATCATTTTTCTATGTTTCTATGTAATATTGTGCAGCTAGAATTATTACTGAAAGAATAAAAATACTACCAACTAAAATACAGGGCCAGAGGAAAAAGAGAACAATAAGTTCTTCCTTAGAAAAAGCACATCAAAGGAAAATTAAAATAATTTTGTGTGGAGGATAAGTCTAATAAGTGTTTTCACTCAATGGGTAATCAAACTCTGGATTTTGTTACTGAAGGATATAATAAAAGCTGTCAGTGTAGTTTGGTTTAAAAAAGGTTTGGACAAGTTCATGGAGGAAAGGACCATAAACTATTATTAAAGAGGATCTGGGAATCCACTGCTTGTCCAGGGAGAAGCATTGTGGAACCTGTGTGTCTTTTTGGGAACCTGCCAGGTACTTGTGACCTGGATTGGCCACTGTTGGAAACAGGATACTGGGCTTGATGGACCTTGGTCTGACCCAGTATGGAATTTCTTATGTTCTTATATCCAGGTATCTAAAAGGATTAAGATAATCAAAGATATTGAGGACGATCCAAAACATCAAGCTGAAACATGCTGCATTAACAGAAGAAGATCTTAAATGTATATGCTTAAACAACAAATTGAAAGTAGCAGCAAAAGCGCAAAAAACTGCAAAGATATCACGAAAACAGAAAAAAGAAAGATATCAAAATAAACTACCGTATTTTTCGGACCATAAGACGCACTTTTTCCTCACCAAAAAGTGGGAGGAAAAGTGCCTGCGTCTTATGGTGCGAATAGAAGAAGTTTTAGTTTTCCTCGGGGGGTGGAGCTCACCGGAGACCGCGACACTCTCACCTCTGCAAAGTGTGCTTGCTACTGTCAAAGCCAGGTGATGCGATGGGGCAAAGCGCAGGATCCACCGGGAAGCAGAGTTCACTCACTGCTGTACTTCCCTGTGGCAGGTCAGACAGCCCCGCAGCCACGCTCAGTCTCCTCTCTTTTTCCAGCCAGCAGGCCCCGATGCAACAGCGCCAGAAGATCGCTCCACAGGAAGCATTAATAAAGGAGCCCCGCTCTGAGCAGCGTCGGTAGCCGGCAGTGGGACAGCAGCTCCAGCCGCGGATTGTGATGCCACCGGGCTCCAAGCACCTTCACGCCCCAGCCTGCCCTTGCTTAGGGTTAGGGAGTGGAGGCCTGGAGCCTGGTCTTTACTGAGCTAGTTACCGGTATGTACTGTCCACTGGTTAGAAGGGTGATGGCGGGGCCTGGGAGTAGGGGTAGAGAACGGGCTTGGGGGCTGAGCCATTGGGGGTGGGAGGTTTGGAGAACGTGGGATGGAGCTGGGTTTCGGACTGCCTTTGCTTTAGGGTAGGTACCGGTAATTGAGGAGAAGGGGAAATATACAAACTGGTTCGAGGTGAGGTGGGATGGAGGAGTGGGTTTTGCCCTGGTTTAGGGTAACGAGTTGCGGGTGGAGGCGGAGTTTTGGGATCGGCTGAGGGGGACAGGCAGAAATGTATCCCTAGTTGCCGTTGCTTCGGTTTGGAAACAAGACTAGAGACTGGTTTCTCAGCTGTTCCCTCCCAAAGGTATGGTGTGGGCTGAAGTGTGTTTCTTTTTCCCGATTGCACCATGAGGGATTTCGTAGCCGATGGTCTTACTTTTCCTATCCCTTCTTTTTTTGTATCGCTCTTTTGTTGTTTGGCTGGTTTTCTCCCGGCTTAGATTTGTGTGTTTTTTTTTTTTGTGTTTCCCTTTTTAAATGAACTCTCTAACTGGTGTTACAGCAAACACTTCTGGTGATGGGCAGAAAAATTGCCTGATTTCAAGGAGTACCTGTCTTTGTTGTGTCTCTGAGAGACCACGATGATCCAGAGGAAATGGCACATAGCAGTTCTCCTACTTATAGGCCACTAGCACAATCCGAAAAATGCTGGCTTGAATTCTAAGTTTGGATCTTACTGAACTGTGAACCTAAAAGGCAAATGCTGCAAAAAAAATAGCTTGTTGTGCCTTATTTAACCAAATATTTCAAATTTCCCTAGGTCTCCTTTGTTATCACCTATGGAGATGGTGAGGAAGTATTTTGGGGAAATTTGGTGCAGAATATTTTTTTCCTATTTTTCTCCTCTAAAAACCAGGTGCGTCTTATGGTCGGGTGCGTCTTATGGTGCGAAAAATACGGTAATGGCTAACTGGGGCCTGGATAAAGCAGTCAGTGTCATCTGAAGCTGCCGGGAGGAGTTACCTCAGCTATGTACAGGTGTGGTGAGTACAGGCTGGTCCTCAGACAGCCCCAACGTTAACTGGGGCTTGGATAAATTTTGCAAGTTTCCTAGGCACGTGACCATGGCATGTCCAAAGAGACGTGTATTAGGCCCCTTGTGAGCCCCTTTGGAGCACCTGTGAGCATTGGTGAAGTTTATTTGTCTCCCAAAGCTGTGTGGTTCCTATGGGAAAACATAAAAAATAAGTTTTCTGCAGAACTTGTAACAGGTTCAATGGATAAGCACTTGGTTCTGAGGGAGGAAAAGGATCCTCATGAAGGTACTGACTTTTTGACTCTCCAGGCTTTGGGTACATCTTTAAGCTCACTGGATCGTACTCCACCACCACCCCCAATGTTGACTCTGTCGCCTACCCCATTGACCGATATATGTTCTTCACAGCAAAGCACTCCTTCCCTTGTTACTGAAATACTTAGGGCTGTGGTGTAGTCACCACCAGTGGTTGTCAATGGGGGGCTACCTGAGGCAAAGGTATCCCTCACTGACCTCTGGGCGGAGGTGATCTGAACTGAATAGACATTGGTCTCAACCATGGCACAGCTTTGTAGGTTCTCACAGGAAATGGTTACAAGGCTTGGCAGGTTTGAGTGACCAGGTTGCTAAATATGAACTTCCCTTCAGTCAATACATGTGTTGGCTATCAAGGATAGGTTTACTATTCATAGGAGATTAAAAATGTTTGAAAATTTTGATAAAGTATAAAATATTTGTTTTTTTTTAATTTTTCAGGTTGCAGCTTTTGTCCTCTGAGGTATTGCTATGTAAATACTTTAGAGAGGTTCTAGCACTTACAAATGCTGATGCGATTATGTTTTCAAAAATGTTTTACCTTCCTAGTGGTCTGGTGTCCTGGGATAGCGCTGCTGATTATGATGTTTTGCAACCATAAGTTGAATTTAATTTGACTCATTTTTTTAGAGGATTCCCAGGATACCATATCCACTAAGGCTACATTAGTGGTAACTTTTGTATCAGAACAAGATAAAATTGCAGTCTTTAGAAATTACTTTAAAAATAAAGTCTCTGTGTTCTGTGTTGCTAGGATCCAGTTATTTCCAGATCTTTCCAAAGGCACTCGGCTCTGGCGGAAGGGGTTTTTAGCCCTTAAGCCGAGAGTGTTGGCTCTTGGTGCTTCTTTTTTTGTCTGCTATCCTTCTAGATGTTTAGTTACGTTTCAGAGCTCTAGATATGTTTTCATTGATCCTCCTCAATTGGAGATATTTTTGGTTGAAAAGGAAGCACAGGCAGTTTCATTGGGGGTAAGGATATGGTGGGATAAATGGATAGGCTGGAAAGTAGGGTTTGGTTCCCTTTTGATTTCTTTGTTTATTGTTATAATCTCCCCTGGAAATGGACTGTTGTATGGTATATTGCATGGTTATTTTATTTCCAATGTTTAGCTGTTGCTTTTTCTGTTATATTTCCTGTTACTTGCTTCTGTAAGTGTTGATTGAAATCTAATTTAAAAAAAAAAATAAATTATTTAGAGAGAACCCCAAACAGGCCTACAGGGAATTGGGAAAGAGCATTAATATGGTAAAAACCACTACCAACCAAAGCTAAAACAAAATCCTTCTGGAGAAAACTATACAAGGACCCCACAATCAAGAAGCAGAATGGTCACTCTGCATATGGGAGTATTTAGAAAAAGCAAACATCAAATCTATGGAATGGCCTGCAGTCAGGGCCGGATTTACCTATACGCCAACTACGCCGTGGCGTAGGGCCCACAGCTGGCAAGGACCCACACAAATTGAACAAATAGCTTTTTTTAAATTAAATTAAAAAAAAAAAAAACGCTGGCTGCTGCCGCGGCAGCATGGACTGTCCCGCGGGGCCCCCTCTGCTGCCGCGGCAGCATGGACTGTCCCGCGGGGCCCCCTCTGCCCGGCTGAGCCCCTCCGTGCCGGCTTTGAGAGGCGCGAAGGGAGAGTGTCTCCCTCGCGTCTCTGTTAAGCCCGCAGGGGCAGATGGGAAATTTCCCATCAGCCCCTGCGGACTTAACAGAGACGCGAGGGAGACACTCTCCCTTCGCGCCTCTCAAAGCCGGCACGGAAGGGCTCAGCCGGGCAGAGGGGGCCCCGCGGGACAGTCCATGCTGCTGCGGCGGCAGCGGCCAGCATTTTATTTTTTTTTTATTAAAGTTTACTTGAGCCGATGGGGGGGGGCTGGGACTGGAAATGGGCTGGGGGGGTTAAGACTGGAGTTGGGCTGACACGAAGAAACCAGAAGAAAGTGGCTGGAGCAATTGCAGCTGAAAGAAAATGCACAAAAGGTAGAAAAATATCTCTTTATTTTGAATTTATTAATTGGAATATGTCAGCTCTGGTAAATGTGCATCATTAACGTCTGCACTTTGTTTAGTACAAGAGCAAATTAATGTATAGTTTTATTTCTACAGTGTTGTACATTCCAAGTTTGGCTTTTGGGATTCCCAGTTTAATTATGACGTCACGGCCAACAGCGCGCAGCTGATCTGGCGTGCTCGTTTTTATCTTTTCTGGGGGCCCACAATTTTTGTTGGCGTAGGGCCTCACTCAAGGTAAATCCGGCCCTGCCTGCAGTAACAACAAAGGAGCTTGAAAGCAGGCTAAAACAAGCCCTAAACTAGAAGATCCCTAGCCCAGATGGATTGACCAACTTTTAGCTCAAACAGTTTACATCATTTCACCAAGACCTGGCAAACTGCAAAAACCAATTGATCAAGCAGCCAGACTCAATATCACATTGGCTTATAAACAGGAAGAATATTTCTCCTTCTAAAGGGGGACCCAATAACATTCCCAAAAATCACAGACCAATAATTTGTCTACCACAATTTATAAGCTCTACAATCTATAAACTGTTCACTGCAATAGATGCTGAGAGCATATATGATTATATCGAGTCCAATAACATCTTGGTAATAAAGGAAAAAGGGTAATAAGAGGGGGTGCTATGGAACCACAGACCAGTTAATGTTGAATAAGACCATCATGGCCAGCCCTAAGAAAGGCAGAAATCTCAGTATAGCATGGGTTGATAATAAGAGTTTTTGACAGCGTCCCACACTCTTGAATAATAAATTGCCTTGAAATGTATAAAATAAATCCTGGTTTGATAGAGTATATTAAGTTCACCATGACAATGTGGCAAACCACACTCTTTTTGAAGTATGAAGATGGTCAGTATATCAAGATCCAGCAGGGAATATTTCAGGGAGATTCCCAGTTGCCACACCTGTTTTGTATGACATTTAATCCAATGGACACTCTCATTAACTCTTTGAGATACAGATTTAGTCTGAATCCTAAAAAAGGTAACAACCCAGAGGTAACATCCTATTTACTATGGGTCCAATTCTAAGAGGCAGATAGTGGGGCAGCATGTCCCACTGGGATGTGCTACCCTGCTATCAGCCTTGCTGGTATTCTGCCTCCATCCCCTGCTACATGCACAGAGCTACTGTGCATGCTGCAGTGGACAGAGGCTTGATGGGGTGGAGAGAGGGCAGAGCATGGGTAGGCCAACCCCTGGATGTAAAGGGCCGATTCCAGGACAGCCCTGTACATCCAGGGATCACTGGAGGGATACCCTGCTCATTACCACATCTAAGGTGGAATAAGAATGGAGCCCCCCCCCCACCCAAACATGGCCAGCAGCTCCCCAGGAGCCCCAGGACATGAAGGGTGAGTCCCCGCTGCCTGATACGGGCCCCAGCGGCACCTGTTGGGGTCGGGCATTGGGGACTTGGGAATCCAGGCAGATGGAACTATGGGGAGGATGTCCCTGCAGCTGCGGGAGGAGCACACCAGGCCATCCTCAGGCCTGATTCTGACAGCTGCGGGAACGTTTTGCTCCCGCATTTCAGAATCAGGTCCAAATGGGCCCATTCTGCACAGGGCTATCCGGATGGCCCAGACATGCCCCTTCTGGAATTGGGCTGTATGTGTAGATGACCTGAAGCTCTACAGTTTCAGTGACCAACAATTAGCAGAGCAACTCCAGGTAGTGAAATGCATCTCTTATGACATCAGGATGACTTTTGGCCTTGAGAAATATGCTAAGGCAACTTTCTTTAGAAGAAAATTGAGCAAAACAGAAAACATCTCCCTGGCTGAGGGCTGTGACATCAAGGAACTTGAACAGGAAGATGTATATAAATATCTTGGAGTAAGGGAACGACACTCAAGCAGAAACTACTGACAGAAAAGATCAGTAGAATATTACAAGAGATTAAAATAATTACTGAAAAGTGCTTTAACATCACAGAATAAGATATAAGCCATCAATCAGTTGTCAGTTCCCATACACATACAGCTTTGGGAATGTAGACTGGCCTCTTAAAGATATTGAAAAATTGTGCGAACAAAAAAATTCCTCCATGCCTATGAGGTAATTTGCAAGAATCTTCATATGCCAAGACTGCACCTCCCTAGAGCTAAAGAAGGGCTAGGCCTCACAGAGACTGATTATACATACAGAGCTACTATAATAGGCCTCCAGGTCTACCTAACAGCATCATTGGATCCAAATGTACACAAAGTGCTGAAATATGAAAGTAAATGTCCAGAATCTGTCTCCATCATAAAACTTGGACAAGCATTCCAATGACAAGAAGGAATGAGTGAGGATCTACAAGCACATACAGGGAAGGAAGCAACAGAATTTGCTAAACGAGAAAAAAACTCTTCAAAAAATTAGATCAGAAAATGAGGAAAAACAAGTGGCAAACACAAATACAGTGGGAAATACAGAGTGTTACTCCAGGAACCCTTTGTTAATCAAGAACTGACACATGAATGGTTAAGGAGAAGTGAATTGAAACTGAAGAATAAAAGATTGATAGTTGCAGCCAAGGACAGTGGGTTACAGACACGATGGTTTACAATGAGCATTGAAAAAACTGGTAAAACTGACATATGTTGATTCTGTAAGACAGCTGGAAACAATGAGTCACCTCACAGCAGGCTGTGAAGTTCTGATGGCAGGACATTTCAATACAGAAAGGCACAATAAAGTAGCACGCCTATTCCTTTGGAAACTCTGTAAACACTGCAACATCACTGTGCTTGAAAAGCATTGGGATCATGAATCTAAGAGAATTAGAGAGAATGAAGAGGCTATGATCACCTGGGATATTCCTATTCTGACTGATTAAAAATCTGGATGCAAGGAAGCCAGACATAGTGGTAAAGGAGAACACCAAAACAGCATACAGGTGTCGGTCCCAAGTCACTATTCTGTATATCACATTGAGAGAGGGAAGATTTTCTAGTACCAAGAAATGCAGTCAGAGACCAAGAACATGTGGCAGAAAGATACCAAGTTATTTTCTATCATGATGGGTGCCACAGGCTTGATTAAGAAGAATTTCCAGCACACCTTGATACATTTCCCATCTTATGAACTCCAGAAAGAGGCTCTCTTTGGCACGATGCAAGTACTATCTTTATTTTTTATCTTTATTCAGTCGCTTAATATTTCACGCCTTTGTAACATGAGGACGGTTCACAATCAAAAATAATGGAGTGGCCTAAGCTGTAAAGAAGAAAAGAACTACAATAATCAATAGGACAGAGTAGAACAACCATTCGGGGGGAGGGGGGAAGAAGGGGGGCAGCTAGGGGGAGAAGAGCAAAGAGGGGAGATCAAGTACTGTCAAAGACAGAGCGGAAAAGATGAGTCTTAAGGAGGGACTTGAAAGTTTGAAATGATGATTCCAGATGAAGTACAGTGAGAAGTGAATTCTATAGGGAGAGTCCCAAGAAGAAAAAGACAGCATGGTGGATTGATTCCAGATGTACATGGGAAGGAGGAGGGAGGTGTAGATGATTTATGTGGACCGAATGAAGACTACATGATGGAGTATGAAATTGAAGGGAGTCAGACAGATATTGTGGGGTGTGTATATAAATAGCTTTATACACCAGTGTTAGAATCTTGTAACGGATACGGTAGTTAATGGGGAGCCAGTCGAGGTGGATGAGCAGTGGGGTGATGTGATCGTAACGTGTAGCATGAGAGACAATCCTGGCTGCAATATTCTGTTTCATTTGAAGTTGATGGAGCTGGGATTGGGGGAGAGCTGCAAGGATGGGATTACAATAATCAAGTCGGGACATAACCAAAGCCAGAAAGAAAGTGATGAATGAAGAGGAAGACATAAAGGGCGAATTGAGCGGATCTGTCTAAGGAAAAAGAAGGAGCAGCGATTAATCAGAGAAAGATGGTCGCAAAAGGACAGGGCAGGATCAAGTATGACACCAAGACAGTGAAGGGAGGAGACCAGAGGGGTGGGAAAATCGGAGAGGGGAGGGGGTCAGTGAAGGACAAGAATCGTCAAAAGTAAACTACATGGGAGATGTCTTAGATGAATTGAGGTGGAGAAAGTTAGAGGCTAACCAACTAGAGACACAGGACAGACAGGCTTTCAATGGAGAGAGGTCTGAGTCGGATGGACTGGTGTGGTGGAGCAAGATGATGTCATTGGCATAATAATAATAGCAGACAGTCCAGATTGCTGAATAAGCAGAGTGAGTGCCAGGAAGACATTAAAAAGAAGTGGTGCGAGGATGGATCTCTGAGGAACCTTGCAGTGAAAAGAGGTAGGAACAGAGGAGGTGTTGCCCAAGATGACAGAGAAGGATCTAGAAGAGAGGAAAGAGTGAAACCAGTGAAGGACCAAACCATGAATACCCGCATCCCTGAGATGAGTGAGAAGGACAGAATGATTAACAAGGTCGAAAGCAGAGGCGAGATCAAGCGATACCACCAAAGAAATGTTATCCCAATCGTGAGAAATGTGGAGCTCGTTGAGAAAGGAGAGCAGGATGTTCTCAGTACTAAGGCTGGGCCTGAAACCAGACTATCGGGGGAGCAAGAAGAGGATGGAGTCAAGAAGAAGAGAAAGTTGAGAGAAGACAGTCTTTTCGAAAATCTTTGATAGAAATGGGAGATTAGATACTGGTTGGTAATGTGCTGGAACAGTAGGTTTCAAGGGATGGATTCTTGAGAAGTGGACGGACTAGGGCATGTTTCCAGAGAGTGGGAAAAGTGCCAGAGATAAGGCTAGTGTTTAACATCGTAAGTATAAATGGAAGAAAAGTGAGGGAAGATTCCAGAAGCCAAGTAGAGGGGATGGGATCAGACTGACAGACAATCTTATGAGACATGATTATGGATTTATAAAGCTCGGCAGTGGTGAGCGGGCAGAATGTGGACCAAGTATGCGACAGAGAGGGAAATAGTGGCGTGGAAGAGGGAAGGGCGATTAAAGAAGGGGAGATCAAGAATTTTGGTGGTGAAGAAAGAAGCCAGCAGGGAGGGACTGGGAGCCGAGGAAGCAGAGTCGCAAGAGACATGTGGGTGAACAGCTGAAAGAGATTTCAAGATGGAGTATAGCTGGCAGGTAGAGTTGGAAGACATTGGAATGTGATGAGAATGGTAGTGGTGGTGACAGGATTTGAAATAGTGCAAAGCTTCAGGGGTACAGGACGTAAGCCAAAGGCATTCAGAGCGATGAAAATAGGTGTGGTGCAGACAGAGCCCAGGATGATACCAGGGATGATGGGAGGGAATATTGGGGGGGGGAGGGAGCAGACTCAGAGGAGCGATTTGATCAAGAGCAGAGGATAGACAGGAATTCCAGAGGGAGACTTGGGCATCGGGAGAAAGAGTGGCAAAATCCAGGGGAAGGAGCGGATCAACCAAAGGAAAGTGCTCAAGGGTAGAGGAGGTAATGCGGCAAGACAGACAGGCAAGGACTGGGGTAGCAATAGAGGTGGCAGTAGAGGGGGGCAATGCAGGAGAATGCACAAAGAACGTGATGTAGAAATGATCTGTCCAGGGCAAGGTCTTGGCAGAGATATCAGTGGGGAAAAGCAAAGAGTCAGAGGGTGAGATGATGAGGTTGAGTGTATGACTGACTCTGTGAGTGGGCACACTGATATGCTGAGAGAGAGCAAGGTCGTGATGAAGAGGTGATCACAAGATGAAATGGGGGAAGTAGTAGTGAATGTTGAAATCACCGAGAAGCATAAGGTGGAATTGAAGAGAAGTCTCAGAAATAGTAAGGATAAGGGTGCCCCAAAGATGGGGACAAAAAGATAGTCCAGAATAGATGAGGAGGAAGTGGGCGGGGGGGGGGGGGCTTATGAAGGCTCAGGAGGAGGGACTCCAGGTAATGGAGAGTTGGTGAGTGAACTGTGGTCAATAACAAGGTAGATTGAAACAAAACAGCAACTCCTCCCTTGGTGCAACCCAGATGAGTGGTGGCTATGGCTGAGTAGCCAGAGGGGGAGACAACGGTTGAGGAGAGGGTCCTCCCCCTCCTTCAGCTATGTTTCTGTAAGGAAAAGGAAGTCAAGGGAATTCTAGACAATAAGGTCGTGCACTAGGAGTGTTTTAGCACGTAGGGAATGACAGTTCAGGAGTGCCAGACGGAGGAGTAGCTGAGAGTGAGTAGTAGGGGGACTGGAAGGCTGAGGGGGTACAGAATGAATGAAGGGGACGAGATTGAGATGCACATGCGCAAGACGGCCAGGAAGCAGCGAAGCAGGGGCCGGGTGATGGGGCAGATGACACAACCAAAAAAAGTAATTGAGGGAGGAGGAATCCCGACAGAAGGGTACTCACCAAAGTAGGAGCGGGCAGCTGAAGAAAGAGGGGCAATAGTGGCAGTAGAGTGAGACCAGATCTTACTGCCATTGCCGCCGAGCATTAGCAGTAAATTTGAGAGACTGAGATCATACTCCACATACCTGGCTTAGAAGTGAGGTTCATGACTATCATGGTATGCACAAAACTAATCCATTTGCAGAATTTTTTTTTCTAACAGAGCTTTTGATGGCTCTGGGATGCCTTGCCCTATATAAAAGTTCCTTTAAATTTAAGAATACCTTTTTTTGGGAAAATGTCTGGCACAACTATGGATGTGACATTTGTCCCTGTCTAAGCTAATTTATAT
This sequence comes from Ichthyophis bannanicus, assembly GCA_033557465.1. Taxonomy (NCBI): domain Eukaryota; kingdom Metazoa; phylum Chordata; class Amphibia; order Gymnophiona; family Ichthyophiidae; genus Ichthyophis; species Ichthyophis bannanicus. The sequence continues at coordinate 787,197,326 of CM066034.1, read as the reverse complement.
ATGCAGAGATTTTAAGAGTAATTTGTGGAACATTTTTTAATATATTTTATTATGTGAGACATTTTCTTAATGGGGCTTATTATGGAATTGATCAGAAATACAGCTGAATGAATTTTTCAATTTGTTTAATCATGTAAAGGAAGCCATTCAGTTTGAAATAACAATATGATAAGGAAAGTGACATTTTGGATGTGTATATCCATAAAAGAGAGGTACATTTTGAGGCTAGAGTTTACTCCTAACCAACAGATTAGAATACACTTCTGCAATTTAGTAGTTTTCATGCAGTAATATTGAAGCTAAGCCTTCCTTATTCACAATTTGTTACAGAAGGATATGCTCATCATCAAATAAAGAGTATAAAATGCAGGCATGAATATTGCAGGAGAAGATTTTGGAGAACAGTTGTCCTATGAGTGTTTTTCATAAAACCTATAAAAGGGCATTATATAATCATCACAAAATATTGTTGCAATCTATGAAAATGAAGTAAAAGACCAACGATAGATTTGTGTTTTTTTGATATTCACCCCTATCTTTCACGATATCGGTAGTGAAAGTTCTAGGAGCACATCCTTGTTCTAAAATCTTTGAAACTAAGGTTTGTCTGCCGTGGAGGAAGAAACCTTAAAGATTTACTTTGTCCTGTGATATCATGGGCCCCAATATATCTTTAAAGAGAATCAGGTTGGTCATTTTAAATAGTAACTCAAATTTGTGATATGAATTTAAAAGGCCCTAATCTGTAGTATCTTGGTGAGCTGAACATGAATATAACATTAAAAAAAATTTATTGGCTCTCGTTTTGAAGATATTGCATGTAGTTCATTTTTTACGTTTCACCATGTAAATTTATCCAGTAGGACATCAACAGCATCCCAAATAAGCCTTGAATGATGTAATATTGCATCACATTGCATAATACCAGCATGCACACATCATCCAGAGTTGATTGCATCATTTTCTGATGCAATGCAATGCAATACAATACTACTGCCAGACGGCTGCTGAAGCCATCTGACGACAGAAGTGTACTATATGCAGTTGGAAAGGAAAGTAATCTGGTATTCTGTTCCGATATTGAAAGCCTCATAAATGCCTTAAAAATCACTCATGACCCACAAGACTGGAGACTATTTATAGACTCTTCGAAACTGAGTCTGAAGGTAGTGCTTTTGAACGATGGAAACTGTCTTTCATCTATTCCAGTAGTGGATGCCATCCACATGAAAGAGACATATGATAATGTAAAGCATCTACTGACTTCCATTAACTATAATAAGTACAGCTGGCACCTCTGTGGTGACTTGAAGGTGTTGCCCTTTTAATGGGACTGCAGCAGGGATATATAAAATACATGTATTTCTTATGTGAGTGGGATAGCTGAGCAAGGGATTGGCACTACTTGCGGAAGGAATGGAATCACAGACAAAATGTAACAGTTGGAGAGAAGAATATCCAGCACCCAGCTCTGGTTGAGGCTCACAAAATCCTGCTACCACCCCTTCACATCAAACCTAGTTTGATGAAAAACTTTGTGAAAGCCATGGACCGCACTTCAACAGCTTTCCGATACCTGCATGGAAAATTCCCTTGACTCAGCGAAGCAAAGATTAAAGAGGGAGTTTTTGTGGGTCCTCCAGATTCAAGAGCTCTTCAAAGATGACCGGTTCAACAACTTGCTTCAGGGTGATGCGAAACAAGCATGGAATGCTTTTCGCCTAGTGTCAACAAACTTTCTCGGGAATGTTAGGGCAGAAAACTACAAGGAACTAGTAGAAGACATGCTGATGCAGTATCAGAAACATGGCTGCAATATGTCTCTAAAGATCCATTTCCTTGATTCCCATCTCAATTTCTTTCCTGACAACTGTGGTATGGTTAGTGATGAACAGGGCGAACGTTTTCACCAGGATATCGCAACGATGGAGCAAAGATACCAGGGAAAATGGTCCACTACAATGCTGGCTGACTACTGCTGGACACTCCCCAGAGAAGCTCCCGAACAGCTGTACAAGAGACAGGCGAAAAAATCTAAGAAGTAGTCTATGACTTGTTTTTTTACAGGTATTAACCAGTGTTATGTTGAAGAAAATGAAAGATGAAAGGGAAGGTGATGAGGGGAAAATATTGCTTCAAAGAGAACAGCGGTGGATATGTACTTTAAATGCATTAGAACGGGTTGGTTTAAATGGATCGATTGAGTGGCAAGCTTTTTTCTGATGATTATTTGAAGATATGTAGGAAGAAGCATTGATTTGGTAACTGAGAGTTTGATAGCTGTGTTTGGTTGATTTGGAATGAAGGATTGTATATAAGAGAATCCCCGCCATTTTGGATGCTAACTTGAAAAGCCATGTAGAGTGTTTTGTGAAGATAAGGAGAGTGCAGCCCTGCCACATAAGAAATGCCATACTGGGTCAGACCAAGGTCCATCAAGCCCAGTATCCGGTTTCCAACAGTGGCCAATCTAGGTCACAAGTACCTAGCAGTTTCCCTAAAAGACACAGAAATCTGTTGTGAAATGAAGGCCTCTGTCAGGCTATGGTATCAAAATATAAGTGGACATTGTTTTATTGGAAATATTTTGGGTGATCCTGTTTGAAACTAAGGGCCCCATTCTGATTGCGGCCCGTCCAGACTTCCAAAATCTGGAAGGGGCTGGATTTGCATTAATTCGGCACCTGCGGAAGCTAGATGTTCCCAGAAAAACAGAATCAGGTGCAAAGGGCCTGGATGGGCAGGACGTGCCCCGATTCCACCCCGCTGCACATCTAGCTCCCACCCTGTCCAACTCTCCCAATGCTCCTGCATGGAGCCTCGCTGCTATGGTGTCCCATCGCCATGGCACCAGGACGCCATGCAGTAGCCCCACTGCCTGACCCCCGGAGGGGCCTGCCAAGGCTAGGATCGGGCAGCAGGGATCCATCCCTGCCCTGCTTACCTGGTCAGGGGGGTCCTGCTCTGATGGCCGCCATAGATCTTCGTCTAACTCCTCAACCCCAGACATTCAGGGCCGCGACTGGAATTGATCCTGTATGTCTGTGGTCATGGGCCTGCCCCCACCCCGCCCACACTTCTCTTCTGGCCCCCTCCCCCCTCCTGCCTCCATCCAGAACTCCCTGCACAATGCAGCTGTACATGTGGGGAGCCTGGAGGTGGGAATTCACTCCCTGAGAATAGCGGGAGTTGGACTTCCAAACCAGATGTCCACCCCTGCTATTCACAGATTGGAATGACCCCCTAAGAGGTCAATTTTCAAAAATACCAATATTTAACAGGCTGTCCGGTGGTTGCGGTGCTGCCCGCATTATCTGGATATTGCTGAATATCTGGACTGAGTTCCACTATCCAGATAATTGCCGAATGAAAATCGCCATCATCCGAATCAGTCAGCACTTACTCAGATAGCAGTGGTACCACCCTCATTCCACCCATGGACTGTCCCCTGATGTAAATGAATAGTGCAGGAGTGGTCTGTAGAGATATTCAGAGGCACTATCCGGATAGTACCACTGAATATCGTGGTTGACATCCTTAGCCAGACAGCCTCCTATTGACTGACTGAATAAAGATTCTAAGTATCAACTCTAAATAACTGTATTCGGAAAATAAAAATATAAAGACTGGGAGCATCAAATTAAAAATTATTAAAAGACTGTCATACGGAGTTTTTTTTTATTGAGACCAGTAATATCCTGCATTTCAGGTAGCTTCTTGCTATGATTTGAAACATATAGGCACTGAGGTCCTTTTTCTCCTTATTTTAACTTATTAAAAAATCATTTTGTGAGTAGAATACTTATTAGATAATTTATTTATCAGAGGTTGTTAGAAATGAGTTTGGATAATTTTATAAATCATTTGTGCTCCTAAAAGGCATGCAGGGCTATAGCAAGAGTTGTGTGAGCAGTGCGGCTGCATGGGGCACAAGTACAGAAGGGGTGCTGACATCATCACTGGAGCCTCCAGGAAGCCCGATAAGGACGACTTCCTGTGTATGGCTAGGTGGGTGGGGAGAGGGGCTTCCAGCTTTGTTTGTTGCATAGGGTGCAATTCTAGTTTTTTTACTGCCCTGAACACATGTAGCACAAGACCAAAATATCTCTTGCATCAGTTAACATAGAAACGTTTAGGATCCCTGCTACAAAGAGTGCCCATCAAAATTAATGAGAGGAGGTTTAATCTGGAGAACCACAGTAGTAGGTGTTCCTGAATTTTGGAGGGAGGTTTAAAAGTACAAGTTAGGGAGTGGCCCTTTGCCTTCTCACTTGGAGATTAGAGGAATAGGATATAGCAGGTGATAGCCTGGACATCCTTGGGGGTGGAAGCAGCCTGGTGGAGTTACTTAAGAGATCAGTGGAGGAGTAAGATCCAGATGGAGGAGTTCCAGGTTCCAACCCGGAAAGAGAATAGGAAGAGCAACAGGAAGCAGGAACTCAGGAGTAAAGTCCCAGGAGCTGACAGTTTCCAGTCCCTAAGGGGTCATAGAGAGGCATAGCACAGATCTGCATGACTGATAAGCAGAGGAGTATGGGAATCCAAGTGGAGGACCCATGTCCTAGGTGCTTTCTATAACTTAAGATCTAACAGAGGACATTAAGACTATCTTGAGAGCGATTAGTTCCAAGAAGGAAAGAGTGGACTATAGTCTGTGTGAGAGTTTGCACTAACTGCTCTATTGCATTATCTGTACTAAGAGGAGTAAAGAAGTCTTTCCTAGGTCCCTAAAACTGGCTAACCATAGGAGCTGAGGATCTACCCAGGCACCTAACTACCTCAAGGATACAGGAGAGAAGTGAGGAGGGTTCAATATCGTTCCTGCCAAGGACAGTGTATGAGGGAGAACCCAAGAACTGTGAGCAAACTTGTTACCTTTTGCACTCATCTGATTTTATTTGTGCGAACTTTATACCTGTTTATTGTCATGGTGGTTCTTTTCTGTATTTTTATTTGTTTAAGGAGTACCCATTAAAGGGGTATTTTTTTCTATGTTTATGTTTATATTTATTTAAAACTTTTTATACTCCTTTCTAGATAAAGACAAAGAGTCCCATGCCAAGTGGGGCCCATCCAAAAAAAGGACAGGATGGATTTGAACCCAATTCTGAACCTGTGGGAGCCAGACATTCCCGCAGGTGCAGAATCAGGTTCAAAGCTGGCCCGTGCTGGGTTGGATGGGCCTGACGTGCCCCGATCCTGAGGCCTAGAATGTGCAGCTACCTCCCCGCCTATCACTCCCTGTGCTCCTGCTGGAGCCACAGTGCTGTAGCGTCCCATCGCCATGGCTTCGGGACCCCAGCAGGAGCACAGACACAGGACCGGCGATTCTTTCCCCTCTGCCCAGCACTTAGCCCAGGAACAGGACAGGGCGGCGGGGCCCTACCTCTTCTAGCCATGTGTCCTCCAAGGGTCCATGGCCTGTGCACCTCGCAGAACTTATTCCGCCTCTCCCACACCGGACGTACAGGGCCATGACCTGAATCAGCCCTGTATGTCCGGGTGGATCGGCCCGCCCTCACTCCGCCCACTTCCCGTCTCCGGCCCACCCCTCCCATCCCCATCGAGCACTTCCCACACAGTTGCTCTGTGTGTGCAGGGAGCACTCCTGCTGGCATGAGGTCCAGGTGAATAGGGGACTGGACGTCCAATCCCACTATTTGCGTTGCTGCATGGGGGCCAAAGCAGTTTACAAAACTAAAAACAAAAGAAAATAAGAAAGGAATGCCATAAAATAACAGGAAAGAGAAAATAAAATAGCAATAATAGGAAAAGAGAGGGTGTGTTTGAGTCCCAGATGACCTAGGCTCCAAAGACCTGAGAGAAAAGGTACATTTTGAGTTATGATTTGAAAGAACGGTAAGACAATTCAAGATAAAGAGGTTGAGGGAGGGAGTTCCAAAGAGTGAGGTCACAGAAGTAAAATACAGATTGACGCATTGATTATTGCCTAGCTTTGGAGGCTTACAAGTACCTACTGGCTCCTGAATTGTTTTCTGCCTATTGGTTCATGGTTTTCACTGAGAGTGGGGAGAAGATGGTAGGCAAATCCCTTGAGGACCCTTACTATTGTGCTATGCAGAGGATGAGAGGAGAGTGGCAATTAGCACAGACACCAGCATTTGGTTCTGTACCAAGCTTCTGGTTTGCCCTCTGGATACCAATAGAGTAGGTGTGCTCAGGGGAAGATGGGCAGAGTTGCAATCTGCACACAAATTTTATAAAATACAAATGTATGTATGTAAAGTACAAACTAACATTTTATGCCTGTTCAAGAGCAGACCTAATGTTCGCATGTTCAGTGTAGGTGCCATTTCTGCAGTATCTGTGCTATTATTTTATAAAGACACATGAAGGCACATTTTACAAAGAACATCTAAGTGCAACCTGGGGTGTCCAAGCCAGAACATCCAAAAAAAAAAGACAAGCACATCCAAGTTTGGGCACAGTTTCACAACCGCGGATGTGCCTGATATGGATGTCTGTGGGACCATCTACATGGATGTCCCCAGTGTAGCATCTATTACTGGGGACATCTAAGAGAGATGCAGTGGTAGTACAAATATGAAATACACAAAAAAATAAAACATTATGATTGTGGAGCATACAGAGAAAACTGGAGTGTCTACACCAACCAGATGTTTTAGGGCCAATTATCCTGCCCCAGTCATGTCTCCTCTACATCCCCTGCCTATTTGGACATCCCTGCAGCAGAGACGTCTTAATGATTTGAACTTCCACATGCATATTCTCAGGCATCCAAATCGCATCTAAGCCTCACAAAATGACCCCCATAGGCACCTACAGTATGTGTCTTTATAAAATAGCCTTCAAAGAGATGCCTTGTTTAAAGCTGAGGTCCACCTTTGCAGCAGGACTCTGGTGGTCGCCTCCTTTGCAGCAGGCTCTCTCCCTGACTCAGCACAGCTACCAGCTGTCTCACTGCTTCAATTGCTCCTCTGAGCTGACTCTATCACCTTCTCATGCAGCATCTTCTAGGCCCTGCTCACTTTCTCTGCAGCTGAGCTTCACAATCCCTCACCTCAGCGGCTCCTGGGTGGCGGCTCTTCCTCCTCCTCTCCATGGATTTCTTTCCCTCTTGCATATGAATTCCCTGGGCTTTCTTTTGCAGCACAAAGGTTCCGCTGACTCCTTTTTTAAAAATGTCTTTCAGTTGAGGTCCTACATTAAAAATGCAGAATTAATCTTTAGCTCTCTTCTGTGGGTTTGCAGAGGGGATTCTTTCTTCATTTCACTCTGTTCCCAGAAGGGACCTCTGCACCTGCCAAACCGCTTCCGGCATGGCCTTTCCCGCCTCTGCCTAACAGAGACAACAGTTGTCCTTCCATGTTACTTCTCCTTACTGTGCCCTGTGGCTCTCTTTCTACCATGATTCTGGGTTGCTCTTCTCCACTTCAACACAGCTACTCTCTCTAGGGCTTGTGCCCTTCTCCTACCACTGCAACTCACAGCCTGAGCAGCTCTTATTTATTTATCCCGCTTAATCACTGAAGGTCTTTCTCCTGCCTGCCTCTCTCAGTTGGCACCCACAGGGTAATGAACTTAAATATAACCTCCCCAAGCCTCTTATACTGAGCACCTATGAATAGCACCAGAGCAGAGTCAGTGATGGAGTCAGGCCAGGGCTTCTCTAACAGTCTTTCTGCCATTGGCACATTTCCTGCCTGGTTCACAGGCTAATGTTTCCCAGTAGGTTAATTTTGTACTTGCCCTCCTAAACCAGAGTATAGTGGCTATGATCCCATTTCCTAGGATTTAGTACTAGTGATCATCACATCTGTTTTTAACTATACTGGACTGTAAAAATCTGACCTGAGCTGTGAATTGCATGAGCAGGGGAGATGCCAGCGGCAGGAAAAGCAAGGGACAGAATTGTTGGTTTGCGGCGCCACCTGGTGTTCTCTCCTGTTGTCATCTAGGATTTGGCTGCTTGGGGGAGGGACAGTGATGTGATTGGAGAGCCCAAGTAATTGTTGCTCACCACCGTGAGGAATGTGAGATATTTGGAATTAAAATCGTCAAGAGCTTTGAAACAAAACACAAAGAGATATTAGTTTTCTCAGTCAATATCATACAGCTTTCCTTATAGCTGTAAATTTGGCTATGTGATTGCTTCTTACTTCTGTTAACCCTAATTGAACTCATCACTCTTTCAACCTTTACAAGTTTTTGCAGCTTTGAACCTGACCAGAACACAAAATACCTCAACAGTGTAGCAAGCACATGTCTAATCCACTCTATATTTTTTTATATTAGTTGTTTCACTTTCATTCACTGCATTCAGCACATAAATATATGAAAATAGATGCTCCATCAAAAATCAGGAGGTCTCAACCGTCACCAGACCCAGCAATCAATGCTCTCTCTTCATTTTCATCATCGGTTCATCAAATACATGCTGTTAAAACCACATTTATTGGAGAGTCTTTTTTATGTTTCAATCTGTAAACAAACCAACAACATTCTGACATAACAAAATTACTTATTACATCACATTGTAATGCAATAAATAAAAACATTTTTCAATTTTCACCCCCCTAGTCTCCTCCCTCCTCCCATCCTCCCGCCTACACACCCCATTGCCAGGTTCCCCAGGACCATAACATGTAAAAACACCTAAGAGTCCCCATATCTTATCCCCAGAGTGTGGTTACTCTTACACACTTCCAGGGAGGAGTGGCCCTTTGGTCCATCCACAGTCCTTCTTCACTTGGGGCTATCCCCCCCATCTCTCCTACCTTCCCTTCCCCTACCCCCCTAGTGTCCCAAGGGCCCACACTCTTCCAACTCCCGTGCTCTTTCCATATCCATCTGCCGTCTCATCCCGTTATGCAGTATCTTAGGAATCTTTATGAATCGTTAAGAATATAACTGCGTCTCCAGGGAGGCAAGGATTGAATATAATCATCCCATGCTGCATGAAAGCTGGTCAAATGTTGCCGAGAAGCCTTAGCCCAAAGCTTGTCTATCTGCATGTACTGGTGCAGTGCATTCCGCCAGTGCCAATAATCTGGTGGCTCTGCCATTTTCCATCCCTGAAAAATAATACATGTCATCAGGGCCCAAGACTGCTTCAGCCACCTCCATTGTCCCCGTCCCATAACTTCTACCCCCTCCATGACATGGAGCAGTGCTGCTTGGGGGTGAGCCTCCATCTGCGCGCTACAAGCCATTCTATATAGACGTGAATGGCCATCCAATATTCTTGCACCCAGGGGAAGATCCACAAAAGGTGGATGTGTGGGGCTTCTTCCATTCCGCAATTAGGGCATGCGAGCCACCCCTTATAGCCTATCTGTTGCAAATGGCCTGGCAAGAGATAGGCCTGCTAGATGATCTTGTATTGCTAGTCTTAGAGGGCGACCATTGCTGTAAACCGCAGTATTTTGTCTATCAACTTTCATAGTGTCTCCCCCATCAGGGCAGTACTGAAGTCTGCATTCCATGTCTCTGCTACTTGATGACAGGAGGTCTTAGAGGCATCTATCGCAAAAGAGCTCTGCCCCCGTGCCACTCCAAGCTGCCTAGACTGGTGTGAGAAAGAAATCCTCCAGGTCTGAGCATAAAGCAGTAGAGAGATTATTTGTCTCCAACCTCCTGATATAGCTTCTAGGTTCACGGTCGTTAGACCGTACTGGGTGCACAAGTCTGGGAAAGGCACCAATTTACCCTCCTCTGTCAGCACTTGTTCCAGCTTGTATAGCTCCAAACATCTCCACCGCCGAAAGTGAGATGCTGTCATGCTCGGGGTAAAGGCCACGTTGCCATGTATTGGCAAATAGACCGATTGGTCAGGTGTGTGTCCCAATTTATGTCAAATCCAGTGCCAAATTCTTTGGGATGAGTGGATCAGTATGGATTTTCAGAGGGAGGCAGGAAAATCACTCATGCGAGCATGAAGGACTTATTTCAGCACCAACAGCCCATCAATGCCCTCTCACATTCCAGGTTAGTGTAGTCCTCCGTGTTGAAGGCAAGCCAGATTGTAGGCTCTGATGTCAGGCGGACCCATGCTTCCCCAGCGCCAAGTCCCCTTAAGGATCCGCAGAGCTATACGAGCCCTTCGGCCTTGCCACAGAAAGCGTGGCAAGTGGCCATCCAGGCGCTCAAGGTCTCATTGCAATAGCCACAGGGGCAGTTGCTGTAGCATATATAGCCAGCGGGGAAACAGGGCCATTTTAAATAGGGTGATACACCCTCCCAGGGAGAGTGGCAGATCTCTCCACTTTGCAAAATCCTTCACTGTAGAGGCAAACATGGGGGACACATTACATTTATAAAGGTCCGCCAAAGAGGCCGGAATCGTAATCCCTAAATAGCAAAATGACCCATCGGTCCAACGAAGTGGGAAAACACCATCCCAGGAAGCACGAAGTGAATCCTGCATTGGTAGCGTATCTGACTTTGCCAAATTAATCTTATACTCGAACAGGCTTCCATAGTCTTGAAAGTCCACCAGCAAGACCTCGAGTGCCTGTTTAGGGTCAGTCAAATGGACCAAGAGGTCGTCAGCGTAGGCCAAGATCTTGAACTCATAAGCTCCCATCTGTACCCCTCGGACTGCTGGATTTGCCTGAATACAGCTGAGTAACTGTTCCGACGTAAGGAGGAACAACAAAGGGGAGAGGGGGCAGTCCTGTCGCGTGCTCAGTCCATTAACCATTAGTTGTGCCTTAGGATCCGTGAACAGCACCCATAGTACCTGTGTAAAGAGCCCATCCAAACCAAAGCACTCCAGAGTCAAAAATATCCATCGCCAGCCCACCCTATCAAAGGCTTTCTCAGCATCAAAGCTAACTAATAGCGAGGGAATTCTGCTAGTCACGCAGTGATGCTGAGAAGCTAAGATCTGACAGATGTTCTCCACAGCTTGATGACCCTTAATAAAGCCCACGTATGAGAGGTGAATCAAACTAGGCATAATTGGCGAAAGACGCTCCATCAGCACTCTTGTCAAAATGTTGAGATCCACGTTGAGCAGGGTTATTGGCCTATATGATTCTGGCAGCAAGGGGTCTTTCCCTGGTTTGGGGAGGAGAGTAATAAGTGCCTCATTTGTCCGGTAAGGAACCACCCACAGGGCAGCCAGATAGTCATACAGTTCCGTTAATGGCATGCATACCTTATCACTCAATATTTGATAAAATTCGGCACTAAACCCATCAGGGCCTGGCATGCAAGGGGTATGCAATGTCTTGATTACCTATTGTACCTTCCTGGGGGTAATAGAGGAATTCAACGAGTCCCTCTGCTCCTGAGTCAGCTGTGGAAGAGCACATTTCCCAAGGTACGTCCATGCCTTAACTTTATCACACTCCTCAGCCGCATATAGTAGGCCAAAAAGGCCTCTTCTGCCTCCCTCTGAGATGTACTGACTCCCCCATTCTGCCGACATACTGCCATGGGTCATCTGGCCTCTCCCCCTGAGCTAATAAAGACAAAAGCAAATGGCCAGAGCAGTTCCCGAACCAATATAAAGCTCGTCTATAATGCAACATAGATCTCTTTGCCCTGGCATGAATGAGGATATTCAGTTGGCTCTGTAATGCTAAATAGGTGGTTCGATTTTCCTCAGTGTCTTGTTATGCTAGGCATTTCCATAGGACCTTCAGTTGTTTTGCCCCTTTCTACTAATTACCGATTTGCCTCCTGTCTCTGGCGGCTCACATAGCCAATAAGCATGCTTCTTAGATATGCCTTTGCAGTTTCCCAAAATAGGGCTGGCATGTCTTTATGTTCACCATTCATGGTTTCAAAAGCACCCCATTGCTCCCGTAAAAAGTGCCAAAAGTCCGCGTCGCCTTTAAGCTGGAAGGAAAAGTGCCAGCTCCCCGCTGCTGGGGGTTCATCGACCCAAGCCATGGCATGATTGGAGATTTGAATGTTTCCAATTTGAGCCCCCTGCACTTTGTTTAGGATCCCTTGGGACAAAAGAAAATAGTCAATCTGGGACCAAGTCTTGTGTGCTCTGGATAAGTGGGTGTCGTCCCGGTCGCCTGGGTGGAGAACCTGCCATACATCGCAGAGGGGCAGCCAATACCACATACGTTCCAGGATAGTACCCTGAGACCCAATTTATTTATGTGATCTCTGGACTAAAGAGGTACCATTTCCGATAGCCACACATCTTCCACTCCAGGTGGTATCCCCCAGGCCTCCCACAGGCAGGACACGCTGCTCTGAACTGCTATCCCATGGGCTGTGTATGACCCTCACCTTCATCTTCGCTCCCCCTCCCTCTCACTCCCATTTATCCTCTCCTTTCTGGTTCTTGTCCCATTTTGTCTGCCTACCCATCACCCACCCTCCCTCCCCCCTCGCTAACCCCTCACCTATCCCCCATTGCTCCTGAAGAGAACCCATCATTGGAGTCATGATTGCGTTGGGCCCCCTCCCTGCAAGTTAAGCTATGATATCCCTGAGCCCTTCCATGCCCTCTCTCCAGGCCAACATTCACTCCCCCAGCATTCACTCATCCAGCCACTACCTCCAAACGAAGCCCAGATGCGCGTTGCAAATATCAGTGTAGCCCCTTTAAAGTGTAACCGTCAGCGTCACTAATTCAGGCCAGGTATTATGGAGATATGCATACCAGTAGTAAACCCAACACCGGTATTCTAAGACAATCAACTAAACAGCCTATTTAACACACTGCTATTCTACAAACTTATTTTGAGAATTAACTAGAAGTTCTGGTTCATTGCCAGGGGTTTCAGCGGATATCAGTATCTCCGCCGCTAGGTATAACAAAAGTAGGGAGTTTATTTTGAATATGGCATTCAGCCCCCAGAAGGTCATCTGAGTGCCCCCCCAAATGGTAGATGAGCAAAGCCTTCTGTTATCCCACCACATTACCCATCTCTACTGGGATGCATGGGGCTCCTCCCCTATCTCCATATCCCCAACTCCACATTGTTGGGGGATGTTGCTCAGCACCTGATACCACATGTATTTATACTTATAGTTAGCAGTGTGCTGTATCCACAGATTATTAGATTACATTACAGAAACTGGGCCTCATCTCCGCGGTGGTATGGCCAACTGGGCTGGGCCTCCCACTCCTCACGAAAGGCCCTCGGGCCCAAGAAGGAACCACAACCCAGTCACCTCTGGCTCCCATTTGGTGGCCATGCGGAGAGGGGGCCACACAGAGAAAAGAAAGTCCCCCAGCCATGCTGGGGCCATGTCCCATTGACAGATGCCCCTCATTCCCACCAACACTCTTTGTCCACAATGTCCACCCACCTCTCCCCAGGCACACCGCAGGGCCAAGTGCCAAGAGAATGCCCCTGGTGGTTTAATAACTGGAGAATCCCATCACGGTCCCTACCTGGCCTCTGGCCTCTGTCTAGCCAGTAGTCCCAGCCAGTCCGGCCCATCAGGCCCCTCCAGAGTCATAAGAACATAAGATATGCCATACTGGGTCAGACCGAGGTCCATCAAGCCCAGTATTCTGTTTCCAACAGTGGCCAATCTAGGTCATACGTACCTAGCAGTATCCCCAAAAGACACAGGTTCCACAATGCTTGTACTGGGTCAAGCACTGATTATCCTGGGTCCCTTTTTAATAGTGGTTTATGGACCTTTCCTCCAGGAACTTGTCCAAACCTTTTTTAAACCCAGCTACACTAACAGCCCTTACCACATCCTCCGGTAACAAATTCCAGAGTTTTATTACACGTTGAGTGAAAAAATATTTTCTCTTATTTGTCTTAAATAGTTTACCCTGTAGCTTCATTGCATGTCCCCTAGTCTTTCTATATTCTGATAGCGTAAACAATTGATCCACGTCTACATGCTCCACTCCATTCATTAATTTATAGACCTCTATCATATCTCCCCTTAGCCGTCTCTTTTTCAGGTTGAAGAGCCCCAACCTTTGTAGCCTCTCTTCATAGGAGTAGCCTTCCATCCCCTTCACCATTTTGGTGGCTCTTCTCTGTACCTTTTCTAATAATGCTATGTCCTTTTTAAGATATGGTGACCAGAACTGCACACAATATTCAAGGTGCGGTCGTACCATGGAACGATACAGAGGCATTATAATATCCTTTGTTTTATTTTCCATCCCTTTCTTTATGATACCTAGCATTCTATTTGCTTTCTTGGCTGCCGCTGCACACTGGGCAGAGGGTTTTAACATGTTATCCACGATGACTCCTAAATCTTTTTCCTGGGTGGTGGTTCCCAATGTGGAACCTTGCATCGTGTAACCATAGTGTGGGTTGTTCTTTCCTAGGTGCATAACTTTGCACTTGTCCACATTAAATTTCATCTGCCATTTGGATGCCCAGTCTTCCAATTTATCCAGATCCTCCTGCCGTTTTCCACAATCCTCTTGGGTATTAACAACTTTAAACAGTTTTGTATCATCTGCAAATTTGATAACCTCACTCGTTATTCCCTTTTCCAGGTCATTTATGAATATGTCAAAAAGTAGCGGACCCAGTACAGATCCCTGGGGTACTCCACTATTCACCTTTTTCCATTGGGAATATTGGCCATTTACCCCGCTACTTCCAGACTCACTGTCAACCTAGAAGTGTCTCCAGATAACACATGACCTCCAGCGGACTGGTGAAAAACATTTATGCTGTCCATCATGATCCATACGGAGACAGGTGGGTACAGCAGCACGAATCGAAACTTGCAGGTGGTGAGCTAGCCACAAATGGCCATAAACTCCTTCTGGTGTCGGCTGACCACCTCAGAATAGTCCTGGAAAAAGAGGAGGTTGTGCTGCCTTACGCCATTTTGCAATGTGCCCTTGTGGCGCTTAGTACCACTTCTTTTTGTAAGTAGTTGAGGACGCACATTATCACTCTGGGGTGGGCAGCACCCTCCCTCCATGGGCCCAGTTGGTGGATCCTTTCCAATACTATCTTCCCAATATGATCCCCCAGTGGCACGTTAAATGGCAACCATTTTTCCAGGAATCCGCAAAGTTCCCCGGCCGCCACGATGCTGATGAATCTCAGATTTGTCCTCTTGCCACGGTTTTTGATGTCATCGAATTTTTCCCCTTGCTGCTAGAGAAGATCTTCTATCCGCTGGAACCTGTCTGCTTGGGCCTGCTGCGTCTCCTCCACCCACGCCATGTGCTGCTTGGTCTGGTCAATACAGGCTGTAAAATCCGCTAGAACCTGGGCCAGCTGGCTGATTTGTGTGGAAAGATTTAACAGCTGTCCGCCCAGCGCTTGGACCACCACTGCCGATACCTCCTCTGTGAGATTAGAGGTAAGGTCTGCATTAGGGTTGGGGGAGTTGAGGCTGCCATTTTGCCCTCAGGCAGCTGCGACATCTCTTTTCGGGGCGCCTTTGCCCACCGGCAAATACCCTCCAGGCCCCCGCCTCCAGTGTTCAGAGGTGCTTACGTTTGCAGTCCTAAGGGTCCGGGTCAATTTCAGGCTATTATGTTGAGATTTGGGAGAGGGAGCCCCAGAGCTGTGGAAAATGCTCCTTCCATGGCTCACCGCATCACGTGACCCTGAACAATCTTTTTTAAACTTATCTGAAAATATGTGATGATTTTAGAGAACCAGTCCAACATGTATGTATTCACTTTTCAAGGGGCCACACTTTTAAGGTCCTCTGCTTAAGGGACCACTTTCTGAGCACAGCGATCACTTTGTTTTTCAGTGCTGAATGCACTGAATGAAAGTGAAACAACTAATATGAAAAATGTATAGAGTGGATTAGATTTCTGTTTGCCACACTATTGAGGTATTTTGTGTTCTGTTCTTGTTGAATAAGCTCAAGTGTTCAGAACAGTGGGTGGAATTGATTTACAGCTTTGAAAGCAAATACAATCCAATGTACAGTTTACTTCTATATTCAGGCAACAGTTTTACCTCATTTTGAACTAACCTGTTGACGGAAATATGACTCTGGAAAGCTAGTCCTAAAAGTATTGAGTTGGTTCAATAAAAAGTTATTACCTACAGTTTGTTTGTTGACCTTTACTTCTACCTGATTTACTAAGCTTTTATACAAGAATGACAAAATGGGAAAAAAAAACCTTATAACCCTCTAAGTGGCATTTATGTGGTTTACAGATCTGTAAACTGTGTAAATGCCTTTGAATATCTGGCCCCATGTTTAAATATTAAACTTTGCTTTGTGATTATGCATTTTTACAGGATTGTTGTGGGAGGGGTGGTATTGGGATCATAGTTATTGAGTTTAATCATCAAAATCTTGGGGAGGGGAGGATATAATGCTGAAGATTTGCCAATATCCTTGCACTGGCCCTGGTGAAAGGGTTGGGACATTCTCTAGTGCAGCAATTTTCAAACTTTTTCAACTCACTGCACACTGACAAGGGGCTAAAATTTTCAAGGCACACCATCCGTTTTTTTAAGGATCTATTTTATCATTTAAAAAACAAGTATTATGATTGTGTTTAAAGTTCAAGAACTAAAATTTTAATCAGTGTTATTTTTTAAAAAATAAATCAGTGGGAAATTTGTGCTTAGTGATGTTTCATGATGTCCTTTGTCCAAGGGCAGATGGTTGACAAGCAACTCTTAAGTCCTCCTCCAGTGTTTGAAGCTGTGACCTGTTCTTGTTCTTCATTGTGCTTGTAGCAGAGAAACCAGCCTCACACAGATAAGATGTTGAGAAAGGAAGAAATGCTTTAAATCACCATCTTTGTGATGATGGGGTATTCCTCTCAGAGAGACAACCAGAATGACACCATATCTGTTGAGTGTTTTAGTTTCAGTCCTCTGTCATTTCTGATTTCCGTCAGCTCATCTTCTTCTACCACAATTAATTCTGTGGACTCACACGCACTTAATACAAATGGATCTCACCCAGTCCAAGGGAAGATACATCAAGTGATGGGAAATACACAAAATAAAGCACCCAATCCAAACAACAGCGGAGTGAAGAATGACACTGGTTCTGCCCTCCCTCAAACTTCCCCAACGGCCCTACTAATGAATAACCCTCCCCCAAACTCCTGTGGCACACCTGCGGACCATTCACGGCACACCAGCCGCGGCACAGTGGTTGAAAATCGCTGCTCTAGTGTCTAGCTTGGGGGTAATAGGCCAGAGTCGTCCTGGCTTCGGAGTCCCAGACTTGAGATTCCTGGGTCATAGAGATCCTAATTGTGATCGTCTGCCCAGAGGTTTCTAATATGTGAGCTCAAGTCTATGGATGGCTTTTGTTGATAAAATCAATTTACTTCCATTGAAGGAGAATGGAACTTAAAAATGTTTCTTCTAGTGCTGTAGTTCAAAAATCAGCATTAAAGATGAAATAAAAAAATGTAGATTTTTTCCATGCCTTTGCTTTGCATATGTTATTACATTGGGCCTAATGTCAAGTAGAAATTTACTCTCCTTGTTTAATAAAATTCACATTTTCTACCTTTATGACTGACAGTAGATGGTGCTACGATACTGAGACAGGAAATTCGCAATGGCTTCAGAAGGATAAATTTTAGCTTCAAAACTTTTGACCACATCTACAGAATTTGGCACTCTTGTTTCTAGAGAAGATCCCAAAATACTGGTAAAAGCATATGATTGTTGTTTTAAAAACGTTTTAGCTAAATGTACTTATTTGCTGTTTCTCAAATATTTCATTGTCTAAATAGATTCCCATATATATATATATGTAACAAATATTCTTGAATAATTTGATGAATGAAAGTGACAGTATGAATCGGTGATGATGTTACTTAATGATGTCATACATGTACTCAAAAGCACATAAAAGCACAGATATGACATCACAAATCCTTTAACTAAAAAAAAGATCAAGAAAAGCTATTGCAGTAATCCCCCACTGCAATGACGTTAAGACACTGTGGTTCTTTTAATAGTAAGGATTTTACTTGTATGGTACTAGATATGTTTTTGGGCTTTCCTATTTGCATATTTTTTATTTATTTTTTTGCCCAGCAGTTTCTTTCTGCTCCTTTGGGCTTTCAGCTCAGTCAGAGCCCACTTCTAGTTGAGGTATGTACAGCACCATGATGTTTCTGCAGCTACCTAGTGGGATTTCTCATTTGTAATTCTATCCCATCACCGTATTTGGTCATTGTAACAGTACCTGGCAGCAATAGAATACAGCGGTGATGTCGCAGCTTTTCTAGCTCCCTCAGCAGCTGCAGCCCCTGTTGCTTTAGTTTACAATGGATGAAGCCAATAAGGCGGCTCGTATCACCGCTTTTGTTGCCACCCATTATACAATCGGCCCTATCTCTTGTGTACTATTCTCTTGCCAACACTTTCTCAGGAAACGGCAAAACTCAGGGTCCTGACCAGGGCCAGATTTACCTTGAGTGAGGCCCTACGCCAACAAAAATTGTGGGCCCCCAGAAAAAATAAAAACGAGTCAACTTATCAAAACAGAAATGGCAATAGATGTATAGAATTGCCTGACATAAAGAGGCAATAGGGACAAAATCAGCATCGGAATTCAAGAAATACATTAAAAAAGACATATTCCAGTTAATAAATTCAAAATAAAAAGTATTTTTCTACCTTCTGTTTGGGCATTTTTTCAGTTGCAATTGCTCCAGTCACTTTCTTCTGGTTTCTTCGTGTCTTCTGCTAGCTATCCATTTGTCCTTTCTTCTCTTTTAGATGTTTTCCATTCTCTCTCTATTTCTGCTTTAACATACTGATTGTTTCCCTTTTGCTCTTTCCCCCAATTCTTTCCTTATTCCTTTATCATCCATTTAAATTTCACCCTTCCATTTTCAAGCCCCTCTTACTCTCCCAATACCCAGCCCATCATAGACTTTTCTTCCACACAAAATATTTTTCCCCTCTCCATTCTCATTCCCCATCCATTCTAGTCCTCCTCCAAAATCAGTTCCCTTATAGTTCTAGACCCACCCAGCATCCACTCCCTTCTAGTCCCATTCTCCCATGCCCCACATCAGCCCATTTACAGTCCTATTCTAGCTCTTCATCAGCCCATTTCCAGTGCTAGCCTTCACATCACAGGCCATTTCCAGTCCTAGCCACCCCCCCCCATCACAGCCTATTTCCAGTCCTAGCCCCCACCATCACATCCCATTTGCAGTCCGTGTCCCCCTGCACCATCACAGCCCATTTGCAGTCCTAGTTCCTCCCCCCCACCATCACAGCCCATTTGCAGTCCAAGTTACCCCCCCTCCCATAGCCCTTTTCCGGTCCAGGTCCCCCCCCCCATCACAACCCATTTCCAGTCCAAGTCCCCCCCCCCCCCCATAGCCCTTTTCCGGTCCAGGTCCCCCTCCCCATCACAACCCATTTCCAGTCCATGTCCCCCCCCCCATAGCCCTTTTACAGTTCAGGTCCCCCCCCCACACAGCCCCTTTCTTTCCATTCCAAGTCCCCCCCCCCCCCCCTTCGCCCTTTTCCGGTCGAGGTCCCCCCCCTTCACAACCCATTTCCAGTCCAAGTCCCCCCCCCCATAGCCCTTTTACAGTTCAGGTTCCCCCCCCCCCATATCACAGCCCATTTCTTTCCAGTCCAAGTCCCCCCACTAGCCCTTTTCCGGTCCAGGTCCCCCCCCCAATCACAGTCCATGCAGTCCTTGGCCCCCCCGACCAGCACTGCGGCTGTCTGAAAGGCTTCAGAGGGAGCCGGGTAAGCTCGTGCGAGGCCCCGGCTCTCTCTGTACAGCCGCCAGCGTGAAGAGCCTTTTCCTTCACGCTGGCGGCTGTATCTGTGAAGCCGCGAATGCTGGGAAAGGTTAAAGGGCATTGCCTTTAACCTTTCCGAGCAATCGCGGCTTTACAGATACAGCCACCAGCGTGAAGGAAAAGGCTCTTCACGCTGGCAGCTGTACAGAGGAAGCCGGGGCCTCGCGCAAGCTTACCCTGCTCCCTCTGAAGCCCTGCGGTGTGTGGGCCGGCCCCGGGTGGGCCCTTGCCAGCTGTGGGCCCTACGCCATGGTGTATAGGTAAATCCGGCCCTGGTCCTGACTCCATACGAAATCAGTCTCCAGATCCACTCACTGTGTTCCACTAGTCCGTTCAGATCAAGTTGGACCACTGCATGGTCCGAGGTCACCTGTGGCTGGATGTCACTCCCCTGCAGCTTCCCAAAAAGATGTTCCGATAGAAGCACATAATTAATACAAGCTTGCGACCCATGGGGGCCTGAGTAGTGTGTATATTCGTGGTCATCGGGGTGCAATGTCCTCCAGCCATCTATGAGCTCCAGCTTCCTGCAGAGAAGATTGACATCTGGAGGGGTCCCTTTCCACTGCAGGGCCTGCCACTGTGTTAAAGTCACCCCCTATTATTAGTGAATATTTTGATTGGTCTGCCAGCCTCACCACCAAGCGTCAGTAGAGACTTGGCGCATAAATGCAGCATAATACCACCTTCAGGTCCTGGAGCACACCCCACATCATGAGATAGCACCCTTCTGAGTTTCTGACCACCCTATGGGTCTCAAAGGTTACCCTTGTCCCCACTAGAACTGCAACCACCCTTTGTTTGGCCGCATAAGCTGCCCACTATACCTCTCGCACCTAGTCCTTTTTCAAATTAGCATGCTCCCGGTCTGTTAAATGTGTTTCGTGCAATAGAGCAACATCAGCTCCCAGCTTGTGTAGGTGGGCTAAAGTTATATCCAGGAACAAACAGGAATGTAGTCTTCACATATGGGTGATGTCGGTACCGAAAGAGCCTGCACGGGAATGCTCCCCAGCATCCAATAGGAAAGCTTTTGGGAGCATCCCACTGCACCTGCGTAACGCTCTCCCTCCTCAGTTTTTCGTTTTCCACAGAGCTGATAGGGAGCAAATCCTGTCACCACAGAAAATTCCTGCTTTTCATATTGTTGTGGTTCACATCTGCCTTCCGTCAATGCTGGTACCGACCTCCATCGGTACTTTCTTTCTTTCTTCTTTTTTCTCCCCCCCAAAAAAAACTGTGAAGAAAAGGATTCTTTCTTTTCTTCAGGCGCATCGACGCCATCTTAGACCTAGGCCCTCCATTTTGTCACAGACACAATGGAAAAACCATCTAGTGGTTTTAAGACATGTTCTAAGTGTGGCAGTACCATCTTGGCCACAGACACCCATGACTGGTGTCTAAAATGCTTAGGGCCTGATCATGACATGCCGGCTCTCAAATCTGTTTCTAGTACCAAGATTCCGACTACACAGATTCCGGGTACCGGCTTTGACTGGTACCGAACTCATACGGAGCGGGAACACCCTGCCCAACGATACTTCGAGTCTTCGGATTACAATTCCTCGGAAGATGAATTGGCTGATACTCAAGACATGCAAACTCTCTGTCCCGACAACACTGTATGTCCCCACCAGAGGACATGTCTTTCCAAGACTTTATTCGCGATGTTGCTAGGGGCCTGTCCATAACAGTGACATCGGAGAAAGAGCCTAGGGATGTAGAATTGGAAATTCTTCAATACCCAACTGCTCCAAAAGAGGAGGCTAGGCTCTCTATCTATCTGATACTTCACAACCTCATGCTTCGTATTTGGAAAACACCTCTGACTATTTCTCCCCATACTGACCGGCTCAATGTTATGTACTGGGTACCGGAGTGTTCTGGTTTTCAAAAGACACAATTGCCGCACCATTCCATGGTAGTGGAATAGGCAATGCGTCAAATCAAGAGCACAAAAACACTTGGCCGATTTGGATTTAGTGGCAGTTACAGAAACATGGTTCACAGAAAACCATGACTGGGATGTAACTATACCTGGCTATACTTTATTCAGAAAGGACAGGGTAGGAAGAAAGGGAGGAGGAGTGGCACTATATGTAAAAAATACTATTAAAACTTTGGAATTACAGAACTTAAAAGGGAGAGAGGATGCATTGTGGGTTAAACTAGAAAGAGGGAAAGAGAAATCTATTTGCATTGGCGTAATATACAGACCTCTCTCACAAGAGGAAGAGGTGGATAGAGAGTTAATTGAAGACATATGCAGCATTACTAGGAAAGGAGAAGTGCTACTGATAGGGGATTTCAATACGCCAGATGTTAATTGGCACATTCCTGCTGCAGTATCATCTAGAAGTAAAGAGATTCTGGATTCTCTACAGGGAGAACTATTCAAGCAATTGGTAACAGAACCCACACGTGAAGGGGCCATTCTGGACTTGGTGCTTACCAATGGTGAAAGTGTTTCTGATGTTATAGTAGGAGATCATTTTGCATCCAGTGATCACCAGATGGTGTGGTTCAGTATTAGGACTAGGGCTGTTAGAATCCATTCAAAGGTGAGGGTCTTAGACTTTAAGAAGACTAAGGGGCTTGTTTACAAAGCCGCGGTAGTGGTTCGCGATCGCGATCGCAGCCGCGGCCCCATTGAAATCAATGGGGCCGCGGCTCCGATTACGATCGCAAACCGCTACCGCGGCTTTGTAAACAAGCCCCTAACTTTGCCAGGATGGGCCAATACCTCAGGGAGTCATTAGCGGGATGGGAACAGCTGGGGGATGTAGAAAAACAGTGGGCAAAACTGAAAGGGGATATTTTAAGGGCAACCAACCTGTTCGTTAAAATGGTAAATAAAGGTAAAAGGAAAAGGAGACCGCTATGGCTTTCAAAAGAAGTAGCTGAAAAGGTGAAGAGAAAGAGGGAGGCCTTCATGAAATATAAGAGATCACAGAGAGAGGAAGACAGGCATCTATATTTGGAAAACTTAGAGAAGCTAGCAAAGTAGTCAGGAAAGCAAAGATTTAAAAAGAAGAGGAAATAGCCAATGCAATAAAATGGGGGGATAAGACATTTTTCAGATATGTTAGTGAGAAAAGGAAGGGTAAAAGTGGTATTGTCAGACTCAAGGGTGAAGGGGAGAAATATGTAGAAGCTGATAAGGATAAAGCAGAATTGCTTAACAAATATTTCTGTTCTGTGTTCACAGATGAAGAACCAGGAGCAGGACCTCAGAAAACACCCGCAAACAGGAACAGAAGCGAGGGACATCTTGAACAATTTTCAGAAAACTGTGTTCGTGAGAAACGAGCTCAACTTAAAGCAGACAAAGCGATGAGACCGGATGGGATACACCCTAGAATACTGAGGGAAATTGGGGATGTTCTAGCAGCTCCACTGAGTGACCTTTTCAATGCCTCGTTGGAGTCGGGAGTGGTGCCAAAGGACTGAAGAGAGGCTCATGTGGTGCCTTTACACAAAAGTGGAAGTAAGGATGTGGTTGAAAACTATAGGCGGGTTAGTTTAACTTCGATGGCGAGTAAATTATTGGAAACGCTGCTGAAAGAGAAAATAGTGAGGTTTCTGGAGTCCAGCGGATTACAGGATCTGAGGCAGCATGGATTCAACAGAGGCAGGTCTTGTCAGACAAATCTGATTGATTTCTTTGACTGGGTGACCAGGGAGTTGGACCGAGGGAGAGCCCTAGATGTGGTGTATTTAGATTTCAGTAAAGCCTATGACACTGTTCCTCACAGGCGACTTAAAAACAAACTGAGCACCCTAGGGATGGACCCTAAAGTTACTGCTTGGGTTAGAAATTGGTTGGGTGAGAGGCGACAAAGAGTACAGGTAAATGGAGGTCACTCTGAGGAGAAGTATGTTACCAGTGGTGTGCCCCAGGGATCTATCCTTGGTCCGATTATTTTTAACATCTTTGTTAGTGATATAGCGGAAGGGCTGTCGGGTAAGGTTTGCCTTTTTGCGGATGATACCAAAATCTGCAATAGAGTAGACACCCAGGAAGGTGTAAATAACATGAGGAGGGATCTAGCTAAGCTTGAAGAATGGTCTAGAATTTGGCAGCTGGGATTTAATGTTAAAAAATGTAAGATCATGCATTTGGGCTGCAGCAATCCAAGGGAGCAATATAGTATAGGGGGTGAAGTACTTTTGTCCACTAAAGAAGAGCGGGACCTGTGCGTGGTTGTGTCTGATGATCTTAAAGTAGCTAAACAGGTAGAAAAGGCGACGGCAAAAGCTAGAAGGATGCTTCAGTGCATACGGAGAGGAATGGCTAGCAGAAAAAAGGAGGTGATAGCGCCTCTGTATAAGTCTTTGGTGCAACCTCATTTGGAGTATAGTGTGCAATTCTGGAGACCGCACCTTCAAAAGGATTTGAACAGGATGGAGTTGGTGCAGAGGGTGGCTACTAAAATGGTTAGTGGTCTTCATTATAAAGCATATGAGGACAGACTTAAGGATCTTAATATGTATACCTTAGAGGAAAGGTGGGATAGAGGTGATATGATTGAGATGTTTAAATACCTCTGTGGCATAAATGTTCAGGGAGAGAGCCTCTTTCAGTTGAAAGCAAGTTTTGCTATGAGGGGACATGGGATGACGGTGAAGGGGGATAGATTCAGGAGTGATATGCGGAAATATTTTTTTACGGAAAGAGTGGTGGATCCGTGGAAAGTCTCCCAGTGGAGGTGGTAGAGATGAGGACAGTAACTGAATTCAAAAAAGCATGGGGCAAACACAGAGGATCTCTAAAGAAAAAATGGGGCTGTTGTTGTTATGGAAGGACAGACTAGATAGGGCATGTGGTCTTTTTCTGTCATCATATTTCTGTGTTTCTTTCCACGATGACATCTAGATCCTTTTCCTGGGTGGTGATTCCTAATGTGGAACCTTGCATCGTGTAACTATAGTTTGGGCAGTTCTTCCTAAGTGCATAACTTTGTACTTATCCACATTAAATTTCATCTGCCATTTGGATGCCTAGTCTCCCAATTTTTCAAGGTTCTCTTAATTTTCACAATCCTCTTGTATTTAACAACTTTGAATAATTTTGTTTTATCCGCAATTTTGATCACCTTGATTGTTATTCCCATTTCTAGGTCATTTATAAATATGTTAAAAAGTAACGGGCACAGCACAGATCCCTGGGGTACTCCACTATTTAGCTATCTCCATCCAGAAAATTGGCTATTTAGTTCTAGTCTCTGTTTTCTATCTTTTAATTAGTTCCTAACCCACAATAATACCCTGCTTTCTATCCCATGACTTTTTAATTTCTATAATTTCTCTCATGAGGGATGTTGTCAAAGGCTTTCTGAAAATCCAGATACACTATATCAACAGGCTCAGCTTTACAGTATCTACCTATTTATTCACACCTTTAAAAAAATGTAAGAAATTAGTGAGACAAGACTTTCCTTGGCTAATCCATGTTGGCTTTCTGCCATTAAATCTATCTACATGTTCAGTACATTTTTTCTTTATAATAGTTTTTACCAGTTTCCCTGTATAAACATCAAGCTTACTGGTCTGTAGTTTCCTGGATCACCTCTGGAACCTATTTTAAAAATTGGCGTTACACTGACCACTCTCCAATTCTCAGGTACTACAGATGATTTTAATGATAGTTCACAGATTAATGAAAGTAGGTCTGCAATCTCATATTTCAGTTCTTTCAACACCCTGGAATGTGATTTGCAACTCTTTAGTTTATCAAATAACTGTATTATATCTTTCCAATTTATGGAGATTTCTTTCAATTCCTCTGATACATCACCTTTAAATATCATTTCTGGCACGGGTAAGTTTCCTACATCTTCTTTAGTAAAGACTGAAGTAAAGAATTCATTCAGTCTCTCCACTATGGCCTTGTCCTCTTAGTGCCCATTTTACCCCTCTATAATCTAATGGTCCATCTCGCTTTCTTACAGGTGTTTTGCTAGAAATGTATCTGAAAACGTTTTTATTATGCTCTTTTGCTTCCATGGCTTCCTTCTTATTAAATTCTCTCTTTGTCTGCCTAATCAATGCCTTACATTTGTCTTGCCAGTAATTATGTTTCCTGTTTTCCTCATTTGGCTCCTTTTTCTATTTCCTGAAAGATTTTTTTTTGGCTATAGCAGCATCTCTGACTTCACCTTTAAACCATGCTGGCAGCTGTTTGTTCTTCCTTTCACTTTTCTTAAAGTGTGGCATATATTTGGCCTGGGTTTTCAAGATAGTATTTTTAAATAGTTCCCAGGCCTGATATAAAATTTTTGCAGTTGCTCCTTTTAGTTTTTTATTAATAATTTTCCTGATTTTATTATACTCTCCTTTTTGAAAGTTAAATGCTAGCACAATGGATGTCCTTGTTATCCTTCTTCCATTTATTAAATCTGATGCCATCATGTTATGATTGCAATTGCCAAACTGTCTCAGTAGTGTTACCTCTTGCACTAGATCCTGTGTTTCGCTAAGCACTAGATCTAAAATTGTTTCTCCAGGAACAAGCAGGAAGTCAGTCCTCACATATGGGTGACGTAGACGCCAACAGAGCCCACATGGAGCAAATACACAGCTTTGAAAGAAAGCCTTTGGGAATTACTACCACGCATGTGTGGTTCCCTTCCCGCCAAAGGGTACCATCTTGCTCAGTCTCCTTTTTTCCACGGAGCCCATCAGACGTAGTCTGTCCCTGTCCCGGAAAAAGTAGATTTTTTTGTGCCTTTTTGGCTGTCTCCGGTCTCGCATTGGTATCGGGTCAGTTCCTCCTTTTTTTCTATTAAGTTTTATTTTTCTTTTTTTCTTGGGCGTCTTCGTGCCCTTTTTTCCTCACTGGCAGTCCGAAGGGTCTTCGACCTTGCTGGGGTTCTTTTTCCCCCCCCATGGCTACCAGTGGGTTTAAAAAATGTGATCAGTGCGGGAAGATCATGTCCCTCACCAATATACATGACTTACCTCCGGTACCTCGGCCCAGACCATGATGTGGCGGTCTGTGGTCTGTGCAAAAAAATGTCCTCGAAGGCCTTGAGAAGCTGGCAGCAGCAGCAAGACAAAATGTTTCCTGACTCCCCCATGCCTCCAAGAGCCAGGACCTCGTCTGAGGCCTCCATGCCTTGGGAAGAGCACTCCGAACCCGAGCATCGTCGTGGGTCCTCAGAGAGGGGGTCTCCCTCGAGGGAATTGAAAAGAAGGAAGAAACCGTCGAAGGCGGCGTCACTGGACGGCTCCAATTGACCTCTTGGGGCTGATCGTGGAGCCCTGAGCACCTGCTCAAGGTGACGGAGAAGGGGCGCCCAGCCAAGGTTCCTCAAAAGGACCTGGTCGCAGATCAGCCTAGGTAAGTACATACTGTCCTAGTCGAGGACTCCCCTCCGGGGGAACCGGCTTTAGGCCTGAGTGCATCGGTGCCCGAGCCGGGGAATACGGAGCCTCCAGGACTGGCTTCCAGGATGGCGGCCTTGGAGTGCAGTGTCACTGCCTTTTTGGAGTAGCAGCAGGCGCCGATGTCTGGCACGTCCAGTTCCTCCACCCCATCCACCGGGCATTTGATGTCGAAGTCGACCCCAGAGGCCGAGCCGATCCTCGAGGCCATGCGGGCCCGGGTCGATCCTCAACCAAGGTCGCGTTGGGCCTCCCGCTCGTTGGGACTGAGGTTGTCACCGACAAGTCTGCCAGCGTAGGGTGGATGGCGCCGGGGCCCTCAAGGCCCAAAGTGCTCCACGAGCCTTCCTCAGAGGCCTCCGCCTGGGAGACTGAGGACAAGTAGTCCCCAGACACTCGTCGTCATCGATATGTCCCATCCAATTCCCTGGTATCTGAACCTTGGAGAAGGTCCCCACCGGAGAATATGGGGTTTCTGGAATGTTTGGGATATGTCCAAGGCCTTGTCTTTCCCGACGGAGTCCGAGGAGGATCCTCGAGCCAATGAGCTCGAAATCCTCCAGTACGAGGCTCCCCCTCGGGAGACCCTCACGATACCCATTCCTCCTATGCTGGAACAACTTATGCTCTGCATGTGGGAGATGCCGGCTTTGATGCCGGTGATCAGCAAGCGGCTCGACTTGATGTATCAAGTCCGCTGGAGCCCTGGGTTTCAAAAATCACAACTGCCGCACAACTCCATGGTTGTGGAGTCGGCCATGCATCGACTGAAGAGTCAGAAGACGCATTCCTTGGTGCCCCCCTGCAGGGAAGCCCACATCTTGGATGCCCTCGGCAGGAAGTGTTACCAGGGCGCGATGCTGAATTGTCAGATCCAGGCCTACTAACTGTACATGGGCATGTACCTGAGAGACCTGGCGAAGGAGCTCGCCGGGTTCTCGGCTGGTCTCTCTGAGGAGCCTTTGCAGCGCTTCAAGGGCCTGTCCAAAGCTGTCCATGAATGCTCCAAGTTCACGTCTTGGGTGGCTTATGATGGGTTCGAGTTGGCGGCCCGGGTAGCCGCAATGGGCATTGGTGCATGCCGCCAAGCTTGGCTACAGTTGTCGGACCTTGAACAATGGGTGCAGGACAAGTTGGTCGATGTCCCATGTCAGGGGGTAAACCTCTTCGGCAAACCCATGACTGACAAGGCCGCCGAGCTGGAGACCAAGTTCATGACGAGGATTAGGCTCTCTAAGAAGACCTCTGCCCCTTCCTGAAAGTAGGACTTGGGTAAAAAGCCCTTTTACTTGAGGAAGTCCACTGCTTACCAAAACTACCTCCCTTACGAGGCCTTCCCAGCTCCCCAGCGAGGGCAGCAGGCCAAGGGACAGGGACAGGGACATGGCCCACATAAGCAGAAGGCCCCCAAGCCCCAGGCTCCAGCTCCGACCCAGCCTGGAGAGGGCTTTTGACTCCTGCAGCATGGCCCCTCTCCCAACTGAAGCTTGGCAGCCCACAGGAGGTCAAGCTCACTTTGTATGCCCACAGATGGAGAGCTATCACCACCGATTCCTGGGCATTACAGGTGATCAGGGAGGGTTACCTCCTCCATCTAGCCCAAGTGCCTCCACACTACTTCCCGGGAGAGCCTATCAGGTCTCCCCTTCATGGGTCCTTCTTCTGAAGGAGTTGGCAGGTCTTCTCGAGGACCAAGCAGTGGAACCGGTGCCCCACCACCTCAAGGACAAGGGGTTCTACTCCAAGTACTTCCTCATGCCAAAGAGGACAGGGGGCCTAAGGTCGATCCTCGACCTGGGCAACCTCAACAAATTCCTGGTGAGGGAGAAATTCAAGATGCTCTCCCTTGGAACATTACTGTCTTATCTCTGCCAGGGAGACTGGCTATGCTCCTTAGATTTAAAGGATGCTTACACACACATCCTAATCCATCCAAGCCACAGGCAATACCTACGCTTTGTTGTAGGGGGCAATCAATTCCAATATAGGGTGCTTCCCTTCGGCCTTGCCTCAGCCCCCAGGGTGTTCACAAAGTGCCTGGCGATGGTCGCCACCTTTCTCAGGTTTCAGGGGATCTTTGTCTTCCCCTATCTCGACGACTGGCTCATCAAGGGCACTACAGCCCCCGAGGTGCAGCAGGCCATGACACACACCACCAAGGACCTTCAACACTTGGGTTTCGTTATCAACTACCCCAAGTCCCACCTTTACCCGGCACAAGAGCTGGAATTCATTGGGGCAAGGATCAACACCCTTCAGTCGAAGGCCTTCCTGCCTGCTGATGGAGCAGACAGGCTCATGGTGCTAGCCAAAGACATATAGTACCATCCCTCAGTCCCAGCAAGGCATCTGCTGTGCCTCCTCGGGCACATGGCCTCCACAGTCCATGTCTCTCCAGATGCCCGCCTCCACATGCGAACTGCGCAGTGGTTCTTCAGGGACCAATGATCCCAGGCCACGGGACATCTCCAGGACAGAGTCAGGGTGACCAGGCGCCTGGTACAGTCCCTGACCTGGTGGCTCTCACCCCATCATGTGGAGGCAGGGATGCCCTTCCAGTCCCCTCACCACTTGAGGGTCCTCACTACAGATGCCTCCCTGCTGGGCTGGGGAGCCCATTGCCAGGGATACCTGCCAGGCCAGGACAACTGGCTGGCCGACAGACTCAGCAGGATGTTCCAGCCGCACGAGTGGCAGTTGGACCTGGAAGTAGCCAACGGGCTTTTCCAGACCTGGGGGGAACCAGTGATAGACCTGTTTGCAAGCCTGGACAAGCACCATTTGCCCCGCTTCTGCTCAAGGCAGTCACATCCCGCCAGGGTGGCTGCCGATGCCTTCCTAGTCTCATGGTTAGAGGATCTTCTGTATGTTTTTCTCCCCACACCTCCAATTGCCAAGACTCTGTTCAAGATCCTTCACGACAGAGCTTCAGTCATCCTGATAGCCCCACGGTGGTCCAGGCAACCGTGGTTTCCAATTCTTCTACAGCTAGCGGTGGAGGCCCCCATCCCCTTGTGGTCAGCTCCACGGCTCCTTTCCCAGGAGGGGGGTTCTCTTCTGCATCCCAACCTCAGCTCCCTTTCGCTGATGGTGTGGTTGCTGAGAGGGTGACTCTAGCCCCGCTCCTCCTTCCGAAGGATGTGGAGGATGTTTTGCTGGCTTCACGCAGAGCGTCTATGAGACGGGCATATGTTTTTAAGTGGTACAGGTTTGCGCTTTGGTGCGCTGAGCGGGGGGTCAACCCCTTTTCTTGCCCAGTGGTTGTGGTGTTGCAATACCTTCTCCACCTCTCCAGGACGGGGCTCAAGTCCAACTCCGTCAGAGTGCATCTCAGTGCCCTAGTGGCGAACCACCATCAGGTGGATGGCAAGCCCCTTTCAGTTCATCCAGTGGTGTCCCGGTTCCTAAAGGGCCTACTCCTGTCTAAGCCCTTGGTCCACCCTCCGGCGACCGAATGGGGTCTCAGTGTGGTGTTGGGGCACCTCACCCTGCCACCCTGCCACCCTTTGAACCGATGGCTACGTGTCACCTCTGCTATCTCTCCTGGAAGGTGGTTTTCCTGGTTGCACTCACTTCTGCCCAAAGGATGAGTGAGTTTCAGGCCTTCGTGGCAGAGAAGCCTTATACCAGGTTCTACAAGAATAGGATGGTGCTTCGCACACACCCCAAGTTCCTTCTGAAGGTGATGTCTGTAATGGGTCTGCTCCTTGTTGGTCACTCCAGGCCAGGAAATCCCGAACCCTCATCTGCGGTGTGCTGCTCCGGCTGGCTGGAATCCAGGGGAATAAAACTCACAGACCACACAAAAGGACAGTATGCAAGTTTATTCCAAAGGGTGGAGGGATTGTCTGTATTTTATACATTATCAGAGACATAGTCATACATCATTCACCCATCTTCTAGGGGCCCACTATAGCTTATCAGTAACTGTGCAAATACAAGTCATCCTTGAGTAGAACAATCAGTTTAGCTTACACAGCACATTCCTTTTTCCATACCCACCAGAATGTACAAAGGGCACACACATAGGATTCTGATTTCTATAGGATTCTAATTTCTCTTGTGCAGGCCTCTTGTATATGCACTTAAACTAAGCATTACACAGGTACACTACCAAAAAACTGCCTCCAGTTTTGCAACTGATTCCTATAGATTTTGGGGTGCTGAATCCAGGAAAAATAGCCAAAATGTTCCATCACGTCACGTTTTCTTGCAAAATTAGATTTCTTACCCATATAAGGAATGTTCACATAATTTCTTTTTAGCCGACTGCAGTTTATTTTCTTGGCCCAAAATAGAGGTTGTAATGGTTAACTAACTAGAAACATTGCCTCATGATATTTTAGAGTGTTTTGTATTCATTTTATACATTAACAGGACAATTGGGAGGCGGGGGGCTAAATCCAGTACTCGCGCTGGCGCATGTTCTTTCCTGTTCGCCTCGCCTCGTTCGCTCGCTCAAACACGGTGGTTGCGACATGAACGTTCCTGTCAAATTTCAGTTTCTTGCAAGTTCATTATTACCTTTTGTTTGCTCAGTCGTAATCCAGCTTTATTCCGAAGTGGTTCACTACAGTTGTAGTTTGCAGTGCTGTGTATTTGTGATGGCTCACAGAGCCAGAGGTTGCGTCAACTCTCCGGACAGTTTTTGTTTTATTTGTGGGGAATATACCGTGAAAAAGCGGCAGAGGAACATTTCTGCATTTATTAAAAAAGTATATTTCGCCTATTTCAGTTTGAAGTTAGGCAATCAAGACAAACCGTGGGCTCCTCACAAAGTGTGCAAGACATGTGAGGAAGATCTACGCTTATGGATGAAAGGTAAAAAACAAGCATTTCGTTTCGGAATACCTATGATGTGGCGTGAACAAAGAGACCACAGCAGTGACTGCTATTTTTGCTTTTGCATTGTGAAGGGATACAACTTAAAAAAATAAGAACGTAATAAGTTACCCCAACCTTCCCTCAGCAATTAGGCCTATGCCTCATAGCAACGAAGTACCTGTGCCTGAACCACCAAAATCTTTGGATCATATTTGTGTGGACGGTTCTGATCATGGTGAGACTCATCAGATGGCTTTTCCCGATGAGTCCAGTACTTCCGAGTTTGAAACTGAACCAGATCCGAAACCTGAACTTTTCTCTCAAGCTGAATTGAATGATTTAGTCCGGGATTTAGGACTCCCAAAAGATGCTGCCCAACTGCTAGGTTCTCGGCTTAAACAGAAAAATCTATTGTCACCAGGAACAACTTTTTATTGGTACCGCAACCGTGAGACACAATTTTTGAAGTATTTCAGCAAAGAGGAAGATTTGGTATTTTGCAACGATATATACGGAGTGATGGAAAAGTTTAAACTCAAGTATGATTCTGCTGAATGGCGGCTGTTCATTGATTCGTCAAAAGACAGCATAAAAGGTGTTCTTCTTCATAATGGCAACACATTCGCTTCAGTTCCTATTGCTCACTCTGTTATTCTCCAAGAAAAATACGAGAATTTGGCCCTGATTCTTCAGAAGATTCGTTATGATGAGCATAAGTGGATGATTTGTGGAGACTTTAAAATTCTATCCATGCTATTAGGGCAGCAATCTGGTTTCACCAAATATCCCTGCTTCCTTTGCTTGTGGGATAGCCAGGCCCGCGACCTACACTGGGGGAAAAAAGACTGGCCAATTCGGGAGTATTTGAGACCCGGTGAGAAAAATGTTCTTCATGAGAGCTTGGTACCTCGTGATAAAATTCTATTACCACCTCTCCACATTAAGTTGGGTCTCATTAAGCAATTCATCAAGTCCCTTCCAAAAGATGGTGAGTGCTTTCGGTACCTTTGCTCAAAGTTCCCCCGACTTTCTGAAGCAAAGCTAAAGGAAGGAGTGTTTGTTGGCCCTGATATAAGGAAACTCATTTCAGATGGAGCATTCGCTGAAACGATGTCTGAGAAGGAAAAAGAAGCCTGGGATTCCTTCAAGGATGTTGTTCTCAAATTCTTGGGGAACAGGCGGGATGAGAACTATAAGGATATTGTTGCCAGGATGCTCAATGCCTTCAAAGAACAAGGCTGTAACATGAGCCTGAAAGTCCATTTCTTGCACTCCCATGTGAACTACTTTCCCGAAAACTTGGGGGCGTACAGTGAAGAACAAGGTGAAAGGTTTCACCAGGACATCAAGGACGCAGAGAGAAGGTACCAAGGAAGATGGAACACCACTATGATGGCTGATTTCTGCTGGTTGCTGCTGCGGGAAACCCCAGATGAAAAATACACCAAGCAGCGCACCAAGAGAAGCATTCGGGGGAAGAAGAAACGGGCCCACCAGGAGATTGATTGACCCAAGAATGACTTTAAAATCTAAACTGTGTTGACAAATATCGTGTTTTTACTAAACTTTGAAATAAAAATTTACTAGTTATTACCACAGTGTCGGATCTCATTTATTAGAATTTTATTTTCACACCATCGGGTGTTTGTCTTCATGTATTGCAATGGTGCGGTTTGCGTTTTCTATTCTTACATACATACCTGTACAACATTTTTTGCACATTTCTTTGCTTTGCTTTGTGTCTAACCTCGCTCTTATATGCTCAATGTTTGTGCACATGTATGTGGCTGTTTTAAGTGCAGACAATTTTGCTACCATCACAGTGTGTTTTGTTGACATTACTCTATTCTTATGTGCTGCTTTGTTACAATTTTCTTTATTCTTATTTGAATAACTACTAAACAATTAGTATAAAGAATTCATCCAAGAAACTTTTATCTCGATCGCACTCAATCTGAAATGTTCACCTCAAACTGCTAACCCAATGTAGCAAAAAATCTGTACGTGATGGAGCAAATTGGTTACCAGATTTGGATTCAGCGCACCAAAAAACGTAAAAATCAATCGAAACATTAGAGGCAGTTTAAAAAAAATTTTTTTTAGTGTACCTGTGTTTATTATTACAAAGGGCACATATATAGGATTCTGATTTCCCTAACAACCCCCCCTTTGGGCCTGCATAGGCCCACTATAAGAACAGCCTAACAATCTACTACAAAATAACTAAACAGACATTATTAATGGAACATCTGTATGCGGCAGCTCAGGTACATTAGCCACCATAAAAGCAGGAGTATAGGAATACATAAAAGTGGTAGAGCTTTGTAGGGCCTTTCAACAACAGTCAAGAACAAATGAATATACAACAAAAAAGAACAAGAATTATAAAAACCGCTCAATAGGGCAATAAGCAGCCCTTTGAGACCACCCCAAAGAAAAATACATCAGAGAGTAATCATGAGAAACTTCCCTGTAGTTGAAGAACAGTATAGAGCAGTATTAGACAGGCTAAAAGCAGAAACAATAAAACAATCTGTAGCATTAAAACTAGAGACAGTTTACAATGAGCAAGGGACCTAGTCATATCCCAAAGAGGGGCGAGTAACACCAATGTTATACAAGAAAGTAGAAAAAGAAACATGGGGCTGGGTGCAGTTTAAATTGTCAAGTACAGTAAACTTCTACATTTCACACAGATTAGAAGGTACAGTAATGAGACATGTTGAGAGAAAAGCTTCAATTTGTAGCGAGCTGCGCACACAAAAAGTAAGGCAGTCTGGGCAAGTAGTATTGCCGTATTAACAGTTCCCGAAACGGGCTGAAGGAGGCACCACATGAGTGGTAGGAGGAGTCAACACAGTCTTGTGCGTGATGGTCAGGAGGCTGGAACCGAAGATGTCAGTGGAGACGATACACGCTTGATTCTTGACGCATGGATCCACGAAGGGGAGGAGTCACACAGGATGGCTGACCATGTGATAGCGATCACTGTAGTTTGGAGGTCTGTAGAGCGGGTCTAAGGTACCATGCTTGTGAGGTGCTCTGACCTGTCACCAACCTTGAAGGGATATGTTGGTTCGGTACCTCTAGGCCGAAAGTTGCCTTTCTTCAGGAGTCTTCTCCTCTCCTCTCCAGTTGCTAGGGCCTTGGCTGCCCCGGCGTCAGCTACTTCTCATCCTGGTCCTGAAGCCTGATCTGTATATGGAGAATGTTTCCAGCGAGGGCAATGGCTTCAGGATCTTTTAGCCGCCACCTTCACTGTAATCGATGTTATCAGAAGAACTTGGAACGGTCCCATACTGGAAAAGGGGCTTGTACCATGTGCTGGTGGTATGTCTTTACCAAAATCCAGTCTCCGGATTGAAAGAAAAGAGCTGAGTCATCCCGTAGAAAGGACTGGACCTGCTGAGCATACCTGTGGAGGGAAGAGAGTTGCCTCTACTGCTAGGAAATACAAGAGATCAAATGTGAGGCTCAGGAGTATAAAAGGTAAGCAGTCTTCCATATAACAGTTCAGAGGGAGAAAAAGTTCAGTCTACTCCCTTGGGGCAATTTGTTTGGTTGTTTGTTTATTGAACAGAGTCAAAGGCAAGACAGTTTAGTGTCTTTACAAAGGTTTTTTTTAAAGATTTCGGAGGTTCCCCCCTTCGTGGGTTGCTGTTTGCACACAACAGCCAATCCTAAGCAACTCAATTTAGCTAATACATTTTGACAAGATGCCCACACTTCCTCAAATTTTTTCACAATTTTAGAATTATATCAATTTGTAAAAATTTGTGTAAGTAACTTTCCTCCTTTAGCTTCATGTGTCGGGTCAGGACACATAGAGGCAAAAAGGGATAAAAACATCTGAAAAGCACCACGTGGCCAGTGTGGGTCTCCCCAAAGCTCATTAGGATGAAAAGTGCACTCAGCCTATCTCCAAATATCTATTTCCAATTATTGGGTATATCTCTGGGCTAGATAACTTTCAAAATTGGAGTTAATGGGGATGGCATAATCAAATATTGTAAAGTATTCATTGTCAGTTTTCTTTCTAGGTGGATACATCGGATACATCATTTCACACTTCAATTTACCCTCACCATTTTATAATGTTAATCTGAGTTCTCTTTTCCAACATGAATATTCCATCACACTCCTCTCAATACCACTTTTTTTCCACTTACATCATTCCATTAAACTACATGCATAGGTCCTTCTGTCTTTTTTATACCATACTAGTGTATCCTTATTTGGCAAGGCTGCTAAGAACATCAAACAATTGTTAAAAACTTAGTATTTTTGTAAACAAAAGGTATATATAAAATATAAATGTAGATCCTTTTAACAATATGAGTAAACAGTGCTCACTCTAATTAGCAACTGCCTAAACAAAATATAGGTAAAGTCCTTACAATATAGACTAGTGCTTCACGGCATTTTATAACATCCCAATAGGAAGGAGTATGGCTCATATCTCTCGTATAACTAGAATCTATCGTATACACTGTTCTCCGTGAGAGTGCTGTTGGACTGATTTTAAAATTGCAGTGTTCACAAGGATTTGAGTAAGCTACTCATTAATTATGGTGTCAAAAAGAGATCCTTTTAAGGTGAGAGATCTAAGAGGATACAAGGCATATGTGGTTGGGCCTCATGGCGATGTTTCCTCGGGTTCTTCTCGGCCTATTCCCCCCTGCCTAGTCATGTCTCTTCAGAGGCATAAATATGCAAGGTTCATGTTCTTCAGGCCTTGTGGGTCCTCGAGAAGTCTTAAAGCAGTCAGAATTCCGGTGGCCCAGATCATCACACTCGGAGCAGCACGTTTATTGCCTTTTCCAAGGCTGTAGCCTCACCTTCTGTCTCTCTCTCTCTCGGTTATCTTTTTTATTTGTTTTTTTTTTTTCCAAACCTCTCCTAGATCGTTGCTAACAATTAAAATTTTGTTTATCCAATCAACTCAAGTTAATGTTATTGTTTTATTTGTCTACTAACTTTACAAATATTCTCATGTTTCCTGGGAACTAAGTTTCATCTTTCCACTAAATGTGATCTATATGCTTGGGAACAGAGCAATTTCAGATCAGCCTCTTTCCACAATTCTATAATTTCTGTGTATACTGAACCTCTACATAATGTACTACTAGAACAAGTATTTTGGTAACATAAGGGCAAGTGTGTAAACTAAAGAAAACTTGTATGTCATAGTGCTACAATATACTGTATTACTAAAACTGAAATGTTAAAAACATTTTCTCTCTGGACCCCAACACATCAAATCAGAAAGATAGCCAGCACCCATGGTGCTACTGTCCTGTTCGTCAGTCATCAGCACCGAGCTTAACAATGCAAAGTAATTAACTTAAAATCTTACAGTTCAAGAAACAGACATTCAAATAACATGAAACTGCAAAGAGGTGAATTCAAAATCATGCTTTGTCACATTTAAATTAAAATCTTATACATAATACTTGAGACTGGTATCAAACTGATCTGAAACAATGAAATTATGTTAAAGCAATCTACTTAGAGTAACAGTTCAACCTTGATGTTATCTCAAACACAGCAAAGTAAACAGCAAGTCTGTCTTAAGTCCAAATTCCTTCAGGCAAATGCAGATAGCTGAACAAGAGTCCTAAATACTAAAAGTTTAAAAAGAAAAAGTTGCTTGAGAATTGTCACTAATTGTGATTGCTATTAAATTCCTATAGTTACAATTCTATGTGTTTTGTAATATATGAACAATAATTATGACCTCTGAGGTGCTTGCCACAAAATATAAAAATCATTGTGTTTTTTTTTAACTCTTTAACCATTTGTGCCTTCTGTAGCCCACGGGAGGGGCTGCCCCCTTTCCCTCTCTCTTCTTTGTTCTCTTTGTTAAGTTTCTGGTTTCGTTTCTGATGTTGTAGGGGGAAGGGATAGCCCCAACCTAAATTTTTTCTCTTCAAGATACCCTGAAACCTTTCTTACCCAAGAAATGCAGCAGATTGTGAATGACTTCTATCACAACTGGTTTCTCCTGCTCTGAACATAGAAGATCATCTACATAGTGCCTAGGGAGCAGGCTCAAACATATACCTCAAATCTACAATACTAAACCATTTGTGCTCATGCAAAATTTAGCTCAATATTTTTAACCAAAAGCATAAATATACAAATCAAGGGGTTTCTTTTGAAATAAGGTTTTCAAAGGAAAGTATCCGTTGCTAGGTCTGGACAATCTTATTCAAATTCCTTAAATCCTGCACCAACCAGCAAATAAAAGAAAAACAATATTAACTGTAAACAAAACATTTTTTTTTCAGCTTGTTGGGAAGGACACTAAGGAGTTACTTATTTGGGAAACTTCTGTTTCAGTTCTTATTTAAACAAGAGATAAATCAAAGCTTACAAGTGCTTTCTTAAGAAAGTTCGCCCTGCATAATGAACTAGACCCTCGTGGTATTTGTAGCGCACCCCACTCCCCGAATTCCTCCATTATTTACATTATACATCTCACTCACACACAATCAGTCTCAGTTCCCAATAGAATGTACAAACCACCAAGGTAGATACCAAAGTCCCACTTTTCCTTACCTCGGTCTGTGCACAAAATTCACTTGGTTGCTGCAGTGCCTACTTTTTTAATTCACTGTCTGTCATATTCCAATTCACAATATCTCTAGTCACCCAGGACCAGTACCAGCTAGTAAGAGACCTCTCCGCAGAGAAGGAGGTGAGACTGTTGAAATCAACAGGACGCGTCTTCGCACCTCCACTCAGCAGGAGTCACTCCACCGAGGGAAAATCCCAGCGAGCCCCAGCTGTTATTTACACCTTTACCTGTGGCCAATTCACCTTTAGCCAAGCTGGCCAATGAGACTCTGAGAGGGATATTGTGAAGCAGATTAAGAGCTCTTTTAGTATTTCATTATTCAGTACATTGCTATAGCAATGGGTGTCTAAATACAGACACACCCTTTTACATATCTCAGTGACAGTTATACCGTTGTTGAGTACAAAAGTAATTTTCTTTCTATTTAGCTTGTCTTGGCAATAAATAGACACTCTGCAAACAAATAATAATTTACATTTTAGTATGCTGTTTAACTTTAAGTTTCTGTTCTGTCTGCCTGTCCGTAACCTTTGAACACAAAGAACAGAAAGGGAGGGGGAGGGAAAAGCAAAACAGTGGAAGAATAAACAAACAGCACTTGTCACTTACATTCCAGGGACACGGAGTCATCAGTTCTAGAGAGGGGGGGGGGGTGTCGTATAGGCACAGAGATAAACTAAGCACAGTAAACATGCTAACAGGCTTATTCAGCAGAATCCTGTAACTTACACTGACAATTTATGTAGAATGGCTGTTTTTTAGCTGCAGTTTTAAAACTTATCAAACTTATCACAACATATAGCAGAACATACATTCACGCGGATTCTGGAGTGGTCTCCTCACCTTGGGACCCCCCATCCTCTAATTAATTCACAACAAACGCACGGCTGGCCAGACACACAAGCACACAGCCTTCACAGCAGCCGCAGATGAGAAAGAAAAGAAATCTAGCTTTCCCACCGATTCCCACTGTCGCGCCCTTCCCCCGCCTAGGCGGCTGCCTGACGAGGTGAAGGGGGAGCGAATGTCACTTTCAAGCAACTCCAGAGCAAAAGCTTCTGGGAGTTGTAATATTTAGAGCAAATGTAGTTGTAATCAAAGGCTGAGCCGAGAGTTGAAAGCAAACGCAGGAATATTTTTATTAGCCTCCCTTAATAGCGGGAACTTCAAAATGAAGCTTGGTAAATCACGTGTACAAAATATCCACAAGAAACTCAGGTAAGAAAAATGCTCTTGCTTACTTCAGCATACAAAGGTTACTCATTCAAAAATAATGCTTCACTTCCCAGTGCTTTAAACAAACCCAAAATGTTCATTGAAACTTCAATGCAAACAACTTCCAGCAAATAAACTTTTCTTCTTTGGTTCCAGAGCTCTAAGGGTTTTAATCAGTTGTCCAGAGACTTCCAGCAGCACTCCGGTGCACGTCTCATTTAGGGCAGCAAGCACACTAATTAAAACTTCTTAGCTCAGTAACACACCATGCGTATCAGAGAAATGGAATTTCCTTCAAACATATATTTCCAAACACTCTTATTTCACTATCAGGGATAACTCACATTCCATAGCCTCCTCTGGCTCACTTAAAAGAATATTTTCCCTGATGTCCATGGACTCACATTCTGAACAGGACTGTTCTGTGACGTCGTCAGCAAACAGCTGTTCTTTCCCTCGGTGTAGAGAACTACTCTCTCCACTAATTACTTCCTGGTCTTTCAGCATACGTTGAAGCAGTTTTAAAACATTTAAACCTTCTTTACTGAGAGGCTTCCTGTAACCCTGCTTCTGGTTAAACTCCTGGAGCTGGCTGTCTGGGAACTCTTCCTGAGACCTCTGGCTAATAACTTTAGCAGCGGTACCTTTTGGAAGTTTCTTTAGCAGTGCTTCCCTGCTCCTTCCCTGGCCATGCTGTTTCCTGGTTAAAGCAGCCTTCTCGTCTTTCCCTCCTTGCCTGTCTTTGCAATCTCCCTCCCTGGCGTGGGGATCCTTGGAATCTGTCTCTCTCTGTTCTCTGGGGCTTATAAACATGTGACTGGCCGGTATCTTTCCACCCTGCCCCCAGCTGTGCTGCATTACCACCCTCAGTTGCTATGGAGCTGGGGCGTGGCTTTTGGACAACAACTTTTGACAGGTTCTTTTTTTCAGCCTTAGCTGCACTTTTAAACTGAGCATTTTTTCCCTTTCCCTCTGACTAGGGGAAATTGCCTGTACTTTTTCTACCTCCATAGGGACCTGGCCGTCTTCGCCATCACACCACCCAGGGAACAGGAAAGTCTTAATTACCATTTAATTACCATTTAACCATGCTACCAAAGCAATAGGGACACTCCCAACCAAAGGGAGAATACCAGTTCTAATTTAGACCGTGCTACCAAAGCACAGGGATCCCTGGGCCACGGGAGTATCGCACTTCTGACACCAAATGTAATGGGTCTGCTCCTTGTTGGTCACTCCAGGCCAGGAAATCCCGAACCCTCATCTGCGGTGTGCTGCTCCGGCTGGCTGGAATCCAGGGGAATAAAACTCACAGACCACACAGAAGGACAGTATGCAAGTTTATTCCAAAGGGTGGAGGGATTGTCTGTATTTTATACATTATCAGAGACATAGTCATACGTCATTCACCCATCTTCTAGGGGCTTATCAGTAACTGTGCAAATACAAGTCATCCTTGAGTAGAACAATCAGTTTAGCTTACACAGCACATTCCTTTTTCCATACCCACCAGAATGTACAAAGGGCACACACATAGGATTCTGATTTCTATAGGATTCTAATTTCTCTTGTGCAGGCCTCTTGTATATGCACTTAAACTAAGCATTATTATTACAAAGGGCACATATATAGGATTCTGATTTCCCTAACAATGTCCTCGTTCCACCTCAACCAGGAGGTGGTCCTCCCTACCTTCTTTCCCAGACCGCATACCAGTTGGGCTGTAAGAGGACCCTGTCCTTCTACATTCAGCATATTCAAGGCCACCAGAAAGCCTCTCAGCTTTTCGTTTCCTCCGACCCCAATAAATTGGGGGGGCAGTGACCAAGCATACGCTGTCCACATGGGTGGCGGACTGTATTGCCTGGGCTTATGAGGAGGCGAGGCTTCTGCTGGAAGGCCGTGTAACGGCTCACAGGGTCAGGGCCATGGCGGCATCAGTGGCTCACCTGTGCTCTGTTCCTCTGGCAGACATCTGCCGTGTCGCCACCTGGTCTTCGTTTCATACCTTTGCAGCTCATTACTGCCTGGATAGGGAGTCCTGACGGGACAGTGCCTTCGGCCAGGCTGTGCTCCGTAATCTTTTCAGAGTCTAGGCAACTCCTGCCCTCCGACCCTTCTGTGTTCAGGCTACCGGAGTGCTAGTTTCCTTGTACGTAGGTCCTATTTCATTGCGGCTGCTTGTGTCTCTCGTCAAGGGAGCCGTTTTTGTGCTATTGGTTCATGGTAGCCTGTAGCTGGGGAGTCCCATATGTGAGGACTGACTTCTTGCTTGTTCCTAGAGAAAGCATAGTTACTCACCTGTAACAGGTGTTCTCCGGGGACAGCAGGAATCAGTCCTCACAACCCTCCCTCCTCCCCTTGGAGTTGCAGTCCTATTATCATCTTTTGTTTTTGCCATCTTTTTTAGCTATGTTATTTGACTGAGCAATATGGCACCCTTGGGCGGGAAGGGGACCATGCATGCGTGGTAGCAATTCCCAAAGGCTTTCTTTGAAAGCTGGGGATTTGCTCCGCACGGGCTACGTCTGCGTCAATGTCATCCATATGTGAGGACTGATTCCTGCTGTCCCCGGAAAACACCTGTTACAGGTGAGTAACTACTCTTTCCCCTCATGTTGCTTCTTGAACCAGCTGCTCCATGAAGTAGTTATTTATTTCATCTAGAAACATTATCTCCCTAGCATGGCCTGATGTAACACTGACCCAGTCAATACTGGGGGAATTGAAATATTCCATTATTACTGTATTGTAAACTTTTCTAGCTTCCCTAATTTCTGTTAGCATTTCATCATCTGGTCATTCTGTCTAAGTGGATGGTAGTACACCCCCACTGCCATTTCCTTCCCCTTTTTACTTGGAATTTCTAGCCATAGAGATTATAAATATAGCGCCGCCCCTCTACCAATGTGATCTACCCTATCATTGTGATATAGTTTGTATCCTGGTATCAGTGTCCCATTGCTTATCCTCCAACCAGGCCTCTGAGATGCCTATTATACATAATCTTTCATTCATTGCATTCTTCATCTCCTTCCATCACCCTGGCTATCCCGTTCCCCTTGCTCTCATTCCCCAGTCTTTAACTAACTCTCCATTCACTCTCTATTCTCCATCCAGCATCATCATTCTCTCTCTCCCACCTCTTTCCATCCAGTATCTCTTCTCCTCCTCTCGTCTTACCCCTTTCATACAATATCTGCTTTTCTTTTCTCTCCACCCCTTCCATCCAACATCTCCTCTTCTTCTCTCTCGCCACCACTCTTTCCACCAGGGCTGCCTAGGGCAGAAACTAGTGAGGGGGCCCCCAAATCCCACCTGCAGCCTACACCTCCTTCAGCTTAAAGCAGGCTTAGGGCCCCCTGTAGTATGAGGGGCCCAGGACAACTGCCCTCTTTTACCTACCCTTCATGCTGGCCCTCCTTTCCACCCAACATCTATTCTCTCTCCACCCCCCTTCCATCCACCTTTCTTCTGTCTCAGTACTTCCCCACGTGTCCAGCATTTCTCCTCTTTCTCCCTACCCCGATGTCCAGCATTTCCCCTGTCCCTCTACTTTCTCTATGTCAAGCATATGCCCTATCACCCTTATTGGCCTCTCTGACTCCAGTATCAACTCTTTGTATCCCTTGCCTTTCTTTTCCTATCCCTGAGTCAGCATATCCCCTCTGCAACCCTATTCCCACTCCTGTGTCAGATCCCAAGCCCCCGGGTCCCATTTCTTTTGCTTCCCCCTTCTCTAATTCAGCACCTCCTCCTCCTTCTTCCTCCTCCCACTCTGGCCCAGCATCTTTCTCCAATCCCTCCCTCCTCTGCTGACACTTTCTAAGATTGGTCCCCCTGCAGCAGCGTCAAAGGAAAAAAGAATAACACAGATGCAGAGACGTTCTTACTGTCAGCGTTGCTGCGTGGTCTGCGAGCCCTGCCCCCTTTGACTTTGACTTTCGGTTGTTGAGGGGGCGGGACTGGCAGAGCGTGCAGTGACATTTGACAGTAAGAAAGTTCCTGCATGTGTGTTGTGCTTTTTTCCTTTGCTGCTGCTGAAGAGGAGCAAACACAGATGTGGGGACTTTCTTACTGTCTGCATGTTGTACCGGTCCCACCCCCTCAACAACAAAAAGTCAAAGTAAACAGGGGTGGGACCTGCAGAGCACGCAGCGACACTGACAGTAAGAATGTCCTCACGGCTTTGCTGCTGCCACAGGTGACCGATCTTAGAAAGTGGCAGCATCAGAGGATAAGGAGCAGCTATGCTGCCTG
This sequence comes from Ichthyophis bannanicus, assembly GCA_033557465.1. NCBI lineage: Eukaryota > Metazoa > Chordata > Amphibia > Gymnophiona > Ichthyophiidae > Ichthyophis > Ichthyophis bannanicus. The sequence goes on along the minus strand of CM066034.1, from coordinate 787,153,392 downwards.
ACCAGATGAAGAAGGTCTGATTAGGCCTCTTTTACCAGGTGTCCTGATTTTTTCAAATATGTGGGTGGCCAGGCATGGAGCCTGTAGTGGAGCAACATTACCACTTAACATAAGCAATGCAAAATGAGCCTAACCGTGCAACCCAAACGATCAAAAGCATTAAGAACCTATTTCGTTGCAACCACAAATGTATATATTCTCAACCATAGAAACGCAGCTGTAGATGGCTCATACTGCATTAATGTAAATAATGCAAATTGTATAAATGTACAAATGTATAAACACCTACCCCATAATGAAGATGTAAATAATGTTGATTCCTATCATATATAACCAATGTTTGCTGTGTAAGATAAACTGCTACTGATCGATGGAAGAAGCGGTATACAAATGTAACCAAATAAATAAATTAAATAAATAAATGTGCGGGCAACATTCCCGCACATGCCTAGGGTTGGCCCTGAGCCTGGTTCCACCCTGGTTAAGTGGAGTCCATCCTTTCTGAAAAGCCCCCCCCCCCCCCCCCCCATAATGTTGCCCAGTTTCTAACAAATTCAAAACACTCTTCCTTGAACCATTGTCTAATCAAATGCATTGAGACTCCAGAGCTCCATATGCCTCTTGGATCCTGCACGTGGAATGGGAAGCATCTCTGAGAATGCTACCCAGGAAGTTCTGGATTTCAACTTTCTACCTAAAAGCCTTAATTTAGCTTCCAGAACCTCCCTCCCACACTTTCCTATGTTATTGGTACCAACATGTACCAAGATAACAGGCTCCTCCACAGCATTATCTCAAATCTTATCTAGATAACACATGAGATCCGCTATCTTCACATCAGGCATGCAGGTAACCAGGCAATCATCACGATCACCAGCCGCCCATCTATCTACATGCCTATTGATTGAATCGCCAACTATAATAGAAACATAGAAACATGACGGCAGAAAAAGACCACATGGCCTATCTAGTCTGCCCTTCCATATCAACCACTACAACAATCCCCTTTTTTCCTTAAGAGATCCTCCATGTTTGTCCCATGCTTTTTTGAATTCAGATGGCTATCCTAAACCTTCCCTCATGGGCACATGGCCCTGGAGACCCATCCTCAGTGCAAGAGGGTATTATTTCACTTGGAGGACAGGAACTAGCCATAGGATTACTTCCTGCCACATCAAGGTGATGTTCTCCTTTCACGTGACCTTTCTCCTCCATAGCAGCAGAAAGGCTGCCAGACTGGAGGTGGGACTTCTCACTACATCCCTCTAGGTTTCATCTATATACCTCTCTGTCTGCCTCAACTGCTCCAAGTCTGCTACTCTAGCTTTCACAGATTGGACTCGTTCCCTGAGAGCAAAGAGCTCTTTACACTTAGTGCACACGTAAGACCTCTCACCAATTGGGAGAAAATCAGATGTAACTCTCTGTGCAAAAGACTGGATAGCCCCCATCTCATTGCTGGCATCTTATCTGCATCTTAGATTTACTTATAGCTACTGTATTTAAAGTTGCTCAGTTGCTTAAAGTTGTTAGGGGAATAAGGATACTTGAACCAATATAATTATACCTAATAAGTATAAGGGACTTTTAGTTTTCACCCAAAGTATATTGCAAGGACTTAAGGAACCTACTCGTAAGGCCTAATAACTTTCTGATTAAGATGTGTGGTATCTTGGTATTACCTTGGAGCAGCACATGAGTATGGAATCACACATATACTGCCTTAGTGATATTGTTTATCTCAAAATACGGCCCTTGCTGGAACCTGCCAACTTCCGCACAGTATTCCAGACACTTATCATCCCACACTTTGACTACACAAACATCGTTCTTTATGGCCTACCAGACTGCACACTTCATCCCCTACAAATGGCCATGAACACTGCAGTACGAGCCCTGTATGGAGCCGCCAGATATGAATATGTGACACCTATCCTAAAGCATAGCACCTATCTTAAAGCATTGGCTCCCTATAGCTAGCTCCTTAAGTACAGAGCCCTCCTAATGGCATTTAAAATCCTGCACAACCTCTCTGCAATCTCCCTGGAGGAACTCATACATTGGACACTGGACAATAGAATGAGAAGGACAATTATGGCAAACACACTCACCATCCCTTCAGTAATAAGAAAAAGATCCCAAGCTGCTAGGAATTGAGCCTTCACGCTATACGCTCCACCTCTCTGGAACTCCCTCCCTGCCCCAATCCGTGCCATTTCCAACCTTTCTACCTTCAGGAAAGCAATAAAGGCACATCTTTTTCAACTATATTATGAGCATATAACATAGCTCCACTTTGGATACAACTCCTTGCCATAGCCCAGACCCACCTACAATCGTAACCTACTAACCATTTTGTAAATAGTTCGCCCAATTACTACCAAGTTAACACCCCCTGTTGTAATGTAAAAAGTTACTGTTAACTGTAATACCTGTTGAGTGCTCTGTTTACTTGATCTCCAGGAACAAGCAGGAATGTAATCTTCACATATGGGTATCGTCGGTTACAACGGAGCCTGCGCGGGAACGCTCCCCAGTGCCCAATAGAAAAGCTTTTGGGAGCATCCCACAGCGCCTGCATGCTGCCTTCCCGCCTTTCCCAACTGTGCCTCTCCAGTTCTTCATTTTCCGTGGAGCTGACAGGTCGCACATCCTGTCACCGCAGAAAAAAATCCCTTATATTCTTCTTTTTTGTGGTCGCGTCTGCCTTCCCTCGACGCTACACCGGTACCGCCGGTGGTTCTTCTTTCTTTTTTAGAAAAAAAAAGAAAAAACTTTCATCTGGAGTCTTTCCAGTAATTTTCTCTTAGGTGCCACGCGCCATTTCTGGGCACTAGGCCCAACTTTTCCTTAAGGATGGAAAAACCCGCTTCGGGTTTTAAAAAGTGTTCTAAGTGTGGCTGTACCATCTCCGTCACCAACACCCATGAGTGGTGCCTCAAATGTTTAGGTCCTGATCACTCTATTTCAGAGTGTGTTGCCTGTGGGATGATGTCAAAAAGGGGCCGGCAGAACCGAGCTGCTAAGCTTAGCACCCTTTTTCCCTCTGATGCAGCCTCCGTGGCATCAACATCTTCCAGGGCTTCGTCTTCCTCCCATGGATCTCAGGTAACTAAAAAATCTAGCCGGTCCTCTAGGGGTAGATCTCCTTCTAGACAGCGAGATGCCTCTGGCGTTGCCCTTGAGGGACTTTAACCGGCAAAATTGCCCTGGCGGGAGGCTTCGGCTTCCAAAGCACTAACGGGGCTCTAGGATGTTCTCGAGGCTTCAACCTCGGCAGAACTACTGGTGCCATGCTCTGGGGCACCGGCTGCTTCTTCTGGTACAGATACCCAAGCATCAGCAGCGTCGATAGACCAGAGATTCTTGGCTATTGAACGCAGTCTGGCGGCTCTTCTCACGGCCTCGATGCCCTTGAAACCACTTCAGACAATTCAACCGGTACCAGCACCGACTGCATCGACATCGGCAGGTATTATACCGGGACTGAGTCATGCGTATCCATCCGGTATCGACAAGTTGATACCGGACCACTCCGATGCCGACTTTGATCGGTACCAGTACTGTGCCTTGCACGATCACCCGGATCAGAGATACTTCGAATCCTCGGATGAGTCTGAAGACTCTGAAAGCTCTGCCGATACCAGAGTACTTCTTCCTGAGGATTCTTCTTCTCCTCAGCATAGGATGTCTCCACCAGAGGATATGTCCTTTCAGGATTTTATCCGAGATGTGGCTCGAGGTCTTTCCATCACAGTGGCTCCTGAAAAAGAGCCTAGGGCAAAGGAATTAGAAATCCTGCAATACCCTAAAGCTCCCAAAGAGGCAGCTACCTTACCTATTCATGAGATCTTGCATGATCTCATGTTGAGGATGTGGGAGACACTTCTAACAACATCTCCGCACTCTCGAAGACGCGACACCATGTATCGAGTTCCTCCTTGTCCTGGGTTTCAGAAGACTCAATTACCACACCATTCCATGGTGGTGGAGTCAGCAATGAGAAGGATAAAGAGTGCAAAAAGGCATGCATCTAATCCTCCAGGATGTGAGCGTAGGACTCTTGATGCCTTTGGATGTCGAACCTTCCAGGCTTTCTGCTAGGATCAGTTCCTATATCTTATATATGGGAATGTTCCCTAAGGAGGTCACAGGAGATTTAGAGCTTATGAGCCCTCTCCTTCCTGATAAGAGGCAAGATTATCTCGCCCTTGTCAAACATGCTCAGGATGTTTCCAAGTTTGTGAATCGTGCAGCTTTTGACTGCTTTGAGTGCATAAGCAGAACCTCTGCCATTTCCATAGGTGCACGTAGGATTGCCTGGCTCCATGCATCTGACTTGGAAATTTGGGTACAGGATAAACTAGGGAATATTCCTTGCACAGGAGAGAATCTCTTTGGCAAGAATTGGCAGGAGAAAGCTAATGAGATAGATGCTGACAATATCACTTTGGATAGATTGTCTAAGTCTACAGCTGATCCTGTGAGGAAAAAATGCTCTAAGAAACCATTCTTCAGTAAGAAGAAGAAGTTTAATCCCTCCTATACCCAACAGGGGCATCATTTAGGTCAGTCTGCTCAAAGGGGACAGCAGCAACAACCTAAGCAAAGAAAGACAAAAGCAGCTAAGCCTCAACCGGCTCAGCAAACTCAACCTCCACAGGGGCTTTGACTCGTATCTAGAGAACTTTGCCTTCCTGGCCCTGAATGGCCCAGAGCCCTCCACCATCCCAGGAAGGTTATGTCACTTTGCCCCCAGATGGGGTCAGATAACAGCAGAAAATTGGACTCTGTCTATTGTAAGAGAGGGGTACAAGCTTCATTTCCTCAGCATGCCCCCTCCTACAATTGGTAAGACAGTTCAATTCTCAGACCTCTCTCAACGACCAGTTAGGTCAAGAGGTCGCTGTGCTTCTTGCCCAAGGGGCAATAGAAGAGGTACCCATTCCCCAATGGGGTACAATGTTTTACTCCCCCTATTTCCTTATTCCAAAGAAAACAGAAGGACACAGACCCATTTTAGACCTCAGAGAATTGAACAAATTCCTGTTCAAAGAGAAGTTCAAAATGATTTCTCTAGGAACTCTGCTGCCATACCTTCAGAGTCAGGATTGGCTTTGTTCTCTAGATCTCAAGGATGCGTACACTCATGTTCTCATCCATCCAACTCACCGAAAGTTCCTTCGCTTTCTGTTTCAAGGGAAGCACTACCAATACAGGTTCTTCCTTTTGGCCTGGCCTATGCACCAAGGGTGTTCACAAAATGCATGGCTGTGGTGGCAGCTTTTCTCCGCACCCTGGGAACATTCATCTTCCCTTACTTAGACGACTGGCTCATTCGAGCCCCTTCAGAGCCAGAGGCCAGGGTTGCTCTCTCTCGCACAATGCGCATCCTTCAGTATTTGGGACTTGTTATAAACCTCCCAAAATCCAACCTTGCTCCCACTCAGTCCCTGGAGTTTATAGGAGCTATGCTGGATACCAGACAGACAAGGGCCTACCTTCCACAGCCCCACTGCCTTCGCATTGTGCTGTTAGCTTCCCAAGTAGTGCTAAAATCTCACCTCACTGATCAGGAAATGTTACAGTTGCTAGGCCACATGGCATTCACCGTGCATGTGGTTCCTTATGCTCGCCTCCATATGAGGGCAGCACAATGGACTTTATCCACTCAGTGGACTCAGGCGTCAGGTTGCCTGTCAGACAAAATAGCAAACTCAGATCGCCTTATTTTGTCCCTCAAATGGTGGCAGTCACCCCAAAACCTTTTGGTGGGGTCTCCTTTTCAGCAACCCCCATGCCAAGCCACTTTAACAACAGATGCCTCACAGGTGGGTTGGGGAGCCCACCTGCAAGGCCTCTCTACCCAGGGTACCTGGACTCCACAGGAGACCTATCTACACATCAATCTCCTGGAACTCAGAGCAATCTTCCTTGCTCTTCGAGTATTCCACACCCAGCTCAGCTACAAGACTGTCCTAGTTCAAATGAACAATCAAGTAGCCATCTTCTATGTGAACAAGCAGGGCAGAACAGGCTCTCTGTCGCTCTGCAATGAAGCTTTGCGACTATGGGCCCTTGCCAGAGAGCATCAGATTCATCTCCTTGCGGTGTACCTTCCAGGCATTCAAAACTCTTGGGCAGACAGACTCAGTCGAGTTCTGCTTCCACACGAATGGTCTCTCCATGCAGACCAGGTGGCCAAAGTTTTTCAAATTTGGGGAACCCCGGACATAGACCTCTTTGCAAGTCCGCTGAATGCCAAACTTCCCCGGTTCTGTTCCAGAATTCTGGCTCAGGATTGTCAGGCGAGGGATGCTTTCCTCCTCCTTTGGGGTCAGGACTTCCTGTATGCTTTTCCACCCATTCCCCTAATTTCCAAAACCTTGTTCAAGCTTCAGAGAGACAGAGGTCATATGATTCTCATAGCTCCACGTTTGCCACGGCAAATGTGGTACCCTCTGCTCCTACATCTCTCTCAAGCTCCGCCTCTGGAGTTAGGATCTGCTCCAAATCTCCTTTCTCAGGAGGACGGGATGCTGTGGCATCCCAATCCCCCGGCTCTGCATCTCAGGGCCTGGTTGCTGAAATCCTAGAACTTCACGGTCTTAACCTTTCTCAGCAGGTAAAGGATATCCTTTATGTTTCCAGGAAGCCTTCCACAAGACGCTCTTATGCTTTCCAGTGGAAAAAGATTACCACATGGTGCTCACAGAAGGGTCTTAACCCTCTTGGGATACCTCTGGAATCATTACTGGAGTATCTCCTTCATTTTTCTAATGCAGGGCTTAAGACCAATTCAGTGAGAGTTCATTTGAGTGCTATTGCAGCTTCTTTCAAGCCTCTAAATGGACAACCTATTTCCTCTCATCCTCTCATAGCGAGATTTATGAGAGGCCTTCTTCTAACTAAGCCTCCCATTAAGCCACAACCGGTAGCATGGGACTTAAATCTGGTTCTTGGGCAGCTCATGAAGCCGCCTTTTGAACCATTAGCTACTACCTCTTTGAAATTCCTTTCCTGGAAGGTCCTCTTTCTTATTGCAATCACATCAGCACGTCGCATCAGTGAATTGCAAGCATTGGTTGCTGATCCTCCTTATACAAGGTTTCATCATGATAAGGTAGTCCTTAGGACTCATCCACACTTTATGCCAAAGGTGGTGTCACCTTTTCATTTAAACCAAATGGTATACCTTCCTGTATTCTTCCCAAGGCCTCACGCCTCAAATGCAGAAAGGAATCTTCATACTTTGGACTGTAAAAGAGCTTTGGCCTTTTACTTGTAAAGGACACAGCAACATAGAAAGTCCTCCCAACTCTTTGTTGCTTTTGATCCTAGTCATTTGGGACTTCCAGTCTACAAAAGGACACTGTCCAGCTGGATTGCATAGTGTATATCTTTTGCCTATGAGAGTAAGAACCTTCCTCTTGAAGGCCATGTCACAGCTCACAATGTGAGAGCCATGGCAACCTCTATGGCTCATCTTCACTTTGTGTCTATCAATGACATCTGTTGAGCAGCTACTTGGGCTTCGGTTCATACCTTCACAGCCCATTACTGCTAAGACAAGGACTCCGCCAGGATGCCTTGTTTGGTCAGGCTGTTCTTCAACACCTGTTCCACACTTAATCAATGCCTACCCACCATCTCTGGTAGGATGCCAGAGATCCATGGGAGAAAGTGGAGCCCTTTCACAACTTTCTGGGGCCATCTCCCTGGCATCTGCAGCTAGCGAGTCCCCATATGTGAAGACTACATTCCTGCTTGTTCCTGGAGATAGCACAGGTACTCACCTGTAACAGGTGATCTGCGGAAACAGCAGGAATTTAGTCTTCACAACCCACCCACCTCCCCTAGGAGTTGTATCTCTCTATCTCTCTCTCTCTTTCCCTCTCTCTTTTGTCTCAGCTATAAACTCAACTGGAGAGGGACATTTGGGGAAGGCAGAAAGGCAGCACGCAGGCGCTGTGGGATGCTTCCAAAAGCTTTCCTATTGGACGCTGGGGAGTGTTCCTGCGCAGGCTCTGTCGGTACCGACGATACCCATATGTGAAGACTAAATTCCTGCTGTTCCCGGAGATCACCTGTTACAGGTGAGTAACTATGCTTTCTGTGAAAACCTGTTCTATGTGATGAGTGGAAACTTTGTTCTCTGTAAACTGCGCCGATTTCAAAATAGTGCGGTATATAAAACCAAATAAGATAATCAGTTAAACCTGAAAGTGAACAAGATCACACCTTTCCCGTTAACTGGAGGCTATATAAATCAAGGATTATGTCTGAGGTAGGTGGGAGCAAGGGTGGGTGAGAGGGAAATAAACACTAACTGAAAGTGGTCTTGTAATAGTAAGCCCTAACTGACTTTAATTTAAATGAAAGCTGTCTAATAGCATGCCCTAACTAGCTTAACAAAAACACTGAATTATAAAATACACAGATTTTATCAGCTTTAATCCAAAGAATGCCACAGATTTAGAGAATTTACCAACAGGTAAATGTTTACAAGTGCAGATTCCTTCCTAGCAGTAGCAGTTCCTCTTGGTAGTCCGTCAAGACAAACAATTGCTCAGGTGTGGGTCTCCAGGCGAGTGAACACAGTAGAGTAGTGCTGATAAGTGTAAATAGGAAGATTAAAGTTATTTCTGCATAGTATCAGAGTCTATTGGATAATACTTTGGGGTAGGCACCCCTGTTGATTTATTTGGTGGAGGCAGACTGACTTGTGGTCTGGAAGGTGTCACATTCTACCACAATCTGCCGCAGGACAGCAGATCTTTTCTGCCAGTTGTTAGACTGCACTTACCAGTGTTCAGGGGTTTGGGTTTTTTTTGCTAAAGTTTGGCCACGATCTAGTGCTATTCACTGGAGGAGAGAGAATTTATTTCCACATGTGGTGGACCTGTTCTTGACTGGTGGGATTTTGGTGCCAGGTTTTACATGAAATTTTCTGTGTTTGGTATTCTAAGCTCAGCCCTGCCCCCGAGATGCCCTCTTTACAACGCTGTAGAAGTATTTGAAATTGTTAGAATTGGAAGGCTGACACTCTAAGGGTTTAGTACCAGCTATATTTTGTTGGTTCACCAGAAGCTATCACACCTACAAAGAGTCCTATTTTCTCTAAGACAGACCAGCTAATGGAACGCCACCCTACCAAATGGAAGATGATTACAATTCCCTGCATTACTTGTCAGCTCAGACAACTAAAAAGAAAGGAAACAGCACCTTCTAAAAAATGTGCTCTTAAAAGCTTATTTTCATTGGGCCAATAAAAGGTATTACAGCCTCTAAAATTCCCAACATAGCTACTAGAACTGTGCTTCAGTTACATGTTCATGCATGCATATTTCTAGCAGAGTTAAAACCAAATTATGTTTTACATTATAGGTGAATTTCAATGAATAATCATGTGTATGTCAGGGAAGCTAATATGGTTATGGAATGATTGCATACATAGGGTTAGATTAGATGCCAATGGACTTATTCATTTCTGTTTGAAAATCTTGCTGTTAATTCACTCCATGAAAACTGAGACTTTCCAAGATATAAACCAAATTGTGTGTGACTCTGTTTCTTATTGAAATAAAATGGTGTAAGCTCAACAAAACACAACGTTCTTCAGTTCTTCATTTAGAACTCAACAGTAGTTTCAACTTAAAGCAACTACATAGAGCTCAGCAATCTGATCTGGCCACAGAACAGAAGCTTCAAAGTGCAGCAAACAATGAGAGCCCTTAGACTTTCATTCCACCCCCATCTCCAGGACCATAGCCAACTCAGGAATTTATGAAAACCCAATTTATTCATAATGGTCATTCACGGAGCAGACCAGTAGCTCAGTGGCAGTGTTGCCATGCAGTTTATTTATTTATTTATTTAGCAAGCATTTGTATCCCGCTCCTTCCAGCGATCAGAAGCGGGTAAGATTACATCGAGAAACTGCCGAATCAAGGCAGGTACAAATTTTAGTTTACATACAGATTGGTAGGGTAAGCACGTCACACAGAGTTAACACTTCTTAGATATGGGGGAGGTCGTTTACATATATACATTTATACATTACTGGTTCTCTTGGTCGCTGGGGACGGGGGTTTGCCCCATCTGTGAGGTTAGTTCAGGTTGAAGTGATTTTGAAATATGTGCGTTTTGAGTTTTTTTCTAAAGTCTAGAAGATCATTGCTGGCTCGTAGTTCTGGTGGGAGTTGGTTCCATAGTGTCGGTGCTACATATGAAAAAGCCCTGTTGCTGGTGTTGACTTTGGTGGATCTTATATCTGTTGGAGTGTGGAGGATGTTGGAGTTGATGGTTCTTCTGTTTCTGGTAAGAGGTTGTAATCTGACTAGTGTGTTGAGGAAGGATGGTGCTATGTTGTGGATGAGTTGAATGTAGTTGGCCTGGCTTCCATTCCCCAGGCTGACCAAGGGTAGGAATCTGAAGAGGAAGCAGTCCCAGCCCCTAAGGGTGGAGCCCTAGTCATTGTGTAAGCCCTTGAAGGGTCATTTGGTCCTTTTTGTCATCACCTACCAGGTTATTATGAAAATACTTAATGATTGGACTTAGGGACATATTTGTCACTGCAGTGACTCGGCTGTGAATTGGAAAGGGGCTGTGAAATACGGGAAAAATGGGTATTTCTGGATAAAGATGCATTCTTTTTAAAACATTTAAATTGTAAATCACTTTGCTGGTAAGGCTGAAAAAGGTGATATGAAAAGTGATACAATAACTCATAACACTGTGGCCTGAAAAGGGCTGCTTCCAAATGATAATAAAATATCTGTTGCCAATTTAACCAGTATTTCAACAATCAGCCATTAAGGTCTCAATTTACTAGCATGTACACTGTTTACTGCAGGTCCCATTTATTAATAACGCATGTTCACGGTGTTTAGGGCACTGTAGTAATCTAGGGGAGTTAGAGCAGCGGGCTGGAAACCAGGGAAACCCAAGGTTCAAATCCCATCGATTCTCCTTGTGATCTCGAGCAAGTCAGTTAACCCTCTATTGCCTCAAGCACAAACTTAGACTGGAATCAGGAAAATACCTACTGTACCTGAATGTAACTTGTCTTGAGCTATCAATGAAAATGGATGAAACTATATATAAAAATCTAGCTCTAAAGGATTTTATGTCCGATTATCTGCTCCTAGATGGACTACACATCTTGATTATCATCTGAAATAAACTCTCTAAGCTGTTCTGCTATAACTGTATTAGGGCTTAAAAAAGTCTTAAGGCACTTTGCATATAAAATGCCCTATTCTTCATCAGTAAAGTCACCCATTGCCAATGACCAATGTATTAGAAATAATAATAAAGTGTCTGGGAGGCAACAAAAAAACAAGGACCTGATTCAGACATTTACAGTGCTTCTCTTTTGCTTAAGAGTTTTCCAGAAAAAAAGCCAAATGTGTGAGCAAGCTTAACATTCATAAAAGCAGTACTTTTGTTTAAAACGAAAGGAGGCAAGCTTGGTTCATGGAATTCCTTCCAACCCCTTTGTATGTGTGTGGCTTTGTATCTGTGTTGCCTCTGTATATGTGTGTGAGTATGTGTTTGCATATGTGTGTGTGCAGGGGCGTATCAAGCCATAATTGTGCCTTGTGCTATTTCCTTTTCTGGTGCGTTGCCCCACCACAGCTGCCACTTTTTGTTTTTTTGGAGGCGGTGGTGGCGGCAGCAGCAGTGAGGCAGACCCATGTTGTAGGCAGATCAGGTTCCTCCTTCCCTTCTCTTCAGCCACGATTGGCACTGGCAGCAGGGAGCAGAAGGTGAGTTCCTCCTGCTCCCCATCACGAGCCACCAATCAGAGCCTGCTGCACCATGATTTAAAGAACAGTGCACTGCAGGCGCACCCGTGCCAGGTGGGCCTGCACTTGAGGGCCTCGCCAGAGAGCCCTTTGGTGTGGCCCTTAGGTGTGGATGTTAGGTGGATACTGGTCAAACCGCAAAGTCCAAGAACGCTGATGACTTCGTGCAGAAGAAAGTATGATATTCACCTCTAAAGAAGCATAAGAAGTTCTTCTCCATCAAACATCAAATGACAGCAAGTTGAACCAAAAGTGAGTCACTTGCCTCATTCCAGTCCTTGAGGAAGAACACCGGCAAATCCACTAAAAGGTATGCTAACTGGACTCCTCGCTGGGGTTGAACCCTAGCAATGGGGACTTTCAAAATACTGTTTACCGAGGATATACTGCATAAGGAGCTTGATAGTATTTCTTGTATAGGTATTAGGTAATCAATCTCCCTAACTTTGTTAATTCATATACTGTTTTTCATAAACTCATATGATAAATCTTGTTTCTGTTAGTTATTCTCAGTTAGGCAATAGCACTAAATCTGAAACATACTGAATAGCAAAAGAGTCTCTGTAAGTAAATGCCACCTTTATAATTGTAGTTAAAACGAAGCCAACCACCTGTATAATAAAGTTTCAGTCCAAGATCTCTGAAAATGCCCTCCCTGGGGACAATAATGGTCCTAGGCATTATAGAAATCTGGCACTATCATCCGTGGCACATACACTCGAACCACCGATACAAAATGAAAATGAGATTTTATAAACCATGGCCCTATAACTCGGATTGTAAAAAATGTCTCATTCAAATTAACCTTATCGAGCCAGGGCAAGATAAACTTATCACTAAAAAGGATACACCTGCCCTCAAATGCTCTTTAATCAACCCACGTTCAATCAGAAATAAGATTCCATAGTTATATGATCTTTTATTGACAATAACCTGGACACCTTATTTCATAACAGAATCATGGCTCACAACCAGCAACAAAGTTCTAATAAACCAGCTAAAACCAGAAGGTTACGATATTTTCAACCATCAAATGACAAAGAAGGGGGGGGGGAGGGAGGAATATCCATCATAGCTAGAAAGGAACTACATCTTACAAAAGGTTCAACACAGGTGTCTCAAGACATGGATGTATTAGTGGTAGAGAATAAGAATATGCAGTTTTGTTTAATTTACAGACCTTCTTCATCAAACGGAAAGGAGCTAACTACCATTCTTGACTTTATAGGCTTCGAAAATACGTCCAACAAAAACACAATAGTTCTAAGTGATCTGAATCTCTCATCAGCTACATCAAACCATGCCCAAGGGTTTGTAGAAACAATGGAAGCACTAGGATTTCTGCAAGTAGTGCAAGAACCCACACAAACAAAGGGTAACACTTTGAATCTTATTTTCCTTCCATCAGAGATGAAAAATTGTAGTGTATTATTTATTTTTTTTACATTCTCTTATATACCGCGCTATTCTGCATCAGTGCGGTTTACATTGAACAAACTGAAATTTCATTGAACAGGGCATTATAACTTGGAGATAACTATTTTACAGGGAACATGGGCTATGGAGGGTTAAGTGGCTTGCCCAAGACCACAAGGAGCACCTGTGGGACTAGAAACCCCAGTCCTTCCGGCCCAAGGTTGCTGTCCTCTAGTGGGATTTGAACCCCCAACCTTCCGGCCTGAAGTACCTTGCCCCAACCACTAGGCCACTCCTCCACTCCAGTTGGGCAGATTCAACAAGTCCCTTGGTCTGACCACCACACTATAAGTTTTACCATCCCAAATATAACAGGAGAATCTCATACAAGGCAAGTCAATTTCAACTCCAGGAAATTCCGTAAATTTGACAAGAAAAAGGTTTTAGAAGAGATATACCCCAGCTTCACTCAGATACAACAGACACAGATACTCTCATAACTGGAATTTAGTGATGAGTCAGGCGGCTACAGACCCTTACAGAGTCCCATCTTACAAGAAGGAGAGAAGAAAAAGTGCAGTGTGGTACACAAAAGACAGCTAAGAAAATTAGAAAGGAGATGGAGAAGATCAAAAAATGATGTTGTAAAAGTACCTTATATAAACAAACTGGTAGAATACAGAACAAGCATTAACAACAATAAGAGAGATTTCCACACCAAACTCATAATGTTGGCAATGAACAAGCCAAGAGAGATGTTCGATATTGTGAAAATGCTGATATCGAACCCAAAGGAGGATATATCAGTTCTCACACCAAATGTGCAAACAATGGCCAATTTCTACATGGAAAAGTGGGTAATTTCCCTTTAAGAGAATCCTCACCTAAATCAGTGAACTCAGTTACCAACAACTTCTGAAATAAATTTGCCTTAATTACCGAAAGACAGCTGAATAACACCATCAAAGCAATCAACACTTCAACTTCACCATTAGACCCATGCCCAGCATCATGGATAAGAATGTCCCGCAATGTTCTTGCACCCTTTATCCTTAATTTGATTAATTCATCACTAGAGCAGGAATACATACTCAAAGAATTAAAAATTGCTTCTATTTGTCCTTTATTTAAAGGCAAAAATCTGGACAAGGCTGACCCAAGCACTTGTAGGCCAATATTGAGTTTACCTTTTATGGCAAAAATATTAGAAAAAACAGTACAACTCCAATTACAGGACCACAAAGATAGCTTTTCTCCCCTTGACCCACAACAACAGGGGTTTAGAGTAGGACATGGTGTGGAAACCCTCCTCCTAACACTATTAGACAGACTTTTAAAAGGAATAGAAAAACAGAATTTAGGATTCATCTTAATATTTGTCGCCACCTGTTGCCACCCTAGGCGGTTGCCTAAGGTAGGGCGAGCACTCTTTCTGTAGTTGTGGGTTTCAAATAAATTGAAGTCCGAGAGGCTTTAAGGCTAGCACAGGAAATTTATTGATTTTTACTACTTCTCCATACAGAGCTTTTATAAAGCTCAACGCAAAGGCAAGAAAAGGAAAAAAAGGTAGGATTTCTTCTCCTAACACAATTAGCTTCTGTCACGTCCAGAATTCACAAATCAGGCTTCATTATTTCTTCTAGCCTTTAAAACATAAATGCTAGTTTGCCTTCTTGAAACTTCCCAACATTCAAACACTTTCTGGCTTCATTCAAGGAGACATTTCTAAAAGTAAACAGGGCTTTAAAACACTGTCCAGCCTGTTTCTTTTTTTCTTTACTGGCAAATGCAGCTGTTTGAGCTTCACCCTCTATAGAGCTCAAACACTTGTCTTGTGACACAGAGCACATTCCATTGCACATTCAGAATCAATATCAGAAGGATAACTTTCTGTCTCCATTTCCTCAATATCTGACTTTTGTGTATCGTGGCTTAAACTTCTCCGGGTAAACCCAGGCTCTGCCCTTTCTAACAGCTTAAGAATTTCCTTCCAGCCAGAGATTCCTTTGCCTCTAGAATTCTTAGCATATACTGGCAATTCTCTCTCTCTCATTAACTGGCTTATTGTCTGCAGCTTGCTTAACTTGCTGTTGGACACAGGGTTACTCACGGTTCTCCTTGTACCAGATAAGCTTTCACCAAGCCTTTGGCTTGCAGTAAAAATGTCCTCATTTAAGGCTCCCTCAGAAGGAAATCTCCTGCCTCCAGGCTCCAAAGCAACTCTCCTGCATTCTGGATTCCTCCCTGGCTTATGGCTTTTTCCCTTCAGTGTTCCAGCAGTTTCTACAGTGTCCCCTAAGGCTGGGCTTCTCTTAGAAGTCTGTCTCAGCAGTTCCTTCTCCTCCCCTGGGCTGTCCTGGGAAATACCTTTCACTCTAGCTGCCCGGGAGCTTCTTCCTCCATCCAGCACGTTAGGACTTCTGCTGTGTTCTGAGTCTCGGGTAGCTCCTCCCTGGGAACTCCCTTCCTCCTGTGATGCTGCCTCTCAACCTCAGCCCCTGCATCAGCGTCCGGATCCTGATCAGTGTGAGTGTTAGGGTTAGCATTCACCTCAGCATTAGCATATGCATCAGGATATGCCTCAGGAAGAAGACTCAGACTTCTCCTGTTACTACCCCCTTCATTTTGTAATCCCCTAGGGACTCTCCCTGAACATGTCTGAGCAGTAACCACGTGCTGCTTCCCCAGTTGGCCTTCATTAACCCTACAAGCTTGTTCCTGAGCTAGGGCGTGGCTTGCAGCTAGGCACTAGATAAGTTTTTTTTCTGTTCAAAAACATTTTGTGTTTCACATCCCCGCCTCCTGCTTCTCTCTCTTAAGGTAAAAGTGTGCTCTTTTCCAACTTCTAAGGGCTCGGGAACATTTTGGCCATCACATATTCCTACATATAACTGCAGCATATGACTCCATAATTCATGATCACCTCTTATTCAGATTAGAAGAAATTGGCCTCATAGATTAAACTTTAAATTGGTTCAAATCATACTTTTCTAACCGAACCCAACAAGTGAAAAGTGGGAAGAATACATCTACTCCATTCAAGCAGAAGCTACTCAGCACTTTTATTTAATTTATACATTCAGCCCTTATGCAAAATAATCCAGGGATTTAACATCTATTATCATATTTATGCAGACGACATCATGATGTACATGCAATTAACACTAAACAACCAATTCTCACAAAAATAGAGGAATGCTTCATTGACATCACCACATAGTTAGCCGGACATAATCTTTGAATAAATTATAAAAAGTCTGAAGTCATCTTCATAGCAAAAGACAAAGCATTCATTTCTCAGCAAACTATAAAAATAAATTAAGTAATCCTAGAGGTAAAAAAAAGAAGTGAGATATTTAGGTGTCACTTTGGATCAGCATCTCAACTTCTCTAAACATGTAAGCAATACCACCAGGGCCATATACTCAAAGCTGAAGATGCTTCAACATCTGAGACCTTTCCTATCAGCAAGTGACTTCAGACAAGCAATGATATTCCCACACTTAGATTTCTGCAACGGTATCCTAATGGGCCTTCCAAAACAAGCCATTCACAGACTACAGTTTGCCCAAAATACAGCAGCAAGAGTCATTTCTCAAGCGCCAATTAGGGAGCACATCACCTCGATATTAAAACAGCTACATTGGTTACCAATAGAAAGCAGAATTAAGTTTAAGGCACTACACACAATCTTCAAAACATTAAAAAATGAATCACTGTCATGTTTAGGATCGATCATTCAAGCCAACCCGGAGTCCAGATTATACAGAAGTGGTGGTAAAAACACATTGGTAGTTCCATCGGACTATAGGAATAGCAGTGCATCAACATCCAAAAGAGCTTTCTCTCTCTATGCTCTAACTCTTTGGAACTCACTCCCAGACACTATAAGAGCTACCAAGGACCTATTGCTTTCCGCAAGCTTCCAAAAACCTTCCTATTTAAAAATCATTTTGAAGAGTCGGTAACTTGACCCAGTGCAGACAAGGTCACTTTGTAGTTTTCAGTGTTCCACTGTAAACTAAGCCTTAGCTCATAGGTCTATATCCTTTAATAAAAAGTTAAGAAGCTATTCCCCCACTTAAGGTTCATGATTATAAGATTAGAATTATCCATCTATTTGTTTTCTGCAAGGCATTTGTAAATAGGTGTATGAAATCCTTTGTAATCAATCCATTCAAATTTAATATGTTAAACTAGTCAGTTGGACCATTAGATGATAGAGGGGTAAAAGGGGCACCAGGAGGGGACAAGGCCATAGTGGATAGACTGAATGAATTCTTTGCTTTGGTCTTTACTGAAGAAGAAGATGTAGGGATGTTACCCATGACTGAAGTGGTATTTAAAGGTGATACTGTGGAAGAATTGAAAGAAATATTAATACACCAGGAAGATGTATTATAACTATTTGTTAAGCTGAAGAGTAGCAAATCACCTAGACTGGATGGTATACATCCAAGGGTGTTTGAAAGAACTGAAATATGAGATTGCAGACCTGCTATTAGTAATCTGTGAACTATCATTAAAATCATCTGTAATTTATTTATTTATTTATTATTTTATTTATTACAGTTTCTTATATACCACGCTATTTAGAATCAG
Organism: Ichthyophis bannanicus; assembly: GCA_033557465.1. Classification (NCBI taxonomy): domain Eukaryota; kingdom Metazoa; phylum Chordata; class Amphibia; order Gymnophiona; family Ichthyophiidae; genus Ichthyophis; species Ichthyophis bannanicus. The sequence continues at coordinate 787,135,564 of CM066034.1, read as the reverse complement.
CGCGGTTTACATCATAACAAAACGACCATTACGACAAACTGTCAGGTTTTACATTGAACAGGAGTACAAACTTGGATAACTGGGTTAACTATATACATAATCTATCTACACTGCAGTGTGAGGGCATTTCTAGATTGGGTCATTTCTTGGAGGGGATATCTGGTTCAGTTGCTGTCTGGGAAATATTGGCGGAAAAGGTATGTTTTGAGAGCCTTTCTGAACTGATATAGATTGGTAATGGCTCTAATGTCGGGGGGTAGGGTGTTCCAGCATTTTGGTACATAAAAACTGAATGCCCTGTTTGTGGTGTTCGTGTTGGACTTTGTTGAAGCCTTTGGTATTGCTAGCAAGTTTACAGCTGATGTTCTTCTTGCTCTGTTGGGGGGGACCATGTGGATTAGATTCGTGAGTGAGAGGGATGAGGTGCCTTTGATTGCCTTAAATGCTAATACAAGGGATTTGAAGGTGATTCTCCCGTGAATTGGTAGCCAGTGCAGCTGTTTGAGAATGGGAGTCACGTGGTCGTTTCTGGATGCACCGTAGAGGACCCTAGCTGCGGCATTCATGGCCAACTGTAAGGGGGTTAGTGTGGATTGGGGGAGACCTTGTAGGATGGCATTTGCAAAGTCAAAATGCGGCAGGATCAGCGCTTGATATATGGTACGGAAATCGTCTGGGTCCAGCAGGGAGCGTAGGTGTTTGAGGGAACGGATTTTGAAGTAGATGGCTTTGACTACGCTGCTTATGTGGCGTCTCATGTCTAGATGTTGGTCCAGGGTAACTCCCAAATATTTTATTGCATCTTTAGTTTGCAAATCAGCTTCCTTGACACTGACGTGGGATGGGGGCGTAAAGTTGGAGTCTCTGGAGATGAAAAGGACCTCTGTTTTTTTATGCTGGATACGTAGGTTCTGTGTCTGGAGCCATGTTGAAACTGCATTGAAACAATCTGTGAGTGGGGTCAGGTCCATGTGGGTTGTGGAGAAAGGCATGTATAAAAGAATGTCATCTGCATATATCATGCAGTTTACGTTGAATGATCTTATGATATTGCATATGGGCTGCATGTAGATATTGAAGAGTAAGGAGGATAATGAGGATCCTTGAGGTACCCCTTGTTTTTGATGGAAGTGGCTAGACTCTTCTGATCCAGACTTCACATATTGCCATCTATCGTCCAGATAAGACTTGCACCATTTTAGTGCCTTGTTGCAGACACCCTTTTCTTTTAGTCTTCCCAGGAGGATTTCGTGACTCACGGAGTCAAAAGCCGCAGCGATGTCTAGGAAAATGAGGACAAATACCTAAAGATTGGAGAATGGCCAGTGTAACGCCAATTTTGAAAAAGGGTTCCAGGGGTGATCCGAGAAACTACAGACCAATGAGCCTGATGTTAGTACCAGGAAAAATGGTAGAAACCATAATAAAGAACAAAATTACTCAACATGTAGATAGTCATGGCTTGATGGGAGACAGCCAACATGGCTTTAGACAAGGAAGATCTTGTCTTACTAATCCATTATGTTTTTTTGAAGGTGTGAATAAACAGGTAGACAAACGTGAGTCGGTTGATATAGTGTTTCTGGACTTTCAGAAAACCTTTGACAAGGTCCCTCATCAGAGACTTTTGGCAAAACTAAAAAGTCATGGGATAGGAGGCAGTGTACTATTGTGGATCAGGAACAGGTTAGAAGATAGAAAACAAAGGGAAGGGCTATATGATCAATTTTCCCAATGGAGAAAGGTGAATAGTAGAGTACCCCAAGGATTTGTGCTGGGTCTGCTTTTTGACATATTCATAAATGACCTGAAAATGGGAATGAGTGAGGTGATCAAATTTGCAGATGACACAAAACTATTTAAAGTTGTTAAAACCCAAGAGGATTGTGGAAAATTGCAAGAGGATCTTGATAAATTGGAAGACTGGGCATCCAAATGGCATATGAAATTTAATGTGGACAACTGCAAAGTTATGCACGTAGGAAAGAAAAACCCAAACTATGGTTATATGATGCAAGGTTCCACATTAGGAATCACCACCCAGGAAAAAGATTTAGGTGTCATCGTGGATAACATGTTAAACCCTCTGCCTAGTATGCAGCAGCGGTCAACAGAGCAAATAGAATGCTAGGTATCATAAGGAAAGGAACGGAAAATAAAACAAAGGATATTACAATGCCTCTGTATCATTCCATGGTGCGACCACACCTTGAGTATTGTGTACAGTTCTGGTCACCGTATCTTAAAAAGGATATAGTGTTATTAGAAAAGGTACAGAGAAGAGCCACCAAAATGGTAAAGGAGATGGAAGGATATCCCTGTGAAGAGAGGCTAAAAAGGTTAGGGCTCTTCAACCTGGAAAAGAGATGGCTGAGGGGAGATATGATAGAGGTCTATAAATTAATGAATGGAGTGGAACGGGTAAATGTAGATCAATTGTTTATGTCATCAGAATATAGAAAGATTAGGGGGCATGCAATGAAACTACATGGTAAACTATTTAAGACTAATAAGAGAAAATATTTTTTCACTCAACGTGTAATCAAAGTCTGGAATTTGTTACTGGAGGATGTAGTAAAAGCTGTTAGTGTAGCAGGTAGACAAGTAGCTGATAATATTAGAAAACTTTTAAAGATGATTTGGTCTATAGAACAAAATGGAAAAGAAGCATTATCTCTTGATGCAGAAAAAGCTTTTGATCAAGTATCTTGGCCATTTCTATTTGAGGTAATGGAAAGAATGAGTTTAGGGGAGGATTTTATAAGTTGGATAAAGGCGTTATATTGCAACCCAAAAACATGTGTAACAGTGAATGGTGCTTATTCGGAATTTTTTAGCCAAGAAAGAGGAACAAGACAAGGTTGTCCATTATCCCTACTACTCTTTGCTATTTTATTAGAGCCGTTTGCGGCAAGAGTGAGAGAAATGGAGGATATTAAGGGAATAAATATAGGACAGAGTGAATACAAAATTTTGTTATTTGCAGACGATATAATTTAAAGTGTATGTAAGCCTCAAACTTCAATTAAATACTTAATGTGGGAAATAGAAGAATTTGGCAAATTATCAGGTTTTACTATTAACTGGACTAAATCAGAAATTTTAAATTTAACTACGCATAGAGACACACAGGGCAAGTTACAAAAGGAATACCAGTTTAAATGGGCAAAAGAGAGTATTAGATGTCTTGTCATTTATATTAGTAACAAGATAGAAGCATTATATAAACTGAATTATCAGAAATTATTTAGACAAGTAGACAGCTGGTTGGATGGATGAGGGAGGGGATATTTGTCATGGTTTGGACGGATTGCTACCACAAAGATGATGCTCTTACCAAGATTCCTATTTCTCTTCCAGACGTTACCAATTAAAATACCACCTAATCAGTTAAAAAGGTTACAAAGAATCGTTAACCATTTTATTTGGCAAAATAGACGGGGGAGAGTAGCCATGACTATAATGCAAAGAGCCAAAGCAGAGGGAGGTTTAGGAGTGCCTAATTTTAGGAAATAGTATGAGGCAGCACAATTAAAAATGATTTATGAGTGGCATAGAGGAACACAGAAACATTGGGTTCAAATGGAGGAAGTTTTTTTAATGGGAGAAAGTTTAACCAAAGTAGTTTGGAGAGGAAGTTTTTGTTTAAAAACTAAAAATCACAATCCTCTAAAATTGTTTATGTTTATGTTTTATTAAAATTTGATATACCACCCACACCAGAAGGCATCTGGGTGGTTTACAATCTTAAAAAATTAATTTAGTTTACAAGTTTGGAAACAAAATAGAAAATGTTTAATATAAAACAAAAGTTATATACAGCGTATGCCCCTGAAAGACTGTTTTGAAAGTGGGCAAGGTCCAGATATGTGCATTTTGCATAGATGGGAACAGGTGGAGCTAAACTATATCTCACAAATAGTGAGTAACGAGGGCATTTTTGAATTTGAAAATATTAAGGATCTATATAAATTAGAAGATAGAGATTATTAGGCATATCTACAAGTTTGTCACTTTTTAAAGCAATCAAAGGTGTGGCATGATCTCTGGGAAAATAGGGGATGGTTTGAACCGTTGTGTATAGGAAATTTGGGGCAGAAAGGAATTTTGTCCAACATTTATAAAGGTTTAATGGAAGGAGGGAACATATGATAAAGTGGGAGAAAGATCTGGGGATGAATTGGTCTGAGGAGGAATGGGATAAAATAATACAAACAGTGGCAAGTATATCCATTGCCACAAGGGTAAAAGAGAATGCATATAAAATGTTGTTCAGATGGTATTGGACTCCAGTACGTAAAAAAAGCTGGATGGGGGCTAAATGATCTATGTTGGAGGGGATGTCAAGAGAGAGGGAATTGGTTGCATATGTGGTGGAAGTGTAAATGGATACAAGCATATTGGATAGAAATTTTGGAGTTGATATACAATATGACAGGTAACCGAGGCAGGTGGACCCGGCGCTTCGGGCCCCACCCATCACCCTCCCCCCCCCGCCAAACCAACCCCAAGCCCACCCCTCCCCCCCCCAAACAAGACATAACACCATAACTTCATGGAACACAACTGGTTGCAGCTTTATTAACCATTAGCAATTAGAACAAAATAACATCAAACTTCCTATCCCCATTAGCGGCACCCGGCTGCACCAGCCATACCTTAGCAAGGTGCCTGCCACCGCTAATGCCACAACTTGCCACCCGGAAGTTGCCATGCCCCTCCCCCGACTTCACCATGCCATAGCAAAAGTCGTCTGAGGCTTGACCGGGTCAGGGGCACCCCGCCCCGCCCAAATGTAGCCTGCTGCTCCGGACCCCGGAAACCTCCGGGATCCCACACCCCCCCCCCAAGCTGCAACACCCCATAACCCCCACCCTTCCAAGAAAGGGAGGGAGGGAGGGACGCCGGCACCCGGAATGCAGCCTCCGCACGCACTGAGCACGCGGAGGTTGCTGGCCACCATCCCCCCCCCCACCACCCAAGAATCACCTCCCTGATTGGCTCCCGGACGGCCGCGACCGCCGGGAGCCAATCAGTTTAAATAATGCACCCGCGCGCCCAGCTCAGCCGTGCGCAGGGTCCCCGCGCCGGGCCGCGCGCCCGGTTAAAATCGGCTGCCGGGACCCTGCCCGTGGCCTCGCGATAACCGAGGCAGGCGGACCCGGCGCTTCGGGCCCCACCCATCAGCCCCCCCCGCCAAACCAACCCCAAGCCCACCCCCTCCCCCCCCAAACAAGACATAACACCATAACTTCATGGAACACAACTGGTCGCAGCTTTATTAACCATCAGCAATTAGAACAAAATAACATCAAACTTCCTATCCCCATTAGCGGCACCAGGCTGCACCAGCCATACCTTAGCAAGGTGCCTGCCACCGCTAATGCCACAACTTGCCACCCGGCAAGTTGCCATGCCCCTCCCCCGACTTCGCCATGCCATAGCAAAAGTCGTCTGAGGCTTGACCGGGTCAGGGGCACCCCGCCCCGCCAAAATGTAGCCTACTGCTCCGGACCCCGGAAACCTCCGGGATCCCGCCACCGGAACATAACACCATTCATGTGCCGCCCCCCCCCAACACAAGCTGCGACCAGCGAACATCATGGACAGACACATATTCCAAGGCCTCCTGCCAGTCGTTAAGGAGCAAGTCCATACCAACTGGAGACAAGTGAACCCCATCAGCCCGATAGAGCCCCGAACACCCCACATCCACCCAGTCATGCAAAATCTGGTAACCCCCCCTCTCACAGACCCATCGGCCGATCTGGCGATTGATCTTGGTCAACCCCCGAGACCACCGACGCTGGTCCCAGCAAGCCGGCCTTGGAATAATGTCCGACCACAGCAAAATAACACCAGAAAACATCCGAAGAACCACCCCCAGATCGTCCTGCACTGCCCGGATCAGCTGCCGGCAGGACCAGGACACCAGGTCATTGCCTCCCAGATGCACAATCAGGGCGGCTGGCCCCGCGACGTCCTCCCGTGGCGCTGTAGCAAAGGCAGCAATTGCAACCAGCGAAGTCCTCGGACGCCCAGCCATGTCACAGCCACCACCGCTGGGTCCAGTCCCAAATTCAGTCCGATAGGCCGGTCCGCCGCACGCCGACCAGCCCAGTGGACAAAAGAGTGGCCAGCCACCCAGCAGACACCAGGCCCGACACCCACATAGAAACATAGAAACATAGAAATATGACGACAGAAAAAGACCACATGGCCTATCTAGTCTGTCCTTCCATAACAACTACAACAGTCCACTTTTTGCCTTTAGAGATCCTCTGTGTTGGTCCCATGCTTTCTTGAATTCAGTTACTGTCCTCATCTCTACCACCTCCACTGGGAGACTATTCCACGGATCCACTACTCTTTCCGTAAAGAAATATTTCCGCATATCACTCCTGAATCTATCTCCCTTCACCCTCATCCCATGTCCCCTCGTAGCAGAACTTGCTTTCAATTGAAAGAGGCTCTCTCCCTGAACATTTATGCCACGGAGGTATTTAAACATCTCAATCATATCACCTCTATCCCGCCTTTCCTCTAAGGTGTACATATTAAGATCCTTAAGTCTGTCCTCATATGCTTTATAATGAAGCCCATTAATCATTTTGGTAGCAACCCTCTGCACCGACTCCATCCTGTTCACATCCTTTTGAAGGTGCAGTCTCCAGAATTGCACACCATACTCCAAATGAGGTCGCACCAAAGACTTATACAGAGGCATTATCACCTCCTTTTTTCTGCTAGCCATTCCTCTCCGTATGCACCCAAACATCCTTCTAGCTTTTGCTGTCGCCTTTTCCACCTGTTTAGCTACTTTAAGATCATCAGACACAACCACGCCTAGGTCCCGCTCTTCTTTAGTGGACAAAAGTACTTCACCTCCTATACTGTATTGCTCCCTTGGATTGCTGCAGCCCAAATGCATGACCTTACATTTTTTAACATTAAATCCCAGCTGCCAAATTCTAGACCATTCTTCAAGCTCCTCATGTTATCTACCCCTTCCTGGGTGTCTACTCTATTGCAGATTTTGGTATCATCCGCAAAGAGGCAAACCTTACCAGACAGCCCTTCCGCTATATCACTAACAAAGATGTTAAAAAGAATCGGACCAAGGACAGATCCCTGGGGCACACCACTGGTAACATCCTTCTCCTCAGAGTGAGCTCCATTTACTTGTACTCTTTGTCGCCTCCCACCCAACCAATTTCTAACCCAAGCAGTAACTTTAGGGTCCATCCCTAGGGTGCTCAGTTTGTTTATAAGTCGCCTGTGAGGAACAGTGTCAAAGGCTTTACGGAAATCTAAATACACCACATCTAGAGCTCTCCCTTGGTCCAACTCCCTGGTCACCCAGTCAAAAAAATCAATCAGATTTGTCTGACAAGACCTGCCTCTGGTGAATCCATGCTGCCTCGGATCCTGTAATCCGCTGGACTCCAGAAACCTCACTATTTTCTCTTTCAGCAGCGTTTCCAATAATTTACTCACCACCGAAGTTAAACTAACCGGCCTGTAGTTTTCAACCACATCCTTACTTCCGCTTTTGTGTAAAGGCACCACATGAGCCTCTCTCCAGTCCTTTGGCACCACTCCTGACTCCAACGAGGCATTGAAAAGGTCAGTCAGTGGAGCTGCTAGAACGTCCCCAAGTTCCCTCAGTATTCTAGGGTGTATCCCATCCGGTCCCATCGCTTTGTCTACTTTAAGTTGAGCTAGTTTCTCACGAACACAGTCTTCTGAAAATAGTTCAAGATGTCCCTCGCATCTGCAAAAGAAATAAACAGTTAAGATCCGGCCCCCACCACCCAGCTCCTACAGCCGCACATAGCCCTTAAAAGCCTGAGAGCGCCACCTACCTATGTCCCGAATCACCTGCCCCGGCAACCCAGCCGCCGCCGCGCTAGTGGCAGCCCCAATACGAAAAGAGTGCGGCGCAAACCGCACCGGGTCTTCCCCAACCGCACGCAAAACCAGGCGCAGTACCGCCGATACCTGAAACCAGATCAAAACCCGCGCGTCCGAATGCACGAAAAAACTATCCGCTGTCCCCGGACGCACCGACAAATACTGCCGCACCGTCCACACTGGGCAAGCCCGCGGGTCCCCAACCTCGCCCAGCCACACCCACAAACCTTTCCCCAGCGGATCCGTCTTGGATCTCGCCAGCAGGATACGCAACCGCCACCCATCCACCCAAACATGCCACGCTGGCAGCCCCCCAACCCCCCCCCCCCCGACCCGAGCCAGCGACCAACTCACCGATGCGAAAAGCCCCAAAAAAGGCAACGCAAAAAACCGCCCGAAACAAAGTAGCCTCGTACTCAGACGAGGCCACCCGCGGTAAGGCCCCGCAGACCCTCACCAGGAGCCCATGCATAATGGGCAAGCGCGAGTCCCGCGGTGTAGGCTGAACGCGTTCCCAACCGAGCAAGAGCCGCCGCGGCAAACCCCCCCGCAGGCGAACCCCAACCCACCGTGCTCGCAAAAATGTTAAACCCTGCCAAGTGCCCACGCACCGCAGACTGAGAAAAACCGGCGCCCTTGGCCTCCACAATATATTGACCAATCAGGCCCTCCGGAACCCCGCCCATCTGCCACCCGCGATCCACCAAAAAGGCGACCACCCGGTCACAACCCCGCTGATACGCAGACCAAGTCCCCGCAGACACCGAGTTCTTTAGCAGATCTAGCATCTCTCGAGGCCAATGCTCCACAAGCTCTCTGGGACCACCGATCCGTCCTCGTCCGCTTCGGGGGCAAGAGCCCAGAACCGTTCCCACTGAAAACGAGAAAGAGCATCAGCAATCTCGTTAGTGCACCCCGGGATATGCCGCGCCCTCACCGAAACATTCAACCGCAAACAAGCCAAGACGACTTCCCGCATCAAGCCCGCCACCTTCAAGCACTTGGGGGAGTAGCGATTAACCACACTGACCACCGCCTCATTATTGCACCACCATAGCACCCATCGGTTCCGAAGCTGCTCCGGCCAGAGCTCCAAAACCACCCGAAACGGAAAAAGCTCCAAGAAGGTGATGTTCTTGGTCAATCCCGCGGTGTGCCAGGACTCCGGCCAACGATCAGCGCACCAAGCCCCACGGAAATAAACACCTAATCCCGCTCCCCCCGCGGCATCAGTGTACAACTGCAAGGCATCGCTGGACACCTCGGCCTCCAGCAGAACAGAAGTCCCGTTGAAGTCCTCCAGGAAACGACTCCACACTATCAAATCCGCCTTCATCGCCCCCGTGACCCTAATCCTGTGGTGCGGTTTCCGCACCCCAGCCGTGGCACACGCCAGCCGGCGCGAAAACACCCTCCCCATGGGAATCACCCTACACGCGAAGTTCAAGGACCCCAACAGCGCCTGCAACTCCTTCAAGGAAATCTTGTGGGACGACAACACATTAGCTACCAAAATCCGCAAACGAGTAACCTTATCAGGTGGCAAACGCGCCACCATCTCCACCGAATCCAACTCCACCCCTAAAAAGGTCAAACGCGTCGTAGGACCCTCCGTCTTAGCTTCAGCCAGCGGAACACCGAACTCACGCGCCATCCGCACAAACGCAGATAGCAACTCCTGGCAAACCCCTGACTGCGCCGCACCTACAAAGAAAAAATCATTGAGGTAATGCACTACACCCGACAAGCCAGACACCTGAACTAGCACCCACTGCAGGAAGGTACTAAACATCTCAAAATAAGCACACGAGACCGAACAGCCCATCGGCATGCACTTGTCAAAATAATACCCCCCTTGAAAACAAAACCCCAATAAATGGAAAGCAGAAGGATGGACCGGGAGCAAGTGAAACGCCGACTCAATGTCAACCTTCGCCATGAGGGCCGAACGACCAGCCCCCCTGACCAGCAGCGCCGCCTTATCAAAAGACGCATACCGTACCGTACAAAACTCCCGAGGAATGCTATCATTAACAGAGGCACCCAACGGACAGGACAAATTATGAATTAACCGGAACTTCCCTGGTTCCTTCTTGGGCACTATACCCAGCGGAGAAATCACCATGTCAGGAAAAGGGGGCTCCACGAAGGGACCCGCCACCCTCCCCAACCGCAATTCCCCTAACAACTTGTCCTGTACGATATCGGCCCAGCGACGAACTGAGGGAGAGTTCCGCGCACTCGGCGCCGACACAACTCCCCGCACCGGTATGACAAAACCGAACTGAAAACCAAAAGACAGAATCGCCGCCTCCCGCCTCCAAGGATATCGACGCAGCCACCCCACAAAGGCCTCCACCCGTATCGGGGAAGGCGCCCGCCCACACCACTCATTGTCCTTTAGGAGCGGGACCAGCAGCGCCAGCAGCGCCCTGCTTGAGACACTTGGCGGCGGAATGAGGACCTCCGCACAAGGAGCAGGAGTGCCGAAATTTGCAGTCTGGAAAGGGGCAAGTGGCCCGGTTGAACCACCAGCACACATCACTGCTCCCCGCCCCGCCCGCCTTTGGCAGCACCCCACTCGCTCCCGCGCGAAAGGAACGCACGGGCCCCCCCCCCCGCAACACCGCCACTACTCTTCTCTCCGCCCCCCCCACCGGCCCGTGACCTAGCCGACATTTGGGTCAGCCACAGGTTAATGTCTTGCGTGCCCCACGAAAGTGATTTGCACTTCTCCATCTTATCCCTGAACTTTTCAGCATAATTCAGCCAAGCCCAGCCTTCATGCGTCTGAGACGCCTCCAGAATTGAATCGGCGTAGGCTAACAACATACCATAGTGCCCCGGTTCGTGATGACCCCACACGCTGGCCAACCTCAGAAAGGAACGCATCCAATTGACCACATTGCGCGCAACCCGCTTGACCCTACCGGCTTTTTCATCCTCCTTCCTCTTTTTGCGGCTCTCACCCGAGCGCTTCCTCCCTTCGAGCAAGCGGAAGATATCGATATATCGCCGCTTCCTGATCTTGCGCCGCAGCTTACGCGGCACCCCTTCCCACAATTCCGGAAAAACCACTACCGAAGCCGCCCCCCCACCCGCACCAGGGGCCAAGCCTCCCCCAGCTTCCCCGTCCCGCCACCCCGGGTCCCTACCCGACCCCACGGACGAACCAGTGGAAGAGGAAGAAGACGAGGACGAGTCTGAGCTACGACGACGCCGACAAGACCGCCGGCGCTTCTTACGCGAACCCCTGCCCGCCTGCCCTTCCGGCGACCGGACCCCCCAACCCCAAGCAACTCACCAGGATCACCACTAGCATCCGCTGACGCCACGTCCATCCCAGCTGCCACAGCACAACTCCCGCCACCAGAATTCGCAACCTCCACAGGATGACTCCGCGCTGGCTCCTCTGCTGCCTGTCGTGACACCGCTCCTGCCAGTGGACTCAACCAGCTCTCACATCCAGCAGCATTCGAAGTCCAAGCTGGCTGCGCCATAACACGCCCCTGCGGAGAAAGAAAGGGAAAAACAGGGGGGGGGGGAGCTGCCAGAGACCAAGGCGCAGACCAAGGACCACCCCAATCAGCCCGAGACGTACCCTGCCCCCGCTTAACCACTGGTCCCAAGGTGATGACCCCCCCGAAGCACCCAAGCCACCGGTACTCGGGAGCCAACCAGTGGGAACGCCGTAGCCCGTGCCCCACAAGGCCCCATCCTGCCTCAAGCCCCCCCCCCCCTGCCCTTGCCCCCCCAAAATGCCCCCGGAAGCACCCCCACCCCCTGACATACTCGCATCACTTCCCCCACCCAGATTAGCCCCCCCTGCCTCCCCCAGCGCTCCCCTAAGCCCACCAGGCACCCCCGGGGATCCCAAGGGGGGCTGAACTCTATCGCCACCCCTGCCACCACCCCGAGGCTGTCGAACCCCTTTTGCCCCCTTCCTCCCCCTCACAGCACCCCCCCCCCCGAGCCCTCAGCCCTCGAGCACCCGCTGGGCCGGGACACCCGGCCTCCCCCCCGAGACCGTGACCCGCCCCTCCCCCTCACCCCCACCCCAGAAGCTCCGGCCAGGGCCAAGCCCCTTGATTTTGCCCGACCACGAGGCCCAGGCATCCCCACAGGAGCAGAAGCCGCCAAAGAAGGGGGGTTCTATCAATTAAGCTGGTGGGTTGTAGTTACCCTATGTTTTTTGTTTTTTTTAAACACCAGCGCCTCCACAAAGCCCAACACAGAGGTACCCTGCACTAAATTAGCAGAGCCCCCAGAGAACCGTCCCCAACGAAAAAAGGGGGCAGTCACACAGCCCAACCGCAGCAAACAGACCACCCACACAGCACAGCCACAGCAACGCTGACCCACCGCACTTGCCAGGCCACTCAGCAGCACCGAAGGGATCCGATGCCACGCGGTCACCACAGCCACGCTCCTCAGCCATCAAGACCCAGAGCCTCCGAAGACGCCGGCACCCGGAACGCAGCCTCTGCACGCACTGAGCACGCGGAGGCTGCTGGCCACCATCCCCCCCCCCCCACCACCCAAGAATCACCTCCCTGATTGGCTCCCGGACGGCCGCGACTGCCGGGAGCCAATCAGTTTAAATAATGCACCCGCGCGCCCAGCTCGGCCGCGTGCAGGGTCCCCGCGCCAGGCCGCGTGCCCGGTTAAAATCAGCCACCGGGACCCTGCCCGCGGCCTCGCGAATATCGAGTACATAAAAAACCAGAGATTTGCTTAATACACAAGTTAGAGGAAGATATTCCTAAAAGAGTTAGTGGAGTGATACATCATTGTTTAGTAGCTGCCAGAAGTGAAATATTTCAGCACTGGCAGGGGAAGACCATGCTACAAACAACAGGATTTGTGAAAAGAGTGGCAGAGATGTGTTTGATACATAGACTTATGGAGATGAGGCGAGGGTCGGGGGGAAAGCTGAGGAACAATGGAAGAATGTGTGTAAATGGTTGGAAAAATGGAAGGAAGAAAGAGGAAGAGCGATATAGAAAAAGGGCTCAATGGTGACTAGATGAAAGGGGAGAAGATATTAATTCAGTAATGGAAGAGTGAAGAATGAATGTAGATGATGTGTTGAAAATGAGAGTGGGAGGGATGGGTGAGAGGGAGGTGGGTAAGGGGATGATATAAAAGAGTCTAGAGAAATTCTATATGAATAAATTAATAGACTATATAAATATTAATACATATAAATGTTAAGTTGAATTCATAATATCTGTAATATTTGTAATTCTCTGAAATTGTTATTAAAAACTTCAAATTGAAAAAAAAAAAGGTTTGGAAAAGTTCCTAGAGGAAAGGTCCATAAACCATTATTAAAAGGGACCCAGGATATCACTTCTTGACCCAATACAAGCATTGTGGAACCTGTGTCTTTTGGGGAAACTGTTAGGTACATATGACCTAGATTGGCCACTGTTGGAAACAGGATACTGGGCTTGATGGACCTTGGTCTGACCCAGTATGGCATATCTTATGTTCTTAGTATTCTAGCGCACCCTGTTAACATAGTTTCATGTAATTTTATGTTTGATGTACTACTGTTTTAAGTTCAATGTAAACCGCTTTGATTCCGGAAAGGCGGTATATAAGTGCACATAAATAAATAAAGAAATGTAGGTCGTGTCAGAGGAGAGAGGGACCAGGCCAACAGGTCTTTGCAACTCAGCGTTTGCATGGCTGGCCTGTTCCCTCCCTCCTCTGATGCGACTTAGATCAGATGTCAGTTGCATCAGATGTAAGTCGCATCAGAGGAGGGATGGAGGGACCCAACCTGTCTACAAACATGGTCTCACTGCTGCTGCCACCACCGCCTCCAAGAAAACAAAAAAGTGGTGGCAGCAAAGCAACTCTGGGGGGTGGCGGGTCGGGGCTGGCAGCCTGACATCTACTCCTAATCCTTTTGCACCTTTACGCCCTGTGCGGCTGCACTGCTCGCACAGGGCTAGGTATGGTGCTGTGTGCATGTCTCTGATCTGGTGGAGAGAGGGGGAAAAGGCCATTAGAATGAACCAGTACCCAAATATTCTGTTGGCTTGGAAAGAATAATATAATGAAATCAAGTGTGATAATATATCTAACCATTAGATGTCATTGTCAACAGATTTCAAAGGATGGATTCTGTGGTTTAATCACAGGGTGCCACTGTTCCAAAGCAATGGGTATTACTGTGCTCCAACAAAAGATTGCAGTACATATGGCAACTGTTAAGAAAATTATACAGTTCAGTCACTAGGTACCACTACATATAGCAACCATTAAGAAAGCTACAGGGTTCAGTCACTAGTTTCAAAGTAGAATTTACAACAAAGAAAATGAAACACACTTTTGAATCACTAAGAGCCAACCTAGCAAGGATGGGACGTAGCAGCAGGGGAAAGGTGCTATTGGGGAATGCTTGGCTTGTGGAATTATTTCCAACCCCTGTGGGCTTTAAGAATGAGTCAGTGTTTTTGTAAGTGTACATTTTATATGGTGATGTAATTTCTTCCTTGAAGGGCATGATTAAGTTTAGTCTAAACAGCCTGGGAAGCAGAAATCCAAGGGAATTATATGTGATAGGGGACGGGAGGTTGGTATGCGTGGACCAGAAGGACCTCAGAGTGATTGTTTCTGAGGATCTCAAGGTGGCAAAATAGTGTGACAAGGTGGTGTCAACTTCACTCATTACACGCTAACCGACTTTTCTTGCCTTCCGCGTCGCAGGCTCACTTGGAGCAGACCCGTCATGCTGCATTCTTTTTCCTGGGACCCTCTCTCTGGAACATATTACCATCTTCCCTCCGGCTGGAACCCTCATACCAAAACTTTAAAAATTTATTAAAAACTCACTTGTTCCAACAGGCTTTCGACCTTCCCTGTAACTGCGAGGCCGCGGGCCAGGGTCCCGGCGGCCGAGGCTAACCGGGCACGCGGCCCGGCGTGGGGACCCTGGGCGCGGCCTGGTTGGGGCGGGCGCGAGTGCGCGTCATTTAAACGGATTGGCTCCCTGGGGTGGCTGCCCCACGGGAGCCAATCAGAGCCGCTGGTTTTGGGCGCGAGGGGGGATCGGGGCCGAGCAGCCTCCGCGTGGTCAGTCGCGCGGAGGCTGCTTAGGTGCCGGCGTCCCTCCCTCCCTCCCTCCCTAACGTTAGGCTGGGGGGGTCTTTTGGGGTGTTGCAGCTGGGGGGTAAGGGGGGGCGGGATCCCGGAGGTTTCCGGGGTCCGGAGCAGCAGGCTACTGTTGGGCGGGGTGCCCCTGACCCGGACAAAACCCTCGGACGACTTTTGCTAGCATGGCGAAGTCGGGGAGAGGGGTATGGTAACTTGCCGGGTGGCGAGTTACGGGATTAGCGGTGGCAGGCACTTTGCTGAGGTATGGCTGGTGCAGCCGGGTGCCGCTAATTGTATGGTTTTGAAATTGTATTTATTGGACTAATTGTTGGCTAATAAAAGCTGCGACCAGTTTTTGTTCCATAAAATGTTGGTGTTTTGTGTTTTGTGGAGGGGGGGGTAAAAAGGGGTTGTTGGGTGCGGGGGGGTAAGGTGGGGGCCTGCAGCGCCGGGTCCGCCTGCCTCGGTTACAGTTCTGCTTAGCTACTGCTTCCCTGACTGTCTCTAGTGCCTTTACTGTTACTCTATCCCTTTCGGTTTTACAATGGAGTTCCTTTCTTTTCTTATAGCATTAGCATGTTTTTATTTATTTATTTATTTATTTAGTAAACACTTATATACCGCTACTTCCAGCGATCAGAAGCAGTTTGATTACATCTTTGGGATTGTCAAAATCAAGACAGAAAAGTTGGGGCATATATACATAGTTCAGAGGTAAAACACAGCACACAGAATAGGGTCTAAAGATTGGCCTTAACATATTTACATAATTTTACAAAAGAGATTGAACTTTACATATTTTTACATATAACTATTCACTTCATCTTTAATCCCTCTGGGATTCACATCTGGCTGTAGTGACATTGGAACAGATGCGTTTTTAATTTCTTCCTGAAATCAACTATTTATTTATTTATTTATTTATTTAACATGTTTTGTATCCCGCCTTTTCCTTCAATCAAAGCGGTTAATACAGCACAGAGTTAAACAAAGGTGAGGGAAACATACATTGCATTATCATTACATCACAACAAAACACTAGGAGTACAAACAGGGAACACAGTACATAACTTACATTACATTACCTTACATTAACTACAAACAGCATATCGCTGAGCAGAATAAGCATATAGAATAAGCATATAGCAGCAGATAGTGGGTCCAGCTCATGTGGTAGGTGGTTCCATAAGGTTGGGGCAGAGAATGAGAATGCTCTGCGGCTAGTACTGGCTTTTACATGTCTGATGATGTTTGGAACTTGTAGCGTGTCTGAGTTGATAGTTCTCCTGACTCTGGGGGTAGGTTGCGTGCAGATAAGGGTGGAGAGGAATGATGGGGCTAGGTTATGTATGAGCTTGAACGTTGTTACCAATGTTTTATATTGTATCCTGGCAGCAATGGGTAGCCAGTGTAGCTCGATCAATACGGGTGTAATGTGCTCAGTAACGTTTGATCGCATGATGATCCTCGCCGCCACATTTTGTGCCAATTGTAAGATATTGTGAACCGCTCGCATGTTTCAACAAGGGCGGTATATAAAGTGTTGGAATAAAGATAAAGAAAGATAAAAGCCAGAAGGATGCTGGGTTGCATACAGAGAGGAATTACCTGCAGAAAGGAAGAGGTACTAATGCCACTATACAACTCACTGGTGAGGCCTCACTTTGAATATTTTGTTCAGTTTTGGAGACCATGTATCACAAAGGACATAAAAAGACTGGAAACAGTTCAGAAGGCAACCAAAATGATTTTGAGCCTGCATCAGAAGACTTATGAGAAGAGACTTGAAGACCTAAATATGCACACTCTGGAGGAGAGGAAGGATACGGATTCAGACCTTTAAATACTTAGAGTATTAATGAACAAACAAACCTCTTCCAAAGATGGGGAAGCTGTAAAACTAGAGGGCAAAACGTAAAGTTGCAAGGGGTAAACTGAAAGGCAATGTCAGGAAATACTTTTTCACTCAAAGGGTGGCGGGGGCAAATGCAGTGATAGAATTCAAAATGGTATGGGACAGACACAGTGGATCCCTTTATAGCAACAGGATAAAATCAAAATAAACCTAACTCGATTATATCTCAACAAATAGAGGTGACCCCTAAACAAAGGCATGGGGAGGGGTGACTTGCACGGAGCGGCAGATGCACCTACTCTTATCACCTTGCTGGGCAAACTAGATAGACCATACTGGTCTTTATCTGTCATCATATACTATGTTACTATATGTTCTAATTATAAGTATTTGTGTACATATAATGAGAAAATTGAGTAGTTAATTATTTTGGTTGACTTTATCCAAACAATCCAAGCATTTTGTATCAAATATATTTAAGTTGATTTGATTATGTGACAAAAAAAAATTTAAAATAAGATAATCTTGGAAATAAAATGAATATGAAATGCTGCATTCTTTTTGAATATCATTTAATTTCTTTGCACTGAAAATTTACCATTTGCCCTACTTTTTACTTTCATAACATGTTACATATAAGAAAAATTCTTACACATAGGAAGAGAAAGTAATGATTTAAATCTTACCAACTACCCAAATAAAAATATTAGAACGGTATTCAAAGCTCCTCCTTTCACACACTTGATATTCACAAATAGTTCCTGAAGTAGTAAGGTCAAATCAAAATAACCACCACAGTTCATTACCAAATCCAAAAATGCAGCATGTTGTTGTTGTGCTGTTGAGTCGGTATCCTAAACTGTGTCTGGTCTTCAGCCAGGCGGCTCATTTTTTGATAGAGTGGAATCCATAGTTGCTGTTATTGTATTGATACATCTCATTGCCGGCCTTCTTTCTCTAATGATCTCTCTCTTCGCATGATGTGTCCAAAGTATGAAAGTGAAAGTCTTATCATCTGAGCTTCTAAGAAAGCTTTGTTTTTGATCTCCTCTAGTACTGACTGGTTTGTTCTACGGGCAGTCCATGGTGTACATAGTAGTCTTCGCCAGCACCATAATTCACTGGACAAGAATATTAATAGACATTCTCAGTTCTCACAATACACTAAATTTCATGATATATGTGACAGCAATCGATCTAGTTATATAGATGAGGGAGGAGTGGCCTAATGGTTAGGGCAAGTTACCTCAGGCTGGAGGGCCAAGGGTTCAAATCCCACTAGAGGATAGTAACCTTGGGCCAGAAAGACTGGGGTTCTAGTCCCACAGGTGCTCCCTGTGGTCTTGGGGCAAGTTACCTCAGGCTGGAGGGCCAAGGGTTCAAATCCCACTAGAGGATAGTAACCTTGGGCCAGAAGGACTGGGGTTCTAGTCCCACAGGTGCTCCTTGTGGTCTTAGGCAAGCCACTTAACCCTCCTTTGCCTCAATGGTACAAAAACAAATAGATTGTGAGCCCCTCGGGGACAAGGAAAATATATATACAGTACCTGAATGTACACTACTTTGACTTGAAGAAAAGCAGTATATAAGCCTAATTAAATAGATACAGATATAGATTATATTATATATAGTCTCCTGGTCCTGGGTCACTCACAAGGCACAGATTTCTCTAAGGGAGAACCAGGGGCACATACAGTACTTCCAGGGAGGCAGTGCTGCTTTGCATAAGTCTACCACCCCTGAATTTCAGGGATCTGGGACAGGACCAGCAAAGGCTGTAAGACCGTTGTCCACTCGGATCACTCACTCTACCACTTGTTTCACACACTACAAACTCATAGTCCAGGGTTTGTTATGAAGCAACAAAGTTTATTGAAAGTTTTTAGTAGTTGAGACAAAAATGAATAGATAAAGAGTATAAATAGCATAAAATACAGTTCATCTTTTTTCCTCCTAATTTTCTTCCCTAGGATAGAGAAGCTCCTCTTCCTCTCTTGCTGGTATTTTCCTCGGGGCAGTTTCTCCTAATGGATTAGTTTTGCACATACCATGGCAGTCGTGAACCTCACTTCTAAGCCAGGTTATATGGAATATGATCTTAATCTCTCAAATTTACTGCTAATGCTTGGCATAATACTTGCATCCACAGTTCTCCACTTTCTCTATATATTTCTTTTTCTTCTATGGAGGCAGAATACAAGTACTGCCTACAGGCTGTTCTTCCCTTGAACCCTGGTCCTCCTGCATCCAACTCTGATTCTTCTGCTTTCCTTCCAAGATCAGTAGAAACCTCTTCTCCTTCTCCCAGACCTCCTCTTTCCTCTGATTCCTTAATGTACTTTTACATGGTACTAGGGTGCTGGCTCAACCTTGTGGTGTTTTGATGGTTTAGTCCAAAGACAGGAAACTTCCTTTGGGCTTTGGATTTATACTATCCAGTTTTCCCATCAATATGAGGTCTCCTATTATTACCTCACTGGTAAGAAGAACCCTCCCACTAGTAATGTAACAGTTCTTATACAATACCTCTGTAGCATATCTTGCAATTTGTGGGCTGTCCAAGAGCACTGGGCAGTTCAGAGTGAGATACAAAGACAGGCAACTAGTCCCAGATTGCTAGCAAGAGATTTCTTCTTACAAGTCTGGAAGAGATAGCAGACTTACAGTCAGAGAGAGAGAGAGAGTACAGGGAGTGTCTTGCACCTTTTGGTCAGCATCAGTCATGTACAAGGACCACAATTCTCTTCTGTAGTCCTTAGAAATACCTTTCCTTTGCTGCTATGTGGTCAGCCAATCACAGGTGTGGCCCAAGGTGATAGGTCCAGACCTGGGTCAGAGGGTTTGACTCAGCAAATCAGAGAAGGTCTCCTAGACACTGAGTAAAGTCATAGTCTGGCTAGAGCAGCCAGTTCCATGTGCTTTATGATTGGACAGTTTATGGTACTGGGCCCCATGAAGGAAAATACCAGAAGTGTATGTTTTCCATCTTAAGCAAACACAGGAGGTGAGGGTCGGGTGAGGTCACTGGTGCTATTTTATTCAAATTGAACCCATAACTGCTCTTAGCTGTCGAGCTGTATTCCATAAACAA
Organism: Ichthyophis bannanicus; assembly: GCA_033557465.1. NCBI lineage: Eukaryota > Metazoa > Chordata > Amphibia > Gymnophiona > Ichthyophiidae > Ichthyophis > Ichthyophis bannanicus. The sequence goes on along the minus strand of CM066034.1, from coordinate 787,115,597 downwards.
CTGTATTTTTAACAGGTTTCTAAAATCATAATAATCAGTGCAGGTACATAAGGAAACAGGTAACATATTTCAATAAAGAGGACCAGCAATGCTAAGCAAAACAGAACACGCTTTACTGGATTTCACATCCCTCACTAGGGGAACAACCAGCTTTTGAGTGCTGGATGAGTGAAACTTCAGGGAATTAGTGAGACTAACTTCAGCAATTTACTAAAATATTCCAGCTTGGTTCCTATGAGGAGATGCATAAGTAAGCAGCCCAATCTGAACTAGACTTCTTGCTCAAACAGGAGCCAATGAAATTGCTTCAGAAATGTGGCGATATGTTCACTTATATCTATATGCACAGTGCTGCTTACACCTTGTAGCACTATACAAATGATAAATAGTAATAGTAGTAACTCTCTTGCATCTGACTCTTGCCATCTCTTTACAACTCTCAACTCTCTCGTCAAGGTGCCTCTGCCTCCGACCCCTCCATCCCTTTCTGCCCAAACCCTAGCTAACTACTTCCATGACAAAATCCACAAAATCACATTCCAATTTCCCACGAGGTCAGCTACTTCCCCTGCTCCCCCTCTTCACCCCAAACTTTCCCCATCTACCTCTGCTACCCTTTCTTCTTTTTCTATGATCTCTGAGGAGAAAACCACTCACCTTTTTTCCTCATCCAGACTCACTACCTGACCCTCTGATTCTAATTCCACCCATCTCCTCCACTGTAGTCCCTTTCATCTCTCATATTCTCAACCTTTCGTTCTCCACTGCGACTTTCCCTGTAGCCTTCAAGCATGCTGTGGTCACTCCTGTCCTGAAGAAAGCCTCACTAAACCCTACCTGTCCTACTGATCATCGACCCATTTCCCTCATCCCCTTTGTTTCTAAACTACTTGAACATGTGCTTCACTGCTGTTGCCTTGACTTTCTCTCCTCTCAAGCCCTTCTGCATCCTCTACAATCTTGCTTTCGTCCTTTACATTATACCGAAACAACTCTTGCCAAAGTCTCCAGCAACCTGTTACTGGCTAAATCCAAGGGCCTTTACTCGATCCTCATCCTTGGACCTTCACACCAATGCAAATGGATTTCCCTTTCCCTCTTTCTAGTTTAACACACAGTGCCTCACTCCCTTTTAAGCCCTGTAATTTTATAGCTTTAATATTATTTTTTACATATAGTGCCACTCCTCCTTCCCTGTCTTCCTTCCCTGTCTTTCCTGAATAAAGTATTGCCTGGTATAATTACATCCCAATCATGGTTGTCTGTGAACCACGTCTCCATAACCGCCACTATATCCAAGTCAGCTTCTTCCATTAAAGCCTCAATATCTGTTATCTTATTTCCCATGCTACGGGCATTTATACACACTGCTTTCCAGATGTTGCCATTTTTACTAATTTCTGCAGAAGTATTTAATGTTTCACTTATCTGGGGGCTTTCTTCATCCATCCCCAACGAATCTTAGCCAATCTGCTCTGGAAGACACTGCAACCCTTCTTGGACAGATGGATGCAATTTCTGCTCTGCAGTCCTTGGAAATCATCTCATGGTCCAAAACACTCTTGATGACACCATCCACACAGCTATGCATTCATCTCCAGAATGTGAGCTTCTCTGCCTCGGCCTTTACCCTCAATAGGGAGGACTGAAGCGAACACCACCTGTGTGCCTATCTGCTTCACACTGTCCCGGAGCCATGAAGTCATTTTTGATAATGCTCAGAGGGATACCCATTTGTGCTGACATGGATGAGCAACATTGGATAATAGTCAGTAGGCTTGATGAATCTCAACAAACTCTCCATAACATCTCATATTTTGGCACCTAGCAGACAGCATACCTCTCTGAACATCAAGTCTGGTCGGCAGATGAACACCTCAGTACCCCTCAGAAGAGAGTCACCAACCACCACTACCCTTCACTTCCTTGTGGTCACTGATTCCACAACTTTGGGGTTTTTGAGCTCTGGTGCTTCCCTTTCCTGGGATGCTTTCTTCTCCTTCACTTCCAGGGCTGCATACTGGTTCTTCAGTTCAAGGGCTGGAGGGGTTGGATTGCTGATTCTGCAGGCTCTAGTGACTCGTATCCAACTTTCTTTATTTGATAGCCTCCTATCTTCACCTCTGTTGGAGAGCTTGGATGTTTCATGAAGCATCTCATCGATGTACTTCTAGCTATCTCGAATGCTTCTCAGCCTCGCCACCTCTTCTCTGAACTCCTCCACTTGTTTCATGATGGCTTCAGCCTGCAGGCATCCTGCACATAGAACTTGTCCTTCAACTGGCATCAGGCTGTCTTCTAGACAGAGGCAGAAGCTGTAACTGGGGTAACAGCTTTAGCAATATGATTTTTCCCAGCCATCGTTCAGTTGATGGAATTTTGGTACCCATTGATATAAATGAGAGAGAGCTACCAAAATCCCTAACTTTTCCTCAGTTGTCCTTTAAGAGAAAAAGCAGTTAACCTCTTATGTGTGTTCGAACAGCGCTGTTCTACTGTATGTCCCTGTGTGTAGCCCCACTTCCTTGCAAGACAGTTATTATTTTACATTAGTAAATTTTGATATTATGTGTCTGAAGAATACAGATGAATATTTCCTATGTAAAATTACCCAATCAAAGCACCTTGAAGAATGGCAAATTGTTTGTCAACAAGCTAATTGGGGAGTTGTCCTATACAGCAATAATTCTTACATGGATCTAACACCCAATGAGGCCAGTGAGTTCAAAGAGTTTGCTTTGAATGGAAAACTGGAAAAAAGAAACAATAAACTCTTAACAGCAGAGCTTTACCCCCCTTTTACTCCCCTTTTGCAATACAGCACCAAAAAAAGAAATTAGCTATTAAAAATGAAGACCAAAACCCGTTTAAGAGCTCTCAGGCAGAGAGCTTGCATTTAAAGGCCACACAGTATTACCTTGCTTGCAATGGAGTCCCTGTCCAACTAGAGAAGCAATATGAACCAAAGTAACCAAACTGGAGCAAAGACACTAGAAATCTAGAAGGGTTTTCTCTAACACTGGCTTATATTTTTGTGGAAATTTGTCACATTTTTGGAGAAAGAATTTAGACACTGGCAATGATGATTTCCCAATGTTGTACAAATTACTGCCTCATGATCAAGATTACTGGAAATCTGAGACACTTTTCATAAGAAATTTTAGAAGATGTCTACTGTTTTCCTCCAAAATTTGTGGACATGTGGGTTCTTGTAATTTTCTTGCTCTGTGTTTTTCAAGGCTGAGGCTCATTCATGTCCTTACTGACAACACACACTGTCCTCAAATTAGGAAAAAAATGCAGATTGTTTGTATAAAGGGTTTGCCCTATTCCTTAAAACTACGCAGTACATTTCAGCAAGTTTGACTTTTGATCATTTTATGTTGAAATGCTGCTTAAAGATATCTGTTGAAAATGAACTGAAGTTTTTGAAATAAGCTTGAAGCCTTCAGAGGAATGTTAGATAAACTGCTGGTGTTCTGCCATTCTCCTTTGGCTACCATGGTTTGCAAATTATTGTCACATTCAGTTTTCTTCCCCGATACCCCCTTTATCCTTCTTCCCTTTTGCTCTTTGGCATTCATAATGTCCAGACTAGTGAAGTGCCTCTCTGACTAGACATTGACTTTAAAAATAAATTCTTTGCCAATTAAACAACTTCAAAGTGGAGTGTTGGAGCTGGTACACACAACTATTTATTTATTTAGCTGTATTTATATTCCGCTTTTCACCAGGTCAAAGCGGTCAACTGGGGGATACATTTAACACGAGGGGATATGACACACATACGTTAATACTTACAGGGAACATGGGCAATGGAGGGTTAAGTGGCTTGCCCAAGACCACAAGGAGTGCCTATAGGACTAGAAATCCCAGTCTCTCCGGCCTGAGATTGCTGTCCCCAGGTGGGACTTGAACCCCCGGCCCTCCGGCCTGAAGTACCTTGTCCTAACCACTAGACCACTCCTCCCCCTCCCACTATTCATGTTGGTAGGCCACTGGTTTAGCTGAACTACAGGGACAAGCCAAAATCAAATCTTCATGCCATGGTTTACTGAACATAGCAAGAGATCCACTGCATTACAGTAATTAACTTATTCATTTCCATTTGTATTTGCCTTTTCTATAGAATCCGAAGTTAGCTCAGGAAACGTGCAACAATACAATGCAGTCAGCAACACATATCAAACTGATCACACAACATAAAAAATATATAGGGCAGCGGTCACCATTTTATGTTAAACGTCAATCATAATGTTTTTCAAATGAATGCATATCAGTGCCACTGAATATACATGTAGTGCTGTGACTGCCACCATCACTATCCATTTAATTTAAGGCTGCTGGTCATCAAACATAAATTAAACATGTGAAGTGTGATTTTAGAAGGGGCGTCTAGGAAGAAGTGGAGATGTCCAGAGCACAATGTCCAAAAATCTGGCAGCTGTGAAGGGAGGGAGGGACGTATATCTGCCTTCAGAAACCACTCCGTCTCCGGTCTAAAAGATGAACGCCCCGGTGGTGACAGGCTTGTACAAATAGCAAGGCTGGGTACATGCATGGGTATAGGCCATTTCACAAATGTGGATGTCCCCAAATTGCACAGCCTCAGAACAGGGTACTTCGACGTGCCAGCAGTGGTATGTCAGAAGGGGCGCCTATGTTATGAGACTTATATGTCCTGGCCAGACATTTCAGATACTTGGATGTGCAGCAGCAGGCCAGTAATGTTTGGAGTATGTTTTTACATGCAGGTTGTGATAAGGAAGCTTATCATAGCTCAGGAAGGAGCTATAGAAAAGGTGAAGTGACTCTGAACAAGCAACCTATCAGTTCTGGTAGAAATAAGAAAACAGAATTTTTCCATAAAAGACTACCAGTCCCAGAATGCACCAGGTTTCCAACAGCCATTAGAGGAGCTGAAGTGGGGAAACGTGTGTTCAATCAAGAGGGCTATGAGGTAATCCCCAAGCACTCATCTCAAAGGGCAGGGCCTGATTCAGCACAGCTGCGCTGTGCTAGGTTGGAGCACTCATCAAAGCAGAATAAAGGTAGAGTTTATTCTACAGAGAATTATCCTCATCCTCAGTTTCATCTGGGAGATCCTCATCCTCAGATTCAGCTTGGAGATCCTCAGCTTGGACATCTTCATCATCCTCAGGATCATCAGAAGCAGAAGCCAAACCGGACGGACAGAGAGGGAAGGAAACCCTTTGGAAGAAAGAGGAGAAAAGCCTTTGAGAGGTCTAGAAGAGTCCAGAGCAGTACGTATACTGGGAGGCATTCCAAGGGCCAGCATACACCATTGGACTGGGGAAAGCCAGAGGAATGGTGCTGCAGAGCTAGGAATCTCCAGACGCTACCTGTGAGGGAGACGGCTGCACGTGGAAGGGACCCTAAGACCCGTGCCAGAAGGTATGTGAAGAGAGATCCAGTGTCCAGGGATCTGGATTGGAAGGCTGGACATAAGAACTGGACTACATACTGGCCAGGCTATATAGAGAGGAACTATAACAGCAATGGAAGCTCAGGTATGAACACTGATCTATGCCCTAACTATAACCTTGAAAGACAGCAGGGAAACAAGTATTCTCCTGAAAGTGCTCCATTGGGAGATTCATCTGTGCCAATCCATGATATTGAACCCATGCTTGTTGATGAAGAGGGGGTGATAGCAGATGAAGAATCTGTTTACATGGACTGCTCTCTGTCTAAACTCCTTTGGTGATTTTCTGTTATAAAGTACAGCAACCATCACAAAGAAATACAAACTTGTTCTTTAATCTACTCAGAAAAGCTCCTGTGTAGGATTTCTAGCCACGCAGTAGAAAGCAAGCCAGCTAAAGGGGTTTCAGCTGGATAACTGCTAGCAATTGAGCCTTACCTAATTGCTTGTGAGCTAGGAGAGAATCACTTCTGAATCTATGTGGGAAGATATAAGAAGTTTACCTGAAAAGAACAGGTTTTTTTCTTTCTTTGTGGCTTTTGGTTTGTTGTTTGATATATGCTAAGAAAACATTAGCTAATGCCTACAGAGAAGACCAGTTTGTTGCCAACCAGGTCTTATTTCTTTTGCTTTGATTACCTGACAAGTTCAAATGTTGTTTCCTGATTTTTGTGTTTTCTAAGTTAAACACTGAAAGCAAGTAACCTGATTTATGTGCTACCAAGCATATCTGTGTTGGGAGAAATAACCCCATAAATAAATATCTTATTAGCTTTACCCAAAAGCACAACTAATTATTGTGAGCAGCTGTGTCTGGTGTGAATGAACTGCATTGCCCACAATCCCTTGCAAATCATATAGATATATGCACTTGCCAAGACTGTGAAGATTCTCACCCAGGCAGCCGTCTGACAAGGTTTCATTGGTTAGGAAATATTAAATGTGGCAATGAAAGTGCATTTTGCTCTTCCCTTTGAAAGCATTGCAGTCATGAAGCCAACACTTTTTTGTACCTAATTCATGGTCAGGAGCAGGTATAGGCATGGGCACCTCAGCAACTGGGGCCAGATGTGCTTGTCAATGTACATCTCCATTGATCCACCCAGACCACACCTCTATCATGCCTTGTGTTACATGGACATGCTCATGCCAGGGATGTCTATATACTCGGCTTTCTAAAATAGGTCCGAGGGCATCTCTGTGATTTGCACATTGGAATGCCCATTTTCCGATGTCCAAATCACGAACAGAGCTTCTAAAATACCCCCTCCCCCCAATAACATCCATATAGCAGCTGAATATCACTGATATATGGATAATATTTATTTCCTGCCCTCCTTCCACCCTTTCACTCTATGGATAGTGTCGGGCTGATTAGAGGGAAATTAGCTCAACATTATCCAGAAAGAAGCATAGAAACATAGAGAATGATGGCAGATAAAGACCATATGACCTATCCAGTCTGCTCATCCATATGAAATATTAAGTTCTACAATCCCTTTCTCTCCCTCAGAGATCCTCTCTACTTATCTCATGCTTTCTTGAATTCAGATATGTTCTCTTCTCTACCAGCCCCACTGGGAGGCTATTCCATGAATCCACCACCCTTTCCATAAAGAAATATTTCTTCAGATTACTCCCGAGTCTATCCTCTTTCACCTTCATCCCATGAGCCTTCATCCCAAAGCATCCTTTACCAGAAGAGGGCTACCTCCTGTACATTTATTCCACGGGGGGGTTTAAATGTCTCTGTATATCTCCCTTCTCCCGCCTTTCCTCCATAATCTATCCCCATATGCCTTAGGATGAAGACCACTAACTATTTTAGTAGCCATCATCTGCACCAACTCAATCTTGTTATATACTTATAAAGGTATGTTCTCCAGAACTGTACACAGTACTCCAAATGAGGTCTTACTAGAGAATTAGACAAAGGCACTATCACCTCCTTTTTCCTGCTGGCCATTCCTTTCCCTATGCACCCAAGCATCCTTCTGACTTCCCTTTTCTACTTGTTTGGTCACCTTAAGATCATCTAATATGATCACCCCCAAGTCCTGCTCTTCTTTCATGCACTGAAATAGTTCGTCCTCTATACTGTACTGCACTGCCTTGAGATTTTGCAGCCCAAATGCACGACCTTGCATTTTTTAGCATTAAATCTTATCTCTGAAATTCTTAACCATTCTTCTAGCTTCACAAGATCCGTCCTCATGTTATTCACATCTTCCAGGGTGTCTACCCTGTTGCAGAGTTTGGTATCATCAAAGAGGTTGATCTTTCCCAATAGACCGCTTACAAAAATGTTAAAAAAGAACAGGACCAAAGACTGAGCCCTGTGGCATGCCATTGGGAAGCACCTATCTTCAGAATGAACTCCATTTACTAATATTCTCTGTTGTCTCCCACTCAACTAGTTTCTAACGCAGTTACTTTAGGGTCCATCCCAAGAGTGGTCAGTTTATTTATAAGTTCTAATGCAGAACGGTGTCAAAGGCCTTGCTGAAATGTTTTGAAAATACACAGCGGTTAGACGATTGCTGGTAAAAGTATAACTTCCTTTGAAAACTGACCCCATAGTAAATCTCAAGTCAAGTTACCAAAAACTGAACTTACATCATATTTAATATATCAAGTCACATTACTTGGTAACTTAGGATCCAATATTCAAAAGCATCTACACAGTTTGATTTCTCCCTCTCTTTCTCTACACACATCCTGTTGTTTCTCTATAACTCCACCCCAGACACTTTAAGTATTATAAATGACCTTTCCACCTTCGAAAAGCAAATCAAGACATACCTCCTTAAAGAATATTTTGGAAATAAGATAGGACAAACATCTGCCCAACATAATCTGCAATACAAGTCATCACTAAAGTTTAACTAGCAATTTGAATATTATTGCTGCCGTTGCACTATTTCATGCCCCTCCTGGTTTTGTTTAAATACATACACAATTGTTACTCTCAGTTTAATGTAAACTTATCAATACCTCTCATGTAAATAAGTTACCATTTATGTATTTATGTTTTTATAGTTGGTTATATTTAGCTATGTTTTCTGTATAATGTTATTGTTCTCTGTAAACCACTTTGATTCTTCATAAGGAAGTATAAAAAAACATCCAAATAAATAAATAAACATCAGTTAAATTTGCTCCTTCCTTTCAGAACACTATTAGGACTCTTATCCCCTCTTTAGTCACCTCCCATCTAGACTATTGCAACTTCCTCCATGCTGGTCTCCCTCTGAATCATCTCTCTCCACTTCAATAAGTTCAAAATTCAGCTGCACGGATAATCTTCCACCAGTCTCATTATACTCATGTAACCCCCTTCTCAAGTTGTGTTGCTGGCTCCCTATCTGTATCCATATCCTGTTCAAACTTCTGCTACTGCCCTATAAGCACCTTCATTCTGTTGTTCCTCACTACCTTTCCTCTGTTCTCTCTCCCTGCTCCGCTCCTCTGGAAAAACGCTTATATCTCCACCCTTCTCTTCCACTGGCGATATTAAGCCACGGCCTGGTTAGCAATATGCGGCGAAAGCAAGGTGCAGGAAGGGCTGGCCTTAGTTTCGCCAGAGAAGCTAAGCAGGTAGCAGCTGAAAATATTGCCGCTGCGTAGTTACCTTCTGGGTTCTGCTGCCGACCGGATATGGTCCCAGCATTGACTATCCAGGTCAGGTTCAGTGCTGGTGGCTAGCTGCTGTAGGAGCACTAGCCACCAGCGCTGAATATTGGACTCTTTATTCTTTCTATCTAAAACTAGCCTAAATCATCTTAAAAGTAAGTCTTACAATTATAGCACCAGTGATCATTTACTATAATGTCTGGACTCCTAGAACACTTTAAATAGCATTAATGGGTTCAACCAAAACAGGAAAAAATAAAATTCAGGCAATTCAGCCACTTCGGCATAAAGAAGAGAGAAATAGTCAAGCCTTTTAAGACATTTCTAAATTTTAAATCACCTGAAGGAAACTGCCACAAATGTACAGTGATTCTGCCAGTGGGAAAATATAAATAGTGAAGAGAACTGTGATGTCTGACTCTCCCAGCACATACTAAGGTTTGCATTAGTTTCAGGTACACCTCTTGTATTCCACTTAGTAACCTTGGTGATAATGGCTAGTATCTTATTGGGTATGAGCTGAGGATTTTATTACAAAGTTGCATTTGACAGTGTTTACTCAGTGTGCATAGGAGATGTATGCTCTGTTTTCCTACAGGACTGCACACTTTCAAGGACACAGGGGGCAAAGGAATGTAACAGCATGAAGCAATGCTGAGGTCCAGATCTTCAACAACTTATTTGCCATTGTTCAGTAATTTTCTGTAATGTCAGTTGTAATTACCAAGCCCTTGATAAATGGCTATAGATCCATTTCTTCAGAAAAATATAGCCTTCAATTAAGATAATGGGCCTTATTCAATAAAGATTTTTTTTCCACAGGCCCAGAATGGGGAAGTGTGCTTTTGGTGTTCATGAGCCAGCAATGTTCTGATTTATAGGTGCTCCTGCCTTCACTTCTGACTCCGGCGCCTGCTTTCCAGTCTGATTAGAACTGGGAGTAAGCCAAAAACGTCCTCCGGCATAAATTATTTCAGTGAATTGTCTTCCCATATATAAGATGCTGCTGCTACAGGTATAAAATCAAGTGACTTTAGCTCGTGTTCAAATAAAAAAATTAAAATTAAGACCAATGCTAAGCATAAATCAATCTCAGACGTGACTGACTTACTAAGATTTTGGTCTGTTAAGTTCCAAACAGTTTGAAAATACATGTGATTCTTTTGCTAGGAGTTACAGTGCTGGCCTAATAAAACTCCACAGGTATTACCTTCTCTTCCACAAGAAACAACTGCAGTGACTGCTTGAGAAGAGCAGATGTGGACCACTGGGAAGGGAAAGACCAGGATCCCTATGATAAAGTCTTTTGGTGGCTCATGTGCAAATGTGCATTAGCATTAACATCCATGTGAAATATATATAAACATGGACATTAGCTAAAACAGGTGCAGGTGTGAACTCACACAGGGCTGACCAAGCCACCAAACAAGACAGCTGCCTAGGGCAGCTGTTTCTGAAGGGAGGGGGGGGGGCAGCAAAGAAAAACTGCAATCAAGACAAAGCAATGGCTCTTGACAACCACACAAACTCAGAGTCAGTGCCTGCTTTACCTGCAGGAAGACTGGGGTAATGTGCAAATAGTCCATTTACCCTTGCAAGTGTTTTTGTTTTTTTTATTTAAATCTCCCTCATTATACATATATTTACAAAACAAAGGTTAATATTTGAAAGTATGATGTCCAAATATGCGCTCTTATAGGATTGCACTGGGAGGAGATGTGTTGAGATGATTACAATTGAGTTTAATAATCAAAATCTTGGATGGGGTGCTAGGGATCTAAAAGCTAACTGCAAGAGGGTGCAAGGCTGAGGTTCCTCCTAGGGTGCCTAATACCCAGGACCGTACTGAGCCCTGTGTGAGCGGTGCGGCCGCACAGGGCGCAAAGACTTAAGGGCGCATTTTGGCTCTCTGCCGTTACCTGCCGCCGCCACTTTAGCCTAATTTAATGCAGTAAATACACTCTGAAATTAACCAATTGTAGCTTGTTTTGTTCCTGCTTATTATCGGAGAAGCCAATTAATAACTTTATACTTAAGGACAGGTCTCAGACTTATGACCTGCTTAGCTGTCGAAGGAAACTAGTGAGGTCTGGTAGCATCAATGACCTTCCTATATTTTCAAAATACTCAGTGCTTCCCAATTGTGCTTATTTAATTTTTCAATTTCTTTTGTTTGTCTTAAAAATAAATAAAAAGTCTGCTTATCTTAATCGAGGAATGTGATACGGTCTTAAAAATACCACAGTGAAACGCGATAGCAGTACTCAGGATCGGCGTTGGGGAAATATTGATGCTGCCCGGTTAGCTTCTGGGTTCTCTGACCAACACCGATATTCAATGCTGGTGGCCAGATATTTATTTATTTTATTTATTACAATTTTTATATCGCATTTTCCAAGAGATCAAGCATGAATATGGCCCTGGCATTGAATATCCGGGTCTCAGAAACACTAGCTGCAGACAGTGATTATCAGGCCCATAAATATTAAGTTCCTAAATTAGAATGAATTTTCATCTGAAAATGTAGGCTTCTAAGTGTGGCTGAAAAGAAAGCACAAATTTAGCATCCTATCTTGAGCCATTAGTAACACCTGAATCACGACTGCATTAGAACTGGCAGCTAACGTCTCATTACTTTCTACTTTGAATGCAGGTGAACACATAGGGGGTAATTTTAGAAGCCCTATTCATGCTTTGGATGTCCAGAAATGGGTATAGAGATGTCCAAAGCACAGAGACTGTCTCCAGAGCCATTTTAGAAGCTAATTGGGGGGACATCCCCAGTGTGAGGAGATCTGAATCTGAATGCGGCATGGAGAAGACATGGCCAGGGCGTTCCCAGGAACTGGAGGCGTAGTTAGCGCATTCCCAGGGACTAGCACATCCCCGCCTGATCACAGAAATGCCATGGACATTTGGCATCCCGACTAACTTTAGACCTGTTCCAAGGCATGCATAATACTGACAAACAAGTAACTGAAAAGTGCTCATTTTAGCTGAAAAACATCCAGAGTGTGTAGAGAAGAAAACACTCGCTCATCCCCAAAACTCAGCACAATTTCAACTATAGCAGCAGAAAGATTTGAACCCTTGGCTGCCATATTCCTAATCCACTACTCTAGATGTCTGGGTTCTGAAATGTCATTCCAGGGATGTCTAAGTAGAAGCCCCTGCAGATGTCCCTACTGGCACATCAAGGTTTGTGAAATCACACCTGCACTTGGACGTGATCTAAAATTCCCCTCACAGATTCTTTGGTGACACAACCTTGGGTTTCATCACTATAGGATTTCGTCACCCGTGGCAGCTCATAGGGAGTGCTCTTTCTTAACGTGTTATTATGGAGAATGTACCAGACATGTCAAACTCTTGTGCTTAAGCAAAGAGTGAAATATTTATTTTAAGAAGTACAAAAACTAAGGGACACCCCTTGAACTTACTAGGGGCAAATATTTTTTCAAACAATGCAGAATTAATCTCTGGAATTCATTGCCAAAGGATGTGATAAAAGCAGTTAGCATAACCGAGTTGAAAGGTCTGGACAAGTTCCTGATGAAAAAGTCCATCAGCCATTAAGGTAGACATGAGGAAAGCCATCGCTTATCTCTGGAGATAAGCAACATGGAATCCTGCTACTTCTTGGGATCCTTATCAGGTATTTGTGATGCGGATTTGCTGCTGTTAGAAACAGGATACTGGGCTAGGTGGACCATAGTTTGACCCAGTATGGCAATTATTATGGCCCCGATATTCAGTGGCGGTGGCAAGTTTGATTATAGCAGCTAGCCATTGCCACTGAACCCTAGACCTAGATATTCAATGCCAGCGCCATATCCGGCCAGCGGCATTGAAAATCCAGATTGGCAGGACAGCCAAGAAGCTAACCGAGCAGCAGCAATATTCAGCCACTGCCCAGTTAGATTCAGTAGCAAAACTTAGGACAGCCTTTACTGCGTCTGACTTTGGCCGCCAAAGGAAAACTGGGCAGTGGCTGAATATTTATTTATTTATTTAACCTGTTTTTTTATACCACCTTATCCTTTAATCAAAGTGGTTTACATCGTAACTTAACTGAATACATTAAACAAGAACCGAGGATGTTGAACTAGAACCTAGGAGAAGGTTGTCATGTAGGGCAGGTAGCAGGGTAGAACTTATGTACCTTATAGGCAAGCTATTTACAGTTTGGTCAATGTATCGGGCTGTGTGTGCCATTGATCTGTAAGATTTAGGAGAGGATCCTGTCTGTTGTGATTACTAGTCTATGTAATATGACCAACATGTTCAGTGAAGAGGACGGTCTTAAGAGACATCAAGGACTTCCAGAAAAAGCTCAAGACTCGCATGTCATTAGGAAGGGAGTTCCATAACATAGGTGCAGAGTTATGTTTGGGTTTTTGGTATTCTGTGGGTATGATAAGCATATTTTCCTTGTTGTTTCACCTGGGTCATGTGCCAGAGTCTCTGATGATTATGTTCTGTAGGACATCTGCTGAGAGGTGGTGAATAATTTTAAATTTGTTTAGGTTCATTTTAAATCTTCCACTGGTGTGAATTGGAAGCCAGTGTAGTTTGTGGAGTATAGGGGTATATATATTCATTTTTGGCTGTGCCCGTGATGATGCATGCTGCCATGTTTTGTGCCAGTTGGAGTAGATGGCTGGCTTGCTTTGGGAGTCCTTGGTATAGTGCATTCCCATAGCTCAGTATAGGGGTGATGATAGCCAGGACCATTTCTGCACAATGTGTCAGGCTTAGGACTGGTTTTAGCCTCCTGATGAGTTTTAGTCTGAAGTATGCTTTTGCAGCGGTTTTGTTGATGTGGGACTGGAGTTAACATTTTTGTCCAGGGTGATACCCAGGTATCTCACTTCACTTTTTACTGGTATTGTCTTGTGCAGGAGGTTGATTGATTGCTGAGGGTTGAAGGCGGGGCTTCTGGTGATTTATAATGCTTCTGTCTTGTTGTAGTTTACTGACAGGTTGTTGTTACTGAGCCAGATAGTCATGTCTTTAAGACATTGGATTATGGATGAGAGGTCAGGTGCTTGTAAGTCGATTGGGGTATAGACCATGAGATCGTCAGCATATATGTGTGGTACTGTATCTTATGTTTTTTGATAATGTTGCAGATGGGTTGTATGTATAGGCTAAAGAGGATTGAGGAGAGTACAGAACCTTGTGGGATAGAGAACAGTGTGGATTTGTTTACCCCACATTTGACTTGCTGCAGTCTGTTACTTAGGTATGAGCCAAACCACTTCAGTGTGCTACTGTGTAATCCAATTTATTGAAGACGGTGCAGCATTATATTGTGGGATACAGTATCAAAGGCAGCTGTAATGTCCATAAATATTAGAAGGAATCCATTCCTGATACTGTCTATGCCCTTTATGATGTTGTCAAAGAGGTAACTGGAAAAGAGACGGCTGAGGGGAGATATGATAGAAGTCTATAAATTAATGAGCGGAGTGGAACGGGTAAACGTAGATCGATTGTTTACCTTATCAGAATATAGAAAGACTAGGGGACATGCAATGAAGCTACAGGGTAAACTATTTAAGACTAATAAAAGAAAATATTTTTTTCACTCAACGTGTAATCAAACTCTGGAATTTGTTACCGGAGGATGTAGTAAAGGCTGTTAGTGTAGTTGGGTTTAAAAAAGGTTTGGACAAGTTCCTGGAGGAAAGGTCCATAAGCCATTATTAAGAAGGGACCCAGGATATCAATGCTTGAACCAATACAAGCATTGTGGAACCTGTGTCCCTTGGGGAAACTGCTAGGTACATATGACCTAGATTGGCCACTGTTGGAAACAGAATACTGGGCTTGATGGACCTTGGTCTGACCCAGTATGGCATATCTTATGTTCTTATGTAAGTTAACAGCGTTTCTACATTATGTTATGGTTTGAACCCATGTTGGTGGTGGTTTGAACCCAGCGGTGCGTTCTGGTCTATGTGATCCTGCAGTTGTCTTTGAACAGCTTTTTCAATGATATTTGTGATAAATAGTAAGCTGGAGATGCTGTTGGATCATCCATATTGAGTGAAGTGTTCTTAAGAATCAATGTATAGTTGCCTGTTTGAGGGTGGATGGCATATAACCTTGTTGAAGTGATGTCTTTACTATGTTGTGTATATATTGGTTAAGTTGTTCTTTGGCAGATTTTATCCAAGCCACCGGACATGAGTATGCCGGTGAGGTTGTTGTGTTCAGGGAAATCAATGATGTGTTCTATTTGTTGCTCAGATGGTATGATGAAGTCATCTTAGGTTTGCGTATGTTCAAGGTTTGTCGTGTTGCTCATCGTGGGTAGGATGTATATAGTTGGAGTTTTTTGTGTTTGTTCATTATGTAGTTTGCCATTTCTTGAGGGTGTATCTCTGGGGCATTCTGTTGTGTTGGGCCCCTGGTGAGCTTCTGTTCAATGTTAAATAGTTCTCTTGGTTTGTTTGCTGATTTCATAATAATATTGGTGCGGTACTTTTGCTTGCATCCATCGATCAATTGTTTGGTTCTGTATTGGTGTAGGATGTCTGGGGCCTTGTTTTGCCTCCATTTCCTTTCAAGTTTCCTTAGGGCTCGCTTTGCCTTTCGGATATCATTGGAGTACGAGGGGGCGGTGAATCTCCTGTGTGTAGTTGTGTGTTTTCAGTTTGGGGCACATGCTGCTGTGGATATGGTGAGGTTCCAGTTTTTGATGGTGTTGTCCAGATCATTAATATCTTCATGCAATTTTGGAATTATTTCCTTTAGGAATTTTTCTTTGTTAAACATCTTGGAACTTCTGTTCTTGCAGTCTTTGTCTTGGTGGCTGACGGGGTTGGCGATTCATATTGAGAATGTTATTAAGTGGTAGTCTGACCAAGGTATCGGTGTAATTGCTGGAGCAGTGATTTGATTGTGTTCATGCAGTAGCTTTGGGATGAATATGAGGTCAGGAATTGTTCCCAGTCTGTGTGTGGAGTGGAGGAGTAGCCGAATGGTTGAGAACACTGGCTTGGGAACCCAGAGACCAGCGTTCGATTCCCACTTGCACTCCTTGTGGCCTTGGGCAAGTCACTTAACCCTCCATTGCCTCAGAAAAATCCAAGTTATCAATGTCCCTGTTTAATGTACATTACTAAGTTTAAGTTTCAATGTAAACCGCTTTGATTGAAATGATAAAGCGATATATAAAACCTGTTAAATAAATAAATACTCCAACTGATTGTATGTATTGCAAGGATTCCATCGCTTTGAGGAAAGATTTAGCCTCTTTGTTGGATGTGGAACTGAGGATGAAGTCTCCTAAGGCAATGAGCGGTTATTGTAGTGTATTGTGTACACAGATTGTTTCCAGTATTGTGGAGAGTTCTTTTGTCTTGGCATTAGGGGGTCTGTATGTGGGGACATACGCTGACATACTTGTTAGATACGGTGATTATGTTGGCTTCAGTTGTGCTGCTTGAAGAGATGGCGTTGAATTTGTATTGGCTTCTCGCTAGTATTAGCACCCCCTCCCCTTTTTGTGTTCTGAGGCAGTTGAATGCTGAGTAATCGGATGGGGTGATTTGGTTTAAGATGATATGGCCAGTGTCATTAAGCCAAGTTTCTGTAATGCATAGGATATCTATCTTTTGTGTCTGCAAGTAGTGATAGTGTTGGGTTTGTTTCTGATAGATCTTACATTAATGAGTGTGCACGTGATGGTGGTGTCAAGGATGGGGTTGGGGCGTGTGGCTTGTGGAGGGTGTGCCGGTATTATCTGTATTAAGGTGTGTGTTCTGCATGAAGCATGTTTTTGCAGGATGTCATGGGGTGGTGCACAGAATGTGAGGTAGCAGTGGGTATGGAGACATGTGTGTCTTGGTTCGTGTGGCCCTGGTTTGGTATAACAGCACTTACAGCAGAAGGATGACAACTACAATGTAGCTGTCACATGGCCACATTCTGGCTGTGTTGTTGTTCTTACTTGGGGTATCTTTCCCTTCGAATTGTGCTCATCCATTCTTGGTGTGTTGTGTTTTGGGTATCTGATGGGTCTCCTACTCTCATACTTGGGTCACTCCCAAGGGCCCTTGAGTGTGGCCCTTAGGCATGGGCCCACCAGGTACACGGGCACCTGCAATAGCTCCCTCAAATTGTGAGCGATGTCACCGGGTGATGAGAATTGCAGGTGGAGCTTGGCGCTTTCCAGTGATGTCAGTAGATGAGTGCTGTGATTTGGAGGCTCGCCTTTTCTAATGTTGTACTTAGAGCTCTTGTGTGGTGAGTCTTGCAGTGTGTGAATGTCCTGATGCTGTCCGTTCAAGTGTCCAATGCTGAGTGTGGTGGGAGAGAGAATATTACCACTAATCAGTTACCCCCGGGTGCCTGTGCCGGTTGTCCGATGCTAGCCGCCTAACATCAGGGAGCTTAGCGGTGGCACCCACAGATATCTGGACTGAATAGTCCAGCTAGCAGGATTAATGTGGTTAGTGGGTCTGCTAACTGCATTAATGGATTTTAATATTGGGCCCTGTGTTCTTGTTCCATATAGTACTGGAGGAGCAAAAATAAAGATTTGTTAGGTGTGTATCGATAAAGCAATAGAGCTTATTGGGGAGGGGCCATCCATTGTCTGTCTGACTATGTCTGTTGCTCTGTACATATGCATGTTTGTTGTTACATGCACCAACAAATAGATAAGTAGAGCTTCAGAACAGAGCAGCAGCAAAAAAGAAAGCCGCAGCCTGAAAATGCTGGTGCTAGTCCCCATGTTCCGCCACCCGAAGGAGAAAGTCACTGCCTACAAACATCAGCAGGAGTCCCCAGGTCTCGTGGTGAAGATGGGTTGGGCATCAGAGAAGGGAGGAGGTGGGGGGAGGAGGGTGGAGCATAAGGGAAGGGGTTAAGAAAGGAGAATATGGGGAGGGAGTTGGCAAAAGAAGTGTGTTCAGGAGGAAAAGAGGGGACAGTTGAGAGATAGAGAACATAACCTGACCATTTTTTCTAAGTTCAAATACGGGACAATCAGTCAAGCTGGGGAGTTCAAAGTTAAGGAAAATAAAAAATATGTGTTTATAATTATAATTTAAATTTTAACCCAAAAATTTCAATCAGTAGGCTAGGTTTATAACTTTGCTTACAAATGTGCCAATCAGGCCTACTTGTACTTCTCTACAGAATGAATTTTCTTCAAAATAGCAACATTCCCACTAAGATAATTAAAACATTCTGGGCAAATCAACTCAAATTGTACTCTGCAATCATTAGACATTTGAGAGTCTCTACATGCAGTTGGGGTTTTTCTGTAGACCACACTTTATTCATGAAAAGCATCTTTCAGTTGGAGCATCAGAACCTGGCAAACATAAAACAAAATTCTGTATCCCAGATACTGCTCCCACCTCCCCCTGCTCCCTATTGGCCAGCTGTGTCTCCTGCAGATTATTGGCTGGCTTTGTCTGACTGATGGTTGCCTAGGCCCTGGGGAGGAAGAGTCAGATGTGCTGAGGACTCAGGAGTTTAGGATTGCCAACCATCTAAATTATTTTAGGATTCTACAACTTTGTAAAGTAGCTGTCTTAGTCAGAATATCTGAATTGTCTAGGTATTTTTTGATTTTAGCTCTACAGTTCGCCAGTGCTCCCCCTCACTGTGCAGAGCAAGTGGTAGGTTCCAGCCAATGGAATGGCTGTACTAGTCACAGGAAGGGTGGGTTGATTTTCTGCACAGGGTCTGGGAGAGTCAGTGGAATAAGTGAGTTTCTTGGTAGGGGTGAGTGAAGATGCTGAGAAAGGGTAGAAATGTAAGAGAAATGGGGTAAAGTGTGATGAAGCTATTGTAGGCTAAGAAAAAGAACTGGTAGCAAAAGCAAGAACTGAGGGCATTGAAGTAGAGGAATGCAGAAGCAGCACAGCATCAGTAGACAGTCAGAGACAGAATCTGTCTGTCTGAAAGGTACTAGTGTGCATGTGTGTACCTGATTTGAGGGATGGGGGATGGATGAATGGATGTGTATGTGTGTGTGATTAAAGTACAACAGAGGGCATACATGCATACAGAGAGGAATGGCTAGCAGAAAAAAGGAGGTGATAATGCCTCTGTATAAGTCTTTGGTGCGACCTCATTTGGAGTATGGTGTGCAATTCTGGAGACCGCACCTTCAAAAGGATGTGAACAGGATGGAGTCGGTGCAGAGGGTGGCTACTAAAATGGTTAGTGGTCTTCATTATAAAGCATATGAGGACAGGCTTAAGGATCTTAATATGTACACCTTAGAGGAAAGGCGGGATAGAGGTGATATGATTGAGATGTTTAAATACCTCCGTGGCATAAATGTTCAGGGAGAGAGCCTCTTTCAATTGAAAGCAAGTTCTGCCACAAGGGGACATGGGATGAGGGTGAAGGGAGATAGATTCAGAAGTGATATTCGGAAATATTTCTTTACGGAAAGAGTAGTGGATCCGTGGAATAGTCTCCCAGTGGAGGTGGTAGAGATGAGGACAGTAACTGAATTCAAAAAAGCATGGGACCAACACAGAGGATCTCTAAAGGTAAAAAGGGGACTGCTGTAGTTGTTTATATGGAAGGACAGACTAGATAGGCCATGTGGTCTTTTTCTGTCGTCATATTTCTATATGTTTCTGTGTCTCTGATGGAAATAGTCTCATATAAATCAAATTTCTCCTTGAAAATTTCAGCTGGAGTGAAGAAGTCCGCTGGTACAAATGTGGAGGAGTGGGACGCTTGCTTTAAAATAGGGGAAATTTAGGCATCCCATACTATTCCAGGGACAGATCCTTAAAATACGAGACTGTCCCATATAATACAGGATGAATGGTCACTTTTAGAGTATATAAAAAAGGCACGGTTAGAGAGGAGAGAGGAAAAGGGGGATGTGTAGCAAGAGGACGAAAGCTGGAAGAGTGCAAGGGGGACAGAGAGTGGAAGAACAGGAGGGAGGAATAGAGTAATAAGGGGGTAGGGAAAGGAGAGAGTGCAAGGTTGGGTGGCAAGAGAATGGCAAAGCACCCCAAAATATACATGTGCACATGCACACAGCCCTCCAGCACATGTGCATATGCATACAGTCCCTGACACACACATGCATACTTGCAGAGCTCTCAAAACACACGAGTATGAAGACACACAGAGGCCCTTACACAGATATGCACACACACAGCCTCTGAGACACACTGCTGACATGCATACACTCATTCACCCTCACACATGCATATAGATATATACATGCACAGTCCCCTATAACACACTGTCAATCATTTACACTAATAAAGACCCAAAAAAATGCACTCTGAGACATGCCAACACACATTTATTCTGCCAACATGCACATATTCTTCAACACATTCACATGGTCTCTGAGACACACTGCCAACATGTACACACCAGTACACTGCCAATATATACACACATAGCCAAACACACTGACACATGCTCACCCATCCAGCCTCTGCTACCCTACTAAGACGCACTTTACTATGGCTGATTCAGCTGAGTCTCTCACGCAGACGTGCATGAGTCTACAAACAGAGGAAAGGGGAAACATGCCATTGTGACACATAATAAGTTGATACTTGTCAACTTGTGTACGTAATGTCTACTATCATGAGTCTATGAGATTACTTTCATTAGCGTAGTGCAAGAACCTACAGCCTGATATTCAGCAGTGACTGCTAGCATTGCTAAAGTGGCTAGCCACTGCCGCTGAACTTTAGACCTGGATATTCAATGCCGGGGCCATAACCGGTTAACATCAAGACATGCAACAGCAGCACCCTTGGATATTTAGCTGCACTATCCGTGTTAATCCTTTGAATCCCAGGCCCCTAGTGTTTCAGTTAGGAATATACATCATTAGTGTCAGATATGGTCCCTGAAAAGAGGGGGCTTTTTATAGTGCTACCAAATTGAAATCCTTTCAAGAATTTGACTTCTATCACACTTTCTCCCTGTCTCCTCTGTACCACTTATCTTTATATTATCATTTTCTCTTCCCAAAACATGTAGTCTCATTGGCAGTTGACCAGCATCTTTAGTGTCAATAAATACCATTCTGTCTGCCAATTACTTACAAAAACACACCAAGTCCTAGTTTAGCACAGTTTCTTCATACTTGGAATTCAAATTAAGTGCACATTTTTTAATAAAATGGTCATAAATCCATGGTTGACTTTGTTACTGGCTGTAGTGTATGCTCAAAGGTAACTAGGCAATGAAGGCCATTCTAAGTCATGGTGGGCTTTGGAAAGACAATCTGGATAATAAGAAAACATAGTTTTCCCTGCCCCCCCTAAAAAGGAAAAGAGGCTGCCCAAGAGACCGTTCTAACAGCTCAAAAATCAGCCTCCATTTGGAGGTGTAAAGGCAAAGCAAGATGCAGATCAATATTCAGACCAAACAGTGAGCATTTTTTTAAATACCATCCATAGAATTTAAACAAATACAAATATTCAACAAAGCTATATGGATTCCTAAGGGGAAACTGACCAGAAGAAGCCCCTGCAGGTAAATGACACGACTTGGCTGGGAAAGTTTGGTGACTTAAAGCTTGAGAAAACGAGACTGTGGATTTATTTGGAAAATTCTATATTTTAATTTTTTTAAAAGCATAAATTAGTTATTGGCTTGGCTTAAAGGTCTAAAATGAATTTGCCCTAGTTTTTGTTATGCCTTCTACATAGCAACATAGGGCCCGATATTCAACTGGGCAGGGCTAAGCGCTGTAGCAGCTTAGCCCTGCCCGCCGACCCCCAAACCCTAGATATTCACTTTCGTTGCCATTGAAGTGAATATCCGGGTCTGGCCACACTGTCTGGAAGCCACTGAAGCTAACCGTGCAGCATCAATATTGGAAGTTGCACAGTTAGTCTTGGTGCCTATAAGATAAGCAAGGAAAACCCTCACCTAACTGTGCAGCTTCCAATATTGGTGCTGCACGGTTAGCACCGGTCCCCATCTCGGCTCCTCCCCGATGCTAGCCGGCTAGCATCGGGGCATGTAGGGAACTTAGTCGGGGATGTTCGATGACACTACCAGTGTATGTGCTGTCGAGTATCCGGTTAGCAGGCATTTACACAGTTAACTGGCTGTTAACTACGTAAATGCCTTTTGAATATCGGGCCCATAGTATATAATGGCAGATAAAGATCAGAATGATCCATCTAGTCTGCCCATCAAGGTGGGAAGAGTAGGTGCCCCTGCTGCTCCATGCAAGTCACCCCTCCCCATGCTTTTGTTTAGGGGTGTACCCACCGCTCCGTGTAGGTCACCCCTATTTGTTGAGATATAAGAGATAGATAGTTTAGTTTATTTTGATTTTATCCTGTTGCTATAAAAGGATCCACTGTGTCTGTCCCATGCCATTTTGAATTCTGTCACTGTGTTTGCCCCCACCACTTCCATCGGGAGGGCAAAAGTGAAAAAGTATTACCTGACATTGCAGCTTTGTGCTATGCCCTCTAGTTTTACAGCTTCCCTGTCTTTGAAAAAGGTTTGTTTGTTCATTAATTAAATAGAGTACTTAAAGGTCTGTATTAATTAAATACTTAAAGGTCTGTATCATATCTCCCCTGTCCCTCCTCTCCTCTAGCCCCTCTCATACATCTTCTGGTGCGGGCTCCAAATCATTTAGGTCGCCTTCTTCTGAACTATTTCCAGTCTTTTTATATCCTTTATGAAATATGGTCTCCAAAATTTAACACAATATTCCAAGTGGCTTTTAGAGGAGTTTTAATACAAAGCAGACATGTATTTGCTTAGTTTGAAATTCGATAATTACCCCTACCTAGTGCATTTTTTCCTAGCAAAAAAAAAAGGTGCCGGTCCACATATGCAGAGCTTTTTCATTAATATATGAGGGCCTTAGTTCAATTTTAGCAGCAATGAAAAACATGCCAGTACTCGGCACCACCAAGTACTCACTCAAAAAAAAGCCCCCACCCCCCCAGTATTCTTAGTGCTTAATTGCCATAAAAATGAAGGGCAATTCTCTTTGAAAAAGGGTGAGAAAATTATAATACATAGATCAATAGGTGTGAGCTAGGGTGTTCTTAGGTAGGTAGAATTGCTGGAATGATCACTCTAGCAGACTAATTAAAGTGTTAATCATCAAAGGGCTTGTTGGGAATATTTTCCTTAGATACAAAGATATATAAAAGTGTAGATCTCTTGTGCCCTCTTTTCTGAAGGGAATCTGAGAACAGATGAAAAGGGGATCATAGAGTCATTTGGAAAATGCACAATTTTAAATTTGTTAACGCATACATTTCTTTACTGGCTTGGCTTAAAGATCAAAAATTAACTTGCCCTAGTTTCAGTTAGACCTTTTAGAGTGTTAATACAAAACAGACAGGTAATCTTTTTCCCAGCCACCCACCCCAAGTCCCACAAAGTCATCCCAACTCCTATCAACTCCAGGCTCATCCCTTATAGTCGGTTTTCCCATTTAAGAGGGAACATTGTCATTACAGGATATTTTCATCAGCAAATGATTAACTCTTAATAGATTATTAGCAGTTCAGTGGAAAGCAGACACGAATTATTAGCAGATAATATAGCAAAAATCCTGAAGGCCTTCATTTTAATCCAGATATCCCTACTCCCTTAGCAACTCTGAACAACTAAATAACTCATTAATACAAAGATGCAGACAGAAGTCCAGCAGCAAGTTGGGGGCTTTCCAGTCTTTTGCACTGAGTGCATATGTAAGATTATCTACCAGTTGCTGAGAGATCATATGTATGCACTTGGTGAAAAAAAACCCTGGCTCTCAGACAAGTCCGATCTCTGGAGGCTAGAGGAAGAGACTCGGAGGAAGACAGAGAGGCCGATCTCTGGAGGCTAGAGGAAGAGACTCGGAGACAGACAGAGAAGTAAATATAGACCTACAAGGACATAATAGAGAAATCCCACCTTCAGTTTGGCAACCTCTGTGCTGCCTCGGAGGAAAGAAGTCAGCGTAATCTTGGTGTGGCAGGAAGTGATCCTGTAGCCTGGACTTACCATCTAGGGAATGCAATATACTCTAAAAATGAAGATGTGTCTCTGGAGGCTTCTGCCCAGGAGGGAAGGATTAGGATGGCTGTTCTAGTTTGTGATTCAATCACTAAGCATGTAGATAGCTGCATGGCTGGTACATGTGAGGATTGCCTGGTCACTTGCCTGTTTTTTGCAAAGGTGGCAGACCTCACACGTAACCTAGATAGAATTTTAGACAGTACTGGGGAGGAGCCAGCTGTCTTGGTACAAATTTGTACCAATGACATAGGAAAATGTGGAAGAGACATTCTGGAAGCCAAATTTAGGTTTTTAAGTAGGAAGTTCAAATCCAGGACTCTAAGGTGTCATTCTCAAAACCACTTCCTTTTCCATGTGTAGGGCCCAAGAGTCAGGCAGAGCTCCAGAGTCTTAATGCATGGATGAGATTATGGTGCAGGGAGGATGGATTTAGATTTGTTAGGAACTGGGCTACATTCTGGAGAAGGGAGGGGGGGCTATTCCGCAAAGATGAGTTTTATCTTAACCGGGGTGGTACCAGACTGCTGGTGCTAATGTTTAAAAAGGAGATAACGCAGTTATTTACTAGAACCTAGGGCAGTGATGGCTAACCTTTTTGAGCCCGAGTGCCCAAACTGCTGCACAAAACCAAAGAATTTCCTCAAAGTGCCAGCACATCAATTAAACCTTAACAACAAGATTTTAGTATCTAAAAACTCTTTATAAAGTTGCCTGAACTATGTAACATCATTTGTAAAGGTTGGAATCTTTGTATTGTCAGAGAATCAATTTGATTCTCTCTCTATATCTGCTTTAACATAATAATCTTTCTCCTTTTGCTCTTTCCTCATTCCTATTTCATCCACTCAAATTTTACCCCTCCATCCTCAATCCCCACTTAGTCTCCCAATACCCGGCCAATTGTACATTTTTCTTCCCTCCCACACAAAATATTTTTCCCCTCTCCATTTCATTCTCCCAGCCCCATCCCCTGCTAATCTCCCCCAACATCAGCTCCCTTTTAGTTCCAGCCCCCCCCCGTATCCTCCCTTCTAGTCCCCTCATCAGCCATTTCCAGTCCTAGCTCCCCCATCCATTTCCAGTCCTATCCGAGTCCCTTCATCAGCTCATTTCCAATACCAGCCTCCCATCAGCCCATTTCTAGTCCTTTCCTAGCCCCACCATCAGCCCCATGTTAAATCCTAGCTCCCCTCCACTCAGCCCATTTCTAATCCAAGCCCCCCATGAGCCTACTTCCAGTTCTAGCCCCTCCATGAGTCCATTTCAATCCAAGCCCCCACCACAGCCCATTTCCAATCTTAGCTCCCCCCAACACCCAATTCTCAGTTCTATCCTAGCCCATCCATCAGCCCAGTTCCTGTCTTAGCTCCCTCCCCTAAGAGCCCATTCCAAGCCCCCCCTTCCCATCAGTTATTTGCAGTTCAAGCCCCCTTCCACTCAGCCCATTTCCATTCCAAGTCCCCCTCCCCATTAGCTATTTGCAGTTCAAGCCCCCCACTTCCCCTCAGCCCATTTCCATTCCAAGCCCCCTCCCCATCAGCTATTTGCAGTTCAAACCCCCCACTTCCCCTCAGCCCATTTCCATTCCAAGCCCCATCGCCAACAGCTATTTGCAGTTCAAGCCCCCTTCCACTCAGCCCATTTCCAGTCCTAGCAACCCCCCAACCCATTACCAGTCCTAGCCCCCCATAGCCCACTCCCAGTCCTAATCCCACCAGCCCATTTCCAGTCCTAATCCCCCATCACCCAAGTTTGAGTTTAAGCCCCCCCATAGCCCATTACCAGTCCTAACCTCCCCATCAGCCCACTCCCAGTCCTAATCCCCCATCACTCAATTTTTAGTTTAAGCCCTCCCATAGCCCATTACCAGTCCTAACCCCCCATCAACCCACTTCCAGTCCTAATCCCACCAGCCCATTTCCAGTCCTAATCCCCCATCACACAATTTTTAGTTTAAGCCCCCCCAGCGCCCATCACCACTCCTAACCCCCCCCAGCGCCCATCACCACTCCTAACCCCCCCAGCCCAGCGCCCATCACCACTCCTAACCCCCCCAGCCAGCCCAGTGTCCATCACCACTCCTACCCCCCCCAGCCAGCCCAGTGCCCATCACCACTCCTAACCCCCCCCAGCCCAGCCCATCACTACTCCTAACCCCCCCCAGCCCAGCCCATCACTACTCCTAACACCCCCCCAGCCCAGCCCAGCCCATCACTACTCCTAACCCCCCCCAGCCCATCACCACTCCTAACCCCCCCAGCCCATCACCACTCCTAACCCCCCCCAGCCCAGCACCACTCCTAACCCCCCCAGCCCAGCCCAGCCCAGCCCATCACCACTCCTAACCCCCCCCAGCCCATCACCACTCCTAACCCCCAGCCCAGCCCAGCCCAGCCCAGCCCAGGGAAAACTTAAAAAAAAAGAAAACCTGTCTGCTGCCGCTGTCGGGGCCGCCGCGGCAGAATCGAGCATGCCGCGGGGCCCCCCTGTTCCCGGCAGAGCCTGCCCTCCCCGTAGCAGCACACTCTTTGGAGCTGCAGTCAGACGCGCCAGCTTGCAGAGCGCGAGGGAAGAGTTTCTCCCTCGCTGCTCTGTTATGCCCGCGGGGGCTGATGGGAACGTCCCATCAGCCCCCGCGGGCTTAACAGAGTCGCGAAAGGGAAACTCTTCCCTTCGCGCTCTGCAAGCCAGCGCGTCTGACTGCAGCTCCAAAGAGAGAGCTGCTACGGGGAGGGCAGGCTCTGCCGGGTACAGGGGGGCCCCGCGGCATGCTCGATTCTGCCGCGGCGACCCCGACAGCGGCAGCAGACAGGTTTTTTTTTTTTTTTTTCAATTTTACTTTTAGAAAAGAATGTTTTTTGCGCGGGGCCCCCTGAAATGCGGGGCCCTGTGCAAAAAACATTCTCGCTCAATGGACGGGCCGGCCCTGCCAGCACACTCACCTCCCGCCGCGCCGCATATCTTAATTGCGGACCTTCCCGCGTGCCAGCTGCAAGGCCTTCGCGTGCCAGAGCTGGCACGCGTGCCATAGGTTCGCCATCGCTGACCTAGGGGAACGCTAACAGTTGCTCGTGAGTGCATGGTTCAGAGTAAGGTATCTTTAAAGGATACCATCAAACAGGGAAGTGAGGACATCCTGCTAGAGAGGCTGCAGTACAAGCTAAAGTAGCCCAGGTGCCTTGAAAGAGCAGAAAGAATTGAAAGACTACAAATTATCCCTCTCAACTGCTAAGAAGGTTGTACATTCATGCAAACACACCTTGAAATGTCTCTATACAAATGCTAGTGGCCTAAAAAATAAGATGGGAGAATTAGAATATATAGCACTAGAGGGCATAACATGAAGCTGCAAGGGGGTAAATTGAAAGGCAATGTCAGGAAATATTTTTTCACTGAAAGGGTGGTGGATGCTTGGAATGCCCTCCCGATGGAAGTGGTAGGGGCGAACACGGTGACGGAATTCAAAAAGACATGGGACAAACACAGAGGGTCCCTTTACAGCAATAGGATAAAAACAAAATAAACGGTACCATCTAACTTCTGAACCATATAACGTCTCAACAAATATATAACGTCTCAACAAATAGGGGTGTCCTACATGGAGTGGTGGGTTTACCCCTAAACAAAGACATGGGGAGGGGTGGCCTGCACAGAGCGACAGGTACACCTACTCTTGCCATCTTGCTGGGCAGACTAGATGGACCATGCTGGTCTTTATCTGCCGTCATTTACTATGTTACTATGTTAGCACTAAATGATGAGATTGATATAATAGACATCAGAGAAATCTGATAGAAGGAGGGAAATCACGATACCAGTACAAATTATATTGCAAACACAGGATGACTCAAATTGATGGAGGGGTGGTGCCAGGCCCAGATTTAGGCATAGACAATGGAGGCACCATATCTTGATAGGCACCAGAGTATTGCCTCAACTGCCATGCGTTGATCTGAGCCTGATGCTATAGCTTAATGTTTGTATCGCTGATAGGCGGGCGAGCCAGAACCAGATTGATTCTGTTGCGATGTCCAGCTTAATGCACAACCTAGTCCCTGAGCAGCAGCAGCAAGTTCATTAATTAAATTCAGCCCAGGGCTGCTCAGGCCCTGTAGCCATCTCCTTTCCCCCCTGCAGGTCTGGGCAGCCGCGGGCTAAATTAACAAACTTGCTGCTGCCACTTGGGGACTAAGTTGTGCGGTAAGCAGGACAACGGGTAGAGCTGATTGGGGGGAGGGGCAGAGCCAATCAGGCGAAGAGAGCCCCCCCATTGTTGCCTATGGGTGCCAAAAAATTAAATCTGGCCCTGGGCGGCGTTATATATTAGAGAACATTAAGTGAAACAGAATAAATGTTTTGCAGGAAACAAAATGTGCCATTGAATTTTTAAGGATAGAAATTCCATGAGTGAATACGCATTATGTGACTTATGTATTTTATGACTTTTTATGTATTTTAGTATTGTACACCGCCTTGATTGTTTTGAAAGGCGGTTTTTATCAAATTATTAAACCTTAACCTTAAACCTTAATACCATATCTACAAAAGATCATTGAATCTTCACTCACTCAAGGATACCTCCCCCCACAACTCAAGCAAGCATCCATCAGGCCAATCCTCAAGAACATTAACCTCGATAAAAAGGACCCAAGTTCCTACCGGCCAATATCCAGTCTCACCTTCATTACCAAGATACTTGAAAAAACAGTGCAACATCAACTACAGGACCACACAGACATCTACGCCCCACTGGACCCTCACCAATATGGATTTAAACAAAATCACAGTATGGAAACTTTTATTACATCACTTATGGACACCCTTGTAACAGGCATTGACAATATACTCCATGGCTTCGTCTTATGCTTCATGGATATCACTGCTGCCTTTGACTCCGTTAACCAAACACTCTGCTACAGAGACTTTGAGATATAGGAATAAATGGTACAGTGCTGGACAGGTTTCTCTCATACCTGTCCTACTGTAACCAACAAGTCAGAACCAAAAACCTACATTCCAAACCTTTCATCCAACACCAGGGTGTCCCACAAAGCTCAGTCCTCTCAGCACGTCTATTCAATATATACATCCAACCAATATGCAACATTATAAAACAGAACAACATCCACTACAAAATATACGCAGACGATATCATGGTATTCACCCCCATAAACATCAGACATCCAGACTACTCACAAATCACAGCATGCCTTGAATCACTGACAAAATGGCTCGAAGAACAGAATCTATCCATAAACTTCAAAAAATCAGAACTGATGCATATTACCAGGAATACTATATTCTCTCCACCGAACTCAAAGATCCTAGACCACACCCTAACCAACAAACAGGAAGTCAAATACCTTGGAGTTACATTCGACCAGCAACTCACCTTCCAATCCCACATCAAAAGAACAACCAGATCAGCCTACCACAAACTGAGAACTATACACAAACTCAAACCACTACTCACCGACAGTGACTTCCGAACAGTTTGCCAAGCCATAGTAACACCCATAATAGATTATTGCAACATAGTCTACCACTGCCTTCTGTAAGAAAACAATACTCCCCCTGCAACTGGTACAAAACACTACAGCAAGAATCATTACTGGAACAGCAAAATACAGCCATATAACCCCTACACTCCACCAACTACACTGGCTCCCCATCATTGTATATGCTAAATCCTAAAGCATAATAATAACCGTCAAAATATTAAACAACCTATCTCCAATGACTCTTCAACCATCGATCAGGAAGACTCATCCAACCAGAACAAGAAGAGGAGCAGACATCATCATTCTGGAAACTCCATCAAACTTCAGATCAGCAAAACAATCCATTTACAGTAGAACCTTCTCCCTATACGCTCCCCAACTGTGGAATGATCTACCCGCTCCAGCACGTGCAATCACAGACCTATTGGATTTTAGGAAGGCCATAAAAACTCACCTTTTCCTGGAATACAATGGTCCCACCCTAGAAGAACAAGAGCCTTAAGAAAAAGGTCCAAAATACATCAAACTACTGAACTCACAAATGCCACCCCATACCCATCTTGACTTAAACTTTCTGATTAGAACTCAGCGACCTCTAAACTTCTTGGACCTTTCTCTCTTTGTATATGCAAAGAGATATGGGAGGGGGAAGATGATTGGTCTGGGTCATGGACCATTCATTCATATTCTGGGCATTACACAAAGTGCTGGACCAGTCATATGGCCCCACCTGTGAATGGAGTCATTTGGAATGGCAGTGGTTTGTATGGGAATTCGGGAAATGCAATGGGACCGATGAATGCCACCAATGAGGACTCAATTGCTGGGGGGGGGGGGGGTATAATCCAGAAAGAATCATGGGCAGAAAGCCTGTGGGTGGACACAGAAAGATTTTCTAAACTGATGACCCTGTGCCAGTCATAGGAATTGGATACATCAAGATTATTTTGAGACTTAAATTTTGAGAATGAGCCATTGTGGATGAAAGGAGAAGGAAAATCAAGTAGAGGTCAGGAAGTTAGGTGATATGAAAAGGAGGTTTTTGGAAGATGCCATGAGTGAATGAAAGGTGGCAAGGAGGATCTGCTACCAACATGATGGATTGCATTTGTCTGGCATATACAATGACCTGCTTAACAATGGGTTTCAGGAAATGTTTACAGGAAGCCTTAGTAAACTTAGCTTCCCCCACACTTTATTTGTGGGAATGGGCATTGACCACAAGCCTGTAGTGGATTAACCCGAGCCGTATTTGTGAGAATGTGACTAAACCTACAAAAGAAAGCACTACTAGGAATGCCATTGGTGTTGCAGCAGGGGTTGTAGTGCTGGATGATGGCAGGTGAAGAGCAAGCTAATCCCACTTAGGCTGCTCTGGGGAGTGGAGATGTTCGGAGAGGGAGCTGGGGAGTGACCACTAGTCCAGTTGAAAGAAGAGTCATGGTGGAGACTAAGGAGCTGCCCTGGCGGGCCATGGCCAGCTGCCTATTCTGCTTCACATAAAGGGATTTTAGATGGAGGGGGGGGGGGGATAGCGTGATGACCCATATGGTGAGTTTCTATTATACAGGGTGGATTAAGAAAAGTGAGAACATCTCATAGCATATAAGTTATTTAAAAATTCAAAAAGACAGATGTAAGTGATTGACAAATTTAAAAAAAAAAAAAGATGGCGACTGGAAATTGTCAAAAAAAGACGTTATATAGCTAAAAAAGGTAAATAAGTAAACTATTTAAGCTTTTAATTTACGAGATGTTCTCACTTTTTTTGGGCCACCCTGTATGGATGGCTCAGGTATAGTTCATACACAAATCTTTGACCTTTTTTTGTTTTTAATTCCAATGGCTGGATATCTAATTTATTTAATGGGGAGGGGGTGGGGGTCTGAAAAGAGGTTGAGATAGGGTGGAGGAATTGGGGGTGTCAGGTAAACTCCCCGGTGCCTGTTTAAAGGTCGTTGTCCAGTCTGCAGCATCTAGGCACCAGCTAAATTACTTTGAAGGTCTTTCTTGTTCGGTATTTGTTAGAGGTGACTGAGTTAAGTGCTAGTTGACCCCAACTATGACAACCTAATAGCCTGCCTCTTGGAAGCTGAACTATGGTTCCAATCAAAGAATTTGCACATTAATTTCAAAAAGACTGAAGTACTATTTACTTTAAGAAACCACAATTTCACACCTCCATCAGACATTAAGCTCCAGAACTTCACCTTCCCAGTGAAGCAGGAGATAAAATATTTGGGAGTCACCCTTGGCAGAACTCTTAGCTTCACTTCTCACATTAAGAAAATAGCCAGAACAATCTTCTTCAAGCTTAGGACCATTCAACAATTTAGACCACTTATAGAAAAGGACGATTTCAGAACCATTACCCAAATCCTAATAACACCCCACCTTGACTATTGCAATGGTATCCTCAAAGGCATAACAAAGAAGAACCAAAACATACTATAAATGGCTCAGAATGTTACTGCCCGAATTATTTCCAGGGCTAAGTTATCTGATCACATTTCTCCCATTCTATACTCACTACACTGGCTTCCCGTTAACAGCAGGATACAATATAAAATCATATTGACTACCTTTAAGTTAGTTAACAAGATTGCCCCATCATATCTATCTACATTGGTTGATTCATAGCCCTCCGGAAAACAGAGTGAGAAGAAGAAGGAAGGGCTGTTAGTATAGCTGGGTTTAAAAAAGGGCTGTTAGTATAGCTGGGTTTAAAAAAAGGTTTGGACAAGTTCCTGGAGGAAAGGTCCATAAACCACTATTAAAAAGGGACCCAGGATATCAATGCTTGACCCAGTACAAGCATTGTGGAACCTGTGTCTTTTGGGGATATTGCTAGGTACGTATGACCTAGATTGGCCACTGCTGGAAACAGGATACTGGGCTTGATGGACCTCGGTCTGACCCAGTATGGCATTTATTTATTTATTTATTTATTTACATTTCTTCTATACCGCACTATTTGCGATCAGCGCGGTTTACATAGAACTAACAGTTTCCGACAAAAAACAAGAGTCAGGTCATTACAAAGAACAGGAGCATCAACTTGGCTAACCAGGGAAAACTATCTACATGTGTGGAACATTGAAATAAGTAATTGTATGCATGTGGGATGGAGTTATTGTGTGTTAGTCATACATGGTGGCTGTGGTTCGGAGGAGTCTATTAGGTACTTAGTAAAGAGGAGGTGTTTTAAGGCCTTCCTGAACTGGCTCAAGTTGGGGATAGCTCTGATGTGTGGTGGTAGGGAGTTCCAGAGGCTTGGGGCGCTCAAGCTGAACGCTCTATTTGAAGTTGTTATGGAGCATCTTGTCATAGCCTTTGGTATTGCTAGCATGTTGGCTGCAGCGGTTCTTCTTGTCCTGTTGGGTGTGAGTGGTTGTATGAGGTCACTTATTGAGGAGGCGGATAGTCCGTTGATAGCCTTGAATGTCATCACTAAGGTCTTGAAGCTAATCCTGGCTTGGATGGGGAGCCAGTGCAGTTGAATCAGTAGGGGTGTGATATGCTCTCTCCTTGGTGCTCCGAAGAGGATTCGCGCTGCACTGTTCATTGCGAGTTGTAAGGGATGTAAGGTTGCCTGAGGGAGTCCTTGTAGGATGGCGTTTGAGTAATCAAAATGAGGGATGATGAGAGCTTGATAAATGGTGCGGAAGTCGCTCGGTTCGAGTAGGGGGCGTATGTGTCTAAGGGATCTGATCTTGAAGTAGATCGCTCTTACTGTTTTTGCAATGTGCTGCTTCATGTTGAGGTTTTGATCCAATGTGACTCCAAGATACCGTATGGCTGATTTTACTTGCAGCTTGGCGTTGTCTACTTCCAGGTGGTTAGGTGGTGTAAACTCAGGATTTCTAGAGATGAACAGGACCTCAGTTTTCTTATGTTGGATGCGCAGATTTTGTGAGAGGAGCCATTCGGATATAGCGTTGAAACACTTAGTTAGTGGGGTGAGATCCGGGCATTCCAGGGATATTGGCAGGTACATTAAGACATCATCTGCGTAAATCATACAACACACATTGAATGATCTAATGATGTTACAAATGGGTTGTATATAGATGTTAAACATGAGTGATGATAGTGAGGATCCTTGAGGGACTCCTTGGCTTTGTAGGAATGGTTCGGATGTGGTTCCATTTGCTCTTACATGTTGCCATCTTCCAGACAGGTAAGACCTGCACCACTCCAGAGCTGTTTCGGTGATGCCTTTCTCTCTTAGCCGAATCAGGAGAATCTCGTGGCAGACTGAGTCGAAGGCTGCGGCAATATCTAAAAAGATGAGTGCGAAGCCTGTACGAGGGTTGTCAATGCCTGAGATTATAGTGTTGAATAGAGTGGTGAGTAGTGTTTCTACTCCGTGTGATTCTCTGAATCCATGTTGCGATGGATCCAGAGGTGCGTTGGTGTCCACATGATCTTGTAGCTGCCTGTAGACTATTTTTTCTACGATTTTAGCGAGCATCGGGATACTGGAGATAGGTCTGTAGGACTCGACCTTTTGAGGGTCTAGTTTGGTGTTCTTTAGCAGTGGTCTAACGGAGGTCTGTTTAAGCGTGGTTGGGAAGGACCCTGTGCTAAATGATAGTCCTATCATTTTGGTTAAGATAGGGGCAAGGTCGGATCGCAGATCTTTTATCCAGAATGCTGGACATGGGTCTGAGTATGAGGTGGAAGTGTTTAGGGTTGCGATGGTGTCTTCGATCATTCTCTTGGATGGTGTGGTGAAGATGGATAGATAAGTTGCGTCTGCTTGAGCATCAGGGGGGTCCGGTATAACCATCTTGTCAGTTTTGCATAGTTTTGATTGCATAAAGACGGCGTACTCCTGTGGGTGTATGGATCCTGTGCACTCCGGAGTTGGTTCTTTGGCAAGAGAATTGACAAGGTTGAAGAGGTCATGCGGCTTATTTAATGAACGTTTCAGAATGTCTGTGTGATGTTGTTTCATTTTGTCTGTGACAGCCCTACGATGTGTGTGTAGTAGTTGGATGTATGCTGTTTGGTCACAGCTGGCGCGTGATTTCCTCCAGCACTTTTCCAATCTTCGCAGGAGGGTTAGTGATGCCTTTAGTTCAGCTGTGAACCAAGGAGCGGATGGTCTTTTCTTTGGGGCTTTAGTAGTGGGGGGACAGATTGCGATCTCGCTGAGTTTGCTGTTCAACGTGGAAATTAGGACATCTAGGTCTTGTGAGGTATTGTCAAGGAGAGAGCTTGTTTCAGCAAGGATGCGTTCTCTGTTAAACGGTCGAAATCTTCTGGCATTTGAGATTGTGTTTGTTTGTGAGTTCGTGATAGGCCTTTGTGACTTAATGGGGGTTGGAATTTGGAAGGAGATAAGTTTATGATCTGACCATGGAACTGCTGTTAGCGATAACGTGACGTTTTGTGCTTGTTGAAGCACTGTTTGTGGGGCGAATATCAGGTCGAGAATATTGCCCTTTGTGTGTGTTGGTTCTCGTACCAATTGGGTATATCCCAGGATATCTAGGGCTTCTATGAAGGCTGAGGCCTGATTGTCCTGTAGTGAAGGTAAGTTAAAGTCACCTAAAATCCAATTTGGTCTATGTAGAACATAGGTATTAGATGCTAGGTTTATGATATTGGAGAGGTTGTCTGGGTCAGGCGATGGCGCTCTGTAAATAAGGTTTATGGAGCAAAGGTGGTTGGATATTGATACTGTTTCGAGAGAATTGATGTTGCTGGCTTCTACCATTTCGAATTGAAGGTCAGATTTGGTGATGATGGCAACTCCACCACCCCTTTTGTTTTGCCTGTGGCTGGTGAAAGTGACGAAGTTTGGTGGTAGAAGTTGATTGAGGATGGTATTGTCTTCCGGTGAGAGCCAGGTTTCGGTGATCATAATGATATCTAGGTCAAGATGGGTTATTGTTTCTGTGATAGCTGGCCATTTTTTGCGAAGTGATCGAGAGTTAATGAGTGCACACTTCAGGCTGTTGGTGTGTGGGCGTTTGTTTTGCTTGGGTTTTGAGGGTTTTTGTAGAGGGATGTGAACTAGGTGGGGGCGGCGTGGATAGCTCGCTCCATGATAAAGGTGGTTGGAGTCATCGGGCCATTTTCTTCCACCAGTTGAGAGCTTTGGGATGTGGTTTTGTGCTGCTGTTAGAGCTAGTGAGCTGGATGGTAAAATAGTGAGTAGAAGGTAAAGACTCATGAGGGTGAGTGTTATGTGCTTCATTTTGGATTTTTCTGTGTCAGTAGAAGGGGGGTAGAGGAAACTGTAAGATAGATGGTGTGGTTTTTGTTATGAATGTTTGCGATAGGCGGTTGCTTCTAATGTGTTTAGGAGAATTAGGAGTGACACAGTTGATTGAGGGTGAGTTATTGGCGAGAGTAGTACGGGGACTCTGTTGAGTGAAGGTAGTAATTACTGTCAACAGAGGAAGGTACCACAGTAGCATTAAAGTAGAATGAGAGTAGCTGTTGGCAACTGTAAATAGTGACAACAGTAAAATTACAGTAGGATGAGAGTAGATACTAGCAACAGTAAAAAATGGCAACATTAATTACAGTAGAATGAGAGTAGATACTGACTACAGTAAATGATGGCAACATTAATTACAGTAGGATGAGAGTAGATACTGGCTACAGTAAAAAATGGTAACAGTAAAATACAGTGGAGAGAGAGTAGATACTGACAACAGTAAATAACAGTAAATACCCCAAGGATCCGCCCTTTCTGCCCTCCTTTTCAACCTGTACCTCCAACCCATTACAGAAATATTCAGAAAACACAAAATCAGTCACTTTATCTATGCTGATGACATCATGCTTGCTCTCCCCATATCTACCAAAAACCCTACCTATGATGCCTTATCAAAATGCATGGTGGAAACCACCTCCTGGATGGAATCTAACTACCTTAGCATCAATCTCAAAAAAACAGAAGCAATGTTTGTAACAAGACCACCTATGACTGAAGACACCTATCCAACATCAATCTCAATCATAAATACTACAATTCCAGTCAAAAAAGAGGTAAAATACCTAGGTGTAATAATAGATCACACACTTACCATGATACCGCATATAAAACAGACAGTAAAAACTATATTCTACAAACTCAAAACCATACAACATCTAAGGCCCCTTCTAGACACCCAAGACTTTAGATCAGTTGTTAACACACTCATCACCCCACACTTTGACTATTGTAATAGTCTCTTAATTGGCCTACCACAAAAAAGTACATACCTGCTTCAAAGAGCTCAGAACATCTGTGCGAAAGTAGTCACTAAAGCCAGCCTAGCAGATCATGTAACCCCAATAATGCTAGAACTTCATTGGCTCCCTATAAATAGCAGAATCAGATATAAAATCCTCCTAACCACATTCAAGCTCCTGAACAACATCGCCCCTTCATATCTAACCACACTATTACATGCCCCATCTGAATCAAGAACCCGCAGAATAAACGCAACACACTCACTTGAAATACCAAAATCATTCAAAAGAACTAAAAAATCCACCAGCACCAGAGCCTTCACATTCACTGCCCCCATGCTCTGGAATGATCTCCCAATAAACCTTCGGATCATAAAAGACCTCACCCAATTTAGAAAGGAACTCAAGACATACCTTTTCTCCGAACACTTTGAAATCCCTTACCCCCAAGTCCAACCACATACCATCCCAAGACACTCAAACACAAAGCCCTAAAATTACACTCAACTACCCACACACATACACCCACCACTTACACCCATCACAGACACCCCAAAACACTCTCAAGAGAAAAAGGAAATAAATTCCTCCGCACACATATATGACCCTGACTACCGGTAAACAAGGTAGAATACTCTGATTGACACTACGATACAGAAATTTATAATTATATACAAAATGTAAATAGTTACAACAATTAATGCACAGTTATCTGTATAAAGTTAGAAAGTTATAAAGTTACTAAATATTATCTGTATAAAGTTAAAAAACTATGTTCCATGTAATGTATACATTAGTGTACAAATTTGTTTACTTTGTTCCATGTAAACCGCCCCTGATCTCTGGAAGGGGCGGTATAGAAGAATTAGATAGATAAATAAATAAATAAATAAATAAATAAATAAATAAATAAATAAATAAATAACGGCAGCAGGCAGTGTTAAAGGGATAAGAAAAATTGAGGAGGCTAGCACTGTTCTAGTTGTGTTGATAATACTTGCAGTACTTGCTGTAGGTGTGACTATGATTGTAGTTGGTGTGGGCCGCTTTATGAGCTCAATCC
Source organism: Ichthyophis bannanicus (assembly GCA_033557465.1). Classification (NCBI taxonomy): domain Eukaryota; kingdom Metazoa; phylum Chordata; class Amphibia; order Gymnophiona; family Ichthyophiidae; genus Ichthyophis; species Ichthyophis bannanicus. The sequence goes on along the minus strand of CM066034.1, from coordinate 787,077,751 downwards.
TTCCTCGAGAGCTTTTGACACAGTCAGTTGAAGAGAACTGTACTCAGTAGGCGTCCTTCCGAAAGTAGATTCTCTACATGTGAGTACGTCTTTTCAATGTATGTTGTAAGGTGACGAACTGGAGTTACGTGTGGAGATGATTCGCTTGGGTTGCTGTTTGATTCCCGCCTGTCGTGCCCCGCCTAAGGGCCACGCCAAAGGGCCCTCTTGCGAGGCCCTCAGGCGCGGGCGCGCCTGCCGGCGGCAGCTATTTTAAAGGGCCGCTGGGACCTCCCACAACCCCGATTGGGTTGGAGTGCAGGAGCGGGAACTTGCCCTGTGCTCTACCCCGATCGGGGAGCCGATGAAGATGGCTGCTGAATTTCAAAACTTTCTCCTGCCGGCGGCAGCTATTTTAAAGGGCCGCTGGGACCTCCCACAACCCCGATTGGGTTGGAGTGCAGGAGCGGGAACTTGCCCTGTGCTCTACCCCGATCGGGGAGCCGATGAAGATGGCTGCTGAATTTCAAAACTTTCTCCTGCCGGCGGCAGCTATTTTAAAGGGCTGCTGGGACCTCCCACAACCCCGATTGGGTTGGAGTGCAGGAGCGGGAACTTGCCCTGTGCTCTACCCCGATCGGGGAGCCGATGAAGATGGCTGCTGAATTTCTTATGTTCTTATGAATCTCAATACCATCCAAGTAAAGAAAGACAAAACAAATAACAAGCAACAGCGCTTTCTCATATGTAGCCCCTACCCTATGGAATAATCTCCCTGACCAGCTAAGAGAGATAAAAGATCTCCAAACGTTCGGAAAGGAACTAAAAACATACTTATTCACTCAGCACTACTACCATCACTCGGATCTGGCCCCCCACCCCCCATAGCATAACCTGATAATTCTACCCAATTACTCTCATACAATTAACCTTGTACAAATCTGAACTTAGATTAATGTGGTAGGTTGTAAATATTTCAAAGTTTTGTTGTAAGTTGTAAATAGTTATTATGTCTGCAACTATATACAAAAACTGTATAATTTTCGCATAATGTTCTATGTATTTTACCTTTGTTCTATGTAAACCGCCCCTGATCTTGGGAAGTGGCAGTATATAAAAGTTTTTCAAATAAATAAATAAAAATAAAACTAGTTGTATTACTCAGCACTGCAAACTTAAGCTCTCTTGCCCTAGTTAACTGAAACTGTTTATTACACCTCTGAATTAGAGCTTTATTATAACCTTCTTTAAAAAAAAAGACACAACACTACAGTTTTTGAAAGAATATTTTGGACAGGGAGAGGATTTTTAAGAGGCGTTTTTTCTGCTTGTTAGACGTCCTCTTTCCTAAACCCCATAGAGAAAGACGCAGAATTCGTTTCTTTGGAACTGCATATTTCATTAAAAAAATGGAAACGGTACAATGTGCCCCTCTTTTCCCTAGTCTCTAATTTGCAGGCTTTCTTCGGACAGATCAATGGTTGGCAGCCGTGCAGAAAGCAGAGGTTGTGCGCTCCACTTCTGAGCAAAGTACTGAATCGAGTCATTGTTTTCCTCAAGATAGCCCCCATTTTTCGCCGGCCAGGGAGCAGGGTGTAAAAAAGGCACCTTGTGTGTAACTATTTGCAGGGGCTGGGAGCTGATTCTAAGCTTCCTAAAGAAGTTGGGGGCAGCAGAATGAGCGCTCGGAAGCCCAGTTAGCTCCCACATTCCAAGAACGTGAGGCAGCAGCAGCGGGAGCGTTCAGTTCACACTAGGCTGACGGAGAGGCAACCGCAAGCAGCTCGCCTCTGTGCTTTCATTCAGAAGCGCTATGGCTCGGCCCCAGCAGCGTTTACTACCGCGCGCAGCACAGAGATCAAGAGAGCGCGCCGCCAGCCCCCGATCCCCGCGCTCCAGAGCCACAGCTTCTCGCGCATGCTCGAGGTAAGGGGGCAGCATTGCAAATCCCGCAGCCTCATCGTCGTGGCCCCCCTCCCTTGTAGAAAAAGGAATCGTTGATAGTTAATGTACTTTATAGAGATGGCTGTAAATGTAAAAGAATGCACCTCATCTAATCAGACCGGGTTAGTTTCAGGTGAAACATTTATGATTTTGCACTAAAGGCATTTGTCTCCTGTAGACGACTGAGCTGGCAAGTGAGTCTTAAAGTATAATGCATGAGCTTTTCGAGAGTTTGATTATGGAGTGCAAACAGTTTGGCCAAAGTCATGCAAGGCGTTGCCGGCTGAAGTTCGGAGCAAACGCAGGAAATATTTTTCTATAGGCACAAAAAGAGAAAAAGTTATGCGTGCATCGGCCAACTTGAGAATCGTGCGCCGGGTCCCCTCTGATCAGATCAGGACGTGTGTGTTTGTGCGCTCACCTCGGGATTCCCTCGCCCGCTGCATGTGGATTGCACTCAGCCTGGGGCGGAGCTGGGAGGAGAGCGATATTGCCCAGGACTGGCCCTTCCCCCTCGCCACGCTGCTTTGAACGGAGCCAGTGACGGACCCCCTACCCCTCAGCCATTCCCCGCCCCTCCCTCGGGCTCGGCTCTGCTCCCGGGCTTTCGCTCCAGCATCGCGTCCGAGCAGGTTGCGTTGCGTGCGGTTGCCGGCCGGGAACAAGGTCAGTACTATCGCTGAGAGCTAATACCCCGCTTTCATCCGTGCGACCCGCGGCATCCTCTACGCCCACTCTCGGGCTCTCCCCTAGCAACGACTAGTGCTGCTGGCAGGAAGAAAGAAGCATTGTCCTCTCTCCTCCAGTCTGCTCCCTTTACCATTTGGAAACTTTCTTCCTGCCAGACACCGTCGGTTCTGTTCTGTAGGATACTTGGCTTCGCTTCGCTTATCTGCGCACGACATAGCCTACAGCCGTAACGCGCTTCTGCAGCTCACAGCCTTAATCATTTGGTAGCTGAAGGTGCACAATGCACTGGAAGACTCGGGGGGCAATTGTGATCGTTGTTCTTGCAGCTGTGTTACAGCTTTCTATTAGGGTATATCTACTTGGTGGTTGATCATTTTCCATTTAGAAACTTAACCCATCAGGTTTATCTAGAGGCTGATTATGTTACACTTCTCAGGTAAATGCAAGGCTGCAGGCTTTAAAATTCTGAGAATAATTTGAATGATGCATGCTTGTATGTGGCTCTAAGACGTTTACAGTACACATTTTACAAGGCTGATGTACACAGTCTGTATTTTCCCCTAATCACTAAGGATTTCTCCCATAGTATTGCAGGACTAGCATACCAAATAGGACCCCTAAATCGAGAAGTGGAAGATTTAGTTGAATTAGGAAAAGTAGAGAAGAGCAACCAAAGTGATAAAAGGACTGGAAGGACTCGCCTGTGTGGACAGACTAAAGAGATTCGAGTTCTTTAGCATTGAGAAGAGACCACTGAAGGGCGTTATGATCGAGATTTATAAAATTCGGAGTGGCATGGCTAAATGCAATTCAATAAATTTACTCTTTCAAAAAACATAGACTAGGGAACATGCCATGAAATTAGTGAGTAATACATTTAAAAAAAATGGAGAAAATATTGTTTTACTCAAGCTCTGGAATACCTTGTCAAACTCTGTGGTAAAAGCAGTTAGTGTAACTAGTTTCCATAAAGGTCTGGACAAATACTTGGAGGTATGAGGAAAAGTCCATAAACCATTATTAATGTAGACCTTCCAGGTGTCTCTGAGCTGGATTTGCCACTGTTGAAAATGAGATACTGTACTGAGTCTGATGGACTTTTGTGCTCACCCAGTAAGGCAATTCTTGCGTTATTACTTACCATTACTACTACTGAGCATTTGTATAGTGCTACAAGACACATGCAGCACTGGACAGACATGTAAGAGACAGTCCCTGCTCATCAGAGCTTACAATCTAGTCATGGGATATATCTAGGAGGCATGGTAAGGAAACACAAAGGAGATTAGGTGAGTCACAATCTGAAAGCGGCATTGAAGAGGTAAGCTTTCAGCCTGGATTTGAAAAGGGTCAGAGAAGGCACCTGACGCACAGACTCAGGTAGTTTGTTCCAGGCATAAGGAGCAGCAAGGTGAAAGGAGCGAAGTCTGGAGTTAGTAGTAGAAGAGAACGGCACAGATAGAAGCGAGTTGCCAGAAGAGCGGAGTTCCCGAGGAGGGGTGTAGGGCGAGATAAGAGAGGAAAGGTAGTGAGGAGCTGCAGCGTGAATGCACTTATAGGTCAGCAGGAGAAGTTTGAACTGAATGTGGAAACTGATAAGGGGCCAATGAAGTAATTTGAGAAGAGGAGTAATATGAGCATGGCGAGGTTGGTGGAAGATTATTGCGCAGCAGAGTACTGGACAGATTGAAGGGGAGAGAGACGATTCAGCAGAAGACTAGCAAGGCGTAGGTTGCAATATTCAAAAGTCCCCTCCCAGAGTTAATGCACTTCTGCATTCGCTTCTGCCATGCACGGAAGCACTCTGTAAAGTCCTTCTCCTTGAGGTCCCTCAGCTCCCTCGTCACAGTGGCCTTGATCTCTTCTACAGAGGCAAAATGAGTTCCTTTGAGCACAGTCTTCAGCCTGAGAAAGAGCCAGAAGTTGCATGATGTGAGATCTGGGGAATAAGGAGGGTGGTGGAGAACTGTGATCTGTTTGTTGGCCAAGAACTGCCTCACACTGAGTGTGGTGTGTTCAGGTGCTTTTTTCGTGGTGGAGCAGCCATGACTTGTCTCTCCACAGAGCCCACCTGCCGCACCAAACCCGGTCATGGCAATTGAGGACCTGCTGGTAGAAGTGCTGGTTGACTGTCTGACCCTCAGGCATAAACTCATGATGGACCACTCCCTTCTGGTCGAAGAATGCGATCAGCATGACCTTGACCCTTGATTTGGACATGTGCGCCGCCTTGGGTCTGGGTGACAGTCGAGTCTTCCACTGCAGGCTCTGTCTCTTGCTTTCAGGGTCGTACTGGAAGACCCAAATCTCATCTCCTGTGATGACTCTGCCAATGAACTCTGGATCTTCTCTGATCTTCTCTAGCAAGTCTCGACAAACATTGACCTGGTGCTCCTTCTGATCGTCTGATAAAAGCTTGGGCACCATCTTGGGGCACACCTTCTGCATCCCCAGCTCCTGCACCAAGATGGTCCGCACTGACTCCCTGTTCATGCTGAGCTCCTCAGCTATCATTTGCACTGTCAATCTGCGGTCACTCTGCACCAGCTGGTTCACTCTGTCAGTGTTCTCAGCCGTCTTTGTCGTGGAAGGCCGTTCTGACTTGGGGTCATCCTCCACCTCCTCACGGCCAGTCTTGAAGCATTTGTGGCACTCGAAGACTCACGGCCTTGACATTGCATCTTCTCCATAAGCCTTTTGGAGAAGTTGGAGACACTCAGTTGGGCCCTTCTCCAACTTAACCAGAAATTTCAAGTTGATTCTTTGATCCATATTTCTGCCACCTCCAGTTGCGTGACAAAGCGATGGAGCAGTGTGCTACAAAAAAACTGAAAAAGAAAAAATGGCGTGAGAGAGATGAAAAATATTATAGCAGAATAGTGGTGAAATGTTGCACAACACAGTGACATAAGCGGTTAGCCAATTGGCATTGAGTCATGGGCGTAGCTGCCACAGTCTCATTTCTTTTTTTGTCACACCTCATATAACGGACCTTGAGAAATTTCCTCTGGATTTAGGAGCCAGTGCAAAAATGTAGGAGCCAGTGACTGAGGACCCCCCTCCCATCTCCATGGAATTTGAGGAGTGAAGGGGGGTAGTCACTTCTGAGCCTTGCTGCAGCTTACGGAGTCAGGTTTTTTCCCCATTCTATTTCTAAGGGAAAAGAAAAGTTAGTAAATCAGGCCCTGCAGCCACTAACAGAAATACACAGCCAGCATCTCCCCTCCCCACTCGGGTTGTCTCTCCACCCCCCCCCTTCCCATCATCACTTAGTTGCTATTATATCCGGTTTTTCCTCACCAGTCTCCCCCCTTACTTAAATCAGCAAACTCCCCACCCCTTTGCATTCACTCTCACCATACCCAGTTATTCTCCCAACCCCTACCCCCCTCAGCAAGCCAGGCAGCCACCACTACCAATCAGCCACCCCATCCAGACCCCCCAGCCAGTTCCTGCCTTTCTCCCCTGTCTCCACACATCACAGCAAGCCCCTTCCTCAAGCAAGCAACTCCACAGAATCACTGACAATACCTTCTGGCTGGAGAGCAGAAAAGCTAGTGCTGGGGCCCTGCTGCATGTGGTTGGTGCTGTAGCCAAGGGGACTGAGATGGGAAAGAAAAGAGCTCCAGCATCTGTGTCCAGAAGGGTGGAGTAGCTGCTAAACTGATCAACACCAGGCTTGCACCAGTGGTAAAGTAGGCGTGCTGTAGATAGCTTAGCACACTGAAGAGCTGTGGCTACCAAGTGGTCAGCCACAAAGCAAGGAAGGGCCATGATCGTATGTCTGAGGCTTATTCCATCAAAGTAGGTAGCGGCAAACACTCTTCTTAATGGAGCTCGCCTAAGGCATGAATCTGTGTGACATTGCGCAATAAGTGGCCCCAAGCTCCCAAAAGCCAGAACCTATTGCTGCCGTCGCTCTTCTCACTTCTTATCTGTCGCCGGGACAGCAAAGGAGATAAATCAGCCAACGAATGCTGACATCGTCAATTTGTCATAGAGCGCTCAGACCCAAGGCATGCCAGAAAGATGCCCGTGGCATGGCAGGAAGCCCTCCATGCCAGATAAGTCCTCTGATAAATGTTTTAGCTTCAGTGAGGTGGGGACTGATTAATTACGCACCATGTGCAGGGAACCAAAGATGGCTCAGCTGGTGGGTTGGGTCGCTACCAGAAGAGGACCTACTTCCTCTCTGCACGATGTGGCTCTTTGTGAATTTGAGCCACGCTGTGCAGAGAGAAGTTCCTGCTCCAGCGGAGGTTGCAGCAGCAGATGTAATGCCAAAAAAAAGACAAGAGCATGAAAATCCCAGATGCCAGAGGGAAATTTCTAGTTGCCTGGGGTTTGTCAAGCCCTGTATATAAAATCATTCCCCCCTGCCCATTAGAAATTAAATACACAGTAAAATAAAAGATGCAGTAAGACCTGACTATTTAAACAGTATTTTAAGCAACATCTAGAATCTTCATCTTTCTGACAGATGTAGTCAAGGTATGCTACCACCAAATACAGGACAATACCTTTCTTCTTAGGCAGAAATGTGAAGCTTTCTTTTTTCCTCTTTGCTACGGATGTAGGTCTACCTAGTTAAATGGTTGTTGGCTATTTTTTTAACTTGAATATTGCAAGTTTGGTGGCAGACTCTTAGAGTAATTTTCAAAGGCATTTCCATGGGTAAAGCGGCATGTTACATACAAAAAATGGCTGCTTACAACCTGTACATGCCCATCTAAAAAGCTTAGTACAATTTAAAAAAAAAAGCAAATTATGAAAATGGAAATATAAAAAAAAAATATGAAAAGGAGCATATAGGGTATACATGTATTATAGACAGTAGAAAAGAGAAATAAAAGAAACAATATAGCAGTAAAATGGAATAATTTTGGAATATGGGGTGATACTAATGCCAGATATCTGAGGATCTTTTGGTATCAAATAAGGAGTTTTTCACTTGCCCAGCTAGCATTTTACAGCATGCACTATAGCCTATAAAATGAATCTCACATTACGACTATGTAGCGCAACAGAGAGGAGAGTTTTTATTATTTAGTATTACTTTACCTTAGATTGTCCAAAGTTACCACTTACTGGGAACAAGAGCTCTTCTGGCAAACAGAAAAAAGAAGAGATGCCGTCAGTCTACAAGCAAGCACAAAAGAGCAGGGTTGTGTTGCATCCTGACTCGCGTGCATGTTCCATTCACTGTTTAGTGAAATATGTTAGTTTTTGTGTGTATTTGTTGACTGACATAATCATCGATATTTGACATACTTTGCCTCTAAAGTGAGTAGGTTGCATCACATAATATACAGCATCAGATATTAACAATCACGCTTTGAAGTTGTGGTGCTAAGGGTTGTCAAACATTTTAAGAAATTTCCTGCAATTGAGAATGGTAGAGCCAAGTACTGACAAATGCTCTATTCGCAGATCATATCGCTACTTGAAACCAAGTATACAGACTAGAAACAGTGCCAAAAAAAGGGAGAGGAATGAACTGTTTATAAAAGTGGATGCCAACATCTAAAGAATCTATAAAATAAGGTCTCTCAGCATAATTTTTGTACACATTTTATTTGATCAGAGAACCCCCCACCCCACACACTTTTTTTATAATTTAATTTTGTAATGGGAAATAAGTATGGCTTTATACCAATAAATCTTTCTAAAAGATTATTGAGAGTTCTGTCCGTCATGTTCATGTGTTATTTCTTTGGTGCAGGGCTAGGTATTTGGGGAGAGGGGAAACGAGATTACTGGAGGCTAAATGGAAACAGTTCTGCAAACAAACTAATGTTAGACATAAAAGATAAAATTAGCTAGTGCATATAAGGAACCAATACGTACCAAGCAGTTTGTTTCTGAGGCTTAGTAAAGAAAATGTTACAAATAAAAACAAAATTGTAACAAGGAAAGCAAATGACTTATGAAGAACAATATATAGAATTCCAAGGCTATTATCACTAAGATAATGTGCTTCAGATCTGAATTTAGATTATGTACTCATTATGTCCTGAATAGGTATACACCCTTTACCCATATTATTTATTATAATCCAGTGGGGATGTATCAGTGTATTGTTAGAGCTGTGCTAAGAATTTCCAGCTGACTTCAGTTTTAGTCTCCTTTCTAAAGGGTAGACATTTGAGGCTGCCCTGTGTGTGTATCTCCTCTCCCCCCCCCACCTCCCATTTTTGTGCATAGTATTCTAGCCACACTAAATTTTCAGGACATATCGGGAGAGAGGGAAGACAGGAAGATTGTTTGTTTGTTTTTTAATTTATGCTTTTGTGTAGTCTCCTTGTGGCTCCCCGTTAAAGCAGTCAAAGAAACTCCTCAACACCTTCGGCAATTGCGGGCTATTTCACCCATGCCCTCCACAGAGCAGGGTCAGGGACGTTATTCCATCTACTTTGGGATGTCCAAGAAAGGAGGATCCTTCTGGCCTATCCTGGACCAGAAAGTGGTCATTACCAAGCTCCGTGTTATGCATTTATGCATGGAGACCATCAGTTTGGTCATCACATCAGTTCAGCAAGAGGAGTTTCTTACCTCCCTACATTTTGCTGAGGTCTACTTTCACATTCCTCTCTGGAAGCAGCACCAGCGGTTCCCCTATTTCTGTGTCCTGGGCTGCCATTTCCGGTTTTGGGTTCTGCCCTCTGACCTGACCACCACTCCTCACACCTTCTCAAAGGTCATGGTTGTAATGGCAGCTTTCCTGTGCAAGGAATCGGGATTGATCCCTACCTGGATGACTGGCTGATTCAGTCGGATTCCCTGGGAGTGGATGATCAACTACACAAAGAGCAGTGTCATGCCTCTCAGGACCTGGAATAACTCTGAGCCTGGTTAAACATGTTCCTGGGTAGGGTGTTCCTAATGTTTGAGTGGTCTCTCAAGCTTGCAGACACTTTTGTGCTCATTCAGCTGCCTGGGATTACCTCTAACTCCTGGGATCTGGTGTCGACCCTTGAACTGGTACTTTTGGGCCAGGGCTCACGTGCCCACTTCAGAGGCCTCTGTTGTCTGGTCCCCCTGCTCTCAATTGTTAGATCACTCTTCCCTCCCCACCCCCCGAGTTCAAGGAGCAGTTAATGTGGTGGCTGCAATCATGCCATCTGATGACCGGGATATCTCTGGAGGCATTAGATTGGATGATAGCCTGAAAGGCTGAGGAACTTACTGTCTAGGTCAAAGGTCTAGGGACATTGATACTGGCTGGAAGCCCCCCCGGTTGATCAAACGGTTGGAGGCCAGAGCAATCCACTTAGCTCTAGAAACGTTTCTGCTTCTTTTAGTAGTCAAAGGAGTCCAGGTGTTCTTGGAAAATGCCACGGCAGTGGCATATGTCAACAAGCAGGGTAGAACTTGCCATGCAAGATGGCAGTCCACATAGCAGGGGTTAACAATGTGCAAGGAAACATTTTTACATATCTCATTTTCTTTCCTCAATTCCTGCTAGACTAGTGCAATACCTTACCTGAAAGACTCTTCTTGCAGGTTTAGGAGCCTTGCTGCTGCTTCATTGTCTTGTAAGCATCAGTATTTGATGCATAGTTAGTAATGGTAAGAGAGCCAAATACTTGTTCCAATTTATGGATTGCTGTTAACCTTCAAAATTTGAGTTTTTCAGTCTTGGAAGTGTCCTACTGGCTTCTTTCAGTGCTGTAACGGTAGATATTCAGAAGGTGACATCACTGAAAATTGCTCAAGTCTGCTACCTCCTGCTGGCAAGGAAGCATAATCTTTCATCTCATCTGGTCTAGTAGGAATTAAGGAAAGAACATTATCAGGTATGTAAAAAATCTTTCCTTATCATCCCCCCTGCACCCCCCCCCTCCTAGTCCTAGCCTCAGGATCCAGCTCCCTTCTCACAGTTCCCAGCATCAGCCTCCAACCCCTTTCTCCCAAACCCTAGCTCCAGCACCTACCTGTCCCACCCGTGCTATTATGGACATAGCAGTGGAAGCATATTCCTTCCCTCTCAGCTACTCTGTGGTTCCTCTTCCTTGGGCTGTTGGTAGGATTAAAACATAAAACGAGGCACTTCCGTGTTTGAGCAGGAATTGCCTCCTTCCTGCACTGCGTGGTTCTGTATGAGTCTGAGTTGCATCATGCAAAACCAAGAGGTTTCCAGTTCTCATATCTTGTGACAGTGCTGTCATTTATGTAGTTTTCCTGCCCAATTGAATGACTTTTTTTCATTCAGATTGTGGAAACATTTTGTAAGTCGTGGTTTGTGGGATTTTGGGCCATTGCCTGCACCGTTTTGGGTGGGAAAAACCATGGGAAAATGGCACAAAAAACTGTGCATTATAACAATGTCCCAATGTCTTCCAGCCTGTCCCAGTCCTGTTCAGAATCATAGCATGATGAGGTCATCCCTTGGCTGCATCGTATTGGTCAGGTCTCAGACATGAAGCTCTATTATTGGTTGGTCCAGGGAGCTGTGAAGCTACCAAGTGCAGAGCAGAGCATCTGAGTGCTGGCCAATGATATGCAGCAGTGCGGGTGCCAACCTCCCCTCCTTTCCTGAGTGTGCTGTGACATCACTTGACAGTGTGCCTATGTTACATAGAGGCTGGGAAAGCCCAGGACTACCATCTCCCTCCCCTTCCTTTCTTTGTGTGTCATGACATCACCTGCTGGCATCGGGGAGTGTGTGGTCCAAGGCGGTCGCTACTTTTGAGCTAGTTTTCAGGAAGCACTGGGCTGGAAAATTTTGACTTATCTGGCTACAGTCTTTTGAGAGACCAGTGGGAGTTCTTGTACAAAGTGGCTCGCTCGCACAGAGCCGGGCCTGAAGGGAGGAGGCAGATTTATGTTGGTTTGCTCTGTTCAAACAGCGGTGGTTGCAGCCGGGGGGGGGGGGGCAGAAAAATCTTTGGCGTCAGAAAATTTTTGTCACCATGGTGACTTGACACATGAGATTTGTCGATCTCTCTCTCTCTGGATTAAATAATGTTTTTATGACTGTATTGAAACATTTGTTTTGTGGTTGGTGTTTTGTGGAGCAGAATAGTATAACATGGGTACCAAATCCTACCCTCCTTTCCTAATTTCTCTACAATATCTCTGCAAGTAGTCACTGACTCCTAATTATGGCATTTAAATAGGCAGCAACTTTATTTGTATACTTAACCCCAAGCCAGTTTGAGGGACTGGACCCATATCCACGTTCCCCTCAGCCTCCCCTCTGCATGCCACTCTGTCTCTGGTGAGCTAAATAACTGACTTCCTGCACCCAATATCTCATTCCACTGGGGCCTTTAAAGCTCACCAAGAAATTCCCTCTCCCTAATCCAGAAATGTTCCCCATGTGCCCAAATGGGACATGAACATTTTTTTTACTTGAGATGCTGTTAAGCTGTCATCAGCCCAGTGCCAATAATGCCCATGCCAGGTTTCACTGTACTTCATTGTTTCTTCATTCTCTCGACTGCCGCAGACATGGGCAGCGTACCACGACCATTCCCTTTGCAAATAAAGTGCAGCTAATCCCAAGATACTCTCTGAGGCCTGAGCAAATCACTGCCTGTTTTTGATAGGTGAAGTTCAGGTTACTCATTAAGGACCATTTCACCTTCAAAGTCACTTTTCTGGCTGCCTATACCTCCCAGACTAAATTGTGCCATTTGGCTATTTTCATTTCTGATAGTCTGGAGTACACTGCTATAGAATATAATCTGATTCCTAGAAAGCAAATCGGAGTCAAAGGCCTTCTATTTTTCCCTGGGCAATTGGGACGCCCAGTACTTGCATGTTGCAAAAAATGTTCTCATCCATTCAGTGATAACTTTTTGTGACAGGAAGGAAATCCACAGTACTAACTTTTAACTTTTGAAAGGGAGACTGACAAAATGAGGAAAACAGTCAAGAAAAAACTAAAAGGAGCAGTTGCAAAGGTTAAAGACGTACATCAGGCTTGGCTGTTGTTGAAAAATACTATCTTGGAAGCCCAGACCAGCTGTATTCCACGCTTTAAGAAAAGTGGAAAGAAGTCCAAAAAACTGCCAGCATGGTTTAAAGTTGAGGTCAGAGAGGCTGTTGTTGCCAAAAAAGCATCTTTCAGGAAATGGAAAAAAGAGCCAAACTACGAAACCTGGAAACAGCACAAGCACTGGCAAGTCAAATGCAAGGCATTGATAAGGCAGGCAAAGGGAGAATTTGAGAAGAAGCTTGCTGCAGAAGCAAAAACGCAAAGTAAAGACCTTTTCAAGTACATTTGTAGCAAAAAACCTGTGAGAGAGTCAGTTGGTCCATTAGATGATAAAGGGGTTAAAGGAGCACTAAGAGGCGACAAGGCGATAGCAGAGAGACTGAACAAATTCTTTGCTTCAGTCTTTACTGAGGAAGATGTAGGGATGTTACCCATGACTGAAGTGGTATTTAAAGGTGCAGAAGAATTGAAGGAAATATTGATACATCGAGAAGATGTATTACAACTATTAGATAAGCTGAAGAGTAGCAAATCACCTGGGCCGGATGGTATACATCCAAGGGTATTGAAAGAACTGAAATATGAGATTGCAGACCTGCTATTAGTAATCTGTGAACTATCATTAAAATCATCTCTAATACCTGAAGATTGGAGGATCGCCAATGTAACACCAATTTTTAAAAAGGGTTCCAGGGGTGATCCGGGAAACTACAGACCGGTGAGCCTGACGTCAATACCGGGAAAAATGATAGAAACCATCATAAAGAATAAAATTACTCAGCATGTAGATAGTCATGAACTAATGAGAGACAGCCAACATGGCTTTAGACAAGGAAGATCTTGTCTTACTAATCTGTTATGTTTTTTTGAAGGAGTAAATAATCAGGTGGACAAAGGTGAGTCGGTTGATATTGTGTATCTGGACTTTCAGAAAGCCTTTGACAAGGTCCCTCATGAGAGACTTTTGGCAAAACTAAAGAGTCATGGGATAGGAGGCAGTATACTATTGTGGATCAGGAACTGGTTAAAAGATAGAAAGCAGAGGGTAGGGCTAAATGGCCAATTTTCCCAATGGAGAAAGGTGAATAGTGGTGTAACCCAGGGATCTGTGCTGGGTCCGCTGCTTTTTGACATATTCATAAATGACCTGGAAAGTGGAATAACGAGTGAGGTTATCAAATTTGCAGATGACACAAAACTATTTAATGTTGTTAAAACCCAAGAGGATTGTGGAAAATTGCAAGAGGATCTTGATAAATTGGAAGACTGGGCATCAAAATGGCAAATGAAATTTAATGTGGACAAGTGCAAGGTTATGCACCTAGGTAAGAACAACCCAAACTATGGTTACACGATGCAAGGTTCCACATTAGGAACCACCACCCAGGAAAAAGATTTAGGCGTCATTGTGGATACCATGTTAAAACCCTCGGCCCAGTGTGCAGCGGCGGCCAAGAGAGCAAATAGAATGCTAGGTATGATAAGGAAAGGAATGGAAAATAAAACAAAGGATATTATAATGCCTCTATATCGTTCCATGGTGAGACCGCACCTTGAATATTGTGTGCATTTCTGGTCGCCGTATCTTAAAAAGGATATAGAGTTATTAGAAAAGGTTCAGAGAAGAGCCACCAAAATGGTAAAGGGGATGGAAGGATACTCCTATGAAGAAAGGCTAAAAAGGTTAGGGCTCTTTAACCTGGAAAAGAGACGGCTGAGGGGAGATATGATAGAAGTCTATAAATTAATGAGCGGAGTGGAACAGGTAAACGCAGATCGATTGTTTACCTTATCAGAATATAGAAAGACTAGGGGACATGCAATGAAGCTACAGGGTAAACTATTTAAGACTAATAAGAGAAAATATTTTTTCACTCAACGTGTAATCAAACTCTGGAATTTGTTACCGGAGGATGTAGTAAAGGCTGTTAGTGTAGCTGGGTTTAAAAAAGGTTTGGACAAGTTCCTGGAGGAAAGGTCCATAAGCCATTATTAAGAAGGGACCCAGGATATCAATGCTTGAACCAATACAAGCATTGTGGAACCTGTGTCCCTTGGGGAAACTGCTAGGTACATATGACCTAGATTGGCCACTGTTGGAAACAGAATACTGGGCTTGATGGACCTTGGTCTGACCCAGTATTGCATATCTTATGTTCTTAGGTTCTCATAGTTGGAACATGTACTGCAGGATGGCCATCTTGGGTCTTTTTCCATTCTTTGTGAATTTGGTTTGCCTGCCTCAAATATTATGAATAGTTACAATTAAAGCATTGTTTGCAGAAAGATAATTCAGACTCTGCACTAACATCTACTGTCCCCAGTATCACTGACAGCAGAGCATCCCCGGTTGCCTCAGGGAAGCTTGTTCTCTGAACCTTTTTTAAAAAGGATATAGCGTTATTAGAAAAGGTTCAGAGAAGAGCCACCAAAATGGTAAAGGGGATGGAAGGATACTCCTATGAAGAAAGGCTAAAAAGGATAGGGCTCTTTAACCTGGAAAAGAGACAGCTGAGGGGAGATATGATAGAAGTCTATAAATTAATGAACGGAGTGGAACGGGTAAATGTAGATCGGTTTACGTTATCAGAATATAGAAAGACTAGGGGACATGCAATGAAGCTACAGGGTAAACTGTTTAAGACTAATTAAAAGAAAATATTTTTTTCACTCAACGTGTAATCAAACTCTGGAATTTGTTACCGGAGGATGTAGTAAAGGCTGTTAGTGTAGCTGGGTTTGTACTTGTTGCCTTCTATTGTTTGTACTTTCTGGTTCTATGAATAAAGAGGGTTTATGTTTAAATCTCTTTATTCATAGAACCAGAAAGTACAAACAATAGAAGGCAACAAGTACAGTTTTCCAAAAACAGTGTCATAGCACAGGAAAAAAGGGGTCAAATACCAGAGCCCTCCCAGGGAACATAGCTAAACGAGACCAACCCATAGAAATACACACACCTACGAAAGACAGAAAGAAGGGGAAGGAATAACTAGGGCAAAGACTGGAACCATGAGAATTATGAGATGAGATACCCCCCCAACCCTCTCAACCCTCCCCCCACCCCCATAGCGAAACCTTCCCCCCTCCCCCCACCCACCATGTAGCTGGGTTTAAAAAGGTTTGGACAAGTTCCTGGAGGAAAGGTAAACCATAAACCATTATTAAGAAGAGACCCAGGATATCAATGCTTGACCCAGTAAAAGCATTGTGGAACCTGTGTCTTTTGGGGAAACTGCTAGGTACGTATGACCTAGATTGGCCACTGCTGAAAACGGGATACTGGGCTTGATGGACCTTGGTCTGACCCAGTATGGCATTATCTTATGTTATGTTCTTATGTTTCTCAAGGTTATAAATTACTATTTGGAATGTACTGAACTTAAGAGTAAGGGTGGAGGAAACCCATGAAGCATCAAATAAGGATCGGTAGCAGCATTTGTGGTCTGGGACGACTGGAGTTTGTGCAGCCACCAATGTTTTACAATCTAATTTTCTTGTTTTACATCATGCTATCTAGACCCCTCTAAAACTATGCACAGCATGTTTAGCCTAGACTTGATTGCCGGTCCTGTAAACTAGAGCCAGGGTCTTTGGCAATATTCTTTTTTACTGTAGTTAATTAAAAGATTTCTGTCAAGAGGTATGGCAAAGAACTACTCAGTAATTCTATATGTCTGCCCTTTTATTAGATATTTTACTGTAAGTTTGCAACTGTTCATAGATCTACTCTTGGAGGTGGCTCTCTATATGATTATTTGCAATTGGAAGAGTCTCTCATGAGTGAATTTTCATTAGTGGAACACTGGAGGTCATTTTAGAAGCCCTAATCATGGTTTCAATGTCTGAACATGCACATTCAGACACTGAAATCACATGGATGTCCACTGAGCCATTTTATTGAGCCCTGAATATACACGTCTTTGGCCTGATCACATCCAAGTGGCATTGGGGTGTGCCAGGGTGGGGTGAAAAAGATTCATGTGTGAGCATGATTTAGACCAGCACAGGGCACAAATACGACTCTGCAAAGTTCTTGTTTTGGCAAACCGACAACTGTAAGATGAAGAGGGAAATGCTCTCTTGCGCCCCTGCTCGCCATATATTTTTTTGCTCCATCCAAAAACATATGGTGACAAATGGCACAAAAATCCCAAACCAGGGTCGATCAAACCCACAAAAATATAAAATCCACTAAATCCAAGCTCCTTTTAGTTACGTAAAAATATTTTGTTGGACTCGTCAAGATATACAGTACATTCAACTCCCAAGAGACTCAGTAGTCCTTTTTTAATATAAAGCATGAATAATATAAAAATAGTCTTATATCATAAAGAACATGACATGCGGTAACTGCAGGGGGACAGATGTACCCGCCTCTGCAGTTAGCTTGCAGCTGCACACTAGCAGTGCAGCCCTCACACATTACCGGCATGGGACTTAGTAAACATGCCCTTTTATTGGTTTATTCACATATAATAAACAGAGATTTTGAACTTTAAAATACAAGATGAAGTTAGAGCATATTTTTTTATATCTTCTATATTACAAAGGAATATAAACTGAAATATAGAGCTCTTCAAACCAAGTTAATAGAGGTTATCCTGAACAGATTGAGAGCTTACAGACGAACTCTCTATAACAATAGAGACTTCGTTATTAAATTTATAGAGAAAAACCTCAGGAGCTGAAGAATGAAGAAATATGTACTAAATATATTCACAGTTTAAAATTATTTGGAAATATAAAAATGTTCTGCAAATACATGAATGTTTTCTGAACAGCAGGTGGTTGTTAGCTTATAGCAGAGGCAGAAATTAGAATTTCTTTGTCCATCTGAGTTAAAAAGTGAATTTTGCAGGTCCAGCAGAATGATAGGGCATCCTCTACGAGGACATTTTAAATGAAGTCCTTGTTCTATTTGTGAGATCACAGTTCGGACAAAACAGTCCATTAACCCAGCTGACGGATAGAATTTTGCACATTTACGTTTCAGGACATGTCAGAGAGATTATGTAATATATGTTGTAACTTGTCCATGTGGTCAGATATATGTGGGTCAAACAACAAGGCAATTAAAAACAAGGATGTTAGAACCATGATGAGAGCAGGAACAAGATGAGAGAAGACATATTAGCTTCCTACTGTTTCGCTATGAATCATCTATTCCCTCCTTAAGATACTGTGCTATTTGGGTTATTCAAAAGGGGCTAAAAGTACTTCATAAGACTGAACAAAGATGGATATTATGGAAGGACATACTAGATAGGCCACGTGGTCTTTTTCTGTCATTTTTTCTATGTTTCTATGATATTTAAATTTTAGTCATTGGAATCTAGAGGGTTAAATTCGCAGGTTGAATGGAATTCATTTTTTTGAAAGAAAGAATTCAATTGGGATAAAAAGTGACATCATTTGATTTGAATAAAATTAACTAAATATGATGATAGGTTAAAGCTTTGCAATTAATCGATTAGAGTAAAAGTTTAAAAGGATTGGTGATGGGAGAGATTAATTGCCATGTAGTGGAGAATGAGAGTGGAGAGCTTTGATAAAGAATAATACCACAGTGTATATGAATAAACTATGTATTCATTAAATAATCTATGAAGAGAGAATGACCGTTAAGAGAATTTAATTGATGTAAAATCGGACATTTAAAACCAATGTACTTTAATCCAGTGGCCATGTTCTTGAAAAGGATAGTGGTAGCTCCAGATCAAAAAAGCAATGAAACAGTGAGTATAATATAGATAAATTTTACATAGCAATGTTCTGTATTAAGTATTTATAACCAACAATAATCCCTGAAGCAGCCGGGATGGCAAAATGAGGGGCTTCTTATTAGGTTTTGGTTGGTTTCATGGATAAAGACAAGTTCAGCACCTCTTTTGAAGAAAACTGCAGACCGTTTTAAGCTTTATGGATAGTGATTGACTCAGAATTTCTTTCATAAGAACAGTGGATTCAACTATATGATACAAAAAGCGACATATATTAAAGGTGAGTAAAGCATTTTATATAATTGTTTAAATGGGACACTTAAATTGTGCTGGTTAAGACCCTAGAATATTGGTGTGGTGAGTGAGAGCTTGGTGCATATACCAAAGGCTATACTTGTCTGAGGTATTTTCTCCATATAAACAGTATAGTAAATTAATTCAGAGATGAGTGTAGAATTTTCAACATCTGTGGGATTATAGTAAATAGCAGGGGTTTTTTTGGGCATCCTAAGGTGGATGCCTTGGTTACGGCGGTAACGAAGTGCATGACCATCTCGTTTGAAGGTTGGCTGTGCTGAAGGAAGCCCATGATAGGAGAGTGGAAGTTCTCTTTAAAAATCTCTTTGAGCACTCAGGCAGCACTTTATGTGGGTCCAGTAACCCAAGTGCTCTTGCGTTGGATCCAGCAATTGCTGGACAGCATAGAGATAGCGAGTTACAGTCTACAATGGAGTTTATTGTGGATGCCCCATATGAGTAGCTCCTCTAAGGCCATGGTTGCAGTTGTGGTAGCTCGTAGATTGCTCTGGTTCCAGAAATGGGTGGCAGATGTGGCGCCAAGCTGCATCTGAGTAAACTCTCTTTTAAGATCATTGCATTGGATTGGCAAGAAAAGTTCTTGATCTCCTTGGACCTCTCTGAGGCATACTACCAAATTCTCATTAGGGAACAGCATCAGAACTTTCCACTTTGCACCACTCTGCACTTGGGCTGACATTTCCCAATTTTGTGCTCTGCTCTCTGGTCTGGCCATGTCTTCTCTCAACTTCTTAAAGATTGTGGTGGTGGTAGCAGCCTTCCTGTGCAAAGAATCGGTTTTCATCTGTATCTGGATGACTAGCCAATCCAGTTGAACTCCATAAAGACGTCCAGAGAGATCATGGCCCGAGTGATCTGGTGACTCAAACTGGGCTGGGTGATCAAGTATCACAAGAACAGGCTAGTTCTCTCCCAGATTCTAGAGTATCTTGGTGCCAGCTTTGACTCCTGTGTGGGAAGGATGTTCCTCATTCCAGACCAGTTGAACAAGCTATAGTCTCTACTACAGGAATTTTGA
Organism: Ichthyophis bannanicus; assembly: GCA_033557465.1. Lineage (NCBI taxonomy): Eukaryota > Metazoa > Chordata > Amphibia > Gymnophiona > Ichthyophiidae > Ichthyophis > Ichthyophis bannanicus. The sequence continues at coordinate 787,058,136 of CM066034.1, read as the reverse complement.
TCTCAGGCAGCTCTCGGAGCATGAAATTACCTACAGCTACTGGGCTCGATGGCATCAATTCTGGGGTTGGTACCTTTTGGCTGTGGTGCACATGTGCTCCTGCATGGTCATCTTCTGGCTCTCTCATCTCTCTGCTCCCAGATGTTAATGCCTCCAGAAGATCAAGGTGGAATTGGCCTGGTGGCTGCAATCTCATCCTCTGATGGATGGAATGCCTCTGGAAGCCCTGGATTGGGTGATAGTCACCACGGATGCCAGCCTACTAGGCTGGGGAGCCCGTTATTTGGGTCATTTCGTTCCCTCAGCCTCGTGGTCAATTAATTAGCTCCAGGCCAACTAGCTCTGGAGAGATTTCAGTCACTTCTGGAGGACAAGGTTGCATTGTCTGAGAATATTTTTACTACAGTGGTGGTGTATATAAAAAAAAAAAAACAGGGCAGAACTCATAGTACTGCGGTGGCCATGGAGGTGGTAGATTTCTGCTATTGGACAAGGTTCATCTTGTGGCACTGTTAGCTGCCCACATAGTGGACATTGACATCATGCAGGCCAATTTCTTGAGTCAGAGCACTGTGGATACCAGCGAATTCTTTATTGTGCAGTGATAGGGCCTGCCAGTGTTCAACTTGATGGCCCTCTGGGAAATGCCAAAGTGCGGAATTTTTTCAGTTACAGGAAGGATCCACAAACAGTGGCCCTTGATGAGTCAAATGATACGTTTGGTCATTCTAGTGGCACTGGACTAGACATGCAGGCCATGGTATGCAGATCTCTTGAGCCTCTTAGTGGGGTCCCCACTATTTCAATCCCAGGAGAGTTTACTTTTCTGGCAGAGTCCTCCTAGTTATGGAGGATCCCATGTCCTTTTCACTTATGGCCTGGCACTTTTCCTCCTTAGGGTTCAGATTGGACCAGGATTTACCTCTGAACTCTCTCAAGGTTCAGGTGGCGACCCTTGTATGCTATTGGAGAAATATTCAGGGAAAATTCTTAGCTGTGTCTTGCTTCCTTAAAGGGGTGAAGTAAATATGGTCCTTCGGGCATCCAATTGTTACTCAGTGGAGTCTTTTCATAGTACTGGAGGTATTGAAAGATTCTCCCGTTGAGCCCATTTGGGAGGGCTTCTCTGAAGCATTTGATCCTGGAGATGTTATTCTGGTGGCTGTTGCATCTGCCAGATTCAAAAAAGTAACACATTCCCCAATATAAAACTCATGAATCCTATAACTTATTTACTAGCCAAATAGCGTTTGTCAAATAATTAATTTATCAATATATATAAGGAATTAGAATTTATAGGGTTTCTAATAATTTTGTTTGTGTCCCTCACTAATTAACTAGGGTGTTTTTGAGTAAAAACAAATGGCCCGTTGATTTCAGAGTGTACTATTACCGGTCCTAACGGCTGTTATACTAGAGGGTCTGGTTGGAACAACAATCTGCTCTAAGAGTTAGTTTGAGGTATATATATATATAGATAGATATATAGATATATATTTGATATAAACGCTATTTGTCTGGTAAGTAGGTTTTATAAGGATTCATTAATTTTTTATTTTGGGGAATCTGTTACTTTTTTGGAGTCTGTAATTGTTAAGACTCCTTTTAAGTTTATATATTTGTTACATTTGTCAGACAGGTGTCTGAGCTACAGGTCTTGTCCTGCAGTGAACGTTTTCTAAGCCATATTGATGGCATATGTCTCTCTGAGAGCTGTCATTTCCTTATTCTGCTAGACTGGTCCACATGCGTGGGTTATGCTCCCTTTCCAACAGATGGAGGCAGACTTGAGCAATTTTCAGTGATGTCATCACTCAATATATCTTTTGATGCAGCACTGAAAGAAGCCAGTATTTTTCTATCTCCAGGAACTAGCAGGAATGAGTATTCACATATGGGTATCGTCGGTACCGACGGAGCCTGCGCGGGAACGCTCCCCAGCATCCAGAAAGAAAGCTTTTGGGAGCATCCCACAGCGCCTGCGTGCTGCCTTCCCGCCTTTCCTAACTGCCTCTCTCCAGTTCTTCTTTTCCGCGGAGCCAGCAGGTCGTGTTCCTGTCACCGCTGAAGAAGTTCTTTATTTTTCTTTATTTCTTTGGTCGCGCGTCTGCCTTCTTCGACGTCGGACTGGTACCGCCAGTCTTTTCTTCTTAAAAAAAAAAAAAAAACAACCTACCGTTTCCCACTTCTGTGCATTTTTTCCTTTTGGGCCTTAGGCCTAAATAAAATGTCCTCATGGAAAAGCCCGCTTCCGGGTTTAAAAAGTGCACAAAGTGCAGCGGTACTCTTTCTATCACCGACACACATGACTGGTGTCTAAAATGTTTGTTTGGGTCCTGACCACTCCATCACCGATTGTGAGTCCTGTTCCATGATGTCTAAAAGAGGTCGACAGAATCGAGCGGCCAAGCTCAGTACCCTGTTTCCCTCTGATGCAGCTACGGTGGCATCGACGTCTTCCAGGGCTGCTTCTTCCTCCCATGGATCTCAGGTAACCAAACATAAGTCCAGCCGGTCCTCGAAGGGTAGATCTCCCTCTAAGTATCGAGATGCCCCTGGGATAGCTCTCGAGGATCCTGCACCGGCAAAATTACCCCGGCGGGAAGCTCCGGCTTCCAAAGCTTCATCTATGGGGTCACAGGTTGACATCGATGGCACGGCCTCGACCGATCACCTGTTGCCATGTTCTGGGGTACCGGTGGTTTCCACTGGTACCGACATCCAGACATTGGTTGCGTCGATGGATCAGAATATTCTGACCATGCAGCGTGCCATTTATGGCATTCATACAAGCTGCGACGCCTCCGGTACCGCAACAAACTCCATTGTCGGCACCAGCACCGATATCAGTTCTGGTGCCGGTACCGATTGCATCGACATCGGCTCCGGTGTCGACTGCAGCGGTACCCTGTTCTGTGATGCCCATCGGTACTGAATCGGTACCGATCACTCCCGATGTCGATACTACTCGGTACGCGTATCAGGCTCTGCAGGAGCATCCAGACAGGCGATACTTCGATTCCTTCGAAGACTCTGATGAATCAGAGGCTTCTGTCGAAGCATCGGTACTCCTTCCTCAGGAGCCCTCTTCTCCAAAAAGAAGAATGTCTCCTCCAGAAGACTTGTCTTTTCAAGACTTCATTAGGGAAATGGCCAGGGGCCTCTCCATTTCTGTGGCCCCTATACCAGAGCCTAGAGCCAAGAAATTGGATATTTTACAATTTCCTAAGGCTCCTAAAGAGGCAGCTACTTTACCAATTCATGAGATCCTTTATGATCACATGTGGGGCATATGGGAGACACCTCTCACTACCTCCCCTCATTCTCGTAGGTTGGACACCATGTTCCGTGTTCCTCCTTGTCCTGGCTTTCATAAGACTCAGCTTCCTCACCACTCTATTGTGGTAGAGTCTGCTATGAAGAAGATAGAGTGCAAAAAGACACTCATCTAATCCTCCAGGAAGAGAATGCAGAACCTTGGATGCTTTTGGCCGGAGAATTTTCCAGGCCAATATGCTTGCTGCCAGAATCAACTCCTATAGTCTCTATATGGGGATGTTTCTAAAGGAAGTTACAGATCATCTGCAAACTTTGTCTCCTTTTATCTCAGAAGATAAAAGGGAAGAGTTTCTCACCTGGCTTAAATATGCCCAGGATGTTTCCAAATTTTCCAACCGTGCAGCCTTTGACTCTTTTGAGTGTGCCAGCAGAGCCTCGGCTATTGCCATAGGTGCACGCAGAGTTGCTTGGTTGCAAGCTTCTGATTTGGAACCCTGGGTCCAGGATGGATTAGGAAATCTTCCTTGTACAGGTGAAAACCTTTTTGGCAAGGATTGGCAAGCAAAGGCCACTCAGATGGATGCTGAGAATTCTGCCTTAGACTTTCAAAGTCTACTTCTGCTCCTGTTAGAAAAAGGTTATTCAAAAAGGCTTTCTTTCCCAAAAAGGGGAAATATTATCCTGTTTATGGTCAGCAGGCATCTTCTGCAGGTCGTTTTGCTGCAAAGCGTCAGCAACAACCTAAACAAGCCAAGCCTAAGGCTTCAAGGACTGCTATGGCCCAACAGCCTCAGCCTCCTCAGGGCCTTTGACTCACATCTAGAGAACTTAGCCTTTCTGGTTCTGGAAGAACCAGAGCCTCTCACCATTCCAGGAAGGTTAGCTCACTTTGCTCCCATATGGGAACAAGTCACAGCAGAGCAATGGACCCTCTCCATTATAAGGGAGGGGTACAAGCTTCATTTCTTAAACCTTCCTCCTCACACCATGGTGAGACAGTTCAATTCTCCAACATCTCTCCTCAACCTTCTGGGTCAGGAGATTGCTACCCTTCTTGCCCAAAGGGCAATAGTAGAAGTACCCCTTCTTCAACAGGGTTCAGGGTTCTACTCCCCCTATTTTCTTATCCCAAAGAAAACAGGGGGCTACAGACCCATATTAGATCTCAGAGAATTGAACAAGTTTCTATGCAAGGAGAAATTCAAGATGATTTCTCTCGGTACTCTCCTTCCATACCTTCAGAGTCACGATTGGCTTTGTTCTCTAGATCTCAAGGATGCGTACACCCATGTCCTCATCCATCCAACACACAGAAGGTTCCTTCGGTTCCTTTATCAGGGAAAGCACTACCAATACAGGGTGCTTCCTTTCGGTCTGGCCTCTGCTCCAAGAGTGTTCACAAAATGCATGGCAGTAGTAGCTGCATTTCTACGCACTCTAGGAATATTTGTATTCCCATATCTGGACGACTGGCTCATCCGAGCTCCGTCCCAGTCAGAGGCCCAGACTTCCCTAGCCTGCACAAGGCGTGTTCTTCAGTATCTGGGACGTGTAATAAACATCCCAAAATCTCATCTCACCCCTACTCAGTCATTAGAGTTCATAGGGGCCTTGCTGGATACCACAACTGCAAGGGCCTATCTTCCCCAGGCCCATTGCCTACGCTTGGTGCAGTTAGCCTCACAAATTCAGTTAAAGTCCCATTTAACTGCTAGAGAGATGTTACAACTGTTAGGCCACATGGCATCCACCGTGAATGTGGTTCCTTACGCTCGCCTTCACATGAGGGCAGCTCAGTGGACTCTGCCCACCCAATGGACCCAGGCATCAGGGTGCCTGTCAGACAAAATAGCAACCTCCAGTCGCCTCTTCTGGTCTCCCCAGTGGTGGAAGTCCACTCAAAATCTGTTGCTGGGGTCCCCCTTTCAACAGTCGCTACCCCAAGCAACCCTTACAACAGATGCCTCTCCAAGAGGTTTGGGAGCTCATCTACAAGATCTCTCCACCCAGGGCATCTGGTCTCCACAAGAGACATCTCTACATATCAACCTCTTGGAGCTCAGAGCAATCCTTCTAGCTCTGAGTCTTCCACACCCTGCTGAGCTACAAGACAGTCCTCATCCACACGGACAACCAAGTAGCCATGTTCTACGTGAACAAGCAGGGCGGGACTGGCTCTCTGTCGCTTTGCAACGAAGCTTTGAGATTGTGGGCCTTCGCCAGAGAGCATCAAATTCATCTCGTGGCAGTGTATCTTCCAGGGGTTCAAAACTCTTGGGCAGACAGACTCAGTCGAGTTCTGCTTCCACACGAATGGTCCCTCCATGGGGACCAGATAGCCAGGATCTTCCGAATTTGGGGAATCCCGGACATAGACCTGTTTGCAAGTCCATGGAATGCCAAACTTCCCCGGTTCTGTTCCAGGATTCCATGTCAGGGAGTTCAGGCCAGGGATGCCTTCCTCCTTCATTGGGGGCAAGACTTCCTCTATGCCTTTCCACCCATTCCCCTAATTCCCAAGACACTGTTCAAACTTCAGAGAGACAAGGGGTCTATGATCCTCATAGCACCAAATTGGCCACGCCAAGTGTGGTACCCTCTACTTCTGAATCTCTCTCAAGCTCCCTCCCTGGACTTGGGATGTGCTCCAGACCTCCTGTCCCAGGAGGAGGGAACGTTGTGGCACCCAAATCCCCATTCTCTTCATCTCAGAGCCTGGTTGCTGAAGGCCTAGACCTTCAAGATTTGCATCTTTCTCAGCAGGTGAAGGATATCCTTCATGCTTCCAGAAAGCCTTCCACTAGATGTTCCTATGCTTTTAAATGGAAAAGGTTTACCATTTGGTGTGCACAGAAGGGTCTTAACCCCCTTGCAATACCTCTGAATTCTTTACTAGAGTATTTGCTGCATTTATCCCATGCAGGCCTTAAAACGAATTCAGTAAGAGTCCATTTGAGTGCTATTGCAGCATCCCTTAAGCCTCTCAATGGACAGCCTATTTCCTCTCATCCTCTTATTGCAAGATTCATGAGAGGCCTTCTTTTAACTAAACCTCCCATTAGACCACCTCCAGTGGCATGGAACTTGAATTTGGTTCTTGGCCAGCTTATGAAGCCACCCTTTTGAACCCTTAGCCACTACCTCCTTGAAATTTATTTCCTGGAAGGTTGCTTTTCTCATTGCAGTCACCTCAGCTCGCCGCATCAGTGAGCTGCAAGCCTTGGTGGCTAATCCTCCTTATACAAGGTCCCATCATGACAAGGTAGTCCTCAGGACTAATCCACACTTTATGCCTAAAGTGGTCTCACCTTTTCATCTGAACCAGGAGGTGTATTTACCTGTCTTTTTTCCAGGACCTCATGCATCAAGTGCAGAGAGGAATCTCCATACCCTGGATTGTAAGAGAGCGCTCGCTTTTTGCTTACAAAGGACACAACAACATAGAAAGTCCTCTCAACTCTTTGTTGCTTTTGATCCCTTTCGTTTGGGACTTCCAGTCTCTAAGAGAACTCTGTCCAATTGGATTGCTCAGTGCATTTCTTTTGCCTACCAGAGTAAGAACCTTTCTCTGGAGGGCCATGTCACAGCTCACAATGTGAGGGCCATGGCAGCCTCTATGGCTCATCTGAACTCTGTGTCCATCGACCAAATCTGTCGAGTGGCCATCTGGGCCTCGGTTCATACCTTTACAGCCCGTTACTGCTTGGACAAGGACTCCCGCCGGGATGCCTTGTTTGGTCAGGCTGTTCTCAAACACCTGTTCCATATCTAATCAACTCCTACCCCCATCCCTGGTTGGATGCCCGAGATCCATGGGGGCAGGTAGAGCCCTTCTCAGGAACTCACAACCTTTGGGATCTCCCTGGCATCTCTAGCTGGGGAGTCCCCATATGTGAAGACTCATTCCTGCTTGTTCCTGGAGATAGCACAGTTACTTACCTGTAACAGGTGATCTCTGGGAACAGCAGGAATAAGTCTTCACAACCCACCCACCTCCCCTAGGAGTTGTATCTCTCTGTCTATCTTTCCTTTCCTCTCTCTCTCTTTGTCTCAGCTTCAAACTCGAACTGGAGAGAGGCGGTTAGGAAAGGCGGGAAGGCAGTGCGCAGGCAGTGCGCAGGCGCTGTGGGATGCTCCCAAAAGCTTTCTTTCTGGACGCTGGGGAGCGTTCCTGCGCAGGCTCCGTCGGTACCGACGATACCCATATGTGAAGACTTATTCCTGCTGTTCCCAGAGATCACCTGTTACAGGTAAGTAACTGTGCTTTCTAGAAGGTGGCAAGATGTTTGGGCTGGTGCTGCAGTGCAGATAGGCCTGTCTCTCCAGGCCCAGACAATGGTCCTGTGGACAGAATCCTATAGGCCCAATGTTTCTTGGAGCTCGGATACACACCTGTCCCCTTGAGCCAGCAGCTGCCGTATATCCAGCACGCTTACCAGCACTGGTGAACCAGAGAGGATAGGATGATCCCACAGGACCCCCGAGGGGGATGGTAAGTTTGGCTGAGCCCCCCCCCCTTCCTTCTTGCTGTCCTCTCTCTCTCTCTCCGCTGCTGAATGTTTTTCAGAATTTTTCAAAATTCTTTTTCTTTTCCTGTTCATTTTCATGGGGTTGTGTTTGGCTCTCTTGCTTGCCACACAGTTCACCGCTTCCAGCACAGCACAGCATTGCAAGCTGCTGCAGCGGCTGACCTGATGTCGCAACACATTCTGACTCAACCTGAAGCGGCTCTGGGCCAAGGAAGATCTGAGTGAGCCTGAGCTCGACATCAAGGCATTGCTGCGGCAGCCTGCCGAGTCAGTTCTGTGCTGCTGTTATAGCCTGGAGCCTCTAAAGGGGTCTTCCACCTATGAGGAAGAAGGTATAAATTGAGGTTAGAAGACTTATGGTGATTGCTTGGGGGAAGTGGGGGGCGGGGACTGTTCTGCTTTTTTTTTTTTGGGGGGGGGGGTTGTGCAACCGATGAAGCAAAGCAAAGAAACATGCTGGATTGGGGCACTGGGCCCTCTCAATCCAGCATGTCTCCTTGCTTTTAGAGGTCAGAATAAAAACATATAAAAAAAAAAAGAAAGCAGTGCTACATGCCTGTCCTCTCTCCCCAATCCATTATGTCCCTCTAGCTTTTGTTTATTTATTTTTATCTTTTGGTGCTGCTCTTTAAAAAATGAGACATTGGATTCAGGGGGAGGCAAGGGGAAGATGGTCAGCTGGGGGAGGTAAGGGAAGCAAAGGGGTGATGCTGGAATCCATTGTTTCCAAGGCACTTAGAAGCCCACCAGCATGCCATGCCTACATTAGGAATGGTGCAGCAACCACTGAAGGATACTAGCAGAACAGGGAAGTTAGGGCATCCTGACACAGGTTCTAACAAAGATAAAAGTAACGCAGATGCCTTTTTGTAAAGCCGAAAGATTACAAATTACACCTATCAACTGATAACCAGATTAATATGAATAAAATACAACCTCTAAAATGCCTGTATGCAAATTCTAGAAGTCTAAAGACATAAGATGGGAGAGCTAGAATATGTAGCACTAAATGAAAGGTTAGATATGATTGGCATCTCAGAGACCTGGTGGAAGGACAAACAATGGGACACTGATACCTGGGTACAAATTATATCGCAATGATAGAGCGCAATCCCTCCACCAATTTGATCTACCTTATGTTAGAGGGCATTGAGTCACATAGGATTAAAGTTTTAAAGGAAATGAAATACACTGTAGAATCGCTATGGATAGAAATTCCATGTAAAAAGGGGAAGGTGATGGCGGTGGGGGTGTACTACCGACTGCCTGATCAGAATGATCAGATGGATGATGAAATGCTTAAAAGAAATCAGGGAAGTTGACAAAAGTTACAACACATTAATAATGGGTGATTTCAATTACCCCAGTATCAACTAGATCAGTATCACAGAAGGAAATGCTAGAGACTGCTTCTTGGAGCAGCTGGTCCAGGAACTGACAAGAGGGGAAGCTATTCTGGACCTAGTTTTTCCTGGAACACAGGATCTGGTGCAAAAGATAAGGGTTTTGGGGCCACTTGGCAATAGTGATCACAGCATGATTGCATTTGATTTAATAAATGGAAGAAAGACAACAAGTAAATCCACAATACTACCTTTTAACTTTCAAAAGGGAGACTATGATAAAATGAAGAAAATAGTTAAGAAAAAACTAGAAGGAGCAGCTGCAATGGTTAAAGATTTACATCAGTACTTTTAAACACCACCCATGCCTATCTTGGAAGACCAGACCAGATATATTCCATGCTTTAAGAAACGTGGAAAGAAGGTAAAAAAACTGTCAGCATGGTCTAAAAGCAAGGTCAGAGAGGCTGTTGCCAAAAAAGCGTCCTCCATTCAATTGGAAAAAGGAGCTTAATGATGAACATTGGAAACGACATAAGCATTGGCAAGCTAGATGTAAAGCCGTTGATAAGGCTGGCAAAGAAAGAATTTGAAAGGAAGCTTGCCATGGAAGCAAAAACGCATAATAAAACCCTTTTTCAGGTACATTCATAGCAAAAAACCCATGCGAGAGCCAGCCAAGGGAGGACAAAGCCATAGTGGAGAAACTGAATTAATTCTTTGCTCTGGTCTTTACAGAAGAAGATGTAGGGAAGCATCTCTGAAATGCGTAAAGGTGATGTAGCGGAAGCATTGAAAGAAATATCGATAAATCGGGAGGATGTATTACAACTGTTTGATAAACTGAAGAGTAGCAAATCACTTGGACCAGATGGTATACATCCATGGGTGTTGAAAGAACTGAAATATGAGATTGGTGACCTACTGTTAGTAATCTGTGAACTATCATTAAAATCATCTGCAGTACTTGAGGTTTGGAGAGTGGTCAATGTAACTCCAATTTTTAAAAAGGGTTCCAGTGGTGATCCAGACTGGTGAAACTGATGTCCATACAGGGCAAAATGATAGAAACTATTATAAATAATACAATTACTGAATATGTAGATTGCCATGGTTTAATGAGCGAAAGCCAACGTGGATTTAGCCAAGGAAACAGATTACAAGAAGGATTTCCATTTAAATGGGTTAAGAAATTGTATAGAAACTTGAATACAAATGGGCAGTAATATTTAATGTTTAAGGGAATGGAACTATGCCCCCTTGCTAAGGGAGGTAAAGAAAGATCTGCAGAGATGGAAGGGCTTGTTCCTCTCTTGGCTATGGAGAATAGCAGTCATAAAAATGAATATACATCCATGGATATTGTTTTTATTCAGCTCTCTACCATGTGCAGTTCCAAAAGCATATATGAAGAAAATTCAAAATTTGATAATGGATTTTATAAGGGCTGGGAAAAGTACCATGGGTGTCCCGGTATGCAATGTTCCTAAGTAGGGAGGAAGGAGGTCTGGGAGTTCCCTGTGTTGAAAAGTGCTATATGGTAGAAGAACTCAAAGCTCTGCAGATATGGGAAGGGGAGGGAGAAACACCCATATGAGTATAAATGGAGCAAGAGGGACATAGGGAACCGAGTTTGGAGTCATGGATATGGGACCCCCATGCTAGAAAGGAAGAGGGTAAGGAAGGGAACCCATTTTGGGCATTCACAAAGAACATCTGGCTGAGGGTCAGATCAAATCTTATGGTATATAGTTGCAGAATTTTGGAGAACTTCAGAAAGAATATGGTTTAAATATAACAGACTACTATGCACATGTGCAACTCACTCACTATATAAAACACACTGAAATAAGGAAAGATCTAGCTTCGGAAGACACAGGATTTGAAAAATTAATGAGGCACAAGGGATCAAGGAAAGGTATGATATCAAAGCTGTATTCAGAATTGCTGGCAGGAAAGAAGGGAGAGATCAAGAGTCATCAAAAGTGGGAACAAGCACTCCCGGGGCATTGGGACAAAAAACGGTGGCAAGAGATACACTTATGGGCCAGAGGGTTAGCACCAGGTACAGCCTACCTCGAAAATAACCTAAGAGTTTGATACTATATGTATTGGACACCCATGAAACAGTGTGATGAATAAGGGAGCAGGAGGGGAGTGCTGGAGAAAAAGGAGATCTACGACACATGTTATGGGATTGTCAGAAGGTACAAAAAATGTGGAAAGAGCTTGAACAAAGATTTTATGAAATGACTAAAGTGAAGATACTATTGACACCCACAATGATTATATTAAATGAAATGCAGGAGGGGGGGATAGGAATTTAGAGATGTTTCTGGGCTATTGTATCGGAGCAGATTACGGCACAATGGAAGCAGGAGGGAGTACCAACCATACAGGACATAATGTGGAGAAGCTTTGGTATATGTGTGAAATAGCAGCGTATAAACACCATAAAAATAAGCAATTCAGGGAGGTATGAAGATGGTATAGTGAGTGGTGTAAAGAGCAAAAGATTGAACAGTAGGAGAAAGAAAAGATAACAAAAGGGGTAAGGGGTGGGTGGGACAAGGGGGACGGAAAAAGAAAACAAAAGGCATAGTAGAGGATGAGAAGCATGCTAAAGGGGAGCCATGCTCATGGAATATATAAAATACTGAAAGAGGTACCTTGTAAAGCAAGTTTGTATGGTTAAAAGAAAAGTATGTATCATCATACATGGATATGTGTGAAACACCAGAGATTTCTCCAATCCTCGGCCACCACTTCTAGTTCCAGGCTCTGCCTTATGGCCTGTCCACAGCGCCTTGCACCTTCTTGAAGGTCATGATGGTGGTCACAATATTCCTGTGCAAACAAGGGATCTATGTTCACCCATATCTGGACAACTCGCCGATTCTGTCAGATTCCCTGGAAAAGCCCAGAGAGGACACAGCCTCAGATTCAGTGGCTAGAATGACTGGAATTGGTGATTGGAATTATCCCAGAAGCAGCCCAAATCTTTCCCAGGATTTAGAGTATCTGAGCTCAATTCGGCACTCTCCTGGGTCAGGTAATCCTCACGCTGGAGAGATTGTTGAAGCTGCAGAACCAACTGCCAAATTTTTGTGTACAGCCTGCTTCTCAGGTCTGGGACTACCTTCAACTCCTAGGATCCATTGCATCAACATTGGAGCTGGTCCATAGGGCCAGGGTACACATGTTACCTCTGCAGAGGCATCTGCTATCTGTGATCTTGCTGCTCTTAGCTGTTTGACCAGACCCACCTCTCCTTGAGAGATCAAGGATGTTAGTGTTATGGTTTCAGTCTCGCCATCTGATGAGTGTGATACTTTTGGAAGCACCGGATTGGGTGGTGATTAAGCCCTCCAGCCTGACATTTGTGGTTATGTCTAGGTCAGATGGTTCAGGGTCTTTGATCCCTTAGAAGCCTCTTGGTCAATCGACTGGTTGGAGGCCAGAGTGATACACTTCATTCTAGTGAGGTTTCAGTTCTTGTAAGCAGGCAAGATGGTCTGTGTGTTCTTGGATGATGCCATGGCAGTGGTATAGATCAAGAAGCAAGGCAGAACCTCAAACACTGGATTGGCTCTGAAGGTGGCAGAACTCTGTCAGTGGGCAGAAGAACATCCAGTTGCTCTGTTGGTAGCCCACATAGCTAGTTTCGACAATGTGCAAAGTCGGAACACTGTTGGAGATGAGCCCTCATGTGTTTAGCCTCATAGTGTGAAAGTGGGGCCTTGCAGTATTCGGTCTGATTGTCACTTTGGAGAACTTTTTTCAGCTCCAGGAGGGATCTGTGGGCACTTGACCTGGATGCACTCCTTCAAGTGTGGCTCCTACAGGGGCTTCTGTATGTCTTCTCCCCTTGGCCTTTGAGTTTCCTTCTATGCAGGATTTGGTCTCATCCACACTTGATGATTTTAGTAATCCCAGACTTGCCACATAGACTATGATACACAGATTTCTTGAGCCTATTGGAAGGGTACTCCCTCTTATTACCTTACGAGAAGGGCCTTCTTTGGCAAGGTCCTCTAATGATGGAGGATCCCATTCCCTTCTCACTTATGGCCTGCCTCTTGAGAGACATAAGCTATCCAAGAAAGGCTACTCTGCAGCAGTAGTGGATGCTTTCACATCAGCTAAGGGAGTCAAGATCCTGCGAGCCTTGAGAAGAGAGTTTGGAGAGGTTGTGTTCATCTCAAGCCCCGTTGACTGGGAAGGTGGACATTGTCAGTGTTTTGTCCTTCTTACACTCTGCCTTGGTTCAGGGTTTTGCCATGAACTCTTAAGATTCAGGTGGTAGCTGTAGCATATTCAAGGTATATCCTTGGCAGCACATCCTCATATCTCCCACTTCTTCAGTGGAGTAAAGTGTTTCCAGTGGTTACTTGATGAAGTCTCTCTGGTGTTGAAGGAATTGAAAGGGCCCACCTTCCCCTTTGAGCCCATTCAAAAGGCCTCACTCAATGATTTGACCCTTTTAAGGTGGTTCTCTGGTGGCTATTGCTTACACCAGACAAATACTAGAGTTGAGGGCCATGCCTGTCAGGAGACCTTTTTGGTCATCTTGATGGTCTCTCTCTCCTTATATATTGTACTGTCCCTCCTCCCACAGATGCTGTTCTACTTTCATCTCAATCAGATCGTTGTCTGTCCTCCTCAGAGGGAGAACCTTAGGATGGACCCCTCACTGTGTCTGGAGGACGTGAGGAGGGTGCTACTCAGATACCTGGAAATTTTTCTCTTCACCAGTTGACTATCTTTTTGTTTTCTTCAGTGGTCTAAGGAAATTTCAGGTAGTGGCCAAGTCCTCGATTGCCCATTGGATTAAGGAGGCCATTAGTTCAGCATACTTTCTGGCTGGGAAACAGATACTGGAGGAAGTCGGATCACTCCACTAAGCACAGGCCTCCTACTGAGAAGAATCTGCTTTGGTATCTACGGGGGACAGCTGTAAAGTGGCTACCTAGTCATCTCTGAGTACCTTTTCTCAAGCACTGCAGGTTGAGTGTGGGAGCTGGAGTGGATGGCATATGTGACAGGGCAGTTCTGTTCAGAATACTGTCTTCCTCCTGCCCTTGGTTCTAACTGCTTGGGTATGTCCCACTTGTTTGGACTGGTCTAGCAGGATGAAAAAGATGAAGAAATTTTGCACATCTGATGATTTTCTTTCTTTGACTCCTGCTAGACCAGTCCAGGACTCACCCTGGAAGACTATTCTTACAGGTTTGGAAGCCCTACCGCCTTTTGTTTGTTTGTTTGTATTTCAATTTCATTGTCAGAATCGTTGCCTGATATACAGAGTCATTTAAAGTAATGGAGCCAAATACTTGCTCACAGTATTTGTTCTGCTTTATCATTTGGTTATTAATATTCATAGTTGCTAAGGGCCCAATATTCATCAGCTACACCTATGCAGATCTACAGTGCATAGCTGTTGCCACTGAACCTAACCCTGGTTATTCAATACTGGAGCGCAGAAGCTAACTAGGCAGCGGTGATATTTAGTGGCTGCCCAATTGGCTCCCATGGGTAAAAAAAGCATGGCAAAAGCTAGTCTATCTTTACCCGCGGGTTGCTAACCAGGCAGCGGTTCAATATCGCCACTGCCCAGTTAGCGATGGGCTCTGCCCTGCCCTACACGGTTAGCATCGGGGTGTGTAGTGACATTACTCAGATATGCAGTGGCACTAACCGTGTTGGTGCCGCTGAATATCCCTCTAAGCACCATTTACATAATTACAGGTAAATGCATTTGAATATCTGCCTCAAGGCGGATATTAAATGCATTTGAATATCCGCCTCAAGGATTTTTTTACATTTTTTAAATGGATTTTTCAGTTTTGCTTACTCCTGGGAAGTGTCATACTGGCTTCTTTCGGTACTGCACCAGAAGTACACCATGTGATGACATCACTGAAAGTTGCTTGAGTCTGCCTCTACCTATAGAAAGGGAGCATAACACACTCATCTGGTCTGGTCTGGTCTAGCAGGGTTCAAGGAAAGGACATTATCAGATATGTAAAATTTCTCCACCCTTTCTCCCAAAGGTGCTGTCTTCTTTCATTGAATCTGTCTGTGATCTTGCCTTCCTCCTTAGAGGAGGACCTTTTGGATGGATTCCTAGCTTTGTCTATTGGATGTGAGGAAAGGTGTTGGTGAAGTATCTTGTGATTTGCAAATCTCTTCTCTGTCAGACCATCTTTGTCCTTGGTGAGGAAAGAACAGGCTATTGTCAAGTTCTCCATTGCCCACTGGATTAAGAAGGCTGTTAGTTCAGCCTATCTTCTCTGTGGAAAATGTGTGCTGGAGGGCGCCAGAGCTCATTCCAGTAGGGCACAAGCCGCCACCTCCTAGGCACAGTTCACCTTGGTGTCTCTGGAGGATATCTGTAAGGAAACTGCTACCTGATCATTGCTGAGTACCTTTGTGAAATACCACAGGTTGTATGTGGGAGCTGGAGCGTATGGCGTCGTAGGCAGAGCAGTTCTACCAGAGCATCATCTTCCTCCCATCCTGGGTTCTGACTGCTTGGATATGTCCCACTCATCTGGGCTGGTCTAGAAAAATGACAAGGAAGGAGACATGTTCCATACCTGCTAACTTCCTTTCATTGAATCTGCTAGACCAGCGATGGCGAACCTATGGCACGCGTGCCAGCTGTGGCACGCGAAGGCCTTGCAGCTGGCACGCGGGAAGGTCCGCATTTAAAAGGTCCCAAATTTAAAAAATAAAAAAACCAAACAAACCGGCTGCTTCTGCCGCGGCAGCCTCAAGAGCTCTGCCGCGGCAGCCTCAAGAGCTCTGCCGCGGCAGCCTCAAGAGCTCTGCCGCGGGGCCCCCCCCCTGCCCGGCAGAGCCTCCCTGCATCATCTACCTTCAAGTCGCAAAACGCGGGCTTCTTTCAGAGCCGCGAGAGTTTCCTTTCTCGCGGCTCTCCCGCGAGAAAGGAAACTCTCGCGGCTCTGAAAGAAGCCCGCGTTTTGCGACTTGAAGGTAGATGATGCAGGGAGGCTCTGCCGGGCAGGGGGGGGGGCCCCGCGGCAGAGCTCTTGAGGCTGCCGCGGCAGAGCTCTTGAGGCTGCCGCGGCAGAAGCAGCCGCTTTGTTTGGGTTTTTTTTTTTTAATTTGGGATGATAGGGGGGAAGGGGGTTTAGGACTGGTAATGGGCTATGGTGGGGAGGCTAAGACTGGTAATGGGCTGATGGGGGGGGGTAGGACTGGTAATTGGCCATGGGGGGGGCTAAGACTGGAAAGGGGCTGATGGGGGGGGGTTAGGACTGGTAATTGGCCATGATGGGGGGGGGGCTAAGACTGGAAAGGGGCTGATGGGGGGGTTAGGACTGGTAATTGGCCGGGGGGGGGGGGTAGGACTGGTAATTGGCCGGGGGGGGGGTTAGGACTGGTAATTGGCCAGGGGGGGGGGGTAGGACTGGTAATTGGCCAGGGGGGGGGGGCTAAGACTGGAAAGGGGCTGATGGGGGGGGGTAGGACTGGTAATTGGCCAGGGGGGGGTTAGGACTGGTAATTGGCCAGGGGGGGGGGGTTAGGACTGGTAATTGGCCGGGGTTAGGACTGGTAATTGGCCATGGGGGGGGCTAAGACTGGAAATGGGCTGAGTGGAAGGAGGGCTTGAACTGCAAATAGCTGATGGGATTGGGGCTTGGAATGGAAATGGGTTGTGAGGGGGAGGGAGCTAGGACTGGAAATGGGTGAGGGGGGCTAGGACAGGAAATGGGCTGATGGAGGGGCTAGAATAGGACTGGAAATTGGCTGTTGGGGGGGTGCTAAGATTGGAAATGGGCTGTGGTGGGGGTTTGGATTGAAATGGACTCATGAAGGGGCTAGAACTGGAAGTAGGCTCATGGGGGGCTTGGATTGGAAATGGGCTGAGTGGAGGGGAGCTAGGATTTGACATGGGCTGATGGTGGGGCTAGGAAAGGACTAGAAATGGGCTCATGGGGGGCTGGGTTTGGAAATGAGCTGATGGAGGGACTCGGATGGGACTGCAAATAGATGGGGGAGCTAGGACTGGAAATGGGCTTATGGGGGGTTAGGACTGGAAGTGGGTTGATGAGGGGGGGCTAGGACTGGTATTGGGTTGGGAGGTTGCTAGGACTGGAAATGGGTTGGGGGGCTGCTAGGACTGGAAATGGGCTGATGCAGGGACTAGAAGGGAATGGATGCTGGGTGAGGCTGGAACTAGAAGGGAGCTGGTGTTGGGGGAGGATTAGAATGGGATGGGGCTGGGAGAGTAAAATGGAGAGGGGAAAAATATTTTGTGTGGGAGGGATAAAAAATCTACAATTGGCCGGGTATTGGGAGAATAAGTGGGGATTGAGGATGGAGGGGTAAATTTTGAGTAGATGAAATAGGAATGAGGAAAGAGCAAAAGGAGAAAGATTAGTATGTTAAAGCAGATGTAGAGAGAGAATGGAAAAAAAAAACCAAGAAGACAGAAGAAAGGACAAATGGACAGCAGATGGAGAGTTAGGAGAAGACACGAAGAAACCAGAAGAAAGTGGCTGGAGCAATTGCAACTGAAAAAAAATGCACAAAAGGTAGAAAAATATCTCTTTATTTTGAATTTATTAACTGGAATATGTCAGCTCTGGGAAATGTGCATCATTAATTTTTGCGCTTTGTTTAGTACAAGAGGAAATTAATTTATAGTTTTATTTCTACAGTGTTGTTGTATATTCCAAGTTTGGCTTTTGGGGTTCCCAGTTTAATTATTGTCTTCCTGTTTTTAAATTGTGATTCCTTGTTTGGTGATGGTCTGTTCTGCATGTGTAACTGAGCTGAGGTATTCTGTTTATATAATTCCTATTTGACATTGCCACTTGTTCTTTCCCCAGTAGGTCATGTATTGTTGTTCTCTGAAATGTATTGGTTTAATATTTGCAGTGTTGCCTTTTGATAGTTAGGGTATGGTGCTTTGTGAGTCCTGGTAGTACTGTTAGGATACGGCGGGTTTGCTATGGGTTCTAAATGGGCAGCGTTTGTAGTAGTTCCTAATGTGCCTGGCGGTTGGTACTGGATTATAGTAATGTAGAAACCTTTTAGTCTTTCTTTATCCATATACTCATTAAGAGGCATGTTTACTAAAAGTTAGTGTATGGTAACATTATGCAAATATTTATGCAAATGAGGCACCTTATGCAAATGAGGCTTTAATGGACGTGCTGGCACTTTGAGGAAATTCTTTGGTTTTGTGCGGCAGTTTGGGCACTCGGGCTCAAAAAGGTTAGCCATCACTGTGCTAGACCAATCTAGGCCCCATCCTGGGAAGACTTCTCCTACAGGTTTGGGAGCCCTGCTGCCTCTTTAGCTGTATGGATAGTTTCGATACCTGATACATAGTCAATTATGGTAAGATGGCCAAAAGCTTGTATAATTTCTCCTTTTTTCAGTTCTTCATGCTTTGTATTCCTTTCCTTACCATAAAAAAATGTTTTCTGCGTGTATCTGAGAGGTTTTTTCCCCCCAGTTTTTCATGTGGAGCATGGGTGAGTAGGTGTTTCAGAACATAATTTTTAGGAGGCCCAAGTGGTGCTTGAAGTATGAGTGATTTTAGCTTCTGCTATTTAATTTGACACTGATATGGATTTGGATTTTAGATTTCATTGCTTGCTTTTTGAAATCTGAGCTCAAGGCGAATTTCAATCAGGTACAGCTCATGCTGTGCGTATTCTCTATGCTTTTTCTCCACCCTATTCCTAATGCTGCTCATATCAATAGAACTATTTTAGCTTTTTTTGAAAAGGACCAATGATCCTCATGCATCGTGAAGTGCTGAAGCGGACACTGTGTTGCACACAGGATAAATGGGGGTCTGCTTAAAATCCTGAATAAATGTGTTGCTTTTTTTTTTTTCAGCATAGCTACACAATGCCTCTTGGGTACAGATGAATGTATTCACTAGAATCAACACAAGTGGCAGCATAAATTATTTTTTGCATTTTAAATTAATGAGAAGCCTCATGTAGTGATGAATAAAGACTGTGGTAAACGTGCACAGAGGCATGACCACTGTTTCCCAGAAGAAATGTTTTTGGTCAAAGTATTTCAATTGTGTTCGGGGTGAAAAGGATACATTGCAATATAAAGCATGCATTATGGAAATCTAAGTTTGTTAGTTCTTAAAACTTCATTAGATAACCTTGAATCTTGTACACACATAGAACTATAACTACAAGTCAGATTTTTTTTTCACAGCACAAAACATACATGGTTCATGGAATTTTGTCTGACATCTTTGCATGTGCATGCACACACCCATCTGTTTGTATCTGCATTGTTTCTGTGTGTGTATGTGTGGTGTAGTTTTTTAGGGTGACGGCAATGTGCAGAGTGGTTGGGCGGCTGCAGTGACAGGTATTGGGGATGGGACTGTTTGTGGGGTGGTGATGACAATGGCAGGGGTAGATTTTAAAGGTGAGAGCAGTTTGTGGAGTAGTGGGACAGTTTTTGTAGTGGGTCAGTTTGTGGCATGATGGAACAATTGTGGGGGGATAATTTTGGGGGTGAAGCAGTTAAGGCAGGATAGTTTTGGATTGTGGTGGTAGTGTTGAGGGGATGGGAGAGTAGAGAACAGGGAGAGGGAGTTTGGAAGGAGCAGTTCTGTAACTGCTGTGCTTTACTGTATGTAAATAGTGAGGTTTCTGGAGTCCAGCGGATTACAGGATTCGAGGCAGCATGGATTCACCAGAGGCAGGTCTTGTCAGACAAATCTGATTTGATTTCTTTGACTGGGTGACCAGGGAGTTGGACCGAGGGAGAGCACTAGATGTGGTGTATTTAGATTTCAGTAAAGCCTTTGACACTGTTCCTCACGGGCGACACTGTTCCTCAAGGGTCGACCACATCTCCCCCATTCTAAAGGAACTACACTGGCTTCCCATAAGCAGTAGAATCCTTTACAAAACCCTCCTCATAACCTTCAAGGCCTTCAACATGATAGCTCCTCCATCCATTTCCGATCTCATAGCGCATTCTCCAGACAACCGATCCAGGAGATCCCAGGCCACCAACATGCTACTTATACCAATTGAATCCACAAAACTCAACCAGATCACCACCAATAGGGCCTTCAGGAACTATGCCCCCGTATGCTGGAACAAACTCCCCTCACACATTAGAGCTATTAGAGACCTTACTCAATTTAGAAGAACCCTCAAACATCACCTTTTTATCTTACATTACACCCACCCTGATACCCCATTATCTCCCCCACCCCCACTATATCATACAGCCACCACCTGACGTAAAACACTGCAATCATACCTAATATGTAATACAACCAATTTGTACATAGTTTCCTAAGTTTGCTACAAGCCTGAACGTAAATAGTTCCCCAAGTTCTCCCCCATGTTAACTCCCCGTTTCATGTAAACGACGGCCAATCTCTGGTCAAGTGTTCTATTGTTTTGATGTAAACCGCGCTGATGACAAATAGCGCGGTATATAAGAAATGTTAAATAAATAAAATAAATAAATAAACAAACTGAGCACCCTAGGGATGGACCCTAAAGTTACTGCTTGGGTTAGAAATTGGTTGGGTGGGAGGCGACAAAGAGTACAAGTAAATGGAGCTCACTCTGAGGAGAAGGATGTTACCAGTGGTGTGCCCCAGGGATCTGTCCTTGGTCCGATTCTTCTTTTTAACATCTTTGTTAGTGATATAGCGGAAGGGCTGTCGGGTAAGGTTTGCTTCTTTGCGGATGATACCAAAATCTTCAATAGAGTAGACACCCAGGAAGGTGTAGATAACATGAGGAGGGATCTAGCTAAGCTTGAAGAATGGTCTAGAATTTGGCAGCTGGGATTTAATGTTAAAAAATGTAAGGTCATGCATTTGGGCTGCAGCAATCCAAGGGAGCAATATAGTATAGGGGGTGAAGTACTTTTGTCCACTAAAGAAGAGCGGGACCTAGGCGTGGTTGTGTCTGATGATCTTAAAGTAGCTAAACAGGTAGAAAAGGCGACGGCAAAAGCTAGAAGGATGCTTGGGTGCATACGGAGAGGAATGGCTAGCAGAAAAAAGGAGGTGATAATGCCTCTCTATAAGTCTTTGGTGCGACCTCATTTGGAGTATAGTGTGCAATTCTGGAGACCACACCTTCAAAAGAATGTGAACAGGATGGAGTCAGTGCAGAGGGTGGCTACTAAAATGATTAGTGGGCTTCATTATAAAGCATATGAGGACAGACTTAAGGATCTTAATATGTACACCTTAGAGGAAAGGCGGGATAGAGGTGATATGATTGAGATGTTTAAATACCTCCGTGGCATAAATGTTCAGGGAGAGAGCCTCTTTCAATTGAAAGCAAGTTCTGCTACGAGGCGACATGGGATGAGGGTGAAGGGAGATAGATTCAGGAGTGATATGCAGAAATATTTCTTTATGGAAAGAGTAGTGGATCCATGGAATAGTCTCCCAATGGAGGTGGTAGAGATGACAGTAACCGAATTCAAAAAAGCATGGGACAAACACAGAGGATCTCTAAAGGTAAAAAGGGGACTGTTGTAGTTGTTGATATGGAAGGACAGACCAGATAGGCCATGTGGTCTTTTTCTGTCATCATATTTCTATGTTTCTATGTAAGTTTCTGTGCAACAGAAACTGGAACTCCCTGTCACATAGAAATGCATTGGGCTATTTTTTTTAGGAACTACTAGTTCAGTTTGGCCCTTTTTTAGTTTGTCTATTTTTTGTTGTTGGGTTTTCCCGCAAGCTAGGTTTCATCCTATTCTGTTAAATTTCCAGAGAGTGATTTTGCTCCCAGGCAGACATTCTTGATCCTTTTTGTATAATTCTTTCCAACTTCTGTTGGGTTGGAAAGAATGATAATAAAAGTCCTTAGCATTTTTTCTTTGTGTTTTGTACAGAGGATTTGAATTATGAGACGTTTGAATGAAACCTTTAATAAATCGGACCCAGAGATTTTGCTTGTTCAGACTTATGAAATTACTTCAAAGCTTTTTTTTTATATATAAAGGGAATGAAATGGCAACTAAATACTGTGCAAATATGAGACTCCTGATTGTAGTGTTCAGCTTTGTTCTCAGATGCCTTTGATTCTAAGGCAGTGCTCTTCCACAATATGTTGGTATTTGCATCCTGTTGTCCATAGTGGTTCCTCCTGTAAGGTGTAAGAGAGCTCTGTAGAGTCTTTCCTCTGACATCTCTCTCTACAGGGTCAATTTATTAAAGGTGGTTAACATTTACATGCACTCTATAGCTTGCATGTTAAATATTATCATGCTTCAGTAATATGAAGCGCCTTTTGACATAGACATTTCTGGAAAACTGGACCTAGCTGTGCACCTTGCATTGATCCTTTCTGACATATTGGGTTATTGTGGGTTGGAAGATAGAGTTAAAGGTTGGACCTTGAATGGAAGGAGGGGGGAGGCAAGTGCTGGATTGGGAGAGAATAGCCAGTAGTGTATGGTCATTGAATATATTGGACTTGTAAATGGCAAGTGGCAAAATCATGAACACGTGAGGAAAATGCAAAGAGAGAGAGCAAGGTGATGCTGCCTTCTCTCTTATACCTCCCGTAAGTTGCATATGTAGAGCTGTATAAGGCAAATAACAAACTATCATTCTCATATGCAGGGGAAGATTATGCACAAGAAAAGCATATCTTGCACATTGGCGGCATCTGACTTCATGGTTAGTGAGACTGGGCAAAAAGCACAGTTCTTAGTAGTCAGATTGCCAGGCCTGTCTTCCAAAGCAGTGGAGGGTTAACTGACTTGCCCAAGGCCACAAGGAGTGCTAGTGGGAATCAAACCCTGGTCTCTTGGTTATCAAGCCAGTGCTCTAGCTATTAGGCTGTCCTCCACTGTATCCTTATGCCAACTTTTCTTGGGTTCTGCCTTTGTTTGCACATGCAGTACCACATATGGAGAAAGAAGATCAACATTTCTAATAGCGATGCTGTTCTTCTGTTTTTCTCCTTTACTACAATGTCCATTTTGCTTGTATTGAGCTTTTATTAGTCATTTTCTACATGCAGACATGTTGTACCTGTGGAAAATGTTTTATAGAATTACCCACTTTAAAGAATAAGTGTGAACTTTTCATGCTTCTCTTCTTACACAGTTAACTTGTTTGGCCAAAATTTAACAAGTTCCTGAGCCCCTATTTTCCAATGGAGGAATTAGTGGTTAGAGCACTGGCTTGGTAACCAAGAGACCAGGGTTTGATTCCCGCTGGCATTTGTTGTGACCTTGGGCCAGTCACTTAACCCTCCATTTCCTTGGAAGAAAAGCCTGACAATCTACTTCGGGTCATACTGTCAAGAAAACCCAGGAGCTGCTGGGTTGCCAGGAGTTCACATTGACTCAAAGGCACTTTGCATTGTATTTGTTTTCAAATGTAAAGATACATTCATGTATCTCCCAAAGTTTTATCTGGTCAAATCTGAATATTGATCTGAAAGTTCTGAAGTGAGGAACTGGGAAGAAAACTTTTTTCAAAACAGAACTTTGGCTGTAATAATTTAAAAAAGAAAGTAGCTTTTCATTTAATAAAATATACCAGAAGAAAAGTACATTTCTGAATAAGACTACAAAGTCAAAGCAGTGAGGACAAGGAAATTGATTTAAAGAATCAAGGTCTCTAATATTTGTAGGTGAGAAATATGTATTTTGCAGGGTGGGGAATGAATATTTCCTGATGTTTGGATATTTGTGTATGTTGAGGAATTTTTATAGCTTGTAACCTGTTTTTGCTGCTCTGTGACTCTCCCCTCAGCTGGTTCATGTGCCTGCTGTATGTAACAGTATCAAGAGCTTTACAGGGATTTAAAAAGAACACATCTGTTGTTCTCTTCTGATCTAATTCCTTGTTCACTTAATCAGTGACATTTGAACAGACTTATTTGACAATAGTTTCCTCCCTAGTGAGTCTGTGCCTACTTGGAGGTGTGCATTTCTGCTGCTGCACCTTCAGTTCGCTTAGGCCCCTCAAAAAAAACAAACTGCACAATGTCAGTATAGTGCACGTTAAAAACAAATTAATTTGTTTTTAAAAAGTTTGAAATGAACTGAAAATGTCTGACAATGAACTAAAAAGGTTTCCATAGACATGCACCAACATTGTATTCTGTGAGATTTAAGCTCTTCCACAGCCTTTTCCCTTTTTATAAGAGATTCTTTTATTCTGCACAACCGGTTGGACTGCTTGGCCTGCAGCTGCCTGGCCCTTCTTGTCTCACAATTGGACAGTGAAGGCTTATAACTGCCCTCCTTCAGTTTGTTTGTAACCATTTCTGTCTCCAATTTAACCCCCCTTCTATCCCTTCTATCTATTTAACTTTGCCAGTTCCATGTGGCTATTCTTCCTTTTGTGTTCATGATCCAATTTGTAAATGGTTTTATGGTTCCCTTTGTGGTGTTTCTCCTTTTTTTCGTTCTCTGAGACACATTTCCACACTCACACTTTCTCTGCACACCAATAACCCTTTAAAACAAGAAGTTCCATGAAGAGCTAACGGAGCTCAATTTGTACAACACATGTGTACGTGCATCTGTGTGTATGTGTATGTAGAGGTCCCTTAGGTTCTGCATGTCTGAATAGCAGAGACCTCTACTGGTCCTACTAGTGTATGGCAATGTGATCTGTTAATGCCTGTATAATTTTCAAGAACAGGGGCACTATTCTTCCACAGTGACATTGTGCTGGGAGTCGACTTCCACAGGAGGGAAAATTCAACCATATAAAAACCTGTCCCTAAAGCAGTTTTCTGTCTTTGGCTGACCTAGTCATTGTACATCACAATGTTGCTAGACAGCTAAGCTGAAGCACCTTAAAGAGCAGTAGGTTGGAAGGTAACAGAAGTTGCTTAGGCCTCTGCACCCAACATACAGAGTGTCCTATTTATTTTTTATTTATTTATTTATGTTCATTTGGCTATTCTTTTATACCACTCTTCCACAGGTCAGAGCAGTTTACAATTAATAACAACTGTTTTTTACATCATACAGGGTGCAGTACAACGTGGATCATTAAACATGGGGATGAAGTTGCGTTTGCTATGTAGAAGTTGGTTAATATAGCAGCTTAACAATATACAGTTTATGGGTGCATATACAGGGTGGCCCAAAAAGTGAGAACATCTAAGATGGCGACTGGAAATTGTCTAAATAAAGACATTATATAGCTAAAAAAGGTAAATAAGTAAACTATTTAAGCTTTTAATTTACGAGATGTTCTCACTTTTTTTGGGCCACACTGTATAAGTGCATATTTGATCACTTAAATGGGATAAAGTATGGGTTGAAGGGAGAGCTCAACTGTAATCATTCGTAGGTAGTTAGTTCGACTTGTGTGTCCTTGGTTCTTGTATTTAAGTATTGTCTCCATAAAATTCTCTAAACAGGTATGTTTTTTTAATTCTTTACAGAATGTCAAAAAGTCTGTGGTGGTTCGCATCTTCTCTGGGAGGACATTCCATAATCCAGGGGCATTTAAAGAGAAGGCTCTTGAACAAACATATTGATTACTCTTTATTTTTTCTATTGGGACTATTAGCATGTTTTGTGTTGTCATTCTCATCCTTCATTTGTTCCTTGGGTATTGTAGTAGGTGTTTAAGCAACTGGCAGATAAATCATGAGTGATCTTGAATGCAGTCATGATTGCCTTATAATGAAGTCTACTCTTTATGGGAAGCCAATGCAGTTCCTTTAATATTGGAATAATGTGTTCGGATCATGATTTTTCCCAGTATGATTCGTGCTACTGTGTTTTGCTCAATTTGTAATGCCTGTAGTGAATATTTTGGTATTCCCTGTACTATGATGATAACATAGTCAAAGTATGGGAAAATTCTTGCCTGAAGAACTGTTCTGAAGTCTTGAGGATCTAGTAAAGGACGGGGATTTCATAGCGTTCTTATTTTCTTGTAAATTGTTTTAAGTGTTTTGTTGATATGAGAATTAAAGTCTTAAAGAATTAAAGTATGATAATCAAGTAGCACATCTCTTGCTTTATTTGTAAGTCAGCATTTATGACGTTCAGGGAGGGTGGAGGTTTGAAGGCCTCGTTTCTGGTAATGCATAGTACTTCCATCTTTTTGTAGTTTATTGTGAGATGATTGTTCTCTAGCCATTGTGCCACTGCATTGAAACAATTTATGAGATTCATGAAGTGTGGGCACGAGGTGTCAAATCGTGCGTAAAACATAATGTCATCAACATAGATATGGAAATTTACTTCGTGTCATTGAAATACTGCGCACAGGGGTTGAATGTGCAGATTGTGCTGATCCTTGGGGGACCTTCTCTGTTGTGGGTACGGTGCAGAGGTGTTATGGCCTATTTTCATCTGTTGGTCACAGTCTGTCAGATATGAATGGAACCATTTAAGCATTATTTCTTCAAGATCTATTGTTTGCAGGCGTAATAGGAGTCTTATGCTATACTGAGTCGCATGTTGCTTTTATATCCAGGAAAATGTACATGAATCCTTGTATTGGTTTTTGGAATTAAGTGTGTCCATCAGTGATATTAGTAATGTTTCAACACCGTGATTAGGTCTAAATCCATGTTGAGTGTCGAGTGGTGCATGGGTGTCGAACTGTAGTTTCTGTACCATTTTTTTCTATTATTTTTGCTATGAATGGTAAGCTTGATATTGTTTGGTAGGAGGTTGGGTTTTTATTGTCCAATGAAGAGGGGTTTTTTTATATAGGTCTTACTGAGGCCAACTTTAGGCATGGTGGTATATATCTTTGGGTGAGTGATAGTTGTGTTATTTTTGTGATAGTTGGTACTAGTTCCGATCTGGTTATTTTTATCCAGCTTATTGGACAGGGGTCGATTGAGTTAGTTTTTCCAGATGGTAGTTGAAGGGTGGATCTTCGGATGTGTCGACGTTGTGATGCTTTGAGATGCTAGCTGTCTTTGCATGTGGTCAGCCATATGCTCTATAGATAGTGGGCTCTATTCTTTGTTGTGGAGGTAGCACTAGTGATTTAACTATGTTGAATAGTTCCCTTCGTCTATTGAGTGAGGTCATTATTAGTTTTGTGCGGTAATTTCTTTTTGTTTGTGTCTGTCACGTTTCGATATTCATTTAGTTTCTGCATTAGAGGTTTCTTTCTATTGTGAGTTTTGATTTCCTCCACCTGCATTCTGTCTTTCTCAGTTTTTGTTTTATCTCTTTAGTGTCGAGGTATACCATAGTGCTGTTATCTCCAGGAACAAGCAGGAATGTTGTTTTCACATATGGATGACATCTGTATTGATGGAGCCCACATGGGAACACTCCCCAGCATCCAATAGGAAAGCCTTTGGGAGCACTTCACTGTACTTGCATGGCTACCTTCCTGTCTCCAGTTCTTCATTTTCCATGGAGCCAGCAGGGAGCAAATCCTGTCTCTGCAGAAAATTCTCTTTTGTTTTTTGTGACCTTCCCTTCGACACCAGCACAGTCTTGATATCACCAGTTACCTTATTCTTTCTTTTATTCTTTATTTTACTAGTTAAAAAAGAAAACAAAAAAAACTTCAGGCGTATCGACACCATCTTAGGCCTTGCGCCTACCATTCTGTCCACCGACTGTATGGAGAAACCGTCTAGCGATTTCAAAAAATATTCCAAATGTGGCAGTACCATTTTGACAACTGACGCACATGTGACTGGATCTTGAAATGCTTCGGGCCTGACCACCAGCCAACAGAATATTCCCTTTGTAAAAAAGATGACAGAGGCCTGCAGAATTGGGCCTCTAAATATGGAATTTGCTTCAGACGTGGTATCTTTTGTCATCAATGTCATCGAGAGCCTCGTCGTCCTCCCATGGATCTCAAGTATCGAAACTGTCCAAGCACAAGCCTTCATCAAAGACAAAATTCCTCCAGAATTTGATCTCGTTCCCAGCATCGAGATGCCTCGGTATTGTTCTGGAGGTGGATCGGCCTGCCAAACAGCTTTGGCGGGAAGACCTGCCCTCTAAAACCATCGAGGGGCCACAGGATGCTCCTGAGGCCTTGGCTCAGGAGAGCTACTGGTGCCATGCTGTGAGTCAATGGTGCAAGTATCCATTACTGATACCCAAGCATCGGCAACCTCGATAGACCAGCATATACTGGCCATCGAGTGGAGCTTGCAAACTCTATTGGCAGCCTTGGTTCCCATAAAACCTTTGCCCTCAGCCACCAGACCGTCCATACCGCTACCGGCACAGACATCGGCACCGTGGCATGGTGCATCGGGATACATGGTACTGTCATCACTGCCACCCATGCCTTCCCTCGAGTCTATCACCAATACCAGGACTTGACCCAAACGGTTCCCCGAGTCTGATACTGATGCCCATCGGTATCAGTGACTGATAGAAGGTGAACACTGCCCCTGCCGATACTTTGAGTCCTCCGATTTTGATCCCCTGTTTCGGATGAGGATTCACTTGTCTTCCAGGGCCTCAGAGGCCTGCCTTTGGAGCCCTTCCTGCCTCCGGAGCCCTTCCTGCCTCCGGAGCCCTTCCTGCCTCCGGAGCCCTTCCTGCCTCCAGAATGACACATGTCGGCTCCTGAGGACATGTCCTTCAGGAAGTCATTTGAGACCTAGCTACGGGTCTCTCCATAACCGTGACATCTGAGAGAGAGCCCAGGGCAGAGGAATTAGAGAACCTCCCTCCAATACCCAACAGCTCCCAAGGAGACGGCCAGCCTGCCGGTGTACCGCATTCTCCATGATCTGATGCTCCGGATGTGGGAGACTCCCCTTGCCTAATACTTGATACCTCGATACATTGTATCAAGTACCAGAGTGTCCCGGCTTCCAAAAGCCACAGCTTCCTCACCATTCAATGGTGGTGGAATTGGCAATACACTGAATTAAGAGTTCCGAAACTCCCTTTCTCTAACCCATAGGGTAGGGAATCGAGAACCCTCAATGCCTTTGGGCATCAATGTTTCCAGGCTTCCATGCTTTCAGCCAGGATTAACTCCTATATACTCTAAATGGGTATGTTCCTCAAGGAGATTATCAGGGACCTCGAGGCCAAGGCCCCTCTTCTCCCAGATGATAAGAGAGAAGACTATCTTGCTCTAGTCAAACATACCCAAAATGTATCAAAGTTTGTTAATAGAGCAGCCTTCAATGCATTTGAATGCCCAAGCAGAGCAACAGCAGTATGCATCGGTGCACGCAGGATTGCATGGCTTCAGGCCTCAGATCTTGAATAGTGGGTTCAAGATAAGCTGAGCAACATACCATGCACAGGAGAAAACCTCTTTGGCAAAGAATGGCAGGCTAAGGCTCCTCAGAGTCAGAGAATACCACTCTAAACAGGCTATCTAGAACAACAGCTAATCCTGATAGAAAAAAAAGACAGCTGCAAAGAATGATTTCTTCAGTAAGAAGAAGAAATTCTACTCTTATCCTCCTGCTTCTCAGTACCAGGCTCAAGGCCCTCAGTAAAGGCAGCAGTCTCCTAAGCAACAAAAGAAGTCACAGGTTGCTAAATCTCAACCAATTCTGCCGCCACAGTCTGTGCCTGGTTTTTGACTTTTTTCTAGAGAACATTGCCACCCTGCCTCTGGAGGACCCTCACCCCCTCCACATAGCAGGCAGACTGTGCCATTATGCCCACAGATGGCACCTTATCGCCTCAGAGCAGTGGACTCTAACCATAGTTTGGGAGGGGTACAGACTTCATCTGCAAACTCTGCCCTCCTCGACTCTCTCGTAGGAGAATATCACACGCAACCCCCACTCACTGCTCTCCTACAGGAAGACGTCTCTTTTTTCTATCCCAGAGGCGCCATAAAAGATGTCCCGATTATCCCAACAGGGAATGGGATTCTACTCTGCGTACTTTCTCATACCAAAGAAGGCCAGAGGGTACAGGCCTCTCCTGGACCTCAGAAACCGCAACAAGTTTCTAGCCGCCAGAAGTTCAGAATGATCTCTCTAGGGCAGAGGTTCCCAACGTTGGTCCTCGGGGAGCCCCAGGCCAGTCGGGTTTTCAGAGTACCCACAATGACTATGCATGAGATAGATCTGCATGCATTGCTTCCATTGTATGCAGATCTATCTCATGCATATTCATTGTGGGTACTCTGAAAACCTGACTGGCCTGGGGTTCCCCGAGGACCGACGTTGGGAACCTCTGCTCTAGGGGCTCTTCCCCATGTCCAGAGTCAGGACTGGCTCTGTTCTCTAGATCTAAAAGAAGAGTACACACATATCCTCATTCATCCAGTACACAGGAAATATCTATGCTTTATCTTTCAAGGGAGATGACATCAGTACAAGGTCCTTCCTTTCAGACTCACTTCTGCCCCAAGAGCCGTCACAAAGTGCATGGCGGTCATAGCCGCATATCTAAGAACTCTGGGGATATTTGCCTTCCTTTACTTAGATAACTGGCTTGTAAGAGCAGACACCTCCCAAGAGGTTCAGCTTTCCTTGCATCATACCATCACAGTACTATAACACTTGGGATTTGTCATCAACTTTTCAAAATCCCACCTTGCTCCAACTCGGACTAGAGTTCATCAGAGCTTTACTGGACACACAACAGTCCAGGGCATTTCTGCCCCAAAGCCGTTATTTATTTAGCTGTGCTTATGTACCGCTTTTCACTGGGTCAAAACAGTTTACAGATATATGCTAACAGGCACTTT
Source organism: Ichthyophis bannanicus (assembly GCA_033557465.1). Lineage (NCBI taxonomy): Eukaryota > Metazoa > Chordata > Amphibia > Gymnophiona > Ichthyophiidae > Ichthyophis > Ichthyophis bannanicus. Next base: position 787,027,333 of record CM066034.1, on the reverse strand, counting down.
TTATTCCCTTGTCCCCAAAGGGCTCACAGTCTAAGTGTACCAGAGGCAATGGAGGGTTAAGTGGCTTGCCCAAGGCCACAAGGAGTGGCCATGGGACTAGAGACCCCAGTCCCTCTGACCTGAGGTTACTTGTCCCTACGTGGGAATTGAACTCCTGTCCTCCAGCCTGAGGTAACCTGTCCCAACCACTGAGACACTCCTCCGTTATTCCAGTCTCATTGAGTTAGTGTCCCAAGTTCTACTCAGAGACCATATGACTGCCCGAGAAATGCTGCAGCTTCTGGGGCACATGGCCTCAATGGTACATGTCATCCTATATGCCTGTCTTCATATGCAGACAGCTCAGTGGACTCTTTGTCTCCCAATGGACACAGGCCTCAGACCACTTCAGGGACAGGAACCAAGTCGCTGTGCCTCTCACCACATCCCTTCCAATGGTGGTCTTCCCCAGAAAATCTCCTCATCTGGTCACCTTTTCAGATGCCTCCATATGAATGCACCCTGATGATGGATGCCTCCAAACTGTGTTGGGGAGCTCCTTTGGGCACTCTCTCTACACAAGATCTCTGGACAGTGCAGGAGTCACAGCTCCAGATCAATCTCCTGGAGCTTCGTGCTATCTCAAATGCCCTCGGGGCACAAAGGGTCCTAGTCAGGACAGACAATCAGATGGCCATGTTCTATGTGAACAAACAGGGCAGAACAGACTCTTGGCCCCTCTGCGAGGAGGCTCTCCATCTGTGGTCCTTTGCCATTTCTCATCAAATATACCTCCAAGTGGTGTATCTCCCAGGGGAACTCAATGTCTTGGCAGACCTTCTTCCCCACGAATGGTCTTTTCATCCGGACACAATGACCTACATCTTCCAGATCTGGGGAACTCCAGACATATAGATCTGTTTGCCACTCCACAGAATACCAAGCGTCTCCATTTCTGCACCAGGAATCCAACATCCAGCAACTAGCAGGTGGATGCTTTCCACCTGCATTGGGGTCAGGGTCTCTTTTATGCTTTCCCTCCCATACTCCTCATTCCCAAGACACTTTTCAAGCTACAAGCCAACAAGTGCTCCATGATTCTCATAGCCCCTCACTGGCCATGTCAACCGTGGTTCCCTCTGCTGCTACATCTGACTTGGACTCAGCCTCTATGATTGGGATCTGCGTCCGATCTTCTCTCCAGGAAGAAGGGACACTGCTTCATCCGAATTTACAGTCTCTCCGTCCCACAGCTTGGCTGTCGAGAGCATAGCATTGCAAGACTTTAACCTTATACAAGAGGTTAAGAAGATCCTTTTGACTTCCAGGAAGCCATCCACCGGGCAATTTTATGCCTTCAAGTGGTGTAGATTCTCTGTCTGGTGTTCCCAGAAGGATCTCAATCCCTTCTGTGCTCCTGTGGAGGCAGTCCTCCAGTATCTCCTCCACCTGTCCTCAACAGGTCTCAAGACCAACTCGGTGAAAGTTCACCTCAGTGCCATTGCAGCCTTTCATCTATTCGATGGACAGCCCATCGCCTCACAACTGCTAGAAGCGTGCTTTATGAAATGGCTTCTACTGACCAAGCCACCCATAAAGCCACCTTCAGTGGCTTGGGATCTCAATGTTGTTCTAGCACAGCTTCTTAAGCTGCCCTTTGAACCATTGGCCATGACCTCACTAAAATTCCTCTCTTGGGAGGTCATCTTCCTTATTGCCCTCACTTCAGCTAGACACATTAGTGAGCTTCAGGCTTTGGTGGTAGACCCACCCTATATCATGTTTCGCCGTGACAAGGTCACCCTTAGGACTCACCCGCATTTCATGCCAAAGGTGGTGTCTCCTTTTCATTTGAATCGGTCCATTTACCTTCTTGTATTCTTTCCTAGACCGTATAAGTCTAGAGCAGAAGCAACCCTGCATACTCTTGACTGCGTGTGTTGGCTTTTTATCTCCAGAGAACTTGCGATCACCGTAAAGCCTCACAGTTGTTCATTTCCTTTGACCCTAGTCACCTGGGTCTCCCGGTATCTAAACGTACGCTATCCAGATGGATAGTGGACTGTATTTCATTTGCTTATGACAAAGCAGGACTCTCCATGGAAGGGCATGTCACTGCTCATAATATTTGTGCCATGGCTACCTCAATGGCAGACCTATGCTCTGTAGCCATTGACGAAGTGTGCAAGCCAGCAACTTGGTCTTCTGTCCATACTTTTGCTGCCCATTATTGTCTGGACAAGGACTCCCGCTGGGATGCCATGTTTGGTCAAGCTGTTCTACAGCACCTCTTTCAGACTTAGGGGCAACTCCTACCCTCTGTCCCGGACTTTGACGATATCAGACATCCATGAGGGATCCATGACCTCTTGAGGCCTACTCAAAGGCGAACCTCCACCGGTTCTGAGGTCACTTCATCTGGGAGCTAGGGAGTCCCATATGTGAAAACTACATTCCTGCTTGTTCCTGGAGATAGCGTAGTTACTCACCTGTAACAGGTGATCTCCAGAAACAGCAGGAATTTAGTCTTCACAACCTGCCCTCCTCCCCTAGGAGTTGTAGGGTTTTCTTACACTTTTTTTTTTTTCCTCAGCTACAAATTCAACTGAAGAGAGGGAGTTGGGAAGGTGGGAGAGCAGCCACACAGGTGCAGTGGAGTGCTCCCAAAAGCTTTCCTCTTAAACGCTGGCGAGTGTTCCCGCACAGGCACAGTCTGTACCGACATTGCCCATATGTGGAGACTAAATTCCTGCTATGTTTTCCCTTCTCTTTTTGTTGGTCTTTGATGTGGAGCTGTGGCTGCTGCATTGATGGTTCCATTCCATTTATTTAAAAGTATGTCCAGATTGTCTGTGTTTGTATTAATTTTAGGAGAGATTTCTTCTATAAATGTGTTCTTGTCAAAGTGTCTGTATCTACAATATGTTGTCTGTTTGCGTTTAGTGCTGCTATGGTCATCCTCCATTGGAATTATGAAGTCTATTAATGCACTGTCAGCCCAGGGAACATCGGTCAGATGGAATGTTACACTGTTTCTTAGTTCTGTCATTCTTTTAGGTATTAGATCAAGTATGACACCTTTTTCATGTGAGAGGGGGGTGTGGTGTCTATAATCTGTGAGTATCCTAATGAAGTCATCGCTTCCATGAATGCTGTGGTATCCTTTGCAGCTGCTAATGCAAGGTTAAAGTCTTGAAAACTACAGGCCGGTTAGTTTAACTTCGGTGGTGAGTAAATTAATGGAAACGCTGTTGAAAGAGAAAATAGTGAGGTTTCTGGAGTCCAGCGGATTACAGGATCCGAGGCAGCATGGATTCACCAGAGGCAGGTCTTGTCAGACAAATCTGATTGATTTCTTTGACTGGGTGACCAGGGAGTTGGACCGAGGGAGAGCTCTAGATGTGGTGTATTTAGATTTCAGTAAAGCCTTTGACACTGTTCCTCACGGGCGACTTATAAACAAACTGAGCACCCTAGGGATGGACCCTAAAGTTACTGCTTGGGTTAGAAATTGGTTGGGTGGGAGGCGACAAAGAGTACAAGTAAATGGAGCTCACTCTGAGGAGAAGGATGTTACCAGTGGTGTGCCCCAGGGATCTGTCCTTGGTCCGATTCTTTTTAACATCTTTGTTAGTGATATAGCGGAAGGGCTGTCTGGTAAGGTTTGCCTTTTTGCGGATGATACCAAAATCTGCAATAAAGTAGACACCCAGGAAGGTGTAGATAACATGAGGAGGGATCTAGCTAAGCTTGAAGAATGGTCTAGAATTTGGCAGCTGGGATTTAATGTTAAAAAATGTAAGGTCATGCATTTGGGCTGCAGCAATCCAAGGGAGCAATACAGCATAGGAGGTGAAGTACTTTTGTCCACTAAAGAAGAGCGGGACCTAGGCGTAGTTGTGTCCGATGATCTTAAAGTAGCTAAACAGGTAGAAAAGGCGACGGCAAAAGCTAGAAGGATGCTTGGGTGCATACGGAGAGGAATGGCTAGCAGAAAAAAGGAGGTGATAATGCCTCTGTATAAGTCTTTGGTGCGACCTCATTTGGAGTATGGTGTGCAATTCTGGAGACCGCACCTTCAAAAGGATGTGAACAGGATGGAGTCAGTGCAGAGGGTTGCTACTAAGATGATTAGTAGTCTTCATTATAAAGCATATGAGGACAGACTTAAGGATCTTAATATGTACACCTTAGAGGAAAGGCGGGATAGAGGTGATATGATTGAGATGTTTAAATACCTCCGTGGCATAAATGTTCAGGGAGAGAGCCTCTTTCAATTGAAAGCAAGTTCTGCGACGAGGGGACATGGGATGAGGGTGAAGGGAGATAGATTCAGGAGTGATATGCGGAAATATTTCTTTACGGAAAGAGTAGTGGATCCGTGGAATAGTCTCCCAGTGGAGGTGGTAGAGATGAGGACAGTAACTGAATTCAAAAAAGCATGGGACCAACACAGAGGATCTCTAAAGGTAAAAAGTGGACTGTTGAGGATTGAGGAGAGGTCAGTGTTTGATGATGGTGCTCTATATGCCAGCCATTTCTTTTTCTTTTTTTAGTGCCGTCAAGTCGGTGTTGACTCCTGATGACCCAGCTGTCTCTGGGTTTTCTTGGCAATGTATCACTGGAAGTAGATTGTCAGACCTTTTCTTCCGAAGAAATGGAGGGTAAAGTGACTTGCCCAAGGTCACAAGGAGTGCTAGTGGAAATCAAACCCTTGATCATCTTCTGGGTACTAGGCAGTTGCTCTAAACACTAGGTTACTCCTCCACAATATACTAGGCATATAGTTTTTTATTTGTTTGGCTATAGTTAGGAGGTACAGAATGCCTTCTGTGGACCCAGTTTGTGCACTGTTGAAGTTAAATCACTTTTTGTTAATATTATCACTCCCCCTCCTCTCTCATCACTTCTAGGGCAGCTAAAGATGTCGAAACTACTTGGTTTTAGTTGGTTCATGAGGACAGGGTCATTCTGTTAGCCATGACTCTGTTATGGCTAAAATATCTAGGGAGTGTTGTTCATGTAATCCCGGATTATAGGAATATTTATTCCAAACTGATCTCACATTAATCAGAGCACAGTTTATCCTCTGATTTGTTTTGGGGTTTTTTCAGTTTTTATATCCTGTATTAGTAGGTTGGATATGGATCAGGGGTTGTGGTAGTCTTATTTTTTTTCATTTGAGACCGTAGCTTTGGATAATTGGGATTTATCTTGTAGAAGGTGTGTAATAATATAATCAGTATAATCATGCTTAAGGCTGGAAGGTTAGAGTATTATAGTAGGAGCATTTTGGAGGGCTAATATGATTGTTCGAAATTTCCACTAAAAAGTGTGAAAGAACCATCTAAAGTTACTATCCTCTTACCTCAGCCTGTTTTTGGGGACTCCACGGTTGTCCAGCAGTCTGGCAAAGGGAATTAGGGGTTTGTGGATCAAATGTGCAGGTCTTGCTCCTTTTCAGACTGTCTCACACTGCACTGATGATGGGTTTCGGCAATAGAAGATTATGGTGTGTCGTAGGTGGTGTTGACATGAGGCGATGGGTGCGATTTCAGCACATTTGGGCCGAGCCACTCTGAGGCCACTCTAAGGGCCCTGCCTAAGGGCCCTTTGGTGAGGCCCTTAAGTTCAAGTGTGCCTAGAGCTGCCCTTTAAAATGCTGGAAGCCCGACTTGATGATGCGGCTGCAGGGGGAGGGGCTTACCTCCTACATTTCCTGCAACCGGCAGAGAGTTCGGGCCTCATTGGTTCGGGGGGTGATCCTTGTCCTCCTGCGGTGATGGTGGTGCGGTGTCCTGCTGCTGTCCTGCAGGATTGGCTGCCGGATTGGTGACTGAAGATGCTGTCTCTTGGCTAGAGCTGCCCTTTAAAGCGCTGGAAGCCTGGCTTGATGATGCGGTTCAGTACACATGACCAGCATGTCCCCTGCTCTGGAGGAGAGGAGTTAACTAGAGCAAGTAAGGTGAGTTGGAGTACAAAAACTATACCTCAAGGGAGCCACTGATCAAACAAAAGAGGATAAGATCCTGTGGACATTCCTAAAACCAAGAGACACCAGAGCTAGTAGCTACTACCTACTCTGGGGGACTGCATATTCAGCAGACTCCAGCTCACAAGGTTTCTGAAGGAAGTTAGTGCAGCAGAGAGGTTTCCCAACTCTGGGATAGCCATAGAGTGAGGAGAGAGACTGTAACTGTGTGTAGTATGGCTTTGTCTCTGCCATTGCTTTGTTTTTTGCTCTACTGTAACTGTAAGTGACCCTTAAGTTTAAATAAACCTTGAATGGCATGGGACAGACACTGTGGAGCCCTTTATAGCAACAGGATATAATCAAAATAAACTTGACTATCTAATTTCTCAACAAACAGGGTTACCCCTAAACAAAGACATGGAGAGGGGTGACCATTCATGGAGCGGCAGGTGCACCTACTATTGCCACCTTACTGGGCAGACTAGATGGACCATACTGGTCTATCTCCAGGAACAAGCAGGAATAAGTCATCACATATGGGTACGTCGGTACCGACGGAGCCCGCGCGGGAAAGCTCCCCAGCTTTTCAGATTAAAAGCTTTTGGGGCCTCCCACTGCACATGCGCGCTGCCTTCCCGCCTTCCTGACCAGCTCTCGTCAGTTTCTTTTTTTCCGCGGAGCCAGCAGGTCGTGTTCCTGTCACCGCTGAAGAAATTGTTAATTTTATTGTTTTCTTTAGACCGCGTACCTGCCTTCCCCATTCTGAAACCGGTACTGCCGGTCTCTCTTTCTTTCTTTTGAAAAAAAAAAAATATATATTTTTCTTTTCTTCAGCACAGCTTGGTACTTTGTTAGGCCTTCAGGCCTACACAAATTCTCCTCATGGAGAAGCCAGTTCCTGGTTTTAAAAAGTGTACCAAGTGCAGTGCTGTCATTCCTCTTACAGACACCCATGAATGGTGTCTTAAATGTTTAGGACCTGACCATTCCATACCGGACTGCCTATCCTGTTCCCAGATGTCGAAACGTGGATTGCAGAACCGGGCCAACAAGTTCCATGTGCTGTTTCCTTCAGAAGCATCACAGTCATCCAGGTCTTCCTCTCCGGATGGATCTCAGGTAACCAAAACTCCAGTGGGCAAATCCTCTAAAAGCAAATCTCTTTCTAAAGATCGAGAGGCTCTCAATTCTGAGTTCGAGGATTCTGCCCAGGCCAAAAAACCCCGGCGGGAGGTTCCGGCCTCCAAAGCAATCATGGGGTCACAGGTTGACATCGATGGCGCGGCCTCGACAGATCACCTGTTGTACTGCTCTGGGGTACCGGCCCATACCGGTACCGACATCCAGGCAGCAGTGGCGTCTATGGGCAATACTGTCCAAGTCATGCAGCAGGCCATTCTGGCTTTTATTAATGCTGCTACGCCCTCGGTACCGCAGCCAGGGTACCGGGTCCGGTTCCGGTAATGGCTTCCATACCGGAACCGAGGCCATCGTCTTCCAAACGCAGATCGGTTCTGCATGCCAGATCCGGGCTTTTGCCCAGTACCGATCCCATACCCGGTACGCCCGATGTCGATACCGAACGGTATGCGTATCGTGCGTTGGAAGCACATAGAGGATACTCTGCTTCTTCAGAGGATTTTAACTCCTCTGATGATTCTGATGAGTTCTCCCTTGATCTTCCTGAGGAGCCTTCTTCTCCTAACAGGAGAATGTCTCCACCAGAGGATTTGTCCTTTCAGGACTTCATCATAGAAATGGCTAAAGGTCTTTCTATTGCTTCATCCTCTGAAAAGGAACCCAGATCAAAGAAACTGGATATTTTAGGATACTCTAAGTCTCCTAAAGAGGCAGTCACCCTGCCTATCCATGAAATCCTTCAAGAACACTTGATGGACTTATGGGAGGCTCCTCTAACATTGTCTCCTTCTTCTTGCAGGTTGGACACCATGTACCGTGTCCCCCCTTCTCCTGGTTTCCAAAAAACCCAGTTGCCTCACCATTCTATTGTGGTGAAGTCTGCAATGAAGAAGATAAAGAGTACCAAAAGGCACTCTTCTACTCCTCCAGGGCGAGAATGTAAGACTCCAGACTCTTTTGGCAGGAAAGTTTTCCAGGCTACTATGCTTATAGCCAGGATTAATTCCTATAGTCTTTACATGGGCATGTTTCTCAGTGAAATCGCTCTAAAAGTTCAGCATTTTGCCCCCTTTATCCCTGAGGATAAGAGGGAGCAGTTCATTTCCTTAGTGAAACACCTTTTGGATATTTCAAAGTTCTCCAACAGGGCAGCTTTTGATTCCTTTGAGGGTGCTGGTAGGGCTTCGGGCATTGCTATAGCAGCCCGACGTCTTGCTTGGCTCCAGGCTTCTGATCTAGAACCTTGGGTCCTAGATGGCTTACGAAATCTGCCCTGTACAGGTGAGAACTTGTTTGGTGAAGAGTGGCAAATTAAGGCCACTCAAATGGATGCAGAAAATGCCACCTTAGATAGACTTTCTATGTCTACCTCCACTCCTGCCAAGAAGAAGTCTTTTAAGAGGCCTTATTATAAGAAGTCCAGATTTTCCACAAATACTGGCCAACAATCCTCTCAGCCTCGTTTTGCTGCTAAACGTCAGCAACCTAAACAGGCAAGGTCAAAGCCTGCGGCGTCTGCTACGCCTCAGCAGGCTCCACCCCCTCAGGGGTTTTGACTTGCCCCTAGAGAACTTAACTTTTCTGGCTCTAGAACAACCAGAGCCCCTCACCATACCCGGAAGGTTAGCTCACTTTGCTCCCAGATGGGAGCAAATTACATCAGAGCAATGGACCCTCTCTATCATCAGAGAGGGTTACAAACTCCATTTTTCCGACCTTCCTCCTTATACTATGGTGAGGCAGTTCAATTCTCCCCCATCTCTCCTGGCCCTCTTGGGTCAGGAAGTCTCCTCCCTCCTTGCCCAGGGGGCAATAGAGGAGGTCCCTCTTCTTCAACAGGGGACGGGATTCTACTCCCCTTATTTTCTAATACCAAAGAAGACAGAGGGCTTCAGACCAATTCTGGATCTGAGAGAATTGAACAAATTTCTTTTCAAGGAGAAATTCAAAATGCTTTCTCTGGGCATTCTCCTTCCATACCTTCAGAGTCAGGATTGGCTTTGTTCTCTAGACCTAAAGGATGCGTATACACACATACTCATCCACCCATCCCACAGAAAATACCTTCGATTTCTGTTTCAGGGAAAACATTTCCAGTACAGAGTACTCCCCTTCGGTCTAGCCTCTGCTCCAAGAGTGTTCACCAAATGCATGGCAGTCGTAGCTGCCTTTCTAAGAGGCCTGGGAATTTTCATATTCCCATACCTGGACGACTGGCTCATCCGAGCTCCCTCTCAGTCCCAGGCCCAAATTTCCCTGGACCGCACAAGGCGTCTTCTGCAGTATCTAGGACTGGTAGTAAACCTTCCCAAGTCTCAACTAATCCCTACTCAGTCTCTCGAGTTCATAGGGGCCCAGTTAGACGCCATCACTGCAAGGGCCTACCTGCCTCAGGTCAGGGCCCAACGCCTGCTGAGTTTGGCCTCCCAAGCTCAGTCCAGCAGTCATTTGACAGCCCGGGAAATGCTGCGACTTCTGGGCCACATGGCCTCCACGGTACATGTGGTGCCCTACGCTCGTCTGCATATGAGAGCAGCTCAATGGACCTTGGCCACCCAGTGGACTCAAGCATCTGGAGCGCTCTCCGACCAAATACTCACCTCAAGCCGTCTATTTTGGTCCCTCCAATGGTGGACATCCACCAACAATCTGTTGTTGGGGGCCCCCTTCCAACCTTTGTTGCCCCAAGCAACCCTCACAACAGATGCCTCCCAGACAGGGTGGGGAGCTCATCTTCAGAACCTCTCCACTCAGGGCACTTGGTCTCCACAGGAGGCCACCCTTCATATCAACCTCCTGGAACTGCGAGCAATTTACCTTGCCCTCAAGGTCTTCTATACCCTCCTTGTCAACCTGACTGTCCTAGTTCAGACAGACAATCAGGTATCCATGTTCTATATAAACAAACAAGGAGGGACAGGCTCTCTGTCGCTTTGCAACGAAGCTCTCAGATTATGGGCCTTCGCCAGAGAGCATCAAATTCACCTTCTTGCAGTGTATCTTCCAGGAGTTCAAAACTCTCGTGCAGACAGACTCAGTCGAGTTCTGCTTCCACACGAATGGTCCCTACATATGGACCAGATACGCAGAATATTTCAGGAATGGGGGACCCCGGACATAGACCTCTTTGCAAGTCCGTGGAATGCCAAACTTCCCCGGTTCTGTTCCAGAACTCAGTGTCAGGGAGCTCAGGCCCATGATGCCTTCCTCCTGCATTGGGGTCAGGAATTCCTCTATGCCTTTCCACCCATTCCTCTAATATCCAAGACTCTGTTCAAGCTCCAGAGGGATCACGGGACTATGATCCTCATAGCTCCCCGCTGGCCACGCCAGGTGTGGTTCCCTCTACTTCTGCATCTCTCCCAGGGATCCTCCCTGGACCTGGGAGCTGCGCCAGACCTTCTGTCTCAGGAGGAGGGGACTTTGTGGCACCCAAACCCCAAATCCCTACATCTCAGAGCTTGGTTACTGAAGGCCTAAGTCTTCAAGACTTTAATCTTTCTCAACCTGTGACAGATATCCTTCATGCCTCTAGGAAACCTTCCACGAGGCGTTCTTATGCTTTCAAATGGAAACGTTTTTCCATTTGGTGTGCTCAGCAGGGTCTTGACCCTCTAGCACTTCCTTTGAATTCCCTCTTGGGCTATCTCCTGCATCTTTCAAATGCAGGCCTTAAGACGAATTCAGTAAGGGTCCATTTGAGTGCTATTGCAGCATCCTTAAAACCTATAAATGGACAACCTGTCTCCTCTCATCCTCTTGTTGCACGTTTCATGAGAGGCCTGACTCTAACTAAACCTCCCATCCGACCTCCTCCGGTAGCATGGGATTTGAACCTAGTTCTAGGTCAGCTTATGAAGCCACCTTTTGAGCCTTTGGACTCTACCTCCTTCAAATTTCTTTCCTGGAAGGTTGTTTTCCTTATTGCAGTCACTTCGGCTCACCGCATCAGTGAACTGCAGGCTTTAGTGGCTCATCCACCTTATACTAGGTTTCATCATGATAAGGTGGTCCTTAGGACGAATCCCCACTTTATGCCCAAAGTGGTCTCGCCTTTTCATCTTAATCAAGAGGTATATCTACCTGTCTTTTTCCCGGCTCCTCATGCATCCAGTGCAGAGAGGAACCTTCATACTCTGGATTGTAAAAGAGCTCTTGCCTTTTACCTCAACAGGACTCAACCACATCGAAAGTCTTCCCAACTTTTCGTGGCTTTTGATCCTTCTCATTTGGGACTTCCAGTCACCAAGCGTACACTTTCCAATTGGATCGCTCAGTGTATTTCTTTTGCTTACCAGAGTAAGAACATTTCTCTGGAGGGCCATGTCACAGCTCACAATGTGAGAGCCATGGCCACTTCTATGGCTCATCTTCACTCTGTGTCCATAGATCAGATCTGTCGAGCAGCCACTTGGGCCTCGGTTCATACCTTCACAGCCCATTACTTCTTGGACAAGGACTCCCGCCGGGATGCCTTGTTTGGTCAGGCTGTCCTCAAACACCTGTTCCATACTTAAACAACTCCTGCCCACCTTCCCTGGATGGATGCCTGAGATCCATGCGAAGATGGTTTACCCTTGGAGGGGGATCTCCCAGGCATCTTAGCTAGGGAGTCCCCATATGTGATGACTTATTCCTGCTTGTTCCTGGAGATAGCACAGTTACTTACCTGTAACAGGTGATCTCTGGGAACAGCAGGAATTAGTCATCACAACCCACCCACCTCCCCTAGGAGTTGTATCTCTATCTATCTATCTTCCTGTCCTCTCTCTCTATTGTCTCAGCTTTAAACTCGAACTGACGAGAGCTGGTCAGGAAGGCGGGAAGGCAGCGCGCATGTGCAGTGGGAGGCCCCAAAAGCTTTTAATCTGAAAAGCTGGGGAGCTTTCCCGCGCGGGCTCCGTCGGTACTGACGTACCCATATGTGATGACTAATTCCTGCTGTTCCCAGAGATCACCTGTTACAGGTAAGTAACTGTGCTTTATCTGCCATCGTTTACTATGTTACTATGATTCAGAACACCAAAATCTGGCCTGTGCTTTGTTACTGAGCGAGGGGTGATTGGAATGAGTGAAGATGCCAAAGGCTTCCCAGTGTATGCTGGCCCTGTACCAGGAGCCCTAATAATTCCTGAGAGCTAAGTCTGCAAAGAAAGCAGTGGCTCTTGGAAATTGTTCTCCCAATATGCTATATAGTGAACATAAGAAATGCTATAATGGGTCAAATGAAAGCTCCATCAAGCCTTGTGTATCCAGCCACTGTTTGTGATTGCCAGACTGAGAGGGGTTATATGTGGATTCCAAAACAATATCCCCTGGCAGGATCCTCTTGGACTACCTGACTTGTCTTGGAAATATGGTGTGGATAGGACACTGAGCACAGCAGTTATTGGGTAGTGGGTGGTTTTCAGTCAAAGAAATCTCTTAAATGGAATGGGCTGAAGCCTTCTGTGCATACAACAGACATGCGAGATCAAAATGAACTCTGGACTAAATAAACTGTGTTCTAAAATGTTAACCATTAACTTTCAAAAAATAGTCACTGCTTCTTGTAGGAGCCTATATTTAGGTACAGTTTCAGCTAAGTTTAGTACACCGTGGGGATAACGTTTTGACCATGGTGCCTATTTTATATTTGTGCCTTTTATAAAATGAATTCACATTATTGTCGGCACACATACTTGTATTCATGAATTTTAGAAAAATTCCTTTTCTGTATGTAAAAAAAAAAAAGACTTCACTGGTGAAAAAGCTTTCTAAAATGACCTCTAAGGTTTTTTGGTTGAAAATGTACTGTAAATTTGGCACTTGGTGTCTAACTTTTTTTCTCTCTTCCTTAATGTCCCTGGAGGAACTAGTACCCCTGTGGATTCTGGAAGAGGTAGAGAGTTTGGGGATAAGATTTGATTCACAATTGTCTATACATTTCCAGATTGGATTGTTAGTTAAGGTAGGACATAACTTTGTATGCTTCATCAATTGAAGCCTTGCTTAAAATAGGATAGACTAGTAATTCTAGATTTTCATATGTTGAAATCTAGTCTATCCTATGTTGAAATCATCAATGTTGTCTCCCCGGTGATGGCCCCGCTCTAAACTTAAATTCCCCCCACCCTTTTATATGTAATGCTGCTTTGACCCGGTGAAAAGCGGGATATAAATACAGCTAAATAAATAAATAAATAAATAAATACTGCCATGTCAGTCACCAGTAGACTTGGCTATGGGAACACTCTATCTCCAGGAACAAGCAGGAATGAGTCTTCACATATGGGTACGTCGGTACCGACGGAGCCTGCACGGGAATGCTCCCCAGCATCCAATCAGAAAGCTTTTGGGAGCATCCCTCGCGCCTGCGCACTGCTTTCCCGCCTTCTCCACTGCCTCTCCTAGTTTTCGTTTTTCTGCGGAGCCGGCAGGACGTCCTCCTGTCACCGCAGAAACTTTCTTCTTCCAATTCTTTATTTCTTGTTTTCTTGTGGTCGCGGCTGTTTTTCCCGCCGCCACCGGTACCGCCGGTGGATTTTTTCTTTTCTTTTTCTTAAACTCAGGGAGATTTTTCCCTCAGTTTCTGTCTTTAAATTTTTTGGACCTACAAGGCCTCTCCACCATGGAGCCTTCGTCTCCTAAGAAGTGCCTTCACTGTGGAAGCACGTTTTTCTTTTTAGACTCCAATTCCTGGTGTCTAAACTGTTCGGGTCCTGACCCTTTTTCCCCTGAACACTCAGGCTGCAAAACTGTGAGAAGAACTTCCCTCTTTCGAGTTTCCCTCGATACCGTTTTCCCTCCCGAAGTGCGGGCACCGTTTTTTTTCTTCTCTACAGGATCAGGTAAACCACAAACAGTCTGTTAAGACTAGCCAATTCTTGAGTGGTAGGTCTCATGCCAAGCATGATGACGGCTCCGGCCTTGCTCTCAAGACCCCATTGGCATTAAAACCCTGGCGGGAGTCTTCGGGCTCCAAAGCATTTCAGGGGTTTCAGGTTGTTCCTGGGGCTCACCCCTCACAGAACATACCTGAGCCATGCTCGGTGGTGGCATCCGCTTCGAGCGGTACCGATACCCCAGCATCGGCACCGCTGTTGAGTGATCCACTCTTCACCAGGGATCGTCATCGGGCGTTCTCGGGACCGATCGATACGACCCGGACCAACTTTCCTGTATCGGCAACATCGCCGATACCAGCACCGATGTCGGTACCCTCTAGACATGCATCGATAGACTCGCTCCCTTCGATGTCGAGTCTGGAATCGCTCTCTAGTCTAGATGACTGGGTACCGACGCGTCTCGGAACCGATGTTTACCGATTCCGCATACACGGTACCGAGGATAATCACCAAGGAGTTTTACTTACCTCGGTACCGCTTGAGCTGTCTCCGATATCTGCTTCGGCGCCTTCGCTACCGGTATCGGTATCGATGCCGGTACCTACAGCATCATCGGAACCAGCTCCTTCCATGCTTTTGTCACCTGGATCGCTCCTCTCTATGCCTAGTTTAGAGTCGATTCCGGGCATGGATGATGCACTTCTGACAACTCATAATTGCCAGTTCCACTATCCATCCATTGCAAATCCTGTTCTGCACCGGACAGGTATATCCTCCGGTCCCCAGGCTTCCTTTTCAGGTTTAACCTGTCCAGGGATGGTTCCCATCGGAGATCCTTCTTTTCAGAAGTTTCTCCTTGACATGGCAACCTTCCTTAATATTCCTATCCCTGGCTATGAGTCTTCTCAGGGCTTTTCTGCAAGAAATAAAAATGTAATGCTTCCTTTGCATCACTCTTTGCAGAATCTTCTTCTGAAGGTATGGGAAAAACCTTTAAAGGTTTCTTCACCTCCTACAGCAACTGTTCTTCTGTATCAGGTGCCCCCCTCTCCAGGATTTCAAAAGCCTCAACTTCCCATCATTCCATTGTAGTGGAATCAGCAATGAGGAAGGTAAAAAGCAAGAAAAAACATTCTTCTTTCCCGCCAGGGCGTGCATCTAGATTACTGGATGCCTTTGGACGTCAAACCTTCCAAACATCTATGCTGGCAAAAAGGATTCTCTCATATATTTTCTATATGAGTCTATCCCTTCAGGAGGTCACAAAGAAATTATCTCTTTTGACTCCTTTTCTATCAGAGCCCAAGGCTGTAGACTATTCCTTACTTCTTACTTATAGCCAAAATATCTCTTGGTTTCTTTCTCGTGCTTTCCTAGACTCTTTTGAGTCTGTTAGCAGAACTTCTGCTATAGCCATAGGAGCACGTCGTAAAGCCTGGCTCCAAGCATCAGACTTGAATAGATGGGCACAACAAAGACTGGATAATACTCCTTGTACTGGAGAAAATCTCTTCACTAAGGAGTCCTTACGTCAGGTTGCTCATTGCTCCACTGACGTTCCTGTATCTGAGGGCCATCCTAAGCCCTCTCCTTCTTCAGCAGGTAGAAAATGCCCTACCAGACCTTCTTTCCCTAAAAGAAAGAGGTTTTCCTCTTCACCTGCCCATCATTCGGATGTTCCCAAGCAGGGGAAGTCTCGCCCTGGTCTGAAGAATCCAAACTCTAGCCAGGCTGAATAAACACAGTAACCATAGGTTTCTGATTAATCTTTTTATAACTACAGTTAATTTCTTTCAGCAGAAGTTTTTCACTGTTTTTCCATTCAAAACTCTGCTAAGGGATTCCTATTCTCAGGAAATCCATTTACTCTTCACTATGCTGAACTGTCAGGTGGTTCATGTCTATAAGTTACAGAGTTTTCCATCTCTTCCTGACTAGAAGAGAGGTTTAGCAACTATCATATGATAGTTTCTCTGTACCAGCATGAATTTTTTCCTTCCATGGACTTACCATGTGGTAAGTCTTTCTTCAGCTTCTAGCTCTACCCTCTTCGCCAGGTTTTCCCCTGTAAGAGTGGTACCCTACCATTGAAAGACTTTTCTTGTCTTTCTTTTCACTGTAGAGTTTCTTCTCCTGAATAAACTCTTTTCTTTTTCTGGGCAGCTCTGCAGACAGAGACAGCTTGCTCTCTTTGTTCAGTCTGTTATCTCTGTTTGATACAGACCGACTCTCTCTGTTACCCTATTCAGTAGCTGCCCATGCAGGAGTTCCACTGCTTCCCTACTGCTACTTTGCCACAAGTCCCAGTATTGTTCTCCACCACTCCTGTCTTGCCTTAGTAGTGATTCCAAGACAGTTTTCTACATCTTTCTTGGATAATCTTTTTCACTACAGGCTTCTTACACTTTACCCTTGCCATCTCCAATCTCTGGGTTTGGCACGTAATTGACGTGGCTGTCAGTTTTTCTCCATCAGCCAGTTCTACATCCCAGTTCTCCTGCATAATGCTCTCTGCAATCCTACTGAGAAGCTTTCCACTATGGGCCCTTGCTAGAGAGCATAAAGTTTCTCGAATGACTATCCATCATGGTTGAAAAATGCTTCTTCAGTCATCTCCTATGACTGTGGGGGTTCTTCATACCCTGCTATCTTAAAAGAAAAAAATAAAGAGGGAGAAGGACATATGCCTTCTCCAAATGAAAGTCTGGGAGTTATCCCATTCCTTAGGAATACTCTCTTTTTTCTTGCAGCTTGTCCCCATGGTATCCTATTACTTCAAGGACAGCACATATTAATCTTAAAAACGCCTGATACCTCCTTGTCCCTCACGTAGGTCAACCTGGTATCTCATTCCATGCGTTTCTGTCCTTTTACCATGCTGGAGTTCCACAGGACTCCGGACTTGCTGTTTACAGACTAATATTATCCTCTGTTTTTTCACATAACCATCCTGATAATTCACTGGATAGCATTCCTTTATCATTTAACCTATATACTCAGGTATATATATCTATATACATACATATATATATATATATATATATATATGTATGTGTTTAAATATATATATATATATATATATATATATAGACACAGAAATAAAGATATATATATATATATATATATAGAGAGATAGATATATATATATATATATATATATATATAATATATATATATATACCTATATATATATATATATATATATATCTATATATATATTATATATATATATACCTATATATATATATATATATATATATATATATATATATATATACCTATATATATACCTATATATATATATATATATATATACCTATATATATATATATATATATATATATATATACCTATATATATATATATATATATACCTATATACCTATATACATCTCTATAGATGTATCTGCCTGTCAGCTAATTGTGCATCTGCTATGCCCTTTAGATCTTATTTTAGATCTATCCATATATCTATATCTATCTATATCTATATATATATATATATACATGTGTATCTCTCCAAATACTTTTTATAGGTAGATATGTATTTCCATACTTATCTTCTGACTGTCTATACCCATAAAGGTTTTTACCTTCCTGTATATTTCTGACAGTGGGCTTGCACAGTTTCATACTGTTCCACAGTATGTTTCGGCTATTTTGCACTCAACCATTGCTGTGGAACTGACAGCCCTACTGTTTCCTAGGTTGAAGTATCCCTGAAGCCAATGTCTTCCTCTCTCTCACCAGATAGGAAAGACATCTTAGATCTTCAGTAGATTTCAGGTTCAATTCCTCCAACATCTGTCCTTCCTGGGAGTATGGGGTTCTTTTCATACCCTTTCCTCCCTCAGGGACTAGGTCTGTTTGTCCAGATCGGTCAGTCTTCCTCTTTTGCTCCTACCTCTAAATGCTTCTGTAGCCAAAAGAGTTTTCAGCTTTCCATGAAGCTTCCCACTGAAGACCTGCCGTGTTTGTGTTACCCCAATTAAATCCTGGGGTCACCTCTCACTTCCAGATGTGGACCTCCACCTTCACTCCAGTGAGGTCACCTTGAACATTTTTCTACTGGATCCCCAGTAGACTACCTCAGCCTCTCTACTTCCTGCAATCCAGTAGGTGAGCATCATATGGTGATTGTTCTTTTCAATATTATGATGTTAGTTCATTTCAACATATCTTTTGATAATGATCATACATACATGGACTCCTTCCGGGTAGTCCTCTCTTAGGTTAGCTGTTTTTTCAGCAGCTCCTCTCCTTTCAACTCCTACCCTCCATCCTCAGGATGCCTGGTCATATGAGGTGTAGCATGTTTTCAATCTTCAACATGTTAGGGCTCCAGGCATCTTAGCTTGGGAGTCCCCATATGTGAAGACTCATTCCTGCTTGTTCCTGGAGATAGCACAGTTACTTACCTGTAACAGGTGATCTCTGAGAACAGTAGGAATAAGTCTTCACAACCCACCCACCTCCCCTAGGAGTTGTATCTATCTTTCTATCTTCTTTTCCTCTTTCTCTCCCTTTGTCTCAGCTATGAAACTCAACTGAGGAGAGGCAGTGGAGAAGGCGGGAAAGCAGTGCGCAGGCGCGAGGGATGCTCCCAAAAGCTTTCTGATTGGATGCTGGGGAGCATTCCCGTGCAGGCTCCATCGGTACCGACGTACCCATATGTGAAGACTTATTCCTGCTGTTCCCAGAGATCACCTGTTACAGGTAAGTAACTGTGCTTTATGTAACCCATCGCATTGTGAACTGAGACTGTTACAGCTAGTGCAACATGTCACAACATGTTGAGTGGCTTGAGAAAATATGGTTTATTTCATTTGATATACTGCTTTTTTTCAAGCATACAAAGAGGTTTACAAGTTAAAAACAACATTAAAATTGTGAAAAGAACTGCAAAGTGTTGACAGGAGAAAGGAAAGATGATAGTAAAAAACAGGAGAAAAGAAAGATGATAGTAAAAAACCCTACAGTTGAGTAACACTCAGAGATTATTCCCACACATAGAGAGCATTCTTTATACCATGTAGGCACCAGGAGGGCCCACCTGCTGTCACTTAGGCTGTTTGAACGTTTTCAGATCCGCTTTAAAGCGTGTGTAAGAGTTCTGAAGGCAAAGTTGCGATGGGAGACGATTCCATAACAATGGTGCTAGGCAAAAAAAAGGGGCAGATTTCCTCGTAGATTCATAGCGTGATCTAGAAGGGGAAAGTAAACATATATGGTTTCTGTGCAGTGAATGCAAAGGAATAGGTGGGGCAATATGGGATGACTAAGGATGTCAAATACTCTGGTGCATTTTGGTGGAATGCCTTGTGGGTTAATGTTAAGTCCTTATATTGAATGCGTTCTGTAACTGATAACCAGTCAAGATGGATTAGAAGTGAGGTCACATGATCCTGCTTCCTGGCATGACAGATAACACAGGTACACTAAAAATTTTTTTTTTTAAACTGCCTCTAATGTTTCGATTGATTTTTACGTTTTTTGGTGCGCTGAATCCAAATCTGGTAACCAATTTGCTCCATCACGTACAGATGTTTTGCTACATTGGGTTAGCAGTTTGAGGTGAACGTTTCAGATTGAGTGCGATCGAGATAAAAGTTTCTTGGATGAATTCTTTATACTAATTGTTTAGTAGTTGTTCAAATAAGAATAAAGAAAATTGTAACAAGGCAGCACATAAGAATAGAGTAATGTCAACAAAACACACTGTGATGGTAGCAAAATTGTCTGCACTTAAAACAGCCACATACATGTGCACAAACATTGAGCATATAAGAGCGAGGTTAGACACAAAGCAAAGCAAAGAAATGTGCAAAAAATGTTGTACAGGTATGTATGTAAGAATAGAAAACGCAAACCACACCATTGCAATACATGAAGACAAACACCCGATGGTGTGAAAATAAAATTCTAATAAATGAGATCCGACACTGTGGTAATAACTAGCAAATTTTTATTTCAAAGTTTAGTAAAAACACGATATTTGTCAACACAGTTTAGATTTTAAAGTCATTCTTGGGTCAATCAATCTCCTGGTGGGCCCGTTTCTTCTTCCCCCGAATGCTTCTCTTGGTGCGCTGCTTGGCGTATTTTTCATCCGGGGTTTCCCGCAGCAACAACCAGCAGAAATCAGCCATCATAGTGGTGGTCCATCTTCCTTGATACCTTCTCTCTGCGTCCTTGATGTCCTGGTGAAACCTTTCACCTTGTTCTTCACTGTACACCCCCAAGTTTTCGGGAAAGTAGTTCACATGGGAGTGCAAGAAATGGACTTTCAGGCTCATGTTACAGCCTTGTTCTTTGAAGGCATTGAGCATCCTGGCAACAATATACTTATAGTTCTCATCCCGCCTGTTCCCCAAGAATTTGAGAACAACATCCTTGAAGGAATCCCAGGCTTCTTTTTCCTTCTCAGACATCGTTTCAGCGAATGCTCCATCTGAAATGAGTTTCCTTATATCAGGGCCAACAAACACTCCTTCCTTTAGCTTTGCTTCAGAAAGTCGGGGGAACTTTGAGCAAAGGTACCGAAAGCACTCACCATCTTTTGGAAGGGACTTGATGAATTGCTTAATGAGACCCAACTTAATGTGGAGAGGTGGTAATAGAATTTTATCACGAGGTACCAAGCTCTCATGAAGAACATTTTTCTCACCGGGTCTCAAATACTCCCGAATTGGCCAGTCTTTTTTCCCCCAGTGTAGATCGCGGGCCCGGCTATCCCACAAGCAAAGGAAGCAGGGATATTTGGTGAAACCGGATTGCTGCCCTAATAGCATGGATAGAATTTTAAAGTCTCCACAAATCATCCACTTATGCTCATCATAACGAATCTTCTGAAGAATCAGGGCCAAATTCTCGTATTTTTCTTGGAGAATAACAGAGTGAGCAATAGGAACTGAAGCGAATGTGTTGCCATTATGAAGAACAACACCTTTTATGCTGTCTTTTGACGAATCAATGAACAGCCGCCATTCAGCAGGATCATACTTGAGTTTAAACTTTTCCATCACTTCGTATATATCGTTGCAAAATACCAAATCTTCCTCTTTGCTGAAATACTTCAAAAACTGTGTCTCGCGGTTGCGGTACCAATAAAAAGTTGTTCCTGGTGACAATAGATTTTTCTGTTTAAGCCGAGAACCTAGCCTTTGGGCAGCATCTTTTGGGAGTCCTAAATCCCAGACAAAATCATTCAATTCAGTTTGAGAGAAAAGTTCAGGTTTCGGATCTGGTTCAGTTTCAAACTCGGAAGTACTGGACTCATCGGGAAAAGCCATCTGATGAGTCTCATCATGATCAGAACCGTCCACACAAATATGATCCAAAGATTTTGGTGGTTCAGGCACAGGTACTTCGTTGCTATGAGGCATAGGCCTAATTGCTGAGGGAAGGTTGGGGTAACTTATTACGTTCTTATTTTTTAAGTTGTATCCCTTCACAATGCAAGAGCAAAAATAGCAGTCACTGCTGTGGTTTCTTTGTTCATGCCACATCATAGGTATTCCGAAACAAAATGCTTGTTTTTTACCTTTCATCCATAAGCGTAGATCTTCCTCACATGTCTTGCACACTTTGTGAGGAGCCCACGGTTTGTCTTGATTGCCTAACTTCAAACCGAAATAGGCGAAATATACTTTTTTAATAAATGCAGAAATGTTCCTCTGCCGCTTTTTCATGGTATATTCCCCACAAATAAAACAAAAACTGTCCGGAGAGTTGACGCAACCTCTGGCTCTGTGAGCCATCACAAATACACAGCACTGCAAACTACAACTGTAGTGAACCACTTCGGAATAAAGCTGGATTACGACTGAGCAAACAAAAGGTAATAATGAACTTGCAAGAAACTGAAATTTAACAGGAACGTTCATGTCGCAACCACCGTGTTTGAGCAAACGAGGCGAGGCCAACAGGAAAGAACATGCGCCAGCGCGAGTACTGGATATAGCCCCCCGCCTCCCAATTGTCCTGTTAATGTATAAAATGAATACAAAACACTCTAAAATATCATGAGGGAGTGTTTCTAGTTAGTTAACCATTACAACCTCTATTTTGGGCCAAGAAAATAAACTGCAGTCGGCTAAAAAGAAATTATGTGAACATTCCTTATATGGGTAAGAAATCTAATTTTGCAAGAAAACGTGACGTGATGGAACATTTTGGCTATTTTTCCTGGATTCAGCACCCCAAAATCTATAGGATTCAGTTGCAAAACTGGAGGCAGTTTTTTGTAGTGTACCTGTGTAATGTGTGCGGTGGTATTTTGGATAGACTGTAATCTTTTTAGTTCATAGTTGGGTAAAACTGCATAAACGGTGTTACAATAGTCAATACGACTAATATGTAAGCTGAGGACAATGATAGTCTGGGCTGAATAGTTCAAAAATGGGCGAATGGACCAGAAAAATCTCAAGGCATGAAAAGAAGATTGTACCACTGAGCTGATCTGCTTTTAGAAGGAAAGGTCTGAATCTAAGGCTACTCCTAAATACCTGAGGTCTGCGCAATGGGTCCTGAACCAAGAGATGAGGAGAGATTTGGTGGAGGCACCGGTATTGTAAGAGTGGATATTTGGTGGAGGCACCTGTCAGCCATATAGCTGTGGACTTGCTGGAGTTTTTAACTGTAACCAATTTATTATATAGCCAGTTCTAAACTTGAGAAAGGCAGTGATTAATCAGAAGTAAATCCAAATTAACTATCAATGTAATAAGCGGTAATCAGTTTGCCATCCGTGTAGACAAAAGCTGAAAGGCTGACGCTCTGAATTAGGGTTAATAACAGACCTGAAAATGTTGAAGAGAATCTGTGATACTATAGAGCCCTGTGGGACTTCAGAGAAGAGCGGCTGAGCATCAGAGAGGTTGTCTTTGACTGTGACAGAACAATCCAAAAGAAAAGATCTGAACCAACAGAGTACCTGGCCATGAATGCTAGTTGAGTGAAGGCAGGATAACAGGAGATCATGGTTCACGAGGTCAAAGGCACATGAGAGATCCAGTGAGATGATTAATGCAATCTTGCCTGCATCTAGTGTAGAGTGTACTTCACTGAGGAGGGTGGTGATAATAGTCTCTGTACTATGATTTGGGTGAGAACCCGATTTGTCATGGATGAAGCACATGTCATTTGATAATTGGGAAAGAACCAAATGTTCCATAAGCTTTGAAATGAATTTTAAGTTAGAAAAAGGCCTATAATTGGACAGGTCTTTAGGATATTAATTTCCTTTTTTTAGGAGTTGGCGAATAACAGCTCGTTTCCACCTAGTGGGGATGTAGCTTGATTAAAAAAACCAAACAAAAACCTGTGATTATTAACAGTGCAAGGACTAAGGGTGTCTTCCCTCATCCATGACGAGGGGATAGGGTCCAAGATACAGGTGGTTTTCCTTATTGAAGAAAGGATATTTCTTAGAGAGTGTTCAGTTGCTGAGATGAAGATGTACTAGATGTAGGTAAGAACAAGGGCAGGTGAAGAGATTGAATGAGGAATCGCAAATGGTGCAGACACTGGTAAAGACTGGCATGCTTCTTGTACTGTATTCAGAAAGGGTGCAGCAAGAGCATTTGGTGTAGGTCCGTCCAGACAAGATATTACAGGGGGGAGTGTATTTAAGGTAGAGAGCTTAGAGACCTCGAAGAACTGCATCTTGCTCAAGGATGCAGAATTAAGGATTTTCTCGGAGAAATACATCTTAGCAGCCAGTATCTGGGCACAGTAATGAATGTGCTGATGTTTGAACAATGCTAAGGTAGTTGGGTTTGAGGTTTTCTGCCATAACATTTTGTCTTCCTCATCTGGTGCTTTGCCATTCTTGGACCAGGGTGATACCAAGAGTGAGAGCATTTTATGTTGAAGGAGACGTGGTTTTTGGGGGGCAATACTGTCCAATAACTTATTGAGTTCAGACTAACATAAGGCTGCCTGTGTATCCAGTGACAGACTATCAAAGTCTGGGGGAAAGATAGTGTCTGCTGAGAGTAACTGGATTTTTGTATTCTGAGTTATTTTATAATGGGTAATTAGTAGTGTTGTGTTTGGGTTTTTTTTTTTTTAATGTACCGCAGAGGGATTAGTAGAGATGTGGGAGTAAGAGATCAAAGCAAACAAGGAAGCGGTCTGTCCAAGGTAAAGTAGATTTTTCAGGTTACAGACAGAAAAAGCACAGTCTTGGGGAGTCAGAATGAGGTCTAGCTTATGTCCTGCACTGTGGGTAGGAAAGGTGATGTGTTGAAGATCATGATGTAATAAGGTTGAAAAGCTTTTATGATGAGAACGCAAGAGATTTTCAAAGTATAAGTTAGTCACCCAGAATAAGGATCTCTGAGTGAAAGATGAGGAGATCTACCAAGGATGACTGAAGAGCCTCCCAGGAGTGACCCTACTCGGAGAATGTATCAGCTTGATTGGATCAGGGAAAGGCCCGTTCGTATTTTTCTTATTCAGAATTTATTCAGTCCACAATGAGTTGATGCAGACGGGTGGAAAAAGGCTAATCTGATAGGTCATTATGGTTGCTGGGCTGTTTTTTTTGTTTTAGATGGCTGTGTGGGTGATCTAAAAAAAACGGAGACAGGAATAAAAATGTATTTTAAAATAAATAATTTAATAGCGTGCTGCATTTACATTGGTAGCATCTACAGCTCTTCTGAAAACAGGAAGGGGTTACATACCACGCATGTATGTAATGTGACAGCTAGTGTATAGGAAACAACTGACATCCTTCCATCTGTCTATGGTCAGTGAGTTGTTGGAGATGATTGTCTACGGTCTCTTAGCCTGGATGATGTATCTATTAGGCGGTAATGTTGCTTGTATGGGCAACTGTACTCACTGATAGCCGTACAATGTCCGGCGGCTATTCGGCAAACTTCGGCTCGTATCTTGCACTTAGGAGTGGTTGGGCCAGATCTGTAGGAATTTTCTGAGTCGGGCACCGCTCTACTTGTGTCATGCCTTAAAAGTATGGACGGACCTCTCCGTCCTTGTTGGATCTCAGGAGAGTACATGACTACCTTTATTTTTTTTGTGTAAGAAATTTTATTGAAAGCCATAAATAATACACATCGATAACAACTGTCAAGCACACTCAGTACCCATAACAAAACACAGTAATTTTCAGGTACAGAAAAGCACAAATGACAATCCCCTACTCCCAAGACCTTTGCAAAGGCCACCAAAGTCATAACTGTGTAAGAGACCCTATACTTAACAATCCCAGTACAAAACCGGAGTAGCATATAAGAACTAAATGACCTACTTATAGAAACAAACCTATCGAACTTAGCCACACCTAGACAGTACTGAGGACTCCAAGGAGGGAAACTAGCTCCCCCTAAACACTTCCCAACTTCTTACGTAGACTTTCACTGACCCAAAACCCTACCCAACCACCCCTCCCTCCCCCTCAACCAAACACCTCCCCCCCCACCCCACCCTCCTCCCTAAACAGCTACCGGCTGTATCCTCTCCCAGAAAGAAGATGAAAGGGAGAAGTGAACGAATGCTAGTTTGAAACAAAGGAGTAGCAAACACCAACCAGACAAAGTGGAGTCAAATTTGTTCATCTCAACCTAAAGGTCCACGATAAGGCCCAAAAGAAAAAAAAAAGGGGGAGAGACAGAAAATGAGGGAGTAAACCTTTCTCCAGCTGCAACTTCTAACTCAGAACCCTCAAAGGGGTAAAACTTGACTCCAGAGAATATTCATCTTACCCGTCTTCCCGCGCAACTCAGCTGTCAGCTTTTCCATACAATAGAGATCCCACACTTTTACCAACCATTCGTCATATGTGGGTACTGTTGTCCTCTTCCAGTACCTACTAGCCACCGAACGGGCAGCCAGCAATAAACACTGAGTCATACCCAAATGATGTTTCAACAAAGACTCTGATTGAAAATACCCTAGAATGCAATGATTGGCATCAAACGGAAAGGAGACCCCCAATTTTTTGAATTATCGAGCTATAAATCATCAGCCAGTAGGATTGAATTACAGGACATTCCCACCACATGTGATAAAAAGAGCCCCAGTTCCCACATGATCTCCAACATAGGGGATCAGCTGCTCTACCCCATCGAAAGAGAGAGGTCGGTACAACAGACATCCTCAAGACAATTCCGTAATTGGGTGTTAATCAAAGATAACAAGAGACAGCACGTATGGGCATAATGGAACACCTCGATCCAAAAATCATCAGTCCTGGGCAAAACATCCTCTTCCCATTTAGCACAGGCTTTCAGAGTGGGAGCCACCTGAGCGGCATCATTAGCAAGGGCGCGATATAATCTTGCTAGCAACGCTCTGTCCGAATTAAGCAGAAAAAGAAGTCTCTCCCATCTGGTGGGAGCACGGGTGGCTGCCTCTATAATCGGTCGAGGAGCCAAGCATTGACGAAATCGGAGGTATTGGAACCTAGAAAGTGATGTTTGAAGAGTGGTTTCCAGACTAGAGTGGGACATAAGCTCCAAATCCTCTATCAATGATCTCAAATATGTAGCGTTCAGCGTTTTCTGAAGAGACCTTGGAAGACTTCTAACAAAGGGGAACATTCCAAGGGTTGTATAAGGAGACCACAAAGAAGGCCTCGCAGCCTTCGCACAAACTTTGCGCCAGGCTATACAAATGGGCCCCAGAAAGACGTGAGCGCGGATAGTACGAATTAGAGATTTCTCCGTGATGAAAGGGATGGCCACGAGGGGAATCGGCGCGAATGCGTACGCTTCCAAATCTACCCAAGCCGAAGCCTCCTTCAAACACCACAGAGGAACGGCCTTTAAACAGGCGCTATAATAATACAGCTCAAAATCAGGGAGGCCAATATCTTCCCGAGATTTGAGACGAGTCATAGTGTTCCAGCTTAATCTAGGCCTTCGTCCTTGCCAAATAAAGTGCATGAGAAGCTTCCGTAACTGCGAGAAAAACGAACGAGGCAAGGAAATAGGCAATTGTTGAAATAAGAAGATGATTTTTGGAAGAAGAAACATTTTAATAGCGTTAACCCTACCCAGCCAAGATACTGTCAGGTTTTCCCATACTGCCATCTCCTTGGCCAGCAACACTAAAAGTGGAGAGTAATTCCAAGTATATAACTCCTCCAATTTCTGGGTAATGTAGGTGTCCAAGTATTTGAAGCCAGTAACTATCGGGAACACGCTGTCCATCTGAATCCGGCAAGCCCCAAGACTCGTCAAACAGGGCATCAAGGCAGATTTTTGAAAATTTATCGAATACCCAGAGAGAAAGGAAAAATTAGTTAATAAAGAGGTGAGGATTGGCATTGTGGCGTTTGGATCACGAAGAAATATTAAGGTGTCGTCCGCATAGAGCGAGACTATGTGATGTTTCTTTGCCAATGGAATCCGCAGACGTGACTCAAGGGATCGCAGCTGAATTGCTAGCGGCTCCAGTGCCAGCGCAAACAGCAGTGGCGAAAGAGGGCAACCTTGCCTGGTCCCCCGCTCTAAAACAAAAGGCATTGAATGAAATCCATTCACTTGGACTATGCCCATCGGGGCTTTGTATAAAGCAGAAATCCACATCAGAAAGGACGTCCCAAATCCAATAAACTGTAGAACTTGTAAGAGGTAATGCCATTCAACCTTGTCGAAGGCTATCTCCAGGAACAAGCAGGAATGAGTCTTCACATATGGGTACGTCGGTACCGACGGAGCCTGCGCGGGAACGCTCCCCAGCGTCCAAAAAGAAAGCCTTTGGGAGCATCCCACGCGCATGCGCGCTGCCTTTCCGCCCATTCACTTCCCTCTCATCAGTTTTCCATTTTCCGCGGAGCCGGCAGGACGTATTCCTGTCACCGCAGAAAATTCTTCTTTTTATTCTTAGTTTTTTGTGGTCGTGTCTGCCTTCCCTTGACGCCACCGGTACCACCGGTGCTTTTCTTTTTCTTTTCTAAAGAATTTCTTCTTTTCTTCAGAAATTTTTTCCTGTTTAGTGTCTGACGGTTTCTAGGCCACTAGGCCTCTATCTTTCCATTATGGAAAAGCCAGCCACTTCCCTTAAGAAATGCTCAAAGTGTGGCAGTACAGATATATTTTCAGACACCCATACTTGGTGTCTAAAATGTTTAGGTCCTGAACATTGCCCACTGGAGTGTCTTTCCTGCTGTTGTTCAAACAGAAGAAATCTTCAGAATCGAGCACAACTCGATACCCGGGTGTTGGATCCTGGATTGGACATCACTGTGAGGTCCGGGAGGATGGGGAGGATACCTATGTCCTGACATTTGTGACGTTTTGTGAAATGTTGCCAGTTGATCGATGTGTGGTGGGTGCTGTACCCCCAAGACTGGGACTACACAAGTGAGTGATTGGACTGCCTCTTTGTCTCAGAGTGTGTCTTTTGGAGCAGTGGATGTTACTGTATTTGGACCATATGAGATCTCTGATCACAATCCTATCTGGTTGGAATGGACCTGGGGTGATCTCCCCCCCCCCCCGCCCTCATGTAGGCTCTGGCGATTTCCGCTTGAACTCGATCATGATGAGGTTTTTCAGGCATATCTTAAGTACCATTGAAAAGATTACCTTTTCCACAATGGGGGGGACACAGGGATAGCCCTGAGCTATTGTGGGAGACCTCAAAGGTTGTTTTGCAAGGTGACATTACTGCTTAAATGGCCAAATGCCTTCGGGATTTGGCAGCACGGGTACTCTGTTTTGAGCAGCAGGTCTGTCAGGACTGGCAGCTGTTGGCTCGACAGCCGACTCTGGCTAATAAGACCCAGCTGATAGCTACTCAGGGGACCCGAAATACTGTCCTGCACCAGTTAGCTGGTATACTGTTGGTTCCATCTCTATCAACATAACAATAAGATGGGGAAGACATTGGCTTGGTGTCTGTGCAGGAGTCTGGGACCTAGATTTGTGACGGCTCTCCGCGATAAAGGAGGCACACTGTGGAGGTCTACAGCGGACATTGGGGAAATCCTTCATGGATTACTAGTGTACCCTGTATAAGGGGGAAGATGTCATCTCTCTCTCTCTCCTGAGTGGCCCAGTACTTGAAGAGGGTGCAGCTGCTGCGTTTTGTGCAAACATGATGGAGAGGTTAGGAGCCTCTATCATGGCAGAGGAAGTCCAGAGGGTGATTAAAGTTGTGACCCCTTGCCGGGCACCTGGTCTGGAGTACAAGCTAGTGCTGGAACAAGTTCTTCTCCCTTTAGTTGAAATCTTCAATGTGTGGCTGACCAAGGAATCGCTTACTTATGAAGCAATACAGTCCATATCGTGGTGTTGCCGAAGCCAGACAAGGACCCATACCGGGTCAAATCCTAGCATCCTATCTCTTTGATAAACTTTGACCTGAAGGCCTTTGCTAAAATACTTGCAGACTGCCTGGCTCTATGGCTCCCAATTTGGTTCCTCCTGTCAAGTGGGTTCATGCAGGTGTGTTATCCCACAAACAATCTGTGTAAGATTTTAACGCCATTGGAATGCGTGCCTTGGAAGAGTTTCCCCTCCCCGCTCATTATCTTTGATGCTGAAAAAACATTTGATAGTGTGGACTGGCGGTATTTATTTGCAGCACTGGAAACCTATGGACTGGGGGAAAGTTGTGTTTTTTGTTTTTTTTTTCTCTGAGGGGTACGGGCCCTGTACCAACATTTGATGGTGTGGCAGTAGTGGTTAATGGGGGACTAATGTCTTGGAACAGGGGACCTGGTAGGGGTGCCCCCCGTCCCCACTAATTTTTGTATTGTCACTGGATCCTCTGCTGCGGCTTATTTATCAGCAGGCCGATATCAAGGGAGTGGTCATCGGTGCTTGCACTTTCAAGGTGTCTTCCTTTGCGGATGACCTCCGTGTTCACCTAACCGATTCGGAGAATTCCTTTGTAGCTCTCTTAGCAGAGATAGACGGGTTTGGGGCTCTTGCTGGGCTGAGGTTCAACATGTCGAAGACTGAACTTTGAATGTTCTTGGGGGTTTGCATGATGCCTGGAGAGGGCCCCTTTCCCCTTTGGTGGGCAGCTGATAGTTTTAAATATCTGGGGATCTGGTTGCCCACAAATCCTAGGCGGCTCCACTGGCTTATTGTTTTACTTCTCTGGGTTCGGGACCTACCGCGGGATTAGGCTGTGCTCTCCCTCTCTCTCTCTCTCTTGGGCTGGGTGGCGGCGTATAAGATGATGATATTTCCTAAGATCTTATATGTCCTGTAGCTGTGCCATTAAAGTTGTTGCAGTGAGGCATTTGTGCAGTAGAGAATTTGCTACAGATGTTTTTTTGGGGCAGGAAGAAACCCTGCCTGATGTTGGGCAGGCTGCAGGGATCTTGGATTAAAAGGGTGTGGGGGAGGGGGGGGGGGCTGCCGGATTTGTCCGAATACAATCTTGCCTGTGTTCTAAGGCATGTCTGGGACTGGGTGAGGGGACAGTTGGTTCTCATGTCCTGGGCTTTGGAGTCTGCTGGATAGACCCTTATTCTCTTCTCTCGGTCTTACATGCAGATAGAGCACTGCTGCTGGCCCAGATCTGGGACAGTCTCCTAGTTTAACGTGATGAAAGTGGGGTGGTAAGCTCTATGGCTTTGGGGGATTTCACCAGCGGTGACAGGCTACTTGCCATTACAGGGCAATACTGCCTTTGCCCCTAGTTTGGATTCCTGCCTGTTTCAGATCTGGGGCTCCTTGAGACCCACTCAGGTGTAACAAGCTGTGGATGACGAGGGAGGGGTGCTCCTGTTCTTGGAACTCCATGATAAATTTGGGCTCCCTTGGGGTCACCACTTTGCGTATCTACAGTTGAAACACTATGTGGGCTCTCTGGAACGGGTGGAATTGGAGAAGGGGGTCCTCGACAAGTTGGAAGGCTGCTTTGAGTCTGAGGAATGGGAGTGGGTTTCGGTGGTTCGCTATTATTAGGCTTTGGGATACCTAGGTACAGGCCCGCCCTCATTCACATATAATTAGCTGTTAGGAGGAAGAGTTGGGGATATCCCTTGAAGGGTTTGATTGGGGCACTGTTATGGCTTATATAGCCCAAGTGGTCCAGGGGGCGTGGCTTCTTGAGATGCAATTTAAGATTCTGGAGAGGCCATATTTCTTTCCCTACTATGCCTGTAGAGCTGGCCTCTGGGAACTGCCCTTGGTGTAGTGAGGGACAGACCTACCTGAGGCGCATGTTTTGGAGCTGTATCCGAGCACGTGCTTTCTGGGGCTTGGTTCAGCAATTTTATGAGGGCCTTTTGGGACAATCGTTTGTCTTCTCTCTGGCGTTTGCGATTTTGGATGTCAAGGACCCCCTTGGGCTCTGTGGAGCAGGGGACAGGCTGCTAGTCCGGAAGTGGTGTTTCCTCGCTAAACAGTGTATTCTCCGGCACTGGTGGGACGCTGAAAGCCCAGGTGTATGGAAATGGTGCAATGCTCTGTGGTGATTTGGGAGAGTTAGGTTTCCCTCTGGTTACCCACCTCTTAGGGCTCCCATAGGGCGAGAATGGCTTCCATTCTCTCCTGACTGTCCTTGCAAGCTTGCAACGGTGTCCTCATTTTGTGATTGGCCCACTGCGGGAATTTGGTCTGGTTTTGATGGCCTATATGAATGTAAGTGGTTCCCAGGGAGGGGAGGGGAGCACCTCCAGGTGTTGAAGAGAGCGGCCTCCAGGTATTGAAGAGATCACCTGCCGGGCAGGCTGTTGAAGTGTGTGATTGTGGGGGATGGCTGATTGTAGAATTGGGGGGGGGGGGGTTGGAGTCCCCATAATGGGATGGGGGGGGGGGAGAAATATGAAAAAAAACTAGTTATAAATTGAACACTTCATGTGGTTGTATGGTTCATTTTTTATGATTAATAGGGGCTTTTTGCACTATGTAAATGGAACAAATTTGGGGTGCCTGTATATTGGTGCTGAACATGTCTGACACACACACACACACACACACACACACACACACACACACTCTCTCTCTCTCTCTCTCTCTCTCTCTCTCTCTCTCCAGGTAAATGGCTAAGTGAAAACTGCCTACCCACCCTGCAGGTAAAGGTTTGCACATGTGGCTCGTTTGTGTTAGGACCTATTGCTTTGCTTTGACTTTCCATCTGCAGGCAGGGCCATCTATTCCCATCTAGTGTGCCAGTCAGTCCTTGCAATATTGCTGGCCCTTAGGGGCCCATGCTGTCATGATCTTTTGGAAAGGCCATCCCTGTCTCCCTCACAGCTTAATCGCTATTCTATGGCCTATCGTGCAGTGTACAGGCCACATATGTGAAGCCCACACCAACCTAGGGTTGTCAACAGGCTTCATCTTTGCCCACAGGATTGATCCAATCCTTCGTTTAGTCCATTCAATTACTTGTAACTCTGATTTCTCAAATGAATTTCCTGAGAAAAGTGAGACAATAGGTCACTTCAAGCAATAGAGTAAACCCAGTACTGGATCTACCCTGTCAAATAAATCTGGAGCCAGTTAGGCATACGCAACTGCCTTTTATGACTTCCAGCACGGGGACAGGATCTGAAGTGCATAGTACAGGAAGACAAGACAGACTTTGGAAATAACTGGAGTGAAAGGAGATGTATTCTACTGAGGATTATTTATTTGAAAAATATGTGTCTTTTGAATTACCCATTTATTTTTATCGGCGTTCATAAAGCAACATTTAACATATTTCCACCCCATTCAGCTGCTTTGAAATTTACTGTCACTTCCTTAATGAATCAGATATTTTAAAGATGGTTTGAGTGATGCCAGAAAGGGCTTTGGAGCTCTTGAAAGAGTCTCAGCTCCAGTTGTGGAGGAGCAGGGATGAAGGCTTTACAGAAGGTTCTACTGTAGAAATGAGAAACGGTTCTGGAAATTTCTAGAGTTCTGGCTCTTGGATGAGAAAGGTGTGAAGCTGCACTGACTTCTGGTGCATATCAGGATTTTTTATGTATTGGCATGTTAGGCATTTAAGCTATTAGGAAACGGGAAGTAAATATGCTGTGCTATCAAATAACAACTTAGCATTGACAACACTTTTGTCAGAAATTTCTGATCTCCCTGATTTGTTTTGCCAAGGGTATATTACTGAGTCCAGTACATTGTAGAGCATATACAAGGCAAAATCCATAACAGGAATGCATTTACAGGAAATGAACTATCTTAGATAGCACAGTGCATTTTCCCTGTCAGCAATAATTCTTCCAAAATGATTTTTTTTATGTCTGGCCTTATAAACAACATTATGCACGCTAGTGTGTTTAAAAATGGTGATCTATAAACCCATATATGAGGAATTATGCTTTTCTTGAAGACATACTTCTCACTGCTGTAACCCCCAAAGTAGCTGCAAAATGTTTTTTTTTTCTTTTGAAACTAACAAAACTGTGCCACTGAACTCAAGTCCTATGAAGCAGTCTGAACTTCAGTATCAGATACCATCAGAGGTTTGTAGGTATCAGGCAACGCAGAATTAGACTGAATGTCTTGGATCTGTCATTTTATATGAATCAATTGCTTGGAGATTAAAGCGATTTGTATTGTGTATGAGGTCTGTCCTAAAAGGAACAAAAATTGCTAAAGAGGGCGCCAGCGAGCCAACATAGCAGACTTGCGACAATGGTGATGTGCAGTGGTGACCATGAGCTTCAGCCTCCCACTTGCTTGATCATGCCATATGAATTAATTGTGGACTACATGCAGTAGAAAGAGAGCATCACTTGGTGTGACAGGAAGTGATCCTGTAGGGGATGCACTATCCTCTTGCACTAAGGATTACTTGGATGGCTGGTGGGTGTGAGGGTTGCTTGGTCACTTCGCTGCCTGGTGCTAAGGTGGTGGATCTCATACATTATCAAGATAAGATTTTAGACAGTGCTGGAGAGGAGCCAAACTTGGTATTTGTGCGTGCTAACAACATAGAAAAAGTGTGGGAGAATTTATGGAAGCTAAATTTAGTCTATTAGGTAGAAAGTTGAAATCCAGAACTTCCAGAGTAGCATTCTCAGAATGTTACCTTGTAGCTTCACCGAGTGTACCCTAGTCTTTCTACCTTTTTTTTTTTTTTTTTTTTGAGTAAACAACTCATCTACATTCACCCGTTCCACTCCATTCAGTAATTTGTAGATGCTCCTTCCTTTCCCAGGATGTTGCCAGGTTCCTAAAAAATCCAAAACAGTCTTCCTTGCACCATCGTCTCACCCATGCATTGAGACTCCGGAGTTCTGCCTGCCTTTTGGATCCTGTGCGTGCAATGGGATGCATTTCAGAGAATACTACCCTGGAAGTTCTGGATTTATCTTCCTACCTACAATTCTAAATTTGGTTTCCAGAAACTCCCTCCCACGCTTTCCTATGTCATTAGTACCAACATATACCAAGATAACAGGCTCCTCTCCAGTACTATTTAAAACCTTGTCTAGGTAGCACATGAGGTTCGTTACTTTTGTACCAGACAGACATGTTACCAGGTGATCCTCACGTTCACCAACCACCAAGCTATCTACATGCCTAATAACTGAATTGCCAACTATAAGGGCTGTCCTAACCCTTCCCTCATGGGTAGATGTTCCTGGAGAAACCACCTCAGTGCAAGAGGGTTTTACATCTCCTGAAGGACAGGAGATGTAAAACCCGGGAGGATGTGGCCTAGTGGTTAGGGCAAGGTACTTCAGGCCAGAGGGCCGGGGGTTCAAGTCCCACCTGGGGACAGCAATCTCAGGCCGGAGGGACTGGGATTTCTAGTCCTATAGGCACTCCTTGTGGTCTTGGGCAAGCCACTTAACCCTCCATTGCCCATGTTCCCTGTACGTATTAGCGTATGTGTGTCATATCCCCTCGTGTTAAATGTATCCCCCAGTTGACCGCTTTGACCCGGTGAAAAGCGGGATATAAATACAGCTAAATAAATAAATAAATAGCTACAGGATCACTTCCTGTCACACCAAGGTGATATACTGTCCTTTCGCATGACTTCTCTCCTTCATGGAAATAGAGAGGTTGCCAGACTGTAGGTGGGACATCAGTTCTATGTTCCTGTAGGTCTTGTCTATATAGCTGTCTTCCTTAGCTCCTCAAAGTGTGCTACTCAAGCCTCCAGAGATTGGACTTGTTCCTTGAGAGCAAAGAGCTCCTTGCACCTAGTGCACATGTAAGACCCCTCATCAACTGGGAGAAAATCATACACGTGACACTCAAAGCAAAAGACTGGATAGCCACCATCTTGCTGCTGGACTGCTGCCTGCATCTTAGTTTTAAAGTTTTGTTAAGATATTTAAAGTGTTTGCTTAAAGTTGCTAGGAATAGTTGTATTAACATAAGTATACCTAATGGGCCTCATTCCGATCAGGATGTCCAGCTCACTATGCGCCCAATTGGAATCGAACGCATAGGGCAGACGCGATTCTGATCCCGTGGGGTGCATCTAGCCCTGTGGGATCAGAATCGCGGCTAGCCCTATACATGCAGGCCGGGACCCTATTTCCAGTCAGCCTGCATGTATAGGCCTCTGTCCGGCTAACTCAGTCAAGGCTCCTGAATGGAGCCACGGCGCCATGGTGTTCAGTTGCCATGACACTGCAGCTCCATTCAAGAGTCATGATCTCTGGCCACCAACCATTGCTTTCATTCCCTGCAGCCCAACTCCCTTAGAGGTGGAATAAGTTCCCGTTCAGTCTGCCAGCCCTGGATGTACAGGGCCGACATCCGAATCGCCCACTGCCTGCCCTGCCTCTGCCCCACCCCTTTCCTGCCCCCTCTATCCTCCCTGTACAAACATCCTGTATGTACATAGAAGTTAGTCAGGGTCAGCAGAGGGGGCCGAATAGCGGGGATGGATGTTGCAGCTCAGAATGACCCCAAATATGTTCTCATCAGGATTAATTTCAGGGCCTGCCTTAAGCTATATTTATTTATTTATTTATTTAATTTTCTTATATACCGCGCTATTTGTCATCAGTGCGGTTTACATTGAAACAATACAACAATTGGTCAGATATAACAGACCTATTACAAGTAACAGGAAAATTAACATGGAAGTAAACAGGGAAATCATTTATATTTCTAGAAAATACATGTTGGAGATATATAAAATCTATACAGTTAGGGTAGGTATGAGGTTAAAAGGATGGGGGAGGGGAAGGGGTGTTTAGGTGTTTGAAGTGTGCGATGAAAAGGTGGTGTTTAAGGGCTTTTTTGAATTGTTTGATGTCTTTAATTGCTCTGATATTGGGAGGGAGTTTTTTCCAACATCTAGGAGCATAATTCGAAAAAGCCCTATTGATGGATGATTGATTAGCTTTTAAGGAAACTTTTGGTATAAGTAGTGTGTCAACAGCTGGAGATCTCCTGGACCTGTTATTTGTTGTGTGTATGATGATGATCCGCAGAGGACACGAGCAGCTGCGTTCATGGCTAATTGTAGAGGATTAATAGTTATATTTGGTAAGCCATGGAGTATTATGTTAGCATAATCAAAGTGCGGCGTGACTAGAGCTTGAAAGATGGTGCGGAAGTCATCAGACTTCATCATAGGTCTCAGATGACGAAGGGTTTTTATCTTGAAGTAAACGGCCTTTACGGTGCATTTTATATGTTCCTTGAAGTCTAACCTTTGATCCAGAATTACTCCTAGATATCGAATATTTGATTTGACTGGGAGATCAGCATCTCTGACTTTTAGAATTGATGGAGGGGAGAAAGATTTATTCCTTGTGATTATTAGAACCTCTGTTTTTTTAAAGTTAATACGGAGGTTTTGAGAGAGAAGCCAATCAGTTATTGAATTAAAACAGTTGATTAGCACTGTATAGTTTGGGTATGATACAGATATTGGTGAGAATAATAGCACATCATCCGCATACATAAGGCAGGATATACCAAAAGAGCATGCGATGTCACAGATTGGCTGCATATAGATGTTGAACAGCAGCGCAGACAAGGAGGAGCCTTGTGGTACACCTTGTTTCTGCTGAAAGGGATTTGAAGTAGCATTACCAATACGAACTTGTTGTAATCTACCTTCCAGGTAGGATTTGCACCAGTCCCAAGCACGGTTCTTGATTCCCTTCTCATGAAGTCGCTTTAGTAGTTGTATGTGATCCACAGAATCGAACGCAGCAGCTATATCAAGAAATATTAGAGCAAAGCCATTTTTCAGATTGTCAATGCCGTTGATAAGTGTATTGATTAATGTTGTTAGGAGAGTTTCTACACCGTGGGCTTCCCTGAATCCATGTTGACATGGATCTAAAGGGGAAAATGAGTCTATATGCTGTTGTATCTGCCTGAGAGTTAATTTCTCAAGAATTTTGGCTAGAAATGGGATACTAGAGATTGGATGGTATGAGTCCTCCTTCTTTGGGTCAAGCTGGTTGTTTTTCAGCAGTGGTCGGATGGATGGATGTTTGAGAGCATCTGGGAAGACACCAGATTCAAATGACAGCTTCGCTATGTTAGCTATAAAAGGGCTGAGTTCTGTGCGCATAGATCTTATCCAGTGTGCTGGGCATGGGTCAGATGGTGAAGTAGTCGTGTTGATGGAGGTAATAACTTCATTTATGGTTTTTACAGAGGGTGGTGAGAGGTTGGTGATTGAAAACTGCGGAAGGGAAGTTTGGACAGGTTCATGTAATGATGTAGTATTTGTTTTTATTGATTTGGATTGGATGTAGTTCGCATAGGCTTGGGGCTGAATCCCTTCTTGTTGTGGCGGAGATGGTTGATTGATAAAGGACTTTACTAGATTAAATAAGTCTCTTGGTTTATTCAGAGAGCGGCTGAGGATATCAGCATGGTATTCTTTTCTCTTAGCCCAAATTGATTCACGATGTTGTTTAAGATGTTCTAAGTAGGTGGTTTGGTCAGAGGAATTACGTGTATTTCTCCATTTTCTCTCAAGCTTTCTGAGGTGGAGGAGAGAGGTACGTAGTTCATGTGAGAACCATGGGGCAGATTGTTTTTTAGTAACTCGGTTGTCAGATGTTGACTTTTTGATCAAGGCTGGGAGTTGCGAGTATGAGGAGAGGGTATTGTTCCAGTTATTTACAATATCATTGAGATTATCTGATAGTTTGGCAAGCTTTGGGAGAGCATGGTTTTTGAAGTCATCACTGTCTAGTTGCTTGAATCTTGTAGATCTTTTGCATCCAGTTGAGTTTAGACAGTAGTCTGTGGATTGATATGCTGGTATCTGAAAAGTTATTAGGTTATGGTCAGACCATGGGACAGGGGTAATAGATCAATTTTGTTCATCATAATCATGTCATGTTGAGGGATAAAGATTAGGTCCAAGAGATTCCCACTTTGATGGGTGGGATTAGCCACTACTTGTTTGTAGTTGAGGTCAGACATTGCTTCTAAGAAAGACTTGGCTAG
Source organism: Ichthyophis bannanicus (assembly GCA_033557465.1). NCBI lineage: Eukaryota > Metazoa > Chordata > Amphibia > Gymnophiona > Ichthyophiidae > Ichthyophis > Ichthyophis bannanicus. The sequence goes on along the minus strand of CM066034.1, from coordinate 786,989,084 downwards.
GGTAGGTTGAGTAGAAGCCAGATTAAAGTCGCCTAATAACCAGTTTGGTTTGGAGGGGTCTTCTGGGTTACAGGCTAGGTCAATGATGTCTGAAAGTTCATCAGAGACAGCATATCTAATGAGGATAACTACCTCTGTCCTTGCAAGAGCTGTGAGCCTATAAATCTAAGATTATTCCTGGGATGAGCGGGAGGTAAAGAAACAGTTAATTGAAGCTGGCTTGCTAAAACAATGCCTTGTGTGACTTAAATCTCTCTTTTCAAGTTCTGTGTTTTTTTTTTTTGTTTGTTTTTTTTATGCAAATTTTTCCAAAAGAAATACAAGAAAGCTTACAATCAGCATTCCTTGAAGAAAAAGGAAGATAAATCAGAAATTATACATCAATAATAAACCATCAAGGTAACGTCCCTCAAGAGAACAAAAAAGAAATACCTTTCACACTAGCCTACAAATTTGAAAGAAGGGGTGGAGGTATTAACAATAGCAAACAATATCATGACATGTAGTGCAAGCTATCCAACCATGACAGTAATTAAGTGAGATCAAGTGAGGGGGTAACAGAGAGCTCCAAGCGCCTAGCATTAATGAATGCTGTAAGCTGGGAGGGATCATAAAAAATATAGGAAACCGCTTTATATTTAACCAAACACTTACATGGATATTTAAGAAAACAAACCCCTCCCAACTGGAGGATACCAGGTCGTAACAAGAGAAATTCTCGCCTACGTCTGAGTATCCCTAGCCAAATCTGGAAATACTCTTACCGTTAACCCTTTAAAAGGCAGGTTTCTCCTCCTGAAGAAGAGCCTCAACACCCACTCTCTATCAGATAACAATGCAAAAGTTACCAATAATGTAGAAGGATCAGGAGTCTCATCTACAGACTTTTCCAATAATTCAGTTACATTTAAAGTATTACAGTGCATTAAATCAACCCCCTCCTGAGCCACTGCTGTGGTCAATTTACCTTTCGGCAAATAGTAAGCCCTCACCAAGGGGGGAAGTAATTCAGAAGATACCCCCAACACTTCACTTAAATATCGCTTAAACATTTCACTAGGAGATACTGAAGAGATTCTAGGAAAATTAATTAATCGCAAATTATTCATTCTAGTAAGGTTGTCCAAGTGTTCCAACTTAACTTGGATAGTTGAAAAATTCTTCTGATAAGCATCCGACTTAGCTTCCACTCCTTCCAACTTTTGATGCAACTCAACCACTTCTGGTTGCAGAGTATTCACTCGCTGTTCCAAACATTCCATAGCAGTAGATTCAGTAACCACTTTCTGCTCCAAAGAAGTCACCCGCGGGACCAAAGCCTCCCCAAGAAGAAGAATCGCCTGCCAGATCGACTCCAATGTAAAACTCTCCGGTCTCGGTAGAGAAAAAGGTAAACCCGAGGCAATTCTTAAATCACCAGTATCCATTCCTGCATTAGGCGCCTGCTCTCGGTCCACCACAGGCACCCCTGTGGACTCCCCCTTACTCGGCACCGCTGGAGATATCGATGATAACACTGCAGGAATATCATTTCTGCAGGGCACCCGCACCTCTATTCCTGGCCCACTCAAGCTAATAGCTTCCTCCATCTTCGGGTGGGAGCCGAGCTCCAGGAACCCCTCTGGAAGGGTCAAGGCATGGGAAACCTTCGGCGCAGGACTCACAGGAGAGAGAGATAGACCCGAAGTAAACGCCGAGCCACCCGACTCCGGCGATATCACAGCTCGGGATTCCTCTCCTGGATCTGTCACAGCCCGGCTCGAGCGCGATACAAAAGAATCCATCGGACCAGAGGTAATCGGTGTAGAGGCAGAAGGGGATTGAGAAGGCAAAGTCCCCCCCTTGCCCTTACGCTTCCTTCCCATTCAACAGAGGTAAGGAAAAACGCTCTCACACGGAAACGGTAGCTGCAGCCATCTTGAACAGAAACTCCTCCCCAAGTTCTGTGTTTTTTAATCAGTTTAAACCCAAAGATTTCTCTTTAACCCAAGAGCCCGAGAAATTACTTACAATTACAATTACTTACAATTGCAGAATTCTTTCCATCAAGACTATTTAAATAAACAGACAAAAATAAATGGTTTCAAATTATTCTCAACTGCTTTTCAACTTGTATGCATATACCAGATGTCTTAAAAAATGGGAGAGTTAGAATTTATAGTAGAAAATGAAGAGCTCGATGCAATGAGGGTGACTTTATGAAGTTGTTCCTAGTTAGGCACATACTTAGGGCAGGAAAAACGCGCCTTAAGTTATAGCATAATGACATGCACCAGCTCGAGAGCTGGTGTAATTTACCAGGGTCTATTTGTCAGAAGTACATGGATAACTTTAAGATTCTATAATCAGCACGCATGCGTAGGTGCACACTCCACTTATGCTTCACCCAAACTGCAATCATGTGCGCATTCACAGTGAAAGTATATGTGCTGCAAACAATGTGCGTACGTTTACACTAGTTGGTATTTTATGAGGTCATTTAAACATGTAAGTGTTCATTTATGTGCATAAATGCCTAAAATATCAGCATTTAGCATGTATGTTTGGTGCCTAATAATAGGCATCTATTTATGGACTTACCTGCAATAGGTATCCGAGACCTGGTGGAAAGAGAACAATCAAAGGGATACAGTGACACCAGGGTACAAATTATATTGAAATGACTGGGTGGAGGGATGGCATCAAACAGGATAAAGGTTCTGCAGGAAATTAAATGCAATGTGGAATTTTTATGAATATAAATTCATTGTGTTAGGGAGGAGCATACTAATGGTGTTATATTACTGTTCACCTGGACAGGATGATGAGACAGACAATAAAATGATGGCAGACATTAGAATGGCCAACAAATTTGCTAATGGGAGATTCAATTACCCAAGTATTGATTGGTTAAATATCTCATTGGGACATGCCAGTGAAGTAACGTTTCTAGATGCCCTAAATGATTGCTTCAGAGAAGAAAGCATTTTTAAATCTACTCCTTACTGGTAAGCGGCAGCTTGGGCAGGAGGTTATGGTGGTGTGACCACTATACAGTAGTGATTATAATAGGATCAAATTTATCGCTGGAAAGAAGATGCCAAAAAAAACCCTCTACTGCCATAGCACTTAATTTTAAAAGGGGAAACTGATAAAATGTGGAAACTTGTTAAGAAAAACTAAAAGGAGCAGTTGTCAAGATCAAGAATTTGCATGAGGCATGGATATTATTTAAAAAGACTATTTTGGAAGCCAGGATACTTAGACCTTCCTTGTTTTTTGATGTATAGAAGATAAACAGCACCTAGCATGGTTTAATGGTGAGGTGGAAGAGGACAGTGAAAGCCAAAAGAGCATCTTTCGGAAAATGGAAAGCAGACCCTAATGAAGAAAACAGAGATGGGCATAAACACAGGCAATTTAAATGTAAAAAAGTAACAGGCAGGCAAAGATCCTCCCACTTCTCAACAATATACCACACGACCTAGATACGATGGTGTCCACATGGGACGAGAGCCTCAAGACCATCGCATGCATACCACCCACACATAAAACAAAAAAGAAAAGAGAACACGCACCATGGTATACCAAGGACCTCCGAACTTCACTCCAGTGCCTGCGCAAGCTCGAGAGAAGATGGCGCCGGACTCGCTCTACCGAAGCACAAAGTACTTACATCACTCACCTAAAAGCATACCGTGATGAATTAACAAAGAAGCGGAAACAATATCATTCCGACATACTGAAGCGATCGTTAAACAAACCCCACGACCTCTTCAATATAGTAAAATCCCTCATAAAAGAACCTCCCACAGACCAATCACATATGCCACAACCCCAAGCATACTCTAACTACCTACAAACAAAAATAATCCAGACTGGCGCAACCTCAACCAACTATCTACAACCAGGAGTAACCCACGCTGGCGAAACTTCGAGCTCCGCAAACAACACCCTTCAGCATAACTTACCCCAACCATCACCACTAGCCAATTTTGACAAAATATCACGCAGAGAGATTGAAGACACCATCGCTGCAATCAACCCTACTACTGCACCCAACGACCCATGCCCAGCCCTATGGATAAAGGAGTTGCGATGTGACTTAAGCCAATATCTGAGCGAATTAATAAACCAATCCCTCACAACTGGATCATTCCCACAGAGCCTAAAACAAACATCAATCAGACCACTGCTGAAGAATAACAAGATGGACCCAACGAAGGTGGAATCATACAGGCCAATTTCAAGTATCCCCATGCTTGCCAAAGTAATTGAAAAGTTAGTACAGCGCCAAATTCAACAGCATATTGATACTGAAGCCCCACTGGACCCCTCCCAGCATGGGTTCAGAGAAGCACACGGGGTGGAAACCCTCCTCACCACCCTACTTGACAACCTAGTCTCCGGAACAGACAAAATTCACCAGGGATATGCTCTCATCTTCCTCGACATTGCAGCGGCCTTCGATTCTGTGAACCACGAGATCCTCATACAACGCCTCAGCGAAAAAGGAATTCAAGGGACAGCCCTAGAGTGGTGCAAGTCATACTTGACCAATAGATGGCAACATGTAAGGTCTGGCTCCACAACCTCCAAACCATTTTTGCAAAACCAGGGCGTGCCACAGGGTTCTTCTCTATCTGCATTGATGTTTAACATCTACATGCAGCCCATATGTGCCCTAGCACGTTCATTCAAGGTCAACTGTTTAGCCTACGCAGACGATATCCTGCTATACATCCCTTTCAGGACCAACCAACCAGACCTCTTCCCTCTAACAAGCTGTTTTGAGGCAGTAGCAGAATGGCTCAACACACAAAATTTAAGAATCAACTACAGCAAAACAGATGTCCTTTTCATCTCAAGGAACCAGGACTTCACCCCTCCACCCTCCTTAAAAATCGGCGACACAGAACTGAAAACCAAATCAACAATCCGCTACCTTGGCATTACTCTGGACCAACACCTGGATCTGAAAACCCACATAAAAAACACAGTAAAAACAGTATACATGAAAATAAGGACTTTAAAGCATCTCCGACCACTACTAGATTTCAGCGACTATCGATCAATCTATCAAGCATTAATATTACCACATTTTGATTACGCCAACGTAATCCTACACGGTCTCCCCCAATCAACACTAGCACCACTCCAGCTCGCAATGAACACTGCTGCGAGAGTACTAACAGGGGCCTCACGGAGAGAGCACATAACGCCAGTACTGATGAACCTCCATTGGTTACCTGTTCAAGCAAGAATCCTACACAAAGTCCTAACCTTGACCTTCAAAGCGTTAAACACTTTGACTCCCACAGCTATCAGCGAGATGATACACAAAGTACCACATAACAGAAACAGAAGACCTACGACGCAAAACACCCTCGAGGTCCCAAAGGCAACAACGAAATGCACAAAAATAACAACAAACAGAGCCTTTACAATTTATGCACCTAGAGCATGGAATGCCCTCCCCACCTATATACGAAACATCACCCACCTAACCCAATTCAGGAAAGCATTAAAGCACCACCTGTTCACCACATACTACCCTGAATCCAGCCTCAGTATTCATACATGTTGCCCCTCAGACAATCACGCACCACACCTAAACAATCAGACTCAGTATGAAAAAGGCTAACCCACCGATCCTTCAAAAGTAATAAGATGTAGATAGACCCTGCTTGAAAAAGGTAATAGTGTAAATACAATGTAGATAGTTTCCCCAGTTGTTTCCATGTTGATTTCCCTGTTTATTGTAAAGTTTACAACTCAGAATGCCTGTGTTGTATAGTTGACGTTGAATGTAAACCGCACTGATCTGAAAAGCGCGGTATAGAAGAACTGTTAAATAAATAAATAAATAAATAAAGAGGGACTCTGAGACTGCTAGATTGGCTTGACGATGAAGGAAGAGAAAAAATGATAGTATTCATGGGAAGTCAAAATAGTACAAGGAAATTGTTTCAGGTGCTAAAAAATAATAATACAAGCAACAGTGAAGGAGATAGGTAGTGTCTTAGAGGAGGAGGATTTTGCTCATTTTTTGAACAGAAAATAATCATATTGCAAGGAAGCTTTCAGGGCTGTGATTCAATACGATGATGATCGAATCTTTGTGAAGAAATCCAGGAGGGACGAAGGGCATACTAATGGACTGTGTATGGGATGAATTTTGTTTGTTTTTTTGAGAGAGGTAATGTGGATTTAGAAATATGCAAGGAATAATTGCTTGTTCTGGTGGTCTATTAAAATAAATGCCAATTGAACTGCTTCATTGGTTCACAAAGTTTGTGAATTGATCACTGCAGGATGACTGTTTGCCAGTTGTATTGGAGAGATTGGTATTGGTTCCTTTGTTGAAGGGGATAAATTGGATGACTCAGTGCTACAATTATCTATTGCCCTGTGGCTAAATCATGACTTACTATATGTGGCTCAATCAGGATTCTGTAGTTCATTCAGTACAGAAATAGTGTTAGATTCATTATTGAATGAATTTCAGATTATCATTGAGGTTGGTAACATATATAGTATATAACGGTAGATAAAGACCAGTATGGTCTCTCTAGTCTACCCAGTAAAGTAACTAGAGTAGGTGTTCCCGTTGCTCCATTCAGGTCACCCTTCTCTATTTGTTGAGGTATAAGAAATAGTTAAATTTATTTTGAATTTATCCTCTTGCTACAGTTGTGGTCAACATCATTGGCACCCTTGCAGTTCAACCCCTTAATGTCCAATATCTCCTTAAAAAAGAAAGAAAAGTGGCCAGTGAAATGGCTTTGGACTCTATATGCACACATATTTGACACATTAAAAAATCAAATAAAACAAGACCAATTAAAAAAGGACATAGTATAGCAACTGGGACATTGCCAGGATGTGATTATTGGCACCCTTGTAAACAATTCAAATCAGTTTGAACGGAAGAACCACATTCCCACTACAGTAAAATTAGATACACCTGTTATCAATTTTCAGTACTCACGACTTGAATCAACCAATGAACAATGGCTCTAATGTTTAAAATGGCCACATTCACTCCCTGTTCCATTTTCACAATGATGAAGACAAGATAGTTTCCTGAGACACTCAGAAAAGCCATTATCATCAAACTTCAAAGGGGTACAAGGCCATCTCCAAAGACCTTGGGATTCCTGTGTCTATAGTTTGTAATGTTAAGAGATCTTCTGCTCATGGAACTGTCAAGAACTTCCCAGGATGTGATGGGAAGAAGAAAATTAATCCAAGAAATCCTTTGAAAGTTAGTGTGAACTTTTGGAAAAATAGCACGTACAACATCCATAGAGCTTAAGGCTGACCTGGAGAAATCTGGAGTGGTGGTTTCAACCCACACTATATATGCCATGAAAGAAGGACTTCATGGGTGAAGTCCAAGGAGAACCCCACTGTTCAAAGACTAACATAAAAAGGCACACCTGATCTTTGCCCAAACCCACCTTGAGAAACAACAATCCTTCAGGGAGAATGTTCTGTGGATAGATGAAACCAAACTTGATCTCTTTGGCAATGCAGACCAGCGATACATTTACAGATGAAGAAATGAAGCTTATAAGGGAAAAAAAACCCTTTCTTACAGTTAAATATGGTGAAGGTTCCATAATATTGTGGGGCTGTTTTGCTGCCTCAGGAACTGCTGGCCTGGAATGTATCAAAGGAATCATGAAGTCGGAGGACTACCAAGGCATTTTGGAGCGAAATGTGCTACCTAGTCAGAAAGCTAGGTCTAGGTCGAAGATCCATGGGTCCTCCAGCAGGACAATGACTCAAAACATACATCCAAAAGTACAAAAGAATGGTTAAAAAGGAAAAAAAATGGACTGCTTTAAACTGGCCGTCAATGAATCCTGATCTCAATCCATTTGAGAGAACATTTTGGAAAGAGCTGAAATCTAGTAAAAGGAATCCTGGAAACATTCATGAGCTGGAACAAATCGCAGTTGAAGAATGAGAGAAACTATCAGCAGACAGATGTACAAAACTTATAAATGACTACAAGAGGAGGAGCCAGGACACTTCCATCAGGAGCAGCCTCATCGTAGAGGAGCTTACTGCCTGCCCGGAGCCTAGCCGCTGAGACCAGCAGCTGAAACAGCCTACTGCCGAAGACACGCGGTCTCACAAAAGAGCTTCCCTGTTTCCAGTATCGTCGGCTCAACTACACCGCGTCATCACCCACCTCTGCCCAATCAGAGCGCAGATCATCACTTTAAAAGAGGGCGCGATCAGGCGCACAGTCCTTCGCACCATCGCTCCAGGAGGAGCCAGGACACTTCCATCAGCAGCAGCCTCATCGTAGAGGAGCTTACTGCCTGCCCGGAGCCTAGCCGCTGAGACCAGCAGCTGAAACAGCCTACTGCCGAAGACACGCGGTCTCACAAAAGAGCTTCCCTGTTTCCAGTATCGTCGGCTCAACTACACCGCGTCATCACCCACCTCTGCCCAATCAGAGCGCAGATCATCACTTTAAAAGAGGGCGCGATCAGGCGCACAGTCCTTCGCACCATCGCTCCAGGAGGAGCCAGGACACTTCCATCAGCAGCAGCCTCATCGTAGAGGAGCTTACTGCCTGCCCGGAGCCTAGCCGCTGAGACCAGCAGCTGAAACAGCCTACTGCCGAAGACACGCGGTCTCACAAAAGAGCTTCCCTGTTTCCAGTATCGTCGGCTCAACTACACCGCGTCATCACCCACCTCTGCCCAATCAGAGCGCAGATCATCACTTTAAAAGAGGGCGCGATCAGGCGCACAGTCCTTCGCACCATCGCTCCAGGAGGAGCCAGGACACTTCCATCAGCAGCAGCCTCATCGTAGAGGAGCTTACTGCCTGCCCGGAGCCTAGCCGCTGAGACCAGCAGCTGAAACAGCCTACTACCGAAGACACGCGGTCTCACAAAAGAGCTTCCCTGTTTCCAGTATCGTCGGCTCAACTACACCGCGTCATCACCCACCTCTGCCCAATCAGAGCGCAGATCATCACTTTAAAAGAGGGCGCGATCAGGCGCACCGCGCCTCGCGGGCCCGCGCCTGAGGGCCACGCAAGAGGGCCCTTTGGCACGGCCCTTAGGCTAAGGCGCTTAATGATCCACAGTGGCACAGAAACAACGAAGAAAACACTCAACGCAGATCCCAGCAACGTCTTCAAGTACAGCTGAGCTCCCCCTGGGTAGAGCTCGCGTACCACATCCTCTCCAAATAACATCGACCGCAGCAAGTACACGCTCTACAAACTCTATTGAACTCTCCCTTGAGTTCGATATACTCCATATTTCTTATCACTCTGCTCAATTTTTGTTACGTTAGATAAGGTCGTTGCACTGTTAGCACTATCATATTGTGTATGGACATATTACCATAGCTAGTAACTCCATACTCACGCTTATGGACGCTAACAGTCTTCTAAATCATTGTCATAACTTATTACTGTTGCCAGTAACTCTTATAACTTATTACTATCGTCAGTAACCTTATACCTTATTACTGTTGCCAGAGGTGAGTGATTACTGTTGCCAGTAGTTTTTCCCTCAATTATTACTGTTGTCAGTTTCATCCCATCAACTTTACTGTTGACAGTAGCATTACCCTCAATCTTCTGCATATTCTTACCACTGTTGCCAGTGATCCACTCGATCCTATATTATCCCTCCGAGGTATATTACTGTATAACACTAATGATTGTAATTTATCAATGTTACAGCATGTTTAATGAATTATTCTATCTGAGAATTGGCATTATCGGATAAAAGCTCACAATAGCCAGGAACACACTCCATGCACTGTGTCTGATTATTGTTACCTCAACAATTTAACTATTGTTACCTCAACTGAACACCTAACCAGCTCCCTGTTGGTAGTACCCCTTCACTTACCTGATAACTTTTATCATTTACATTATCTACCATTACATATACGGCAATGACCAGAACAAAAACCATGCTGCTTAAAGTATATTACACCTGCATATTTCTATCTATCTTACTCGATCTAACACTAAGCCTCAACAGCAAGAACTACATGACAATTCCTATAATACAAACAACAAACCGAAACAACTTCCATATTGGACACCCTATCCCTCACTACCATGCAAAAATAAATTACCATAGACTCATTCAAATAAAACAGACCAATCCTCAACATGTAGTCAAGTCAAACCTCTCCCAGAACCCAACCTCCTTATCTTGCATCCTTATAAATGCACGATCATTAAAAAATAAACTCCCAATAATCAATGACTTGATAACTGACTCAAAACCAGATATACTATTCATTACAGAGACCTGGCTCACTGAAACTGATACGGTCACTCTAAATCAACTTGACAATTCAAGCTACGATATTAATCACTCACATAGAACTAAGAAAAAAGGTGGCGGTGTACTGATTATGACACATAAAAATCTAAAAGCCAAGAAAATTCACGCTGACACAGCCAACAACATTGACACTCTCATAATAAAACTAGGATCCCTTAGAATCTGCTTAATATATAGACCTCCCAACCAAAAAGCTGACAGCCTTCACTCTTTAATCGAACTTCTCAATACATCTACTGAACAAAACCCCTTAATAATCCTAGGAGATTTCAATCTCCCCTCACTTCCTTTATCTGAATCCAACCTCTTCCTTGATACCATATCTGATTTAGACTTTCACCAAATAATAAACATGCCAACTCACAACAAAGGAGGCACACTTGACCTGGTCCTCCTACCCCACTCACTCTTCAACCTTTTCAACCCAGACACTTTAGAATGTACTCAAATACCCTGGTCTGATCACCACCTTATCAAATTAAATCTCACGTGCTATACCACCTGTTTCATAAAACACACTAGAAATGACCCGCCAAGAAAATTCAAGAAATTCAACGAATTAGAATTCTTGGATACTACAATCCCCCACCTATCATCATCTCCAACAGATCTTGATGAAGCGGTCATAAACTGGCATACCACAATTAACAATGCAGCCAAACTTAACCAACAGTTTAATAAAAAGATAACCCACTCAAAAATTAACTGTAATCCATGGTTTAATAGCACATTAAAACAAATGAAACGAGAACTAAGGAAACTAGAGCTTAAATGGCGCAAAACCAAAACCACAATCCACAAAGAATTATATTATAACCACCTCTCAAAATACAAGGAAGCCTTAAACAGCACAAAGAAAAACTACTATGCAACAATCTTATCCAACTCATATAATAGACCAAGAGAACTATTTTCTATTGTTAGTAATCTAACTAACAACTCTCAAACTAATAGCAAAGAAATTACTGACATTTCATCTCAAACTTTAGCTAACTACTACCAGGACAAAACAAAACAAACACTTAAGACCCCAGTATCCATCTTCAAATCTCTTCATCTGACTGATGAATGGTCAGAATTTCATCCAATATCCAAAGTATCATTAAAAAATATTATTCTCAACCTCAACACCACAACCTCTGATCTTGATCCTTGCCCAGTAATCTGGATAAAAAACACGCTCCCATTCCTTCTCTCCTTCTTACTCCCCATTGTCAATCTCTCACTTCTCCAAGGTTACCTCCCCCCAACACTAAAACAGGTACAAATCCGCCCAATTCTTAAAAATGGTTCACTTGACAAAACCTCACCAAAATCTTACAGACCCATTTCAAGTATACCATTCCTAGCAAAAATAATTGAAAAAACTGTACAAATACAAACACAAGAGTACCTAGACTCATCCTACCCACTTGACGATCAGCAATATGGATTTCGTCCCAGACACGGAGTGGAAACACTTCTTACAGTTTTAACCGATGCCCTATTAAGAGGAATCGATAACCACAAACAAGCCTTCATCCTCTTATTTATTGATATATCAGCAGCTTTTGATAGCGTTCACCATACTATTATGCTTAACAATCTGAGACAAATAGGAATAAATGCCACAGTTCACAAATGGTTCACCTCTTATCTAAATAACAGATCTCAAAATGTAAGAATTGGCAATCAAACGTCCGCCTCATACAAACTAGAAACAGGATTACCACAAGGTTCTGCGCTTTCAGCACTCCTATTTAATATATACATAAAACCAGTCTGCAATATCTTTAAAAAATTTGGTGTACTCTATCACCTATATGCAGACGATATTATGATGTACATACCGTTTACTATCCCTCACTTACCGATACAGCTCCTATCCGATTGTTTCAATGAAATCACATCCTGGTTAAACGCCCATAACTTCCAAATTAATCATTCAAAAACTGAAGTGCTAATTGTCACCAAAAATCAATCATATAATCCCCCAACACACATAACACTTCAAAACCAAGAAATTAAAATAAAGAATGAAGTAAGATACCTAGGAGTAATCCTAGATAAACAACTGACAATGGATACCCATATTAGAAATACTACAAAGAAAATTTACTTTAAACTTAAAATCCTTAAACAACTAAGACCTCTGGTATACATACAAGATTTTATCAGCATAATTCAAGCTACCATAACACCACATTTTGACTTTGCTAATCTAATGTTATTAGGCACAACAAAACAAAACATTAAAAGAATTCAACTTGCACAAAATGCTGCAGCTAGGATAATAACGAAAGCACACTCACTTCAACATATAACCCCAATACTTGCATCCCTTCACTGGCTCCCAATTCAAAGCAGGATAGTATATAAAACTTTAATAACTTCATTTAAATCGCTAAATGATTTGGCCCCAGTCACGCTAAGTAATTTAATCAGTAAAGAACATGCAAAAGCTACCCAACGGAAAGGTCAATTAAACAAACTAAAATTTCCCATAGACTTCATAAAAGCAAACAAATTAACAAACAACAGAGCGTTCTCACACGCAGCCCCAACAATCTGGAACTCCCTCCCTGACGACCTAAGAACGATAACTGAGATCATTGAGTTTCGTAAAAAATTGAAAACCTATCTATTCACCTTACATTACAACAATATAGATCATCCTTCACTTGATTTGGATAAAGGCTAACCAGTATTGACCTTAGTTGACCACGATCTAAACAGACATCGCATCCCAGCTGAAACTGTACTACCCCAATGCTAAAGCCCTAAAAACTGTATCTGTATATAATGTATATAGTTTTTACTGTTATGTTCTGCTCAAGCTTAACATTGTTGTTTACTTATAATATTCTTCGTTATTTGACGTTACATGTAAAACAAACGCTGCTTTGTTAATTGGTTGTTTATTGTGAACCGCAACTGATCTCAGGAAGATGCGATATATAAATGTTTGTTAAATAAATAAATAAATAAATAAGAAACGTTTCGAGGCTGTCATCACTACCAAGGGTTGTGCAACCAAATATTAGGGAAGGGTGCCATTAAGCCTGTCTAGGTCATATGTTTTTTTTTTCTCTGAAATTTTTATGTCTAAGTTTCATAGACCTTTTTTGTTGTTGTATACCTTTTGAATATATTATTAAAATATTGTGATAACATACAGTTGGAATACTTCCAATTATTTCTCAAGATATTGTGCACAACTTAAAATGCAAGGGTGCCAATAATGTTGACCACAACTGTATAAAGGGATCCAGTGTGTCTGTCCTATGCCATTTTGAATTCTGTCACTGTATTTGCCCCCATCACCTCCACTGGGAGGGCATTCCAAGCATTCACTACCCTTTCAATGAGAAAGTATTTCCTCATGTTGCTTTTAAATTTACCCCCTTGCAGCTTCATGTTATCCCCTCTAGTTTTACTGCTTCCCCTTCTTTGAAAAAGGTTTGTTAGTTCATTAATACCCTTTAAGGTCTGTATCATACCTCCCCTGTCCCTTCTCTCCTCTAGAGTATACATATTTAGGTCTTCAAGGTTCTTCTCATTCGTCTTCTGGCGCAGGTAATCAAGCTTTTGTGATGCAGCTCTTTTTTATCTGCAGCTTTCGATTTGGTGTATGATGATTTTACTTCTGTTTCGATTGAATGCTATGGGAGTGGCCGGCATGGTGCTGCATTGGTTAAGAGGATAAGTCATAGTCTAAAGGATCTATAAGTAACTAGCTAAGTGTTATCCTTTTGATAATATCTGTTGATCCCATGACTTTGGCTATTGGAGCTAATGGACTGAGGAAAAAAGCACTGGAGCAAGAACAGAGCTTTGGGGAACTCAGGGAGTAGAGAGAGGCCTAACATTGAGAGACGAGGCAAACCACCCCAAAGCCTGACACACTATCCCAAAGCTGGCAAGCTGCATCTTTAATAACTGATGGTCAACGGAGTGAATGGCAGATGAGAGGTCCAAGGATACCACAATGGAAAACTCCAGAGCTCATTCAGTAGATTCCATACTATAACCTGAGAGGAAACCTAATTGCCTCTGATGCAAAACATTGGTTTTTTCCATAAAGTTCCTGGAGAAAGTAGTGTGGTTGCGGTGTTAGTCCACTTTAATGAAAGATAACTAAAAATAACACAAGAAAAGAAAGTAAGGTGATATGTTTTCATTGGACTAAAATCATTTTTTGAGTAGCTTTTGAAAGTTAAAACCTTCTTCCTTAGGTTAGGACATCATCAGCAAAGGCTGACACCATGGTGCCAATCTTTTTTTTCTTTCTGTCTTTCCTCTTTAGAAACATGTAGTGAGAAGGCTTTAAAGAAAGAATAACACAAACTGATGGTGTAGAAGAGAAAACTGTAGCAATAAGTTCATAAAAATAAAATACCAAAATAGAAAAGATAAGTAAAACAAATGAAAATAGCAGAAAGTAACAGAAGAGAAACACATTATTCAAGAATTCCCATGTATCATTTTGTCCATTTCAGGATAACGTATTACTCTGGAATCAATTATCTTGTAGAAGTGCTCTAAGAGGAACATTTTGAAAGTGAGCAGGAAGATTGCACAGTATTCGCAGATGTACAAGCCCAGTACATTTTTTCCTACCAAAAAAGATGTCGGTGCACATATGCAGGGCTGTTAGACTGAATACATGAGGACCATGGGTCAGTTTTAGCAGGCAATGAAAAAGGTGGCATTACTTGATATCACTGTGTACCCCCTCAAAAACGTCCTGTGCAAGCCTATATTGAAAAGTAAACTCCCTGTGGAGTTTTCCTACAAAACGTTGGGCTGACAGGTACCACAGGTACAAAATCACCTGCAGACTTTACACTTGCTTTCCCTTCGTTGTGCCAACCTGGCTAAAAATACTAGCCATGTTAGTCATTATGCTAGTCGTCATAAAGTTCTGCTACTTGTCTGTCATTGACAAATGTTACATTGGAGGTCATTTCTCAGCAAACAAGTTTGTCATTTCTCTCGGATCATGTTAGTCCTTACTCACTCTTGTTGGTGGAAGATTTGGATAGTTGCTTTTGGTGGCATAGGTCATGTATTTCACGAGAGACACTTTCCCTAATCTTTTGGAACTTTGTCATAATTGGATTAACTGCTGGAGGTTTAATTACAGACATTCCCTGTTTAGTCTTTGAGTCGATGAATTAGCAAGGGGGCTGCAACGGAATTAATCCATTTCCTGCTTTATTAATTCTCTCATCTAACCAAGTATGTCTGCCACTCACAAGACAGAGGTCTAGTTTCCTTGTATTGAAAGCGGAATTGTATTTGGTGTCTAAGAACTCCTGTTTTAAGAAACATGACGGCAGCACCATAATTCTTGTTAGAGCATTTGTTATTCCCAAAGGTGTTATAAGAAGAATTTACTGTTTCTGAAAAGAATAATAAATGGTCTGAGCATTACACTGTTCCAAAAGTAGTATGTGGTTTCCTAATTTTAAGGACATTTCGTAGCTGCTAGTCACGGCCAACTTTTCTTTTCCAAATCTCATGTATCTAGATACACATGGAGAATTATGGACTGCATCAGTTTGATTGCTAAAGTATCAGACACATCCTATATTCATTGCTTCAGCTCTCCCAGCAGGCTGAGAATGCAGACGTCCATTTTTGCTTCGCTGTCGCCATGGCCTGGTAATGTATGAAGCAGAAAAAAATCTATCATAACCCCTGCATCCTACACACACACACACACACACCCCTCTCATGGCTACCACCCAGCCTTGGCCTTATGGATGACTTTGACTATTCCACTGCCATTGTTCAGTCCTTTATAAGAACAGAAGATATGTCATACTGGGTCAAACCAAGGGTCCATCAAGCCCAGTATCCTGTTTTCAACAGTGGCTGATCCAGGCCACAAGTACCTGTCAGGTTCCCAAAAGGTATACAGATTCCAAACTGAAAAAGTAATTTTGCTTTTGTATGGGTCCATGGTATGACTGCACCTTGAATAACTATATACAGTAATGATCTCAGAAAGGATACAGCAGAACTAGAATAAAAGTTGAGAGAATGGTAGCAAAAATGATAAAAGGAATGGAACACTTCCCTTATGCAGAAAGGCTAAACAGATTAGGGCTCTTCTCCTTGGGAAAGAGAAATTTACATGGGCTATATGAGAATAGTTTATAAAATCATGAGTGGAGTAGAAGAGTTGTTTGAAAGTTTAAACGGTAGAAAAAATAATACCTCATGAAACTAACAGCCAGCAGATTGAAAACAACTCATAGAGCGTATTTTTTTTTCACACTATGCATCTTTAAACCGTGCAATTGTATTATCAAACGATATGGCCAAGGTGACTAACATAGCAGGATTCAAAAAAGGTTTTCACTAGTTCCTTGAGGAAAGGCCATAAAAATTCTTAACCAGGTAGACATGAGAAGGACATCTTACCCTTTGAAATGAGCTTTTAGGGATCTCTCTGCAATTTGTGACCTGAGCTGGCCACGGACCTTGGTTTGCCTTTGCGTGGCTTATTTTTGTTCTTATCTTCTAACTCATAAAAAATGCCACTCTGGTCAGACCAAAGGTCCATCAAGCACAGTATCCTTTTCCTAACAGTGGCCAATCCAGTTCATAAGTACCTGCCAAGATCCCAGAAGGTAGACAGATTGCATGCTGCTTATAGAAACATGACAGCAGAAAAAGACCATATATAGTCTGCCCTTCCATATCTTCTGTGTTTGTCCTATGCTTTCTTGAATACAGATATTGACCTTGTCTCTACTATCTCCACTGGGACACTATTCTACGCATCTGCCATTCTTTCCGTAAATAAATATGTCCACGTATTAACTCCTGAGTCTATCTCCTTTCACCCTCATCCGATGCCCCTTGTAGCAGAAATTGCTTTCAATCAACAGAGGCTCTCTTGTGCATTTATGCCATGGAGGTATTTAAACGTCTCTATCATATCACCTCTATCCTGCCTTTCCTCTAATATATACATATTAAGATCTTTGTCTGTCCCCATATGCTTTATAACAAAGACCACTAACCATCTGAGTAGACACCCTCTGCACAGACTCCATCCTGTTTATATTGTTTCAAAGGTGTGGTCTCCAGAATTGCACACAATACTGCAAATGAGGTCGCACCAGAGACTTATACAGAAGCACTGTCACCTCCTTTTTTTTCTGCTGGTCATTCCTCTCCCTATGCATCCAAGCATCCTTATCTCGGGGATTTCTCCCAGTCCACCTTAATAATGGTTTGTTTTTCCTCCCGGAGCTTGTTCAAACCTCTTTTACACCCAGCTAGGAATAAAATAGCCAGGAAGCATTTCCAAAAAAATATTCTAAAGAAACTATAATTTTCTGTAATTTTTTGTCCTTCCCTGATTTGATCCATGTACAATATGTCACTGCACCTTATTCATGTGTCAGTATGTGAATGACTGCTAATGCTATTCTTTAGCTGATGTCTGAACATAATTTTGCACATGTGGAGAGTAATTTTATACGAGGCCGCCAGGAGTAGGTATTACTTTATAAAGATAGATAGGCGCCTACCAGCATATGTGGTAGAGAGCGTGTCCTGAATATAGGCATGATCACTTACACTTACTTTGAACCGGTATAAATGTTTGCCTATACTTTACGTAGCTGTGTTCATAGATTAAGATATTTTATAATCTTTACGTGTACGTGTGAACTCTGCGTACCTCCCTCAGCTGATCGCGCCTTACATCCCCATTTCCTCCCACAGGATATTGAAATCACACAAAATTATTAGCTCAGGAAATATCGCAGTAATTTCAGATAACAGAACCAGAAATCTTTCAACATGACCATCATGCCATCTGAAGGCTCTATAAATCAGCAAAATTCCCAATTTACGTGAATTTATTTACGTGAATCGATAGGCATTCTGTCCTCAGTTATGCTGAATCAGAATCCTTGAAACAGGCTAACCAATCTTTATACATCATCAACACCCTTCATGGGAGCTAATCTCCTTTGGACAAACTTGAGTACTAATGACTTTGTCCACCTCATCTAATCAAGATTCAGTAACCAACACAAAATTCAACCCAAGGTTAATTACTAAATCGCAAACTTATGCTTAATTCCAAATCTATAAACATTTTTTTTAGTCAGAAAAAGTACCTTTAGGCAAAGCAAGTGTAAGTGATTCTGGTACTTTTTTTTCCCCCTTAGGCTTTTTTTTATATTGAAAGTATTTGAAACTTGAGGCAAAATCATCAGCAAAAAGTAGTCGTGGACTTTGTAGCTAATGTTAGTAATGTGAAAATTGCCTTCTAAAAGGGCAAGTTTACCACAAAGTGCCTAGGTTTGCAGAAAGCAAAGGCACATTTTTAAACCTGAAGTGGCATTTACAAATCTTTTATTTATTTAAAAGGATTTCTATACCGCCTTCTCCTTCAATCAAGGCAGTCTACACAGCAAACAATCAACAAGTAATGGTTTTTGTGTGTGCATGCAGTGAAACAGTGAGTGTGTGTGTAGTAGGGTGAAGTAGATTCTTGTTGAGCTATTTACAGCATGTGCTATTATACAGTAGTATGTACATGGGGGAATGGGGCAGGGGTTGGTCTGTGGTCCTGACTGGCAAGCAGCTTATGTGGCACCCCCGTAGTGCTCGATGAAGCTTCGTCTTGAGCTGCTTCCGAAAGTCCTTGATGTCAGTTGTTAATTGTAGGTCATCTGGGAGGGTGTTCCAAATTGCTGGTGCAGCCAGTGAAAGGGCTCGGTCTTCAGTGTCCTTGCGGGCCTTGGTGAAGACTTTTGGTGTGTGAACATGGTTGGAAGTGCCCCCCCTCCTCGGTCGTGTGCTTCTGTCAGATTGTATGAGTGGTTGTAAGCTGAGAGCTGATGTCTGTTGTTTGATTTTGAATATGTTTATGACTGTCTTATATTTGATGCGTGAGCTGATTGGTAGCCGGTGGAGATCTTTTAGAATGGGTGTGATGTGTTCTTGGCTCGCTGTGCCAGATATAATGTGCGCTGCTGTGTTTTGCGCCAATTGCAGTGGTCTGAGTGTCTGCTTTGTGAGACCGAGATAGATTGGGTTGCAGAAGTCTAGTATTGGAGTTATTAGTGCCTGACAGACTGTGCAGAAGTGCTCCGGGGAGAGGAGGGGTTTGAGGCATCTGATTAGTCTCATCCTGTGGTAGGCGTTTTTGGTGGTTTTGCTTATGTGTGATTGTAGATTCAGTTCCTTGTCTAGAGTCAATCCGAGGTATTTTACTTCCGGTTTTATTGGTATGGTTGTGTTTATCTTGATGTTGAGTGGAGGGATGAAGTCGGTGTTTCAGGTGATGATTAGTGCCTCGGTCTTGCTGTAGTTTATGATCAGGTTGTTGTCTTGAAGCCAGCTGGTCATGTGCATGAGACAGTCTGTTATTTTGGTGTAGTCTGGGTTGTCAAGTGTGATTGGTGTGTATATCATGATGTCATCGGCATGTATTGTATTTTGTGTTCTTTCATGGTGTCACATATTGGCTGAATGTAGAGGTTAAATAATAGTGCCGATAGGGCGGATCCTTGGGGTACGCCTTGCCTGACCTTTATGGGTTGGGATGTGTTGGAGCCAACCTTGACCTGTATTTGTCTGTCCGTTAGGTATGAGTGGAACCACTTCAGGGTGGACCCGTGTAGCCCGATGTTCTGTAGTCATTCCAGTAGAGTTCTGTGATCCACTTTGTCGAATGCTGAAGAAATGTCGATGAAGATCATCAGTATTCCGTTCGTGCAGTTGTCTGAGGTGGAGTATGTTGTCGAAGAGGTATAACAGAAGTGTTTCGACTCTGTGGTTGGGGCAGAAACCGTGTTGATTGATGTCTAGTGGTGCGTGGTTGTCAATGTGGTCTATGACGTCTAAGTTCAATTTGGGACTTCCATGCCAGAATATCTGGAAAAAGGAGGAGGCGCAGCCAAGTTCAGACACTAGTTCACAAACAGACATGCCCAATAAGGATGTCTGCAGAGGCATCCACATGAACGTACCTCGAATAGTATTCAAGAACATGGACATCTAGGAAAAGCTTAATGGTTAGAGTAGTGGGCTAGCACCAGGGAAGCCAGGGTTCAAACCCTAGTGCTGCTATCGGTGTGATTCTACAGAGTACTGAATGAATGTTTTACACGTCAAAATGAACACTTTTCAAATGCTTGTTGGTGCCTGGAGCAGGTCTAAACTTAGGGTTGAAGATGTCCCTAAAGTTTCTGAAATCGAGCAGGGACGTCTTATGTCCACCGTACTGCCCCAAAAACGCCTCCGCCATGCACCCTGCCTACTTGGTCCATCTCATACCGGAAACGTCTTTGAAAGCCATTTGTAAAATGGCTCTGGGGACGTCTCTGTGATTGGGACATCCACATACACATTTGTGGATATCCAAATCGTGATTAAGGTTTTTAAAATGACCCCCATTAGCACTTATGTGTGTGAATTTCTAGCACAAATACTGCAGAAATTGAATTGAAAACATGCGAACATTGCACCTGCTGAAGAGTTGGCCTAAATGATTGCACATACTTTCTATGTGTATTTTATAAAATTATATGTGTAAATCATGACTCTGCCCATGTGCCACTCTAACTCCTCCCCGTGCACATCTATTCTACAGGTACGTGCCGGTTGGCATTGCACACACTTCTAGGTGTAACCTAATTTTATGAGAAGCCTTTTACGTGCAGAAACGGTATATAAAATTACCTCCTTAGGGGCTAATTTTATACCAGTTGGGAAAGATGCCTAACTGATAAAGGTGACATAGCCATCCAGGCACCCTTTATAAAATAAGTACCTCGAACCAGCCCAGGAGAGCACACATGATCTTATAGAAAGTTACACCCACTCTGAAGGAGGTTTGAATTTTGTGTGTGTATGTTTACACACGCACTTTTATAAAATGTGTGTATACATTAGAACTCCACCCGAAACATGCCTCTGGAATGCCTGTGTGCAGATCACCTAAAAGTAGCGGCAAACTCTCCATGTGCTTGCTTTGTGTGCGTGTATATCTCGTGCAGTGCTTTTCATGTGGAAAATGCTTCATAAAATTGCCTCCTAAATGTGTTGGATGTAAGAGCTATTTAGCCAAACCATAATCCCAATGCAGTTTAAATTCCAGAGCATTTCAGTCCCGCTTGCAGCCACCTCTGGGATGAAAGCCATGGAACCTTTTCCAGCGTACAGTTGGATCCTAGACAACAGATTCCAAAGGAATGAAGAAACGAGATTTCTTTGACATGAGGATGAGAACTGAAACAAACTTTATTAGGATAAGTGCTGATAGGTGGAAGGGGAGAATGGAAGGGCCTAGACTCGGCTGGCTTCCAGTGAAACCAGCTGGATATGGAAAACCCGTAAACTTATGTATGTGTGTTGCGGAAACATTTTCCCAGGAGTCTACATGAGGGGAGAGGGGAGATGGGCACATCTGAATCCTTATTTTAAAAAAACCAAACAACAACTTTATGTAACCTTTTGTAATTTTATATTTGAGAGTATATGTCTGAAAATATTCCAAAAAAGCTGAGCACCTAAATTTATGCTCTGTTTTCAGGCACACTTAGGAATCTAAGTTTTCAGCTGAAAAAGCATCCTAAAGTAGGAGCTTAAAATGTATGCTCCTAAATTTATCCACTCCTTAATCATCTCCCATCTAGACTACTGTAACTTATTCCTTGCTGGTCTCCCTCTGAATCATCTCTCTCCCCTTCAGTCTGTTCAACACTCTGCTGCGCGGCTAATCTTCCACCAGCCTTGTCATGCTCATATTACCCCTCTTCTCAAGTCACGTCATTGGCTCCCTATCCATTTCCGCATCCAGTTCAAACTTCTCCTGCTGACCTATAAGTGCATTCACTCTGCAGCTCCTCACTACCTTTCCTCTCTTATCTTTTCTTGCACCCCTCCTCGGGACGTCTGCTCTTCTGGCAAAATGTGTCTCTGTGCTGCTCTTTTCTTCTCTTGCTAACGCCAGACTTTGTTCCTCTCATCTTGCTGCTCCTTATGTCTGGAACAAACTTCCTTTGTCTGTATGTCAGGCCAGGGCCAGCCCATCCACTAGGCGAGTTAGGTGGCCGCCTATGGCGACTGGCCTGGGTGGGGGTGGCAGAGGAGCACATGACTAGCCGTGCGGCCCCCCCCCCCTCCTTAGCTGCCACTGTCTCCTCCCCCCCCCCCCCCCAAAGCTGCTGCCAATTCTGTCTCTGGAGGAGTTGGTGGGCAGCGGCAGTATGAACAAAAGTGGTGACATTTTGCTGCCGTGGCCTGCCTCTCCCCCCTGAGACGGAATTGGTGGCAGCTGGGGGGGGGGGGGGGTGCTGCGGTTGGAGTTACTGTCTAGGGCAGCCAAAACCCTTGGGCCAGCCCTGTGATAGGCGCCTTCTCTGACCCTTTTCAAATCCAGGCTGAAAACTCACCTCTGCTTCCTCTTTCGGATCGTGACTCACCTGATCTCCTTTGTGTTTCCTTACCATTCCCTCTAGATGTATCCCATGTCTACAGCTACTGTGTTGTCTGTCTTGACTAGATTGTAAGCTCTGAAGAGCAGGGACTGTCTCTTACATGTGTCTGCAGTGCTGCGTATTTCTTGTAGCACTATACAAATGTCCAGTTGTAGTCATCGTCGTAGTAAATTGAGGCCTGCCATTCATTTGCCTAGCATTATGAGCCTAATTTAGATGCCTAGTGCAAAAAAATCAGCGCAAAGCTCCAAACTTCTTTTCCCTGTCCTAAATCTGCCCCCCACGTTTATGCTTCTAAATGTAGGAGTCGAGGAGAATTTTAAGAAAATATTTAGTTGGTTAAATTTCTAGGAAGAGATTGGTTTTTGAACCATCCCAATTGTTGGCATTGATTCAGGATCAGGCTAATGTTGCACATGTTTGATTTATTACTATTGCTTTCTTCTGCAGATCTCCAGGAACAAGCAGGAATAAGTCCTCACTTATGGGTACGTCGGAACCGACGGAGCCTGCGCAGGAAAGCTCCCCAGCTTCCCAGGAAGGAAGCTTCTGGGGTCTCCCACTGCACATGCGCGCTGCCTTCCCGCCTTCCTGACCAGCTCTCCCCAGTTTCTCTTTTTCCGCGGAGCCAGCAGGTCGTGTTCCTGTCACCGCTGTAGAAATTATTGTTTTAGTTTGTTTCTTTAGACCGCGTACCTGCCTTCCCCATACCGAAACCGGTACCGCCGGTCTCTCTTTTCTTTTCTTTAAAAAAAAAAAAATCTTTATCTTGCACAACTTGGTGACTTCGGTTAGGCCTCAGGCCTACACAAATTCTCCTCATGGAGAAACCAGCCCCTGGTTTTAAGAAGTGTACCAAGTGTAGTGCTGTTATTTCTGTCACAGACACCCATGAATGGTGTCTTAAATGTTTGGGACCTGACCACTCCATTCCGGACTGCCCATCCTGCTCCCAGATGTCTAAACGTGGTTTGCAGAACCGGGCCAACAAATTCCATGTGCTGTTTGCTTCAGATAATCCAGCATCACAGTCATCCAGGTCTTCCTCTCCGGATGGATCTCAGGTAACCAAACCTTCTTCGGGCAGGTCCTCAAAGAGCAAATCTCCTTCAAAGCATCGAGAGGCTCTCAATTTTGAATCTGAGGACCATGCCCCAGCCAAACAACCCCGGCGGGAAGCTCTGACTTCCAAAGCACCATCTATGGGGTTACAGGTTGACATCGATGGCATGGCCTCGACTGATCACCTGTTAGACTGCTCTGGGGTACCGGCCCATACCGGTACCGACATCCAGGCAGCAGTGGCATCTATGAGCAATACTGTTCAGACCATGCAGCAGGCCATGCTGGCTTTTATTACAGCTGCGACGCCCTCGGTACCGCGTTCAGCGGTACCGGTTCCGGTTCCGGTATCGTCTCCCATACCGGAACCGAGACCATCGACTTCCAAACGCAGATCGGTTCCGCATGCCGGATCTGGGTTTTCACCCGATACCGATCCCATACCCGGTACGCCCGATGTCGATACCGATCGGTATGCGTATCGTGCGTTGGAAGCAAATAGAGAATACTCTGATTCTTCTGAGGATTTTGACTCCTCTGAGGACTCTGATGAGCTGTCTCTAGTTCTTCATGAAGACCCCTCTTCCCCAAAGAGGAGAATGTCTCCACCAGAGGATTTGTCCTTTCAAGACTTCATTATAGAGCTAGCTAAAGGACTTTCTATTACCACATCCTCTGAAAAAGAACCTAGGTCAAAGAAATTGGATATTTTAGGATACCCTAAGGTTCCTAAAGAGGCAGTCACCCTGCCTATCCATGAAATCCTTCAAGAACACTTGATGGACTTATGGGAGGCTCCTCTAACGTTGTCTCCTTACTCTCGTAGGTTGGACACCATGTACCGGGTCCCTCCTCCTCCTGGGTTTCAAAAGACTCAGCTGCCTCACCATTCCATTGTGGTGAAGTCTGCACTGAAAAAGATTAAGAGCACCAAAAGGCACTCTTCTACCCCTCCAGGACGAGAATGTAAGACCCTAGACTCTTTTGGCAGAAAACTTTTCCAGGCTAGTATGCTTATAGCCAGGATTAATTCTTACAGTCTGTATATGGGCATGTTTCTAAGGGAACTTGCCCTAAAGGTAAAGCATTTTGCCCCCTTTATCCCTGAGGATAGAAAGGAGGAGTTCATTTCTTTAGTGAAACAGCTTCTAGATGTTTCTAAGTTCTCCAACAGAGCAGCCTTTGATTCCTTTGAGGGTGCCGGTAGAGCTTCGGGCATTGCCATTGCAGCCCGATGACTTGCTTGGCTCCAGGCCTCTGACCTAGAACCCTGGATCCTGGATGGCTTACGGAATCTGCCCTGTACAGGTGAGAACTTATTTGGTAAAGACTGGCAAATTAAAGCCACTCAAATGGACGCAGAAAATGCTACATTGGATAGACTTTCTAAGTCTACCTCTACTCTTGCCAAGAAAAAGTCTTTCAAGAGGCCTTACTACAAGAAGGCCAGATTTTCCACAAATACTGGCCAACAATCTTCTTAGCCTCGCTTTGCTGCTAAACGTCAGCAACCTAAACAGGCAAGGTCAAAGCCTGCAGCGTCTGCCACCCCTCAGCAGGCTCAACCCCCTCAGGGGTTTTGACTTGCCCCTAGAGAACTTAACATTTCTGGCTCTAGAACAACCAGAGCCCCTCACCATTCCCGGAAGGTTAGCTCACTTTGCTCCCAGATGGGGGCAAATTACATCAGAGCACTGGACCCTCTCTATCATCAGAGAGGGCTACAAACTTCATTTTTCCAACCTTCCTCCACATACCATGGTGAGGCACTTCAATTCTCCCCCATCTCTCCTGGACCTGTTGGGTCAGGAAATCTCTTCTCTCCTTGCCCAAGGGGCAATAGAAGAGGTTCCTCTTCTTCAACAAGGGACAGGATTCTACTCCCCTTATTTTCTCATACCAAAGAAGACAGGGCGATTCAGACCTATCCTAGATCTGAGAGAATTGAACAAATTTCTGTACAAGGAGAAATTCAAAATGCTTTCTCTAGGCATTCTCCTTCCATACCTTCAGAGTCAGGATTGGCTTTGTTCTCTAGATCTCAAGGATGCGTACACACATATACTCATCCACCCATCCCACAGAAAATATCTAAGATTTCTGTTTCAGGGAAAACATTTCCAGTACAGAGTACTTCCCTTCGGTCTAGCCTCTGCTCCAAGAGTGTTCACCAAATGCATGGCAGTGGTGGCTGCATTTCTAAGAGGTCTGGGAATTTTTGTATTCCCATATCTGGACGACTGGCTCATCCGAGCTCCATCTCAGTCACAGGCCCAGATTTCCCTGGACCGCACCAGGCACATTCTGCAGTATCTGGGACTGGTGGTAAACCTTCCCAAGTCTCAACTTACCCCTACTCAGTCTCTGGAATTCATAGGGGCCCAGTTGGACACCGCCACTGCAAGGGCCTACCTACCTACCTCAAGTCCGGGGCCAACGTCTGATGTGCTTGGCCTCCCAAGCTCAATCCAGCAGTCACTTGACAGCCAGAGAAATGCTACGACTTCTGGGCCACATGGCCTCCACGGTACACGTGGTGCCTTACGCTCGTCTTCATATGAGAGCAGCTCAATGGACCTTGGCCACTCAGTGGACTCAAGCGTCAGGAGCGCTCTCCGACCAAATACTCACCTCAAAGCTTCTGTTTTGGTCCCTCCAATGGTGGATGTCCACCAAGAATCTGTTGTTGGGGACCCCCTTCCAACCTTTGTTGCCCCAAGCAACCCTCACAACAGATGCCTCCCAAACAGGGTGGGGAGCCCATCTTCAACACCTCTCCACTCAGCGGTACTTGGTCTCCCCAAGAGACCACCCTTCACATCAACCTCCTGGAACTGCGAGCAATCTTCTTTGCCCTCAAAGTCTTCCATACCCTCCTAGTCAACCTGACTGTCCTAGTCCAGACAGACAATCAGGTAGCCATGTTCTACATAAACAAACAAGGAGGGACAGGCTCTCTGTCGCTTTGCAACGAAGCTCTCAGATTATGGGCCTTCGCCAGAGAGCATCAAATTCATCTTCTGGCAGTCTATCTTCCAGGGGTTCAAAACTCTCGGGCAGACAGACTCAGTCGAGTTCTGCTTCCACACGAATGGTCCCTACATATGGACCAGATACACAGAATCTTTCAGGAATGGGGAACCCCGGACATAGACCTCTTTGCAAGTCCGTGGAATGCCAAACTTCCCCGGTTCTGTTCCAGGAATCCATGTCAGGGGGCTCAGGCCAACGACGCCTTTCTCCTGCATTGGGGTCAGGAATTCCTATATGCCTTTCCACCCATTCCTTTGATTCCCAAGACTCTGTTCAAACTCCAGAGAGATCACGGATCGATGATCCTCATAGCTCCACACTGGCCACGCCAAGTGTGGTTTCCTCTACTTCTGCATCTCTCCCAGGGACCCTCTCTGGACCTGGGAGCAGCGCCAGACCTTCTGTCTCAGGAGGAGGGGACTTTGTGGCACCCAAACCCCAAGTCCCTACACCTCCGAGCTTGGTTACTGAAGGCCTAAGCCTTCATGACTTCAATCTTTCTCAACCAGTGAAAGATATCCTTCATGCCTCTAGGAAACCCTCCACGAGGCGTTCCTATGCTCTCAAATGGAAACGCTTTTCCATTTGGTGTGCTCAACAGGGTCTTGACCCTCTAGCACTTCCTTTGAATTCTCTACTAGACTATCTCCTGCATCTTTCTAATGCAGGTCTTAAGACGAATTCAGTAAGAGTCCATTTGAGTGCTATTGCAGCATCCTTAAAACCTATAAATGGACAACCTGTTTCCTCTCATCCGCTTGTTGCAAGGTTCATGAGAGGCCTGACTCTAACTAAGCCTCCCATCCGACCTCCTCCGGTGGCATGGGACTTGAACCTAGTTCTGGGTCAGCTTATGAAGCCACCTTTTGAACCGTTGGTTTCTACCTCCTTGAAATTTCTTTCCTGGAAGGTCCTTTTCCTTATTGCAGTCACTTCTGCTCTCCGCATCAGTGAACTACAAGCCTTGGTGGCTCATCCACCTTATACCAGGTTTCATCATGATAAGGTGGTCCTTAGGATGAATCCCCACTTTATGCCCAAAGTGGTCTCGCCTTTTCATCTTAATCAAGAGGTATATCTACCTTTCTTTTTTCCAGCTCCTCATGCATCCAGTGCAGAGAGGAACCTTCATACTTTAGATTGTAAAAGAGCTCTTGCCTTTTACCTCAACAGGACTCAGCCACATCGAAAGTCTTCCCAGCTTTTCGTGGCCTTTGATCCTTCTCATTTGGGACTTCCAGTCTCCAAACGTACACTTTCCAATTGGATTGCTCAGTGTATTTCCTTTGCTTACCAGAGTAAAAATATTCCTCTGGAAGGCCATGTCACAGCTCACAATGTGAGAGCCATGGCCACTTCTATGGCTCATCTTCACTCTGTATCCATAGATCAGATCTGTCGAGCCGCCACATGGGCCTCGGTTCATACCTTCACAGCCCATTACTGCTTGGACAAGGACTCCCGCCGGGATGCCTTGTTTGGTCAGGCTGTCCTCAAACACCTGTTCCATACTTGATCAACTCCTGCCCACCTTCCCAGGATGGATGCCTGAGATCCATACGAAGATGGCGAACCCTTGGAAGGGGATCTCCCAGGCATCTTAGCTATGGAGTCCCCATAAGTGAGGACTTATTCCTGCTTGTTCCTGGAGATAGCACAGTTACTTACCTGTAACAGGTGATCTCTGGGAACAGCAGGAATTAGTCCTCACAACCCACCCACCTCCAATAGGAGTTGTATCTTCTATCTATCTTCCTTTCCTCTCTCTATTGTCTCAGCTATAAACTCGAACTGGGGAGAGCTGGTCAGGAAGGCAGCGCGCATGTGCAGTGGGAGACCCCAGAAGCTTCCTTCCTGGGAAGCTGGGGAGCTTTCCCGCGCAGGCTCCGTCGGTTCCGACGTACCCATAAGTGAGGACTAATTCCTGCTGTTCCCAGAGATCACCTGTTACAGGTAAGTAACTGTGCTATACCTGCTGGAATGTGTTAGGGGTAAAACAAAATACGGTGCAAGTAATGGTGAGAAGGGTCTCTGT
This sequence comes from Ichthyophis bannanicus, assembly GCA_033557465.1. Taxonomy (NCBI): domain Eukaryota; kingdom Metazoa; phylum Chordata; class Amphibia; order Gymnophiona; family Ichthyophiidae; genus Ichthyophis; species Ichthyophis bannanicus. The sequence continues at coordinate 786,960,178 of CM066034.1, read as the reverse complement.
AGATTGTTATTCTTTTGTGTTATATTGTGAGCCCTGTTTTCTTCCTTTTATATAGTGTGGGCTTCGGTCCTATCATGAGGATACTTTGTAGTGTTAAAGCATTATATATTATGTTGGTCTGTATTTACTTTGGTGAACCTCAACAAATAAATGGGGGGGGGGGGGAAGAAAAGAAAATATTTAGAAACTTAGCCCTAATAAATTTTCAAAGAGGAAAATTTAGGAGCATAACTCTAAAATTAGGAGCCTAAATCCTTTGAATTTCGGGTCCTATGTTTTATGCTATGTATTTTTCATCTGAAACTTGCATTCTTGGGGTTTTGATGACTTGGGTGACCTTAGAACAGCAGGACTGTATTGTTTTCTTAGTGTTTTCGAAATAAACTTTTATTCTAATGTAAGAAAGTGTAGGTTCATGAGAAAAAATGAAAATCTCGCTTTTTTCTAATATGCAAGAAGATGAACCAATACCCAAGAAGGACGGGGGAGGCAGAGAGAGAGAGATTTGTGGCAGAGAAAAATGATTCTTGTCCTTGTCGAATCAGTGGATTATAAAGTGGAGATTTTTGGGAAGCTGCCGGGCCATCCTTAGGTTGAAAAGGTGATAGAGTGCATGGCGCTGAGGAAGTGCTTGGATGATGGGGCCCTCTGGAAAGTCTACAGACTTCTGGGGTGCTTTGAGCACAGTAGTGTTTTTGAAACTACTTGTAACGAGATCTGCTGTCGCCTCACAGATGCCTGGCACAGCTTTTGTAAACTTTAGAAAAGGTCTGCAAAATGCACAGAATCCTCAGTCAGATTCCTTTTCCAAAGATTAATGGTATCTTGCTAACGTTCAAGCCGATGCAGAAAACTAGTGTGGTCTTTAAGCCCAGATAGCACCACCTAAGTACACTTACTGCTATTGAAAATGCAGAAAAGAGATGGACACGTGCCTAAACAGCAAGGGAAAAGCAAGCACACCATTAACGCCAAGAATATTAAAATATATTTAAATTATAGGCAAATGAGCTGCACATAATAAACTGGTATGCAAATATTGTCTGCGCCTGATGCAGGGAATTGCGTAGAGGATTTGACAACCAGCCTTAGCGCAAATATCTCTATGCCTGGGTTCCGAAGTGGCTTAAACATCTAGCCTGTGCCCCTGTCAGTATTTTGATGGCATCAGATGCTTTCCCCATTGCCTGGATCATCTTCCCCTTCAGAAAGCAAATCCCTGGTGGCCCAGAGGCCCCAATCCCCCCCCCCCCCTGCCCAGGTAAAATAATCCATGGTGGCTCAGCGGCCCCCGAATCCCCACCTGCAAAAATAAAAATAAATCCTGATGGCCCAGTGGCCCCAAACCCCCCCACTCCCCTCCTGGTACTTTCAGAAACAAAAGGGAGGCGTTGCCCACGTGCCTCTGCTCTTGCTCCACCATCATGAAAAATGGTGGCGCCTGGCCCCACGCGGTGCATCCTGGTGCGGGGTCAGACTGCCATATAGAATGCGCCTTATATGGCAATTCGACCCAGCCCTATGCCTCCCAGGATGCACTATGCAGGGCCAGGTGCCGCCATTTTTCAAGATGGTGGGGCAAGAGCTGGGAAGAAATGGGGCAATGCTCCTGCTCATTTTTGAAGGTATTGGGAGGAGGGAGGGAGGTTCAGGGCCGCTGGGCCACCAGGGTTGTTATTTTTGGTTGGGCAGGTTGTGGGGGGGATTGGGGCTGCTGGGCCACCAGGGAGTCACTTTCTGTTAGGGACACTGGCCCCTGACAGTATGTTGATGGCATCAGGGGCTGCGCCCAATGCCTAAAGCCCTGATGCCTTCAAAATATTTTTGGGGCTCCTATACAAATTAGCCACTCGGTGCCCGTTGCTCTGGGAGGGCATGCCAAACTTGCGCCAAGTTCTTGTGCACATGTGTTTGGCTTGCTTTCCTAGTTAAACTGTGCACAAAAGGGCAGTGTTAAACGGAAGGCTCATTTGCATGTGCACAGTTTAACACGTGGTTAATTTGTATGCTCGCCCCTTTCTGCATGCCCGGGCTGCAAATAAGCATAAAAGTTGACTTCAGCGCTGGCTTTCTGCATCGGCCTGTCTGTATTCTGCCCTTGACTCTTCAATTGCTCCGCCCATCTAAAACCTCAAAATTAGAAAGTGCAGATGCTACAAAAATGTCTAATGATGTAACATTATCTGAAAACACGCTGGTATGCACTGGTTATAATGAAGTCTAACCTAGCTAGCTGGTTTACTAATAAGTCATTGATGTGTTTAAATGGATGTCTGCTTGATTTTTCACTTTCCTCTTGTACATGTATGTACGGGCACAGGAAAACTCCACCTAAGCTTTCCTGCTTCCCCCCCGAATCCAGCTGCGTGTGACATCATATTCCGTGTGTGGTGGTGATCTAGAAATGCACAGGAGACTGCCAAAGTTGGGGTCAGAACATTCTGAGTAATGTCTGTCTCCAGATCCACATAGGAGCATCGTGCACTCAGCGGTGCAGTGACGAAAGACATTACCTTTCTTTGTTTTCTCTATCCAGGAAACCTGTTTATGAAATGGACTTGAAAGAAATGAGTCAACTCAAAGCTTTGAGTTTTGCCTATTGTCCCTACCGGTGTCTTCCCTAACGGGCACAACTCCCCCTCCTCATCCCCCCCTCCAAAAATGAAAGTAGAACTAGAGGGAAGAAAAGCGTGGGGTTTTTTTTGGCGGTGGTTTTTAATACACAGTATTCATCAATAGTACTAAAGTTACTTTAAAGTGGATTGCAACATTTTGCTAAGTTCATCCTACTGTTCCCACTTTATTTTAAATATGTTTTTATGATGTATTTTTTTAAATAAATTAAGCAAAAGTTTACTAATGTTTTCTTTTAACCTACTGCTAGATTAAAGCTTTACTATGACTCCCTTACAAGCCATCCTGGAAGTCTTTTTCACTGCTTCACTTAGACTCAGTTTCAGGTGACGTACGAGTTTCTGTGTTTCTGCTTAGACACATGGCCTATGATTCGAGAAGTTTTGTGAATGTAAGTGCAAAGGTTTTTGCCAAGTTTTCTCTTCCTCCCCTGTTGTTTTCACTTTTCAGCTGCCTTTACTGGCTGACCTTTGTGTCCTATCCAGGGTGACTCATTGCTGGAGCTGTTCTTTTTCTTCATTCTTGCTGCACTGCAATGTGCAGCTTGTTCCACTAAGCTCCCGATAAGATGCACGTCCTTTAATACAATAGTTGGTACGGGGGGAGGGGGGGTTCTCTTTGGCTTTGTCCCTAGCATGGCAGCTTCTGTCTCTCTGGTACTTCCAGCTTGGTCAGAACCAGCTGCTACTGGGGCTATGCCATAGTGGCATTAGCTTCCATTCACCGGGGTTTTCTCAAAGTTGCAAAACCGTGCAAGAAGGTGATGGCCAAAGTCTGGGAGATACTAAGCTGCACGGGGAGAGGCCTGACCAGTAGGAAAAAGGAGGCAATAATACTAATGTATGAGTGATTGGCGAGACCTCACCTGGAGTTTTATGGCTAATTCTGGACCTCTTACCTCCACAAAAGATAATCTAGAGGAAGGCTTTGAAAACAGTACTGGATATTCACCAACAGTCTGAAGAAATTAGACTAAACAGATGAGACAAGGAATAGGATAAAAACTTTCATATACCTCAAAGGCAGAGGGGGAATTCCCAGGGTGCCAAATCATCTGGATGCCTAAAAATTGACACCTAGCTGCTGGCCTGGGAGGAGCTGCTGTTGCGGTGACAGGCCCAGCCCTGAAGAGAGCTGTTAATGCTGGTACAATTCTATGCAGCAGGTCCGGGCTGGAAGGAGATCGATACCACAGCCTGTGCTAGGTCCCGTCTTGAAAAGAACAGCTGCCACCTGTGGCAAGCCCAGGCAGAGGGAGAGCAGTCGTGCCTGCAGAAGATCTGGGCCTGGAAAGAGCAGATTATCCACAGGTTACAGCTCCTCAGAAATCAATCAGGTCCATGTTGGTAGGTTGATGGCGGCCAGGTAACATCCAGAAAGACCATATGGACTTAGGAAGCCAGATGCATGAAAACCAGCAAAGCAGTTATCCACCAACATTCTCACAGATTTTGGCAGCTGTTTACATTCTTCCAAAACTTGAAGGCAAGGTATGAAATGTGTGGGACTTAGTATTCAATTAGGTATGGAAACTTTAGCTCATTTTAACATGTCTTACTAGTCAAGCTTCCATAGCTAGATGCTGGGATATCTCAATAGCAGCATGAACTGAAATAACTTGGCAGACTGGTTGGGATAATTGATGTTTTCTGCCGCCATATGCCATGGGTCTGTTTTCAAAGGTCCACAGAGTGGGTAAGATAAGCTGGTATATTTACCAATTTGTAATTAGACAGGTTTAGCCAGTGCTGCCGAATATCTATGTGCTCAAAATTTGACCAGGTAGAGTTTGGCCCTCTCTTTGTGTGATCAAGGTTAGCCAACTAAATTGGGCAAGTTTAGTTCTGAATAATGCACTAAACGATGACATGTTAAGGCTGCCCCAGGAACTCTTCTGGCCTGGGCCCTCAATATCTGGCTACAATTGTGCCACTTGGCAGGCTTCACCACATAGAATTCACCCAGTTTTAGACAGGCAGATCTTTTGAGTCCTGATCCCTATGTTACTATGTATAGAATAACTTGCTTTATCTATTCAGCAGTTAAAACAATGAATTTGCTGGGTTAAATTTCAAAAAAGGGATTCCTGTGGTTAAGTAGGTGTTTATCCATGGGGGGGGGGGGGGGAAGCTCCTATTGAGGGGGAAAAGGAAAAACATTGGGAATGGGGTTAGGGTAGGGCAAATGAGATACATGGGGATTTCATTTTTGAAATCCCTGGGCTTGCTTTATTTCGCATAATTTTGAAAAGGTCTGAGTTTTGTTTTGGAAATTGGCTTGCAGGCCAGTGGTTACAAAGCCCCATGCAGGGAGAGTTTGAGTACTGCCCTTCCCATATCCATATTCCACTCTTTTATAAGGAAAGTTAGTCTAATATAGTTGATCAAATATGATACCCTGTCATATAAGAAGGCCAGCTAAACACTGCTTTCTGTATTTGCATCATATGTGCAATTGCAGCAAGGTTCAGACACAAAAGCATAACAGTGCTATCTGTTCTTCCTGTTTAAGCCAAGGACTGTTTTTCTAAGATTGTCTGGAGGTCTTTGTAAAGCCTTCATGCCACCATTACATGGAATAGCTTTTTATTGCATTTTGCTGCTTTTACGTATATAAAAAGCACAGGGAAAATAGCAATAGTTTCATAACCAAAAAGAGGAGACACATATTAATTTGTAGCCCACAACATGGGGGACAGAAGTTAGATAACCGCTCTTCTCTGGAGCCCCCTGAAATAAATAAGCAAACAGATAACTACTAGGATAACGCCTGTTGTCCTACAGTAGAAAAAGGGAAGCAGTTTAGTTCAGCCTCATTCAACAAAAATCCTTCCAACCGTGAAGGCTCATGACCTATATACTTAACCTCTTGATAAGAAAGCAAACATCCACACGGAAAGTGCAGAAAGTAGCTCAAGTAGCCAGCAATCATGGCTTACATTGGAGGAAAACTGTTCTGCACCTCTGAGGAGTTATGGAAAGATTAGGAACGATCACAGTTTTTTGACCACAAAATAAAGTTTTCATATTTCAAAATATGCCTTCAAAATCAAAACTTTAGCAAGCTCAGTAAGGAAGGAGACCAGGAAGGTGGGTATTCCAGGAAATTTGTAGTATCTAAATCAGCAGATGAATCTACTACTCGTTCTGCCTCTGAGCCAGTTTGAGTAAGAAGATGATATAGATTAGAAACAAGTATGGCTACTGAATTAGAAATCTGCAGGCTCTTTGAGAAATAATTTCTAAGTAACACCAAAGAAGATGACAAATGTGTGTTAGGAAAATTCAAGTCTCAGATTTTTTGACCTCATTAAGTGCTGAAAGCTTCTGCCTGCTTTGATTCCAGCAGCTTCTGCCGATTTGCAATGTTCCACGCTACAACTCCAGCTTACGGTAAGCAAGCACAACCCATTTTCCTGTTCTTGTAACTTGGCCACGCTCTCCAGAGGGAAACGTGCGGACTGCTCAAAAGCACCCTTAATCAAATTATTCATTTGAGTTATAATTTTCCAGCTATTTACAAATGTTGCATTGATAGATGTACCCTTTTCCTCTAACAGTAAATCGGAGACTGTCTCTAAGGTGTTTTATAGGTTGAATGAATTTATCCACATATTTGGTGAATATCATAGTTATCTAAATAAATCATGGCACTGTTCATGGAACACCCTTGGACCTTCATTCACTCATATAACCCCTCTAAAATCACCCCACTGGCTCCCCTTTCATTTCCATATCCAATTCAAACTTCTCCTTCTAACATATAAATACATTCACTCTGCCGCTCCTCATTACCTTTCCTCTCTTCTTTCTCCCTACATTTCTCCTCGTGAACTCTGCTCCTCCTCTGGCTTTCTTCTCTTTATGCCCTTTTCTTCTTCTGTAAACTCCAGACTTTGATCTTTTCACCTTGCTGCTCCTTATGCATGGAGCAAACTTCCTTTATCTTTATGTCATGTCTCTTCTCTCTCCCTCTTCAAATCCATGCTAAAGGCCGCATTTGAGGCCGCATTTGGATCCTAATCCCTTGTTCTCTTTGTCTCCTTCCCTAGTTGAACCCCCTTGTTTCTCTTGTATTGCCCTGTCTTGATTAGATTGTAAGTTCTACAAGCAGGGACTGTCTTCTTTATATGTTTTTACAGCGCTGCGTACACCTTGTAGCGCTATATAAATGATTAATAGTAGTAGTAATAGTAGGTTGAGGTAATGGAAGAAGTAAAGAATAATCAAGAGGTTTAGCCAAATCCTGCAGCGAGCTGCCCCCATGGCACCCAATACTGACCTGAGAGGGTTCCTCTGCAACGGCAACAGTTTCTCACCCTGTGGAGAAGGTACAGTCCTAGCCATAAGAACAAAAGAAATGTCATACTGCGTCAGACCAAGGTCCATCAGTCCCAGTATCCTTTTTCCAGCAGCGGCCAGTCCAGGTCACAAGTACCTGGCAGGTTCCCAAAAAGGCACACAGGTTCCACATTGCAATTCTTCATAGTCCTCTTGTGCTTTAACTACTTTAACTAATTTTTCAACATCTGCAAGTTTGTTCATCTCGCGCATTATCCCCATTTCTAGGTCATTTATGAATGTTAAAAAGCAGCGGGGCACTCTACTATTCACCTTTCTCCGTTGAGAAAATTGTCCATTTACCCTTGCTTTTTGTTTTCTATCTTTTAACCAGATCTTAATCCACAGTAGTACACTGCCTCCTCTCCCATGACTTTTTAATTTCCCCAAGAGTCGTATATGAGAGAAACTGAGGAAAGCTGACAGTTGCCCATGAGCACATGGTTCAGAATAATGTATACTAGTAAAAAAAAGGGAAGTAGGGAGGTTTGAATAAAGATAAAAGTAACCCAGATGCCTTAAAGTAAAAACCAGACCAAGTTGAAAGATTCCAAATTATCTTATAGCTAGACAGTTAATAAGAACAAAAAACAAACTTTGAAATGCCTGTGTGCAAATTCTAGAAGTCTAAAAACTAAGATGGGAGAATTAGAACATATAACACTGAATGAAAGGTTAGGTACAATTGGCATCTCAGTGACTTGGTGGAAGGAGGATAATCAGTGGGACACTGAAATCAGGCTACAAACTATATCTCATTGATACAGTAAATCACTTAGGTGTAGGGGTGGCACTATATGTTAGAGGACATTGACTCAATTAGGATAAAGGTTTTGCAGGAAATAAAATACACTGTAGAATCTTTATGGATAGAAATTCTACGTAAAAAGGGGAAAAGAATGGCAATGGGGGTGTATTACTGCTCACCTGACCAGAATGAACAGACAGATGACGAAATGCTAAAAGAAATTAGGGATACTTGCAAAGTTTACAATACAGTAATAATGAGAGATTTCAGTTACCCCAGTATTGACTGGGTCAGTGCTACATCTGGCCATGCTAGGGAAATAAAGCTTCTAGATGAAATAAATAACTGATTCGTGGAGCAGCTGGTTCAGGAACTGACTCGAGGGGAAGCTATTTTAGATCTAGTTCTTAGTGGAACGCAGGATCTAGCGCGAGAGGTAACATTGTTTGGACTGCTTGGCCATAGCGATCATAACATGATGACATTTGATTTAATAAACAGAAGGCGTATAACAAGGAAACCTAGTGTGCTAGCATTTAACTTTCAAAAAGGAGACTATGATAAAATGAGGAAAATGTTTAAGAAAAACTAAAAAGAGCAACTGCAAAAGTTGAGTTTACATTGTCTTGGAAGTCCAGACCAGATGTATTCCATGCTTTAAGAAAGGTGGAAGGAACACTAAACAACAGCCGGTATGGCTTAAAGGTGAGGTCAAAGAGGTTGTTTTATAGCTAAGGGAAAATCCTTCAGAAAATGGAAATGGAAGCCAAATGATGAAAACAGGAAACAACATAAGTACTGGCAGGTTAGATGCAAGGCATTGATAAGGCAGGCAAAGAGAGAATTTTGAAAAGAAACTTTCCGTGGAAACAAAAGCGCATAATAAAAATTTTTTCAAGTACATTTGTAGCAAAACATCTGTGAGAGAGCCATTTGGACTATAAAAGGGATAAAAGGAGCATTAAGAGAGGGTAGCAGAGAGCCTGAATGAATTCCTTGCTTCAGTCTTTACTGCTGAAGATGTAGGAAACTTACCCACGCCAGGAATGATATTCAAAGGTGATATATCTGAAGAATTGAAACAAACCTCGATAAATCAGTAAGATGTAATACAGCTATTTGATAAACTAAAGAAGAACAAATCACCTGGACTGGATGAATACATCCTAGGATGCTGAAAGAACCGAAATATGACATTGCAGACTTACATATAGTAAACTGTGAACTATCCTTAAAAGCATCTGTAGTACCTGATGATTGGACAGTGGCCAATGTAACGCCAATTTTTAAAACTGGTTCCAGGGGTGATTAGGGAAGCTACAGAATGGTGAGCTTGACATCTGTATTGGGTAAAATGGTAGAAAGCATTCTAAAGAACAGAATCACTGAACATGTGGATAGTGGTGGCTGAATGGCAGGACAACATGGATTTAGCCTAGGAAAGTCTTGTCTCACTATTCAAAGGTGTGAATAAACAGGTAGATAAAGGTGAACTGGTGGATAGAGTGTATCTGGATTTTCAGAAAGCCCTATAATGCTGAGGATGTGGGGAAAAGAAGAAGCGCTGTGGATTGTGTTGGAAAGAGGAGATGGCACTATCATCCATACTGGTGTAGTCTACAGGCCTCCAACTCATACTGAAGAAATGGATAGAGACTTGATTATTGATATTGCAAAGGTAACCATGAAGGTGGAAGTGATCATATTGGGTGACTTTAATCTACCCAATGTGGACTGGAGTATTCCTTCTGCAAATCTGGAAAGAAGTAAAAAGATTGTGGATGCCTTCCAAGAAGCATTGCATTGAAAAATGGTAATTGAACTGATTAGGGAAAGTTTGATGCTGGATTTAGTACTCACCAATGTGATAGTGTGTCAAATGTCCGGGTGGATGCTCACATGAGAAGCAACGATCATCACACGGTGTGGTTTGAGATAAAAGCTAAGGCAGAGTCCAGTCACAACAAACTCAAAGTCCTAGATAAAAAAAATCTGACTTCAGTAAAATGGCCAAGTGCCTGAAGGAGGAGTTGGCAGGGTGGGAGGGGGTAAGTGAAGTGGAATTGCAGTGGGCTAAACTAAAGAAGGCAATAAAAGTGGCAACAGATAAATATGTAAGGAAAGTCAATAAAAGCAAGAGGAAAAGGAAGCCTATTTGGTTGCTGCACAAATAAAGATAAAAACACAACTTTGACAAAATTCAAAAGTTCGCAAACAGAGGAACATAGAACAGAATACAGGATAAGGCTAAAAGAGACAAAAGAGAAATAAGGATAGCAGAATAAAAGACATAAGAAAAGATGGCTAAAGATCTGAAGCGTGGAAACAAAACTTTTTTCAGGTATATTTGGGAGAAGAGGAAGATCAGAGGAGGGAAATGTAAGACTCAAAAGTGCCGAGAACGGATTTGTGGAACGTGACATTGAAAAAGCAAAAATGTTAAACAAATACTTCTATTTTTACTAAAAAAACATCCTGGAGAAGGACCACCTGTGATTGACAAATATACAAATGGGAATGGAGTAGATACTACACCATTCACAGAAGATGATGTGTTTGAACAGCTTGCAAAACTGAAAGTGGACATGGCCATGTGACCGGATGGGATACATCTCAGGATACTAAAAGAGCTCAGAGAAATTTTTTCATGGCCATTAAAGGATGTTTTTAATATATCCCTTGAGACAGGAGAAGTTCCATGAGACTGGAGAAAGACTGATATGGTACCCCTTCACAAAAGTGGTAGTTGAGAAGAAGTGACAAACTACAGGCCAGTAAGCCTTACCTCGGTGGCGGGAAAAGTAATGGAGGCACTTCTGAAAGAAAATAGTGGACGTTCTCGAAACCAATGGGTTGCATGATCCGAGGCAACATGGTTTTACCAAGAGATGATCAAACCAAACAAATCTGATTGAGTTCTTTGACTGGGTGACCAGAACTAGATCAAGGGCATGCGATGGATGTGATCTACATGCATTTCAGCAAAGCCTTTGATATTGTTCCTCATATGTGGCTTATCAATAAACTAAACAGCCTAGGGATGGGTCCCAAGGTGGTGAATTGGATCAGAAATTGGTTGACTGACAGATGTCAGAAGGTAATGGTAAATAGAATTCACTCTGATGAAAGGAAGGTGATTAGTGGCGTGCCCCAGGGATCGGTCCTGGGACCGGTACTGTTCAATGTATTTGTGAGCGATATTGCAGAAGGACTGAATGGAAAAATCTGTCTTTTGCAGATTACACGAAAATTTGCAACAGAGTGGACTCCCCCTGAGGGAGTGGATAACATGAGGAAAGATCTAAAAAGCTGAAAGGATGGTCTAATGCTTGGAAGTTAAGATTTAATGTGAAGAAGTGCAGTGTCATGCACTCGGGATGCAGAAATCCAAGGGAATTGTATGCGATAGAGGGTGAGAGGTTGGTGTGCATAGACTAGGAGAAGCACCTCAGAGTGATTGTTTGAGGATATCTAGGTGGAGAAACTGTGACAAGGCAGTGGTCAAAGCCAGAAGGATGCTGGATTGAATACAGAAAGGAATTACTAGCAGAAAGGAAGAGGTACTAATGCCACTGTACAAGTTGCTGGTGAGGCCTTACTTTGAATATTGTGTTCAGTTTTCGAGAGCATATCTTACAAAGGATATAAAAAGACTGGAAATGGTTCAGAGGAAGGCGATCAAAATGATTTGGATCCTGCGTCAGAAGATGTATGAAGAGACCTGAAGACCTAAATATGCATACACTAGAGGAGAGGAGGGACAGGGGAGATATGATACAGACATTTAAATACTTAAAGGGTATTAATGAACAAACCAACCTTTTTAAAAAATGAGGAAGCTGTAAAATTAGAGGGCATAAATTGAAACTGCAAGGCAACATCAGGAAATACTTTTTCACTGAAAGGGTGGTGGATGCTTGGAATGCCCTCCCAATGGAAGTGGTGGGGGCAAATCAAAATAGCATGGGACAGACACAGTGGATCCCTTTTATAGCAACAGGATAAAAATCAAAATAAACGATCTCTTATATCTCAACAAATAGGGGTGACCTGCATGGAGCAGTGGTACCCCCCCTAAACAAAGGCATGGGGCGGGGTGTCCTGCCCGGAGCAGCGGATGCACTTACTCTTGCTACCTTGCTGGGCAGACTAGATAGACCATACTGTTTTTTTTTCTGCCGTCATATACTATGAGGTCTGTTCCATAACACGAATAGCGGGGATGGACGTAGTAAAAGCTATTAGTGTAGCTGGGTTCAAAACAGGTTTGGACGAGTTCCTGGAAGAAAAGTCTATAAACCATTACTAAAGAGGACTGGGGAAAATCATTATTTACCCCTGTGACAAGCAGCATAGACTGCATATACCTTTGGGAACCTGACAGGTACTTGAGACCTGGAATGGCCACTGTTGGAAACAGGATACTTGCGCTCGATGGACCCTTGGTCTGACCCAGTATGGCATATCTTAAGAAGTTCTTATGACCTTGTCAAAGGTTTTCTGAAACTCCAGATATCAGTGGTTCTCAAACCTGTCTTGGGGGACCCCCAGCCAGCCAGGTTTTAAGGATAACGATAATGAGCATGTATATGAGAGATTTGTATGCACTGCCTTCATTGCATGCAAATCTCTCTTGTGCATATTGTGGTGATGAGAGTGAGCAGGAGAAAATGGAAGTAGAAGAAAGACACTTGTACCTTTAAAACTACTGACAGCTCAGCTCTACACAGAGGTAGGAAAGCTGCTATGAAAAAAAGCCAAACCATGCCCTAGCTCTAATGTGGAGGCAGGTTTAGCTGCTGATTATGAGCACACGTGCTCAGAGGAAGCTCTGATAGGAAGGAAACAGGTTTTTAAACCCGTCTGCAAACAGAAGAAGGGAGTTCACAGCTCCAGAGTGAGTTCAGCTTGGAGGAACAGGAGTGCTAGTTCCAGGAGTTCATCTGGCTCAAAGAGTTCCTGCCGTGAGGGAGAAGGTTCAAGTTTGAGTCCAGGTCCTAAGAGTTCAAGGCTATCTGAGAGACGTGAGTGTGCTGATTTCCAGCTGCTGAAAGCTAAGAGCAGAGAAGGAAACAATCCACGTCTGGGAAAGATTCTTAAACCAAAAACCAGCCAACGTTCTGTGAGAAAAGCTGCAAACTCGTGGGAACAAATACCTTTATCCTGTATTCAGAATCCTAAGCTGAAAACTTCAACTGACAAAAGGTGGGTGGATTTGTTTCACTGGGGAAAGAACCAGGACCCAACCGTTAGCAGGGAAGTTAACTTGAACTCAGTAAAAGCTTTGAAGCAAGCATTTCAGGGAGGAGAAGCTTACTCTCCTTATGTAAATGTTTATGACCAAAAGGAGAAATTATGGAATGAATTTTGGGAATTCTTACAATCCAGAAAGCCTGAAGAAAATGCTGAGGTCTGGAGTAGAGATAAACCAGCCACAGTACCGGAGCCCATGCAGATAGAATTACCTGAGTCACAATCTTCCCCAGAAGACTGCCAGATGGATTGCTCTCTTTGTCTTAGGGAAGCATAAGTTCCTGTGTGCAAGGCTAAGGAAGCTTTTGTAGAAGAAAGAAGGTATTTCTGCTAGAAGGAGCTCATAAGGCTGTGTTATGTTTATTGTCATGAAGACAGTTGCTTGTGTTTGAAGAGACTTGTGCTGCATTTACCTCAAGTACAATTTCCTTTATGGTTTACCTTTATGTTACTGGAGAAGTTATCCATTTTTGTGTTCGTGTACAGAACTTTAATGCGTGTGGAAATCCACAATAATAAAAATATTCTTGTTTGCCTCAAACTCCGGTTGCACAACTACAGTTTGTCTTTTTTAATACAATTTTCTCAACTACAAGTCCCAGAGTGCATTGCTGGTGGCAAAGGGAAAATACAGTTCATTTAAGGACAGACAAGGCAGCCCTAGCTGTAAGCCTATGGCCCAGGCTTGGGTACCACAATATTCATTGTGTATATCCTGACAACTTGACTGGCTAGGGGGTCTCCCAGGATAGGTTTGAAAACCACTGCACAGTAGCAACCGGCACATCTTTATCTACCTATTTATTCACACCTTCAAAAAAAATATAGCAGATTACAGAGACAAGACTTTCCTTGGCTAAATCCATATTGGCTTTCTCCCATTAAACCAAGACTATCTATATGTTCAGTAATTTTATTCTTTTTAATGGTTTCTACCATTTTGCCCAGTACTAATATCAGGCTCACTGGTCTGTAGTTTTCTGGATCACCCCTGGAACTCTTTTTAAAAATTGGCGTTACATTGACCACTCTCCAATCATCAGGTAGTACAGATTACTAATGGTGTTTAGCATCATGGGAGGTATACCATACGGCCCAGGTGATTTGCTTATCTTCAGTTTATCAAATAACTGTATTATGTCTTCCCAGTTTGTTTCTTTATTTTATTATTAATGAATATTGAGCTCACGCCTTTCTGGGAGAAGATCAAGGCATGCTACATTCAGATACAATATGCATTTATCAAGATTTGTTTCAGTTCCTCTGATAAGAACATAAGATATGCCATACTGGGTCAGACCAAGGTCCATCAAGCCCAGTATCCTGTTTCCAACAGTGGCCAATCTAGGTCACGTACCTAGTCGTTTCCCCAAAAGACACAGGTTCCACAATGATTGTACTGGGTCAAGCATTGATATCCTGGGTCCCTTCTTAATAATGGTTTATGGACCTTTCCTCCAGGAACTTGTCCAAACCTTTTTTAAACCCAGCTACACTAACAGCCTTTACTACATCCTCCGGTAACAAATTCCAGAGTTTGATTACACGTTGAGTGAAAAAATATTTTCTTTTATTAGTCTTAAATAATTTACCCTGTAGCTTCATTGCATGTCCCCTAGTCTTTCTATATTCTGATAACGTAAACAATCGATCTACGTTTACCCGTTCCACTCCGTTCATTAATTTATAGACTTCTATCATCTTTCCCCTTAGCCGTCTCTTTTCCAGGTTAAAGGGCCCTATCCTTTTCAGCCTTTCTTCATAGGAGTATCCTTCCATCCCCTTTACCATTTTGGTGGCTCTTCTCTGAACCTTGTCTAATAACACTATATCCTCTTTAAGATACGGCGACCAGAATTGCACACAATATTCAAAGTGCGGTCTCACCATGGAACGATATAGAGGCATTATAATATCTTTTGTTTTATTTTCCATTGCTTTCCTTATGATACCTAGCATTCTATTTGCTCTCTTGGCCGCCGCTGCACACTGGGCCGAGGGTTTTAACATGTTATCCACAATGACGCCTAAATCTTTTTCCTGGGTGGTGGTTCCTAATGCGGAACCTTGCATCGTGTAACCATAGTTTGGGTTGTTCTTCCCTAGGTGCATAACTTTGCACTTGTCCACATTAAATTTCATCTGCCATTTTGATGCCCAGTCTTCCAATTTATCAAGATCCTCTTGCAATTTTCCATGATCCTCTTGGGTTTTAACAACTTTAAATAGTTTTGTGTCATCTGCAAATTTGATAATCTCACTCGTTATTCCACTTTCCAGGTCATTTATGAATATGTCAAAAAGCAGCGGACCCAGCACAGATCCCTGGGGTACACCACTATTCACCTTTCTCCATTGGGAAAATTGGCCATTTAGCCCTACCCTCTGCTTTCTATCTTTTAACCAGTTCCTGATCCACAATAGTACACTGCCTCCTGTCCCATGACTCTTTAGTTTTACGTCACCTTAAAATGTGTCACCTTAAAATACAATTTAAAGCGTTGCTAACCCTTATGGGTACATGGCTCTGGAGATGCCACCTCTGTGCAAGAGGATATTACATCACCTGGAGGACAGGTCAATAGAACAATGGAGATAAAGGAAATCCCAGAGAGCAAGGAGACAAAGAAGCTCAGAGAGCTAACCAGAGTGGACCTAGACTCTGCCTCACCCTGTAGCACACATTTGTCCATAGGGCCAATGGATATGTTGGGCGTAGGTGATGCAGAAGGAGTTTTTTTGATCTTTTCCCTTTTTTTACTTTCTTTAGGCATATTGCCAAACTTTATAGAACAAAATTAGACCCAAATGATCACCGAAGGGGCATTCCCCTTTGGTCACATGCCCCTTCGGCAGTGATGGGATTTGGCTGGTTTAGCCTGGTTCATGCAAACCAGTTACTGTTGCAGTCAGTGTTCGCTGATCTAGGCTAAACATGGCATTGCAGCACCAGCTCTGGACTGGCAGGTCCCCCCCCTCCCAGCTGACAATGTTTTGATGGCATCAGGGATCATGGCATTGGGAGAAGCCCCTGATACTGTCAAAACATTGTCAGGGAGGGGATTGGGCCACTGGGCCACCAGGGTGTTGCATAGCCTTGGTGGAGGGCAGCAGACCAAGCATACGGCGGCTGCAATGCCTCCGCACGAGGAGCAGCAACCCGCCCAGCACACACATGAAAGGGCTGGGACCGAACTGGTTCCTTGGCAGTGTGGATCCCTCCACTGCACTTCAGGTATTCAGTGGCACTGCAGTTGAACTGGAATTTAAAGTCCTGAAGTCATCCTGATGACTGGGTGAAGTTTCCTTCCAGGCACTGCTCTTCTGCCACTATGTCTTCCATGCATCAATGCCCACACAGACTGCTGAGATTATGATGTATTTGAGGTTCTGGTAGAGAAATTCCTCTTCTCCCAAGTAACACTACAGTTATACTGAAATGTAAAGTCCCGGCTTTGTCTGGGTGACATAGGAGGAGTTGGCAGAGCTTCTTTCCCGTCAGTGCTCTGCTGCTACTACTTTTTCCAGGTGTCAATGCCAACGCAAATCACCAAGACCACGGTTTACTCAAGGCTCTGGTAGGGAAGCTCCTGTACTCCCCAGAATTACTTATTTCAGAATTCAAGGTAGACTCTTGGGGTTGAAAAATGTGTGACTTGAACACAGTTTCTAGGCAACAGTAGGATTGGATTTAGCTCACACTTTCTCAGATGTCCAAGGTGAGTTAGATTCAGGTATGGGATGGTCTACTCCTGTCCCCAGAGGAGTTCCAGTCTAAGCTTGTTCCTGAGGAAATGGGCATTTAAGTGACTTGCCAAAGATCAGAAGGAGCGGTAGTTGGATTTGAACCTGGTTTGTCTAGTTTTCAACCCACTGCTCAAACCAGAAAGCCATGTCTCTACAGAAAAATACAATTTCAGGATCCTTTTATTTCACACTTTGTCTTCAGCAGCAGTTTATTTCCTGTGGCTACTCTTCAGATGAAAGTTACTTTATATTCCCAGATCTCAGTTTCCTGCAGCAGCTCAGGAGTAATCTCGGTTGCAGGAGTTTGAAAATTCTGCAGTAGATTATTTGGCATATTTGCATAGATTTGGAAAATTGTGTATATTAAATTATGTAAATATTTTGTAACTCATATAATAAAGTAGTTTCCTGATCTTTATTTCTAACTCTATCTTGTTATTTTGGGAGTTTTCTAAATGAGGAATCTCATTGTGGGGAAGGAGAGGGAGGGAGGACGAGGGATAAGAAGAGAGGTAGGAAGTGGTAGAGCTGGAAAGAGACCTTGAGAGGGTCAGGAACAGGGAGGCAAGAAGAAAGCAGCATGAGATGGGAGGAGGAGGGGAGATCTGGAGAAGGAGTTTCTGGGATCTTGGATAGGATTTGTGGGTAAATTCTGGGATTTTGGTGGGAAAATTCATAGACGTGAGAAGGAAGTCCTAGGATCTTGAGGGGGTAGAATCGGGATAGGGGAGAAGGAATTGTGCCTCTCCTGACTCTAGCACAGCTTCCACTCACATCCTTGCCTTTTCACCTCTCTCTTTCCCTCTCCACCCCTGGTCTCCTTTATCTTCTTACCTCATCCCATCTCATATGCCTTCGATCCAGTGATGATGTTTTGCCGGGTCATGCTGACTCATTGACCCAGAAATCTTTTGCATTTGGCAACTTGGAGGGAACTGTGAAAATGTTCAGACTTGCAGGCCAGTGTTGCTGATGTGTTGCATTGTGAGGGGAGTAGTAAGAATACAACAGTTTGTGAGATTACAAAAGCTTATGGGCTTTGTAGATGCACAGTTTAGGTGGCTGCTGGAGCTGATCTTTCCAGTCACAATGAGGAGGAAGCTGGTGGTGGCACTACTGAGGTTGTTAGATATTGTTGCAGGCATATGTCCAAAAGAGGTGGTCTTGAGGAGAGCTGTGAAAACAGGAGAGCTGTGAAAACAAAGAAGGTAACTTTAGAAGCCCTATTCATGCTTTGGGCATCCAAAAGCGGGCATAGAGATGTCCAAAGCACAGAGACTGTCTTCAGAGCCATTTTAGAAGCTTGCTCTGGGGATGTCCCCAGCATGAGGACATACAAATCTGACCAGGGCTGTGGAAGAAGCAGGGCCGTACCGAATGTGAATCGCACCCTGTGTGACTTGCACATTGGGCATGCCCCCCCCCCCGTGGCAGGAGAGAAGAGGCATGCTCGATGTGCAAGTCGCCGGCACGCTAAGTAGATCTGTCCCTCCCTGCTCTGACGCCACGTCAGAGCAGGGAGGGAGAGATCTACTTAGCCTGCTGCAAGAAGGCTTAAGGGGCGCATTTCAGCTGTCTGCCATTGTCTACTGCCGCTGAGAGAAGAAAAAGTGGCGGTAGCAGGCAACAGCAGACAGCTGAAATACGCCCCTTTAAGCCTTTGTGCCCTGTGCGGCCGCACCGCTCGCACAGGGCTAGGGACAGTCCTGGGAAGAAGCATGGCTGGGGCATTCCCGGGACCTGGAGGCATGGCTGGGGAGTTCTCAGGATTTTGGACGTCCTCACTTGATCAGAGAAATGTCATGGATGTTTAGCATCATGTCAAACTTTACACCTACTCCGAGGCACGAATAGTGATGAACAAGCATCTGAGAAGTGCTCATTTTAGCTGAAAACATCCAGAGGGTGTTGAAAAGAATGTATTCGATCATCCCCAGTACTCAGCACAATGTCATCAACAACAGCAGCAGCAGGATTTTGAACCCTGACGGTCCTGTTCCTAGCCAACTGCTCTAACCATTAGGCTGTCCTAAACATCCAAGTTCTGTAATACCGTTTTGGAGATGTCTAGGTAGATGCCCCCACAGACGTCCATATCAGGCATGTCCAGGTTTGTGAAATCACATGTGCACCTGGGCATGCTGCATTTTTTTTCAGACTTTCTGGCTTAGACTTCCCAGATTGCACTTGGCTGGATCTTCTAAAATTCCCCTCCAAAAGTCCTATTAGATGATGATACTTTTGTGTTAAATATGTCTAGATCCTAAAGAGATGGGAGATGGGGGGATATGATAAGGAGGCTACACCTGACCTGACATCTTTTCTTTTAGAAAAATTACCCACGACTATCATCCAAAGTGTCCATACACTCTTTCGCCCTCTCAAACCTCCCTCATTCACATGCCCTATCCCCTCCCTTACATACTTCCATCCTTAGCCCTTCTTTCATATACTCCAATCTAGCCCCTTTTTTTAACATTTCAACCCACTTCTTTCTGTGCTGGCCCAAGCTGCAGGATGAGAGCAGCGGAAGCATATTGGGCCAAGTTCTTTACATCTGCCTCCCAGACTTGATTGCCATTTTGAACCGTGCAGTTTTAGTGTCCCTTGTGGTTCAAAGTGGCAGTAAGGTCCTGAGTGGAAGAGAAAGAGACCACAAGCTGACACGCTACCACTGCTCTCTTCCTCCTGCAGTCTGAATTGGTGCTGGACTGTGGGAATCGGTGAGAAAGGAGAGAGGAAACTGGTGCATGCAGTGCTTCCCCAGCCTCACGTAGACCCTGGTCTTCATCAGCGATTTCATGGCAACTAGCCAGTTCCATGGGAAGGGTCATATTTTGCAGTCCTTTCTGCTGTGATCAAATTGCAAGAAACTAGGAGCCTTGGCTATATTCATTTAGGGTTTGATTCAATCAAAATCTGGACTTCAGAACATTTCACGGAGAGAGAATATTTGACAGATGAGAGGCTTTAAATTCATATGTTAAAAAGTATGGCTCAACTTCCTTGCAGATCTGATGAAAACCAAATAAATCTCTATTGCATAGGATTTCAACAGTTTTCCAAATTGTGCAGTGTATCATCAGACTGATTGCAATGTTCAGAACTCTCATTGCTTTTTGGATATGCAGTGGTGTTCTCTGAACATTGCCTGCATCTGAACCCTAACGAAGCAAATGCTTTCAGCATTCTCCAAGAAGACTGTCAGCTTGAGGTATGGGTATGAAACACCAAGTGCTTCAGGCGCCACACCTGAGTCTCTTAACTACACGCCAAAACTCTTGGCAGCCCATGTCCAAAGGAACTAGTGAGGGTAACAATGATAAATTAGGACAAAAGGTTTACTGTGCAAAATAAGCCTATTTATTAGGAAATGGCAATGTTATATAGGAGCTTGGAAAGTGGCTCGTATATGATGACGTG
Source organism: Ichthyophis bannanicus (assembly GCA_033557465.1). Lineage (NCBI taxonomy): Eukaryota > Metazoa > Chordata > Amphibia > Gymnophiona > Ichthyophiidae > Ichthyophis > Ichthyophis bannanicus. The sequence goes on along the minus strand of CM066034.1, from coordinate 786,940,033 downwards.
AAAGAACCCCTCCCCCCCCCCTGCCCTCTTGCATTGGGTAATGAACTAGGACTCATTTTGCCATGCTGAGTTTGAATTGCCCCTGTGCAGAAACGAGATGAGTCAAGTACTTTGATGTGAGGTGTCTGCTAACCTCCAAAAGAAGGAACACTATTCATCCACGTCCCTCCGATCCAGTCCAGACAAATGGGTAGTGTCCATCCACCAGCAACTGGAGACTGATATGCAAATTTTTCTCATGATGTCACAGAATACCATCTGAGGCTCCTCTCTTCTTCTTCAGTATACTATTGACAAAGCAGCAAAAATGTTCTCAAACCTTTTCAACTAATATTGGAACTCGCAGAACTGAACCCTCCCCATACTTTCAGCAATTGAGCTCGTCACAACATCCTGTGCCCGAGTCAAACGACATTTTTCAAAACGGCGGCACCTGACCCTACACGTTGCATCCTTATGGGTCAGTCAGTTTGCTGACCCTGCGCTATGTATCCCAGGATGCATCATGGGGGGGAAGGGTCAATCTGTCAAATAAAGAATGGCAGTGTGGAGTAGGAACGTGTAGGTATCGCTTCTACCCCTTTGTTCTATAAAAAGGTACTGTGGGGAAGGGTCCGGTTAATAGAGGCCCACAGGTCGTCAATGATTTTAGCAAGGTTTGGGGGGGGGGGGTGTCATTGGGGCCCATGGGCTACCAGTGATTTTTTTTTCTGGGGAGGGGAAGGGATCAGGGCCCATGGCGCCACCAATGACTTATGAATGAGAGGGAGGGATCAGGGCCCACCAATGGTTTTACTTCTGTCAAAGGGTCAGTATCTGGAGGGGCACAGACTCCCCTGACTCTAGGCTGATGGCATCTGAGGCCCTCCCACCAATGTTTGGATCATTTTAGGTAAAGTGTTAAACTGCACCTCGGGTGACTCTTTCTCAGTGCAGCATGCCAAACTCGCGCAGCGTGCAGGGGCTGTTAACGCAGAATCCTCTGTGCATGTTTGGCTTGTTCTCCTGTTTACTGCTGGCTTTGTACACATGCAGTTGTATACAGCATCACTGCACAAAAGTCAGTGTTAAACTTGTGCTATGAAACCCTGTGCTAGAGCTGTAAGCACTGGCCTCTAGCGCGGGTTTTCTGCATTGTCCCCTATGCTATAAGAAGGAGTTGAATTAGCCCAGGTTTAAAATTTGTGAGTCTGCACTAGTTGTCAAGGCTTCAACCCTGGCTACTGTCCATTTGTGTATCTTTCATATACATTCATAACTTGGTCATATTTTAAAAAATCAATCTAAAGTGGGAAAACATTTACTTCCCTCATTCATGGATGAGAGATTGAGCAGTGGTCAGGCTGCAAATTTGTAATGACTTGTTCTTTAGAACATTTTAGGGAAACAAGTTTCTCATTGGGTGTGTTTATTTGGGGAGGGCGTGAGCATAGAGGGCTGGAAAAGTGGCATATTTTTTCCCAAAGAAGCTAGGATACTGTCCTGGGAACTGAGGCTATAATCACAGAAAATACAACAATAATCATACATTGCCATAATTCTCATCCTCCTTCCTATATGCATCTCAAAAGTTTGTTTCTTTTTTAGACTGCAAGTATGTGGAAGAGATTTTGGCGCAGCATTCACAATAGTGTATACTGTATGTTATTAATTTGTGCTATCTCGTTTGACATTAAAGACCAGGTAATTGGGAAATAAACCAATATGAAGATGATCAGTTTTCATGGTTTGCTTGGAGGCCTAAAACTAGGGGGCTACTATTCAAAGAAGATGTATCTGCTTACCTTTTATATCTGATATTCAGCGTCCCTAAAACTAAATGGAAACTTATCCATTGAAAGCTAGGACTGCTAAACAGATAGTGACCGAATATCGCCATTGTGCCTGAACACCCCTTCTAAATATAAACAGCTGCATTTGGTTGGGCATTGAGTTGTCTGCCAAAATGTAGCCATTAGCCAGGCCTAAATTAAATAACACTTAAATGGTTAGCGCCTAATGCTGATGAAATAAGACTTTTGAATATTAACCGGATGGATAATTATGTCAACTATGTTCTATTAGCTGCATACTCTGATTTATGACTTTGAAAGAGAAATGTGTCTTAAATATACCCGCCAAGTTTTAAAAAGCACCTAGATGTTTGGTGCTGTGCTGAATACCATGTGCTTTGTTTTCCTCATTTTCAGCAGCGTAGCGTAATATGTAGAGTGGGATTTAAGTAGCCAGCTGTAAGTATTGGACTGTACCTTGCACGGGGAGGGTGGGTTTAGGAGTGTACAGGTGGGCATAGACTATGTGCATAGGAGCTGATTTTCAGCACCTCTACATCTAGTTTCCGCTTTTGGCTCAGGCGTACAAAACCTAACCTGGGGCATCTCAGCCAAACACATTGCCTTTACGATAGGCACCTATGGTGTTTAGACGTTTCAATTTATGCCCCAGATGTCCTAGTGAAATTGGATCCATCATATTCATGGTAGATAGCTCTGTTTTTTCTTCATGTTGCATTATTATTAATAATATTGTATGGTGAAAAAGTATTCTACCACAACTTAAAATATGCATAATATATACTTTTTTTTTTCTTTCAGCAAACTTGAGAATCTTCAGATAGAAGACTGTAAAATATTAGGATGGATTGAATGTTCAAAAGTGCTCTTTTAATAATAATAAGAAAATGGGATCAATTCAGCACCTGTGATAGAAAAGTGCTGAAAAAGAAATCAAATGACTGTAACCTGCAGACAAATTATTTTAGAGTTATCCACGTTGTGTGCCAGAGATTCACAGTTGGATACATTATTAACGTCTGTTTTGAGATAACATCTTCCTCTTTCTTTTTGCAATTTATGAGGTTTGTTAATTTAAGAAAGTTGTTCTGCAACAACATTTATAAAGAGAGAATGTCACAGCCCTCTGTAACAAACAGAACAATAATTAGCGGGTGTATATCAAGATGACCTCTGAAGAAATGACTATTTCAGTGCCTGTACCATGGCCACAAGGGAACGTGATACCTTCTCAATCAACTGGAGATGAAAATAGTGAAAATACTTTGGATACCATTGTTATAAAAAGACATACTGCAAATAAGGGGGGACGGACTGCAGATACTGTGCAATACTTACACAGATTTAAGGAAGACTATTTTAATTGTGCACAATCGAAGACCAATAATATAGACTTATGGGACAAGAAGGCCTACATCTCAGGTTCATTGGACTATCTCAACATCAACTATAATATTGAACAGGAAGTTTGCAAGAAAAGCTCACTTTATAACCAGTTCTGTAAATCATGTGATTCTTTGACAGGGGAAGACCTAAGTCTGGAGAAGGCCAAATTTGATGAAATTCATTTAAACATTGATAGACCTTCAGTGAAGATGGAAGACTCAAGAATCCAGGCATCATGGAATGAGCACAGAAAAAGCAATGACGACAGCTTGCATTTTAGCTGTGCCAGTGAGGAAACTGTAACTGAGAGCCTGTGTGCTATGCAGACCAATTTTATTTTAAGCAGCTGTTCGCATGAAATTGGTAAGGATCACAGCGACGGCTCCACAGAGTGCATTGGCAAGTTAATAGACCCAACTGATAGTTGTGAACATGAAAGTGCACAGCAAGTGTTTAATGGCTGTGAGACTTGCCAGGATCAGTATTTATGCTTGGAAACAGCGTCAGAAAAGGTTAAAATGATGTCATTGTCAGGTTCAAATCACTGTAGAAATAACCTCACCAGTAAAACGTCTTCAAAACCATTTTCAAGCCATTTTGAAGACTATGACGAGAACTGTGAAGAGGAAATTGAGGGTGACTTTTCTAAAAACAAAAAAGAACGTTCCACCTTATTAATTAGGCGTTTTTGCAAAAATTACAGAGAGATTAAGAAATCTGTCTATACTGGAACCAGGGCAATCGTGAGGACTTTGCCATCTGGGTGTATTGGAGATGCAGCACTGAGTTTTCTTGCAAGGAGGAGCAGTGGCAAAAATAAACCAAAGTGCTGTCGCATTAAAACAAGATGCACGACAGTTGTCCAAGACTTAATTATAAAACAAGCTTTTGGATCCTGCCTGGTGAAGGCCATCTGGCAGCAGGTATGGCTTTCATATTTTATTCAAAGTATGCTCTTACGCAGGGCATGGTTTTTACTAATGTGTGTGTAAGAGTAGAAAGAGATGAATTATTCTGAAAGGCTGGTTTTATGAATGACTACTAAAAAGTGCTTTTTAATACAGATAAAATTGCCCTAAAACTTTCTCTGAAGATGGTTTTGGCAAGACATAGATGAACACATTTTATTATAATGGGAATAAAGCGCATTTTGCAGTTTTTAAGCGTTTCTTTTGAGGCCAAATAGTATATGAAGAAGGTCTTTTTTTTTCTCTCCCAGTTTTATTGTGGAATCACTGAAGTTGGCCATAGACCTGGTAGTTAGACTATACTTAAAGACTTTTTGCATCTGGCTGTGTATTTACACAAGTGAAGCTGACATTGCTATTGGGGGATATGCCACTGAAATGTTAGAGAAGTGATGCTTTTGTTGACATCTGGCTCAATCAGGCTCTAACGTCTTTGTTGCTAGATTGTGTAAAATGAATTTTGAAATGAGAAGATTTGATTCCTTGGTAGCTAATCAATGATCCTGAAATGTGGCACGACTTCAGAAATTTCAGACATTTGATGCAAAGTCCAGCACTTGTGAAGAACATTTTGAAGTGATTATTGCCTGTTGTATCCCCATTATATATGTGACGATCTGCATTATTTCTTGTCTAATCAATCCAGCCATGAACTCCTACGCAGATTGTAGACAGAATCTGCCATTGCACATGGCAGGTTTTCAGGCCATCTTAACATAGTATAATGATATCATAGCATGACCTCCAGCTACCTTGTACTAAAATAGATTCCAAGTATATCAAAATAGAGCTTTTTCGGTGTGTGGTTTTCAAGAGGCTGTTTAATTAAAGCATTATTTCAGTATACCCCAAAGAATAGCAAACTATGTGGTTAGCCAGAGTGTGGTGAAAGAATGCATTATTCATAGTAGCTGTGGTTATGAAGTTGCAGTGGTATAATAGTTTCCTTATGCAATTTATTATACTGCTTGGAATTTTTAGATGCCAAAATCTGTCCTGTGCCGTTGTATAAGGTTCTTTCAGTGGTGTTTAGAATTATTGGATGCCTCTAAATGATGCTTTCCGTGCTATTGAAAGATAGGCTGCTGTATGAACAGTTCAGCATGTACAGTACAGAGACTCTGCTCTGCCGCTGTCTGTTCTATTCCTGCACTGTGTCTGTCTCCAGAGCTGACTAGTAGCCATCATCCATTCATGTTTTTTCTTTTTGTATTTTGGGAATAATGTCACAGAGGCTTAAATCTTTGCATCTGTACTCCCAATCTGTTTTCACAAGATGAGATGGATAAATTGCAGAGTGTTCCCAGAAAATAAAAACAAATTGAAGTTGCTTTAGATGAAACCCTAATTATTCTTGAAAATTTTATGTGTGAGAAACTTATGGCAAGAAGTATGTTTTAAGTTTAAACTGAGTGCTAGAGCTAGTCTGCCATTACTCTTCTTTGACGTCATAAGAGTACATTATTTTCAGGAAATGACACACCTACATTGTATCAATGAATGCCAGTAAACAAGAGAAAACTCATTTGTCTTAGGGCTGATCCGTTCACTAGGTGAACTAGATGGCTGCCTAGGGTGGCAGACATCGGTGGGTAGCACGGCATGTTTTTTTAAAATGGCAGTGGGAGCTTTTGCCTGTGGCAGCAGAAATCCTTGAGCCAGCCCTGCTTATAGTATGTATAACATGGTGCTGCCTTTTCTACCCTACAGTTGCTTAAAACCTGTAGGAGACCAAACCCAAGACACCTTCAGGAGGCTGAAGGTTTCTGAACCTTTAATAAGCACTCCAATCCATGGAAATTCACAGGGTACAATGGACTCAGATGTAGTGAGATTTGTTAATTCTAAATGAAATAGTGGGTATGGAAACCTGTGGTGTAATATACAATATTCAGAATAAAAGCAGACAGAAAAATGCTTGAGCAAAACCTTAACCTTTATCTTTGCTCTTATGAGCAAGAAGAGCTCAAAAAGAAAACAATACAGGAATTTACCAAGGAAAAACAAAAGGTAGAACTTAACGCATTAAATAACATTATCATTCACAATGAATTAACGAATAAGGCCTCAACAAATTTAGTTTAGATTTAAGAGTCAATGACTGACCCTGTCATGTCATCCTTCTCCCCATTGTCTCCATTTTCCACTGACGTTCCTCCATTTGCAAATTCATACATGTCTGGGGAGGGTGGAAGAGTTCGAAGAGAGATGATAAAGTATGTCTTGCTATGGTAGCAGGGGCTGTATGAGGCTTCATTAGATGGAAATATATGGATAGCAAATATCTGTGTGTGTGTTATGTTATGATGATTTGCATGTCTGTGCATGGGATGTGGCGGTGGGTGTCTTTGCATGTTTGAGGTAAAGGGCTGCAGTGTATATGTGTGTGTGTGCTGCTGAGCTGGGGAACATCTGTGTCTGTCAGGTGGAGGTGAGGTGCTTGTGCGTGTGTTTTGAGTGAGCATGGGTGGTGCCTGTGTGTGTGTGTGTGTGTGTCTGTCTGTCATGTGGACGTGGAGTACCTGTTTCTGTGGGGGTGTGATTGCAGGCCTTCCCTCCTGTTCTGCCCATAGGTATCCCCGCAGGCAGCCTGCTGCCCAGGGATTCCATTTGTTTTTTTAAAAAGAGGGGGCCAAGAAAATCTCAGGAGCCAGGTGCAAATTTATGGAAGCAGCGGTATATAAATGTGTTCTAAATAAATAAATAAAATGGTTGTCATAGCGACCTGGCGCTTCAGATATGTTGAGCCATGAGTTGAATATAAAGATTTGAATTTGCACATAATAGATGACAACTTTTCCAGACCAGCAATTTAGTAACTGAAACCCAATGTTTTCAGTGTAGTGGAAACCAGTACTAGAAGTTCAGTTTAGATCAAGATATAGGCCCATTCCTATCCAAAATCCTTCAACTTCAAGGCTTGCTTTAGATTGCATTAGCAACAGCCAAATCTCGCTGTTTGGATGGCAGTTCACTTGATCTTTAGCTGTTGCTAATGCAATCTAAAAGAGAGCCTTGAAGTTGTAGGGTTGCAGCAAAATGCTGAATCATTTCCTTCTGAACTCTGGCCCAGAACTGGGGCAGAATAAAGGTTTGGAATGCTGGAGGCAAGTTGAATCCCAACCCTTAGGTCTTTCTCTCCCAAAGCTAAAAGCAGCCTCTTGAAGCTTCTAAGCCAGAAGCTGTCCAGGAACCAACTGTTTCAATTAAACAAAAACAAAATACCTGCAGGCTTCAACCAGTCACAGAGGGCTGCAGTCTAATGCAAGAGTCAGTCACCCTTTTGCTGACTAAAAATCAATACAGCACTTTCTGGCAGTTTCAAAAGTTTCCTCATTGTCATCCATTTTGAGGTTTGCTCTTTGCAGTCAATACGTTCACATTTGTAATTCCCAAAGCTGGAAACAAGCATCCATGCCAGGATTTGTCTTTCTTTAAAGCAAAAACTTCTGAGTCTATTTTAAATAAACACAAGGGCTGGACCCTCTATTTTAGTGAGGTCCTCGCATGGTTTTATTTCTTCAAATCAGACCATCCAAATTCATCCTACACGATTGTGTTTCATCGGACACCCCTGAAGAAGTCATACTATCTTAGAATACATAGAACGTTATTGAAATAATAAGAAATATTCTGGTTTTCAATTCCCTTATATGTGCCTGTGTTGGTTGTCTTATATTTGCACTCGTTGAATCATTCCATATCGGTTTTATTGATCTATCTATCTATCTATCTATCTATCTATCTATCTATCTATCTATCTATCTATCTATGATTTTGGATTGTTCTCTGAGCTTGATAGTTTGAATTCAGATGTCTCCTCAAATGGTGACGAAACATCATCAGTGCGAGGGTTCCAGATGGTAATATGCTTGAATGCTTGTGTTTGTACTTAAAATGGGTTGGTGGTGACGCAGCTCTTTGGTTTGCAGGGATTGATTGGTTGGTTTCCCTGTAGGTTGCTGGGGTGTGGTGGTTTTTCCTGGGTGGTGGTGGTGGTGCCTCAGCTCTTTGGTCCACAGGGATTGGTAGATTGGGGTTATGTTGATATATCTGTTTGTTTATTGATTTTGTAGTGAAAAGCAGGTTTCTAGAAATTCTCTCACTTTTTATAGTTTTCTTCCTGTTTGGCTGATGTAATTCTTGTCACAGTCACTGCATTGAACTTTGTACATGATGTTTTTCCTTTGATCTTTCTCTGGTTGTCCTTTTGGTTGACAAGATTCTTTTTGGGGTCACAGTTGGTTTGTGGGCTGTTGTAATACCATGGTCTCTTAGTAGTCTCGTGGTCATTTTGGAGGTGTTCTAGATGTAAGGAAGGGTGAATCGTCGGGGTGCACTTTCAATGTGGAGGTTCGGGCTCTTTGGCTGCAGGCACCTGTGGATGAAGTTGAGTGGGTATCCATTCCTTATATAGGTGTTTTCTCTTCTTCAGTTTTTAGTTTGTCATTTTGCAGTGGGATTCTACTCTTCTGAATAGCGTTTTTATGCAGCTTTGTTTGTGGAACTTCGGGTGGTTTGGGATTTGGTCTGTTTGTGTTACTTTCCTGTAGACTGAGTATGGAATTCGCTGGTTTTGTTTCTCATGACAAAACCATCCAGGAGAGGGAATTTGTTGTCCTTGGTTGTTTCCATTGTGAACCAGATGTCCTTGAAGACGCTGTTGAGTTGTGGTACTGTTTCTTTGATTTGGTTGCATTTTATTATGCATATTCGCATATTTTATTATGATGAAGGCATTGTCGATATACTGTACCCACAGTTTTGGATTTACTTCTGGGAGTACGATGCTTTTGAGTGTTTGCATCACAATCTCAGCAACTAGGATGGATCTGGGAGATCCCATCGGTGATCCTTTCAGTTCATAGATTTGTCCATCAAATTCGAAGTAAGTTGATAGGCATAGCTCAAGGAGTTTACATATGCTTTGTGTTGTGAGTGACCCTGTTTACGTCATTTGGTCATTGAGTAGATCTGCAATTATATTGACTGCCAGTTTTTGGTCGATGGATGTAAATAGTGCTGTGACGTCGAATGATATCTCTTCATCTTCGTCAATCCAATGGTCTTTTAGTTGGTTCAGAAACTGTTGGGCATTGTTTATAGAGTGTTGTGACCCATAGATCAGGGGTTTGAGGCATTTCCACATGTCTTTGGCTAGATAGTCAGTAAGTGTGCCTGGGAGTGAGACGATTGGCCGGAGTGGTACACCACCTTTGTGCACTTTGGAAGTCTGTAGAACTGTGCAATGTTGGACTTTGGTCACTCTCATTCGCCAGTGTTCTTCTCTTGTGATCTGGTTCAATTGTTCAAATTCCATGGTTTTGTTGATCCTGTTGGTGAGCTTCACAGTCAGGTTGCTGTCGATGAACTGGTAAGTTGATGTGTCATATAGTAGTTTTGCTTTCCGTATGTACTCTGCTCTGTCCATTACCACAGTTCTGCGTCCTTAGTCAGCAGGGAGAATTATGATGGTGTGGTTGGTCTTCAGGGATTGGAGCACTTGTTTCTCTTGTTTAGAGAGTGCGTTGAATTTTTGGTTTTGTTTCAGCACTGGGACACTGGTTTGGCGTATTTGTTGTTGGATATCCTCACCAAGGTGGTTTTAATTTGAGTAGGTTTTCGACGCTGGCTAGGAATTCTGTGTTTGTTGCATTGCTGAGATTAAATTTGAGTCCTTTTATGAGAACTTGCTTTTTGTGGGTTTTGAGTGGCCGGTTGGATAGGTTTCTTATCCATTGTTCTTCATTGTTGTGGTGGAGTCCAGATAGTTTTTTCTGTAGAGCAGTGTGTTTATTCTCTTGTGTTTAGTGCTCTATTGCTGCATCTAGGTTGAAGGTGAGTTGTGGTCCCATTGTTCTCATGCATTCAGACCTCTGTTTGATCAGGTTCATTTTGTCTTTTCTGGGCATCAGATATCATCAGTCAAATCTTTAGTTGGCCATTTTGGCATGCCATTTTCCAAGCTTTGGGGTTGTTTAGTGGTGGTTGGTAGTTCACGCTGTGAACTAGGATGTTCTGTCGCAAGCATTTGTGCAAGAAGAACAGTTACTCGTGCGTGGCAGCATGCCTGCAGGTGAATCAACTGGAACACAACTGAAATCATATCATATGAGCACAAATGAAAAGAGAATTTCTGGAAGCCTGGTTTTCCACCACAAAAGCAATAAACATATATCGACACAGACCTGATCTACCAACCCTTGAAGAACAAAGAGCTAAGGCCAGGGCCGGATTTACCTTGAGTGAGGCCCTACGCCAACAAAAATTGTGGGCCCCCAGCAGGGGCGGCCCAAGGGGGGTGCGGACCTCATTTGCATAAGGGGCCTCATTTGCATAAATATTTGCATAATGTTACCATATACTAACTTTTAGTAAACGTGCCTCTTAATGAGTGTATGGATAAAGAAAGACTAAAAGATTTCTACATTACTATAATCCAGTGCCAACTGCCAGACACATTAGGAACTACTACAAACACTGCCCATAGTAAAACCCGCCGTATCCTAACAGCACTACCAGGACTCACAAAGCACCATACTCTACCAATCAAAAGGCAACACTGCAAATATTAAACCAATACATTTCAGAGAACAACAATACATGACCTACTGGGGAAAGAGAACAAGTGGCAATGTCAAATAGGAATTATATAAACAGAACACCTCAGCTCAGTTACACATGCAGAACATAGACCATCACCAAACAAGTAATCACAATTTAGAAATAGGAAGACAATAATTAAACTGGGAATCCCAAAAGCCAAACTTGGAATGTACAACACTGTAGAAATAAAACTATACATTAATTTGCTCTTGTACTAAACAAAGCGCAGATGTTAATGATGCACATTTACCAGAGCTGACATATTCCAATTAATAAATTCAAAATAAAGAGATATTTTTCTACCTTTTGTGCATTTTTTTCAGCTGCAATTGCTCCAGCCACTTTCTTCTGGTTTCTTCGTGTCTTCTGCTAACTCTCCATCGTCTGCTGTCCATTTGTCCTTTCTTCTCTCTTCTAGATTTTTTTCCATTCTCTCTCTACATCTGCTTTAACATACTAATCTTTCTCCTTTTGCTCTTTCCTCATTCCTATTTCATCCACTCAAATTTTACCCCTCCATCCTCAATCCCCACTTACTCTCCCAATACCCGGCCAATTGTAGATTTTTTATCCCTCCCACACAAAATATTTTTCCCTTCTCCATTTTACTCTTCCAGCCCCATCCCATTCTAATCCTCCCCCAACATCAGCTCCCTTCTAGTTCCAGCCTCACCCAGCATCCATTCCCTTCTAGTCCCTGCATCAGCCCATTTCCAGTCCTAGCCATCCATCAGCCCATTTCCAGTCCTAGCAACCCCCCAACCCAATACCAGTCCTAGCCCCCCCATCACCCCACTTACAGTCCTTAACCCCCCATCACCCCATTTTCAGTCCTTAACCCCCCATCACCCCATTTTCAGTTTAAGCCCCCCCTATAACCCATTACCAGTCCTAACCCCCCATCAGCCCACTTCCAGTCCTAAGCCCATCAACCCATTTCCAGTCAGCCCCCAATAGCCCATTGCAAGTCATACCCCCCCCCATCAGCCCATTACCAGTCCTAATCCCATCATCCCACCTCCAGTTTTTAACCCCCCAGCCCATTTCCAGTCCTAGCCCCCCATAGCCCATTACCAGACAACCCCCATCAGCCCACAGCCCATTACCAGTCTTAAGCCCCCCAAAGCCCATTAACAGTTCTAACCCCCCCCAACAGCCCATTTCCAGTTCTAACCCCCCCCAACAGCCCATTACCAGTCCTAACCCCATCAGCCCACCTCCAGTCTTAACCCCCCAGCCCATAGCCCATTACCAGACAGCCCCATCAGCCCACAGCCCATTACCAGTCTTAACCCCCCCCTAAAGCCCATTGCCAGTTCTAAGCCCCCCCCAACAGCCCACAGTCCATTACCAGTCCTAACCCCATCAGCCCACCTCTAGCCTTAACCCCCCCCAGCCCAGCCCAGCCCAGCCCCGCCCATTTCCAGCCCCAGCCCCCCAATAGCCCATTACCAGCCCTACCCCCCCCAGTCCATTTCCAGCCCCAGCCCCCCCAATAGCCCATTACCAGTCCTACCCCCCCCAATAGCCCATTACCAGTCCTACCCCCCCCCCGGCCTAAAGAAAAATGTAATTTAAAAAAAACCTGGTGGCTGCCGCCGCGGGGCCCCCTCTGCTGCCGCGGGGGCCCCGTCTACAAGCTGAAGCGGTGCGGTGCGGTGCGGTCGGGTCGGGTCGGGTCCGGTCGGGTCTCTCCCTCCCTCCTTCCCTCCCTGCAGGCTGCGAGAGACGCGAAGATAGAGCGTCTCCTCGCGTCTGTGTCAAGCCGGCAGGGGCTGATGGGAAATCCCATCAGCCCCTGCGGGCTTAACACAGACGCGAGGAGACGCTCTATCTTCGCGTCTCTCGCAGCCTGCAGGGAGGGAAGGAGGGAGGGAGAGACCCGACCCGACCCGACCCGACCGCACCGCACCGCACCGCACCGCACCGCACCGCTTCACCTTGTAGACGGGGCCCCCGCGGCAGCAGAGGGGGCCCCGCGGCGGCAGCCACCAGGTTTTTTTTTTAATTGAGTAAAAAAAAAATTACCTGGTTCTTTTTTTGTGGGCCCCTGCCGGCTGTGGGCCCTACGCCATGGCGTACATGGCGTATAGGTAAATCCGGCCCTGGCTAAGGCAACATCAACCATACCCCAGCAACCCTCAGGGAAACCAACCTACCAATCCTTGTGGACCAAAGAACTGAGTCACCACCAACAAAGCCCGGGAACAACAACCATACCCCAGCAACCCTCAGGGCAGGCAACCAATCAATCCCTATGAACCAAAGAGCTGAGTCACCACCAACCCCAATATAAGTACAAATGCAAGCACGTTACCATCTGGTACCCCGCACTGATATCCCCTCGATTGATGATAAAATATCTGCAATCAAACTATCAAGCTCTGTAAACAATTTAACATCATGATCTCCAACCTGAGCTACCAATATTCACAAGTAGTTATATACAAGTGTATATATTAATTAAATGAATAAATGCACACACAATTCTGATTTTTTTGTGAATGTTATTAATTTATATATTTAGAATTTATGAATGCGGCATAAGTGGTTCAATTATTTGTTTGCCAATTTATTTTTATATGTATGATATGTTTCCTTATATTTTTATATTAAAGTATTTGTTTCTAAATTTTAATTTTGATAATATATTTTTAATATTTCTTATTATTTTTATAATTTTCTACGTATTCTAAGATAAGCACCCCTGATGAAGTCATACTGATGAAACACGATAGTGTAGGGTGAATTTGGATGGTCTGGTTTGAAGCAATAAAACCACCTCCTTGTTGAATCTACATCAGTGTTGTCATGGATTAATTTCATCTTGGGGAAGTTTCTCCAAATGGGTTAGTTTTGCGCATACCATGATAGTCATGAACCTCACTTCTAAGCCGGGGTATGTGGAGTATGATCTCAGTCTGTCAAATTTACTGCTACGGCTTGGTGTAGTACTTGCATTCTGCCAAAAAGAGCCGCCTCCTGGAGTTGTAATATGTAACATGTATGGGTAATTTATTAAGGTGTGCTGGAAATTCTTCTTAATCAAGCCTGTGGCACCCAACATGATGGGAAATATCTTGGTATCTTTCTGCCACATTTTCTTGGTCTCTGTCTGCATTTTTGGTACTTGAAGAAATTTTCCCTCTCAACACAATTCACAGAATAGTTGCTTGGGACTGACACCTCTCAATACCGTTCTGATGTTCTTCTCCTTTACCACTAGGCCTGGCTTCCTTGTATCCAGCTTTTTATCAGTGAGAATGGGAGTGTCCCAGGTGACCATAAGCTCTTCATTCTCTGTAATTCTCTTAGGGTCATGATCCCAGTGCTTTTCAGGCACAATGATGTGGCCTTTACAGAGTTTCCAAAGGATGAGGCGTGCCACCTTTGCTTTTGGTTACGTCCATGTTGGTGCGGGAGTCTGTGCTGATTTTTGGACTGTTTGACCATTACCCAAGCCTGGGGAGTGGGATCAGGATACAATTAAAAATAACAATATTTATTGGCAGCTTTTGATCTTAAAGAATAACTTTGAGGCTCCAAATATTTGGGAGAGCCATTTAGAAGTGGCTGTGTGAAACTCTTCAGAGCTCAATTCATACATACTTCAGAGGTATTTAGAGGAGACCTACAGAGACATAGTAGAAAACTCTCAACTCCAGTCTGGTAGCCTCAGTGCTGCCTTGGAAAAAGGTCACCTGGAAGGAGGGCGTCACCTTGTGTCAGGAACTGATCCTGTAGCCAGGACCTGCTCTCCAGGGGATGCAATATCCTTTCACATCAAGGATGTGTCTCCAGGGGCTTCTGCCCAGGAGAAAAGGGTTAGGATGACTGGTTTTTGTTGGTGATTCAATCATTAGGAAAGTAGATAGCTGGTTGACTGATGAGCATGAGGTTCGCTTGGTCATTTGCCTGCCTGGTGCAAAGATGGCAGACCTCACACATCACTTAGACAGGATTCTGCACAGCGCTGGGGAGGAATCAGCTATCTTGGTACATGAGGGCACCAATGACCTAGTAAAGTGTTGGAAGGAGGTTTTGGAAGCAAAATTTAGGATTTTAGGTAGAAAGTTGAAATCCAGGACCTCCAGAGTAGCATTTTCAGAAATGCTTCTTGTTCCACATGCCAGGACCCAAGAGGGAGGAAGAGCGCCAGAGTCTCAGTGCATGGATGAGACTGTGGAGCAGAGAAGAAGGCTTTAGATTTGTTGGGAACTGGGCAACATTTTGGGAAGAGGGGGCCTTTGCCAGAAGGGTGGAACCAGGGTTGAAAAAGTAGACAGCAGCTTTTAAACTAGGAGCATATGGTAGGGAATAATGTATCTTTGAATGCTACTATCAATACAGGGAGGTCAGGGCAATCTGTTAGAGGTTATATTATATTATAGATAAAAGGTAGTCCAGGTGCTCTTATGTAAACAGCAGATAGACTTGAAAGATCAAATTACCCCTTAATTAAGCAGGTTGTCAATATGAAGAAAAAACATACTTTGAAATGCATGTATACAAATGCTAGGAGTCTAGTCAAATAAGATGGGAGAGTTGGAATATACAGCACAGAATAAAGAGGTAAATAGAATTGGTATCTCATAAACCTGGTGGAAGGAGGATAACCAATGGAATACTGTGATACCAGCATACAATTGTATCACAATAGTAGAGTAGAATAAATTGGTGGAGGGGTGGTGCTATAGGGCGTTTTTACTAAAGGGTATACCGGTAGTGTGCATTTCAGCTGCGAAACTAACACAGAGGCACATGCTAATTTTAGAGGGCATGTACATCCCTCTGCTATTAGTGTGTTGCTAATGAATGGTGCTATGCTAACCTGTACGCAAGTGCACTTGCCACAATCCTTTGAGGTGTCATTAAGTGCACACAGGCTAAAGGTTTTGCAGGAAACAAAATGCACTGTAGAATTATTATGGATACAAATTCCATAAAAAAGAGGAACAATCAGTAGGGGTGTACTACTGTCCACCTGGCCAGAATGAACAGACAGATCATGAAAAGCTAACAAAATTAAGAAAGCTGACAATACAGTAATATTGGGGTAATTGAAATCACTAATTATTGACTGGGTGAATGTCACATCAGGACATGCTAGAGAGAGAAAGTTTCCAGATGAAATAAGTGACTGCTTTATGGTGCAACTGGTTCTGGAACAGACACGAGAGGGAGCTATTTTGAAGTTAATCCTCAGTGGAACAAAAGAACCTGGTATGAGAGGTGATGGTGTTGGGATCATTAATAAACAAAAAGAGAACAGAAAGGAAATCTACTGTACTAGCATTTAACTTTCAAAAAGGAAACTATGAAACATTGAGGAAAAGTTAAGAAAAAACTAAAAGGAGCAGCTGCAAAGAACAGGCCCGTTAGGACCTAATT
The DNA here is from genome assembly GCA_033557465.1 of Ichthyophis bannanicus. Classification (NCBI taxonomy): domain Eukaryota; kingdom Metazoa; phylum Chordata; class Amphibia; order Gymnophiona; family Ichthyophiidae; genus Ichthyophis; species Ichthyophis bannanicus. The sequence goes on along the minus strand of CM066034.1, from coordinate 786,923,889 downwards.
CTGCACCACAGGAGCCAGATGTTCCTGCAGGTGCAGATCAGGACCTGGGAAGACGGCCTGGCATGCCCCTGCATCACCACAGGTACATCCTTCCCGCGGCACAACCTGCCTTGGAGCCCCTATTTCTCTGCCGCCTGACCCTGATGGGGGCAGCCGGGGCCCAGATTGGTCAGTGGGGACTCACCCTGCTCGCCGCCATCGTTGCTGGGGGGTCTGGCCAGCTGATCTGGTGATTCCTCCAAGGTGGAATAAGCTGGCCGTCCTTCCGGTGATTCCTGGATGTACAGGTCCGTGACCTGAATCGGCCCTGTACATCTGGGGGTCGGTCCCGCCCATGCTCTGCCCCGTGCCACCCCTGTCCCCCACAGCAAGCACAGCAGCTCTGTGCGTGCAGGGGGGGCATGTAGGCAGCAATACGGTTTAGGTGGCTAGTGGGGCTGGACGTCCTACCCGGACATACAGCCCTACTAGTCGCCTTGCAGAATCGAGCCTATAGTAAACCTGGGGACAAGAGAGCGGGGCGCATCCAGATCCAAAAGTGGCTACATTTGTAGCCGGAATGTAGTGGAAGCTGTTAGTGTTGTTAAGTGCCGTCGAGTCGGTGTTGACTCATTGTGATCCTCTGGATAGCTGCCTTAAACTGTATTAGGTCTTCAGTCAGGCGACTCATTGTTGATCATGCTTCATATATTCAATGTCCCAATGCAGCTGGGCTTAAAAAGAGTTCGGACAAGTCCATAAAACATCATGGCAAGTAACTTTGCCATATCAAGCAGGAAAGCTTGAAAAGAAATCTCCCCAGAGGGGAGTCCTCGAGAAAGAGGAGAAAGAGCTAGATCTGTTGAAGAGCTAGCTCCAACAACCACCGGTTCATTCAGATTATCTAGAACAGAAAATCTGGAGGGGTGGAGCATCGGTGGATCTACAAAAGACAGCTGTCTGTACCGCTGAAAAACGGCACCGCAATCTGTCGGTAGCAAATTGTCCATGTTAGGGATCAATTCCAGACTGGGTATGGAAGGAAGCGATGCAGATGAATAGAACATGGACGGTACCGACACCGATGCTGATATCGATACCGGTACCGGGACTGGTACCATCGTTGATACCGATTCATGAAGATCAGTCTGTGATAACACTATCGGTACTGAGGAAACTGAATGTGGCAGACCTTGATCATCAGTAGAATGTCTTAGGTATCGTTTAAAATCAGTACCGAGACGAGTCGGTACCCAGTCGTCCAGACTAGAGATCGATTCTATACTCGGCATCGAGAGAAGCGAGTCTATCGATGCATATCTGGAGGGTACCGACGTGGATACCAACATCGGCACCGGGATCGATACCGATGCTGGAAGATCGGTTGGTAGCAGCTCTGGCGGCACCAACGATACCGAGAGCGCTCGACTGCGATCATCGGTGTGGAATGTTTCATCCAACACCGGTGCCGATGCCGGGGTACCGGCACCGCTCAAAGCGGATACCACCACCGAGCATGGCTCAGGAATGTTCACCGAGGTAAAAACCCCGGGAACAACCTGAAACCCCGTTGATGCTTTGGAGGTAGAAAACTCCCTCCGGGGTTTTAAAGCCAAAATGTCCTCAGGGGCAAGGCCGGAGCCATCTGCATAATGCATATGAGATCTACCACCCGAGGACTGGCTAGTCTTTACAGACTTTTGTTTGGTTACCTGATCCTGTGAGAAAGAAGATGCAGCTGTTGCCCTCTGGCCAGAGGGGAACTGCGCATCAAGTGGAGCTCGATGCTGAAAACTTCTTGAAGAAATAATACTACAGGAAGAACACTGAAGTGGATGGTGTTCAGGTCCCAAACATGGAAGGCACCAATTATGGGTGTCTAATACCAATTTGGTACTGCCACAGTTAAAACATACTCTAGTGGCTGGTGTTTCCATGAAGGAAACTAAGAAGGCCTAACAGGCCGAAAGCCGTCAGGCACCAACAAGGAAAAATAAACAAATTCCTACAAAAGTAAGGAAAAGAAAAGAAAAAAACACCGGCGGTGCCGGTGCGTCGAGGGAAGGCAGACGCGACCACAAGAAAAATAGAAAAATAAAGAAAGAATTTTCTGCGGTGGCAGGAAGACGTCCTGCCGGCTCCACAGAAAAACGAAAACTGAGGAGAGGCAGTTGGGAAAGGCGGGAAGGCAGCACGCAGGCGTGTTGGGATGCTCCCAAAAGCGTTTTGATTGGACGCTGGGGAGCGTTCCCGCGCAGACTCCGTCGGTACTGACGTACCCATATGTGAAGACTTATTCCTGCTGTTCCCAGAGATCACCTGTTACAGGTAAGTAACTGTGCTATGCTTGCTTTGTTACTTCTATTACTATGACCCGGTGAAAAGCGGGATATAAATGCAGTTAAATAAATAAATAAATAAATGACATGGAGGAAAACATGACCACATCACTGATGCTGATCTCAAAAAAGCCTTTATTTCGAAACCTTCAAGGTTCAAGACCCGACTTGGCCAAGTTTAGACTGTAAGCCTGCATCGGGGGTCTGTATGGTGCCCCAGGAGGAGTGCAAGGCTTTGATGCATCAAAATAGGCTTTATAAAGCTTGCAAATCCAGGACTGCACTTCTTTTAATTTATCTGAGGCTCCAGTGCTCTCTCTGGATCCTATATATGTAAATAGAAAGTTGACACAATAAGTTTGTGCAATATGTTCCCTGTAAATAGTTAATACCACTGTTCCATGTAAAAGTTGTTCAGTTGTTAACTGTAAACCACCCTTGATCCTCTGGAAGGGACGGTATAGAAGAAATGTATAAATAAATAAATAAACATCAGTGGTGTGGCCGTGTTTTCTTCTGCTTCCTGTGGACTTGTTTGGTTTCTGCGGAGGTGTCTCCTCCTTTTGTGTTTTTTTTATCTTACTTCTACCACTATGTTCAACCCAAGTTATGTAACCGTCTAGTTCTCTATAATTCTAGTTCTGTTATAGTCAAAGCGGTTTACATATAACATTAAGAGAAAGCGGTATGTAAATCCTATTAAATAAATAAAATGATCCTATTGTAGTCATTGTGATTTTCTCACTTTGTGTGTTTGCTTTTATTGCTGGACAGGTTGTACTAAGTTATTTTTTCCAGTGTTTTGTTTATCTGTTTTCTTTGTGTTTTTTTTTTTATTGCTCCTTGCCTTTGGGCTTTCATTGGAGAGACGAATGACAAATCCAATGAAGTAGCTGCATTGAAAGCAGGGCTCATTCATATTAATGCCACGGTTTGCCTGTACTGAATCTGTTCAGATGTAAGGAGCTATAATGACAGTGATGTGTGCTGTGTATTTGAGTGAATGAGGGGTACATATGAGGGGTTTGCATAGATGTAGGATGAGTGTGATGTGCAAATGTCAGCTCTGAGAAAAAAAAATCATACAGTATAAAGGTTTCAATTCTCACATATGCTTATTCAATTGTGAAAGAACTTTACATTTTAATCATCCTGGCCTATATAGAAGTTTGCTTCTAAATTTGTATGATTTTTTCAAATACAAATAAAAACATCACCTAGCTGGTAATCCACTGTCTCCATGCTAATGAGCTTTCAACATGGAATCGTGTTTCAAACGCAGTGCCTTCCATTCTGCTTCAGGACAACCAGCTCGTGTGCTACACATTGAGCAGGGCCGGCTTAACCACCTAGGGCAGCAGCAGCTTCTAAGGGCGGCAAAGAGCAACTGCAGTCAAAGCATTCCTCGAAGCCATTGAGAATCTGGGCTTTACACAAATCATCGATAAACCCACACACGAAAAGGGCAATATCCTGGACATGGTGTTCGCACCACATGCAGCCCTTGAGCAAAACAACAACACGATGCTGTCCATCATTGACGTCCCCTGGTCTGACCATAAACTCATCACTTTTCAAATACCCACCATGGACAGCCAGCGGTATATCACCCGAAAATGTAACAGCACGGCTCAAGCATCATCTAGAAACTTCCGCGCATTTGACAGAGAGTTAATACTCTCGCAAACTAACCCCCTCCTCACCATAACCACATCTGACCCAGAAGAACTAGTCGCCGCATGGAATCACAACCTCACAGCTATCGCACAACGTCCACAAAGCAACAACCCAACCAAGAGAATAAGAAATACAGCCCCATGGTTCTCCCAAGAATTGAGAGCTTCTCTAACACAACTACGCAAACTAGAGAAAAAATGGCGCCGATCACTCTCCGCACAAGATTTGACAGCCTACCAACTTCACCTAACAAGGCACAGGGAAGCAATCTCATTAAAAATGAAACAACACCACACTGACACTTTGAAAAGATCTCTGAACAAACCACGGGATCTTTTCAACTTGGTTCAAACTCTTTCTAAGGAACCAACTCCGGAACAACAAGTGGATATCCACCCACAAAAATTTGCTGACTACCTTCAGTCAAAGATCATACAGACCAACAAAATATCAACAGCCGCATTCCAAGACCCTACCGGCATAACCCCTTTATGCAAATTTTCCACACCATCTAGAAAAAGCATTGAAGATACAATAGCTTCCCTCAATACCTCCACAGCACAAACAGACCCTTGCCCGGCCTTTTGGATCAAGGAGCTACGCAAGGAAGTCAGTCCATTCATCGCAAAACTGACAGAACTTTCCTTTACTACCGGTTCCTTCCCAACAACCCTCAAGCAAACATCGATCAGGCCATTAATGAAGAACCCTAAACTTGATCCTCAACAAGCCGATTCGTACAGACCAATAGCTAGTATTCCCATACTAGCAAAGATATTGGAGAAAGAGGTCCAAAGGCAAATTCAGGATCATATAGACTCCACAGCTCCCTTAGATTATTGCCAACACGGGTTTAGAGAGTACCATGGAGTAGAGACACTCCTCACCTTCTTATTCAATAACATATTCACAGGCATTGACAACATCCGACAAGGCTTTGTGTTAATCTTTTTAGACATCGCTGCAGCCTTTGACTCGGTTCATCATGAGATTCTCCTCGGGCGACTGAAAGAAAAGGGAATCTACAATACTGCACTCGATTGGTGCAGCTCTTATCTAAATGGACGATGTCAATATGTGAAATCTGGAGCAGAAGAGTCCAAACAATTCCATCAAACACAGGGTGTGCCGCAAGGATCCTCATTGTCATCTCTACTATTCAACATATACATGCAGCCCATTTGCAACATCATTAGAGCATTTAACGTGAGCTGTATGATATATGCGGACGACATCCTCCTATATATGCCTTTTTCAACCATTCAAATGGACCTCACACCTATTATAGAATGTTTCAATGCCATATCGGACTGGCTACAAGCACAAAATCTACGCATCCAGCATAAGAAAACGGAGGTACTGTTCATCGCCAGAGACCCAGACTTTACCCCACCAACACATATAAAGGTCAAGGAAGCAGAATTACAAACCAAAGAAACAATAAAATACCTGGGAGTCACCTTAGACAAACATCTGGACATGAAATGCCATATAGGCAACATTGTTAAAGCGGTCTATTTTAAAATCCGTTCACTCAGGCATCTGCGTTCCCTACTGGAACCAGATGATTTCCGGACCATATTCCAAGCTCTGATCCTACCGCACTTTGACTTTGCCAACTCCATCCTACAAGGTCTCCCGCAAGCCACAATAAACCCACTACAACTAGCCATGAATGCTGCAGCAAGGATTCTCCATGGAGCCACCAGAAGTGATCATGTGACTCCGATTCTAAAACAGCTTCATTGGCTACCTTTACACGGAAGGATTATCTTCAAAACATTAATCCTCTCAAGGCCATCAAGCGCCTATCCTCCGCAGCACTTACTGATCTCATTCATACAGTGCCCCCCAACAGAGCCAGGAGGTCAACAGCCCTAAATCTATTAACAACCCCGAAGACCTTGACTAAATGCAATAACACGACAGCGAATAGGGCCTTCAGTCTTTACGTCCCCAAATATTGGAATACACTCCCACCAAACATTCGAGCCATTGCTGACCTGACCCAATTCAGGAAGGCTATCAAACATCACCTCTTCCTCCAATACTACCCAGCCAGCGATGATTCTAGATAACACCACCTAAGAAACACTGCCTTTTTACAGCCCATTCCCACAATGTCTCTTGTATTCGAAACGGACTCATTACATATTGTTCAGCTCAACCATGTTACAGGACTTTTGCGTCATGCATGTAACCTATCTCATGTATATAATTCATGTATATAGTTCATCCCCCCCCTGTTATCCAAGTTCATACCCTTGTTCTATGTAAAACCAAACAGAATGTGTGTTTTGGTCATTTTGTTATACTGTAAACCGCGCTGATGCCGAATAGTGCGGTATATAAGCAACTGTAATAAATAAATAAATAAATAAATAAATAAAGCAAAGCTTGAGCAGAGTCATGATTTACATGCGTATTATATTAAATATGCAGGTGCATGTGCACTTTACACCCGCTACTGAGCAGGTCTGAATGTCAGTGCACTAGTCCTTCAGGATTTATTCTAGTATTTTATAAGGATACATAGGCGCCTATGCGCCTTTTATAAAATAGGCTAAAAGCTAGGCACCTTCTACACCCAGGGTAACTTTATATCGGGGCACCATGGCTAGGCGCCTGCATAGGTGCTGTTTTGTTGAAGACAAGTAGATGCGTACTTCTCTTTATATAATATTAGCATATGTGACAGAATATGTCTTGAATGTGGGCACAATCACTTATGCCTCCTGGTGAACAGGTAGAAAGGTCGATGTGTACTTTATGCACACAGACCTGCAGATTATAGTCTTTTTTTTTTTTTTTTAAATAATCTACATGCTTTTGTGAAAACTCTGTCCATGCTGCGCCCCCGGTTATGCCTGCTGGCAAAGTGTGTACTTTTGCAGTGGTCAGGGTTTATCTGCTGGAATGACTTTATAGAATTACCTCCTCATATGCGTATATAAATCATAATGGGGGTATTTTAAAAGCTCTATTTGTGATTTTGACATCTGAAAACAGGCATTCAAACATGCAAATTACAGAGACGTCCCTGGGCCCATTTTAGAAAATGTGTAAACAGACATCTCTGGTGTAAGCATATCCATATAACACAGGGGTGGGGAAGAGGCATGGCCAGAGTAGAGCAACGGAGGAGCATGTTGTGGTGCAATTTCAGAACAGCAGAAGCATGTCTGGCCATGGTGGTTGAGGCGTTCATGCCTATACCAGCTCTGGACCATGAATAAGGTGTAAAGTGCTTGTTTCATGGCTGCATTGCTTTCATGGGAAGAGTACAAGGTGTTTTAATCGCCACAGTTAATATCCCCTGACCACTGGCAACTCCATATAAATGTTGTTGTTAAGTGCCGTCAAGTCTGTATCATCTCATGGTGACCCTCTGGATAGTTGTCCTAACCTGTTATCGGTCTTCAGTCAGGCAGCTCTTTGTTACATAAGAACATAAGATATGCCATACTGGGTCAGACCAAGGTCCATCAAGCCCAGTATTCTGTTTCCAACAGTGGCCAATCTAGGTCACATGTACCTAGCAGTTTCCCCAAGAGACACAAGTTCCACAATGCTTGTACTGGGTCAAGCATTCATATCTTCGGTCACTTCTTAATAATGGTTTATGGACCTTTCCTCCAAGAACTTGTCCAAACCTTTTTTAAACCCAGCTACACTAACAGCCTTTACTACATCCTCCGGTAACAAATTCCAGAGTTTGATTACACGTTGAGTGAAAAAATATTTTCTTTTATTAGTCTTAAATAGTTTACCCTGTAGCTTCATTGCATGTCCCCTAGTCTTTCTATATTCTGATAAGGTAAACAATCGATCTACGTTTACCCGTTCCACTCCGCTCATTAATTTATAGACTTCTATCATATCTCCCCTCAGCCGTCTCTTTTCCAGGTTAAAGAGCCCTAACCTTTTTAGCCTTTCTTCATAGGAGTATCCTTCCATCCCCTTTACCATTTTGGTGGCTCTTCTCTGTACCTTTTCTAAAATCGCTATATCCTTTTTAAGATACGGCGACCAGAATTGCACACAATATTCAAGGTGCGGTCTCACCATGGAACGATATAGAGGCATTATAATATCTTTTTTGTTTTATTTTCCATTCCTTTCCTTATCATACCTAGCATTCTATTTGCTCTCTTGGCTGCCGCTGCACACTGGGCCGAGAGTTTTAACATGGTATCCACAATGACGCCTAAATCTTTTTCCTGGGTGGTGGTTCCTAATGTGGAACCTTGCATCGTGTAACCATAGTTTGGGTTGTTCTTCCCTAGGTGCATAAACTTGCACTTGTCCACATTAAATTTCATCTGCCATTTTGATGCCCAGTCTTCCAATTTATCAAGATCCTCTTGCAATTTTTCACAATCCTCTTGGGTTTTAACAACTTTAAATAGTTTTGTGTCATCTGCAAATTTGATAACCTCACTCGTTATTCCACTTTCCAGGTCATTTATGAATATGTCAAAAAGCAGCGGACCCAGCACAGATCCCTGGGGTACACCACTATTCACCTTTCTCCATTGGGAAAATTGGCCATTTAGCCCTACCCTCTGCTTTCTATCTTTTAACCAGTTCCTGATCCACAATAGTACACTGCCTCCTATCCAATGACTCTTTAGTTTTGCCAAAAGTCTCTGATGAGGGACCTTGTCAAAGGCTTTCTGAAAGTCCAGATACACAATATCAACCGACTCACCTTTGTCCACCTGTTTATTCACTCCTTCAAAAAAACATAACAGATTAGTAAGACAAGATCTTCCTTGTCTAAAGCCATGTTGGCTGTCTCCCATTAGGTTGTGACTATCTACATGCTGAGTAATTTTATTCTTTATGATGGTTTCTACCATTTTTCCCGGTACTGACGTCAGGCTCACCGGTCTGTAGTTTCCCGGATCACCCCTGGAACCCTTTTTAAAAATTGGTGTTACATTGGCGATCCTCCAATCTTCAGGTATTAGAGATGATTTTAATGATAGTTCACAGATTACTGATAGCAGTTCTGCAATTTCATATTTCAGTTCTTTCAACACCCCTGGATGTATACCATCCGGCCCAGGTGATTTGCTACTCTTCAGTTTATCTAATAGTTGTAAGACATCTTCCCGATGTATCGATATTTCCTTCAATTCTTCCGCACCTTTAAATACCACTTCAGTCATGGGTAACATCCCTACATCTTCCTCAGTAAAGACCGAAGCAAAGAATTCATTCAGTCTCTCCGCTATCGCCTTGTCGCCTCTTAGTGCTCCTTTAACCCCTTTATCATCTAATGGACTAACTGACTCTCTCACAGGTTTTTTGCTACAAATGTACTTGAAAAGGTCTTTATTTCGCGTTTTTTTGCTTCCGCAGCAAGCTTCTTCTCAAATACTCTCTTTGCCTGCCTTATCAATGCCTTGCATTTGACTTGCCAGTGCTTGTGCTGTTTCCAGGTTTTGTCGTTTGGCTCTTTTTTCCATTTCCTGAAAGATGCTTTTTTGGCAACAACAGCCTCTCTGACCTCACCTTTAAACCATGCTGGCAGTTTTTTGGACTTCCTTCCACTTTTCTTAAAGCTTGGAATACAGCTGGTCTGGGCTTCCAAGATAGTATTTTTCAACAACACCCAAGCTTGATGTACGTCTTTAACCTTTTGTTTCCTGCAAAACTTTAATCCTTTCTGAGTCAATGCCCTCTCTAACATAGAGCGCAACCCCTCCACCAATTTGATCAGCTCTATCATTACGATATAGTTTGTACCCAGGTATCAGAGTGTCCCACTGGTTGTCCTCCTTCCACCATGTCTCTGATATTCCAATCATATCTAACCTTTCATTTAGTGCTATATATTCTAACTCTCCCATCTTATTCTTTAGACTTCTAGCATTTGCATACAAGCATTTTAGAGAATGTATTTCATTCATGTTAATTTGGCTATTGTTAGACATGGGTAAATTGGGATCTTTAAGCTCTGTCTGCTCCATACTTGAGGGCATTTGGGCTACTTTACTCTTTTGTGGAACCTCTCTGCTTTTGGTAGTATCCTTCAAGGATACATTCTTCCAAACCATCCGCTCTTGGGCGACTGTCGGCTTTCCCCTAATATCTAGTTTAAAAGCTGCTCTATCTCCTTTTTAAAGGTTAATGCCAGCAGCCTGGTTCCATCCCGGTTAAGGTGAAGCCCATCCCTTCGGAAGAGCCCCTCCTTTCCCCAGAATGTTCCCCAGTGCCTAACAAATCCAAAACCCTCAACTCTGCACCATTGTCTCATCCACGCATTGAGACTCCGGAGCTCTGCCTGCCTTTTGGGTCCTGCGCATGGAACAGGAAGCATTTCGGAGAATGCTACCCTGGAAGTTCTGGATTTCAACTTCCTACCTAAAAGCCTAAATTTTTCCTCCAGAACCTCCCTACCACATTTTCCTATGTCATTGGTACCGACATGTACCAAGACAGCAGACTCCTCCCCAGCACTATCTAAGACCTTATCTAGGTGGCGCATGAGGTCCGCTACCTTCGCACCAGGCAGGCATGTTACCAGGCGATCCTCATGTCCACCAGCCACCCAGCTATCTACATGCCTAATGATCAAATCACCAACTATAACGGCTGTCCTAACCCTTCCCTCATGGGCACATGGCCCTGGAGAAACTTCCTTGGTGCGAGAGAGTTTTACATCACCTGGAGGACAGGTCCTAGTTACAGGATCACTTCCTGCCACACCAGGGTGATGCTTTCCTGTCACGTGACCTCTCTCCTCTATGGCAACAGGGGTGCTGCCAGACTGGAGGTGGGACTTCAGGACTATATCCCTGTAGGTCTCGTCTATGTACCTCTCTGTCTGTCTTATGTTTTCCAAGTCTGCTACTTTAGCCTCTAGAGAACGGACTTGTTCCCTGAGAGAAAAGAGCTCCTTGCACCTAGTGCACACGTAAGACCTCTCACCAACTGGGAGAAAATCATACATGTGACACTCAATGCAAAAGACTGGAAAGCCCCCATCCCGCTGCTGGACTGCTGTCTGCATCTTAGTTTTAAGTTTGTGTCTAGATCTTTAAGTTCTTACTTACTAGGGGTTGCTATGGGTATTTATACCAATAAAACTGTACCTAATACGTTTAATATACCTTGTTCACTTGAAGCTTAATTAATCTCAGGTCCTTAGTGTATGACTGATTTGGGTAATGAGCTTCACCTGAAAGCACCTCCTGTCTTTTTAAGATGTGTAAGTACCTATAAAGCTATGATTACTTATTAAAAGAGGGCTGCTACACAGTACCCTGTCTTGTGCTGCTGAGGTAAGCTAAATTCTGATTTGATTTAAATTATAGCTCTTAGCTGTTGCTGGGCTCTAACTTCTTATGAAATTTAAACTACAAGCTCTCTGCTGGGTACTAAATTTAACCAGAAAGCTCTCTTCTGTGTGTTAAATTTAAACTAAAAGTACTTTGCTGTTACTTGGCCCTGAGTGACTATTAAATTTAAACTACAAGCTCTCTGCTGGGTATGAAATGTAACCAGAAAGCTCTCCTCTGTGTTTTAAATTCAAACTTTAATTGCTGCTACTAGGCCCCAACTGATCCAACAAAAAACAGTGGGTTCACAGATTAAGTAGCTTTAATACAAAGAATTATTTTTAGAAAATTACCAGAAGTATATACTCACAGTTGCAGATTTCTCTCCAGAAGTAACAGTCCCCCCTTTCTAGTCCTTCAAGACTTGATAGAGTGGCATCCATAGCTGCTGCTGTTCTATCAATCCATCTCATCACTGGTCGTCCTCTTTTGTGTTGACCTTCAGCCTTGCCAAGCATGATGTCTTTAATGATCTCTCTCTTCGCATGATATGTCCAAAGCATGAAAGTTGAAGTGTTGTCATCTGACCTTCTAAAGAAAGCTTAGGTTTGATCTCCTCTAGTACTGACTGGTTTGTACTTCGGGCAGTCTATGGTACACACAGTATTCTTCGCTTTTTCACGTCCATCTTTCACATCCATATGACATCATTGAAAATACCATGGCTTGGGCAAGTCAAATCTTTGTATGGAAAGAGACATCCCTACTCTTGAGAATCTTGTCTAAGTCCTTCATAGCCATTCTACCAAGAGCAATGCAGTGTCTGATTTCTTGATTGATTGTTTCTTTATTGATTATTGATCCAAGTAGGTTAAAGTTGTCTACTATTTCAATTTCAATTCTCCATCAATGATGAACTTATTGATTTTGCCAGTTGTCCAGGATCTTTGCTTTTAAGTTAAGGTGCAGGCCCATTTTAAGACTGTTCCTTGATATTGAGAAGCAGATGTTTTCAGATCATCTTCACTTTCAGCCAGTATTGTGGTGTATAAATACATACGCCAAATATAATACTGGTCTGCTGCCACACATGTTAATATCTATCTGAAGTGGCAGGCTGGGACGTGCAAGTTTCATAACATAGTTGCCCCTCTTTCTGAAATACCCCTGCCAATGCGTCGAAGTACCTGGTTCTGCAGGTGTGCAATTCAGGGGCATCCATATTTGTGAAATTGCCTATACCTATGCACATACCTGGCCTTGCTAGCTGTACGGGGCCAATACAAATCAGTTACTGGGACGTTCATTTATCGGGACGATTTCAGAAGGCATTTGTATGTGTCTCCCTTCACTGCTGCCACTCCCCTGGATTTTTGGACATTTTTCCTAGATGCCTCTTTTAAAATCTGACTATTTTAAAAGTTTGTCTGTTGTTTGGTCATTCTGATCTCCGACTAGCGGGGTTGTAGGTCCAGGTAGGAGCTGGAGGGGACTGTGCTGGGGTGGAGCGAGAGCAGAGTTGGGGGTGTGGCCAAGCATCGGGATGTACAGAGACCATTCAGGTAAGGCCTATGTATGGCAGATGAAATTTAATGTGGACAAGTGCAAAGTTATGCACCTAGGAAAGAACAACCCACACTATAGTTACAAGATGCAAGGCTCCACATTAGAAACCACCACCCAGGAAAAAGATTTAGGAGTCATCGTGGATAACATGTTAAAACCCTCCGCCCAGTGTGCAGCGGCGGCCAAGAAAGCAAATAGAATGCTAGGTATCCTAAGGAAAGGGATGGAGAATAAAACAAAGGATATTATAATGCCTCTGTATCGCTCCATGGTACGACCGCACCTTGAATATTGTGTGCAATTCTGGTCACCGTATCTTAAAAAGGACATAGAGTTATTAGAAAAAGTACAGAGAAGAGCCACCAAATTGGTGAAGGGGATGGAAGGCTACTCCTATGAAGAGAGGCTAAAAAGGTTAGGGCTCTTTAACCTAGAAAAGAGGCGGCTGAGGGGAGATATGATAGAGGTGTATAAATTAATGAATGGAGTGGAACGGATAAACGTGGATAAATTGTTTACGCTATCAGAATATAGAAGGACTAGGGGGCATGTAATGAAGCTACAGGGTAAACTATTTAAGACAAATAGGAGAAAATATTTCTTCTCTCAACGTGTAATCAAACTCTGGAATCTGTTACCGGAGGATGTAGTAAGGGCTGTTAGTATAGCTGGGTTTAAAAAAGGTTTGGACAAGTTCCTGGAGGAAAGGTCCATAAACCACTATTAAAAAGGGACCCAGGATATCAATGCTTGGCCTAGTACAAGCACTGCAGAACCTGTGTCTTTTGGGGAAACTGCTAGGTACGTATGACCTAGATTGGCCACTGTTGAAAACAGGATACTGGGCTTGATGGACCTCGGTCTGACCCAGTATGGCATTTCTTATGTTCTTATGTTCTTATGGGCCGGATGGTATACATCCAAGGGTGTTGAAAGAACTGAAATATGAGATTGCAGACCTGCTATTAGTAATCTGTGAACTATCATTAAAATCATCTCTAATATCTGAAGATTGGAGGATCGCCAATGTAACACCAATTTTTAAAAAGGGTTCCAGGGGTGATCCGGGAAACTACAGACCGGTAAGCCTCACGTCAGTACCGGGAAAAATGGTAGAAATCATCATAAAGAATAAAATTACTCAGCATGTAGCTAGTCATGACCTAATGGGAGACAGCCAACATGGCTTTAGACAAGGAAGATCTTGTCTTACTAATCTGTTATGTTTTTTTGAAAGTGTGAATAAACAGGTGGACAAAGGTGAGTCGGTTGATATAGTGTATCTGGACTTTCAGAAAGCCTTTGACAAGGTCCCTCATCAGAGACTTTTGGCAAAACTAAAGAGTCATGGGATAGGAGGCAGTGTACTACTGTGGATCAGGAACTGGTTAAAAGATAGAAAGTAGAGGGTAGGGCTAAATGGCCAGTTTTCCCAATGGAGAAAGGTGAATAGTGTTGTACCCCAGGGATCTGTGCTGGGTCCGCTGCTTTTTGACATATTCATAAATGACCTGGAAAGTGGAATAAAGAGTGAGGTTATCAGATTTGCAGATGAGACAAAACTATTTAAAGTTGTTAAAACCCAAGAGGATTGTGGAAAATTGCAAGAGGATCTTGATAAATTGGAAGACTGGGCATCAAAATGGCAGATGAAATTTAATGTGAACAAGTGCAAAGTTATGCACCTAGGGAAGAACAATCCAAGCTATGGTTACACGATGCAAGGTTCCACATTAGGAACCACCACCCAGGAAAAAGATTTAGGCGTCATTGTGGATAACATGTTAAAACCCTCGGCCCAGTGTGCAGCGGCAGCCAAGAGAGAAAATAGAATGCTAGGTATCATAAGGAAAGGAATGGAAAATAAAACAAAAGATATTATAATGCCTCTATATCGTTCCATGGTGAGATCACACCTTGAATATTGTGTGCAATTCTGGTCGCCGTATCTTTAAAAGGATATAGCGTTATTAGAAAAGGTTCAGAGAAGAGCCACCAAAATGGTAAAGGGGATGGAAGGATACTCCTATGAAGAAAGGCTAAAAAGGTTAGGGCTCTTTAACCTGGAAAAGAGATGGCTGAGGGGAGATATGAAAGAAGTCTATAAATTAATGAACGGAGTGGAACGGGTAAACGTATATCGATTGTTTACCTTATCAGAATATAGAAAGACTAGGGGACATTCAATGAAGCTACAGGGTAGACTATTTAAGACTAATAAAAGAAAATAGTTTTTCACTCAACGTGTAATCAAACTCTGGAATTTGTTACCGGAGGATGTAGTAAAGGCTGTTAGTGTAGCTGGGTTTAAAAAAGGTTTGGACAAGTTCCTGGAGGAAAGGTCCATAAACCATTATTAATAAGGGACCCAGGATATCAATGCTTGACCCAATACAAGCATTGTGGAACCTGTGTCCCTTGGGGAAACTGCTAGGTACATATGACCTAGATTGGCCACTGTTGGAAACAGAATACTGGGCTTGATGGACCTTGGTCTGACCCAGTATGGCATATCTTATGTTCTTATGTTTCTTATGAAATAGAAAGTGAAGGAACTTTTGATGAGTTGGATGGATGAGTCCATGAGTGTACGCATCCTTGAGATCTAGAGAACAAAGCCAATCCTGACTCTGAAGTATTTTGAACTTCTCTTTGAACAGGAATTTCTTCAATTCTCTGAGGTCCAAAATGGGTCTGTGTCCTCCTGTTTTCTTTGGAATAAGGAAATAGGGGGAGTAGAACCCTGTACCATGTTGGAGAATGGGTACCTCTTCCATTATTAAGAAGGGACCCAGGATATCAATGCTTGACCCAGTACAAGCATTGGGGAAACTGCTAGGTACGTATGACCTAGATTGGCCACTGTTGGAAACAGGATACTGGGCTTGATGGACCTTGGTCTGACCCAGTGTGGCATATCTTATGTTCTTATATGTCCCCCAGAAGCAACTTGGTTGCCCGGCTTATTCCACCCCGAAGGTGTAATAAATGCCAGGCACCCTGCCAATTGTGGGCTGCAGACCTCCCTCCAATTATTGCACTGCCATGGGGGTGATTCTGCTGCCAGATCTCAGCCTTGGGGACCCCCTGAGGGCCAGATGGCAGGGAAAGGGGCTGTTCAGTGGCTGGGCACTTGGTTGCTCCAGCTGGAAGTGCTGGTGTCATAGCAACTGACACTGCTGCACCAGCACACTAGCTAGAGCGTTGAGAGGGCAAAGCATGGGATGTCTCCCTCATCGGAATTGGAGACACGCCAGGTCATCTATGTGCCCTGATTCTGCAACTATGGGAACGTATAGCTCCTGCAGTTGTGGAATAGGATACAAATTGACCCCATACATATTTTGGGTGTCTGGACGGCCCAAACATGCCCATTTCAGAATCAGCCTCCATGTGTTTCTATGGTATCATTGCGGGAGGGTTTGTGTTGGAGTAATCATGATTGATTAGTTTAATTGCCAAATTCTTGGGGGGAAGGGAGAGGGGCCTGAAAGTTAATTGAAGAGGTGCAAAGCTGGAAGTCTGCCTAGGGTGCTTAATACCCTTGCAATAAACCTGATGGTGAAAGAGTGTACATCTTTCACCAGCTGAAGAACACATGTACTTTCACAATGCTCACACTTCAGCCACATGAAAAGGGTCATTCCTGCAGGGGAAACTTGGTCTTGGGACAAAACGATGCACATACATTTGAAATTTTGAAAATATTGGCACGTAGTCAACCATTGTACTTTGTTCCCCAATTGGAGATGACTTGAACTACATTCATATTTTTTTAGATGCATAATTACCCAATATTCAAATGCAAGCTATGCAGGTAGCTTGTGTTTGAAAATCGGGTTGGTTTGTGGGGGTTTGAAAAGTATGTGTGTACCTTTGTCAAGTGGCTTACTGAAAATTCATCTTAGAAGAGTGGAATCATCAGTAAAGACTTCTCTAGGTATTTGTTGTATTTGAGAAATGTTAAAACACTATTTTGGAATAGTTTTAAGCACTACTTTATAAGTGGAAAAGGGGTGTTCAGGCCAAGCAGCAGAACGAGCTGTTTCCTTCAGTAAGCAGGAATTTGTTCGGTGGAACCTACCTCATGAAACTCTTACTCTGTTTGCTTAGGGCGGAGGTTGTTCCCTTTGTAGTGCAGCTCTTTTGGAGGCTTCAGAATTACAGCCGTGGTAAAGAATTTACTATCGCTCTGTCACCAAGGTTATGTTTAATGTGTGCAAGGTGAAGAAATAAATCAGCTGATGGCTCTGGTTTACTATGGTATTTTCTTGGCATTTATTTGCAGAAATGTTTAGTGAGATGGTTTTAGCTGTGAGCACATCTGTTTGTGGAAAGCCAGCAGTGTGGGAGTCTTGGCAGGAACAATGCAGAATGTTTGATTTTTTCCAGGCTTCGCTCCATTGGGAAGTCCTTACCCACAAACATAGATCTCCATTTTATTACACAGTGCCCTTTTTTTTCTTTTTCTTTTTTTTTTCTTTTTTTTAAATTGGAGATTTCAGTCCCTAAAGCTTTTTCCTTATCCTTCTAGACCAGTCCAGACAAATAGGTTATGCTTCCTTTTCAGCAAGTGGTGCAGACTTGAGCAACTTTTAGGTGATATCATTACTTTATATATCTACTGATGCAGCACTGAGAGAAGCCAGTATTTGTCTGCCTCCAGCAGATGCCAAGATATCTGGAATGGTGCAGCAGTGCAGATAGGCCTGTCTTCTCAGGGCTGGCTCCAGAGTTGGTTCAAGGTATTGGTATCGTAGGAAGACTTTAAGCTTTACACCCTCCCTAGTTGTCAAAATCTATTGTTTAGCTTTGAATACTCTGCTCTTTGCCTCTCCCCTCCCCAAAGGAGTTGCCAACATAGGCGACTGCCATGTTTGCCTAGGGGTTGGGCTGGCCATGTGTCATCTGGTCCTAACCACAGTCCCATGGCCTGTGTGATTGAAATCTGTAGATCTAATCTTGCAAGAGCTTGGGTATACGCCTGTTTCCTTGAGCGAACAGCTTGCCATATGTCCAGTGTTGCTACCTACAGGTTCCTAGCCCAGAAATACTATGTCACACGCATTAGGCATGTGATACATGCATTTGCTCTTTTCTCTCATACATTTTCCACCGCCACACTGTTCAGTCATCCAAAGTGTTTCTCTTTTTCTCTGCCACAGCTAAACCCCCTCTCCCACCAGGACCCACCTTCACTGCAGCTTGTCTGGACTTGCATCAAGAAAACACAAAAGAAGACCAGAGCCTGCAAATTCATAGTACAATTGACATTCTGCTTGTCCTACCCCTCAGAAACAGGAAATTTATGTCTGAAGGCAAAGTCCATAAACCATTATTAAAGTAGACTGGGGAAATCCACTGCTTACTCCTGTTTCAGGTAGCATGGAATTTGTACACCTTTTGGGAACCTGACAGGTTCTCATGATATGGAAACAGGATACTGGGCTCGATGGACCTTTGGTCTGACCCATTATGGCATCTCTTATGAGTAGCGTTTATGAACTTGCAGGCTCCAGTCATCTTTTGTGTTTTAGGGCTGCTGCTGCAGGTCCCAACAAGCAACAGCAGTGGTGGGCACTAGCGAGGGGAGATGGAGCTGAACGGTGGTGTCGCATAGGGAACAGGAGATGCTGGTTATGGGGGGGAGGGGACAGTAGACATTGGAGAGAGTGAAAGTGATAGGATCTGGCCTGGGCTGGGAAGGGAGGAAGAAAAGGGACATAAAGGAGGTAATGCTAGACATGAGGAGGGTTGCTGAACAGAGGGGAAATTGGGTGACGGGGGAAATGTTGAAAATGGGTGAATAGGGGCACAGAGGGGGATCAGATGCTGAACATGGGTGAGGGTGATAAAGTGACTCGGAGATGCTGGCATATGCAACCAGACCAGTAGGGACACAGAATGGAGGTGCTAGATATAGAAGGTTATCAGAGAAACAGAGGGCATGCTAAACATATAGGGGGGGAAAGGGTGATGGGGCAAATACTGAAAGCAGGGAAGGAGTTGTTAGACAGAGGAGGGGAGGACGGGGACACAGAGGGATGCTGGGCATGGTGGGGAAGCAGGAAGACAGATAGGAGATGATAGACAGAGGTAGGGAGAGAGAAGAGATGCTGGATTAAGAGGAGAAAAGAGAGAGAGGAGATGGTGAACAAAGAGGGAGAGAATGAGAAAAAATGCTGGAAGGCGTGGAAGAGAAGAAAAAGGGGGCCATGGTGAAAAAGAGGTGAAAAGCTGTACATAAATGCAGTAAAAAGATGATTAAAGACTGGGCTGTAAGAGTAATGAAATCTGAGTGGATAGCAAGACAGCAAAAAAAAATTGGAAGAAAGGAAAAGATTTAATGAAAGAGTTGGATAGAGAGGAGGAATTGAAGACAGGAGAAAAGTAAAGTGGGCAAATAAACTGGAGACCCTGAAAAGAAAGTTAAGATAAGACAGAGGAAAGCAAAATCCAGAAACTGAGGCCCAGAAGGATAGAAAACTAAAATGGCCAGACAAGAAAGGTAGATAAATTGTTTTATTTTTATTTCAGTGATTGGAATATCTCAATTTTTGGAATTTGTCATCTGTTGTTTTAATATTTGGTGCAGTATAAGAAGAAATGCATTGCCATCTCTATTTCTCTGGTTTTGCACTGCATGTAGAATCTGGTTCCTTGAGTTTTCATTTTAATTTTTATCTATATGTTTCTTTTGTCAGTTTGTGATAATTTCTTCTGTGTTTTGTGAAGGTCTATCTGTGAGAAACTCAGTTGGACCTTTAGATGAGACAGGGATAGAAGGGGCACTAAGAGGACAAGGCCATAGCAGAGAGACTGAATGAATACTTTGCTTTGGTCTTTACTGAAGAAGATATAAGAAACTTACCCATGTCACAAATGATATTTAAAGCTGATGTATCAGAGGAATTTTAAACAAATCTTTATTAACTGGGAAGATGTAATACAGCAATTTGATAAACTAAAACGTAGCAAATCACCTGGACTGAATAGTATACATCCTACTGTGCTGAAAGAAAAGAATGCAATTGCAGACCTACTATTAGTAATTTGTAAACTATCATTAAAATCATCAGTAGCACTTGAAGATTGGCGAGTAGCCAACATAATGCCAATTTTTATAAAAGGGTTTCAAGGGTGATCCAGGAAATTACAGACCAGTGAGCCTAACGTCAGTGCCATGCAAAATGGTAGAAACCATTATAAAGATCAAGATTACTAAACATATAGAGACATGGTTTAATGGGACAAAGCCAACATGAATTTAGCCAAGGAAAGTCTTGTCTCACTAATCTGCTATATATTTTTTGAAAGTATGAATAAACAGGTAGATAAAGGTGAGCTAGGTGATATACTATATCTGGATTTTCCGAAAACGTTTGATGAGGTCCCTCATGAAACTCTTGAGGAAATTTAAAGTGTCATGGGATAGGAGGTACTATTGTGGATTAGGAACTGGTTAAAAAATAAAAAACAGAAAGTAGAGCAAAATGGCCACTTTTCTCAGTGGAGAAAAGTGAATAATGGAGTACTCCAGGGATCTGTGCTGAGTCTGCTGCTTTTTAACATATTTATAAATGACCTGGAAATGGGAACAAGTCAGGTGATCAAATTTGCAGATGACACAAAATAATACCCCTATAAGGAAAGACTTAAAAGGTTAGGGCTCTTCAGCTTGGAAAAAAGATGACTGAGGGAAGGAAGATATGATAGAGGTCTATAAAATGAGTGGAGTGGAACGGGTAAACATAGATCAGTTGTTTACTCCTTCAAAAAGTAAAAAAACAAGAGGACATGCAATGTAGCATGTTTTAAGACTAATCAGAGAAAATATTTTTTCACTCAATGCGTAATCAAACTCAGGAATTCGCTGCTGGAGGATGTAGTAAAAGCTGCAAGTGTAGCTAGGTTTAAAAGAGGCTTGGGCAGGTTCCTGAAAGGAAAGTCCATAAACCATTATTAAAGTGGACTGGGGAAATCTGCCGCTTACCTGGGATAAGCAGCATGGAATCTGTGTACCTTTTGGGAACCTGACAAGTACTTATGGCCTGTATTGGCCACTGTTGGAAACGGAATTCTAGGCTTGATGGACCTTTGGTCTGACTCACTATGTCATTTTTTATGTTCTTATTTTCTAATGTGTAAACTGAGGCCAGGTATTTTGTTAGCAGTGTCTCTGTAGTGATCTGTAGCTATCTGGCTTGATTAATTTTCCCAATAAGTGGTACTGATGTATTTACAGTGCTGCCTTTTCCTATGTAGGGCTTCATTGGTGCTGTTATGGAATAGTAGATTTGTTCTATCCAGACTGACCTTTGTAGGGTTTTGTCAATACTGCAGGAGAAGGTCAGTGTTACTGTCGGACCTTTTTCTTGTATGGTGAGTTCTGTTCTGGAGGAAGGAAGTGAAAATTACGAGTTAAAATAAAATCATAGAAAACTAAATATCATCATTTTGTAGTATTTCTTTCATTTGCAAAGCAATACAACATGCAGTTCTTTCCAAATTTGTACTGTGAATGCGCCTCCAATCTCACTCATCGGTGCAGTACATCTCACTCTTCGGGATGGGCCACCCTTGGTATCTCTGCTAGTGCTTGGTAGGTCGGAGGGCAGACAGGAGGATCCCATGAGACTACTGAAGAAAGTTGGTAAGTTGGATCTAAGCCCCCTTCCCTTTTGCTGTTCTCTTTTTGCTTGCTAAGACTTTAAAAAAAAAATCTCTCTCTATTCTTTCTATTTGCCGTATTTGGCATTAATAAAGCAGTTCAAATAAACAAAAAAGAGATATTTCTTTATCATCTCTCCTGCTGGTGGCAGGGCAGCTGGCCTTTATCTTCTCAGGTTTCAGCCAGCCAGCCTTGCAGGTGCTAGGAATCCCCTTTTCGTAGTGGCCTTGCTCCTTTGTATAGTGGTATTTTTTTCTTCATGTATTTTTTGTTTTTGTTTTGCTTTTTTTTTTTTTTGCCATGTGGAGCTCTCCCATGATGCTAGGTGCCCAAAGATATGCCTCTTGCATCTCTAGTTGAGTCAGCTCTCTGTCAGGATCTTTTTGCTCCACGTGTAATAGTAAAATCTTGGGTACACTTTTTATGGTATTTTTGAGAATCCCATTGGGGACCTGGTGCCCGAAGTCATTTCTGATGCCTCCCGATTTTCCCACAATTTTCCCACCCATGGGACCTGTAGCCATTTTGAATGCTCACCTGGTCTTCAGAGAGGAAAACATGGTGTTTTCCTTCAGAGAGGAAAACATGGTGTTTTCCTTCAGAGAGGAAAACATGGTGAGATGGTCACAGGCTCTAGCAAGCAGTCCCGTTTGGGGCCTTCGGAGCCTCGGGGTTCCTGTTCCACTGGCTTGAGCAGCAAATTCTGAAGCAGCTCATGGCCTTCCTCAGCAGGGGTCGAGGCCCAGGCCTCCACTATGGGGGACCTGGAGCCCTCAAGCTCCTCTGCCACTAACAGCAAGCATCCTTCACTTCCCACACAACCCCATAGGAAATAAAGCTGGGCTCCTTAAGGAATGGGATGACGAAGAGGAATCCTTCTCTCCAGAAGGTGAGCCTGAGGAAAAAGGGGAGTTTCTGCCTAATGGAAAGTGAGGGTTCAACTGTGTGATCCACCTGTTCCACAGGGAGGACCTCCCTCTACTAATACAGGATGCAATGCAACTCTGCGTAAGACTGAGCCTGTTCCTGTGCAAGTCTTGCAAGCAGACCCTATTCTGGAGGGCATCCAGTGTTCTTCAGGATTTTTTTCCTCTTCCTGTACCCATTCATTAGGTCTTAGTCCCCCAGTGGGAGGCTCCTGAGCTGGGCCTTAGGGGCCATAAGGTTCCAGTCTGGATTATACCCTCTGCCCCAGGGCAAGCTGGATCAGCTTTTGGGGCTTCCTACGGTGGATGCCCTGGTCATGGCAGTGACAAAATGCATGACCATCCCAGTAGGTGTTATGTTCTACTTGGGGAATCTCATGATAGGAGGATGAAGACCCTCATTAAGAACGTGTTTATGGCCTCTGCATTGAGCTTTCAGGTGGAGCTGTACACGGGCCTATTGGCCGCAGTTCTCTTGTGCTGGGTCCAGCAATTGCTGGATAGCCAGAAGCTATGAGACTGGGGTCAGGCACTGGTCATGTGGCAGATGCCCTATATGACTTGATCGGATCTCCTCTAAGTCCTTGGCAGCAGCAGTTAAGGTTAGGCAGTAGCTGTGACTCTACAGTTGGTCTGCTGATGCTGCCTCAAAGCTGTGTCTGAGCAAACTTCCATTTAGGGTGCTAGATTGCTCTTTTGGGAAGAACTGGTAAAATTGGTGAAAGAACTCAGAAACACTCATCCTCAAAATCTTCCTGAAGAAAGTCCTAGAGGTGGCAGGGGTGAATCCCGAAAGGTCTTTCATGGAGCTTGGAGATGCCCATTGAATACTTGGAGTCCTGGTAGGGCCTTCTCAGTCTGTTTCAAGACAAGATTCAGCCCTTTCAGAGCTCTCAGAAATCGTGAGGCTTAGCCACAGCTCCTGCTGGAGCAGGTATGCCCTTGCAATGAGATACGGTGTTTTACTAGACACTTCCTCTACCCCTGGAGATGAAGGATCAGTTAATGTGATGATTACAGTCTTGCCATCTGATGGTCAGGATGTCTCTGGAAACCCCGGATTGGATGAGCGTCCTCATGGATGCCAGCCTGAAGGGCTGGGGGGGGGTGGGGGGCTCACTGACTAAGCCAGATGGTCCATGGACATTGGTCTCCACTGGAGGCTTTCTGGCTTATTCAGCCGGCTGGATTCCAGGGTAATACATCTGGCTCTGGAGAACTTTCATCAGCAGTCAGACATCCCAAGGGCCTTGTTCCAACCACATCATAAATGCTGGTTTTACTCTGAGAAGTTGGAATAAATTGTAATATGTTTTGTTGTGATTTTTTGTTGTTGTTGGGATTTCATGGCATGATATGGAAATAGCTTGTCAGACCTTTTCTCCATGCAGGTAATGCCAGTGTAGAGACTACTTGGATGTTACTACTTTGAGTAGCAGCACCATCCAGCATCCCTACTAATTTACTACAGCGTCATCTGGCAAAGATATCTAGCATTTTCCAGAATAGGAGAGTATACTTTCTGCCTAGTTACATCATACTGGGAGACTTCCCTGGGAGGGAAAATCTAAATCAGATATAAACCATTGCCACTACTGCACCATGAGGAAGGAGTGAGCAGTCTACGCTAGGGGGACAGATGTTGGTGGTCAGTCCCAGCTCCTGCCACCTAGGGGAGCCACAGGCATAGGAGAAGCAGAGGAGAGAACAGAGGAAAAAGGGGGTATCTTGGGTTCAAGCTTATACATTCAACTCCTGAATAACTGTGAAAAAGCTGCTAACATTTCCCTTGGCTCATTGAGAGAAGCCCTATCCATGTAAGTTATAAGACAGCTACGTACTTCATGGGAAAGGAGAAACAGGTTCCAGGAAAAGCATCTCAACCACCAAGATTCCTCAGACCCAGCAGTGCCTTCAGTGAAGAACTGGGGATCTGCATCTACAGAAGCCACCAGCTCTAAAGAAGAACTATGTAAACTTACCAGAAACCAATGACACTGTTTCTACTAGAAAATTACAATGAAAGTCGGAAAAGAACCTCACATTTTTGGGGAGATTCTTGCTGCCAGTCATTTCCGGCTGGGAGAAGACTCCCCAGGGATGGAAAAATTAGATTTGTAATTAAAACCATGCCCAAAAGCAGTATTCTCTCTTTGGCATGCAGCCAGTGCATCAGCAGGGAGCAAGATTGGGCAGATGCTGTTAGCTCACCATCACTCTTACTATCAAGAGTGAGCATCAGGCATTAAAGCAGTAATTTAGGAGAGGAGAGCAGAGGCTTAAGGTGCAAAACCTTCCAGCACCCACTGTCTCATAAGGAGAGAAGTTCTTTCTGCAGAAACTGAAGAGAAGTTCCGGGAACCATACCATCAACCAGGTGTTCCAGCCCATCTGAGCCAGGAGTCCTATGGATTTGTATCAGGGACCTAATTCCACAGAAGCTTCCAGTTCTTCAAAAGAAAGGAACCTACTTTAAGAACTCATCATATGCCATTGACACCAGATCCATGTGCGAACCCAGCACAGCATCAGGGACCCGTGTCTGCCTGACATGCAGCTTCAGGTATACTGGGTAGAGGTGCTAAATATCCAAAGGGAGAGGTTCCCAATCAGGAAAGCCAAAATCAAAAGTAACAAAGGTGCAAGAGTGGTGAAGAGTGGTGTAAATGGCATGATTTAAGAATAATTTGAGGGCATGCTATAACTTAACCAGCAGGAGAAAGAGAGCAATTTACATGTAACTACAGCTTTGACTGAGGAAGATAAACTTACTTCCTGTAATAGTTTTTTCTGTTCATTGTTGCTGCCACTTGTTATCGTTATTTACTTAGTGACCCTAAGGTTTAAGCAGACCACTGGTTCAGAATACAAACTCTGAACCAAACTCATTTTTTTGTGAAGGGAAGAGGTGTGAGGGTGCCAAGGGCCCCCCAGTTTATGCTAGTCCCCACAATAAAGAACCCTGATAATTAAACCCCCAGAGTGAAAGACTATGAAAAGCTTTTGGGTCGATGTGCTGCCTTGTCTGCCAAACAGCATGTGCAGTAGCTGCTAGGGCCACACAGAAAGGAGTTTACAACTGTAAGACACTTCGAATAGTATGCTCATTGTCTACCATCCAGTGAAAAGGACTGCTGTAGGGACTACATACAAGCAGGAGTGTTACTGTTGTCATAGAAACATGATTATCCTATGCTGCTGCTGCCCAAATGAGTGGTTTGTCTTAGTCTGGCACTTATGCTGAGACCTGTCCATCTTGGGGAGACCCTGCCAGTACTTAAGTTACCAATAGCGTAGCTCTCCGTATCACTGATGCACATGAGCCATCAAGGCATGACAAGACCCAAACCTAGAGAGTTAGGTAGCTATAGTATTTGCTACATTTTTCTTTCAATGCATGAGAAAATATTTGAAGAGTAATTTGCACTGTATGTCATTTATGTGAATTAGCGGAATTATGCTAAATATACAGGAGAGAGAAGATAATTAACTTTTCTCTCTGTGTGTTAGATTAAAAAGAACACATATAAACAGAGGGGCTGACTACTATCTATATGATTACTGGCTTGGCTTGCATACTGCTGTTCACTGAGCGACCTTCAGGAGAAAAACCTATATGCAAATGTTGACATTTCTGAGAGCATTAAATCTAAAATATAGTCCAGTGCCACTAGCCCAAAGCGAGAGAAACCTCCCAGAATCTGTAAACAATTGGAAAAGAGCCAGTCAGAGGCATGACAGTTTTGAGTCCAGCAAATAGCTTCAATCTGTAGTCCCCAAAAAGGTACACGGTTCAGTATCTCCCAAGATTTAAGCTCAAAGTTTGGTTGTGTGAACTGGCACAGGGCCTTTACCACCAGATCACTGGTTTAAATCTGGATCATGTCAATGGTTGTGGCAGGTGCAGGCCTGTGACCCACGGTGTCTGACATAGGCAGGCCAGCATGGCTAGCTTGACCTGTAAATGAGGCCTGTGGAGAGGCATATAGGATTGCACATCCCCCAATATGCTGCTATTGTAAGAAAGAACTCAGTAGAAATATTGAATTAGCTTAGATAAGCAGAATTGCAGAATTAAGAAATGGAAAAATACAGAAAAGATGTGTTTTAAAGTTACTGATAAGAAAGAGTACATTTGCAGAGAAATATTGAGGAGTGCTGACAGATGAGTTACAGAACCTTGCTCTTCTGCACGCACAAATGGTCCCATAGCCTTGAAAGTGTGAAAGTAACAAGTTGATGAACTGACCATTGTAATTGGGACTAGAAGGGGGGCAGGCAGGTGTCATGCCTACAGAAGCCCACAGAAGGAACATAATTGGAGAAACTTATCAGTACCGGGACCAATAGAGGGGCTACGGGAGGTACGGGAGCGTACCGGGACCAATGAAATGTTTTTCTATACCTAGAATGGAACAGAAGTCTATAAAAGTTGTTGTAATGCTTGAAAACTTTGCTCAGCCATTTTGAAATTGACTTGCTTGAGACTTGTGCACAAATAAATGATTTGGACCTTCTGAACAGACTCCTGGTATCATTGGTTTGTCTGCGCTTTGCTGCTACATATTCCTTGGTGCGTTGGCCGGGAAGTTGTGGAATCAAAGTGTATATAGGGCAATATACCACGACTTTCCGCCTCTATAGGCTTGGTCCTGCCGGGATCGCGCCCTTCCGACGAGGGCCGCTCCCTGGCGCCGCCGGTCCCTTGTATCGGAGGGAGCTGGTCGGACCTCGGCGGGTGACGAGCCCGGCTGGAGTCAACGCCTCGAACCCGAGTGAGGGGAGTCCGAGGTCCAACTCATGCGCCTGCTTGGGAAGTTTTGAGGACCGGATCCGGTGAGTATAGTTTTGATTTTGGGTCTAGACAGAAATAGAAAGAGCAGTACTGCCATTGGAACTTGGAATTTGGAATTTGTAATCTCGAGATATTGGGACTTGGTAAGAGAGCTTGATCAACTCTCAAGGAAGAGCCGAGTAGCCTGGCATGGGAATTCGCTAGGTGAAACCCTCATCCTTTTTGTAATTGTACTTGGAAAAGACTAGTCAGAACAGATAGAAACGAATGCATTCTGGGATACGTTGCTAGCATGAGTGTGTGAACGAAGTGTGACTGAGAGGTCTGGCAGCACGGACCAAGTGAAAGCTGACCCCTGATTAGCGCATTTCCTGACCGGGCGACCGCGTTCAGGTCGCGAAAAGGGGGAAGCGATTGTCGTCTTGTCTTGTTATTTGTATTCCCTGTACGTTTCCAGGGCCGTGAGGACCCCTTACCCACGGTCCGCCCACCTTTTCCCTTCTGTCTGTTGTTGCGCGCACACATCGAAATGGGAGGGGCGGAGTCTACTAGAAACACTCCATTAGAATGTATGATCGCACATTTTAAAGAGGGATATTCAGGAGATTATGGTATTAAAATGACAGCAGCCCGTTTGCAGATTTTGTGTACTAGGGAGTGGCCCGATCTAGACCCCATCTGGCCCCGAGAGGGAACGTTCACCGTAGAGATTATCCAGTCAATACACCGTAGAGTGCGGGTAGCGCACCCCGATCAGTACCCCTATATAGATTCCTGGTTAAGTATTTGTGAAGATCCGCCCTCCTGGGCGCAGCGCTGTTATGAGGAACAGTGCAGAATAATGTTAGCTAAAACAGATTCTAGACAGAAAAAGGAACAGCCTAGAATGAAAGAGCAGGATAAGAAAGCCAAGAAGAAACCCATCTTGGCAGATCCCGATTCCCCGGAAGTAGTCCTCAGGCAGCCCCGAACCCCAGGTCCAGTAAGAATAGCCCGGCGGCGTCCTGCCCCAGATCCCCAGAGACCGCCGGAGCCGAGGCGAGACCCAATCCCTGACCTCCCTCCTCCTGGAGAAGAGGAAGAGAGAGAGTTAGCGGGAAGAGAAGAGGAGGATGTAAAAAGTGAGCCAGAAGCGGAATTAGAAGAAGAAGAAAGAGAGGATCCCCCAGAAGAGGAAGAAGAGGAAAGTGTACAAATAATTGAGGAAGCTAGCGCCAGCACTAGCAAGCCAGTGAAAGAGAAACCCAAAGCGAAACCAGTTGAGAAAAAGAAAGCGACTCCTGCAAAGACAACGACAATAGCCCTTAGATCCCAGACTCAAATGACGCCTAGGACAGCCAAACTGTTTCCCTTAAGGCAAGTCCCGGGGGTGCCCGTAAAGAATGATAATGATGAAGTGGTAGCGGGACCCCTAACTTATGTGTATATCCCGTTCTCTACAACGGATTTATTAAATTGGAGGTCGCACTATGCCTCCTATACTAGCAAGCCCCAGGAGCTGACAGAATTAGTAACTAGTATTATGGAAACTCACCAACCCACTTGGCCAGATTGCCGTCAGCTCCTGACCACCCTATTCACTACAGAAGAACGAGCGAGAATTAGAAAAGCAGCTATCGAATGGATGGCAGAAAACCCTGCAGCTCCAGCGCAGGGGCAGAATATAATAGATCGTAGAGAAGCAGCTCAGAGAGAATTCCCAAATGAAGACCCCCAATGGGATCCAAATACAGATGAAGGATCCACCGCCCTAGCCCGTTTTCGCCAAGGCTTTTTGCAAGGCCTGCAAAGAGGAGGCCAAAAAGCTATGAACCTTTCCAAGGTAGCAGGAATTATCCAAGGAATAGATGAGAGCCCAGCAGATTATTATGAAAGATTAACTGAAGCTTACAGAATGTATACTCCCTATGATCCCGAGGCACCAGGAAGTTTATGCATGGTGAATTCTGCTTTTGTAAACCAGTCTCAACCAGACATTAGACGTAAATTACAGAAATTAGAAGGGTTTGCGGGCATGAATGCAACACAGTTATTGGAAGTCGCTCATAAAGTGTATGTGAATCGTGATACTGAAAGACAGAGAGAATGTGATAGAAAGATGAAGAAGAAAGCTGATTTTTTGGCTGCGGCCATAGTTGAAAAGAAAAGGGGAGGTGTCCCTAATCGAAGGAGCAGAGGAAGAGGGCGGGGTCAAGGCGGAGGCCGGACCCAGAGACTAGGCGTGAACCAATGCGCCTATTGCAAAGAGGAAGGACATTGGAGAGATACGTGCCCGCAACTCGAAGACGCCCAGCAAGATGACGAATACGATCATCAGTGGCGAGAAGAAAGACGAGGCCGTCCCCGAGGCCGAGGAGGAGCCAATCGAGAACAATTCCAGCGAGAGAGGGGAGGAGGAGCCATCCAAGCATTGGCCACACAGGCCCATGAAGAGGATGACGTGGATTAGGACAGACCGGGCTCCAAGTTTGCTTTAGGTCTCCAGGAGCCTATGGTCGAAATACAAATAGGAGACCAATTTATGAACTTTATGGTTGATACTGGAGCAGAACATTCAGTAATAGACAAAAAGATAGCCCCATTCACCAAGAAAGCAGTCACCATTATAGGAGCAACTGGTGCCAAAGCCACAAAGTCTTTTCTACAAAACCGAATATGCAGTCTAGGAGGACAGCAAGTAACTCATCAATTCCTTTACATGCCCGAATGTCCAGTACCCCTACTGGGACGAGACATGCTAGCCAAGCTTCAAGCACAGATATCTTTCTCCGAACAAGGAGAAATGCAAATGACAGTGAATTCTCAAGCCAAACCAGCAGGAGTAATGCTGCTGACAGTACCCCGAGAAGAAGAGTGGAGATACTACATTGATGATTCGATTCAAGATACCTATTTTGAACAAACCTTAAAGAACATTCATGCACCACTTGAAGTATGGGCAGAAGGCAGTCCCCCAGGGCTAGCCAAACATATAGCTCCAGTGATTGTAACCCTCAAGCCTAGTGCTACACCAGTGCACGTCAAACAGTACCCTCTCCCAAGAGCCGCAATTGAAGGCATTCATCGCCACCTACAGAGATTACTTGAGTATGGCCTACTGAAAGTATGTCAATCCCCATGGAACACCCCACTTTTGCCAGTAAAGAAACCTGAGACAGATGATTATCGCCCAGTGCAAGATTTGAGAAGAGTAAATGATGCAGTTGAAACTATACACCCAGTTGTACCCAATCCTTACACTCTACTAGGATTGATACCCGCTGAAGCTACCCATTTCACTGTACTGGATTTAAAAGATGCATTCTTTTGCATAAGATTAGCCCCTGTAAGCCAAATATTGTTTGCATTTGAATGGCAGGACCCCATCTCTGGAAGAGGGGGCCAACTTACCTGGACAAGATTACCCCAAGGATTCAAGAATTCACCTACCATCTTTAGTGCTGCACTAAACCAAGATCTTTCAAGCTATCCAGTAGCCCCGGGGAGGAGAGTACTTCTCCAGTATGTGGATGATCTGTTGATAGCTGCCATATCAGAAAAAGAATGTATACGAGCCACCCAAGATCTCTTGCAGTTACTAAATGAAGCTGGATATAAAGTTTCCAGAGCCAAAGCACAACTATGCCAAACAGAAGTGAAATACTTGGGTTTTCGTATTACCCAAGGGAGTAGAAGATTAGGCAGAGAAAGAAAAGAAGCAGTATGTAGAATTCCAACTCCAACAACCAGAAAGCAAGTCAGAGCCTTTCTGGGAGCAGCAGGATATTGCCGAATCTGGATACCCAACTTTGCCCAAATTGCCAAACCACTGTATGAAGCCACAAAAGGAGAAGAGAAGTCACCACTGGAGTGGGGACTTGAGCAGGATACAGCCTTCCAGAAGTTAAAAGAAGAATTGATGTCATCACCAGCACTTGGACTACCAGATGTCCACAAACCTTTCCACTTGTTTGTACATGAAGCACAGGGAAATGCTTTAGGCATGTTGACTCAGAAATTAGGAAATTGGGAACGACCTGTAGCCTACCTATCGAAACAATTGGACCCTGTGGCCAAAGGATGGCCACCCTGCTTGAGAGCAGTTGCAGCTACAGCGCTACTAGTGAGTGAGGCAGACAAACTCACACTAGGACAGAACATACGAGTCACTGTGCCACATGCAGTCCTTGCCCTTATGGAACAAAAAGCAAATTATTGGCTCACCAATTCCCGAATGTTAAAGTACCAGAGCATGTTATGTGAAAACCCACAGATACAACTCGAAGTAAGCCATGCTTTGAACCCAGCTACCTTGATACCCATCAGTGAAGAACTCCCAGAACATGACTGTATCGAAGTCATGGAAACTGTGTTCTCTAGTCGACCTGACCTAACAGATGTGCCCATAGACAATCCTGACCAGATCTATTATGTTGATGGGAGCAGTCTCATCCTTGATGGACGACGCTGTGCCGGATATGCAGTCGTCACTCAACACGAAGTAGTTGAATCATCAGCCCTAGCCTCAGGCACATCAGCCCAGAAAGCCGAATTGATAGCACTCACCAGAGCATTGTTGTTAGGAGAAAAACTTGTGCTAAATGTATATACAGATTCCAAATATGCTTTCACTACCTTGCATGCCCATGGAGCTCTCTACAAAGAAAGAGGACTCATCACATCCGGAGGAAAATCAGTCAAATACGGTCCCGAAATATTGATGTTACTTGATGCAGTCTGGGCCCCAACACGTGTAGCTGTCATGCATTGTAGAGGACATCAAGCAGGAAAAGGAGAAGTTGCTCGAGGAAATAGATTCGCAGATGCCTCAGCACGACAAGCAGCTATGACAGGACAAATTGCCCCACAAGCTATGCCAATGCAAGCAGCATTGTTTCCAGTACCCTTGAATCTATGGACCCCACGATATACCACCAAAGAATTAGATTACTATTGTGACAAAGAAAATGGAGTATTGAAAGACGGATGGATTGAGCTGCCACCAGAAGAAGGTAGTCAACCTCCGGGAAGAATAGTAATTCCTGAACTGTTAGGACCATCCTTTGTCAAAGCTTTTCATGAAGCCACCCACTATGGAAAGAGTGCTATGGAAAAAGCACTCAGACCACATTTCTACATTCCTCTGATGACAACCATATCAGCCTCAGTAGCACGACAATGTCAAATCTGTGCCAAAAATAATGCCAAGCAAGGCCTTATTACAGCACCCCGAGTTCAGTCAAGAGGTGTGACCCCCATGCACAACCTCCAAGTTGATTTCACCGAAATGCCAAAAGCTAATGGATACCATTACCTACTAGTATTAGTTTGTACTTTCTCTGGGTGGGTAGAAGCATTCCCAACCAGAACTGAGAAAGCCCGAGAAGTTACCAAAGCCTTAATGAGAGAGATTGTCCCCAGATTTGGAATTCCAGCAGTAATAGGGTCAGACAATGGACCCTCATTTGTCTCCCAAGTTACTCAGCAGTTAGCAAAAGCTTTGCAGATACAGTGGAAGCTCCACACTGCATACAGACCCCAGAGTTCAGGGAAAGTTGAGCGAATGAATCGTACATTGAAAGCCCAAATGTCTAAGCTTTGTCAGGAGACACACTTGAAATGGCCCCAAGTGCTCCCCATAGCTTTACTCAGAATACGCTCAGCTCCTGTAAAGTCAACAGGATTTTCCCCTTTTGAAGTTTTGTATGGTAAACCCCCACCAATAGTGCAGGGAGTCAAAGGAAATCTAGCCCAGATTGGTTCAGAAGTAACCAGACAAGAACTCCTAGCTCTTAGTTTTGTTCTGCAGACTCTCCATACGTGGATCCAAGACCAGTTGCCTATCAATTTGACGGAACCCTTGCATCCCTACCAGCCTGGAACTTCGGTGTGGATCAAAGATTGGAAGAAGATACCGTTGGAACCCCATTGGAAGGGACCGTACACCGTCATCCTGTCTACCCCAACTGCAGTAAAGGTAGCCGAGATCGACGCCTGGATCCACCACAGCCGAGTCAAGCCCGCCGCCGATCCTGAACCAGAGCGGTGGACAGCAGAGCAGCACCCTGATGTACCCTTGTGAGTTACTTTGAGACGGCAACCAGCAGCATAGACACTTCATCACAAGTGCTTTGCAGTAGCCAAGTCTTTCGAAGAGGATTGCTGTTTTCCATGCAGCAACAGTTTTGTTTCAACGAACCCAATTTGTGTGTGTGATTTGACACACTACTCTGAGACTACATTGACTAAGCCAGACTTCACAAGCCAACTGAATTGCTAAGTTGGTTAATGTGTGCTGGACACCTTGAGGATCTTCAATCAACACTCAGCACCCGTTAA
Organism: Ichthyophis bannanicus; assembly: GCA_033557465.1. Classification (NCBI taxonomy): domain Eukaryota; kingdom Metazoa; phylum Chordata; class Amphibia; order Gymnophiona; family Ichthyophiidae; genus Ichthyophis; species Ichthyophis bannanicus. The sequence continues at coordinate 786,890,329 of CM066034.1, read as the reverse complement.
ATTGCTTCATTAGCAGACGGGACGAAGAATAATAGACCGTCGTGATCAAGATCAGCAAGCTGAGGATTCAGAAGAACTCCAATCAACATCAACATGTATCTTTGCTTCTGCTTTGCCTTGGTTGCCTTCTTCGGAGGTTTTGAACAGACTTATGCTCTACCTCCATGCACAGCTTGCATTACTTCTACTAGAACTGGACTGAAAGTAACTCAGACTTTGCTTTACCATTCTTACTATACCTGCAAGGGAACAATAACTCGGTGTATTTATAACACCACTGAACTAAATGTTTGCACTCATGGCAAAATTAAAGCATGCTATAATCCGCATCAGAATCCATCCTATTACACGTTGGAAATAAGATGGAAGGATGCAGATGGACCTATATTAGCTGCTACACCACCACTTAAGGACATTACTAAACCTGCTGTTTTGAATTTTGATGCATGTAATGCTATTAATAGAGATAGTCAGTCCACCTGTGGTACATGGGAGAAAGCGTATCGAAATGACCATAAATATATGTGTCCGGAAGGTGCCACAAATTGGTGGAAGTGTACAGGTAAAACAGGATCAGGGTATAGTACTGCTACAGCGGCGGATTACTATTGCCCGTATTGGGAATGTGTTTTTTATGCTACCTGGAACACTGGTATAACTGATGAGAAAATAGATAAACGGATGGCTACTCTAACCAAGCCAACCACGAATGATAAATGTCAGAAAGATGCTTGCAACCCCTTACATTTGCGTGTACATAACCCCCATGCATGGAAACAAGGATATAAGTTTGGTTTACGTATTGCGGGAGGAGGAACAGATCCAGGGACCATTGTGTATGTTAGATTGAATACTCAAGCCCACAAGTCATCTAAATATCATATTCATAATACCTTTTATGAAGCTATGCATGTAAATAAGTTTGAGATCCCTCACCCTTCACAGAATTTGTTTTTAGAATTAGCCGGAGCAGTAGTATCTAGTCTTAAGATCACAGATTGTTATTTCTGTGGCGGAACCCAAATGGGAGACCAATGGCCCTGGGAAGCCCAAGAATTGAATTATTCCATGATTTACAATCAGACTGAATTACACAAGACAACCAGTGAATGGGTGTTAGCGCACTCAATCGTTGGACGTCTTTGCTTTGCCAGAACTGGACCCCAGTTCACCCAAAAGGTAGGACAGCTGGTCTGTCTTAGCCAGAAATACTATAATGCCACGACCAAGAAGGTGGCATGGTGGTCAGGAATCAGACATCCTGAACCTCCTAACCCATTAGCCAGATTTCCTGAACTTACAGGTCTATGGACTAACCTTGCCAAAGTCCAAGCCTGGCAAGCCCCACCTGGCCTATATTGGATCTGTGGAAACCGAGCATATGCGCAACTCCCACCACAATGGGGAGGAGCATGTGTCTTAGGAACCATCAGACCTTCTTTCTTCCTGTTAAACACTGAACATGGAGAACAATTAGGATACCCTGTATATACTACCCACAAACACAAAGGAGCATCTAGACAGAAAAGAGAGGCCTTACAGATAGGCAAGTGGGAGAAATGGCAAGGTGATGATTGGCCACCAGAAAGAATTATTGAGTATTATGGACCTGCCACTTGGAATGATGATGGTATGTATGGTTATCGTACCCCAATCTATATGATTAATCGTATTATTCGCTTACAAGCAGTAGTTGAAATAATAACCAATGAAACTAGTCATGCTCTTACGCTTTTAGCTAGACAAAGTACTCAGATGCGCACTGCCATATACCAGAATCGCTTAGCCCTTGATTATTTGCTAGCAGCTGAAGGAGGAGTATGTGGTAAACTGAATTTAACTAATTGCTGTTTGAAAATAGATGATAAAGGTCAAGTAGTTGAAGAAATTGCTAAAGATATGCAAAGACATGCTTATGTGCCAGTACAGACTTGGCACGCCTTGAAATTTCCTAATTGGTTTGCTAACCTTTTCTCTTGGCTGGGAGGATTTAAGACTTTCGTTATCTTAGTACTAATCCTTGTTGCTGTTGTCCTCTGCTTACCATGTTTAATCCCATGTTGTATGCGTTCCCTTCATAGTGCTATTGATAGTACAGTAGAGCGGAAGACCGCAACTAGAATAATGGCTTTATACAAAGCTAGCCCTAGTGGAACTAGTAAGACTCCTTTAATCAGGATGTGAATTTTCTGGAAAGTGATTTAATTCTCACACCTTATTAAGTAATAGGGTGAGATTAATCAAAGGGGGGAATGTGGCAGGTGCAGGCCTGTGACCCACGGTGTCTGACATAGGCAGGCCAGCATGGCTAGCTTGACCTGTAAATGAGGCCTGTGGAGAGGCATATAGGATTGCACATCCCCCAATATGCTGCTATTGTAAGAAAGAACTCAGTAGAAATATTGAATTAGCTTAGATAAGCAGAATTGCAGAATTAAGAAATGGAAAAATACAGAAAAGATGTGTTTTAAAGTTACTGATAAGAAAGAGTACATTTGCAGAGAAATATTGAGGAGTGCTGACAGATGAGTTACAGAACCTTGCTCTTCTGCACGCACAAATGGTCCCATAGCCTTGAAAGTGTGAAAGTAACAAGTTGATGAACTGACCATTGTAATTGGGACTAGAAGGGGGGCAGGCAGGTGTCATGCCTACAGAAGCCCACAGAAGGAACATAATTGGAGAAACTTATCAGTACCGGGACCAATAGAGGGGCTACGGGAGGTACGGGAGCGTACCGGGACCAATGAAATGTTTTTCTATACCTAGAATGGAACAGAAGTCTATAAAAGTTGTTGTAATGCTTGAAAACTTTGCTCAGCCATTTTGAAATTGACTTGCTTGAGACTTGTGCACAAATAAATGATTTGGACCTTCTGAACAGACTCCTGGTATCATTGGTTTGTCTGCGCTTTGCTGCTACATGGTGACCCAGAGCCCTTACTGTTTGAAAGCTGCTGTCTCGTGTTCTGCATGAAATGAGTTGGTGGCAAGATGTAATCTCCAGGAACAAGCAGGAATAAGTCCTCACATATGGGGTACGTCGGTACCGACGGAGCCTGCGCGGGAAAGCTCCCCAGCTTCCTAGAATGGAAGCTTTTGGGACCTCCCACTGCACATGCGCACTGCCTTCCCGCCTTCCTGAACAGCTCTCCTCAGTTTCTCTTTTTCCGCGGAGCCAGCAGGTCGTGTATCCTGTCACCGCTGAAGAAATTGTAGTTTTTTGTTTTGTTTCTTTAGACCGCGTACCTGCCTTCCCATACCGATACCGGTATCGCCGGTCTTCCTTTTTCTTTCTTAAAAAAATTATTTTCTTTTATTATTTTTTCAGCACTTGGTCACTTCAGTTAGGCCTTCAGGCCTACTTTAATTCTCCACATGGAGAAGCCAGCCCCTGGATTTAAGAAGTGTACCAAGTGTACTGCTGTAATATCAGTCACAGACACCCATGAATGGTGTCTTAAATGTTTGGGCCCTGACCACTCCATTCCGGACTGCCCTTCCTGCTCCCAAATGTCTAAGCGTGGGCTGCAGAACCGGGCCAACAAATTCCATGTGCTGTTTGCTTCAGAGAATCCAACATCACAGTCATCCAGGTCATCATCCCCGGATGGATCTCAGGTAACCAAACCTTCTGTGGGCAAGTCCTCAAAGAGCAAATCTCCTTCAAAGCATCGAGAGGCTCTTAGTTTTGAGGACCCTGCCCCAGCCAAACAGCCCCGGCGGGAAGCCCTACCTTCCAAAACGCCAATACAGGGGCTACAGGTTGACATCGATGGCACGGCCTCGACAGATCACCTGTTGGACTGCTCTGGGGTACCGGCCCATACCGGTACCGACATCCAGGCAGCCGTGGCGTCTATGGGCAATACTGTCCAATCCATGCAGCAGGCCGTCATGGCTTTCATTAAAGCTGCAACGCCATCGGTACCGCTTCCAGCGGTTCCGGGCCCGGTTCCGGTATCGTCCGCCATGCCGGAACCCAGGCCTTCCTCTTCTAAACGCAAATCGGTACCGTATGGGCTTTCGCTCCATACCGCTTCCATACCCGGTACGCCCGATGTCGATACCGATCGGTATGCGTATCGTGCGTTGGAGGAAACTAGAGAATACACCGATTCCTCTGAGGATTTTGTCTCCTCTGATGAGTCTGCAGAGCTCTCCCTTGACCTTCCTGAGGAACCTTCTTCTCCAAAAAGGAGAATGTCTCCTCCAGAGGATTTGTCCTTTCAGGACTTTATTTTAGAAATGGCTAAAGGCCTTTCTATCACTACCTCCTCTGAAAGGGAACCAAGGTCAAAAAGATTGGATATTTTAGGATACTCTAAGTCTCCTAAAGAAGCAGTTACTCTGCCTATCCATGAAATCCTTCAGGAACAATTGATGGATTTCTGGGAGAACCCTTTAACTCTGTCTCCTTATTCCCGTAGGTTGGACACCATGTATCGGGTCCCTCCTTCTCCTGGTTTTCAGAAAACTCAATTGCCTCACCACTCCATTGTGGTAAAGTCTGCAATGAAAAAGACCAAGAGTACTAAAAGGCACTCTTCTACACCTCCAGGAAGGGAATGTAAGACACTAGACTCTTTTGGTAGGAAAATCTTCCAGGCTAGTATGCTTATAGCCAGGATTAATTCCTACAGCCTCTATATGGGCATGTTCCTAGGGGAACTTGCCAAGAAAGTACGGCATTTTGCCTCCCTTATCCCTGAGGATAAACAGGAGGACTTCCTTTCTGTTGTGAAACAACTTTTAGATGTTTCTAAGTTCTCCAACAGAGCTGCCTTTGATTCCTTCGAAGGAGCCAGCAGAGCTTCTGGCATTGCTATCGCAGCCAGACGTCTGGCCTGGCTCCAGGCTTCTGATCTGGAACCCTGGGTTCTAGATGGCTTACGGAATCTGCCCTGTACAGGTGAGAACTTATTCGGTGCAGAGTGGCAGGTTAAGGCCACTCAAATGGACGCTGAAAATGCCACCTTAGAGAGACTTTCTAAGTCCACTTCTACTCCCACTAAGAAGAAGTCTTTCAAGAGGCCTTATTATAAGAAGGCCAGATATGCTTCCAATACTGGCCAGCAATCTTCTCAACCTCGTTTTGCGGCTAAACGTCAGCAAACGAAACAAGCAAGAGCAAAGCCTGCAGCAGCTACTGCAGCTCAACAGGCTCCACCCCCTCAGGGGTTTTGACTTGCCCCTAGAGAACTTGCCATTCCTGGTTCTGGACCAACCAGAACCTCTCACCATACCTGGAAGGTTAGCTCACTTTGCTCCCAGATGGGAACAGATCACAACAGAGCAATGGACCCTCTCTATCATCCGAGAGGGTTACAAACTTCATTTCTCCAGCCTTCCTCCTCATCACATGGTGAGACCCTTCAATTCTCCATCTCCTCTCCTAGCCCTGTTGGATCAGGAGATCTCTTCTCTGCTTGCCCAAGGGGCCATAGAAGAGGTTCCTCTTCATCAACAGGGATCAGGTTTCTACTCCCCCTATTTTCTCATTCCAAAGAAGACAGGGGGATTCAGACCAATCCTAGATCTGAGAGAATTGAACAAATTTCTGTACAAGGAGAAATTCAAAATGCTCTCTTGGGCATTCTCCTTCCATACCTTCAGAGTCAGGACTGGCTTTGTTCTCTAGACCTGCAGGATGCGTATACACATCTACTCATCCATCCCTCCCACAGAAAATATCTTCGCTTTCTGTTCAGGGGAAGTCATTACCAATACAGAGTACTTCCCTTCGGTCTCGCCTCTGCCCCAAGAATCTTTACCAAATGCATGGCAGTCGTAGCCGCATTTCTCAGAAGCATGGGGATTTTCGTATTCCCATATCTGGACGACTGGCTCATTCGAGCTCCAATTCAGTCGCAGGCCCAGATTTCCCTAGACCGCACAAGTAACCTTCTGCAGTATCTGGGACTGGTGGTAAACCTTCCCAAGTCTCAACTCAGCCCTACTCAGTCTCTAGAATTCATAGGGGCCCGGTTGGACACCACCACTGCAAGAGCCTACCTTCCACTGGTTCGGGGTCAGCGTCTGCTGAGCTTGGCCTCCCAAGCCCAGTCCAGTACTCACTTGACAGCCAGGGAAATGCTACGCCTCCTGGGCCATATGGCCTCCACAGTACATGTGGTGCCCTATGCTCGTCTTCATATGAGAGCAGCTCAATGGACCCTGGCCACCCAGTGGACTCAGGCGTCGGGAGCACTCTCAGACCAAATACAAACCTCAAACCGTCTGTCTTGGTCCCTCCATTGGTGGATATCCACCAAGAATCTGTTGTTGGGGGCTCCCTTTCAGCCCTTGCTACCCCAAGCAACCCTCACAACAGATGCCTCCCAATTGGGGTGGGGAGCCCATCTGCTAACTCTCTCCACTCAGGGCACTTGGTCTCCACAGGAGGCCACCCTTCATATCAACCTCCTGGAACTGCGAGCAATTTACCTTGCCCTCAAGGTCTTCCATACCCTCCTTGCCAACCTGACTGTCCTGGTTCAGACAGACAATCAGGTGGCCATGTTTTACATAAACAAACAAGGAGGAACGGGCTCTCTGTCGCTTTGCAACGAAGCTCTCAGATTATGGGCCTTCGCCAGAGAGCACCAAATTCATCTGCTAGCAGTGTACCTTCCAGGAGTTCAAAACTCTCGAGCAGACAGGCTCAGTCGAGTTCTGCTGCCACACGAGTGGTCCCTACACGTGGACCAGATAACCAGAATCTTTCAGGAATGGGGGACCCCGGACATAGACCTCTTTGCAAGTCCGTGGAATGCCAAACTTCCCCGGTTCTGTTCCAGGACTCCATGTCAGGAAGCTCAGGCCACGGACGCCTTTCTCCTCCATTGGGGTCAGGCGTTCCTATATGCCTTTCCACCCATTCCACTGATTCCCAAGACTCTGTTCAAACTCCAGAGAGATCACGGCTCTATGATCCTCATAGCTCCACGCTGGCCACGCCAAGTGTGGTTCCCTCTGCTTCTACAGCTCTCCCAGGGATCCTCCCTGGACTTAGGAGCTGCACCAGACCTTCTGTCTCAGGAGGACGGGACTTTGTGGCACCCAAACCCCAAATCCCTACATCTCCGAGCTTGGTTACTGAAGGCTTAAGTCTTCAAGACTTTAATCTTTCTCAACCTGTGAAAGATATCCTTCATGCCTCTAGGAAACCTTCCACGAGGCGGTCTTATGCTTTCAAATGGAAACGTTTTTCCATTTGGTGTGCTCAGCAGGGCCTTGACCCTCTGGCACTTCCTTTGAATTCCCTCTTAGACTATCTCCTGCATCTTTCCAATGCAGGCCTTAAGACGAATTCTGTAAGAGTCCATTTAAGTGCTATTTCAGCATCCCTGAAACCTGTAAATGGACAACCTATCTCCTCTCATCCTCTTGTTGCAAGATTCATGAGAGGCCTGACCCTCACTAAACCTCCCATCAGACCCCCCCCGGTCGCATGGGATTTGAATCTAGTGCTTGGTCAGCTTATGAAGCCACCTTTTGAGCCGTTATTTTCTACCTCCTTGAAATTTCTTTCCTGGAAGGTATTATTCCTAATTGCAGTCACTTCCGCTCGTCGCATCAGCGAACTGCAGGCTCTAGTGGCTAATCCACCTTATACAAGATTTCATCATGACAAGGTGGTCCTTAGGACGAATCCCCACTTTATGCCTAAAGTGGTCTCGCCTTTTCATCTTAATCAAGAGGTATATCTACCTGTATTTTTTCCGGCTCCTCATGCCTCCAGTGCAGAGAGGAACCTTCATACTCTGGATTGTAAAAGAGCTCTAGCCTTTTACCTTAATAGGACTCAGCCACATCGAAAGTCTTCTCAACTTTTCGTGGCTTTTGATCCTTCACATTTGGGACTTCCAGTCTCCAAGCGTACACTTTCCAATTGGATTGCTCAGTGTATTTCCTTTGCTTACCAGAGTAAAAACATTTCTCTGGCAGGCCATGTCACAGCTCACAATGTGAGAGCCATGGCAACTTCTATGGCTCATCTGCACTCTGTTTCCATTGATCAGATCTGTCGAGCCGCTACCTGGGCCTCGGTTCATACCTTCACAGCCCATTACTGTTTGGACAAAGACTCCCGCCGGGATGCCTTGTTTGGCCAGGCTGTCCTCAAACACCTGTTCCATTCTTAGACAACTCCTGCCCACCTTCCCAGGATGGATGCCTGAGATCCATACGAAGATGGCGAACCTTGACAGGGGATCCCACGCATCTAAGCTAGGGAGTCCCCATATGTGAGGACTTATTCCTGCTTGTTCCTGGAGATAGCACAGTTACTTACCTGTAACAGGTGATCTCTGGGAACAGCAGGAATTAGTCCTCACAACCCACCCACCTCCCCTAGGAGTTGTATCTTTTATCTATCTATCTTCCTGTCCTCTCTCTATTGACTCAGCTATAAACTCGAAACTGAGGAGAGCTGTTCAGGAAGGCGGGAAGGCAGTGCGCATGTGCAGTGGGAGGTCCCAAAAGCTTCCATTCTAGGAAGCTGGGGAGCTTTCCCGCGCAGGCTCCGTCGGTACCGACGTACCCCATATGTGAGGACTAATTCCTGCTGTTCCCAGAGATCACCTGTTACAGGTAAGTAACTGTGCTTTATCCCCCCAAAAAATGTTGGTCCAAGTGGACCCTGCTGGGCAGCAGCACCGTACCTAGCCCTGTGCAAGCGGAGCAGCTATGCAGAGTGCAAAAGGATTTAGGGGCGCATGTTGGGCTGCCAGCCTGGCCTTGCCCACCCCCTGCCTTGCCCTGCCGCTACATTTTTGATTTCTCTGAGGCGGCGTCAGCGGCAGCAGCATTGAGGCAGAACTGCGTTTGTAGGCAGGTCGGGTCTCTCCTTCCCTTTTCCTAATGTAGGTCCCATCAGAGGAGGGAGGGACCAGGCCAGCATTCAAACACGGGTCTTTGCAACTCAGCATTTGCATGGCTGGCTGGTCCCTCCATCCTCTGATGCGACCTACATCAGAGAAGGGAAGGAGGGACCCGACCTGCCTACAAATGCGGGTCTGCCTCACTGCTACTGCTGCCGCCTCCAAGAAGAAAACAAGGTGGCGGGGGGGGGGGGGGGGCACCCCGGATGTGCAAATAGCACAGGGTGCAATTATGGCTTGGTATGGCTCTGCTGGAGAGTATGCCAAGAATTAGCATAGCTGTTGCAAATGAATGTTGGGCCCTATACTTTAAATATTAAACTTTGTTCTGTAAATATATACATAATGAGAAAAATTTCCAAAAGCCATTTACAAGGTTAAATGGCCTATTTGCAAATTGTCCATTCTTCCTGCAGGCAAAAGTAAGCACTGTTAAGTCTTTGAGTTTGTGCGGCTGCTAGGACCTATAGCTTTGATTTGTGCCAACCAGAAGCTACTGCCCCAGTCACTGCCTAGTGGCTGGGCCAGACCTGGCAACTTGAATAAACTTACAATAAACTTCACAAGCTATGTTTATACACTGAAAAGAAATATCTCAAGAGGAGTTAATTTTTTTCCTGGTCTCATTGACTCGCTAATGTGCAGGTCAGTTTACCCAGGAGCAACTGAAAGGGGCTGGTGATGTACCAAAAAGAGCCCCCAAAATGTGCCCCCATCAGTTCCCAGTATTCATGAATATCAATGTCTTACCCACCCCCTAACCTCCCCTCCATGGCAGCCTGACTCCTAGAGCAGTGGGCTGAGGACAAAGGAAGCCAGACGTCCAATCCCATTGATGCTCCATCTGACTGGGCAAGTCACTTAACCCTCTGTTGCCTCAGGCTTGGTTTATAAGCCCTTTGTGGACACAGAAATGTCTACTGTACCTGAATCTGATATGTCTTGAACTACTACTGAAAAGGCAGAAACTAAATCCAAATAAGAACAGTAGTACCGGTAGGGGCCGTTTGTTGCCATTTTGTAAGCAATAACTGCTGAAGCAGGAATGACTGGTAATTTCTCCTGCACTCCCGCCCCCCCCCCCCCTCCGAGTCCCACAAAGGATACCCCAATACATGCTAGAAGGAATTGGGTACAGTGGGATTGGTCAGGGAGGGCTCAGAGGACTCCCCCTCCTTTAATTTTTACAAAGGGCTCACGTGGCTCGAGGGCTAGGGGTGTATTGTCGTATTTCTAAAAGAAATTGTGGGGGATGCAAGGGGTGGATAATGGGATGCTTCTTTATTTTAAAAGGGATCAAGAGTGGACTTTGACACTATATAAAGGATCTGGGGTGGGGGATGGGGATGGAGACAATATTTTCTAAAAGAGATTATGGATATCTGGTATATTTCCCTGCAGGCTTTATGGAAGGTTGGAGGCTTGAGTTGGGGCCTACTAACTTTGCATTGCTGCAGCTGAGACTATGTGATATTTTCCACTGCAGCAGTGAAAAATTAAATTTTACTTCGGGATTTACTGACCTGTAGTGCTGAGTTACTGTGAGTTAGTGAAATTAACATTTTCCCACTGTTTTACCATTGGTTAGTAAATGGGGGCCTAGGTATCATCTTTTCTGATTTGGGTTACTATACAGAGAGCAGATCTGGGAGAGAATATGACAGTGTATTTTCACAGACTGTGTTAAGTTCTCACCCATACTGTAAGTGGTGGGGGTAATTTTAAAGTTGCCTGTATACTTGCACTGTGTCTTTTATTAATTTACAGTTTTACTTTATTTAAATCTCAGGAAAATGCAAATTTGTAAGATAACACTTATACCTATGGAGAAGAGCATTATTGTGGTAGGCGAAGGCCTATGATCCATGCTAATTGAACTAACCAGACAGGCCTAAGCAGCTTGACCTGTAAATGAAGCCTGTAGTTAGGCTCAGAGGAATGAAAACCCCCCTGAATGATGACACCGTAGAATTGAAACTTAACTGAACACAATTTAGTATAGCTAAGCAGAATCGAAACTTAGAAAATATAGAAAAACAAGTCTAATTGGTACTGATAAGAGAGCACAGCTTCTATGGAATTAATTAACACTGCTGTAAGAAAAGTTACAGTGCCCTGCTTTCCCACATGTTCTAACTAGCTAAATGACCTTGGAGGAGGAAAGTATCTAAGTTGGTGAACTGACCATTGTAATTGGGACTAGAAGGGGGGTAAGCAGGTGCTGAGCCCAGACCAGAGTCCTAATTGGACAACTACGTAATGTTACCGGGACCAATAGATGGGTGAGAGGGGTTACTGGGACCAATGAAAAGTTTGCCTATGTCTAGAATGGAGAAGAACGGTATAAAAGTTGTTGTTCCTTATCGTCACTCCAGTCCAGTCCCTTTACTTCTGGGTTACGCAACCCTTCCAGCAGCTTGGAGGCTGAGCCCAACCTTTTTGGGGGTGGAGCGGTATAAATACCACTGGGACCACCTCCCCAATCCAGTATACTCAGCCTCCAAGCAGCTGGAGGGTTCCGTAAGCCTGGGGCTTACTGGAGTCCTACCTTAAAAACCTAAAAACTTTTAATTTATTTTAACTTTAATTTTAGTTACTGTTTGCTGTTAATTTTACCTTTATTTTACCCTTTTCCCTTGGTCTCCCGTTCTGGAGCTCTGCTCCTTTAAGGGCTGCCGGCTCTCTCCTTCATCCTCACTACCCCCCCCCCCCTCGTTCCCGGCACAGACCTTGAAGCGGCCTCGCTGGTGGCAGCTGCGGGGAGGTGCGCTGCTCTGCCCGACAGTCGGCTCCTTGTTCCTGTGCTCTTTGGGGGGAGACAGCCTCGCGCCAAAGCCCTTCGGGTGGCTGAGCGCTAGAGGCTGCAACACTAGTCGGCGTCGGCCGCCCGGTCCGTCACAGATTGATAGGACGGCGAGGTGAGCCACGCGGCGCCCGGTCTCTGCACGCTGCAGTAGCGATCTCGGACAGCAGCAGGACTCAGCCCCTGAGCGCCGGTCGCACAAGAAAGCAGCGGGACTCGGATCGGAGCGCAGTTCGCCGCCACGAATAGGCCCGCGGCTCCCCGTTCAGGCTCCACGTGTTAGGCCTGCCACGTGTAGAGCCGACGGGTGGAGACCGCGGAGTCGGGCCCAGGATCCTCTCAGTCAGCAACAGGAAACCGCAAGTACCACGATAGAGGAGTTTTAAGATATTTAAGCTAATTTAATTTAATTTAATTTAATTTTAATTTAGTTTAATTTTATTTTATTTCAACTATGCCTTTGTTTTAATTTTCTGGGTGCTTACCAGGCTTATTGCCAATCAACTAGGCCCTGTTCCTGGCTTTCCCTCGGCTACTAATCTAAGGGCCTCTTAGTTTTCCTCTGGGCAAATTATTCTCTAGGATCCGGTGCTTTCAGTGGGATCACCAGTCCTATTCCATGGCATCCAAGCCGCGCTGCCCATCCTGTGGAGTCCGCAGGGGCACCTCCGCAGATACAGGAGTCTGCAGGAGCTGTGCTGCAGTGGCCATCTCAGTAGAGCAGGAGATTAGCTTGGCCATGTTACAGCCCTCCCAGGAATCAGGAGACTCTCTAGAAGGGGAAGGGGGGTCCCAGCTCCCTATCACTACTCCTTCGGATCTGCCCACGCCTTCCCTGCCTCTCCCCTCCCCCCTCTAGTGCGGGGGGGGGGCCGGAGATTTTTTCTCTCCTGACTTTATCCTCCTACTTCACAAGGCCTACTGCCTACGTAAGCAGGGCCCGGGGCAGTAGGGGCTGCTCCACCAGTGGAGGACAAATCAGCTAGACCTCTTGAGGTTACCATTCCGGAATCCGGTATTCCTTCGAAGCGCCCACGTCTGGGTGGTGAGGAGCTCCTAGCGTCCCTCTCTCAGGGTACCCCGGAGGAGGATGGCTCCATTAGGGACTTGGACGAGGATGAAGAGGAGCTGGAGGAAGGAGAGATCCCGGAAGAAGATCAATCACGGATTGTCAGAGTTTTTCGTCGAGAGGAGCTCCCGGCATTAATTAATGAGTCTCTGAAGGTTCTCAATGTGGCCTCCGACACGCCATCACAGGAAGAGGCATTGGAGGATCCCCTAATCCAAGCCATTAGGAAATCGCAGAAGGTTTTCTCGGTCCACAGGGTCGTGCGACAGATGATCCAGGAAGAGTGGGACCAACCAGAATCAAGCTTAAGAGGGACCAGAACCATGTCTCGCCTATACCCCCTGCCAGAGGCAGATAAAGAGCTGCTGAAATCTCCCAGGGTGGATGCGGCGGTATCAGCAGTTACTAAGAAGATGACTATCCCGGTGGAGGGCAGTTCAGCCTTAAAAGACGCGCAAGACAGGAAGTTGGATACACTCCTGAAACAAGCCTTTGACGTAAGCGCCCTCGCCTTGCAGGCCTCCGTGTCAGGTGCCTGGGTGGCGCGGGCCTGTTTAAGGTGGGCCCAGCAGCTCCAGGCAGAGAGCTCAACGGGCGAAATACAGGCCAACTCGGCCAGGGTGGAATCCGGAGCAGCCTTCTTGGCAGACAGTCAGTATGACCTCATCAGAAGCCTAGCCAAAAACATGGCCTCGGTGGTGGCAGCTAGACGTTACCTGTGGCTACGTAATTGGGCTGCTGATGCTTCCTCAAAGTCCCGCCTGAGTCGGCTCCCCTTCAAGGGGAAGCTTTTATTCGGGGAGGACTTAGAGAAGCTAGTTAAGGACCTGGGTGAGTCTAAGGGAGGCAGACTGCCGGAGGATAGGCCAAGGCAAGGACGTCCTCTAGCTCCAGGGCGTCCCCAGCCTAGAGACTCGCGGAGATTTCGCCCAGCCAGGTCTATCTCCTTTCCCAGGGGTCGTTTTCCCTCCAAGGGACAAGGTTTCAGGGGTTTCCGAGGAGCAGGTCGAGGATTTGGAGCTGCCTCCTCCTCCTCCTTCTCGGGACCTAGAAAACAACAATGAGATGACGGGGGTCCAGGGGGAAGGGCGGCCGTTAGGCGGGCGCCTGGGGCGGTTCCTTCCCGCCTGGTCCCGAGTCACGTCCGATCAATGGGTCCTAGAGGTGATCAGAGAAGGTTATGCTCTCGAATTTGCAAAACAAATACCTCCAGCCTTTGTTCAGTCCCCCTGCACCTCTTCCGCAAAGAGGGCGGCAATAGAGGCAACTCTTGCCCGTCTAATAACCTTAGGGGCGGTGGTCCCAGTACCACCGGACCAGTGCGGCTCGGGTCGATACTCAATTTACTTCGTAGTACCAAAAAAGGAGGGGTCCTTTCGACCGATCCTGGACCTAAAACAGGTCAACCGCTGCCTCAGGGTCCCACATTTCCGGATGGAGACCCTAAGGTCAGTCATAGCGGCCGTGAGAGGAGGAGAGTTCCTAACGTCCCTAGATCTGACGGAAGCCTACTTGCATATCCCAGTCAGGAAGTCCCATCAGCAGTTCCTGAGATTCGCAGTACCAAGAGGCCACTTTCAGTTCCAGGCCCTACCATTCGGCCTAGCTACGGCCCCCAGAACGTTCACCAAGGTAATGGTGGTGGTTGCGGCCTTCCTCCGGAAGGAGGGAATATTAGTGCACCCCTACTTGGACGATTGGTTGATCCGAGCGAAGTCGGAAGGGGAAAGTCGTTCGGCGACGACCAGAGTGATCCAGGTCCTAGAAGAATTGGGGTGGGTCATCAATCGGGCAAAGAGCAAGATGACTCCCTCACAAGAACTCGAGTACCTCGGAGCCAGATTCGACACCCACAGGGGCAGGGTCTTCCTGTCTCGGGCAAGATCAAGGGAGCTAAGACTTCTCGTCACGCAGTTCTTGGGCAGACGAAACCCCTCGGCGTGGCATTATCTGCAAGTCCTGGGAACTATGGCGGCGACGATAGAGGTAGTGCCATGGGCCAGGGCCCACATGCGACCGCTGCAGCGGGCGCTGTTATGTCGATGGTCCCCTCAACAGCAGCCTCTCCGGATGCAGTTACCTTGCGCTCCGCGGACCAAGCAGTCCCTCCAATGGTGGCGTTGCCCAAGGAATCTGGACCGCGGGATGCCCCTCGAACCTCATCAGTGGTTACTCTTGACGACGGATGCCAGCCTGACAGGCTGGGGAGCGCACTGCGAGGACCAGTTCGTCCAGGGCAACTGGACTCTGCTGGAATCTCATTGGCCCATCAACAGACTGGAATTGAGGGCCGTCACCCTAGCACTCAAGGCGTTCAAGACCTTAGTGCAAGGAAAAGCAATTCGCATTCTCTCCGACAATGTCACCACGGTGGCCTACATCAACCACCAGGGAGGCACCAGCAGCCCCGCCTTGGAGAAGGAGGCGGACGTGCTTTTCCAGTGGGCGGAGATCTGGCTACTAGCAATTTCAGCTCAACACGTGGCGGGCGAAGACAACGTCACGGCCGACTTCCTCAGCAGGTGCAAGATAGACCACGGAGAGTGGGAACTAGATCAGGAGACCTTCAACCAGATAGTGACCCGGTGGGGTCTCCCAGTCATGGACCTCATGGCGCGGTTCGCCACAACCAAGGTAGACAGATTCTTCAGCCGAAGGAAGGAAAGGATGTCCGAGGGCTTAGACGCCCTGTCACAAAAGTGGCCGTCGGAGGGTCTTCTCTATGTATTCCCTCCGTGGGCCCTGATCGGAAAGGTGCTGCAGCGGGTGGAGTCCCACCAAGGTTTGGTAATCCTCATAGCCCCGGATTGGCCTCGCCGCCCCTGGTACGCCGATCTGGTGAGGTTGATCGCCGACCGGCCTTGGCGGCTTCCTTACAAAAGGGACCTGCTGAGGCAGGGTCCGGTGCGGATGCCTCACGTGGATCGATTCTCGCTTACGGCCTGGCTATTGAAAGGGCGCGCCTCCTAAAACGGGGCTACTCAGGAGCGGTAATCTCGACGCTGCTAAAAGCTAAGAAGCGCTCGACCTGTCTAGCTTATGTGAGGGTTTGGCGCATCTTCGAAGCCTGGTGTGCAGAGCACCATCGGAAGCCCCTTGCGACCTCCGTCCCGGAGGTTCTGGAATTCTTGCAGGCAGGTTTGGATAAGGGACTGGCGCACAGCTCCTTACGGGTTCAACTGGCGGCGATCTCTTGCTATAGGGGCAAGATCCGTGGCAAACCCTTAGGGGCACACCCCGATGTCGCCAGATTCTTAAGAGCGGTCAGACGGCTTCGCCCTCAAAGGAGGTCTGTCGTCCCCCCTTGGGACCTTAACCTAGTACTGAATGCCTTGATCGGGGAACCCTTTGAGCCGGTAAAGAGAGCCTCCTTAAAGGATTTAACCCTTAAAACAGTCTTCCTGGTCGCCATCTGTTCGGCCAGGAGGGTGTCGGAGTTACAGGCCCTGTCTTCTCAGCCTCCCTTCTTGACCTTCCTCAAAGACAAAGTGGTTCTGCGTACAGTTCCTTCCTTTTTGCCCAAAGTTATCTCCCCCTTTCACCTGAACCAGACAGTTACCCTGCCGGCCTTTTCGGCCAAAGGAGATACTCGGAAGGATAACAAGCTACGTCTCCTAGACGTCCAGAGAATCTTGAAGCGATACCTCTCGCGCACAGCGCCCTTCCGAAAGTCAGGTCGACTGTTCATTCAGTTCGGGGGGCCGCACAAAGGCGAGGCGGCGGCTAAGGCTTCGATCTCCAGGTGGATCAGAGAGGCGATTGCCTCCGCCTACATCCTGAAGGGGAGGCAGGTACCAGTGGGGCTGCGGGCTCACTCCACTCGGGCTCAGGCTACCTCTTGGGCGGAATTCAGCCTGGTTCCCCCGCTAGATATTTGCAGAGCGGCGACATGGTCTTCTCTTCATACCTTCTCCAAGCACTACAGACTGGATGTGCAGAGTGCGACGGACACTCGGTTCGGGGTAGCGGTTCTTCAGTCCGGGATGCCGGATCCCACCCAGGTGTGAACTGCTCTGGTACATCCCAGAAGTAAAGGGACTGGACTGGAGTGACGATAAGGAAATAGTAATTAGATCTTACCTGCTAATTAGTGTTCCTGAAGGAACGACAGTCCAGTCCCTGATCCCACCCAGCTCCGGCGATCGTGAAGACAGCGGGTACATTGAAGAAATTCGGACCGAGCGTACGGTCGGTGAGACAGGAGGGAACACAGGAGGAAACAGGCTCGGGCAGAAGCAGCCATCTCCCTCGGTCGTGGTCATTCCTTCTATCCTTCCCTCTATTCCTGCTACAAAAAAAAAAAAAAAAAAAAAGATCTCTTTGATAGAATTGGGAGGTGTTATGTTTTACTCCATGAGTTAAGGTTTGGTTAGAAGTTCGATATATCTGCTTTTTCATTCGGATACTGGATTGGGGAGGTGGTCCCAGTGGTATTTATACCGCTCCACCCCCAAAAAGGTTGGGCTCAGCCTCCAAGCTGCTGGAAGGGTTGCGTAACCCAGAAGTAAAGGGACTGGACTGTCGTTCCTTCAGGAACACTAATTAGCAGGTAAGATCTAATTACTATTTTTGCTAGAAACCATTGCTCAGCCATTTTGAATTTGATTCTGCTTGAGTCTTGTGCACAAATAAATGATTTGGACCTTCTGAACTGACTCCTGGTATTATTGGGTTGTCTGCGCTCTGCTGCTACATTATACCCACCAAAAATGAAAAGAAAAACCATGAATTGCAATCTTCTCCAAGAACAAGCAGGAAGTCAGTCCTCACATATGGGTGACGTCTGTGCCAGCTGAGCCCGTGCGGAGCATTTCCCCAGCTTTCAAAGAAAGCCTTTAAGACATGCTATCATGCATGCATGGTCCCCTTCCTGCCCAAGGGTGCCATCTTGCTCAGTCTCATTTTTTCCGCAGAACCCATCGGATGTCTGTCCTTTTTCCCCGGAAAAAATCCTTGCTAATTATCCTTAAAACTTACCTATCTCAGTTTGCATACTGGTTCCTCTTCCCTCCTCGAGCCCATGCCGAACTCGGTGCTGGTCTCGGCCCCTTTTTTCATTTTTAATCGAGGCTCGCCGCAACCGGCGTTTGTGCCTTTTTTCGCCCAGAGGTCGTCGACCCCTCCCCCCCCCTGGTGGGTTCAAAAAGTGTGACCGCTGCAGTCAAACTATGTCACTGACTGACACCCATGACTGCTGCCTGTGCTGCCTGGGACTGGACCATGACAACACCACCTGTGACCTGTGCCAGGCTTTGACACCTAAGACCAACAAAAAAAAAAGGTCAGAATTGCAGGAAAAACTGTTCCCCGGGTCCAACTCACTCCCAGCCTCCTTGACACTAAGCTCCAAGCCCAGCATTTCCCGTGAGGCCCAAGCATCCTTGGCATCCCACAGCAGCAGTTCCTCTGAGAAGACCTTTGACCCCGTGAAAAAGAAGAAAAAGTCTGCTAAGGTTGCAACCGCCCGGAGGGCGTCTCTGAGAAGTGCTCTGCCAAGGTCCTCAAGAAGGATTCCTCGGCTGGTCGAGACCATGTGAGGTTCCTTGAGGCCATAGTCCTCGTCGAGGACACACTCGCAAGAGTTCTGGCACCAGGCCTGAGATCCTCTGTGCCCGCGCTGAAATCTGTGGAGCCTTCTGGCTTGGAAACCAGAATGGCGGCCCTGGAGCAGAATATCACTGCTATCCTGGCCCTACAGCAGGCAGTGATGGCTGGTTTGTCCACATCTGCCCCAACAACTGCACCCCAAACTGCGAGGGAGTCCCGGTCAGCAAGCTGAGCTCTGAGCACCAACTGCCTCAGGTGAGCCCTCGGCGCCTGGTCCCGGTCCTCTGGCATCCGATCCTCCCTGGCTAGTTTCCGCAACTCGGACCCCAGGTCATCTGTAGGCAGCCGAAACCTTGGCGTTGGCCTCGAGACAATGAGTCGCAGGGCCTTGGATTCATTGTCACCACTCAACTCTGAATGGGACACTGATGACTAGGCATCCCTGGAAACTAAACGGCACCAAGATATTCCCTCGGACCCATCTCCCCTAGCACCCTGGCGCTACTTCCCTCCTGAGGACATGGTCTTCCGTGACTTTGTCAAGGACATGGCCAAAGTCTTATTGGACACCGAAGGCAGCACACTGCCACGCAGGCAAACAGCAAACAGTACAAAAAACGTAGGTAGGTGTAGGTTCTCACCAAAACTTTATTATTCCATATGTATAAAGGGAGACCTGACCCGACACAGGCCGTGTTTCGATAAAATCTTCTTCAGGGGTTGGCTCACCTTATACTGAATGACACAGGCCGTGTTTCGATAAAATCTTCTTCAGGGGTTGGCTCACCTTATACTAAAAACACATTATGAATAAATAAAAACACAAATCAAATAAAATATTTAAAAACAATTAAAATAATTACATCGCATGTGACATCATAAAGAATGCGATAAAAAGTAATAAATAAATAAATCAATAAATAATAAGCTTAAAACATGTAAAACACGAATATTATTATTCTTAAGCTTATAAATATGAACCAAAGAGTAAAGAGTATCACACTCAAATATGTTAAAAACAAAACACATCTTTGGAACTTAAAATTAGAATTAAAAAGCTCCCTTTAAAAACTGAAGTACCACATAGTATATGTGAAACATTAATAGCAAATGAATGTTAGTTATAATTTAACGTGAAACGGATAAAAACACATAGTAGATATTATTTACACCATATAAATAAAATCTATAGTACATTAAACCATGTCAATGTAAGACAGAGAAATAAAACATAGAGAAAACCAAGGAGGAGTTGGAGGACAAAAGGAGCAGGAGTGAAAAGAATTTACCTGAACACCTGTATTAGGGGTATACCATTGCGTTTAATATATGCACTGAAATTGAAACAACCTTGTGAACTGCAAAGGGGATAAAAGAAAAATTTTTGTATTGAGAAATTGATGCTATCCAAAGGATTCATTGTTTTCTTCAAACTATTGGAACCTATGAAGCTTTAAAATTACCGTTAATTCATAGTGTTACTTTATTTTGTGAACCAGGTGTTCTTCTAAACTGGTCCGTGGCCAAAAGGACACCATGATCTTTAATCAAACTGTAAACCGCCATACAGGCTGGCATTGTTTTTGTAAACTAAGGAATTTTTAAAAAAAAACTTGTCCATGACCGAGATAGCACCATGCTATCATTAAAACCATAGAATGCCGTGTAGGTTAGTATTGTAATTATACGGATCGTCCTGTATGAAAGTGACCAACCTAATAAACAAAATACTAACTAAAATTGTCGACGTGCATGCTTGTCAGAAAGCCAAAATGAACTTCACTACAAACAGTTCCTCTATGGTATGAAACCGCACTTTGTGGGATCTTCAACCTAAGGGACTCCTCTAGAATGTAAACCATGCCTTTCACTGCTATCAAAGGTATTCATTACCCAAAGAAAAGAAAACCTATATAAAATCATTTAATACCAATGTTTCAGAAGTCATTTTAACATGCCTGTGAAACGTATATTTAACACAATATAATAACAACTTACATCTTTAAACAGCTAATAATTCGAGAACTTTGAAGGCAGCATCGATAGCTCAGAGGCACCGTGCTTGATTAAAAAAAACGCTAGCGCACGCGTGTGGGCATTTAACCCGCCAACGAGCGCGCAGCATGAATGTGTAATTAAACAAACTCAAAGGAAAGGAAAAAATGTGTGTACAGCCAATTGGGCCATTAAAGCAAAAAGGCAGAAACAACTTACATCTTTAAACAGCTAGTGATTCGAGAACCTTGAAGACAGCA
Source organism: Ichthyophis bannanicus (assembly GCA_033557465.1). Classification (NCBI taxonomy): domain Eukaryota; kingdom Metazoa; phylum Chordata; class Amphibia; order Gymnophiona; family Ichthyophiidae; genus Ichthyophis; species Ichthyophis bannanicus. The sequence goes on along the minus strand of CM066034.1, from coordinate 786,869,770 downwards.
TCGATAGCTCAACGGCACCGTGCTTAATTAAAAACGCTAGCGCATGCGTGTGGGCATTTAACCCGCCAGCGAGGCACAAGATGAATGTGTAATCAAACAAACTTAAAGGAGAGGAACTGATTCCTGTCAGTTGGCTTTCTATACAATTTAGTGATAAATCTCTTTTGTTTGCTGTTTGCCTGCGTGGCAGTGTGCTGCCTTCGGTGTCCACGTTTCTGCAGCGATGTTCTCCCCATGGAAGAACGTTTTAGAGACATACATTATCAAAAAATCAAGGGGGTGGCAATGGGGTCATCTATGGCACCAGACATTGCCAATTTATATACCGGTATGTACAAATTTGAAAGCACCTTTCTTAAAACTCACCCTTTTGAGTCTAGGATAAAACTGTGGATCAGGTATATTGATGACATTTTTATTATATGGGACGGTTCCATGGAAGATTTGTCCGCATTTAATTTATGGATAAATAACTTAGATCAAAATTTACGTTTTCAAATCACATATGACCCGGTGCAAATTCCATACTTAGATTTAGTTATTCAGAGAGAAGGAAAGAGATTTATCACAAAATTGTATAGAAAGCCAACTGACAGGAATCAGTTGCTTCATTATCAAAGCTTTCATAACCCTGCATTAAGAAATAATTTGCCTGTCGGACAATTTCTTAGGGTCAGGAAGAATTGTACCACAGACGGCAATTTCGAATCACAGGCTAAAGACCTTAAAGAAAGGTTTGAAGCACGCCAGTACCCTCAGAAATATATCCACAAGGCCAATTTTAGAGCACGAAACTCACGAGAAGAGGCAGAAAAAGTACATGATAATAAGAGCAAAAGGGATACTAAAATAGTTTGTCCGCTACTATATTCATTACAATCCCAACGGATTGTTAACATTCTTAAAAAAGAATGGCACTTAATTCAAGTGGTTTCGGGGTTTCAAGATACTCAAATCATGGTAGCACATAAACGTAACCTCAATCTTCGTAATTTATTGGTGCCTTCCGCCTTTACTGAAAAGAAACCTTTTTCGGTCCACAAGGGGCAATACCAATGTGGTCATTGCTCCGTTTGTTTAAATGTTTTACCTGTAAGGAAGGTTTTTGTTCATCCAGTAACACAGCAGTCATTTCACATTGATGATTTTTCCATTTGCGATACTACACATGTTATTTACATTATACAATGTCCATGTAGTCTCCTATATGTAGGTAAAACCAAACGAAGTATTCGCGTGCGGATAGTGGAACATAAAAGCTGCATTAAGAGGCAATTAATAGACAAACCGTTGGTACAACACTGGATAGACAAAGCACACAAATTGTCCGATCTAAAATTTTTTGTCATAAAAAAGTGAGATTAAACTGGAGAGGCGGAAATATAGAGAAAACCATGCTTCAGATAGACCAAAAATATATTTTTACACTCAACACTCTCACACCAGATGGTCTGAATGCAGAACGCGATTTCTCTGTTTTCCTATAAGGATGGCTTTCTGGTGGATAGCTTTCATCATCAGGATCATCTATAGTTCAATCTGCCTTTCATCTTCAAAGCGTGTCATATAATCAGGCTTTTATAGGTTCTTACATATTTATTATTTTTTTATTTGTTTATATATATTTATTGGGTTCTTTGTTTTATTTGTTTTATTCATCTTATGTATTTGTTTATTTATTTATTAGCATATAGGATTTGCATTCAAGCTAAGGCGCTTGTTAAGGTAAAAGTTGGGGGTTTTATAGTGTTTGTCGTTTTATTGTGCTCTTAGTTAGTGTAATAGTTAATAGAATGTACAGATTTGATTGCCTGTATGGGTTATTAATTTTAGTTACGTAGTCCCCCTTGTTTACTCAAATTGGACTCCTTTGTTGTATTGGTTATCTATGGTCCGGGTCCCCTTAATGTTTCTTTGATGGCCCCCCTTGGTGCACATATTGTGAAATGGGTTACAAATATATTTGTGGACTTTTCCCTGTGAGCACTCGCTGGCGGTTTGTTTGACAACATGTATACACTAGGGTTCTTTTTGTTAACTAGTGTACACATTGTTAAATAGGTTACAGATACATTTTGTGAGCTTTTCCCTGTGAGCACTCGCTGGCGGTTTGCATGCCGACATGTATACGCCAGGTTTCTTTTAATTTAATTAAGTACGGTATTATTGGGACACCGTTGCTCCTTCTATGGTTCCCAAAGTATTGATTGTTTAGGGACGTAAGGCTTTACTATACGATGCCACAATTATTATTTTTCGTAGGCAAAAATTGTATATATATAAAAAAATTTTTAAAATAAAAGATTTTTATTTTTGCCTTTTTTTTTGCCTTTTTGCTTTATTGGCCCAATTGGCTTCACACATACTTTTTTCCTTTCCTTTAAGTTTGTTTAATTACACATTCATCTTGCGCCTCTCTGGCGGGTTAAATGCCCACACGCATGCGCTAGCGTTTTTAATTAAGCATGGTGCCGTTGAGCTATCGATGCTATCTTCAAGGTTCTCGAATCACTAGCTGTTTAAAGATGTAAGTTGTTTCTGCCTTTTTGCTTTAATGGCCCAATTGGCTGTACACACATTTTTTCCTTTCCTTTAAGTTTGTTTAATTACACATTCATGCTGCGCACTCGTTGGCGGGTTAAATGCCCACACGCGTGCGCTAGCGTTTTTTTAATCAAGCACGGTGCCGCTGAGCTATCGATGCTGCCTTCAAGGTTCTCGAATTATTAGCTGTTTAAAGATGTAAGTTGTTATTATATTGTGTTAAATTTACGTTTCACAGGCATGTTAAAATGACTTCTGAAACATTGGTATTAAATGATTTTATATAGGTTTTCTTTTCTTTGGGTAATGAATACCTTTGATAGCAGTGAAAGGCATGGTTTACATTCTAGAGGAGTCCCTTAGGTTGAAGATCCCGCAAAGTGCGGTTTCATACCATAGAGGAACTGTTTGTAGTGAAGTTCATTTTGGGTTTCTGACAAGCATGCACGTCGACAATTTTAGTTAGTATTTTGTTTATTAGGTTGGTCACTTTCATACAGGACGATCCGTATAATTACAATGCTAACCTACACGGCATTCTATGGTTTTAATGATAGCATGGTGCTATCTCGGTCATGGACAAGTTTGTTTTTAAAAATTCCTTAGTTTACAAAAACAATGCCAGCCTGTATGGCGGTTTACAGTTTGATTAAAGATCATGGTGTCCGTTTGGCCACGGACCAGTTTAGAAGAACACCTGGTTCACAAAATAAAGTAACACTATGAATTAACGGTAATTTTAAAGCTTCATAGGTTCCAATAGTTTGAAGAAAACAATGAATCCTTTGGATAGCATCAATTTCTCAATACAAAAATTTTTCTTTTATCCCCTTTGCAGTTCACAAGGTTATTTCAATTTCAGTGCATATATTAAACGCAATGGTATACCCCTAATACAGGTGTTCAGGTAAATTCTTTTCACTCCTGCTCCTTTTGTCCTCCAACTCCTCCTTGGTTTTCTCCATGTTTTATTTCTCTGTCTTACATTGACATGGTTTAATGTACTATAGATTTTATTTATATGGTGTAAATATTATCTACTATGTGTTTTTATCCGTTTCACGTTAAATTATAACTAACATTCATTTGCTATTAATGTTTCACATATACTATGTGGTACTTCAGTTTTTAAAGGGAGCTTTTTAATTCTAATTTTAAGTTCCAAAGATGTGTTTTGTTTTTAACATATTTGAGTGTGATACTCTTTACTCTTTGGTTCATATTTATAAGCTTAAGAATAATAATATTCATGTTTTAAGCTTATTATTTATTGATTTATTTATTTATTACTTTTTATCGCATTCTTTATGATGTCACATGCGATGTAATTATTTTAATTGTTTTTAAATGTTTTATTTTATTTGTGTTTTTATTTATTCATAATGTGTTTTTAGTATAAGGTGAGCCAACCCCTCAAGAAGATTTTATCGAAACACGGCCTGTGTCGTTCAGTTTAAGGTGAGCCAACCCCTGAAGAAGATTTTATCGAAACACGGCCTGTGTCGGGTCAGGTCTCCCTTTATACATATGGAATAATAAAGTTTTGGTGAGAACCTACACCTGCCTACGTTTTTTGTACTGTTTGCAAAGTCTTATTGGTGCAGACAGAGGCGGAGGAGGACCCACGCATCAAGGAGTTGGAGATCCTCCAATATGAGTCTCCACCCTTGGAAACCCTCACAGTGCCCATGCAACTGATCCTTGAGTGACTACGCTCAGAATGTGGAAGACACAGGCGTCTGTTCTGGTGGTGAGCCGGCACCTCAACGTCATGTAGTGCATCCGGAAGGGCCCGGAGTTCCACAAACTCTGACTCCCACATAACTCCATGGTTGTCAAATCAACCATGCAAAAACGTAAGAGCCAAAAGACCCACTCCTTTCTTCTCCCCAGAAGGGAGACCAGAGCGCTCGACGCCCTTGGGCGCAAATGTTACCAGGGCTTGATGCTGGGATGCCGGATCCAAGTCTATGAACTATACATAGGTATGTACCTAAATGCTCTAACCCAGGAGCTGTCAGTGTTTTCAGTCGGCTTGTCAGGGAACCCCTCCAATGGTTCCATCTCTGACCTCTGGGATCAAGGACTGCTCCAAGTTCCTCTCCTGAGCAGCCTACAATGGCTTCGAGTCAGTAGCTCGAGTCGCAGCAGCCGGCATTGGCACCTGATGCCAAGCCTGGCTACAGTCTTCCGTCCTCGAGCAATGGGTCCAAGACAAGCTGCTCGACATCCCCTGCACCGGGGATAACCTATTCGGCAAGCCCATGGCCGATAAGGTGGCCGAGATTGAGACCAACGTAGTGACCTGCCAGAGGCTCTCTAAAAAGACCTCATCCCTTCCTTGCAGGAAACCAGTGGGGAAAAGACTCCTGTTCTCGAGAAAAATGGGCCCCTTCCCACAGAGTCATCACCACCTACCCTTCTTGGGCCAGCAACAAGGTTCTCACCCTAAAAGGCAAGGCCACGAGGCTCAGAAGTTGCAAACACCGAAGCCTCAGGCCCCAGCTCCCACCCAACCTGGTGGGAGCTTTTGACTCCCAGGGCAGGACCTCCCCTCCCCCAGGAGACCTCATCTAGCCCACAGGGGGATGCTTGGTGCTCTTTGCCCACAGATGGGCCAACATCACCTCGGACCAATGGGTACTGCAAGTGGTAAGGGAAGGATACCTCCTCCACCTACAGCAGATACCACCCAGATTTTTCCCAGGAGAGCCGGTGCGACCCCTCCTTCACCTGACTCTTCTGCTCACAGAGCTCGTGGGTCTGCTCAGGGACAATGCAGTAGAGCCTGTACCAAAACAGCTATGGGTAAAGGGCTTCTACTCCAGATACTTTCTTGTCCCAAAGAGAACTGGGGGCCTCAGGCGCATACAAGAACTCACCAGAAACTTAAACAAGTTAACTTAAACAAGTTTCTGGTGAGGGAGACGTTCAAGATGCTCTCCCTTGGAACATTGCTGCCTTACCTCCACCAGGGAGATTGGTTGTGCTCCTTGGATCTAAAGGATGCATACAAACACATCCTAATCCACCCCTCCCACAGGCAGTATCTAAGGATCATGGTAGGAGGAGGGCACTACCAGTACAGGGTACTACCCTTTGACCTTGCCTACTTGACAAGGGTCTTTACCAAATGCCTGACTGTGATGGCTGCCCATCTGCGTCAGCAAGGGGCCTTCATCTTCCCCTATTGGGACAACTGGCTAATCAGGGGTGGGACAACCTCAGAGGCCAGTCAGGCGGTAGAGCATGTGTCCCTCCTTCTGCAGCACCTGGGGTTCGTCATCAACTACCCCAAATCCCACCTCTCTCCAGCCCAAAATCTGGAGTTCATAGGTTCTCAGCTTGACATGCTGTGAGTCAAGGCAGCCCTCCCCAGAAAAAGGGCAGAATGCCTCAAACAACTGGCAGGAGAGGTACAACGTCACTGGTCAGTGCCAGCTCGTCGTCTCCTCTGCCTACTGGGCCATATGGCCTCTACGGTCATCTTTTGCAGCTCACGTCTAAGTTGCTGTTGGTGCTGTCATGGTTCGGTCCTTGGCAGCCTGCAGCTAGGGAGTCCCATATGTGAGGATTGACTTCCTGCTTGTTCCTGGAGAAAGCGTAGTTACTCACCTGTAACAGGTGTTCTCCAAGGATAGCAGGAATTAGTCCTCGCAACCCTCCCTCCTTCCTTGGGAGTTGCCTCCTCTCTTATTTTATTTTTTTACTACCATCCTAGCTATATCATCTGACTGAGCAAGATGGGACCCTTGGGCAGGAAGGGGACCACGCATGCATGGTAGCAGGTCCCAAAGGATTTCTTTGAAAGGTGGGAAAATGCTCTGTGCGGGCTCTGTCGGCACCACTGTCACCCATATGTGAGGACCGATTCCTGCTGTCCCTGGAGAATACCTGTTACAGATGAGTAACTACGCTTTATAGATAGTAATGCTCAGTAGTCCTCAAAAATGAGCAGGGAGGAAGTAAACATCAACTATGAACTAGCACCCTGGAAGGAAGCCACCAAAGAGACCAGTAAATATAAATACCACCCCCCCAAAAAAAAAAATACCATTGGGTCATAAGAACTGGATATCTTAGGGGCTTGTTTACAAAGCCGCGGTAGAATAGGTGAATTGATTTCAATGGGGCCGCAGCTCCGATAATGATCGGAAACCGCTACCGCGGCTTTGTAAACAAGCCTCTTAGAGTTTAAAGAAAATATATGTTTAATCATGCCACTTAATCATACATTTACAAAGAAATGTCCAAAAACCTGGCAGACCTAATGAAATTAGTCTTTGCCTTATCTAAAGGAAATCCTTTTGAGGGGCTTGGATATATTTATTTATTTACAACATTTATAATCCACCTATTCACCAAGGTTCAAGGCAAAAATAAATAAGAGATAAATACATTTTAACACATTTTAACACAATATATAACGATCACAATAAAAAAACAATCCTTATTTTGTTCCAAATGCATACCTAAATAGATAAGCCTTCAACAGCCTTCAGTAGTTCTGAACATCCGTATTATCCCTCAGCTCCATCATATGGGGTTGCAATCAAAGAAACTCTTTTTTTTTTTTTTTTTTTTATATTATTTATTTATAGAATTTTCACAAAGCAGGACAGTAATCCATACATCAGATACAGTGTGTGCTAGTAATACTGTTAATACCATACAAATATAATAAACACAAATAGAAAGCATTGCACTGTTATAATCCACATTTCAGGAGAGGAGGAGATAACATACCCACTCAATACAGAGAGTTGGAAAAGTAATAAGAAGTAAAATTTAAAGCAAAGAAAAACCCAGGAGGCCACGTACTCCTAGAATACATTCATGGAGGATAAAGATATATTAAATCCACAGATCACTCATTAGAGGCCACAGCAGGAAGTCTAGCATTGATGAATTTACCTAAATCCATAGGATCAGAGAAAATATACTTATTTCCCTCAATAAGCACTAGGCATCTACAAGGGAACCTTAAAAAGAATGTACCCCCTATAGCTAATACCCCTGCTTTATAAATCAAAAACTGCTTTCTCCTTCTTTGTGTTTCTTTTACTAAATCAGGAAACATTGATATCCTGAGACCCAAGAAAGTGTCACATCTTTTCTTAAAGAACATTTTCAGGAGCCAGTCTTTATCAGATACCAAAGCACACTGCACAAGAAGAGTAGAAGAAGTAGGAGTAGAAACTTTACGCCCCAATCCCTCCAGGAGGCCAGTAACATCCAGGACGTCAAAATTCACAGTAGACACAACCACAGGCGTCTCAGCTTTTTTTTCGAGAGGGCAGATAGTATACCTTACTTAAAGGAGGTATTAAATCCGAAGGGACTTTCAGAATTTCCATGATATACCGCTTGAACATATCCAAAGCCGACACCTCAGGGAGACGAGGGAAATTCAAAACCCGCAGGTTAGACGCTCTGGAAGCGTTCTCCAACACTTCCAACTTATATTTAAGAACTTCATTCTCCTTCACCAAGGCGGAGGACACATCCGAAAATGTAGCAAGTTGAGTACCTAGAGACACATTGTCCTTTTTAATCTGTTCGCAAGTAGACACAACCGACTGAATAGTATCCACATTTCCTTGGATGTTAACAGCATTCTCCCGGATTTGGGAGGACATTGCAGCAGTCTGAGAATTAATAGAGACTGAAAGAGTAGCTATGGCTTCCCACAGAGTCTCCAATGTAAATACCTTAGGGCGAGTGAGAGAAGGCAATTGCCTCAAAGGCAGACTTCCAGACGGACTTCCAGATGGAGTACTCAGGTCCGAGCTGCCCACCGAAATCTCAGCGAGACTATCGGGGGACAAGGAAACCAAACTTCCAGCGCGAGCCCTCACAGCAGCCGATGCCCCCACCTCAGGAGGAGTCGACGTCACACCCGCTGGAGCAGGCTCCAAGGCAGCGGGACACGGTGGAGGAATCCTCACCGCAGGAGAGAGGGAGGTGTCCACATCCGACGGAGGCAGCAGATCCTCTGTAGTCGGCGCGACCAAGCCGGCTCTGATCTCCTGCACTTTCTCCGGGGGTATGCTGACAAAGCGGTCCATAGGACCCGAACTGGGTAGCTGAGGTGCAGAGGGAGCAGCCCTCAGCTTTCCCTTCCTCTTAGGCATGAAAGACGGAGAGAAACGTTACCGCGGCCATCTTGGGTTAGCTCCTCCCCCCCCGGGCTTCAGTGTTTCTCATTCAAAGAAACTCTTAAACACCTCCTGCATTTGCAGGCTATTCTACCCGTGCCTTCCACAGAGCAAGGCCAGGGTGGTTGTTCCATCTAATTTATGATGCCCAAGAAGGGGAAGTTATTCCAGCCTATTCTAGACCTGGAATCAGTCAATGCCACACTCCATGTTCCCCATTTTTGCATGGAAGTCTATCAGATTAGTCATTATCTGTTTGGCAATGGGAGTTTTTTTACCTCCCTAGTTCTTGCCAAGGCATGATTCATATTTCCATCAGGGAACAACAGAGGTTTTTCTGTTTTTGCATACTGGGCTGTCAGTTCCAATTCTAGGATCTGCCTTCTGGCTTGGCCACAGTGCCTTGCACCTTCTCAAAAGGAATGGAGGTGACAGCGGTGTTTCTACATAAGCAGGGAATTTGGGTTTACCTGGATGACTGGGTGATCCACTCAGACTGCAATTGTAAGTATTTACTTCTGGGAATTTTTCTAAATCTTGGGGAAAAAGGAATTCTTTAGATTAAAACTGATTAATCTATGTAAATTAGAATCCATTGTATTTGTTTAATCAGTCAGGGCCTAGTATCAGCAAAGAGCTTTTAGTTAAACTGAAAGCTACCTATTGAGTTTTTAAATTTAAGTTTAAAACCCAGCAGAGGGCTTTGTTTAATTTTAAAATACAGCAGATGGCTTTCAGTTAAATTTAAAGCTCAGCAGAGAGTTTATAGTTTAAATTTAATACTCAGGGTCTAGTATCATCAAAGAGCTTTAATTTAAATCAAATCAGAGTATAACTTAGCATAAAAGGAAAAACAGGGTCGGTCCTCTTTGAGCAATAAATTGTTTCTAGAGACCTTTACAAAGAGATCTGTGAAATTGTTTTAAATAGGTGTTAAAGCCAAATGACAGATCAAAGGGGCATTTTGAAAGACTCCCTTTATCCAAGCAAGAGCTGTGTGAATCACCCAGGAAATTCGTCACAGATTACCTTAGCAGCCAGCTTTTAATAAGTCTTCTTTCCCTCCCTCCTTCCCTGACTCACACCCACCCCTGGGATAATTGTAGCTTTATAGGTGCTTAAACCTCTTAAAGGAAAGGAGGTGCCATATTCACTCTAAGGTGCAGCAGTTTATCCTCATCTGGCATATATTAAGGACCTGAGATTAAATTAGCTTGAGGTGAATAAAGTCCAGTAAACGTATTAGGTATAGTTTTATTAGTATAAGTATCCCCAACAAACCTTAGTTCCTTATCGTCACTCCAGTCCAGTCCCTTACTTCTGGGTTGCGCAACCCTTCCAGCAGCTTGGAGGCTGAGCCCAACCTTTTTGGGGGATGGAGCGGTATAAATACCACTAGGACCACCCCTAGGCACCAGTATTCTCAGCCTCCAAGCAGCTGGAGGGTTCCGTAAGCCTAGTGCTTACTGGAGTCTCCTTTTTATTTCTTTTTATTCAAATTTACCCTTTTCTTTATTAATTCTTTATTAATGCTTTATTAATTCTTTGTTTTTTTACCTTGAGTGGTTTCAGGTCACTGTGCCTTTAATTTTCCTGCTTGCTCTCTCCTACCTTCCCCCCCCTCCCCTGACTGTCCGGGCCGAGGATCGGAGGTGGTTTCCTGCAAGCAGCAGTGGGGAGGACCGAGCAAAGCCCCTCTGCTGCTCATCCGGCCGGCTCCTGCTCAATTCTTTACTGCCCTGCCTTGCCTCGCGCCGAAGCCCCTAGGGTGGCGGAGCGCTAGAGGCGTCACCACGTGTCACCGCCGGCCCGTCCCGGAGCAGAGGGACGCGGGGTTGAACTCCGGAGGCCGCGCTTCCAGCGGGAGGCTGTTTGAACCGGCGGTTCCCGGCTCTAAGGCAATCGCAGGATCCATCCTGAGCCGGCAGGCAGAAGTGAGATCGGGCGGTGGAAGAGACTCGACTCCCGTTGTGAGCTCCACGTGGTGAGGCCTACCACGTGTAGAGCCAACGGTAGCAGTTTGCAGAGTCGGGCCCAGTCTTTTCATCAGCTAAACATCTGAAACGCAAGTACTGGGGAGTGTTTTCAAGGGATAGGCATTTCTTTGATTACTCTGAGATTTTAATATTTTTAATTTGGATATTGTTATGTTGTTTTGTTATTTACTTTAATTTTAATATTTTAGTTTTATTTTTAATGCCAGATCTAAAGGGGAATTTCTAATACCTGTAGTGGAGAGAGCATACACCTCTATTTAAGGGACGGTTTAACTCTGCATCGGAGCGCTTCAGTCTCCCTTTGCTTAGACCCAGCGTTTCAGCCCCGAAGCTCAGGAAGGGCTCCTGTACCCCCCTCCAAGGTCATGGCGGCCAAGTCTCGGTGTCCATCCTGTGGCACCCGGCGAGAGGTACCTCCTCGGAGGCAGGGATCTGCAGAGCTTGTGCTGCAGTGGCTGCTTCCGTGGAGCAAGAAATCAACTTAACCATATCACAAGTTTCCCAGGGCTCCGAAGATCCCCTCCAAGGGGAAGGGGGTCCCCAGCTACCTCCTACTACGTCCTCAGAGCTATCCACTCCTCCATTGCCCCCCCCCCCCTCCTGTCCTACTGGGGAAGGGGAAGCCGGGGACAATTTCTCCCCTGATTTTGTCCTATTACTACACAAGGCCTATTGCTTACGCAAGCAGGGCTTGGGGTCAGGAGTTGCTGCGACGGCAGCAGAGGGCAATTTGTCCAAGCCCACGAGAGTAGGCAATACGGAACCAGGGATTCCGCCTAAACGCCCCCGTCTGAACTCCGAGGAACCTCTCCCATCCCTCTCACAGGATATCCCTGAGGGAGAGAACTCCAACAGGGACTTGGACGAGGAAGACGAGGAGCTTGAAGAAGGGGAAATCCCTGAGGAAGATCATTCACGCGTAATCAGGGTCTTTCGTCGGGAGGAACTCCCGGCATTAATTAATGAATCCCTAAAAGTCCTCAATGTTGCCTCGGACATGCCGGCAGAGGAGGAGGCGTTGGAAGATCCTCTAATCCAGGCCATCAGGAGATCACAGAAAGATTTCCCTGTCCACAGAGTGGTGCGTCAGATGATCCAGGAGGAATGGGATCAGCCTGAGTCAAGCCTAAGGGGAGTCCGATCCATGACCCGCCTATATCCGCTCCCAGAGTCAGATAAAGAGCTGCTAAAGTCCCCCAGGGTGGATGCGGCGGTGTCAGCTGTTACAAAGAAAACTACTATCGCAGTCGAGGGCAGCACGGCCCTACGAGATTCTCAAGACAGAAAATTGGACACGCTTCTAAAACAAGCCTTTGATATTTTTTTTTTTTTTACACGGCACAAAATCAATTACCACATCTATGCCGATGACATTATGTTATACACACAACTCGACTCTCAAAACCCAGACTACAACCCACTTGAGACTTGCATAGAGGAGATGCAAGACTGGTTAAAACAAAGCAGCATGTCAATTAACCACAAGAAAACCGAAGTAATGTATATCTCCAAAGCACCGAATTTTGTCCCACCCTCTTCAATAGCACTATGCAACAACACATACCAAACAAAAAACGAAATAAAAGTATCTGGGAGTCACATTCGACTGCGACCTAAAAATGGAGAAACACCTCCGAAAGACCAACAGAGCAGTTTTCCACAAACTGCGAGTTCTTCATCCCATTCGAAACATCATTGACCCCCAGGACTTCAGAACCGTGGCTCAAGCACTTATCATGCCACATTTTGACTACTGCAACGCCATCCTTCAAGGTCTACCCAAGAAAACTCTGAACATACTGCAAATGGCACAAAATGTAACTGCCAGGGTCATTATGAAGAAAAACATAAGTGACCACATCACACCAGTACTAATTCAATTACACTGGCTACCCATAGCAGCTCGTACAAAATACAAAATTTTGACAACTACTTTCAAACTCATCCACAGCACCATCCTTCCTAAACACCCTCGTCAGTTCACAACCTCCTACCAGAAACAGACGAACCACCTACGCCAACATCCTCCACACACCACCTGACTTTAAATCTACCAAAGCCAGCACCAGCAACAGGGCTTTTTCATATGTAGCACCAACACTATGGAACCAACTCCCACCAGAGCTACGAGCTAGCAGTGACCTGACAGACTTTAGAAAAAAGCTCAAAACACACATATTCCAAAACCATTTCAATCTGATCTAATAACACATATGCAAACACAGGAAGCCTATCTTGTATGAATGTAATATGTAAAGGCTTATATGTACATATGTAAATGACTTCCCCTATAACTAAGAAAAGTTAATTCTGTGTGATCTGTAAATGATGTACATATGTAAATGATTTCCCCTATAACTAAGAAACGTTAATTCTGTGCGTTCTGTAAATAACTTCCCCATAGCTAAGAATTGTTAACTCTGTGTGATCTGCTTCCAAAACCAATCTGTATGCATACAAAAATTGTACCTGCCTTGATTCGGCAGTTTCTCAATGTAATCCTACCCGCTTCTGATCGCTGGAAGGAGCGGGATACAAATGCTTGCTAAATAAATAAATAAATAAATATTAGCGCCCTGGCACTGCAGGCCTCCGTCGCAGGGGCCTGGGTAGCACGGGCCTGCTTAAGATGGTCCCAACAGCTCCAATCAGCGGAGGGCTCCGCGGAAGAAGCGCAGGCCAATGCTGCTAGACTGGAATCCGGAACGGCCTACTTGGCGGATAGCCAGTATGACCTCATCAGAAGCCTGACCAAGAACATGGCCTCGGTTGTGGCTGCTAGGCGTTATTTGTGGCTACGGAATTGGGCTGCCGACGCCTCCTCTAAGTCACGCCTCAGTCGCCGCCCCTTTAAAGGGAAACTGTTATTTGGGGAGGATTTAGAAAAGCTAGTAAAGGACCTGGGCGAATCTAAGGGAGGCAGGCTTCCGGAGGACAGACCGAAGCAAGGGCGTCCCATGGCCCCGGTACGTAACCAATCAAGGGACCCCCGGAGGTTTCGCCCAGCCAGGTCAAACCCCTTTCCCAGGGGCCGTTTTCCCTCAAGGGGCCAAGGTTTTAGAGGGTTTCGAGGAGCAGGGAGAGGCTTTGGCGCTCCTTCCTCCTCCTCGGGCGCTAGAAAACAGCAATGAGACTACGGGGGTCCAGGGGGATGGACTGCCGGTTGGCGGTCGCTTAAAGCAGTTTCTTCCCGCCTGGTCCCGGGTTATATCCGATCGATGGGTCCTAGAGGTGATCAGAGAGGGCTATGCTCTCGAATTCACAAAGCAAATACCGCCAGCCTTCGTTCTGTCTCCCTGCGGTTCCCCTGCAAGGACCGCGGCGATAGAGGCAACTCTTGCCCGACTAATAGCTCTCGGGGCCGTGGTCCCGGTTCCACCAGACCAGTACGGCTCGGGTCGGTACTCGATATACTTCGTGGTCCCAAAGAAAGAAGGGTCCCTTCGCCCGATACTGGACCTAAAGCAGGTCAATCGCTGCCTCAGAGTGCCTCATTTCCGGATGGAGACCCTACGTTCGGTCATAGCAGCCGTAAGGGACAGAGAGTTCCTGACGTCCCTAGATCTAACAGAAGCCTATCTGCACATACCAGTCAGAAAGTCCCATCAACAGTTCCTGAGATTCGCAGTACACACAGGCCACTACCAATTCCAGGCCCTACCTTTCGGTCTAGCTACGGCTCCAAGGACTTTTACCAAAGTGATGGTGGTAGTAGCAGCTTCCGTACGGAAAGAGGGCATACTAGTGCACCCTTACCTGGACGATTGGCTAATCCGGGCAAAGTCGGAAGAAGAGAGTCGCTCGGCAACTGCCAGAGTAGCCAAGTTCTAGAGGAGCTGGGGTGGGTCATCAATCGAGCAAAAAGCAAGATGACCCCCTCCCAGGAACTCGAATACCTCGGGGCAAGGTTCGACACCAACAAAGGCAGAGTTTTTCTGTCACGTACAAGATCAAGAGACCTAAGGCTTCTGGTCACACAGTTTCTGCACAGAAGGAGCCCCTCAGCGTGGCATTATCTTCAGGTCCTGGGAACCATGGCCGCGGCGATAGAGGTAGTTCCATGGGCCAGGGCCCATATGCGTCCCTTACAGCGGGCCCTATTGCGGCGTTGGTCCCCTCAACACCATCCTTTGTCGATGCAGTTACCCTGTGCTCCACGGACCAAGCAGGCACTCCACTGGTGGAGGAGCTCCAGAAACCTGGATCGCGGGATGCCTCTCGAACCTCCTCAGTGGTTACTATTAACGACGGACGCCAGTCTATCAGGCTGGGGTGCCCACTGCGAGGACCAGTTTGTCCAGGGTCGCTGGACACCGTCGGAAGCTCAATGGCCCATCAACAGGTTGGAATTACGGGCTGTTGTCCTAGCCCTCAAGGCACTCGAGACCTTAGTGTTGAAGAGAGCAATTCGCGTCCTCTCCGACAATGTCACAGCAGTGGCATACATCAGCCACCAGGGCGGCACCAGCAGTCCCACTCTAGAGAAGGAGGCGGACGCCCTCTTCCGCTGGGCCGAGGTTCGGTTGGAAACGCTCTCAGCTCAGCACGTGGCCGGTACGGACAACATCACGGCAGATTACCTCAGCAGGTGCAGGATAGACCAAGCAGAGTGGGAGCTGGACCAGGGGACCTTCGACCAAATAGTTGCCCGGTGGGGTCTCCCGGTCATGGATCTCATGGCACGGTTCGCGTCCGCCAAGGTGGCTCGCTTCTTCAGCCGAAGGAGGGAAAGAATGTCAGAAGGACTGGATGCCCTGTCCCAGAAGTGGCCTTCCGAAGGGCTCCTCTATGTGTTTCCTCCCTGGGCGCTAATCGGAAAGGTTCTCCAACGAGTGGAGGCTCACCGGGGATTGATAATTCTCATAGCACCGGATTGGCCTCGCCGTCCCTGGTATGCGGATCTGGTGAGGCTCCTCGCCGATCAGCCTTGGCGTCTCCCCCACAAGAGACCTGCTGAGGCAAGGGCCGGTTCTAATGCCTCACGTGGATCGATTCTCGCTTACGGCCTGGCTATTGAAAGGGCACGGCTCCTGAAGCGGGGCTATTCAGGAGCGGTGATCACCACGCTGTTGAAGGCAAGGAAGCGCTCAACCTGTCTCTCCTACGTCAGAGTTTGGCGCATCTTCGAAGCGTGGTGTGCAGAGCACCGGAGGAATCCACTTTCAGCCTCGGTACCTGAGGTCTTGGAATTCTTGCAAGCAGGCTTTGACAAGGGTCTAGCACCCAGTTCTCTAAGGGTCCAGCTAGCTGCCATCACCTGCTATAGAGGGAAGGTCCGCGGCAAATCCTTAGGGGCCTACTCAGATGTTTCGAGGTTCCTTAGAGCGGTTAAGCGACTGTGTCCACAACGAAGGTCGATCATCCCCCCTTGGGACCTCAACCTAGTATTAAATGCCTTGGTCGGGGAACCCTTTGAGCCAGTTAAGAGAGCCTCCTTAAAGGATCTAACCCTGAAGACAGTTTTTCTGGTCGCTATATGCTCGGCCAGGCGGGTCTCAGAACTACAAGCGCTTTCTTCCCAGCCCCCCTTCCTATCCTTTTTCAAGGACAAGGTGGTCCTGCGGACGGTTCCTTCCTTCTTGCCTAAGGTGATTTCCCCCTTTCTTGTGAACCAGGTAGTTACTCTCCCGTCCTTCCCGGCCGAGAGCTTAGAAGGAAGGGACAGCAAGCTTCGCTTACTAGACGTTCAGAGGGCCTTGAAATGTTACCTCTCCCGCACAGCTTCCTTTCGGAAATCTGAACGCCTTTTCATTCAATTCGGGGGTCCGCACAAAGGGGAGGCGGCGGCCAAAGCCACCATCTATAGATGGATTAGAGAAACTATTGCCTCCTCCTATATCCTGAAAGGGAGACAGGTGCCAGGGGGCCTGCGGGCGCACTCAACTCGGGCGCAGGCTACCTCTTGGGCAGAATTTAGTCTAGTTCCCCCGCTGGACATTTGTAGGGCAGCGACTTGGTCCTCCCTACATACCTTTACCAAGCACTACAGGCTGGACGTACAGAGTTCAGCAGACGCTCGGTTTGGTCTTGCGGTTCTTCAGTCCGGTATGTCGGACCACACCCAGGGTTGAACTGCTCTGCTACATCCCAGAAGTAAGGGACTGGACTGGAGTGACGATAAGGAAGAAGCAATTAGATCTTACCTGCTAATTGGTGTTCCTGAAGGAACGACAGTCCAGTCCCTGTTCCCGCCTGGTTCTCCGACATCCGTTAAGACCTATTAGATCTGTTAGTCAGGGGCGGAGTGCCGGGCCGAGCGTGTGGCAGGTGCTGGGGGGAGGTACACAAGGGAAGGACGGCACGGACAGACGCAAGTTAACCACCTCCCTTCGTGGTCCTTCCTCTTCTCCTACTCCTTCTCCTTAAAAAAAAAAAAAAAAAAAAAAGTTCCATTGTTAGTTATAAGTATGGTTTTGCCCTTCGGGGATAATTTATGCAGGTCTGTAATGGAAGTTTGTTAAGTCTGCTTTTTCATTCGATTACTGGTGCCTAGGGGTGGTCCTAGTGGTATTTATACCGCTCCATCCCCCAAAAAGGTTGGGCTCAGCCTCCAAGCTGCTGGAAGGGTTGCGCAACCCAGAAGTAAGGGACTGGACTGTCGTTCCTTCAGGAACACCAATTAGCAGGTAAGATCTAATTGCTTCTAAGTAAACAACTTAAATACCTAAACACAAACTTAAAGCTAAGATGCAGACAGCAGTCCAGCAGCGAGATGAGGGCTTTCCAGTCTTTTGCTTCGAGTGTCACAGGTATGATTTTCTCTCAGTTGGTGAGGGGTCTTATGTGTGTACTAGGTGCAAGGAGCATTTTGCTCTCAGGAAACGAGTCTGATCTCTGGAGGTTAGAGTAGAAGACTTAGAGGACATAAGGAAGACAGAGAGGTACATAGATGAGACATATAGGGATGTAGTACTGAAGTCCCACCTCCAATCTGGCAGTATCCCTGTTGCCATAGCAGAGAGAGGTCATATGACAGGAGAGCATCAACCTGGTTTGGCATGAAGTGATCCTGTAGCTAGGACCTGTTCTCCAGATGATTGTAAAACCCTCTCATACTGAGGAAGTTTCTCCAGGGTCATGTGCCCATCAGGGTAGGGTTAGGACAGCCATTATATTTGGTGATTCGATCATTAAGCATGTAGATAGCTAGGTGGCTGGTGGACGTGAGGATTGCCTGGTAACATGCCTGCCTGGTGCGAAGGTAGCATACCTCACACGCCACCTAGACAAGGTCTTAGATAGTACTGGGGAGGAGTCTGCTATCTTGGTACATGTCGGTACCAGTGACATAGGAAAGTGTGGTAGGGAGGTTCTGGAGGCTAAATTTAGGCTTTTAGTTAGGAAGTTGAAATCCAGAACTTCCAGGGTAGCATTCTCCGAAATGCTTCCCATTCCATGCTCAGGACCCAAAAGGCAGGCAGAGCTCTGGAGACTCCATGCATGGATGAAACGATGGTGCAAGGAAGAGGGTTTTGGATTTGATAGAAACTGGGGAACATTCTGGGGAAAGGAGAGGCGTTTCCAAAGGGATGGCTCCACCTTAACCGTGATGGAACCAGGCTTCTGGCATTAACCTTTAAAAAGGAGATAGAGCAGCTTTTAAACAGGATAATAGGGGAAAGCCGACAGTTGCCCAAGAACGCATGGTTCAGAACAATGTATCCTTGAAGGATACTAGCAAAAGACTGAAGTTAGGGCATATCATCAGAAAGGTTCCAATAAAGGCAAAAGTAACCCAAATACCCTTGAGTACAGAGCAGACAGAGCCTAAATATTGCAAATTACCCCTGCGTACTCATAGCCAGGTTAATATAAATAAAATGTTGTTGTTGTTAAGTGCTATCTAGTCTGTGTCGACTCCTGGTGACCCTCTGGATAGTTGACCTAAACTTTGTTTGGTCTTCAGCCAAGTGGCCTATTGTTGATAGAGTGGTGTCCATAGCTGCTGTTATTGTATTGATCCGTTTCATTGCCGACCTTCCTCTTTTATGGTGACCACCTACCTTGCCAAGTATTATGTCTTTCTCTTCGCATGATATGTCCAAAGTATAAAAGTTGAAATACAGCCTCTAAAATGCTTGTATGCAAATGCTAGTAGTCTGAAAAATAAGATGAGAGTTAGAATATATAGCCCTAAATGAGACGTTAAATATGATTGGTATCTGAGACATGGTGTAAGGAGGCAACCAGTGGGGGACACCGATACCTGGGTAGAAACTACATTGTAATGATATAGCAGATCAAATTGGTGGAGGGGTTCACTCTGCTAGAGAGAGCAGTTAGTCACAAAGGGTTAAAGTTTTTCAGGAAGCAAAATTTACTGTAGAATCTCTATGGCTTGAAATTCCATATAAAAAGATGAAGGGGAAGGCAATAGCAGTGGGAGTGTACTATCGACTGCCTGGCCAGAATGAAAAAATGGATGATGAAATGCTCAAAGAAATAAAGTCAAGCTAACAAAAGTTACAGCACGGTAATAATGATGGGTGATTTCAATTACCTCGGTATCAACTGCATCAGTTTCATGACAGGACATGCTAGAGAAATAAAGTTTCTAGATGAAATAAACGGCTGCTTCTTGGAGCAGCTGATTCATGAACCAACCAGAGGGGAAGCCATTTTGGACCTAGTCCTTAGTGGAACACAAGATCTGGTGCAAGAGATAAGGGTGTTGGGGCCACTTGGCAATAGTGATCATAGCATGATTGTGTTTGATTTAATAAATGGAGGAAGGATGGTAAGGAAATCCACAGTACTACCTTTTAACTTTGAAAAGGAAGGCTATGATAAAATGAGGGAAATAGTTAAGAAAAAACTAAAAGGAGCAGTTGCAAAGGTTAAAGACTTACATCAAGCTTGGGTATTTAAAAATACTATCTTGGAAGCCCAGACCAGCTGTATTCCACACTTTAAAAAAAAAGTGGAAGGAAGTCCAAAAAACTGCCTGCATGAGGTAAGAGAGGCTGCTGTTGCCAAAAAAGCATCTTTCAGGAAATGGAAAAAAAGCCAAATGACAAAAACTGGAAACAAATAAGTACTGGCATGTTAGATGCAAGGAATTGATAATGCAGGCAAAGAGAAAATTTGAGAAGCTTGCTGTGGAAGCAAAAATGCGTAATAAAAACTTTTTTAAGTACATTCGTAGCAAAAAAAACTGTGACAGAGTTAGTTAGACCATTAGATGATAGAGGGGTAAAAGGGGCACTAAGAGGGGACAAGGCCATAGCGGAGAGACTGAATGAATTCTTTGCTTCGTTCTTTACTGAGGAAGATATAGGGATGTTACCCATGACTGAAATGGTATTTAAAGTTGATGCCGAAGAAGAATTGAAAGAAATATCGATACACTGGGAAGATATATTGCAACTATTTAAATAAACTGAAGAGTGGCAAATCATCTGGACCGGATGGTATACATCAGGCATGTCCAACAGGTAGATCACAATTTACCTGTAGATCGTGGAGGGGTCAGAGGTAGATCGCCAGCCCCACTTGGCTCCATCTCTCCAGCAGTTTCCCCGTTGCTAGGGGAGAGCTCGTGCCGGCAGGTCATCTGCTGAGGGCTTGCCGCTGCTGCTGATCCTTTGCCTGTCTCTTTTCCCTGCCTGCGGGTGTATTGGGGGCGCTTGTTTTCGTGCCAATAGTTCGTAGGTACCCTAGGGGGCCGCTGCCCGCGCCCCGCGACGAGATGCCACAGGCCTGGTGTCATACCTGGTCTCCTGCCTCTCAGAATCACGCATTCCTGCCCCCGCCCCAATACAGAAGTATGTTATATATCGGACGATATCCATTCGCCCGGGCTTTACCTTAATACACTTACCTTATTAGTTGTGTCGTGTGCTGGTCATTGGTCGCTTTATAGTTCACTTTCATTAAACGTTTTCGGGCAGACACAACAAAGTGTCAAGAGTTTGGTGATTTTGGCGGGCTTTTCCAATTTTGTTCTAACTTGCCTATGCCTTGCCTTCGCATTGGTTCAAACCACTGTGACTTTTGCTTGCCTCTGCAATTTTATTTCGCCTTGCCTTTGCGTTGATTCTACACTGCGTGCAGAATTTATTAAATCGCGTGTGGTGGTATTTTAACTTGTTTGGCGGAATTTGATTTTATCTGGTTTGCTGGACAGGTGTTTGAGTTTTTTTGATGATTGCTTGGTGGTTATTAGTGCCAGTATGATGAATTCTTATTTTTACTTTTAGAACTGCATGTGTGATTTTGGCATCTCCAGTCCTTGTATTGCACATCATCCAGAGGTCTTCAGTTCCTGTTGATCTTTAATACTTTGGGACAGTGACAGTTTTGGACCAGATTCAGCCAGTGTTTATACTAACTTAGCAGATTTGGCCTTCTTACATCCAGCCACCCCAGTATAATGAAGATGAGTGTTCCAAAGAAGAGCAAAACCTACCACTTTCATGATAAATGGGAAATGGATTACTTCTTCATCATGGTGAAAGACAAGTGTTGTCGTCTAATTTGTAACGCCCCAGTATCCTTGCCAAAAAGGGTAATCTGGAACGTCAATATAAGGCTCTGCATAGCAATAGGTTTGATGCTGATTTTCCACCCAAAAGTGAAATTTGTAACCTGAAGCTCAAAGAACTTAAATTGAAATTGGCTACTCAGCAACAGTTGATGGCGAAGCCCAAGGTCACATTCGGTCAATGCAACCATAGCATCCTTCAAGGTTAGCAACCTGATCGCAAAGAAATGCAAACCTTTCACTGAAGGGGAATTTGTAAAAGATTGTTTTCTTGAAGCAGCTGACATTCTTTTTGAAGGATTTAAAAATAAGAAAGAGATCATAGCTGCTATTCAAGATGTACAATTGTCAAGAAACACCATTGTGCGGCGAATAGAAAAGATGTGTGGAGACACAACTGAACAATTGTTGGAGGATGTTTCAAATTGTGTTGCTTTCTCACTCCAACTGGATGAATCTACAGACATAAGAGAAATATCCCAGTTACTAGTCTTTATCTGGATGGTTTTTGAAGACTTCAGTGTTAAAGAGAACTACTTGGAATGATTTCTTTAAAAAGGAGAACTACTGCTCAGGAAATATTCAGTTCTTTCCATTCTTTTGTGACAAAGTGTAATCTTCCATTGCATAGACTTGTTTCCATCACTACTGATGGAGCAAGAGCAATGACAGGTGAGGTTAACGGTTTTTTAGCCCTCTGTAGACAGCATGACGACTTCACAAATTTCCTTTCTTACCACTGCATCATTCACCAGCAAGTTCTGACAAGCAAGAGACTCAATACAAAGACTGTCATGGACATCACTTTCAAAATTGAAAATTCAGTTCGTGGAAGATCACTTCAAAGATGGCTTTTCAATCTTACTCTTGATGAAGGGGCAACGGAAATCATTTTGCACACAGATGTAAGGTGGCTAAGTAGGCACACATTTCTGCAAAGATTTTGTGATTTGCTGAATGAAATAAGAAGTTTTTTGAAGGAGAAGGGAGATGACCAAGCAGAGTTGGAAGATGAGTGGTTATGTGATCTGGCATTTCTCGCTGACTTTACAGGCAAACTAAGTGATATGAACCTTGAACTACAAGGTAAAAACAAATGCATTGGTGAGATGAGTACAGTTTCATCCTACAAGAGCAAATTTGAGCTAATGATGACTGACCTTGCAAACAACACTTTTGATCATTTTCCTAATACGCAGGACCATCTGGGACAATATCCAATTTTTGTTTTTCAGAACGAGAAGTATGTGTCAGAAATCTGTTCTGTTATCCAGGAATTTGAAAATAGAATCTCCAGGAACAAGCAGGAATGTAGTCTTCACATATGGGTATCGTCGGTACAAACTGAGCCTGCGCGGAAACGCTCCCCAGCGTCCAATTAGAAAGCTTTTGTGAGCATCCCATAGCGCCTGTGTGCTGCCTTCCCGCCTTTCCCAACTGCCTCTCTCCAGTTCTTCATTTTTCGCGGAGCCAGCAGGTCGTTGTTCCTGTCACTGCAGAAAATGTTTTCCTCATTCCTTCTTTTTTGTGGTCGCGTCTGCCTTCCTTGACGCTATACCGGTACCGCCGGTTCTCTTTTCTTTTCTTCTTTTGTTTAAAAAAATATATATCTATATATTCTATTTTTTTCCAAACTTTTCTTCCCAGGTGCATGCGCCATTTTGGGCCTTAGGCCCAAAATTTCCTCCACTATGGATAAACCTGCTTCGAGTTTCAAAAAGTGCACCAAGTGTGGCGGTACCATCTCCATCACCGACACCCATGACTGGTGTCTTAACTCTTTGGGTCCTGACCACTCCATCTCCGAGTGTATGGCTTGTGCCATGATGTCCAAGAGGGGTCGACAAAACCGAGCTGCTAAGCTCAGCGCCCTTTTTCCCTCTGATGCAGCTTCTGTGGCATCGACGTCTTCCAGGGCTTCGTCTTCCTCCCATGGATCTCAGGTAACTAAACATAAGTCTAGCGGGTCCTCAAAGGGTAGATCTCCTTTCAAGCATCGAGATGCCTCTGGCGTTGCCCTTGAGGGTTCTGTACCGGCAAAATTGCTCCAGCGGGAGGCTTCGGCTTCCAAAGCATTATCGGGGCTCCAGGATGTTCTCGAGGCCTCGACCTCGGCAGAACTACTGGTGCCATGCTCTGGGGTACAGGCTGCTTCCGGTACCGACACCCAGGCACCGGCAGCGTCGATAGACCAGAGATTCCTGGCTATTAAATGCAGTCTGGCAGCTCTCCTTGCGGCATCGACACCCTCGGAACCATGTCAGACAGTTCAACCGGTACCGACGCCGGCACCGGTATCGGTATCGATACCGACAGCATCGGTGTCTGCTTTGCCGGCACCCAGTCATGCGATGCCCTCCGTGCCGATACACCGGTACCGATTCCCCCCGGTACCGACTTCGGTCGGTACAGGTATTGGGCTCTTCAACAGCATCCGGACAGAAAGTATTTCGAATCCTCAGAGGACTCCGAGGATTCTGACAGTTCTGCCGGTACCAGAATACTTCTCCCGGAGGAGCCTTCCTCTCCTAAACGCAGGATGTCTTCTCCAGAGGATATCTCCTTTCAGGATTTTATCAGGGAGGTGGCTCAAGGTCTGTCCATTACTGTGACTCCTGAAACAGAGCCCAGGGCAAAGGAGTTGGAAATTTTACAATATCCCAAGGCTCCTAAGGAGGCAGCTACCTTGCCTATCCATGAGATCTTACATGATCTCATGTTGAGAATGTGGGAGACACCTCTTACCGCCTCTCCTCACTCTCGCAGACTGGATACCATGTATCGAGTCCCTCCTTGTCCTGGTTTCCAGAAAACTCAGCTTCCTCATCACTCTATTGTAGTGGAATCAGCTATGAGAAGGATCAGGAGTGCAAAGAGGCATGCCTCTAATCCTCCAGGACGTGAGTGTAGAACTTTGGATGCCTTTGGACGTCGTACTTTCCAGGCTTCCATGCTTTCTGCCAGGATCAGTTCATATATTTTATATATGGGGATGTTCCTTAAAGAAGTCACAAGAGACTCCTTCCTGATGACAAGAGGCAGGATTTTCTCACACTGGTTAAACATGCCCAGGATGTTTCTAAGTTTGTCAATCGTGAGCTTTTGACTGTTTTGAGTGCATAAGAAGAACCTCTGCCATTGCCATAGGTGCATGTAGAATTGCCTGGCTCCAGGCATCCGATTTGGAGCTCTGGGTGCAGGACAAACTGGGCAATATCCCTTGTACAGGTGAGAATCTATTTGGCAAAAATTGGCAAGAGAAAGCCAATGAGTTGAATGCTGACAACTCCACTTTGGATAGGTTATCCAAAGCCACAGCTGATCCTGCAAGAAAGAAATCTTTCAAAAAAACATTCTTCTCAAAAAAGGAGGTTTTATCCCTCTTATTCCAAGCAGGGACTTTCGGCAGGTCACCCTGCCCGAAAGAGTCAGCAACCACCTAAATAAAGGAAAGCAAAGACTGCTAAGCCTCAACCGTCTCAGCAGTCTCAGCCTCCACAAGGCCGTTGACTTTCATCTTGAGAACTTAGCCTTCCTGGCACTCAATGGACCAGAGCCTTCCACCATTCCAGGAAGGTTGTGTCACTTTGCCCCCAGATGGGGGAAGATAACAGCAGAACACTGGACACTCTCCATTATAAAAGAGGGGTACAAGCTTCACTTTTTGAGCATGCCCCCTCCCACAATGGTAAGACAGTTCAATTCTCAGACCTCTCTCATCAACCTGTTAGATCAAGAGGTCACTATGCTTCTTGCCCAAGGGGCAATAGAGGAAGTACCCATTCATCAACAGGGTACAGGTTTTTACTCCCCCTATTTCCTTATCCCAAAGAAAACAAGGGGACACAGACCTATTTTAGACCTCAGAGAATTGAACAAATTCCTTTTCAAAGAGAAATTCAAGATGGTTTCTCTGGGAACTCTGTTGCCATACCTTCAGAGTCAGGATTGGCTTTGTTCTCTAGATCTCAAGGATGCGTACACTCATGTTCTCATCCATCTAACTCACAGAAAGTTCCTTCGGTTCCTTTTTCAAGGAAAGCACTACCAATACAGGCCTCAGCACCAAGAGTGTTTACGAAGTGCATGGCTGTGGTAGCAGTATTTTCCGCACTCTAGGAATATTCGTCTTCCCCTACTTAGACGACTGGCTCATTCGAGCCCCATCAGAGTCAGAGGCCAGGATTTCTCTATCTTGCACAATGCGTATCCTCCAGTATTTGGGTCTGGTCATAAACATCCCAAAATCCAGTCTAACTCCCACTCAAGTCTCTGGAGTTCATAGGAGCTTTGCTGGATACCAGAAAAGCAGGGGCCTATCTTCCTCAGACCCGTTGCCTTCGCATGGTGCAGTTAGCTTCTCAAACATTGCTAAAGCCTCATCTCACTGCCCAATAAATCTTACAACTACTAGGCCACATGGCATCTACAGAGCATATGGTTCCTTATGCTCGCCTCCATATGAGAGCAGCCCAGTGGACTTTATCCACTCAATGGACCCAGGCATCAGGGTGACTGGCAGACAAAATAGCAAACACAAATCACCTTATTTTGTCTCTCCAATGGTGGCAGTCCCCTCAGAACCTGTTTGCTGGGGTTCCCATTTCAACAACCTTTAACCCAGGCAACTCTCACAACACCAATGGGTTGGGGAGCTCATCTGCAAGACCTCTCCACCCAAGTCACTTGGACTCCACAGGAGACGCATCTACATATCAATCTCTTAGAACTCAGAGCAATCTTCCTTGCTCTTTGAGTGTTCCACACTCTGCTCAGCTACAAGATAGTCCTCATTCATACGGACAATCAAGTAGCCATGTTCAACCTGAACAAGCAGGAGGGAACAGGCTCTCTGTCGCTTTGTAACAAAGCTTTGCGACTATGGGCCCTCGCCAGAGAGCATCAGATTCATCTCCTGGCAGTGTATCTTCCAGGCATACAAAACTCTTGGGCAGACAGACTCAGTTGAGTTCTGCTTCCACATGAATGGTCTCTACATGCAGACCAGGTGGCCAAGATTTTTCAAATTTGGGGAACCCCGGACATAGACCCCTTTGCAAGTCCGTTGAATGCCAAACTTCCCTGGTTCTGTTCCAGAATTCCGGCTCAGGGCTCTCAGGCCAGGGATTCTTTACTCCTTCACTGGGGCCAAGACTTCCTTTATGCCTTTCCACCCATTCCCCTAATTCCCAAAACCCTGTTCAAGCTTCAGAGAGACATAGGCCTTATGATTCTCATAGCTCCACATTGGCCATGACAAGTGTGGTACCCTCTGCTTCTACATCTCTCTCAAGCTCCCTCCCTGGAGTTAGGGTCTGCTCCAGATCTCCTGTCTCAGGAGGACGGAATGTTATGGCATCCCAATCCCCAGTCTCTGCATCTCAGGGCTTGGTTGCTGAAGGCCGTGATCTCCATGATCTTAACCTCCCTCAGCAAGTAAAGGATATCCTTTATGCTTCCAGGAAGCCATCTACAAGACGCTCTTATGCTTTCAAGTGGAAAAGGTTTACCATATGGTGTTCACAGAAGGGTCTTAACCCCCTTGCGATACCTCTGGAATCATTACTGGAGTATCTCCTTCATTTATCCAATGCAGGACTTAAAACTAACTCAGTAAGAGTCCATTTGAGTGCTATTGCAGCTTCTTTCAAGCCTCTAAATGGACACCCTATTTCCTCCCATCCTCTTATAGCAAGATTTATGAGAGGCCTTCTTCTAACTAAGCCTCCCATTAGGCCACCACTGGTGGCATGGGACTTAAACCTGGTTTTTGGTCAGCTTATGAAGCCACCTTTCGAACCCTTGGCTATTACCTCATTGAAATTCCTTTCTTGGAAGGTTATCTTTCTCATTGCAATCACATCAGCATGCCGCATCAGTGAGTTGCAAGCATTAGTAGCTGATCCACCTTATACAAGGTTCCATCATAACAAGGTAGTCCTTAGGATTCATCCACACTTTATGCCAAAGGTGGTCTCGCCTTTTCATCTAAACTAAGCGGTCTACCTGCCTGTGTTTTTTCCAAGGCCTCATGCACCTAATGCAGAAAGGAATCTTCATACTTTGGACTGTAAAAGAGCTTTAGCTTTTTACTTGCAAAGAACGCAGCAACATAGAAAGTCCTCTCAACTCTTTGTTGCTTTTGATCCTTCTCATTTAGGACTTCCAGTCTCCAAGAGAACACTGTCCAACTGAATTGCTCAGTGTATTTCCTTTGCCTATCAGAGTAAGAATCTTCCTCTGGAGGGCTATGTCACAGCTCACAATGTGAGAGCCATGGCAGCATCAATGGCTCATCTGCACTCTGTGTCTATCGACGACATCTGTCGAGCAGCCACTTGGGCCTCGGTTCATACCTTCACAGCCCATTACTGCTTGGACAAGGACTCCCGCCGGGATGCCTTGTTTGGTCAGGCTGTTCTTCAACACCTGTTCCATACCTAATCAACTCCTACCCACCATCCCGGGTTGGATGCCAGAGATCCATGGGAGGAAGTGGAGCCCTTTCACAGGGACACACAACGTCTGGGGTCTCTCCCTGGCATCTGCAGCTAGGGAGTCCCCATATGTGTTGACCTCATTCCTGCTTGTTCCTGGAGATAGCATAGTTACTCACCTGTAACAGGTGATCTCCTGGAACAGCAGGAATTTAGTCTTCACAACCCACCCACCTCCCTTAGGAGTTGTATCTCTCTATCTCTTTCTCTTTTCCTCTCTCTCTTTGTCTCAGCTTTAAACTCAACTGGAGAGAGACAGTTGGGAAAAGCGGGAAGGCAGCATTCAGGCGCTATGGGATGCTCCCAAAAGCTTTCTAATTGGATGCTGGGGAGCGTTCCCGCGCAGGCTCCGTCAGTACCGAGGATACCCATATGTGAAGACTAAATTTCTGCTGTTCCCGGAGATCACCTGTTACAGGTGAGTAACTATGCTTTTCTGTGACTTCCAAAAAATTGGAACAGTTGTGGAGTACTTGTCATACCCATTCAAAGTAGATGTGGACATTAAAGAAACTGCAGCTGCTATCAGTAAAAATTACTCATTGAACAAGCCATCTCTTGAAAACGAAATACTAACCCTTAAAAATGACATTTTTCTCAAGACCCATGTGAGCAAGAATCGTTTTGGAAGCTAGTGCCTAGAGACAAATTTCCCAACTTGAGAAGATGCAGTGAAGCTGTACACTCCTGTTTCTGTTCAACTTATTTGTGTGAATCTGCATTTTCCCATCTGACAGAGTACACAATGCTCCAACATGACAGATGAACATCTCCAGGATTCCCTGAGACTGGCCCTCACTCTATATTCACCCAACTTCAAAAAGCTGGTGGATGAAATGCAGGCTCAGACGTCTCACTAATAAGCAAGAGTGAAATATTAAAGATTGTGCAGGATCAGCTTGGATCAATACTTGACCTAAATTTAACACAAATTACTCAATAAAAGTTAAATAAAGTTATTAAGACAGTTAAAGAAAGTTATTACTCAATAAAACTTTAAGAAAAAATGTACTTTCCACTTCCCCTCGCAGTTCTTACTGGATCTTCGTCTCTCTGTTTTGTTTTTGCTTAATTTGCTTAACAGCTGATCACATCCAAGTAAATGACAGAAGGTTCATTAAAAATGAGGTAGATCATCTGTTAGGATTTTTAAAAGATAAGACATAGTGCTATGATACTGTTTCCTTTTTTCTTGCTAGTCTTTTGACTTAGTTAAGTGAGCTAAGATGTATTAACCGGTAACCAATTGGGGGAGGTTTTCTTTTTCCCTAACTTTAATACTGGCACCTCCTTGATGTGGGCTATGTTTTAGCTCTTCTGGGTTATATATGTTATGTGACATACAAATGTGTGTTATGTTTGGTTTTCCTGTATTGTATATCAAATATTCTATAAATTAAAAAAAAAATGGGGGGGGGGGGAGAATCCTCCAAATTTATTGGATTAAAATTTAATCTGAAACTAATTTGAAACTTAATTTTCATGGTGGTAGATCACTGGCACTTTTGGCCAGAAAAAGTAGATCGCAACCTGTTCGAAGTTGGACATGCCTGGTATACATCCAAGGGTGTTGAATGAACTGAAATATGAGATTTCAGACCTACTATTAGTAATCTGTGAACTATCATTAAAATCATCTGTAATACCTGAAAATTGGAGGATGGCCAATGTAATGCCAATTTTTAAAAAGGGTTCCAGGGGTGAAACTACAGACCAATGAGCCTGACGCAGCACTGGGAAAAATGGTAGAAACAATTATAGAGAACAAAATTACTGAACATGAAGATGATTATGGCTAAATGGGAGACAGCCAACATGGCTTTAGCCAAGGAAGGTCTTGTCTTACTAATCTGTTCTGTTTTTTTGAAGGTATGAATAAACAAGTAGACAAAGGTGAGTCGGTTGATATAGTGATTCTGGATTTTCAGAAGGCCTTTGACAAAGTCCCTCTTGAGAGACTCTTGGCGAAATTAAAAAGTCATGGGATAGGAGGCAGTGTACTGTTGATCAGGAACTGCTTAAAAGATAGAACGCAGAGAATAGGGCTAAATGGCCAATTTTCCCAATGGAGAAAGGTAAATAGTGGAGTACCCAAGGGATCTGTGCTAGGTCTGCTGCTTGTTAACATATATTCGTAAATGACCTGGAAGTAGGAATTATGAGTGAGGTAATCAAATTTGCAGCTGAAAATTGCAAGAGGACCTTGGTAAAATGGAAGACTGGCAGATGAAATTTAATGTGGACAAGTGCAAAGTTATGCACCTAGGAAAGAACAACCCAAACTATGGTTACACGATGCAAGGTTCCACATTAGGAATCACCACCCAGGAAAAAGATTTAGGCATCATCGTGGATAATTGGTTGAAACCCTCTGCCCTGTGTGCAGCGGCGACCAAAAGAGCAAAGAGAATGCTAGGTATCATAAGGAAAGGAATGGAGAATAAAACACAGGATATTGTAATGCCTCGGTATCGTTCATGACGCGACTGCACCTTGAAAATTGTATGCAGTTCTGGTCGCCGTTTCTTAAAAAGGCTGTAGTGTTATTAGAAAAGGTACAGAGAAGAGCCACCAAAATGATAAAGGGGATGGAAGGATACCCCTATGAAGAGAGGCTAAAAAGGTTAGGACACTTCAACCTGGAAAAGAGACGGCTGAGGGAAGATATGATAGAGGTCTCTAAATTAATGAATGGAATGGAATGGGTAAATGTAGATTGATTGTTTACACCATCAAAATATAGAAAGATTAGGGGACATGCAATGAAGCTACAGTGTAACCTATTTAAGGCTAATAAGAGAAAATATTTTTTCACCCAACACGTCATCAAATTCTGGAGTTCTTACCGGAGGATGTAGTAAAAGCTGTTTGTGTAGCCAGGTTTAAAAAAGGTTTGGACAAGTTCCTGGAGGAAACGTCCATAAACCATTATTAAAGGGGACCCTGGATATCTACTGCTTGCCCCAATACAAGCATTGTGAGACCTGTGTCTTTTGGGGAAACTGCTAGGTACTGACTGTTGGAAACAGGATACTGGGCTTGATGGACCTTGGTCTGACCCAGTATGGCATATCTTATATTCTTTTGACATTCTGGAGAAGGCCAGGGATAATAGAGCCATGGTGATTTACTGATTGGAAAGACTGGGGTTGGTGATCAACTCTCCCAAGAGCAGCCTGCTTCCTTCTCAGGACTTAGACTACCTTGTGTCTTCGTTCAGCACCTTCTAGATCGAGTTTTCCTCATGACTAGAGGTTCCTGAAGCCTCAGAGCCACCTTGGGGCATTTTGCACTAAACCAGCTTCCCAAGCTCCTTGGGTTTATGGCATAGACCTTGGTGCTGTTTCTTTGGGCCAGGCACTCATGTGTCCTCTGCAGAGACACCTACTAACCCTCTGGTTTCTTTCCCAATTATTTGACCAGACCCTTCCTCTCCCCAAGGAGATCAAGGAGTGGTGGTTGTAGTCCCCCCCTCCATCTGATGGCCAGGATGCTGTTGGAAGCACCATATTGGATGATTGTCACCTTGGATGACAGCCTGGAGGGCTAGGACATGCACTGCTTGGGCCAGTTCCTCAGGAAGCCTCCTGGGCTATAAATTGCTTGGAGATGAGGATGATCCTCCTACTCCGGAGAAGTTTCAACCTTTTTTGATGGGCAAAGTGTTCTTGGTATTCTCGGACAATGCCATGGCAGTGGCATTTATCCCCAGACAAGCCAGAACCGTGTCAGAGTGGCTCACAAGGTTGCACAGACATGTCATTGGGTGACACAGCATCTGATTGCCCTATCCACAGCACACATTGCCAGTGTCAACAGTGTACAGGCTAACTTTCTGAGTTGGAACACCATGGATCTGGGTGAGTGAGAGGTCAGCCCTCACATGTGCAACCTCTTAGTGCAGAAGTAGGGCCTTCCATTGTTCAGCTTGATGGTGGCTACTCAGGAAAATGCCAAAGTGGAGAACTTTTTCAGCAGCAAGAAGGCTCCATGGGCTGCAGAGTTGGGTATTGTGCTTCAGGAGTGACTTCAGGAGGTGATGCTGCAAGTCTTCCCTCCATGGCCCTTAGTGAGCTGTATTCTGTGCAGAATTCAGGCTCATCCAGGTTTGTGGCCCTGGGCTGGCCTCGCAGACTGTGGTACGCAGATTTCTTGAAGCTGTTGATGGGAACCTCCCTCTTATTACCTCAAAAGAAGAGCCTCCTGAGGCAGGGGCCCCTACTAATGGAGGATCTCTGGTCCTTTCTCGCTTTGCCTTTGAAAGGTGTAGCCTTTCCAAAAGGGCTACTCTGGAGCAATAGTAGAACACCCTGATCAAAGGAACACAGGCCAAACAGTCTGGATATTCTATGGTCTTCCTGGATATATCCGCAGCTTTTAACACCATCTCCCACAGCATCCTCCTACGCAGACTACAAGAGATTGGCATCAAGGACATTGTGTTACAATGGTTCCACTCCTATCTGACCAACAGACAACAACTGATCCACACCAGTATTGCAACCTCCCCCCTTTCACCAGCATATTGCCAAGGCTCTACACTCTCCGCCATGCTCTTCAACATCTACCTTCAGCCCTTCTGCACGATAATACGCTCTCACAACATCAACTACCATATCTACGTGGATGACATTATGCTTTATGGACCCATTATGACCACAAACCCAACAAACAGACACCTATCTACCTGCTTCACTGATGTCACCAACTGCCTCCAAAAGAACAACCTGTCAATCAGCCTTAAAAAAACCGAAGCCCTCTTTGTGACCAAGGACCAAACCTTCATGCCACCACCATACCTCACCTTATTTATTTTTATTTATTTCCAGTCTCTTCTATACTGCGCTATTCAACATCAGTGCGGTTTACAATGAACATAGAACTACACATTTCCTTGGGTACTCTGTGTTTACAATGAACAGGAGTTAAAACTTGGATAACCTTGGGTAACACCCAAATACAAGTTCAACCCCACATAAAATACTTGGGAATCATCATGATCAAGCGCTTACATTTAAGCAACAGATTGAAAAAACAGCCAGAACAATATACCTCAAAGCAAAGATGGTACAACGACTAAGACCACTCATTGACCCACAAGATTTCAGAACAGTCATGCAGGCCATGACGCTCCCCCACCTGGACTACTGCAATGCAATCTATTATGGACTCCTGGCCACCCACACAAACCCTCTACGAACTGCCCTCAACAGCACCGTAAGAATCATCCACTGGATCAAGAAACACGATCACATCTCCCCAGTCTTGAGAGAGCTTCACATTCTGCCTCTGGAAGCAAGGATTAAATACGAATCTCTGTTACTTATCCACAGAGCCCTTCATCAAGTGCACACCTCCCAGCTCCAGACTCTACTCCCTCAGCCTACCCACAACAGACCAACCCGCCAGACCACCAATAAAACCCTCACCATACCTCATGAACGAACAAAGTTCAATCAACAAGCCTGCAACAGGGCATTTGAACTATATGCACCCTCCCTCTGGAACTCCCTTCCCAACCAGATCCAAATCAACAGAGACCTCCCAACATTCAAGAAACAGCTAAAAACCATCCTGTTTTGTGAATACCTTGGACCTGGGATGGACACCTCTCACTAACTGCCTACTTTCTATCAGCTACCCATCCAAGCTGTATCTGACCTGCCCAACTGAGAGACTCGTGTTTAAAGTCTAGTACTGTTACACTCTGTCTAAATCTTCAATGTTGGCCCCCCCCCAGGTGCTGGACCCCCCTCTCTGTCAAGATGATTATTGTACCCCCCCCCCCTTTTTTGTGCTAAACCGCTTTGACCCGGTGAAAAGCGGGATATAAATGCAGCTAAATAAATAAATAAAATACATTTTGCTTAAGGCCCATAGGATCTCTATCTCATTTGCTATGTGAGAATCTGGAGGATTTTCAAGAGATGGTGTTCCTTTTGATCCCTGGAGGCTAGGAAGGCAGACATAGATGTTGCTTTAGCCTTCTTACAGTTCAGTCTGGACCAGGGTTTGACCCTGAATTCTCTCAAGAGTCAGGTGGTGTCCCTCTCATGTTACAGGGGTCGCATCCAAAGGATATTATTTGCACCCACCTTTATGTCCCCTGCTTCCTCAAGGAATTGAAGCAGATCCAACCCCCAGTGTTTCTGATTGATCCTCAGTGGAATCTCTCTCTGGCGTTGAAGTTGTGGAAAGAGCCTCCCTTTAGCCTATTCCCAAGGCTTCTCTCAAGGATTTGACCCTTGAGGTGGTGTTTCTGGTGGCCATGGTGTCTGCTAGGTGAGTTTCAAAGCTGCAGATCTTGTCATGCAGGGAGCCTTTCTTGCTCATCATGGTGGCATCTATCTTCTTGCAGACAGTGTCGACCTTTCTCCCAAAGGTGCTGTCCACCTTTCACCTTAACCAGACTTGTTCTGCCTTCCTTCTTGGAGAAGGATCTTCAGGAGGATCCCTCACTCTGTCTGGTGGACATGAGGAAAGTGTTGATTAGATACCTGCAAATTACCAGTTCTTTCTGCCTGTTGGATCAGTTTTTTGTCCTCTTCAATAGTGCAAAGAAAGGACTGGCAGCAGCCAAGTCTTCTATTGCCCACTGGATTAAGGAGGCCATTGAGTCAGCATACCTTCTAGTTGGTAAGCATGTGCCAAATACAGTCAGAGCTCATTCCACTAGGGCACAGACCACGTCCCAGGCAGAGTCCTCCTTACTGTTTCCATAGGACATTTGTAGGTGGCTACCTTGTCTTTGCTGAGCACCTTTGTGAAGCACTACAGTTTGCAGGTGGGAGCTGGAGCTGATTGTGATTTTTGCAGGGCAGTTCTGTCCAGAGTGTTGTCGTCTTCCCTCCCTGGATTCCTGACTGCTTGGTTACATCCACAAGTATAGACTGCTCTAGCATGAAAAGGAAGGATAAATTTTACATACCTGATAATTTTCTTTCCTTGAATCCTGCTAGATGAATCCAAGACCCATTCTGAAAAACATTCTCTACAGGTTGGGAAGCCATTCTGTTTTTTGTTGTTGTTGGTTTTTTTTTTATTGCATTGTTAGTGTCATTTATGGTAAGAGTCAAATACTTGTTGAAGATTTGTTGCAAGGTTGAATTGTTAATAATGTTGGGTGTTTGAGTTTTTCAGTCTTGCTTACTGTTTGGGAAATGTCTTACTGGTTTCTCTCAGTGCTGTACAAGCAGACATACTTGTTGATGACATTGCTGAAAGTTGCTCAAGTCTGAGCAACCTGCTGGCAAGGGAACATGATCCACACATCTGCATGATGAGGCCCAGGGCAGAAATTTGGGAGGGATTTCCATCTCCCACCAGCAAGCTGTGTTTTCTTTGGCTTCTGGCAGGCTTGCAGCCCCTTTGGAAAGGGCTAAGCACAGTTGTCCTGATTCACCCCCTTAATGTTAGCCTTCTGAATGAATGGGGATGTAGAGTAGAAAATGAAGATCAAAAGATTCAGAAATGGATATCACAAACAAGAGATTGGCAGGGTGAAAATTACTGAGAAAATGAAATTTAAACTGGCTGTACGCCAAGGAACTATTCCACCCATTCATTCTGACCTAATGGATTATTTAGGTGGTAAACCCAAAGTTTTAATTGCTTGTGTCAGCTGCTAGAACTTTACAGAGTTTCACATAAAAGGAGAGGGATGAGGGTGGTTTCCTATCCATTTTCCAAGTGTGTGGAGATGTATCACATCTGCAGTGATTTCCTCAGTGATAGGGATGGAAGGCTGTTCACGATCTAATGCAGGAAGATTATAAATTATATTAATAGCTTTTAAAATTATGCATTTGAGACAGTGATCACAAAATATTACAACTAATATGTTTTTAATTTTTGAAAAATTTCCATAATTTTCAGGCATTTTTGGTCTTTTATAAGTTGTTTTAAAAAAAATAAGCACACATCAGAACTGCTTAATGTCAAATGATCTGGATACACATTCATTTTTAGGTTTATGTTCATTAAATTGATTTTGCCTGTATTAAGGGGCTTGTTTACTAAAGGACATTCCTTATCGCTCTTCCAGTCTAGTCCCGAACCTCTGGGTTTTGTTCCTCCAGCAGCTTGGAGACTGAGAAACGTCATCCTTTTGATGTCACTGGTATAAGACACCCAGGCACCTCCTCCACACTCCAGTTATCTCAGTCTCCAAGCAGCTGGAGGGTGGTGAGCCTGGAGCTTAGGGGCTCACTTGAACAATTAAGGAGATAGGAGAGAGTTAGGAGTAGTATTGGGAGAGTCAGCTAAAAAGGATTGCTTTATCCAGTTTATTGTTTTAAGATAGTCTGTCTCTTTAAGAATTCTGTTTGAAACAGAAAGGGCCCCCCCCCCCCCCGCAATCTGGTTATGCTGGGCTTAACGGTACAGCGCCGGAGAGACAAGAGTAAGAGGGGGCATGGCTCCGGTTCCTGATCCCACAGAGATGGGTGAGGAACCGATAGCTTAGGCTCTGCAGCGCATCCAGAAGGTGTTTTCTGTGAGCGCGCAGGGCCATCGTCGGAGGATCCGACGAATAGCGGCTGCAGTAAGGCAATCTGAGGGTATTTTTTCCGGCAGTAAAGCTGTGCACCGGCGGAGGACCGCGGAGGTCCAGAACAGCGGGAGCAAACGAAGGGTCCCTGTAAAGGTAAGCCGCTGGGTTAGAAACTGCACCGCCGATCGCGTATGACAGAAAAGGCCCAGCCTCGTGGTCTCAGCGCGGGAAGCACCGTTTGCATCGGTTTTCGGCAGGAGAGCCTCGTTTTCTTAAAGTTTCTTCAGGAACCGTCTGAGAGGGTTTCAGGGAAGAGAAACTTCAATTTAAAAAAAAAAAAAATTTTGGTACTAGTAAAGGGAGGGCCTCCTGTGGTCATCAGAGGCTGCGGGGGGTGGCTCAGCTGTTGTGTGAAGGGGGACTTTAGTGTCCATAGAGGAGGTCTGTTCTGAAGAAATGCCCTCTAGACCGCAGTGCATGCTCTGCAGTACTAAAAGGGGTGCTGTATCGGACACAAGGGTGTGCAGGGTGTGTGTGCAGGAGGCAGCCACTATGGAACAAGCCTTGGAAGCTGGTTCAGAGGATGGCAAAGGGGTGGTGGAAGGCTTGCTGGAGCTAGTTTCCCCCGCTTTGCCACCGCTGGAACCTGTGGCGGGGCCTTCCTCTGCACCGGATTTTCTTCCCCCTCCGACACCTGTGCCGGGAGGCCTGGCGACAATTTTTACCCCAGAGTTT
Organism: Ichthyophis bannanicus; assembly: GCA_033557465.1. Lineage (NCBI taxonomy): Eukaryota > Metazoa > Chordata > Amphibia > Gymnophiona > Ichthyophiidae > Ichthyophis > Ichthyophis bannanicus. The sequence continues at coordinate 786,832,865 of CM066034.1, read as the reverse complement.
GTTATGCTGATTCAGCAAGCATTTGGGGGTACTTTGAGAGTCTCCACAACCGCTTCCACAAATGAGGAGCTGGGGGAGAAGAGGCTGGGGATGCCTATGGCTGCGGGGACAGCAGGGGGCCAGGCTAAGAAGGTCAGGCTAGAGAAAGAGCGGACGGATCAGTCAGTGACCTCGGAGGGGGTACACTCCGAAGATGGAGATCAGGACCTCGAGCTCGAGGAAGAGTTAGAGGAAGGAGAAATCATGGAGCAGAAGGACCAGGGTAGGGTGGTTTGAATTTTCCACAGAGAGGAGTTACCAGCACTCATTTCAGAGACGCTCAAGGTGCTTTCTATGCTGGCGACGGGGCCGCCAGAGGATTCAACCTTAGAAGACCCCTTGTTGCAGGCCTTTCGAAAAACTCAGAAAGCGTTCCCGATACACAGAGTAGTCAAGGAGATGATTCAAGGAGAATGGGATATGCCTGAGGTGGGGCTTAAAGGGTCCAGGGTTATGGCCCGCCTTTACCCGCTGGTCGAGCAGGATCGGGAGTTGTTTCAGTCCCCAAGAGTGGATGCGGCCGTCTCGGCGGTTACCGAGAAGGCTACCATTCCGGTAGAGGGTAGCGCGGCCCTCGAGGATGCCCAGGACAGGAAGTTAGATACCCTGTTGAAGCAGGTTTTTGACGTGAGTGCGCTGTTGATACAGGCTTCTATTTGTGGAGCATGGGTCGCTAGAGCCTGTCTTCGATGGTCACAATGATTCAAAGGGGAGCAGGTAGAGGAGGCAACCGCAGAAGTATCCAGGCTAGAGTCTGGGATGGCTTATTTGGCCGATATCCATTATGACCTTATCCGAGGTTTATCAAACGGTATGGCTTCCGTAGTAGCGGCGCAGCGGTATCTTTGGCTGCGCAACTGGGCAGCAGATGGTTCTTCTAAAGCTAGGTTAAGTAAGCTGCCATTCAGGGGGAAGCTTCTTTTTGGAGAGGATTTGGATAAACTTGTGAAGGACCTCGGCGAATCCAAAGGGGGAAGGCTTCCGGAGGATAAACAAAAGCAGAGATGATCAAATATACCTCCTAAGACTCCTCAGAGAGAGTCTTGACGTTTTTGTTCCCTGAGGTTCAACCAAGGTCAGAGAGGGCGTTTTCCCAATAGAAACCAGGGGTTTTGAGGCTTTAGGGGAGCAGGCAGAGGATTTGCGGCCTCCTCCTCAAATCTAAGGAAGGCACAATGAGGTGAGGGGGGGGGGGGCCAGGTAGACTTGGTACCTGTAGGGGGTCAGCTACGGGAGTTCTACCCTGCCTGGGTCCAGATTACATCAGACCAGTGGGTGCTGGAGGCCATTCGAGAAGGTTATGCCTTGGAGTTTCAGCGGCCGGTGACCGATTCTTTTGTACTGTCTCCGTGCAAAGCACATCTCAAGTGCAAGGCGGTACGGCAGATGGTAGAGAAACTGCTGGCCCTCAAAGCGGTAGTACCGGTTCCTCGGGACCAATGCGATTGCAGTCGGTACTCCATTTATTTCGTAGTCCCAAAGAAAGAGGGTACCTATCGGCCAATTTTGGATCTCAAAAGAGTAAATCGTTGTCTTCGTGTGTTTCATTTTCATATGGAGACCCTGAGGTCGGTCATAGTGGTGGTAAGGAAAGGAGAGTTTCTTACGTCTCTGGATCTGTTGGAAGCATATCTACACATTCCGATCCGGCAGGACCACCAAAGGTTTCTCAGGTTTGCAGTTCCTATGGGACATTTTCAGTTCCGAGTGTTACCATTCGGACTAGCTACTGCGCCACGGACGTTCACCAAGGTGATGGTAGTAGTAGCGGCAGCATTGCGAAAGGACGGAGTACTGGTCCACCTGTATCTAGACGATTGGCTGATTCGAGCGAAGTCAAGGGCCAAGAGCGAAGTAGCTACAGCCAAAGTGGTAGCATTCCTTCGGAGTCTAGGTTGGGTAGTCAATATAGCAAAAAGCAAGTTAGTTCTGTCACAGAGACTAGAATATTTGGGGGCTCGATTCGATACGAAGGTAGGCAGGGTCTTCCTGCCACAGCACCGAGCGCAAGGATTTGAGGTCGTTAGTCCGCGAGTTCCTGGGCAGGACTCATCCCACAGTGTGGCATTATCTGCAGGTACTCGGGACCATGGCGGCGAGACTCAAACTGGTGCCGTGGGCAAGAACACACATGAGGCCACTGCAGAGAGCATTGCTCAGAAGGTGGTCTCACCAGGATGACCTGCTATCTCGGAAGCTCTCCTGTCCCATAGAGACGCGGTGAGCACTGCAGTGGTGGTTGAGCCCAGGGTGTCTGGAAAAGGGGATGCCCTTAGAAACACCTTGTTAGATACCCCTAACAACAGATGACAGCCTATTAGGTTGGGGAGCTCACTTCCAGGGAAGATTTGCACAGGGACAGTGGACAGATCTGGAAAAGGGTTGGTCCATCAACAGGTTAGAATTGAGAGCGGTAGTGTTGGTGTTGCAAGTTTTTCAGCCCTACCTCAATGGAAAGGCGAATCGGGTGTTCTCCGACAACGCAACTGCAGTGGCCTACATCAACCGTCAGGGGGTACAAGCAGTGTGGCATTGGAAGCCGAGGCCGAGCCTGAGCCATTTGGGTCAAACAAAAGCTCATGGCTCTGTCGGCAGTGCATGTAGAGGCCATCTTCTTGAGTCAGGTGAAGGTGGACCCAGGAGAGTGGGTCCTGCACCCGGAGGTGTACGAGATGGTGGTGCGTCACTGGGGGACACCAGTAATGGATCTCATGGCGACTTTCCAGTCGGCAAAGGTCAGTCAATTCTTCAGCAGAAGGTGAGAGAGGATGTCGGAGGGCCTGGATGCTCTCATACAGGACTGGCCAGAAGAGCAGCTCCTATACGTATTTCCTCCGTGGGTGTTGATAGGTTGAGTGGTGCAGCGCATCGAACTGCACAGAGGATATTGGTGATATTGATCGCATTGGATTGGCCAAGGAGGCCTTGGTATCGGATCTAATGAGGCTGTTGGTAGAGCAGCCGTGTACGGAGGGATCTGTTATCCCAGGGTCCGCTGTACATGCCTCAGGGTGGATCGATTCTCGCTTACAGCTTGGCTATTGAGAGGGCACGGCTGAGAGCTAAGGGTTACTCCGCAGCAGTGATCGATATCTTGTTAAGGGCAAGAAGGAGGTCTACCTCTTTAGCGTATGCTTGCATTTGGCGTATCTTTGAGGCTTGGTGTGGAGCCAGGGAGTTGGAAGCGTTGAGAGTATCGATACCGCAAATTCTGTCCTTTTTGCAAGAAGGTTTTCAAAAGGGGTTAGCGGCAGCATCCTTAAAGGTTCAGTTAGCAGCGCTATCCTGTTATAGAGGAAAGATCAGGGGAGAAGCGCTGGGGTCTCATCCAGATGTTAAGCGTTTTTTACGGGCAGTGTCTTTTGAGGCCACCTTGTAGACCAGTAGTCCCAACGTGGGATCTTCCTTTAGTGTTGGAGGCATTGGTGCGCGCGCCTTTTGAACCATTATCTAGAGCATCTTTGAAGGATCTTACTCTCAAGGTGATCTTCCTTGTAGCTATTCGGCTAGGAGAATTTCGGAGTTGCAGGCTTTGTCTTGTCGAAAGCCTTTTCTGTCTTTTTACGATACAAAGGTGGTATTGAGGCCGGTGCCGTCCTTTTTGCTAAAGGTGGTGTCAGAGTTTCATGTGAATCAGGTAGTCGAGTTGCCGGTGTTCGCTAAAGGTAAGGAGGCTTCTTCTGCAAGGCAATTGCATCTGTTGGATGTCTGTAGGGCATTAAAGAAGTATATCTGGCGGACGGCAGGCTTCCCGAAGTCTGATAGGCTATTTGTCCTGTTTGGAGGTACAAAGAAGGGAGATGCAGCATCAAAAGCTTCTATTGCTAGATGGATTAAGGAGGCGATAGCTTCAGCGTATATGCCGAAGGGTAAACGGGTACCGGAAAGTCTTTAGAGCTCATTTGACTAGGGCTCAAGCGGCTTCATGGGCTGAGTACAAGTTGGTACCAGCAGTGGATATTTGTAAGGCAGCGACTTGGTCTTTGAATTCCTTTGTCAAACATTACCGCCTGGACATTCAGGCAGAAAGGGATACCTGTTTTGGTTCAGCGGTGCTTCAGGTGGCCTGGCAGGTCCCTCCCGTTGATTTGTTTCACTGCTCTGTTACATCCCCAGAGGTTCAGGACTAGACTGGAGGGACGATAAAGAAGGTGAAATTAGACTTATTTGCTAATTGTTGTTCCTTGAGGAACTCCAGTCTAGTCCCATATCTCTCCCCTGGATTTATCTTTGGACTGGAGCCTGAAGCAAAAGTGTTATCACAGCTAAGAGCATGGAACTGTGCAGCTTCTGGTCCATAAGGGGAGATCTCTTTTGGCATAAGGGGATTGTAGTAGGGTCCCTATCCTTCATTAATGGGGGGGACGGGCCTACGCAGTGCTAACAATGGGTGGTACAGTAGAAGGGGAATACAGAAGAAGAGATATGTTACCCTTGACAAGTTATAAGTTCAGTTAGTTTTATTTATTTATTTATTTATACATTTCTTCTATACTGCCCCTTCCAGAGATCAAGGGTGGTTTACAGAGAACAGTTGAACAACTTTTACATGGAACAGCATTATTAACTATTTTCAAACAACTTTTACATGGAACAGCAGTATTAACTAGTTAGTTTACAGTTTGGTTTGTAGTGTGTACTACTTGATTGTTGCTCCAGTGAGTCTGCTTTGTCAATAGGTTACTGGAGTATGGAGGAGGTGCCTGGGTGTCTTATACCAGTGATATCAAAAGGATGACGTTTCTCAGTCTCCAAGCTGCTGGAGGAGGAGCAAAACCCAGAGGTTCGGGAGTAGACTGGCGTTCCTCAAGGAACAACAATTAGCAGGTAAATCTAATTTCACCTTATTGCTCATTAAGTGCTGCTGTGGCCCATTTTATTCTTATGGCAGTGGTGGCATTTTAAGTGCTGCAAGATTTAGTAAACATCCCCCACCCAAAATTTTTCAGGCATGCTAATGAACTGAGTTTACACTAACAAATGCAAATCCCTAGTAGGTATGCTTAAAAAAATTTTGCACACAACCATGGTTAAAATGAAAAATGTTTTCCATAATTTATAAAGGGGCAATGAAAGCTGCAGACAATCTGCCGTATCAAATGCATGTCATCACTCATAGACTCACAGCCCCCGAAAAACATTAACAGTTTAGGGAAGCCATTAGTTTTATCAAAAATGAAAATAAAACCTAGCTTTAAAAGAAGCAATGACGTGTGCAAATTCTTAAGGATATGTTAGCAGCGCTAATGTAGAATTATGCAGCAGTAGTAGCTAACGCAGGAAATATGTGGACATCATTGTGATTTTCCACAATGTCTGATGTTTGCATGGTAGGTGCAAACTTGAGTGGAAAGTGGGCATGCCTGCACAGGGCGATCAACATAGAGGTTACCAATGCACAGTAATCACCAAACTGTGTAGGCTTTGCAGATGCAGCTATCGCTACTTTATTGGGTGGTGCTAGCTGCATTTGTGAACCAGGTCCCCTCCCACAAGCGCAGCACTTTCTCTGTGGTATCTGCAGAGGAAATGTTGGAATGGCCACTGAACCTACAGGGTAACTTTTGCAGGTAATGCCGGCTTTTTGCAGCTCTTGGCCAGCATTAGCTGCAAAATTCGAACGTGGTATAGTAAACCATACCCCTTAGTTTCTTCTATTGTTTCAAACAATATCCATGAGCAACATTAAAAGGAAATTTCATACCCCTTCTCTTAACATCCCACACCAGACACAATAGGGTGGTGATAGTCCTTTAAATGCTGTGGCAGAGTTTGTCTCTTATAGTTCAAGATCTCTTGCAATATTTCTGAAAAACAAAAAGAATCTGATTAATATTTAAAAGAATGTTTATGTGTGGATGGTAGAACAGGGCACCTAGGATAAGGTAAGCACATGCTTAGTTTAAGCCTATTTTATAAAGACGTATAGGCACTTGTCTTCATAAAATATTAGCGTAAATGGCAGGGGTGGTGCTTTGAAAGCAGGCATGGACATTTACACCTGCTCTATAGCAGGTATAAATGAATGTGCGTAACGTACGCAAGTGCGTGTGAAAATTAAGATATATTATGTTCAACATGCGTGCTTGCGAGCGCTGCCAGACTGCAGATGAAACCAGCATGGAGGCCAGCATCAACTTCATGGGGCATGTGCATCCATTCCTCTACCACTAGTGGGTTGCTAACGTGCAGCACCGCAGAACCCAGCACACAGTACATCTAATGCCACCCACCGAGGTGACGTTAGGTGCCCCCGTGCTAATGGCAGTAATGGCCCATCATACCCGTGGTAACCATGAAGCACTGTTAACACCTGTATTACATTTCCCAACCTGCCCTGTCTCCACACATTCACACAGTAACCTGTTAGCATGGGATGTTTAGTGCAGGGTCCCACACTTACTGCATGTGACACCCCATGCTAACGTTTTAGCACAGTGTAGTAAACATGTATCTAAGTGCCTTCTTAAAATACAAGCACAAATCGAGCAGAAATAACAACTAAATTGAAGCTTTAGATGTTCGTGCCTGCTTGGGAGTGGACATAAATGTTAGTGCTTAAATTATGATTGTAAATTGTGACTCCGCCAGTGTCCCATCCAGCTTCCTGCTCTGAACACGCCTACTGTAAAGTCAATACAAGAACATGTCTAAATGTACCAGATCTACTTTTATGTTTGAGGTAATTTTATAAAAGGCTTTTTACACCCATATTTTGGCATATACCCTCCAAAAATCCTTTATAAAATTATTTTTAGTGCTGAGGTTACCTGATTTTCAGGGATGGTCTCCGATCTTGATTTAGTGTCCCATGGACTATAACCAGTTCCTGTTCCTGTGGCAAAGCACTTTTCTTCTCCTGCATGCCCCTCTAACGCAGTCTTCTTGATCCTGGTAGGAGATATGTAAAATTAACTTCTGAAAAAAGAGGAGAAATTTTATAAATATATAGAATATTTATCAATATATATATATATATATATATATATATATATATATATATATATATATATATATATATATATATTTATATATTTATATATATAATAAAGTTTAAGCATAGGTCTCTATTGTTTGGTATGTGTCTCTCATTTTCTTGAACATGTACCAAAGCGCCACCAACGGAACCATGGTTAGGAAAAAACAATTTGCCAAAGCTATTGCCCCATTACAGTTTCTGCCTCGTTCAGACAGATGGCCTGATGCCAGTCAAGGGACCGGTTCCATGTGCAAGACGCCTGCAAGATGAAGCCCCCATGAAAAAAGTAGAGGAGCTCAGAGAAGAGGTGATGAGGCTGAGCACATTCAAGACAGTGAGAAGTAAATTGATGAGATGCTTCTTGGAGCATCCAAGCTCTCCGACAGAGGTGAAGATGGTATGCTACAGAATGTTGGACACGAGTTACCAAAGCCTGCAGAATCGACAATCCAACTCCTCCAACCCTTGAATTGAAGAACCATATGCAGCCCTGAAAGTGGAAGAGATGAAAGCATCCCAGGGAAGGGAAGAACCAGAGCTCCAGCACCGCAAAGTTGCAGAATCAGTGACCACAAGGAAGTGAAAGCTAGTGGTGGTTGGTGACTCTCTTCCAAGGGGTACTGAGGTGTCCATTTGCTGATTAGACTTGATGTCCAGAGAGGTGTGCTCTTTGTCAGGTGCCAAAATTTGAGATATTACAGAGAATTTGTCGAGACTCATTTAGCCTATTGATTATTATTCTATGTTGCTTATCCATGTCGGCACAAATGAAACTGCTAGGTATACCTCCAAGTCTATCAAGAGTGACTTCATAGCTCTAGGACAGAGGGTGAAGCATATAGGTGCGTAGGTGGTTGTCTCTTCAGTCCTCCCAGTTCAGGGTAAAGATCGAGGCAGAGAAGCTCGCATCCTGGAAACAAATGCATGGCGGCATGGATGGGGTGATTCAGAGCGTTTTGGTTTTCTGCACCAAGGGATAATTTTCAAAGGGCTGCAGAACAGAGATGTCTTCCATGCAGTGACTGGTTAAACTTCTGAAGAGGGCTTTAAACTAGATTCGTTAGGGATGGATGAATAAAACTCACAGATAAGTAAAAAACATTAAATACCTCTGTAGACATAGGTAAAAGGGGCAACATCTGGAAAGTGGTGTGCATCAATGCCTGTAGTATGGGAAATAAGATCCCAGAAGTTGAGGCTTTAATGGAAGAGGCTGACTTGGATTTGGTGGCAGTTACGGAGACATGGTTCATGGACAACCATGACTGGGATGTAATTATACCGGGCTATACTTTATTCAGGAAAGACAGAGTAGGAAGAAAGAGAGGAGGAGTGACTTATTAATGGGGACAAAGTATCAATAACATAATAGTCCATAGTGCCCCAGTGCAAACTTGTGGTGCAGTAGAGAATCAGGAGCGAGGGCATTATGCATGTTCGCAATGTGATTTTTGTTCTAACACACTAATAGGTCAAGATTGGAGTGATTCAGCCACAAATAGAGTGTACACATCACTCTACAAAATGTCATGTTTGACCATGTTTGTTTATTTAATCCATTGTCTTTGCCAGTTGAAATATATAGGACGGACAACTAGAACAATGAAGAAAAGACTTCAGGTACATCGGTCAAGGATCTCTTCTAAGGTTTTGTCAGCGCCTATGATGATACATTGCACTCAGTTTGGACATGCCTTTGAGGATCTTAGGTAGTGGGTGCTGGACCATTTCCCTGTGAATTCAAGAGGAGGGGATCGTGTTTCTAAATCACATCATTTGGAATAGCGGTGGATATTTCAACTACATACTATGACACTGCATGGATTAAATTCTGAGATTGATTGGTGGAGTTTGCTCTAATGGAGGCTACTAATGTAATTTTGGGAGCAATTAGTATGTAGGATTAAAGGATAGGGATCTCCTGATGCTTATGGAATAATCAGACACATCTGACGGGTATTAGAATCTTGGAGAGCTATAAAACAAAGCCGGGAGTTATATTCGTTAGTTCGCTTGAGGAAGAGCTGGAAGACTTGGAGGCTTGAAACACGATGTTGTGTTGTGATCTAAGGAAGGATTCAACAGTGTGAGAGTATGATCCCAGGACAAATTTAGTAGTAAGAGATTAGCTGGACAGTTTTACCAGCTTCGGTTGGAAGCCTATTAAGTGTCGGGCATGCAACGGTTGAACATAGTGAGCATACAGTATTTTCAAGCAAGACTCAGAGTTCAGTATCAGAAAGTGAAAGACGGGAGTATGGTCTCCGAGAGAAGTGGGGGAGCTCTGTGCCCTGTGTTGATTTAAGAGCTGCAAACGACTACATAGCATGACCTGTAGAGACTTTGGAGCATTTCCTGAAGTTCCGTGGCTGGACACAGTGCTGATGAACACTACAAAGATAAGTATCTTGGGGGTCCGCTTGGTTGTGGTGTTCTTCTGAATGCTTTTTTAGGCTGGGAGACCTGTTTATAAGAGAAAAATGGAGGGAGAGCCTCAAGAAAGGGATTCGTTTCATGGCGAGCAATCCAACAATCAAAAGTATTGTGGGGAAGTATTAGTTGATGCAGATCAGAGTAGTGGATTTTAGATTGGGTCTTACTTAATTATTGAATAATCATGTCCTGGCAATGTCCCAGTTTTTATACTATTTCCTTTTTTAATTGGTCTTCTTTTATTTGATTCTTTTATGTGACAAATATGTGTGCATATGTGTCCAAAGCCATTTCACTGGCCACTTTTTCTTAGGAGATATTGGACATTAAGGGATTGAATGGCAAGACTGCCAATAATGTTGACCACAACTGTACATCATTTGGCACAGGCTCTAAATTATTTTGTTCGCCGCCTTCTGAATCATTTCAAGTCTTTTTATATCCTTTGTGAGATATAGGCCCTCTTTCTAGAATGCAGATTGCAGGGCTGCCTGTCCTGCCGGGACGTACAGCCCCGCAATCCGCCTAGACTCTATTCCCCCACCAGCTCTTCCCATATATCCTGTGCTTCAGGACGGAGAGAGCCAGTGGAGGGCGGAGCAGGGGCGGGCCGCCCGGCAGCATGTACAGGGCTGATTCAGGTCACGGCCCTGTACGTGCTGCCGGCCCTGCTGGGGCATGCTGCTTATATCATCTCTGAGATGGTATAAGCAGCACAATTTGGCTGATCGGGGCAAGTGAGCCACCACCGGTGCGGGATGGGGGGGGTTCCCATGGCCCGATCCAAGCCATGGGAGGCGGTGGGGTTTTGGGCAGCTAGTCGCAGATGCTGGGGGTGCCTGCAGGAAGGGCATCCCCATAGTCGGAGGGGGCACACTGGGTCATCCTCGGGCCCGATTTTGGCTCCCACGGGAATGTTTTTGTTCCTGCAGACCAGAATCGGGTCTTAACGGCCCTGTCTTCAGTGGGGACGTCTGGATGTCCCCCTCCCAGAATGGGGTTCTACTTTTCCAAAGCTCAACACAATACCCCAAGTGAGGCCTCACCAATGACTTGCACAGGGGCATTAATACCTCCTCCCTTCTGCTGATTATTCTTCTCAGCAACCCAGCATCCTTCTGGCTTTGGCTACCACCTTGTCACATTGTTTCACCACCTTCAGATCCTCAGACACGGTCACTCGGAGGTGGTCGTCCTGGTCCATGTACACCAACCTCTTGTATCTTATCACATACAATTCTTTCAGATTTCTGCATCCCAAGTCCATGACTGCACTTCTCATTAAATCTCAACTACCAGGTATTGGATCATTTTTCCAGTTTTTGTAGATCTTTCCTCATGTTGCCAGACACCTTTGGTCTGACCCTATATGGCCTATCTTATGACCTCTCATAGCCAGCAGGTGTCTAGAAGCTGACTTTTTTTTATTTTCATACTGTGAACTCTAGTGGCCAACAGGCAGATAGCACCTGACTTACTTTTATCACAGAGACCTCTAGTGGTCATGTCATATATAATTTACTCTTGCTGTTTTATTTCTGTGAAAGTGAAACTGATTTATGTATGTTTTCCTAGTGCTCATTTTATATTCTGTTAATAAATTCTCTAGTTTAATTCTATATTGTGTAATATATCTTATGCACCTTGATGGTCTCCAGGCACCATATTTGTCTAATCTTGAAGAGTGTTCAGTGTATTATCTATGTTATAAGTATTCCTCCTTGAGAAGCACTCCCAATATTCTTGTTGGAAAGGAGCAGGAAGGGTGAAAGTATTGTGTTGCTATTCCTGAAGAACAGCAAAGGAGGGCCAACACTGCTATATGCAGTGGTGAAAAACCCCAGGATCTGTGGCACTGCTGAGAGAATGAGGAGTGTAGCAGTGGAAAGCCGGAATGCCACAGGGCTACATTTCATTCATATTGCAATTGAATGATTTAAGAACGCTGTTGCTGCTTCATTCTGACACCCTAATTTTCAGAGGCTATGAAGAATGTTGCGTATAAGCAGTTCAGATTCACCAGCTTGAAACAAATTATATAAAACATGTCAAAGTGATTGAACATATTTCTCTCTTGCATTAAATTGCAGCAAATGATCCTTTTAGGACTCATCATAGAGTCTGCTTTCTTGCAGCTGGAGCTTAACACAGCTTTTTCCAGAGTGTTCTAAACATGCAATATTAATGTAAGACCTGATGTTATGGTATTTTGTGATGCTGAATAATTTAATAATCTTGTGCTTTTATTATGAGCCTACTAAAAGTATTAACGTCATTGCTGTCTCAGTAGCTATGGCCGGGATCATGAAACATTTACTGATATAATTAGAATCCCTGTGAAACGAGGGTCAGTCGTATACCTGAGGTTCTCCTGTTTGGGAGTCATATCGAGATTATCATGTTCCAGGCAAGCATTATCTTTACTACGTGGGTTTTTTTTGGTTTTGTTTTATTTTAAATTTATCTGAGCAGCTCTTGTTATGCACTCTTGTATGAGATAAACGTCAGATTGAAGGCCTTCCTTTACAGGTGATCATATAACTCACTATCAAGAGGGGTAGGCTGATGCAGTTCTGTTTTACTCGCTGAATGCTTTGAGAAATAGAAATGCTTATCTTAGAGATGTAGCCCTGAATTCTCTAAGTATGCAATGAGAATAATAGTCTCCTTGTTTTATAAGTTGTTGGTCAGCTCTGGGATTTCAATTAATAACTAAGGGGCTGTATTTTCCCCAAAAAATGACTACTTACTTAGGTGGTCAAATTTTGGCTGCCTAAATTTTGGAAAATTTACTGTTGGACTGACATCTAAAAGTATGGATTAAAATTCACCAAAATCTAGGTGGCCAAAATGTGGCCATCCAGCTTTATGCCTTCTATTGAAATTCCTAAGTTCGGGCATCTAAGTTAGATGCCTAGTGCTGAAAATCAGCACTAAACACCCAACTTACTTCCCCAGCCTTATCTCTGCTGCTGGCCTTCTCATTCCTTAGCCTCCTAAATTTATGAAATGTATGAAACTAAGAGCTTAACTATAGGAACTCAATCTGCCTCGACTTTTAAAGGTACTGATTTAACCATCTAACATCCAAAGTTAGAAGCCAAACCCTTTAAAAATGGACCAGTGAGCTCTGTTTCCTAAAGCTTAGCACACATGCTAAGAATATTGGACTTAAAATGGTATATATCTTGCAGGGAGGCCTTAGTATGCATGCTAAACCAGTCAACAGAGGCATTAGCATGTATATGCATCTAAATGGATGGACATCATATCCAAATTAGGATTCAGTATATGCATGCTTAATAGTGTGGGGTATTCTCTTCTAAATACTATTTAGGACTGGCTTGCTAGCTTCTAATTCCATATTGTTCTTGCCAGACCATTCCTCATGAGTGGCTATTGATCTATCAGCTCTCTCCATTATTGTCTTATCTCTTTCCTCTGCCATGTCTTCTGTTGATGAGGCTGTAGTTTCCTATAATACTGCACTCTCCTCTGCCCTGGATGCTCTTGCTTCACCCATGCCAAGTCCTGTGAGGTGCACTGTACCTTGGCCTTGGCTGTCTTCGACCACCTGTTATCTGTGCTCCTGTGCCTGCTCAGCTGAGCGCATTTGGCTCAAATCCTGCACCCTTGCTGACTTTTGTAACTTCAAATTCATGCTTTCCTCCTTCCAGTCAGCCATTGCACTTGCCAAGCAAAACTACTATGCTCTTCTGAGTAACTCTCTTGCCTCTGACCTCCAGCATCTATTTACAACTCTCAACTCTCCTCAAAGTACCTCTGCCTCCAACCCCTCCTTCCCTTTCTGCCCAAACCCTAGCCGACTGTTTCCATGACAAAGCCACAAGACTATACTCCAATTCCCCACTAGATCAGTCTCATCCCCTCTTCCCGCCCCCCCCCCTTTAATACCAACTCTTCCCCTCAACATCTGCTAGTCTTTCTTCCTTGTCTAAGATCTCCAATGAGGAAACCATTCATCTTCTTTCTTCCTCTAAACTCACTACCTGCTCCTCTGATCCTATCCCCATTCGTCTCCTTAACTCCATCTTATCCACTGTCATCCCTTCCATCTCTTATATTCTCTACCTTTTGCTCTCCACTGCAACTGTCCCAGCAGCCTTCAAGCATGATGTAGTTTATTTATTTATTTGGTATACATTTGTAAGCCGCCACTTCCAGCGATCAGCGGCGGACCAATGGTGTAAAATACAAGGGAGTAAAGTATCAGTTGAAGGTACAGAATGATTTGGGGGAGGGGTACACCACCAACACACAAAATTACCAATAGACATTACATTTTGCTCACCCAGGTTTGAGCCACAAATAAAAATATACATTTGATTGAACAGATTATAAATATACACTTGATTGGTCAGAATAAATTTACATTGGGTTTACCGTATGAAAATTACAGTTTTATCAGCCAGTTTGAGCAACTAGTTAATTTACAGGTTAATTTAGTTAATTAGTTTGAGCAACTAGTTAATTTACAGAGTTACATCTCTCCTCAAGAAACCTTCATTTGACCCTACTTGTCCCTCTAATTATCAACCCCTCCCCCTCCTCCCCTTCATTTCCAAACTTCTTGAATGTGGGGTTCTCCATCATTGCCTTGCTTTTCTCTCCTCTCAAGCCCTTCTGGATCAACTGCAATCTGGCTTTCATCCTTTACATTCTACTGAAACAGCTCTTGCCAAAATCTCCAGTGACCTGTTCCTAAATCCAAGGGCCTTTACTTAATTCTGTTGCTACTACAAATCATTTGTATAGCACTACAAGGCATATGTGGTGCTGTACAGATAGCTGCTCATCAGAGTTTACAATCTAATTAAGACAGACAAGAGAAAAATAAGGGCAGAATAGGAAAGGGTAAGGAGACACAAGGAAAAAGGGGTCAGGATCCAAAAGCAGCCTCAAAGAGGTGAGTCTTTAGCATGGATTTGAAAAGGGACAGATAAGAAGTCTGACATACAGACTCAGGTAGTTTGTTCCAGGCATAAGGAGCAGCAAGGCGAAAGGACTGAAGTCTTGAGTTGTCAGTGGAAAAAAAAAGGGCAAAGAGAGAAGCAAACCAGCAGAAGAGTGGAGTTCATGAGCAGAGGTGTAGGGAGAGAGGAGAGAGGAAAGATAATGGGGAGCAGAAGAGTAAATGCATGTCTAGGTCAGAAGGAGAAGTTCTGAGGCTGCTTATGGATGCTGTTCCTCTTAATCTCCTATGTTTCTCCTTATCTTTCCCTAGTTGTATCCTTGTTTTCAGCTGTTGTATTGTCTCTTAGTTAGATTGTAAGCCCTGATGAGGAGGGATCGTCTTTTTACATGTTTCTGTGCAGTGCTGCATATGTCTTGTAGCACTATATAAATGATCAATAGTAGTAGTAGTTTGTTCCCTGTGACTGCAGCCAGGGGCAGCCCAAGGGGGGTGCGGGGCCATGTGTGGAGACTCGGTGCGGGGCCTCATTTGCATAAGGGACCTCGTTTGCATAAATATTTGCATAATGTTACCATACACTAACTTTTAGTAAACATGCCTCTTAATGAGTGTATGGATAAAGAAAGACTAAAAGATTTCTACATTACTATAATCCAGTGACAACTGCCAGGCACATTAGGAACTACTACAAACACTGCCCATTTAGAACCCATAGCAAACCTGCCGTATCATAACAGCATTACCAGGACTCACAAAGCACAAGACCCTACCTATCAAAAGGCAACACTACAAATATTAAACCAATACATTTCAGAGAACAACAATACATGACCTACTGGGGAAAGAGAACAAGTGGCAATGCCAAATAGGAATTACATAAACAGAATACCTCAGCTCAGTTACACGTGCAGAACATAGACCGTCACCAAACAAGGAATCACAATTTAGAAACAGGAAGACAATAATTAAAGTGGGAACCCCAAAAGCCCAACAACACTGTAGAAATAAAACTATAAATTAATTTCCTCTTGTACTAAACAAAGCGCAGACGTTAATAATGCACATTTCCCAGAGCTGGCATATTTCAGTTAATAAATTCAATAAAGAGATATTTTTCTACCTTTTGTGCATTTTTTTCAGTTGCTATTGCTCCAGCCACTTTCTTCTGGTTTCTTCGTGTCTTCTGCTAACTCTCCATCGTCTGCTGTCCGTTTGTCCTTTCTTCACTCTTCTAGTTTTTTTCCATTCTCTCTCTACATCTGCTTTAACATACTAATCTTTCTCCTTTTGCTCTTTCCTCATTCCTATTTCATCCACTCAAATTTTACCCTGCCATCCTCAATCCCCACTTACTCTCCCAATATCCGGCCAATTGTAGATTTGTCTTCCCTCCCACACAAGATATTTTTTCCCTCTCCATTTCACTCTTCCAGCTCTATCCCATTCTAATCCTCCCCCAACATCAGCTCCCTTCTAGTTCCAGCCCCACCCAGCATCCGCTCCCTTCTAGTCCCCGCATCAGCCCATTTCCAGTCCTAGTTCCCCCATCCGAGTCCCTCCATCAGCTCATTTCCAATCCCAGCCCCCCACCAGCCCATTTCTAGTCCTTTCCTAACCCCACCATCAGCCCATGTCAAATCCTAGCTCCCCTCCACTCAGCCCATTTCCAATCCAAGCCCCCCATGAGCCTACTTCCAGTTCTAGCCCCTCCATGAGTCCATTTCAATCCAAGCCCCCACAACAGCCCATTTCCAGTCCTATCCTAGCCCTGCATCAGCCCATTTCCTGTCCTAGCCCCCCCTCACTCAGTTCATTTCCAGACCTAGCTCCCTCCCCTTACAGCTATTTGCAGTTCAAGCCCTCCTTCCACTCAGCCCATTACCAGTCCTAGCCCACCCCAGCCCATTACCAGTCCTAAGCCCCCATCAGCACACTTCCAGTCTTAGCCCCCCCATCAGCCCACTTCCAGTCTTAGCCCCCCCATAGCCCATTAGTAGTCCTAACCCCCCCATAGCCCATTACCAGTCCTAACCCCCCTCCCCCCATCAGCCCTGATAGATTAAAAAAACCCATACCGGCTGCTGCTGCCGCTTCCGCCGTGGCAGCAGCAGAATCAAATGTCAAGCTGCGGGACCCCGCCTGCCCGGCAGAGCCTCCCTGAGCTCCCGAGTCCCTCCTAATATGCGGGCTTTCAGAGCCGCGAGACTTTCCCTTTCTTCTCGCGGCTCTGTTAATCTCGCCGGGGCTGATGGGATTTCGCCGGGGCTGAGGAGTAGCCTAGTGGAGGGAGGAGTAGCCTAGTGGTTGTGGCAAGGTACTTCAGGCCGGAAGGTCGGGGGTTCAAATCCCACTAGAGGACAGCAACCTTGGGCCGGAAGGACTGGGGTTTCTAGTCCCACAGATGCTCCTTGTGGTCTTGGGCAAGCCACTTAACCCTCCATAGCCCATGTTCCCTGTAAGTATTAGTGTATGTGTCTCATATCCCCGCGTGTTAAATGTATCCCCCAATTGTGTTGTGACCGCTTTGATTGAAGGATAAGGCGGTATACAAAAACTGTCTAAATAAATAAAAAATAAATAAATTTGATTCTGCCGCTGCCACGGCGGCAGCGGCAGCAGCAGCCGTTTTTTTTTTTTTTTCCTTGTGCAATGAAGAATGTTTTTTGCGCGGGGCCCCCTGAAACGCGGGGCCCTGTGCAAAAAACATTCTTGCTCAGTGGACGGGCCGGCCCTGACTGCAGCTGGGGACAGAGCAAAATCACTTTACTTTAGTCCTATATCACCTTGTGTGGTCCCAGAGCCCTCAGTATTTTTCTCTCTCTGCAGCTCCTCCCAGGGCTAGTCCCATGGCTTTTGCGCAGCAGCATATTGGCTCTCTAGCTGGGGTGCCTGTGGGGGAAGCAAAGGAAGCTTGCAGACACACAGACAGGCTCTTCGTCCAAGCCTAATGTGGAAATGGGACCTCCCAGAGAAATTGGAGTGGATCTCAGGCAGTGAGCTTGCCAGAGGGGATGGGGATTCTCAGAGCCTGGATGTGGAGGAAGGTGGTGTTCTACTTCTCTTTGGTATGGATGAGCTTATTGATAAGGTCATGAAGGAACTTAGGATTGCAGAACACTCGTCAGCAACAGAATCAGATCTCTGGTGATGGAAATCATGAAAGACGTTTCCCATCTATCAGGCCATTAAGGATGTTGGGGGTGCCCTAATCATTACCCATGGCCCCCCAGTGGAGATGGATAGGATGCTGAGTCTCCCTAAGGTAGATGTCACAATGTCTGTCATAATGCACTTGACAACCATTCCCATGGGGAGTGGTTCAGCCCTCAGGGATGGTCTAGATTATAAAATTTAATTCCTGCTGAAGCAGTCATTTGAGGTGGCTGGCCACTCTTTGCAGGTTGCAGTCTGTTTACTTGGCAAGGCACTCCTGCGATTGATCCAGTAAGGCCCACTATTGTGACTGCTGACTGAGAAGGAGGTGATAGTCAGGCCACAATGATAAAATGTACTGCAGTGTTTCTTGCAGATGCCATATATGATTTGGTCAGACTTTTGGCCAGCTTCGTATCTAGGGATAAGATGGTCTCAGCTGCAGCATCAAAATACTGAGGGTTCCAAGTCACCCAAGCTGACATAGTGACTGAAGTGACATAATTTTGTTCTGACTTTAGCTTCTGGTGCAGGGAACTGCTCACATATGACGTATCCAAGGCGCAGTTCTCTCATAAATGGAAATAAAGGTCCATCCCACAAAATTTTGGCCATTATCATGATTCTGTGTAAGTGTTTTACTGTATTTGTTCTGTCCTGCAGACTGTGGGAGCCAGGCAAAATACAGATGTTGCAGTGGAGACAGTGTAACAGCAGGAGAGAGCGGAGTCCCGTCACAGAAGTTATCAAAGAGGAAATATGAGGGATACTGATGAGGTGATCTGTTTCCACCCAAGGGTGGGTACTCATAGCCTTCCACCTCTGGACCATGGCCCTCTGAGATGGCCACTCTTCCATAGCATAGATGGAATGAATGACTAGCGTCAGGGGAATGGGACACATGGTGCTTATAGTTACCTGAACTTGTCTGTTCCCTTTGGTAAGCACAGTTGATGTTGGGTGAAGTTGCTGTGTCATTGTCCCCAATCTGGAGCCATGGAAAGGGGAACCTTGGTTTGTGGCCTACAGCATCTCTTTGGCCCCAGCCTGGGGGTTTGGGAAGGGGGTTGCATCCTTGGTCCTGATGCAGGGTCCTGGTAGGAGGAGGAGGAGATAT
Source organism: Ichthyophis bannanicus (assembly GCA_033557465.1). Lineage (NCBI taxonomy): Eukaryota > Metazoa > Chordata > Amphibia > Gymnophiona > Ichthyophiidae > Ichthyophis > Ichthyophis bannanicus. Next base: position 786,814,208 of record CM066034.1, on the reverse strand, counting down.
TGTCTTAGCCCTGAATTGGCCTGAGAGAACAGATAATACTGCAGAAGGTGGGGGTAGGGAGGATGGGGGAGATCGTGAGGTGAAGGGAAGGGGGGAAGGGAGAGAGGAGCTGGAAAATAAATGCTTATTTCCTTCTCACACAGTGACAAGTAATAGGCCAATCTAAAGAATTCACCCTGTATTTATTTGTAGATCTTTAATTGTATGGGAGGATGTAACGATATGAGGGGCAAACTATTTTGGTTGCTTTCTTTTGGGCATTTATATTTAAAAAAATGAAAAATCAGGTATATATTTTAATGAAAGAATTAGAAGAGGTATTGTGTAGGATTTGGAAGTGACAAAAAGGGTTTGGAAGGCTTTTTGGGCTTAAAATATGGTGTAGGAAAAATAAATATCTGTGGCCCTCCATGAGGTAGCTAGCAGGTGTTTCCCGGCACAGCAAGTGGTAGGTTAGGGAAAGAGAGTGTGATCAATTAAGAATGTGCATAGCAAAATGTTTGTCACAGCTGGAGTGGAATCACAAGTGCGGACAAAGTGAATTTAAATCTTGTCACAAAAGAGAAAGTGTTTACTATATTATGTTTTATTTTGGGGGTTTTCCATTAATGACAGTATTCATCAAACACCTGCACTCTTTAAGTGAATTAAGAAGCTAGAGGCAGGGCATTTGCAAAGTTTTTGACCAATTTGGCAAGCAATCACTCAAGCGTAAAGTGAAAGGGTGTATCACATTTTAGTCACTTTCTATTCCCCAGTAATTACATTTTCTGTGAGTCCTATCACTAAATGCTGCTGATGAGCTACTGTATAAAGTTGGCTTTCAACACTCATATAATGTTTTAATATTCAATGTTGTGTGCCATTTGCTCTTCATCTTCGTGGGTTTTTTTTCTTTTGTTGTCTCTACTGCATACCCCTTAAACCACAATCATGAACCTAAGAACTTAGAACATAAGATTTGCCATACTGGGACAGATCAAAGATTCAACAAGTCCAATATTCTTTTGCAAATAATGGCCAATCCAGGTCACAAGTACCTGTCAGGTTCCCAAAAGGTAGACAGGATTCCACGGTGCTTATCCAAGAGATAAGATGTGGATTAACCCAGTCCACGTCAATAATGGTTGATGGACCTTTCCTTCTAAGTTTTTAAAAAAACATTTGGGCAAGTTCCTTGAGGAAAAGTCCATAAATCAGGAGGACCAGGGAAATCCACTGCTTATCCCAGGATAAGCAAAGTGGAATCTGTGCACCTTTCTGGGAATCTGCTAGGTACTTGTGACTTGATTAGCCATTGTTGGAAACAGGATACTGGACTTGACGGACCTTAGGCCATACTTGGTCAGATCATCTTATGTGGTAGCTTTTACTACATCCTCCAGCAATGAATTCTAGAGCTTTAATTATGCATTGAGTAAAAAAAGATTTTCCTTGATTAGTATTAAATGTACTACTTTGTGGCTTCATTGCATGTCCCCTAGTTTTTATACCTTTTGAAGGAGGAAACAATCCATTCACGTTTACTCATTCCACTCCATTCATTATTTTATAGAGTTTTATTGGTTTGCACCTTGTCGTGCTGTGAGTGCTTGTGTGCATCAGCAATGCTCAGGGCCAAGCTATCGGTAGCTTAATTACTGGCAGGGTCTCCCAGGATGGACAGATCTCAGCTGAGGTGCCAGATCAAGGCAAACCACCCATCTGGGCAGCAGCAGAATGGGACGGTGTTGGCAGCAGAAGATCACATTTCTGTGACAACAGCAACTACACTAAAATAAAACTGCGTGGAAGAAGGCCTGGCAATCTACTTTCGGATTTTGCCACAAGAACCCAATGTATAGTCACAAGAAAACAAATTGCACTATAGTGCTGGAAGATGAGACCCCCCCAGGTTGGAAGGCATTCAACTGGCTACTGGGGAGGAGCTGAAGACTTTTCAGAGTAAAGCCAGCATTTATGATGTGGTTGGATCAAAGCCCTCGGGACATCTGACTGCTGATGTAGCTGCGCATGAAATGATAGTCAGAAGCTGCAAAGATGTCTTACGTACTGGGACATGGAACATACGAAGCATGAACTAAGGGAATTTGGAGGTGGTCAAGAATGAAATGGAATGTGTACAACTCGATCTGTTGGGTGTCACAAACCTGAAATAGACTGGCAACGGGCACTTTGCATCTGATTATCACATAGGGGTCTCTTCTGTAACATGAATAGCAGGGATGTCGGCCCTGTACGTCTGGGGCTGGCAGACTGGACAGGGAACTTATTCCACCTTAGAGGTGGAATAAGTTCCACTAGATGGGGTGGGATGGCAGGCCTGGGCAGTGACAAAGGCTGGAGGGGGTACACGGGATTCCTTGCAGCCCGACCCTGGCCATGGGAGGCCAGATTGGGGGTCAGTCTTTAAATAATTTTGAATTTCATTACCTTGCTCATTGTTCCCATTTCTAGTTCATTTATAAATATGTTAAAAAAGCAGCGGGTCCAGCACAGATCCCTGGGGTACTGCAGTATTCATCTTTCTCCACTGAGAAAATAGACCATTTAGTCATACTTTTTCTATTTTTTAACCAGTTCCTAATTCACAATAGGACACTACCTCCTATCCTATGACTTTTTAATTTCCTCAAGAATCTCTCATGAGGGACCTTGTCAAAGCCCTTCTGAAAATGCAGATACACTATATCAACCAGCTTCCTTTACCCATTTGTTTGTTCATATCTTCAGAAATATTGAGTGAACTGGTGAGGAAAGACTTCCCTTGGCTAAATCCATGTTGGCTTTGTCCATTGAACATAAAGATCATAGTTTAGTAATAATTTTGTTTTATATGTTTGTTTCTACCATTTTGTCCACACTGATGTCAGGCTTATCTGTCTGCAGTTTCCCAAATTACCCTGGAACCCTTTCTAAAAATCCGTCTTATGTTGGCCACTCTCCAGTCTTCAGGCTGTATAGGGGATTTTAATGATAGTCTACGATTACTTACAGTGGGTATTCAATTTTATTTTTGAGTAGTTCATCACTCCGGCATGTATACCATCTGGCCCACTGCGCTATTACATCTTCCATGTGCACCAAGATTCCTCCATTTCATCACCTTTAAATATCATATCTCCAGGAACAAGCAGGAATATAGTCTTCACATATGGGTATCGTCGGTACTGACGGAGCCTGCGCGGGAACGCTCCCCAGCGTCCAATAGGAAAGCTTTTGGGAGCATCCCACAGCGCCTGCGTGCTGCCTTCCTGCCTTTCCCAACTGTCCCTCTCCAGTTCTACGTTTTCCGTGGAGCCGACAGGTCGCACATCCTGTTACTGCAGCAAATAATTCCCTTTTATCTTCTTTTTTTGTGGTCGCGTCTGCCTTCTCTCGACGCTACACCGGTACCGCTGGTTCTTCTTTCTTTTTCTTAAAAAAACACAAAACAAAAAACTTTTCTTTTGGAGTCTTTTACAGGTATATGCGCCATTTTGGGCACTAGGACCAACTTTCCTTTAAAATGGAAAAACCCGCTTTGGGTTTTAAAAAGTGTTCCAAGTGTGGCGGTACCATCTCCGTCACCAATACCCATGAGTAGTGCCTCAAATGTTTAGGTCCTGACCACTCTATTTCGGAGTGTGTTGCCTGTGGGATGATGTCGAAGAGGGGCCGGCAAAACCGAGCTGCTAAACTTAGCACCCTTTTTCCCTCCTATGCAGCGTCTGTGACATCGACGCCTTCCAGGGCTTCGTCTTCCTCCCATGGATCTCAGGTAACTAAACATAAATCTGGCTGGTCCTCAAAGGGTAGATCTCCTTCTAAGCATCGAGATGCCTCTGGCGTTACCCTTGAGGGACTTGTACCGGAAAAATTGCCCCAGCGGGAGGCTTCGGCTTCCAAAGCATTAACGGGGCTCCAGGATGTTCTCGAGGCCCCAACCTCGGCAGAACTACTGGTGCCATGCTCTGGGGTACCGACTGCTTCATCCTGAACCAATACCCAAGCATCGGCAGCGTTGATATACCAAAGATTTTTGGCTATTGAATGCAGTCTGGTGGCTCTTCTCACGGCTCCGATGCCCTTGAAACCACTTCAGACAATTCAACCGGTACCGACTGCATCGACATCGGCAGGTATTCTACCGGGACCGAGTCATGCTTATCCATCCGGTATCAACAAGTCGGTACCGGACCCCTCCGATGCCGACTTGGATCGGTACCAGTACCGTGCCTTGCACGATCACCTGGATCGGAGATACTTTGAATCCTCGGATGAGTCGGAAGACTCTGAGAGCTCTGCCGATAGAGTACTTCTTCCTGAGGATTTTTCTTCTCCTCAGCGTAGGATGCCTCCTCCAGAGGATATGTCCTTTCAGGATTTTATCCGAGATGTGGCTCGAGGTCTTTCCATCACAGTGGCTCCTGAAAAAGAGCCTAGGGCAAAGGAATTGGAAATCCTGCAATACCCTAAAGCTCCCAAGGAGGCAGCTACCTTACCTATTCATGAGATCTTGCATGATCTCATATTAAGGATGTGGGAAACACCTCTAACCACTTCTCCTCACTCTCAAAGGCTCGACACCATGTATTGAGTTCCTCCTTGTCCTGAGTTTCAGAAGACTCAGCTACCACACCATTCCATGGTGGTGGAATCAGCTATGAGAAGGATCAAGAGTGCAAAAAGACATGCATCTAATCCTCCAGGACGTGAGTGTAGGACTCTTGACTCCTTTGGACGTCGAACCTTCCAGGCTTCCATGCTTTCTGCTAGGATCAGTTCCTATATATTATATATGGGAATGTTCCTTAAAAAGGTCACAGGAGATTTAGAGCTTATGAGCCCTCTCCTTCCTGATTATAAGAGGCACGATTACCTTGGCCTTGTCAAACATGCTCAGGATGTTTCCAAGTTTGTAAATCATGCAGCCTTTGACTGTTTTGAGTGCATAAGCAGAACCTCTGCTATTGCCATAGGTGCACGTAGGATTGCCTGTCTCCAGGCATCTGACTTGGAACTTTGGGTACAGGATAAACTGGGGAATATTCTTGCACAGGAGAGAATCTCTTTGGCAAGAATTGGCAGGAAAAAGCTAATGAGATAGATGCTGACAATATCACCTTGGATAGATTGTCTAAATCTACAGCTGATCCTGCAAGGAAAAAATCCTACAAGAAACCATTCTTCAGTAAGAAGAAGATGTTTTATCCCTCTATACCCAGCAGGGGCATCGTTTAGGTCAGTCTGCCCAAAAGGGACAGCAGCAACAACCTAGGCAAAGAAAAACAAAAGCTGCTAAGTCTCAACCGGCTCAGTAGACTCAGCCTCCACAGGGGCTTTGACTCCAATTTAGAGAACTTTGCCTTCCTGGCCCTGAACGGCCCAGAGCCTTCCACCATTCCAGGAAGGTTATGTCATTTTGCCCCCAGATGGGGGCAGATAACAGCAGAAAGTTGGACTCTGTCCATTGTAAGAGAGGGGTACAAGCTTCATTTTCTCAGCATGCCCCCTCCTACAATGGTAGGACAGTTCAAACTCAGACCTCTCTCAAAGCCCAGTTAGGTCAAGAGGTCACTTTGCTTCTTGCCCAGGGGGCAATAGAAGAGGTACCCATTCTCCAACATGGTACAGGGTTCTACTCCCCCTATTTCCTTATTCCAAAGAAAACAGGAGGACACAGACCCATTTTGGACCTCAGAGAATTGAACAAATTCCTGTTCAAAGAGAAGTTCAAAATGATTTCTCTAGGAACTCTGCTGCCATACCTTCAGAGTCAGGATTGGCTTTGTTCTGTAGATCTCAAGGATGCGTACACTCATGTTCTCATCCATCCAACTCATCAAAAGTTCCTTCGCTTTCTATTACATAAGAACATAAGATATGCCATACTGGGTCAGACCAAGGTCCATCAAGCCCAGTATTCTGTTTCCAACAGTGGCCAATCTAGGTCATATGTACCTAGCAGTTTCCCCAAGGGACACAGATTCCACAATGCTTGTATTGTGTCAAGCATTGATATCCTGGGTCCCTTCTTAATAATGGTTTATGGACCTTTCCTCCAGGAACTTGTCCAAACCTTTTTTAAACCCAGCTACACTAACAGCCTTTACTACATCCTCCGGTAACAAATTCCAGAGTTTGATTACACGTTGAGTGAAAAAATATTTCTTTTATTAGTCTTAAATAGTTTACCCTGTAGCTTCATTGCATGTCCCCTAGTCTTTCTATATTCTGATAAGGTAAACAATCAATCTACGTTTACCCGTTCCACTCCGTTCATTAATTTATAGACTTCTATCATATCTCCCCTCAGCCGTCTCTTTTCCAGGTTAAAGAGCCCTAACCTTTTTAGCCTTTCTTCATATGAATATCCTTCCATCCCCTTTACCATTTTGGTGGCTCTTCTCTGAACCTTTTCTCAAATCGCTATATCCTTTTTAAGATACTGCCACCAGAATTGCACACAATATTCAAGGTGCAATCTCACCATGGAACGATATAGAGGCATTATAATATCTTTTGTTTTATTTTCCATTCCTTTCCTTATAATACCTAGCATTCTATTTGCTCTCTTGGCCGCCGCTGCCCACTGGGCCGAGGGTTTTAACATGGTATCCACAATGACTCCTAAATCTTTTTCCTGGGTGGTGGTTCCTAATGTGGAACCTTGCATCGTGTAACCATAGTTTGGGTTGTTCTTCCCTAGGTGCATAACCTTGCACTTGTCCACATTAAATTTCATCTGCCATTTTGATGCCCAGTCTTCCAATTTATCAAGATCCTCTTGCAATTTTCCACAATCCTCTTGGGTTTTAACAACTTTAAATAGTTTTGTGTCATCTGCAAATTTGATAACCTCACTCGTTATTCCACTTTCCAAGTCATTTATGAATATGTCAAAAAGCAGCGGACCCAGCACAGATCCCTGGGGTACACCACTATTCACCTTTCTCCATTGGGAAAATTGGCCATTTAGCCCTACCCTCTGCTTTCTATTTCCTGATCCACAATAGTACACTGCCTCCTATCCCATGACTCTTTAGTTTTGCCAAAAGTCTCTGATGAGGGACCTTGTCAAAGGCTTTCTGAAAGTCCAGATACACAATATCAACCGACTCACCTTTGTCCACCTGATTATTCACTCCTTCAAAAAAACATAACAGATTAGTAAGACAAGATCTTCCTTGTCTAAAGCCATGTTGGCTGTCTCCCATTAGGTCATTACTATCTACATGCTGAGTAATTTTATTCTTTATGATGGTTTCTACCATTTTTCCCGGTACTGATGTCAGGCTCACCGGTCTGTAGTTTCCTGAATCACCCCTGGAACCCTTTTTAAAAATTGGTGTTACATTGGTGATCCTCCAATCTTCAGGTATTAGAGATGATTTCAAGGGAAGCACTGCCAATACAGGGTTCTTCCTTTTGGCTTGGCCTCGGCACCAAGGGTGTTTACAAAATGCATGGCTGTGGTGGCAGCATTTCTTCGCTCCCTGGGAATATTCGTCTTCCCTTACTTAGACGACTGGCTCATTCGAGCCCCTTCAGAGCCAGAGGCCAGGATTTCTCTCTCTCGCACAATGCGCATCCTTCAGTATTTGGGGCTTGTCATAAACTTCCCAAAATCCAACCTTGCTCCAACTCAGTCTCTAGAGTTTATAGGAGCTCTGCTGGATACCAGACAGACATGGGCCTATCTTCCACAGCCCCGCTGCCTTTGCATTGTGCAGTTAGCTTCCCATGCAGTGCTAAAGCCTCACCTCACTGCTCGGGAAATGTTACAATTGCTAGGCTACGTGGCATCCACCGTGCATGTGGTTCCATATGCTCGCCTCCATATGAGGGCAGCCCAGTGGACTTTATCCACTCAATGGACTCGGGCATCAGGTTGCCTGTCAGACAAAATAACAAACTCAGATCGTCTTATTTTGTCCCTCCAATGATGGCAGTAACACCAAAACCTTTTGGTGGGGTCCCCTTTCCAACAACCCCCACCCCAAGCCACTCTGACAACAGATGCCTCACAGGTGGGTTGGGGAGCCCACCTGCAAGGCCTCTCTACCCAGGGTACCTGGTCTCCACTGGAGACCTATCTACACATCAATCTCCTGGAACTCAGAGCAATCTTCCTTGCTCTTCGAGTATTCCACACCCAGCTCAGCTACAAGACAGTCCTAGTTCAAACGGACAATCAGGTAGCCATGTTCTATGTGTACAAGCAGGGCGGAACAGGCTCTCTGTTGCTGTGCAGCGAAGCTTTGCGACTATGGGCCCTCACCAGAGAGCATCAGATGAATCTCCTTGCGGTGTATCTTCCAGGCATTCAAAACTCTTGGGCAGACAGACTCAGTCGAGTTCTGCTTCCACAGAAATGGTCTCTCCATGCAGACCAAGTGGCCAAAGTTTTTCAAATTTGGGGAACCCTGGACATATACCTCCTAGCAAGTCCGCTGAATACCAAACTTTTCGGGTTCTGTTCCAGAATTCCGGCTCAGGGTTGTCAGGCCAGGGATGCTTTCCTCCTCCATTGGGGCCAGGTCTTCCTGTATGCCTTTCCACCCATTCCCCTAATTCCCAAAATGCTGTTCAAGCTTCAGAGAGACAGAGGTCATATGATTCTCATAGCTCCACATTGGCCACGGCAAATGTGGTACCCTCTGGTCCTACATCTCTCTCAAGCCCCGCCTCTGGAGTTAGGATCTGATCCAGATCTCCTTTCTCAGGAGGACGGGATGCTGTGGCATCCCAACCCCCGTTCTCTCCATCTCAGGGCCTGGTTGCTGAAAGCCTAGAACTTCATGGTCTTAATCTTTCTCATCTGGTAAAGAATATCCTTTATGCTTCCAGGAAACCTTCCACAAGACGCTCTTATGCTTTCAAGTGGAAAAGGTTTACCATATGGTGCTCGCAGAAGGGTCTTGACCCTCTTGCGATACCTCTGGAATCATTACTGGAGTATCTCCTTCATTTGTCTAATACAGGGCTTAAGACCAATTCAGTGAGAGTTCATTTGAGTGCTATTGCAGCTTCTTTCAAGCCTCTAAATGGACCACCTATTTCCTCTCATCCTCTCATAGCGAGATTTATGAGAGGCCTTCTTTTAACTAAGCCTCCCATTAAGCCACCACCGGTGGCATGGGACTTAAATCTGGTTCTTGGGCAGCTCATGAAGCTGCCTTTTGAACCATTAGCTACTACCTCTTTGAAATTCCTTTCCTGGAAGGTCATCTTTCTTATTGCAATCAGATTAGCACGTCGCATCAGTGAATTGCAAGTGTTGGTGGCTGATCCTCCTTATGCAAGGTTCCATCATGATAAGGTAGTCCTTAGGACTCATCCACACTTTATGCCAAAGGAGGTGTCACTTTTTAATTTAAACCAAGCGGTTTACCTTCCTGTATTTTTCCCAAGGCCTCACGCCTCAAATGCAGAAAGGAATCTTCATACTTTGGATTGTAAAAGGGCTTTGGCCTTTTACTTGCAAAGGACACAGCAACATAGAAAGTTCTCTCAACTCTTTGTTGCTTTTGATCCTAGTCATTTGGGAATTCCAGTCTCCAAAAGAACATTGTTGAGCTGGATTGCACAGTGTATTTCTTTTGCCTATGAGAGTAAGAACCTTCCTCTGGAAGGCCATGTCACAGCTCACAATGTGAGAGCCATGGCAGCCTCTATGGCTCTTCTTCACTCTGTGTCTATTGATGACATCTGCCGAGCAGCTACTTGGGCTTCGGTTCACACCTTCACAGCCCATTACTGCTTAGACAAGGACTCCCGCTGGGATGCCTTGTTTGGTCAGTCTGTTCTTCAACACCTGTTCCATACTTAATTAAATCCTACCCACCATCCCTGGTAGGATGCCAGAGATCCATGGGGGAAGTGGAGTCCTTTCACAAGGGCACACAACTTCTGGGGTTTCTCCCTGGCATCTGCAGCTAGGGAGTCCCCATATGTGAAGACTACATTCCTGCTTGTTCCTGGAGATAGCATAGTTACTCACCTGTAACAGGTGATCTCCGGGAACAGCAGGAATTTAGTCTTCACAAACCACCCACCTCCCCTAGGAGTTGTATCTCTCTATCTTTCTCTCTTTCCCTCTCTTTGTCTCAGCTTTAAACTCAACTGGAGAGGGACAGTTGGGAAAGGCGGGAAGGCAGCACGCAGGCGCTCTGGGATGCTCCCAAAAGCTTTCCTATTGTATGCTGGGGAGTGTTCCCGCACAGGCTTCGTCGGTACCGACGATACCCATATGTGAAGACTAAATTCCTGCTGTTCCCGGAGATCACCTGTTACAGGTGAGTAACTATGCTTTCTGCTATAAGTATTGCCCCTTCATCATCTTCAATAAAAGCTGAAGCAGAGAATGAATATACTCTCTTCACTATGGCTTTGTCCTCCTTTAGAAGTCCTTTTAGTCCTCTGTTATCTAATGCTCCAGCTGTCTCTCTCGCAGGCTTCTTGCTTTGAATGTACCGGAAAAAAGTTTTATTATGATTTTTTTTTCCATGGCAAACCTCTTTTCAAACTTTCTTTGCCTGTCTTATCAGTACTTGCCAGTGCTTTCACTGTTTCCCGTTTTCTTTATTTGGATACTTTTTCCATTTTTTGAAACATTTTTTTTTGGCTATAACAGCGTGGCTATAGTCATGATTTACTACCATATTTTATGTGCTAACATTTATGCCTGCAACCAGGCAGGCATAAAAGTCCGTGCCTTCAAGGAAAGCATGATTTCTGAAGGATTTGTGCTAGGATTTGATAAAGACACGGTTTCCTATGTGCCTTTATAAAATAGGCAAATGAGAGGTTACCAGAGCAGGAAGATGCCTATTATAAAACTGCCCTCAAAATTGGCATCTACTTTGCTTGTCAACTTAAGTGAACATTAATAAAATTAACCCTGATACCAAAGTAGTAGAGGTTCTATATGGAGAGTCTTAAGGAAATCAAAATGTACTCACAAGCAGAGAGACGGGAAAGGGTTGTATGACAAGAATATTGAAGTATTTAACAGGCTTCAATAAAATGCAGAAGGCAACATTTTGTCTGAAGTATATTGAAGGTGAAGGGTTATATAAAAATGGAGAGAGGAGGATTCCCAGTAAATAAAGAATTACTTCTTTAGTGAGAAGTCGGTAGATTATCGTTTTTGACATTTAATATAGCACTAATAGGTGTACATGGCGCTTTATAGAGATATGTGACAGTTCCTGCTCACTGGGGTTTATAGTCTAGTTAAGGCAGATAACAAAAGCCACAGGCAAACTCGGATAACAGGATTTGAGTTAAAACAGTGTACAATGGCTGGTGCTAGGGTTTTTGGTGCCCCCTCCTGCTCAGTGCTGGCCCATCCACTGGGTGAGCTAGGTGGTCACCTAGGGCGACAGACCCTGGTGGATGGCACGATGATCTCTACCTTCTTCGAAGCAGCGGAAGAGCTGCTGCTTCAGCAGCACTGTGACCCTTAAAACACCCATGCATGCAGTCATGGCCTGCTTCTCCTGTCTCCTCCAACAGGAAGTTGCATCGGAGAGGGCAGGAGTGGCAGGCCATGAATGTGCGCATGAGTACGGGTGCTTTCAGGCCTACCACTTCAGAGAATGGAGGAATCGCCTTCCTGCCCACCTCCTCCAGGTGAGAGGATGGATGTTGGAGGGGGTGGCATGGCATGCAATAGCATGGCCCAGGGGGGTGGTGGCAGAAGGGTGGGCCTGCTCCTACCATCTATAAATCAGCGCCCTCCTCCCTCATTAGACCCATGACTATACCCACAGTGCTATTTTTGTTAGTACCTTAGGGCCTGAAAGGGATTAATGCGGTTAGCAGATTTGCTAACTGCTTTAATCCCTTTGGCCAGGATATTCAGCAGCATTGGGGCATTCCGGGGGCAGACTGAGGACAGCATCTGGGGGATAACCAGGCTGTGGCGATATCGAGCTGCTGCCCCATTATCACCATGCACTGAAGGTCAGGCACAGTAAAGACCTAACTTTCGCTACTGAAGCTAACTGGGCAGTGGCTTAATATCGCCACTGCCTGGTTAGCTTAATGACAATCCAGGCAGCCTGGATATTCAGTGCCGGAAGGGGGGGGGGGGGCAGGGCAGATATGGCCTAGCATTGAATATCTGGGTCTAATGTTTAGCGGTGTTGGCTAGCCACTTTAACGGCACTAGCTGCTGTTGCTGAATATCGGGCCCTTAGTTTTTAGTGTTTTTCATTTTTTGATGTGGTGTTTTTCTTATTTTTTATTTTTCATTTCTCATTTTTTGATAGTATTTCCTCATTCTTTAATTTTTCTGCATCTTGGCACCCCTCTGCCATGCTTACCTTGCTTACTGTGTTGCGCCAGCCCTGCACTGTGCCCATGATTGAGTAGAACTAGGACAAATGAATTAGAGCTAAGATGAATCAAGTAAGGGGCAACTTTGTTGAGTAAAGGGTGCAGTAAATTAGGCCTCTTAAAAGTCTGTATAAAACTCCAGCTACTTGGGTGGGTGGTGGGACCCTGGCTTTTCCAAAAGACCGCATTAAAAAAAATATTTGTGCATGCCAAGTATAATAATGAGAAATATAAATTCTTACGATAATAATCATTTAATTAAAATCAATCTTCTCTTCTGCAATAAAAAGGGTATAAATTAAATAGTTCTGTGATTATTGAGACATGATAATGTAGGCGCAGAGGTGGGGGTGCCTGTGTGTGTGTGTAGCATAGAGGTGGGGTGCCTGCGTGTGTGTGTGGCGGGAGAGGGGTGCACCTTTTGCGTTTTACTTCTCATGTATTAATCCCTTCGCTCGGCACTCCAACATCTCTCCTGGTATCTCTCTCCCACCCCCAGCTCTCTTCTTCAACCTCCCTCCTCCAGGAACTCGCCCAAACCTCTTTGAAACCCAGATACACTAACAGCTACTGCTCTCTAGAGAGAACATTGTTGTCCAGCTGTAGTTTGCTAAAGAGCATCTGGATGATACATAAGACTTCTGGAATGATATTTTTTGGACAGCTGAATCGAAAATTGAACTTTTTGGTCACAATGACAAATTTGTTTGGCAAAAACTAAATGCTGCCTTTCAAAGTAAAATATCTCATCCCAGCCATTGCACATGGTGGTGGAGATATCATGGTGCTGGACTGCTTTGTGCATCATGACTTCGACAGCTTGCCATCATTAGTGGATCCATGAATTCTGTTTTATATCAGAAAATTCTAGAGAAGAATAGTAGGCTATACCTCTGTTAATGGATGAGATGAAAGTGGGACATGCAGCAAGGTAAAAAATCCAATTAAAAGTTAATATAGAATGCCTGAAGAGGAAGAACGTTTTGTGTTTTGGACTGGCCATATCAAAGTCCTGATGTAAACCCTTAGGAAATGTTTTGGCAAGACATGAAGTGAACTATTCTGCAAGGAGTGGAGAAGTAGTTTAGTGGTTAGAGAAGTGGGTCGCATACAAGGGAAATCAGGGTTCACATCCTGCTTCTTCCCCTGGCATTCTTTTTGACCTTGGGCAATCAATTTAGCCTCCATTGCCTCAAGTACAACTACATTGTAAGCCAATTTGGACAGGGAAATGATTAACGTAACTTTCCTTGAGCACTGATTTGGAAGAAGCGAGTAATAAACCCAAACCCAAAGAAATCCTCAGATGTCAGAGTTGAAACAGTTAAGAACATAGGAACCTAAGATGTGCCATACTGGGTCAGATCAAGATCCATCAAGCCCAGTATCCTTTTTCCAACAGTGGCCAATCTAAGTCACAAGTACTTAGCAGTTTCCCCAAGGAACACAGGTTCCACAATGCTTGTATTGGGGTAAGCAGTGGATATCCTGGGTCCCTTTTAATAATGGTTTATGGACCTTTCCTCCAGGAACGTGACCAAACTTTTTTTAAACCCGGCTACACTAACAGCTTTTAATACATCCTCCGGTAACAAATTCCAGAGTTTGATTACACGTTGAGTGAAAAAATATTTTCTCTTATTAGTCTTAAATAGGTTACACTGTAGCTTCATTGCATGTCCCCTAGTCTTTCTACCTTTTGATGGCATAAACAATCTATCTATGTTTACCCGTTCCACTCCATTCATTAATTTATAGATTTCTATCATAACTACCCCAAGCCATCTCGTTTCCAGGTTGAAGAGTCTTAACCTTTTTAGCCTCTCCTCATAGAGGTATCCTTCCATCCCCTTTACCATTTTGTTGGCTCTTCTCTGTACCTTTTTTAATGATGTTATAGCCTTTTTAAGATACAGCAACCAGAATTGCACACAATATTCAAGGTGGGGTCGCACCATGGAATGATACAGAGGCATTATAATAGCCTTGGTTTTATTCTCCATTCCTTTCTTTATGATACCTAGCATTCTATTTGTTTTCTTGGCTGCTGCTGCACACTGGGCAAAGGGTTTCAATATGTTATCCATGATGACGCTTTTTTCCTGGGTTGTGATTTCTAATATGGAATCTTGCATCATGTAACCATAGTTTAGGTTGTTCTTTCCTAGGTGCATAACTTTGCACTTGTCCACATTAAATTTCATCTGTCATTTGAACATTCAGTTTTCCAATTTATCAAAGGCCTCTTGCAATTTTTCACAATCCTCTTGGGTTTCAACAACTTTGAATATTTTTGTGTCATCTTCAAATTTGATTACCTCACTCATTATTCCTTTTTCCAGGTCATTTCTGAATATGTTAAAAAGCAGCCGTCCCAGCACAGATCCCTGGGGTACTCCACTATTCACCTTTCTCCATTGGGAAAATTGTCCATTTAGCCCTATCCTCTGCTTTCTGTCTTTCAAACAGTACCTGATCTACAGTAGTATACTGTCTCCTATCCCATGACTTTTAAATTTCACCAAGTGTCTCTCATGAGGGACCTTGTCAAAGGCTTTCTGAAAAGCCAAATACACTATATCAACCGACTCACCTTTTGTCTACCTGTTTAATCATACCTTCAAAAAAACATAACTGATTAGTAAGACAAGACCTTTCTTGGCTAAAGCCATGTTGGCTGTCTCCCATTAAGCCATGACTTATCTACATGTTCAGTAATTTTGTTCTTTATAATGGTTTTTACCATTTTTCCTGGTACTAATGTCAGGCTCACCGATCTGTAGTTTCCTGGATCACCCCTGGAACCCTTTTTAAAAACTGGCATTTCATTGGCCATCCTCCAGTCATCAGGTATTACAGATGATTTTAATGATAGTTCACAGATTACAATAGTAGGTCTGCAATCTCATATTTCAGTTCTTTCAACACCCTGGGATGCATACCATCCGGTCCAGATGATTCGGTACTCCTCAGTTTATCAAATAGTTGTAATACATCTTCCCGGTATATCGCTATTTCTTTCAATTTTTCTGCGGCATCACCTTTAAATACCATTTCAGCCATGGGTAACGTCCTTACATCTTCCTTAGTAAAGACAGAAGCAAAGAATTCATTCAGTCTCTCCACTGTGTCCTGTGTCTCCTCTTAGTACTCCTTTTACCCCTCTATCATCTAATGGTCCAACTGACCCTCTCATGGGTTTTATTTTGCTATGAATGTATTTGAAAAAGTATTTATTATGCATTTTTGCTTCCACAGCAAGCTTCTCAAATTCTCTCTTTGCCTGCCTTATCAATGCCTTGCATCTAACTTGCCAGCACTTATGATGTTTCCAGTTTTCGTCATTTGGCTCCTTTTTCCATTTCTTGAAAGAGGCTTTTTTTTGGCAACAGCCTCTCTGACCTCACCTTTAAACCATGCTGGCAGTTTTTTGGACTTCCTTCCACTTTTCTTAAAGTAATTTATACAACTGGTCTGGGCTTCCAAGATAGTATTTTATTTATTTAAACAGATTTGTATACCACCTTATCAGCACCCTTGCTTGATGTAAATCTTTAACCTTTGCAACTTCTCCTTTTAGTTTTTTCTTAACTCTTTCCCTCATGTTTATCATAGTCTCCCTTTTGAAAGTTAAAAGGTAGTACTGTGGATTTCCTTGCCGTCCTTCCTCCATTTATTAAATCAAACATGATCATTCTATGATCACTATTGCCAAGTGACCCCCAACACCCTTATCTCTTGCACCAGATCTTGTGTCCTACTAAGGACTAGGTACAAAATGGATTCCCCTCCTGTTGGTTCATGAACCAGCTACTCCAAGAAATAGCCATTTATTTCATCTAGAAACTTTTTCTCCCTAGCATGTCCTGCTGTGACACTGAACCACAGTGGATGCCTTTGCCGCAAGGACGGCGTTTTTGTATTTTGTTGCCCATATCCATGAAGTTTGAGAAGCACTTGATACAGGGTACCATCTCCCGAAACGTGCACGTCGTGCTGCTACGTTTATGGAAGAGCGACGAATTTTGATTTTTCAATGAAGGAACTGAGATAAGTGACAAATTTTGATTTTAAGAAAAATTTGGTTTGTTGCATTAAAGAGGACCTATAATAAAATAAAAGAAGCTGGCAGTCTGGTGGCGGACGTGATCACTCACATCCTTCCTACGGCTCAGCTCCGACAAAAAAATTATTACATATTTAGCTATCATTGTTAATTACAGAGGCCTTTTGTTAAAGTGATTCCTTTGCATTAGTGACACTGACCCAGGCAATACCAGGGTAATTGAAATCACCCGTTATTACTATGCTGTAACTTTTGTTAGCTTCCCTGATTTCTTTGAGCATTTCATCATCCATTTGTTCCTTAGCAGAACTCCAGTCCAGTCCTTTTACTCTCGGGTTGCGCAACCCTTCCAGCAGCTTGGAGGCTGAGCCCATCATCGTTTTGATGATGGTGTGGTATAAATACCACTGGCACCACCCCTAGGCACCAGTATTCTCAGCCTCCAAGCAGCTGGAGGGTTCCCGTAAGCCAGGAGCTTACTGGAGTTTAGTTTTGTTTTTTATACCTTTTTAATTGCTTTTCTTTAATTTCTTTGTTTTTCCTTTTACCTTAGTTGGGGAGTTCGCTTACTCCTGTGCATTTAAAACCGCTGTTTCCTGAAGCCTTTGAACCTTCTCTCTCTCCCCCTCCTCCCCCTCCCCTCCGGTCCTCTTTCCGGCGCCCTTTGGAAGGAGGGGGTTTACCTTGCAGCGGGGAGGTTTGTGTGGCTCTCCTCCCGCGTGCGCGGTCATCCGGCTCCCCCACGGCCCTCCCTCTGCTCTCATCTGCCTCGCGCTGAAGCCCCGGTGGTGGGCTGAGCGCTAGAGGCAGCACCGCTCCACTTTCTTCAGCTCCCCCGCCTCGCGCTTTCAGCTCCTGTCCCGGCTGAGCACTAGAGGCGGCGTCGGGGGAGCAAACTAACTGCCTCAACGTCGGGGAATCCGGTGTCCGGCGGCGAGGACACTTCCGCCGGCCACAGGCCCTGACTCCACATGGCTGCAGCCTACCACGTGGAGTCTATCAGGAGGCATCGGATCCAGCGTGAGGAGCGGCACGCAGAGGAGCAGGGCAGCGAAACCGCAAGTATAGAGGGCTGTTTGCCTTTTTAAGGACCTGGTCAAATTCTAATTTTAAAATATTCATATATTTATATATTTTTGTCATATAGAGTGCCGTTTCCAGCGTTTGGGTGAGGGGTGCTCCCCCCCCCTTTTTTTTTTTTGTTGGAAGTTTCCTTTCCTTTGCACTGATATTATTTATTTCATTTATTTTCATTCATTTTCATTTATTTCACAATTTCTTTGGTTTAGGTCAATTTTCTAAGGGTTTTTAGGCCTGCCTTGGAGTTTCCACTAGTTGGGCTCAAAAAAAAAAAAAAAAAAAAGAGGGTGGATGACGGGCAAATTACGGTGCCCGTCCTGTGGCACACGTAGAATTGCGGATTCGGAAGCTGGAATCTGCAGGTGTTGTGTGGCAGAAGCAGCTTCTGTGGAGCAGGAAATTCAGTTGACCATGGACCAGACTTCTCAGGGGTCTCAAGGTCTCCTGGAAGGGGGAGGGGCTTCTTCCTCCACTCCTCCTTCTACCTCAGCTTTACCGGTCCCCCCCCCCAGTCCCTTCCCCCTGCTTCCAGCAGGGCGGAGGGAGGCTGGGAGCACTTTTCTCCAGAATTTGTCCTGCTATTACACAAAGCCTATTGTATGCGTCAGCAAGGACTCATGGAGCCTTCGGTGGTGAAAGAAAGTGGCCGGGCCCGTCCAGGGAAGACAAGCTCCCATGACCCCGGAGTCCCTCCCAAGCGCTCAAGGCTAATAAGCGAGGAACCCCTCACGTCTCTATCACCGATCACTCCGGAGGAGGAAGGCTCAGACAGAGAAGTGGGGGAGGAAGAGGAGGAGCTTGAGGAGGGAGAGATCCCAGAGGAGGAGCAATCCCGAATAGTTAGAGTATTTCGTCGAGATGAGCTCCCAGCTTTAATAAATGAATCACTGAAGGTGCTCAATATGGCCTCGGACATTCCTGCAGAGGAAGAAGCGTTAGAGGATCCTTTGATCCAAGCCGTCAGGAAATCTCAAAGTATTTCCGGTCCACAGGGTGGTACGCAAGATGATCCAGGAAGAGTGGAACCAACCATAGTCGAGTTTAAGGGGAGTCCGGGCCATGGCCCGTTTGTACCCTTTACCGGAGCCAGACAAAGATCTACTGAAGTCCCCAAGGGTAGACGCGGCGGTGTCAGCGGTGACAAAGAAGACGACCATTCCGGTCGAGGGCAGCGCAGCGCTTAGAGATAGTCAGGATAGAAAGCTGGACACACTGCTGAAGCAAGCCTTTGATGTTAGTGCCCTCGCCCTGCAGGCCTCAGTTTCAGGGGCGTGGGTAGCAAGAGCCTGTTTGAGGTGGGCTCAACAGCTTCAACTAGCTGACGGCGTCTCTGCCGACGCGCAGGCTAGTGCTGCTCGGTTAGAGTCTGGTTCCGCTTTTCTAGCAGATAGCCAGTACGACCTTATTAGGAGTCTAGCAAAGAACATGGCCTCGGTGGTAGCAGCCAGGAGATATTTGTGGCTGCGCAATTGGGCGGCGGACCCCTCCTCGAAAGCTCACCTGAGTCGCCTCCCTTTCAAGGGGAAGCTGCTATTTGGCGAAGACCTGGACAAGTTGGTTAAAGACCTAGGCGAGTCTAAGGGAGGTAGGCTCCCGGAAGATAGGCCTAAACAAGGCCGCACGATGGTTCCGGCTCGCAGCCAGCCTAGGGATTTTCGTAGGTTCCGGTCAGCCAGACCGAACTTTTTTCCTAAGGGTCGCCCCCCCCACCTAGAGGGCAAGGCTTCCGAGGGTTTCGAGGGGCTGGAAGAGGTTTTGGCGCCCCCTCCTCCTCCTCAGGCCCTAGGAAACCTCAATGAAACATCGGGGGCCCAGGAGAAAGGCCTGCTGGTGGGGGGGTCGGTTAAGGCAGTTCCTTCCCGCCTGGGCCCGAGTCACATCGGATCGATGGGTACTGGAAGTGATCCGAGAGGGGTACGCTCTCGAATTCACAAAACAGGTCCCTCCAGCCTTTATTCAGTCTCCCTGCGGCTCTCCAGAAAAGAGGGCAGCGATAGAGGACACTCTTTCAAGGCTGATCGCGCTGGGAGCGGTGGTTCCTGTTCCGAGAGACCAATATGGTCGATACTCGATCTATTTTGTGGTTCCAAAGAAAGAAGGATCCTTTCGTCCAATCCTAGACCTAAAGCAAGTCAATCGCTGCCTCCCGGTTCCTCATTTTCGAATGGAAACCCTGAGGTCAGTCATTGCAGCGGTAAGACAGGAGGAGTTCCTGACATCCTTAGATTTGATGGAAGCATACTTACATATTCCGGTCCGAAGATCTCATCAGCAGTTCCTGAGATTTGCAGTACCGAGGGGTCATTTTCAGTTCCAGGCCCTTCCCTTTGGCCTAGCAACAGCCCCCAGGACATTCACCAAGGTAATGGTAGTTGTGGCCGCGGCTCTTCGCAAGGAGGGAATTTTGGTACATCCCTACCTGGACGATTGGCTGATTCGGGCAAAATCGGAAACGGAGAGTCGTACAGCTACAGCTAGAGTAGTGGAATTCCTGGAGGAGTTGGGTTGGGTCATCAATCGAGCAAAGAGCAGATTAATTCCCTCGCAGGAGATCGATTACCTCGGAGCAAGATTCGACACCAGGAGAGGAAGAGTTTTTCTGTCGAAACAGAGGTTACGAGACCTGAGAAGCCTGGTCTCTCTCTTCATATCAAGACGAATCCCCACCGCCTGGCATTACCTACAACTGTTGGGCACCATGGCAGCGGCGATAGAGGTAGTACCGTGGGCCAAGGCACATATGGCGTGGAGGAGTGGCCTAGTGGTTGGGGCAAGGTACTTCAGGCCGGAAGGTCGGGGGTTCAAATCCCACTAAAGGACAGCAACCTTGGGCCGGAAGGACTGGGGTTTCTAGTCCCACAGGTGCTCCTTGTGGTCTTGGGCAAGCCACTTAACCCTCCATAGCCCATGTTCCCTGTAAAATAGCTATCTCCAAGTTATAATGCCCTGTTCAATGTAATTTCAGTTTGTTCAATGTAAACCGCACTGATGCAGAATAGCGTGGTATATAAGAGAATATAAATAAATAAAATAAAATAAAAATATGAGACCCCTTCAACGCGCCTTGTTACGGCGTTGGTCCCCTCAGCATCATCCCTTATCCATGCAACTGCCCTGTCCTCTTCGGGTCAGGAGGGCTCTTCTCTGGTGGAAGTGCCCAAGGAACCTAGGATGCAGGATGCCTCTCGATCCACCCCAATGGATACAGCTGACAACAGATGCAAGTCTAGCAGGCTGGGGTGCGCATTGTGAGGGCCAGTTCGCACAGGAAAGCTGGACCCCGAGGGAATCACGGTGGTCCATCAACAGACTAGAACTGAGGGCAGTAGCATTGGCACTCAGAACTCTCGAGCCCTTGGTTCGGCAAAGGGAAGTCCGTGTCCTTTCGGACAACATCACCACGGTGGCCTACATCAACCGCCAAGGGGGAACAAGCAGCCCCTCGCGGGAGAAGGAGGCGGACAGCCTTTTACAGTGGGCAGAAGCCCATCTATTGGACCTGTCAGCGCACACGTGGCCGGGGCAGAAAATGTGATGGCCGATTACCTCAGCAGGTACAAGATAGACCACGGAGAGTGGGAGCTGGCGCAGGAAGTGTTCGACCAAGTGGTAGCTCTTTGGTGGGCGCCGATCATGGACCTTATGGCGCGCTACGAAACATCCAAAGCAAGCCGGTTTTTCAGTCGAAGGAAGGAAAGGATGTCAGAAGGCTTGGATGCCCTGGTCCAGAAGTGGCCTTCGGAAGGTCTCCTGTATGTGTTCCCGCCCTGGGCCCTCATAGGGAGGGTTCTAAGGCGAA
Organism: Ichthyophis bannanicus; assembly: GCA_033557465.1. Lineage (NCBI taxonomy): Eukaryota > Metazoa > Chordata > Amphibia > Gymnophiona > Ichthyophiidae > Ichthyophis > Ichthyophis bannanicus. The sequence goes on along the minus strand of CM066034.1, from coordinate 786,792,936 downwards.
TAGAGGCCCACCAGGTTTTGGTAATTCTCATAGCTCCGGATTGGCCTTGTCGCCCGTGGTATGCAGACCTGGTGAGACTAACGGCTCATCGCCCTTGGAGGCTCCCCGAAAGAAAGGATTTGCTACGGCAGGGTCCAGTTCACATGCCCCACGTGCATCGATTCTCGCTTACGGCCTGGCTATTGAGAGGGCGCGGCTCCTGAAGCGAGGTTACTCGGATTCGGTAATTTCGACCCTGCTGAACGCACGAAAACGCTTGACCTGCCTCTCCTATATCAGAGTTTGGCACATATTTGAGGCATGGTGCGTGGAACATCGGAAGAAACCCTTAGAAGCCTTGGTCCCGGAGGTCCTAGAATTTCTGCAAGCAGGCTTTGAGAAGGGTTTAGCTCACAGCTCGTTGCGAGTTCAGCTAGCAGCCATTTTTTGCTATAGGGGAAAGGTCTGGGGCAAGTCTCTAAGGGACCACGCTGATGTGGGTAGGTTCCTGAGGGCGGTCAAGCGCTTACGGCCCCAGCAAAGATCAGTTATTCCCCCTTGGGACCTAAACCTGGTATTGGATTCCTTAACCAGGGAGCCCTTTGAACCAGCAAGGAGCTCCTCCCTAAAGGACTTGACCCTGAAGACGGTATTTTTGGTAGCTATCTGTTCAGCTAGGCGTGTCTCTGAGCTTCAAGCTCTATCATCTCGACCTCCCTTTCTTTCGTTTTTCAAGGATAAGGTGGTCTTACGGACGGTCCCTTCATTCCTTCCCAAGGTTCCCTCTCCTTTTCATATGAACCAAACAGTTTCACTCCCGTCCTTCGCGGGAGAAGTGCAAGAAGGGGATAGTGCCAAGCTGCGTCTCCTGGATTTGCATAGAGTGCTGAGACGCTACCTTTCGCGCACAGCGTCGTTCCGCAAGTCCGAACAGCTATTCGTTCAATTTGGAGGGCCGCACAAGGGGGAAGCAGCGGCCAAAGCTTCCATTTCTAGGTGGATCAGGGAGGCTATTGCCTCCGCCTACATCCTCAAGGGGAGGCAGATCCCAGTAGGTCTTCGCGCACATTCAACGCGGGCGCAGTCGGCCTCCTGGGCAGAGCGTAGCTTGGTCCCGCCGCTGGACATTTGTAAAGCGGCTATGTGGTCCTCGCTACATACCTTTTCCAAGCACTACAGATTTGATGTCCAGAGAAGAGTGGACACCAGGTTTGGGGATGCAGTACTTCGGTCCAGGATGGCGAACCCCGCCCAGGTTTGAACTGCTCTGTTACATCCTGAGATTAAAGGGACTGGACTGGAGTTCTGCTAAGGAAAGAGTAATTAGTCCTTACCTGCTAATTAGTGTTCCTGAAGGAACTCCAGTCCAGCCCCTGATCCCGCCCAGGTTCGGTTTCTAGTGTTCAGAATGGAATAACGGACCGAAGTCAGTGAGCAGAGCGGAGCGGAAGTGGGGAATCCCGGTCTGAGGAGCCCCAGCAGCGGGGCTACACTCTAGGGAGGTTCTGTGGGGAGTGGGTAAAGGCTGGGTCGGCCTCAGGTAAGCCTTCTCCTTCCTTCCTCTCCCTTACCAATGTTTCTTCCTTAAAAAAAAAAAAAGGAGTTTTTGTTTCATAGTTGTTTGGTTTTGTTTTTTGCGTGTTATAGTTATGAAGCGGGTACCTGTCAGGACTGCTTTTTCATCAGATTACTGGTGCCTAGGGGTGGTGCCAGTGGTATTTATACCACACCATCATCAAAACGATGATGGGCTCAGCCTCCAAGCTGCTGGAAGGGTTGCGCAACCCGAGAGTAAAGGAACTGGACTGGAGTTCCTTCAGGAACACTAATTAGCAGGTAAGGACTAATTACTCTTTCATTCTGGTCAGGCGGTCAATAGTACAGTCCCACTGCCATCACTTTCCCCTTTCCCTTTTTACATGGAATTTTAATCCATAGAGATTCTACAGTATATTTTGTTTCCTGCAAAACTTTAATCCTTTGTGACTCAATGCCCTCTCTAACGTAGAGTGCAACCCCTCCACCGATTCGATCTTCTCTATCATTACCATATAGTTTGTACCCAGGTATCAGTGTCCCTCTGGTTGTCCTCTTTCTACCATGTCTCTGAGATTCCAACTATATCTAACCTCTCATTTAGTGCTATATAGTCTAACTCTCCCAACTAATTTTTTAGATTTCTGGCATTTGCATGCAAGCATTTTAGAGGCTGTATTTTATTAATCTGGTTCGGTAGGTAGGGATAATTTGTAATCTTTAAGCTCTTTCTGCTCTGTACTTAAGGGCATTTGGGTTACTTGTCTTTATTGGAACCTCTGTTGATATGCCCTGTCTTCAATCATTTGCTAGTATCCTTCAAGGATACATTCTTCCAAACCATACACTCTTGGGCGACTGGCTTTCCCCTATTATCTAGTTTAAAAGCTGCTCTATCTCCTTTTTAAAGGTTAATGTCAGCAGCCTGGTTCCATCCTGGTTAAGGTGGAGCCTGTCCCTTCTGGAAAAGCCCCTCCTTTCCACAGAATTTCGCCCAGTTCCTAACAAATCCAAAACCCTCATCCTTGTACCATTGTCTCATCCACGCATTGAGACTCCGAAGCTCTGTCTTTTGTGTCCTACGTGTGGAACGGGAAACATTTTGGAGAATGCTACTCTGGATTTCAACTTCCTACCTAAAAGCCTAAATTTGGCCTCCAGAACTTCCTTACCACGCTTTCCTATGTCATTAGTGGCAACATGTACCAAGACAGCAGACTCCTCCCCAGCACTATCTAAGACATTGTCTAAGTAGCGCGTGAGGTCTGCTACCTTTGCACCAGGCAGGCATGTTACCAGATGATCCTCACGTCCTTCAGCCACCAGCTATCTACTTGTCTAATGATGGTATGGAAGAATGTGCCAAAATTCCTCAAGGGCAATTTGAGCGAAGAATCAACACTTATAGGAAACCTTTAGTTGACATTATTACTGCCCAAGAAAATGACACTAGTTATTTTCACTTAAGGATACATCTTTTTGAAAGTTTTTGTTGAATAATCAAAATGCATCCTTTTTGTCCAAGTTACCTATTCATTGGGGTTACTTTTTGTCTCTTATTAGGGTTAGATTAGGTGTATAAATTGGGCTAAAATACAGATCATTTTGGGAGGTTTCCCAGAAATGGAGATGTTTGTAATGATCTAACAGTAGAGGATTTTTTTTTTTGTGCCATCAAGTCAGTGTTGACACCTGGCGACCCAGCAACCCATGGGTTTTCTTGCAAGGTACAAATGGAAGTAAATTGCTAGGCCTTTTCTTCCGAGGCAATGGAGGGTAAAGTGGCTTCCCCAAGGTCACAAGGAGTTTCTAGTGGGACTTGAACTCGGATCTCCTGGGTGCTAGGCTGTTGCTCTAAACACTACACTGCTTCTCCACTAGTCTAGTCAAAGGTCTTACAGCCTAGTAAGATTATAGTGACTTTGGTGATGATATTTGCCAATGTGAAAAATAACGCTAGCATTACCTCCAGGGCAGAAGTTAGGGTGTGCATGGTCCTGGACAAATAAGCCTATGCTTCCATCTCTGTCCTCCACCTGACCACCATTACTTTTATGTTTCTTTCCTTCTACCCTCTCAGTATTTCACCCCCCCCCCCTTCCCCCGACTGATTCTTTACCCCATCTTCTGCTCCCATGATGTGAATCTCTCTTCCCTCCCTCTCAGCAGCAAGAGAAGAGGAAAATTGCTTCTTGCTTGTGTCTGCCTATGCAAAACAAAATTCTTCAGGTTTTCAGTGGAAAAGTGTATGTGTGTGTGTGAGACAGAGAGAAAAGGTGTGAACTAAATCCAAGTAAATAAAACTAGAATGAAAAATATGAGTGGGCTTTTTCTTTGTGTGGTATTGTAGCTGTCAGGAGATCTCTGCCTTTTGTCCCTCCCTCCTAAATATGATTCCTGCATGCTGGGAAGAATAAATAGGAAAAACGGGCACATCTACTTAAATGCGATTTTGTGTCCATGCTGGCAATGTTTGATTGCTTTGAAACTCTGTGTACTAGTGCCATCTTGTGAATTTTATAGGTGTTGCAATGTATGTTGTAGTTTCTACATATGCACAGGGCAAATGTTTTCAGTTCATTTGGGCTTTTTTCCTACTTTTTGATCTTTTTTTTGTTTGCTTTACATATTACATGTTAGAATGTTTTAGCGCACACTAATAACATAGACTTAACATGTTAATTTGTAGATTATTATCGCACGTTAAATTGACTTAGTATGTCATAAACCAACTGAATGAGCAGTAGTGAATGCAGAACTGCATTAAGGATTTTTTATGTAGGTAAAACTGCTTCCCTTTCCTGAAGTTTCCCTGCAAGTGTCTTGTTACCACCTTGCAGGGACAAACTTTTATATTTGTTGATGTGTCCGATTTAGAAAATTTTCTTGTGGTTAGGCACAAGTGAAGTAATAGAAGGTGGGAGGTTAAGTACTGGTATCTCTCCAAATATGGGTATTTTATGCCTTTATTTCCTTTGTATTTTTCTTTTTCCTTAATTTTTTTAGCACAACCCCTTGATGCGGGCTTGATATTCATTGGATATATTATGTTTTGTTAAATTACTTTGTTTATTTCTATCCAGTTTGTTTTTCTTAACTGGTTGTAATTATGTGGCGTAATATGATGATTTTCTTGTTTTCTTTGTTTTATTACAATGGATAAAATGCAATAAATATATTAAACTAAAAACTGGTTCCCTTTCTACTGCTTTCAGTATAATGAATACATTTGTAATTCTGATTGCCGTATCTTAAAAAAGATATATTGGAGCGAAGAGCCACCAAAATGGTAAAGCAGATGGAAGGATACCTTGGAAAAGAGATGGCTGAGGGGGATATGATAGAGGTCTATAAATTAATGAATGGAATAGAATTGGTAAACCTAGATCGGTTGTTTATGCCATCAAAAAGTATAAAGTCAAGGGGACACACACTGAAGCTACAATGTAAACCATTTAGGACTAATGGTTTAATACACTGAAACTACAATGTAAACAATTTAGGAGAAAATATTTTTTCACTCAATGCGTAATCAAACTCTGGACTTCGTTACTGAAGGATGTGGTGAAGGCTGTTAGTGTAACTGGGCTTAAAAAAGGTTTGGACAAGTTTCTGGAGGATAGATCCATAAATCATTATTAAAGACAAGCATTGTGGAACCTGTGTGCCTTTTTAGGGAACCTGCCAGGTATTTGTGATCTGGATTGGCCACTGTTGGAAAAAGGATACTGGGCTTGATGGACATTGGTCTGACCCAGTATGGCATTTCTTATATTCTTAATTACTTTTGTAAGTTGAGCTGTGTGGATGATTTTAGGGGGAAAAGATTTAAGCACAGCTTCACGCAGCATCTTGAGACACTGACTTTATTTTCCTGTCTTTTTATCCTGGTACATTCCTAGAAAAATCCTTATTACTTCCATAAGGCTACTAGTACTTTTCATATAGCAAAACCAGGCCAGATGAATTCCCAGCCAGTTGATGGCGGAAGACTAGAGCAACTTTCAGTGATGACATTGCCTGTATAAGTGATGGTGCAGCACTGAGAATTGCCAGTATTCTCTGCTTCCAGCAGATGGTGGCATATGTGTCTTGGTGCAGCAGTTGAAGATAGGCTTAGCTCCCTAGCCCAGATCATGGTCTTGTGGCCGCTGAGCTGATCCCTAAGCCCTTCAGATGCTCAGAGCCTGGGTATGACCTTGTCTCCTAGAATTGAGGCTGCCCCTGTGCAGCATGTTACCAACAGGTTCCAGTGTTGGTGGACCCCATGCCGGGGATGTAGATAAGGGCTCAGGCTAGCTCCCTCTCTCCTATCTTCCCCTGTTCTATTCTCTTTTTTTTTTTTGCATCTCTTGACAATTGCCTTTACTGCTTTAGTAAAGCAGTTTGAAAAATAAAATGAGAGCTGAGCAGTAGAGCTTCTCCAGCTCTGTATGGGTAGCTTGGAAGGCCTTTTTTGGATTTCCCCGGCCGGCCCTACTGGAGAAAATCTCCTGCCAAGCTGGGAGTTCCCTTTTTGTGTCAGGGAGGTTTTTTGTAATTGTTTTTTGTTTTTGCTTTTGCTTGTTACAGCTGGGATTCCGGATGCACACTCCGGATGCTACATATGCCTCCGTGACTGGTTCTTTTTGCTCTGAGTGTGATGGAGATGCCTTGAGGCAAGTTTATTAAGCAATTTCAGGAGCCCCCCCAAAGGAGGATCCTGGTGGGAAAGGCTGCCATCTTGGGTGGCAGCATGGTTTCCATGGAGGGGGAATGGGTTAAGGCTGCTCGCCAAGCAGCACTGCTGGCTGCTGATGTCCCTCAGGGGACCACAGTTCATTTTTGACAGGCTTTGAGCAACAGCTGCTGAAAGAACGCATGGGCTGTTTTCAGGCATTGCTTGCTGCCTGTCAACTCATCCAGGGGGGGGGGGAGTGTTTGAGGGGGCACCTGGCCTCCTCTGTGGGGGACCATAGGCCTTCTAGGGTCTTCCTATCCAGCAGAAGGAGCAGTAAACACCAATGCCCCTTGGTCTCTCCTAACTGGACCTCTAGAAGTTCAGCCCTGCTTCCCTTTTTGGAGGATCGGGAAAATGATGAGGTATTGCTTTCTCCCACAAGTGTCTGCAGAAGGTTGTTATCTTTCCCTAGCAGAGGAGGATGACATGGTGATACATTTGTTTTACTGTGAAGACCTTCCTATCTTGATAGTAGATGCTATGGCTGTCCTCCTTGTTGTGGAATCCCCTCCAGCAAAATTCTTGCAGATCAAATCCATTCGGGAGGATTGGAGGCATACCTCCTTTTTTTCTCTTCTTCCTGATCCCTTGAAGAAGCTCATGGTCTTACAGTGGGAGACACCAGAGTTGGTGCTAAAAGGCCCCAACGTCTTGGTAAAGCTATATGCATTGCCTTAAAGAAAGATGGAATATCTGTTAGAGGTCCCTAAAATGGAAGCATTGGTCAAAGCACTGACCAAATGCACCACCAATCCTAGTAGAGGGTAGTGCAACTTTGAATAAGGTCCACAACAGAAGGGTGTAGGCACTCCTCAGAAATGCCTTCATGGCTTTGGCCTTGGAGATTCAAGCAGCTGTGTGTGGATATTCTGGCCAGAGCACTTTTGAACTGGATTCAGCAATTGCTGAAAAGCCTAGAGCTAGTAAAATTGGAGTCTGGAGCTTCATTCATGACAGATGCTCTTTATGACTTAAGCAGAATATCTTCCTAGTTGATGGCAGTTGTGGTAGTAGTGCACCGATAGCTATGGCTCCACAAGTGGTCAGTGGATGTAGCCTCCAAGTTATAGCTTAGTAAACTCCCTTTCAGGGGGCAGGTTGCTCCTTAGGGAGGACCTGAGGATAATGGTTAAAGACCTGAGAGAGTCCTGTCCCCCTGAGGCTCCCTAAGGGCTCCAGTGGTTCCTTGCACAATGTTCAACATGGAGGCTGGGGATGCTGTAAGGCTGGAAAAGGTTCCAGTTCATGTTATGCCTCCTATGAAAGGTCAATATTTTTGGAGCTCCCTAACATGCTTGCAAACCAGCAAGTGCCTCCTCTAGAGGTCTTAAGTTCTCCCAACAAAGGACTAGTGGTAAGGGTGCCACTGGCTGTTTCTCTTCGAATGGACCCATATCACATCAGATCAATGGATCTTTGAAGACATCAAGAAAGGGTGTGCCTTGGAGTTTGTGGAGTCCAGCCTTTGTGTGATGTCCCTGTGCAGCTTCTTGGCAAAGTGTGTAGCAGTCAAGGAGACTCTCCAGCATCTTTTTCACTTGCAGGCTATTATACCCATGCCCTTCGAAGGGCAAAGGTGATATTCCATCTACCTCATGGTCCCAAAGATGACAGGGGCATCCTTCAGACCCATCTTGGATCTAAAAGTGGTCAATGCCAAACTGAGAGTTCTCCCATTTCTGCATGGAGACTCTGCAGTCAGTCATTGCTGCAGTTCAGGCAGGGTGAGTTCCTAACATCCTTGGACATTTCTGAGGCATACTTCCATCTCTCTGTCAGGGAGCCTGATTCCTGGGGCTGCATTTTTAGTTTCAAGAACTGCCCTTCGGTCTAGCCATGGCACCTCGCATATTTTTTGAAGGCCATGGTGGTGATGCAGCTTTTCTTCGGGAATAAGCAGGAAGTCAGCTCTCACATATGGGTGATGTCAACGGAGCCCGTTTGGAAGCTTCTCCTCAGCTTTCAAAGAGAACCTTTGGAAGATGCATCACGCATGCGTAGTCCCCATCCCACCCAAGGGTGCCATCTTGCCTCGGCCTCCTTTTTTACGTGGAGTCCATCAGACGTCTGTCTGCTTTCCCTGGAAAAAGTGTGAATTTTATCTTGATTTTCTCTTGAAATTTTTCTTTCTCCGGTTGTGTACCAGTTCCCTTAACCACCCCCGAGCTGCCTGCCTCGGCATCACATCTCGGGTTCTTTTATTTTTCAAATGTTTTGAGTCTTCCCAACTGGCGTGGTTTCACGCCTTTTTTTCTCTGGCTGGGCTTAAGGTCTTCGACCTTACTGGGGCTCTTTTCCCCATGGCCTCCACCAGTGGTTTTAAGCAGTGTGATCGTTGCGTTCACACTGTCCTTCACCGATCCCTATGACTGCTGCCTCGGGCCGGACCATGACCCCTTGGACTGTGGCCTCTGTAAGATGTCCTCCAAGGCCATCAAGAGCCAGCAGCAGCAGGAAAAGATTTTCCAGAGGTCAGACTCTGCTCTGAAGTCACCAGTGACATCATGCTCCAAGTCCCCCTCCGGAACCCCAGGGTGACCTTGATGCCTCGAGACTCTGAGGCCATGGGCCTTCCGAATGGAGCACCCCAGAGGTGGAACTTAAGAAGAAGAAATCCTTGAGGACCGCATTAGCGGACGGGTCGGAGAAGGTGGGTAAGTCCACAGCACGAGTCCGAGGGGATGGAGCAGGAGTGGCCGACCAAGGTGGCCCAAAAGGAATCATTGGCCTCTGGTGATTGGCCTTGGACCCCAGAGGCCATCCTAGTCAAGGGCTCTTCCTCATTGCAACCAGTGCCAGACCCGAAATCCTCTCTGCTTGTGCCAAATGCTGCAGAGCCATCTGGACTGGAGACCAGAATGGTGGCCTTAGAGTGCAGTTTGTCTGCCTTCAATGCCCAGCAGTGGACTCTGATGTCTGGTTCATCGGCCCCAGCCACTGGGCCCTCGACCTCAAGAATGTTCCCGGTGGTCGAGCTGGTCCTCAAGTACTACCAGCCTTAAGATGTTACTCTGGTTCGGTCCCGGTCCTTGGGACCGAGATGTTCCCCAATGAGTGCTCTTGGCTCTGATCGCAAACCCTTCGAGGGGCACAGACCCTCGGGCCCAGGACCCAGGTCACCCTCGACACCTCCACGGGCTATGACTCAGATTGTGAGACCGAGGACAAGCAATATCCACATACCTAATGCCACCATGATATGCCTATCTGCTACCTAGACCAGGCACCGGTCCCTGACCAAGGATATGGCCTTCCTTGACTTTGTGCGGGACATGGTGAAGGCACTGGCATTTGACTCAGAGTCTGAGAAGGATCCTTGCACAGAGGAATTCGAGACCTCCAGTACGAGGCCCTCACGATGCCTGTCCCCCAAATCCTGGAATGGCTGCTTCTCTGCATGTGGGAGACACCCGCATCGGTATCCATCGTCAGCCGACAGTTGGTCTCGATGTGCCGAGTCTGCCGGAGCCCTGGGTTCCAGAAGGCACAACTGCCACATAATTTCATAGTGGCAGAGTCAGTTATGCATTGGCTCAAGAGCCAAAAGACGCACTCCTCAATGCCCTCAGGCAGGGAGGCCCATGCTATGGATGCCATGGGCAGGATGTGCTACCAGGACTCTGTGCTCATAGGTTGGATCCAAGCATACCAGCTGTACATAGAGATGTACCTGAGAGACCTGGTAAAGGAGCTCGCTGGGTTCTCGGCTGGTCTCTCTGAGGAACGTCTCCAGTGTTTCTGGATCCTGGCATCGGCTCTCAGAGATTGCCCCAAATTCATGACTTGGATAGAATATGATTGCTTCGAGTTGGCGGCTAGAAAAGCTGCGGTGGGCATCAGTGCTCAGTGCCAGCTTGGCTACAGTCTTCTGACCTGGAGCAATGGGTTCAGGACAGATGGTCAATGTCCCTTACCAGGGAGAGAATCTCTTTGGCAAACCCATGACCAATAAGGCTGCAAAGTTGGAGACTGAGTTCCTGATGAGGACCAGGCTCTCCAAGAAGACATCTGTCCTTTTCTGATGGAAGCCCTTTGGTAAAAAGCCCCCTTACATGAGGAAGGGCAAGGCTTATGGAAACTATTCTCAGTATCAGGCCTTCCGAGCTCCCCAACAGGGTCAGCAGGCCAAGGTACAAGGGCATGGCCCTCGTAAGCCCAAGACTCCTAAAACCCAGGCGCCAGCTCCGGCACAGCCTGGTGGGAGCTTTTGAATTCTTGGGTATAGCCTCTTCCCCCCCCCAGCTGGCCCACCCAAGCAGCCCACAGGTGGACGTCTAGTCTTGCTTGACCACTGGTGGCCATCCATCACCACTGACACCTGGGCATTGAAGGTGGTCAGTGAGGGTTTCTTCTCCACCTACTGCAGATGCCCTCTCCATTCTTCCCAGGAGAGCCCCCCAGGATTCCCCCTCCACCAGATCTTGCTACTGCAGGAACTCAAGGTCTTCTAGAGGACAGGGCAGTGGAACCAGTGCCTCCACATCTTTTGGGGAAGAAGGTTCTACTTCCAGTATTTCCTCGTACCCAAAAGAATGAGGGGCCTACAGCCCATCCAAGACCTGTGGGACCTAAACAGATTCCTGGTGAGGGAGAAGTCCAAGATTCTCTCCCTTGGAACACTGCTGTCATACCTCCAGTAGAGAGACTAGCTATGCTCCTTGGACCTAAAGGATGCGTACACTCACGTTCTCATCCATTCCAGCCACAGGCAGTACCTCAGGTTCATGGTGGGGGGAGGGGGGCAGCCACTGCCAGTACAGGGTACTACCCTTCGGCTTAGCTTCTGTCCCCAGAGTCTTCACCAAGTGCCTAACTGTCTCCAAGGGATGACTGACTCATAAGAGGGGGCTCAGCTGCCGAGGTTCAGCAGGTCATGGCCCTCACCATCCATGTCCTCCAGTAGCTGGGGCTCGTCATAAATCACCCCAAGTCCCATCTCTTCCCAACACATTGTTTGGAGTTCATAGGGGCATGGCTAGACACTATTCAGGACAGAGCCTTCCTACCTCTGGACAGAGCCTTCCTGCCTCACGGCGTTGGCTGTAGATGTGCGGCACCGATGTTCGATGTCCACTCGCCTTCTGCTCTGAATACTAGGCCATTTGGCATCCATGGTCCATGTTACCCTGGATGCCCACCTTCACACGAGGGCGGCTCAGTGGTGCCTCCACTCCCAGTGGACCTAGGCCACAGGCTGGCTGCGAGGGTGATGGTGACCCGCTGGCTGGCAGACTCCTTTGGCTGGTGGCAAGTGCCTCAGCATCTTCTGGCTGGGTTGCCTTTTCAGCCCCCCCCCCAAAGATTCCTCACTACGGATACCTCCCTTATAGGCTGGGAGGCTTATTACGAGGACCTCTGCACTCAGCGCATTTGGTCGCAGGTGGAAAGCTAACAGCAGATCAGCCTCCTAGAGCTTCAGGCCATGTCTTGAAGGACTAGAAAGGGGGGACTGTTACGTCTGGAGAGAAATCTGCAACTGTGAGTATATACTTCTGGTAATTTTCTAAAGAATTCTTTGTATTAAAGCTACTTAATCTGTGAACCCACTGTTTTTTGTTGGATCAGTTGGGGCCTAGTAGCAGCAATTAAAGTTTGAATTTAAAACAGAGGAGAGCTTTCTGGTTTCATTTCATACCCAGCAGAGAGCTTGTAGTTTAAATTTAATAGTCACTCAGGGCCAAGTAACAGCAAAGTACTTTTAGTTTAAATTTAACACACAGAAGAGAGCTTTCTGGTTAAATTTAGTACCCAGCAGAGAGTTTGTAGTTTAAATTTCATAAGAAGTTAGAGCCTAGCAGCAGCTAAGAGCTATAATTTAAATCAAATCAGAATTTAGCTTACCTTAGCAGCACAAGACAGGGTACTGTGTAGCAGCCCTCTTTTAATAAGTGTTATTTCCCTCCCTCCCTCCCCACACTCACCTTCCCCTGGGATAATCATAGCTTTATAGGTACTTACACATCTTAAAAGACAGGAGGTGCTTTCAGGTGAAGCTCATTACCCAAATCAGTCATACACTAAGGACCTGAGATTAATTAAGCTTCAGGTGAACAAGGTATATTAAACGTATTAGGTACAGTTTTATTGGTATAAATACCCATAGCAACCCCTAGTAAGTAAGAACTTAAAGATCTAGACACAAACTTAAAACTAAGATGCAGACAGCAGTCCAGCAGCGGGATGGGGGCTTTCCAGTCTTTTGCATTGAGTGTCATATGTATGATTTTCTCCCAGTTGGTGAGAGGTCTTACGTGTGCACTAGGTGCAAGGAGCTCTTTTCTCTCAGGGAACAAGTCCGTTCTCTAGAGGCTAAAGTAGCAGACTTGGAAAACATAAGACAGACAGAGAGGTACATAGACGAGACGTACAGGGATATAGTCCTGAAGTCTGTCAGACGGCTGCCTGGGTGAGAATCTTCACAGTCTTGGCAAGTGCATATATCTATATGATTTGCAAGGGATTGTGGGCAATGCAGTTCCTTCACACCAGACACAGCTGCTCATAATAATTAGTTGTGCTTTTGGGTAAAGCCAATAAGATATTTATTTATGGGGTTATTTCTCCCAACACAGATATGCTTGGTAGCACATAAATCAGGTTACTTGCTTTCAGTGTTAAACTTGAAAAAAACAAAATCAAAATCAGGAAAACAACATATAAACTTGTCAGGCAAGCAAAGCAAAAGAAATAAGACCTGGTTGGCACAAACTGGTCTTTTCTGTAGGCATTAGCTAATGTTTTCTTAGCATATATCAAACAACAAACCAAAAGCCACAAAGAAAGGAAAAAAACTATTCTTTTCAGGTAAACTTCTTATATCTTCCCACATAGATTCAGAAGTGATTCTCTCAGAGCTCACAAGCAATTAGGTAAGCCTCAATTGCTAGCAGTTATCCAGCTGAAACCCCTTAGCTGGCTTGCTTTCTACTGCGTGGCTAAAAATCCTACACAGGAGCTTTTCTGAGTAGATTAAAGAACAAGTTTGTATTTCTTTGTGATGGTTGCTGTACTTTATAACAGAAAATCACCAAAGGAGTTTAGACAGAGAGCAGTCCATGTAAACAGATTCTTCATCTGCTATCACCCCCTCTTCTTCAACAAGCATGGGTTCAATATCATGGATTGGCACAGATGAATCTCCCAATGGAGCACTTTCAGGAGAATACTTGTTTCCCTGCTGTCTTTCAAGGTTATAGCTAGGGCATAGATCAGTGTTCATACCTGAGCTTCCATTGCTGTTATAGTTCCTCTCTATATAGCCTGGCCAGTATGTAGTCCAGTTCTTATGTCCAGCCTTCCAATCCAGATCCCTGGACACTGGATCTCTCTTCACATACCTTCTGACACGGGTCTTAGGGTCCCTTCCACGTGCAGCCATCTCCCTCACAGGTACCGTCTGGAGATTCCTAGCTCTGCAGCACCATTCCTCTGGCTTTCCCCAGTCCAATGGTGTATGCTGGCCCTTGGAATGCCTCCCAGTATACGTACTGCTCTGGACTCTTCTATACCTCTCAAAGGCTTTTCTCCTCTTTCTTCCAAAGGGTTTCTTTCCCTCTCTGTCCGTCCGGTTTGGCTTCTCTTTCTGATGATCCTTTTGATGATGAAGATGATCAAGCTCAAGCTGATTCTCAGGATAATTCTCTGTAGAATAAACTCTACCTTTATTCTGCTTAGATGAGTGCTCCTCCCTAACACAGCGCAGCTGTGCTAAATCAGGCCCTGCCCTTTGAGATGAGTGCTTAGGGATTACCTCATAGCCCTCCTGATTGAACACACGTTTCCCCACTTCAGCTCCTCTAATGGCTGCTGGAAACCTGGTGCATTCTGGGACTGGTAGTCTTTTATGGCAAAATTCTGTTTTCTTATTTCTACCAGAACTGACAGGTTGCTGGTTCAGAGTCACTTCACATTTTCTATAGCTCCTTCCTGAGCTATGATAAGCTTCCTTATCACAAGTCCCACCTCCAGTCTGACAGCACCCCTGTTGCCATGGAGGAGAGAGGTCACGTGACAGGAGAGCATCACCCTGGTGTGGCAGGAAGTGATCCTGTAACTAGGACCTGTCCTCCAGGTGATGTAAAACCCTCTCGCACCGAGGAAGTTTCTCCAGGGCCTTGTGCCCATCAGGGAAGGGTTAGGACAGCCGTTATAGTTGGTGATTCGATCATTAGGCATGTAGATAGCTGGGTGGCTGGTGGACGTGAGGATCGCCTGGTAACATGCCTGCCTGGTGCGAAGGTAGCGGACCTCACGCGCCACCTAGATAAGGTCTTAGATAGTGCTGGGGAGGAGTCTGCTGTCTTGGTACATGTCGGTACCAATGACATAGGAAAATGTGGTAGGGAGGTTCTGGAGGCAAAATTTAGGCTTTTAGGTAGGAAGTTGAAATCCAGAACTTCCAGGGTAGCATTCTCCGAAATGCTTCCTGTTCCACGCGCAGGACCCAAAAGGCAGGCAGAGCTCCGGAGTCTCAATGCATGGATGAGACAATAGTGCAGAGATGAGGGTTTTGGATTTGTTAGGAACTGGGGAACATTCTGGGGAAAGGAGGGGCTCTTCCGAAGGGATGGGCTTCACCTTAACCTGGATGGAACCAGGCTGCTGGCCTTAACCTTTTAAAAGGAGATAGAGCAGCTTTTAAACTAGATATTAGGGGAAAGCCGACAGTCGCCCAAGAGCGGATGGTTCGGAAGAATGTATCCTTGAAGGATACTACCAAAAACAGAGAGGTTCCACAAAAGAGTAAAGTAGCCCAAATGCCCTCAAGTATGGAGCAGACAGAGCTTAAAGATCCCAATTTACCCATGTCTAACAATAGCCAAATTAACATGAATAAAATACATTCTCTAAAATGCTTGTATGCAAATGCTAGAAGTCTAAAGAATAAGATGGGAGAGTTAGAATATATAGCACTAAATGAAAGGTTAGATATGATTGGAATATCAGAGACATGGTGGAAGGAGGACAACCAGTGGGACACTGTGATACCTGGGTACAAACTATATCGTAATGATAGAGCTGATCAAATTGGTGGAGGGGTTGCGCTCTATGTTAGAGAGGGCATTGACTCAAAAAAGGATTAAATTTTTGCAGGAAACAAAATCTGCTGTAGAATCTATATGGATTGAAATTCCATATAAAAGGGGGAAGGTAATGGCAGTGGGGGTGTACTATCGAGCACCTGGCCAGAATGACCAAATGGATGATGAAATGCTCAAAGAAATCATGGAAGCTAACAAAAGTTACAGCGCAGTAATAATAATGGGTGATTTCAATTACCCGGGTATCGACTGGGTCAGTGTCACGTCAGGACATGCTAGGGAGATAAAGTTCCTAGATGAAATAAATGACTGCTTCTTGGAGCAGATGGATCATGAATCGACCAGAGGGGAAGCCATATTAGACCTAGTCCTTAGTGGAACACCAGATCTAGTGCAAGAGATAAGGGTGTTGGGGCCACTTGGCAATAGTGATCATAGCATGATCGCCTTTGATTTAATTAGTGGAGGAGGGAAAGTAAGGAAATCCACAGTACTACCTTTTAACTTTCGAAAGGGAGACTATGATAAAATGAGGAAAACAGTTAAGAAAAAACTAAAAGGAGCAGTTGCGAAGGTTAAAGACGTACATCAAGCTTGGGTGTTGCTGAAAAATACTATCTTGGAAGCCCAGACCAGCTGTATTCCACGCTTTAAGAAAAGTGGAAGGAAGTCCAAAAAACTGCCAGCATGGTTTAAAGGTGAGGTCAGAGGGGCTGTTGTTGCCAAAAAAGCATCTTTCAGGAAATGGAAAAAAGAGCCAAATGACGAAACCTGGAAACAGCACAAGCACTGGCAAGTCAAATGCAAGGCATTGATAAGGCAGGCAAAGAGAGAATTTGAGAAGAAGCTTGCTGCGGAAGCAAAAACGCGAAATAAAGACCTTTTCAAGTACATTCGTAGCAAAAAACCTGTGAGAGAGTCAGTTGGTCCATTAGATGATAAAGGGGTTAAAGGAGCACTAAGAGGCGACAAGGCGATAGCGGAGAGACTGAATGAATTCTTTGCTTCGGTCTTTATTGAGGAAGATGTAGGGATGTTACCCATGACTGAAGTGGTATTTAAAGGTGCGGAAGAATTGAAGGAAATATCGATACATCGGGAAGATGTCTTACAACTATTAGATAAACTGAAGAGTAGCAAATCACCTGGGCCGGATGGTATACATCCAAGGGTGTTGAAAGAACTGAAATATGAGATTGCAGAACTGCTATCAGTAATCTGTGAACTATCATTAAAATCATCTCTAATACCTGAAGATTGGAGGATCGCCAATGTAACACCAATTTTTAAAAAGGGTTCCAGGGGTGATCCGGGAAACTACAGACCGGTGAGCCTGACGTCAGTACCTGGAAAAATGGTAGAAACCATCAAAAAGAATAAAATTACTCAGCATGTAGATAGTCACAGCCTAATGGGAGACAGCCAACATGGCTTTAGACAAGGAAGATCTTGTCTTACTAATCTTATATGTTTATTTGAAGGAGTGAATAAACAGGTGGACAAAGGTGAGTCGGTTGATATTGTGTATCTGGACTTTCAGAAAGCCTTTGACAAGGTCCCTCATCAGAGACTTTTGGCAAAACTAAAGAGTCATTGGATAGGAGGCAGTGTACTATTGTGGATCAGGAACTGGTTAAAAGATAGAAAGCAGAGGGTAGGGCTAAATGGCCAATTTTCCCAATGGAGAAAGGTGAATAGTGGTGTACCCTAGGGATCTGTGCTGGGTCCGCTGCTTTTTGACATATTCATAAATGACCTGGAAAGTGGAATAACGAGTGAGGTTATCAAATTTGCAGATGACACAAAACTATTTAAAGTTGTTAAAACCCAAGAGGATTGTGAAAAATTGCAAGAGGATCTTGATAAATTGGAAGACTGGGCATCAAAATGGCAGATGAAATTTAATGTGGACAAGTGCAAGGTTATGCACCTAGGGAAGAACAACCCAAACTATGGTTACACGATGCAAGGTTCCACATTAGGAACCACCACCCAGGAAAAATATTTAGGCGTCATTGTGGATACCATGTTAAAACCCTCGGCCCAGTGTGCAGCGGCGGCCAAGAGAGCAAATAGAATGCTAGGTATGATAAGGAAAGGAATGGAAAATAAAACAAAAGATATTATAATGCCTCTATATCGTTCCATGGTGAGACCACACCTTGAATATTGTGTGCAATTCTGGTCGCCGTATCTTAAAAAGGATATAGCGATTTTAGAAAAGGCACAGAGAAGAGCCACCAAAATGGTAAAGGGGATGGAAGGATACTCCTATGAAGAAAGGCTAAAAAGGTTAGGGCTCTTTAACCTGGAAAAGAGACGGCTGAGGGGAGATATGATAGAAGTCTATAAATTAATGAACGGAGTGGAACGGGTAAACGTAGATCGATTGTTTACCTTATTAGAATATAGAAAGACTAGGGGACATGCAATGAAGTTACAGGGTAAACTATTTAAGACTAATAAAAGAAAATATTTTTTCACTCAACGTGTAATCAAACTCTGGAATTTGTTACCGGAGGATGTAGTAAAGGCTGTTAGTGTAGCTGGGTTTAAAAAAGGTTTGGACAAGTTCCTGGAGGAAAGGTCCATAAACTATTATTAAGAAGTGACCGAAGATATCAATGCTTGACCCAGTACAAGCATTGTGGAACTTGTGTCTCTTGGGGAAACTGCTAGGTACGTATGACCTAGATTGGCCACTGATGGAAACAGAATACTGGGCTTGATGGACCTTGGTCTGACCCAGTATGGCATATCTTATGTTCTTATGTTCTTATGTTCTTATCCCTGGCTCTCTGTGCCTTTTGCCACCATCTACGGCAGCAATCATTGCTGATGTAAATGGACAACAAGTCGCAATGTTCTAAGTCAACGAGCAAGGGGGCACAGGGTCATACACCCTCTGCTGGGAAGCAGTAGAACTCTGCTTGTATGAGAACGGCAGTGAGATGCTCCTGTGGGTAGTATATCTGCTGGGCCAGGCCAATGCCCTGGCAGGCAGGCAGAGCAGGGTCCTCCAGCCGCACTAGTGGCAGCTTGACCCCAGAGTGGCTTTTCAGTTCTTACAGGTTTGGGGAACGCCACAACTGGACCTCTTCACCAGCCCGGCTTGAGGAACGCCACAGCTGGACCTCTTCACCAGCCCGGCCAACTCTGTTGCCCCACTTCTGCTCCCAAACAGCCACACCCGTCCCGAGTGGCAGCAGATGCCTTCTCATCCCATGGACAGAGGGCCGCCTTTATGCCTTCCTGCCCAAACCGCTAATAGAACTCTCTTCAAGGTTCAGCGGGATGGGGCATTGCTGATATTGGTGGGCCCTCAGTGGCCCAGGCAACCTTGGTTCCCACTGCTCCTTCGCATGTCCATAGTGCCCCCAGTCCCCCTGGGGAGCAACCCAGGACTACTGTGTCAGGAGGAAGGCTCCCTCCTACACCCCAATCTGGGGTCTCTGGTGCTAACAGCTTGGCTGCTGAAAGGGTAGCCGTGGCCCCTTTCAACCTTTCAGGGGAGGTAGAGGAGGTCTTCTTAGCCTCCCGCAAGACCTCCATGAGATGGGCTTATGCCTTCAAATGCCGCAGATTTTCTGTGTGGTGCAAGAGGAATGGGTTAATCTGTTCTCGTGCTCTGTGCAGCTTGTGCTGCAATATTTGCTTCACTTGTCCCAGGCAGGACTGAAATCCAACTCAGTCAGGGTTCACCTGAGTGTTCTTGCAACACACCATCAC
This sequence comes from Ichthyophis bannanicus, assembly GCA_033557465.1. Taxonomy (NCBI): domain Eukaryota; kingdom Metazoa; phylum Chordata; class Amphibia; order Gymnophiona; family Ichthyophiidae; genus Ichthyophis; species Ichthyophis bannanicus. Next base: position 786,773,931 of record CM066034.1, on the reverse strand, counting down.
CTCATTAAGGACAAGCCTCTCGTAACCAGCCTCTCGTAACCTGCTTCCTGCAGGCCTTCTGTTATCCAACCCCCCCCCCCCCCCCCCGTCCACCCTCCAGCAGTAGAGTGGGACCTCAACGTGGTGCTCTCATGACTCATTAGCCTACTGTTTGAGCTCCTGGCTACCTGCCACCTGCGTTACCTTCCTGGTGGCACTCACATCCACTCGCAGAGTCAGCGAGCATCAAGGTTTGGTGGCTGATCTGCCTTACACGAGGTTCTATAAGAACAGGATTGTGCTCTGCACGAATCCTAAATTCCTTTCCAAAGTGGTGTCTCCTTTCCACCTCAATCAAGAGGTGGTGCTCCCCAGCTTTCCACGGCCTCACAGCGGCAGGGTGGAGACTGTCTTCATACCCTGGACTCTAAGAAGGCCCTGTCCTTCTATCTCCAGCATAATCAAGGCCACCACAGAGCCTCACGGCTTTCATCTCCTATTACCCCAGCCAGCTGAGGGAGGCGGTGACCAAGTGTACTCTGTCCACTTGGGTGGTGGACTGCATTGCCCTTGCCTGTAAGCAGGAGCTCCGGGTCATGGTGCACAGCATCAGGGCCATGGTGGCCTCTGTGGCAAACCTCCGTCCCTGTGATGGAAATCTATCATGCCACCACCTGGTCCTCTGTCCATACCTTCACAGTTCATTACTGCCTGGAAAGTGAGTCCCGACGGGACAGCGCCTTTGGCAGGCCATACTCCATTATCTGTTCAGGGCTCAACACCCACCTGGGGAGAATGTTTCTTACCTCAGACGGACTGAGCAAGTTGCAGTTCCAATTGTTTGTTCTTGGTTAGCCCCCAAGGTTATGGGCTACTTGCAACTCCTGGAATCAATGGTTTCGACCTTGGAGCTGGTGCCTTGGGCTAGGGCACAAATGCTGCATCTGTAGAAGCATCTGCTGTCTCACTGATCTCTCTGCTCACAGTTATTAGAGTAGCATCTTCTTCCCAGAAAAGTCAGGAAGGGTTTGGTGGATGAGATACCGCTGGCAGGGCCAACCCAACCATCAGGCAAGGCTAAACAGTCCACCTGGGCAGCAACTTCTGGAGGGAAAGAGAAGCAGCTTTCAAAGAAAACAATAGATTCTGATAGGCACACAAACTCCAAAAGCCATCAACATGTTCTTTTATCTGCAGGAAAAGCAGGCACATACATACATAAAAATCAGAGTTCAACATTTAAAGATATGATGTCCAAGTATGCATTTTCACAGGACTGTTGTTGGAATGGGTGGTGGTCAATGATCATGATTATTAAGTTTAATTAGCAAAATAGTATCAAAAGCTCTGGGGAGGGGTAGGCATGTAAGGCTGAAGGTTTGCCTAGAGTGCCCACTATCCTGCATTAGCCCTGAGGCTGGTCCTGCCTTCTGGAAGCACCAGATGTGGTGATCATCTTCACAAATGCCAGCCTCCCAGACTGGAGAGCCCACTGCCAAGGTCAATTTGTGGTCAAGCTGGGAGGCCTATAAGGCCAGCCAATAGATTGGAAGCCCGAGCAATCTGCCCAACCCTGGAGCATTTCTAGTTCCTCTTGGAGGGCAGGGCATTAGGCTGTTCATCAACAATGTCACAATGGTGGCTTATGTCAACAAGCAAGACTAAAAATCAAAACCAGGTCAAAAACACCATCCATCCAAAGAAAAACTTTTTTTGTTGGAACAGCCAGCCCAGTGAAGAGGACAAAACCTCCCACCGCTGTGGCCTTTCCTTTTTATTATTCAATATATTAAAACCAGCATCCACTTAGCTGAAGTTGTAGAGCAGAGGCCGTTGCATCCAGTCAGCAATGCCAAGAACACACGACGTGGCACGCTTCGGGGTAATTCCCATACTACCCCTGCATCAGGTCTGAACATTGCTCGGCAGCCAAATTGCTTTAAAACTGTTCTCTGAAAGGAACGGTTTTCAAATATCACGGCGTCTATAACGTAAGCACAGCTGATCACAGTCAGCTGATAAAGATGACATCATGGAGGGCCAATCAGAGCTAGAAGGGGGAGGAATCACTAAACAGAGACCGCCCCCTTAGGTCTGACAATGTAACAAGTGATATAATTGTGTACCAGTCTAGCTGCTCTATAACTTCAGCTAAGTGGATGCTGGTTTTAATATATTGAATAATAAAAAGGAAAGGCCACAGCGGTGGGAGGTTTTGTCCTCTTCACTGGGCTGGCTGTTCCAACAAAAAACGTTTTTCTTTGGATGGATGGTGTTTTTGACCTGGTTTTGATTTTTGGGCTTCTTTAGCACTGGGTTTGTGGTATTTGTTGATGTTTTGAGTCTTTATATACCTTTTTTACTCATGGCATCTACCACGTTCGCATTTACGGAGGAGCGGCTTTCACAACTTAAGAAACACAAGTCGTTGTTTGATGAGGATGTATTGGAAGTTCTAGCAGTGGATTTACCTCCCACTATCTTGGAATTAAAAGATATTCATAAGAAACTAATTAGGGCTAACCTACACGGTTCAGCCATGGCACAGTACTTAAAATCGTCCATTATTCCAAGAGGCCTTCGTATAATTAAGCCTCCCAAACAATTCACGGAGGATCAGGATTTTCTGGCCAAATGGGATGCCATTTTAACTAAATGCAGTGTTGATTTGATAGCTTTGCTATTGGAGCGGTCCCTTCAGGAGCAGGAGCATCTGACGGCTCAAGCGGCGGAATTTAAAACTAAGATATTGACCACACTGGAACCGCAGAGCTTTCAATCCCAATGGGTAGAAATTGACAAACAGTTGGCTTCCTTTAGGGACCATATAAAAGGATTGAAGATTAATAAATTCAAACGTGATAAGAGTGACTATGATAATAATTGTGTATATAGATGGCCCTCTCGGAACAGTTCTTTCTGAAATAACGTTTCTTTCGCTGACAGCTCGGAGGACACTTCGGACACGGACTCGGTGGGCTCTAGCTCGGTGAAATCTGGCTCCAACAGATCTAGACAACAAACGTCCTTCACAGCCCCTAGAGGTAATATTTCTCGGGGTCGTCAACCTAGAGGTTCCAGTCATCAGGATTTTCTCGAGGGCCCAGACACCCGATCCAAAACCAGGGGTCGTCTGTTGTGAATCCTTCTGGTCAAGCCCTTTCAAAGGATCAAATGTTTGTTTTGGAACTGGGACTCTCTTATGTTCCTTCGCCCCACTACGATGGATTTGAGATGCGGGTGGCGCTTCACCGCTTTTTTCGTAAACTGCGGGTAATTCATTTTTTCTCTGATCGCACTGGAGACTCTGTGTTCTTTGGTAAAAAGTCCTTCCAGATGGCAGCCACCAGGTCCGATAGAGGCAGCTATCTCCACCTATCAAGATTTGGTTTTGAGCAGCCTTTCTCAGTGGGAATCTACCAGCACTTTCCCATATAGTAATTTGACGCGGGATCATTATGCTGCTATAAAGCAATTGTCCACTTCTAATTTGGTAATCCGGCGAGCGGACAAGGGTGGTGCCACGGTGGTTCTTTCTCAAGTGCAATATGAATCTGAGATGCTTTTACATCTAGGCAATCGCAAATACTATGCTCCTATTCCAGATCCTACCTTGGAGCTCCAAAGTATTATACGGGAACTTGTATCTCGGGCCTTCATGAGCAACTGGCTGACAAAACAGGAGTCTGAATTTCTTATTAATCAGCACCCCATAACACCGACTTTTTATTTAGTACCGAAGATTCACAAATCCATGCTTAATCCTCCAGGACGCCCAATCGTGTCGTGCAGGGGCTCGATTTTGGAACCTCTCTCTCAGTTCTGTGATCTGTTTTTACAACCCGCTGCTACGACCGTGCCTTCCTATATTAGGGATACTGGAGATTTTCTGGAAAATCTGGCCACATGTACAGCAATTTCTACCTATACTTACCTTGTGTCCCTCGACGTTCAATCGTTATACACTAATATTGACCAGCGTGAGGTGATGACAAGATTGACATCATACCCATTGCCTTTACCAGATCGCATTCCGGGACAATTTATTCTTGATTTACTGGATCTCGTGTTGAACCGCAATTTTTTCATTTACCAGCAGCAATACTATCTCCAGATCTATGGGATTGCTATGGGAGCTACCGTGGCACCTTCTATTGCCACGTTGTATATGAGCTGGTTTGAGGAGTTGTTCATCTATCCTCACCCACTATATGTTCATATTCCTTTTTGGAGACGTTTTTTGGATGATGTCTTCTTTTTATGGACTGGTACATTGGAAGACTTAGAAGAGTTCCTTCGATCCTTAAACTCTTTCAAAGAAAATATACAGTTTACTGCACAAATTGAGACTCGACAGATTCAATTTCTTGATATTACCATTACATTAACGGATATGGGATTTCAGATTTCTTTATATCGCAAGTCGGTTCAGCGCAACACTCTTTTACGGTTTGACAGTTTTCATCCGCCTGCACTCAAACGAGGACTGCTGTTTGGCCAATTTTTACGCCTTCGCCGGAATTGCACCCATTTTGCTGATTTTAAATGCATGCGCAAGATTTGAGTACTCGACTATTGGCGAGGGGTTATCCACCACAGATAGTCCGGCTGGCATATAAAAGGGCCTGTCATGTCCATAGAGACTGGCTTCTGCAGGGCTCAGCTTCAAAACCCTCACTGGACAACATTACAGGGGTTTTTCCCTATATGAAGGGTTCCTCGAAAATTGTGGGCATCTTACATCAGCATTGGCCCATTCTGGGTCTTCATCCCTGTTTTAGAAAGAAGCTACAGATAGCTTATTCTTGGAAGTCCAATCTGCGGGATATGATGGTTCATACCACAGCAGCTGTGGATCGTCCAATTGGTTCTCAAGATCCAGCAGGGCATTTTCCTTGCGGGGATTGTAATTATTGCTCGAATACCATTTCGGGTGCATTGTGGCTTGATGTGCATACCCAAACTACATACCAAACCCGTTGGAGAACCAGCTGTATTTCATCTTTTGTGGTATATTTAATTCTTTGTCCTTGCACCTTATACTATGTAGGACGTACATCCAGACCGTTTAAAGTCCGGCTGGGAGAACATGCTTCCAGGTTACGTACAAAATCAACTTCAGCCCCGATGGTGGAACATTGCCTTACAAAGTCCCATACTTTTGAGATGCTTTCTTGGCGCATTTTGGACTTTGTACCACTCAACCCTCGGGGAGGCAATCGATTACAGGCTTTACAATATCTGGAACAGAGATGGATTTATCGTCTTAATACGGTGCACCCGCGGGGTTTAAATCAACAGCTAGACTGGTACACAATTATATGACTTGTTACATTGTCAGACCTAGGGGTGCGGTCTCTGTTTAGTGATTCCTCCCCCTTCTAGCTCTGATTGGCCCTCCATGATGTCATCTTTATCAGCTGACTGTGATCAGCTGTGCTTACGTTATAGACGCCGTGATATTTGAAAACCGTTCCTTTCAGAGAACAGTTTTAAAGCAATTTGGCTGCCGAGCAATGTTCTGACCTGATGCAGGGGTAGTATGGGAATTACCCCGAAACGTGCCACATCTTGTGTTCTTGGCATTGCTGACTGGATGCAACGGCCTCTGCTCTACAACTTCAGCTAAGTGGATGCTGGTTTTAATATATTGAATAATAAAAAGGAAAGGCCACAGTGGTGGGAGGTTTTGTCCTCTTCACTGGGCTGGCTGTTCCAACAAAAAAAGTTTTTTCTTTGGGTGGATGGTGTTTTTGACCTGGTTTTGATTTTTGGGCTTCTTTAGCACTGGGTTTGTGGTATTTGTTGATGTGACAAGCAAGACTATACTTCCAGTACTACTGTGACAGAAGAAATAGTGAAACTGCCTTTAGGCAGAATCGTCTGGTGATTTTCGCAGCAGTACACATAGCATGCATCAAATATGCAAGCTGACTTCCTGAGTGGGAATCTCCTAGGTCTTAGAGAATGGGAGCTACGCGCTCGTGATTCAATCTTATTTTCAAGCAGTGAGGTACTCCAGTCTTCAACTGGATGGCAACTCAGGTCAGTGTCAGGGTGGGAGAGGTTCTTTAGCTACAGAAAGAAACATAGAAACATAGAAACATGATGACAGAAAAAGACCACAAGTCCCATCTAGTCTGTCCTTCCATAACAACTACAACAGTCCACTTTTTACCTTTAGAGATCCTCTGTGTTGGTCCCATGCTTTTTTGAATTCAGTTACTGTCCTCATCTCTACCACCTCCACTGGGAGACTATTCCACGGATCCACTACTCTTTCCGTAAAGAAATATTTCCGTAAAGAAAGGATCCTTGGACAGCTGGTCTGGATGCTCTGCTTCATCCCTAGGATCTGGTGGGGCTCTTATATGTTTTTCCTCTGGTGACGCTTAGTGAGTCAGGTTTTTCGCAAGATTCGGTCTCACCCAGGCTTGGTTATCCTGGTGGTACCAGATTGGCTGCACAGACCATGATATTCATATCTTTTGAGCCTTGTGGCGAGACTCATGGTAGTAGTTTGGGGGGATGAGGAGCACCCCTATGTGTTCCAGCATTCAACCCCCTCTCTCTCCCCTCCCCCCTCCTCCAGCATCTTTCTCCCCCCCAAGCCTCCCAAATCTCTAGCACCCATCATGGCATCCCTAAAAAAAATTTAAAATTTTTTTTTAAAAAACAATGCAGTACTGAGCCTCATGCTGAAGTTCTGTGCAAGACTCTGCTGGTCCCACCTTCTCAGCATCAGAGGGGCAGGACCAGCAGAGCTTTGCACAGCGCTTATGAGGCTCAGTGCTGTGTTGTCGTGGGTTTTTTTTTAAAGCAATGTCACGTTAGAAGCAATAGATATTTGGGGGGGGGGGGGTAAGTCTGTCTGTAGTGGGAAGGGGGTCAGGAAGTTGTAGTCTTGTGTTTAAAGAAATGTTTGGCCATGGATAAGGAATTATGGATACCGGTGACCCAAATGCAAACCAGAATTTTACACTATAGGGTAGTGAGTTGGAAGAGAGGGAGACTAACAAAGAGGAATGGAAAGGAGAGGGGGTGTGGGTGTGTTCTGGGGAGGGGGAAGGTGAGAGATGAGAAGGGTGATGGGGGAGGGGAAATAAAGAAGAGAGAGTGGAGGGAAGAGATGGAAAAAGCAAGAGGAGAGGAGAGTGAGGAAGAGGAAAGGAGAGACAAGGGGAGAGGAAGAAGAGTTGAGAGAAAGGATGGAAGGAGAGATGAGTAGGAATGGGCAGAAGTGGAGAGAAGGAAGGAAGGAAGGAGAGGGCAGTGTGAAGAAACAAGGAAGGATGGAGGAAGAGATGAGGGAATGAGATGAAGGATGAGAGAGTTTATGGAGAGGTTGGGAGGAAGAATGCATGTGGGCAGGCCTGGAGCCAAGGAGCTATATGACAGTGGAAGAGTAAAATACAAGGAAAAAGGGAAAACTAATGAAATAGAACCTATAATACTAGCAAAAGATGACAACAGGATAGAAAAATCTTGAGAAAAATTGAGATTGATAATTATAATAGAAGAAAAAAATAAAGGGGGAGAGGAAACATAGAAATATTAATAAGAGAAGTCTAGAGAAATGAAAATAAAATTGAATAAAATAAAATGGAAAACAAACACAAAGGTTTGAAAATATTTTATTACATCATTCTGTATTACATCAGACCTGTGAGAAACAGCAACTTCAATACCATACCAACACCCAACCTGTTCACAAAAAACAAACTACTTCCGAGAGAGCTCTCGCTTACCGCTCGCTCTATCTGAAACAATCTCCCGGAGAAAATGAGAACCACCACAGACATAAAGGAATTTCAAAAACAGCTCAAGACCCTTCTTTTCATCGAGCACTTCAACGAAACCTGATGCCCCCTCCCCCCATGAGCACTTACACACACATTTGTACATGTTTAACGTTAACACTCCCAGTTCTCCCATCCCTTTTGTGATTACTAATGAAGTTAATCTATAATTGGTTAAGCGTTGTTTTTCCCATTGTAAGTTCTCTGTAAATTGAAGTTTTATTGTAAACCGCCTTGATTCAAGATAAGACGGTATAGAAAAATTGTTAAATAAATTCTGTTGCAACTACAACTGAACAGGTGGGAAGGCTGAGGATGATGGCAGTGGACCTGGGAAGAGGAAGTGGGGGCTGAGAAAGTTTGAGTGTGTGTGTTTGAGTTGGTGAATGTTGAGGGGGCAAAGAGGAGACAAAGCTAATCAATGCCCATCTGAGGGGGGAGAGGAATAAGTTCTCTTCCCCCCCTCCCTGCTGCTAATCTGAACTCCCCTACCCCTTGAATCCCAAAACAAAGGAGGCAAACTACACCTATGGTGGTACCCTGCTTTCGTTACCACAGGAACAGGATCTCCTGATGCAGAAACTGCTTATGGAGAAGCCCATTCCATTCTCACGGCCTGGGCATTGAGAGGTAGAAGTTGGTCAAGATCGGTTACCATAGGATGATAGTTGATATCCTCCATAAGACCTGAAGGGCTTCTACTTTATGTTAGGGTATGGGGAGTATTCGAGAAATGGTCCACCTTAATGTAAAGAAGGCAAAGATCCTGACAACTGGCAAAATCAATAAGTTCATTGTTGATGGAAAAAAAATTGAAATAGTGGACGACTTTAACCTGCTTGGATCAATAATCAATCAAGAAATGACAAGAGGTCAAGAAATCCAACAACGCATTGCTCTTGACAGAATGGCCATGAAGAATCTAAACAAAATTCTCAAGAGCAGAGATGTCTCTCTCTATACAAAGATTTTACTTGTCCAAGCCATGGTATTTTCAATAATGTCATATGGATGCGAAAGTTGGACAGTGAAAAAGATAGGAAGACAATCGATGCCTTTTGAATTATGGTGCTGGCAAAGAATATTGTGCATACGATGGACTGTCCAAAGAACAAACCAGTCAGTACTAGAGGAGATCAAACCTAAGCTTTCTTTAGAAGCATAGATGACAAGACTTTGACTTTCATACTTTGGACACATCATGTGAAGAGAGAGATCGTTAGAGAGAGACATCGTACTTGGCAGGGTTGAAGGTCAATTTAAAAGAGGAAGCTCAGCAATGAGATGGATCAATACAATAACAGCCACTTTATAAACCCAAGATTGCCTGATTGAAGACCAACCCCAGTTTAGGTCAACTATCCAAAGGGTCGACACCAACTTAACAACAACAAGCTTTTGTTATGTGACATACACCATTTTTGCCAAATACATTTTTCTCTGTGTTATTTTCCATAGAAAATTTGTCTGTACAAAGAGCACATGTACTGTAAAACTCTGCAGTTACTTCCTACTCACAGGAAGCTTCAGAGGGAAGATAGTTACTTATTTTCTCTTTGAAACTTAGTGCAGAATCTGCCAGTGCGAAGTTCCTGCATACTTTTTTACCTAGGAGTAAGTAGGTACAAGTGAAAAACTATCACCTGGGCACATTCCCAATGCTTCTTTTTGGATATCTAGCTTGTTTCTTTTCATTGGAGCTATTTACCAGCAGCATGAGAGTAATATATATTCCAGGGAGATGCATTTTAGCATTACCACTCTTGATATGGCCTTTTTATCAATTTACACCAAAGGTACAGAATAATCTTCCATAAAAGCATAACAGCGCCCTAATTCTGTAAGATAGGATCTCCAGGAGCAAGCAGGAATGTAGTCTTCACATATGGAGTATCATCGGTACCAATGGAGCCTGCGCGGGAATGCTCCCCCAGCGTTCAATAGGAAAGCTTTTGGGAGCATCCCACAGCGCCTGCGTGCTGCCTTCCCACCTTTCCCAACTGTCCCTCTCCAGTTCTTTGTTTTCCGCGGAACCGACAAGTCGCACATCCTGTCACTGCAGAAAAAAATCCCTTCTATTCTTCTTCGCGTCTGCCTTCCCTCGACGCTACACTGGTACCGCCTGTGGTTCTTTTTTCTCTTCTTAAAAAAACAAAACAAAACAAATCTTTTCTTTCTAGTAATTTTCTTTTTAGGTGCCATGCGCCATTTTGGGCACTAGGCCCAACTTTTTCCTTCAAAATGGAAAAGCCTGCTTTGGGTTTTAAAAAGTGTTCTAAGTGTGGCGGTACCATCTCTGTCACAGACACCCATGAGTAGTGCCTCAAATGTTTAGGTCCTGACCACTCTATTTCAGAGTGTGTTGCCTGTGTGATGATGTTGAAAAGGGGCCGGCAAAACCGAGCTGCTAAGCTTAGCACCCTTTTCCCCTCCGATGCAGCCTCCGTGTCATCGACGTCTTCCAGGGCTTCATCTTCCTCCCATGGATCTTGGATAACTAAACATAAATGTAGCTGGTCCTCAATGAGTAGATCTCCTTCTAAACATCGAGATGCCTCTGGCGTTGCCCTTGAGGGACTTCCACCGGCAAAATTGCCCTGGTGGGAGGCTTCGGCTTCCAAAGCACTAATGGGGCTCCAGGATGTTCTCGAGGCTTCAACCTCAGCAGAACTACTGGTGCCATGCTCTGGGGTACCGGCCGTTTCATCCGGTACCGATACCCAAGCATCGGCAGCGTCAATAGACCAGAGATTCTGGGCTATTGAACGCAGTCTGGTGGCTCTTCTCACAGCCTCGATGCCCCTGAAACCGCTTCAGACGATTCAACCGGTACCGGCACCGACTGCATCGACATCGGCAGGTATTCTACTGGGACCGAGTCATGCTTATCTATCCGGCATCAATAAGCAGGTACCGGCCCACTCCGATGCCGACTTCGATCGGTACCGGTACCGTGCTTTGCACAATCACCCGGATCGGAGATACTTTGAATCCTCGGCTGAGTCTGAAGACTCTGAAAGCTCTGCTGATACCAGAGTACTTCTTCCTGAGGATTCCTCTTCTCCTCAGTGTAGGATGTCTTCACCAGAGGATATGTCCTTTCAGGATTTTATCCGAGATGTGGCCCGAGGTCTTTCCATCACTGTGGCTCCTGAAAAAGAGCCTAGGGCAAAGGAATTAGAAATCCTGCAATACCCTAAAGCTCCCAAGGAGGCAGCTACCTTACCTATTCATGAGATCTTGCATGATTTTTATTTATTTATTTATTTTATTTATTTACATTCTCTTATATACTGCGCTATTCTGCATCAGTGCGGTTTACATTGAACAAACTGAAACATGATCTCATGTTAAGGATGTGGGAAACACCTCTCACCACATCTCCTCACTCTCGAAGATGCGACACCATGTATCGAGTTCCTCCTTGTCCTGGGTTTCAGAAAACTCAATTACCACACCATTCCATGGTGGTGGAATCTGCTATGAGAAGGATAAAGAGTGCAAAAAGGCATGCATCTAATCCTCCAGGACGTGAGTGTAGGACTCTTGACGCCTTTGGACGTCGAACCTTCCAGGCTTCCATGCTTTCTGCTAGGATCAGTTCCTATATCTTATATATGGGGATGTTCCTTAAGGAGGTCACAGGAGATTTAGAGCTTATGAGCCCTCTCCTTCCTGATAAGAGGTAAGATTACCTCGCCCTTGTCAAACTTGCCCAGGATGTTTCTATGTTTGTGAATCGTGCAGCCTTTGACTGCTTTGAGTGCATAAGCAGAACCTCTGCCATTGCCATAGGTGCACGTAGGATTGCCTGGCTCCAGGCATCTGACTTGGAAATTTGGGTACTGGATAAACTAGGGAATATTCCTTGCACAGGAGAGAATCTCTTTGGCAAGAATTGGCAGGAAAAAACTAATGAGATAGATGCTGACAATATCACTTTGGATAGATTGTCTAAATCTACAGCTGAACCTGCAAGGAAAAAATTCTTCAGTAAGAAGAAGTTTTATCCCTCCTATACCCAGCAGGGCATCGTTTAGGTCAGTCTGCCCAAAAGCGACAGCAGCAACAACCTAGGCAAAGAAAGACAAAAGCAGCTAAGCCTCAACTGGCTCAGCAGACTCAGCCTCCACAGGGGCTTTGACTCCTATCTAGAGAACTTTGCCTTCCTGGCCCTGAACGGCCCAAACTCTCCACCATCCCAGGAAGGTTATGTCATTTTGCCCCCAGATGGGGTCAGATGACAGCAGAAAATTGGACTCTTTCTATTGTAAGAGAGGGGTACAAGCTTCATTTCATCAGCATGCCCCCTTCTACAATGGTAAGACAGTTCAATTCTCAGACCTCTCTTAACGACCAGTTAGGTCAAGAGGTCACTGTGCTCCTTGCTCAAGGAGCAATAGAAGAGGTACCCATTCCCCAATGGGGTACAGGGTTTTACTCCCCCTATTTCCTTATTCCAAAGAAAACAGGAGGACACAGACCCATTTTAGACCTCAGAGAAGTTGAACAAATTCCTGATCAAAGGCCGGAAGGTCGGGGGTTCAAATCCCACTAGAGGACAGCAACCTTGGGCCGGAAGGACTGGGGTTTCTAGTCCCACAGATGCTCCTTGTGGTCTTGGGCAAGCCACTTAACCCTCCATTGCCCATGTTCCCTGTAAGTATTAGTGTATGTGTCTCATATCCCTGCGTGTTAAATGTATCACCCAATTGTGTTGTGACCGCTTTGATTGAAGGATAAGGCGGTATACAAAACTGTCTAAATAAATAAATAACTACATAAGTTCAAAATGATTTCTCTAGGAACTCTGCTGCCATACCTTCACAGTCATGATTGGCTTTGTTCTCTAGATCTCAAGGATGCGTACACTCATGTTCTCATCCATCCAACTCACTGAAAGTTCCTTCGCTTTCTGTTTCAAGGGAAGCACTACCAATACAGGGTTCTTTCTTTTGGCCTGGCCTCTGCACCAAGGGTGTTCACAAAATGCATGGCTGTGGTGGCAGCATTTTTTCCTCACCCTGGGAATATTCATCTTCCCTTACTTAGACGACTGGCTCATTCGAGCCCCTTCAGAGCCAGAGGCCAGGGTTGCTTTCTCTCGCACAATGCGCATCCTTCAGTATTTGGGACTTGTTATAAACTTCCCAAAATCCAATCTTGCTCCCACTCAGTCCCTAGAGTTTATAGGAGCTTTGCTGGATACCAGACAGACAAGGGCCTACCTTCCACAGCCCCGCTGCCTTCACATTGTGCAGTTAGCTTCCCATGCAGTGCTAAAGCCTCACCTCACTGCTCGGGAAATGTTACAGTTGCTAGGCCACATGGCATCCACCGTGCATGTGGTTCCTTATGCTCGCCTCCATATGAGGGCAGCCCAGTGGACTCAGGTGTCAGGTTGCCTGTCAGACAAGATAGCAAACTCAGATCGCCTTATTTTGTCCCTCCAATGGTGGCAATCACCCTAAAACCTTTTGGTGGGGTCTCCTTTTCAGCAACCCCCACCCCAAGCCACTCTAACAGATGCTTTACAGGAGGGTTGGGGAACCCACCTGCAAGGCCTCTCTACCCAGGGTACCTGGACTCCACAGGAGGCCTATCTACACATCAATCTCCTAGAACTCAGAGCAATTTTCCTTGCTCTTTGAGTATTCCATACCCAGCTCAGCTACAAGACAGTCTAATTCAAACGGACAATCAAGTAGCTATGTTCTATGTGAACAAGCAGGGCGCAACAGGCTCTCTGTCGCTCTGCAACAAAGCTTTGCGACTATGGGCCCTCACCTGAGAGCATCAGATTCATCTCCTTGTGGTGTATCTTCCAGGCATTCAAAACTCTTGGGCAGACAGACTCAGTCGAGTTCTGCTTCCACACGAATGGTCTCTCCATGCAGACCAGGTGGCCAAAGTTTTTCAAATTTGGGGAACCCCGGATATAGACCTTTTTGCAAGTCTGCTGAATGCCAAACTTCCCCGGTTCTGTTCCAGAATTCCGGTTCAGGGTTGTCAGGCCAGGGATGCTTTTCTCCTCCATTGGGGTCAGGACTTCCTGTATGCCTTTCCACCCATTCCCCTAATTCCCAAAACCCTGTTCAAGCTTCAGAGAGACAGAGGTCATATGATTCTCATAGCTCCACGTTGGCCACGGCAAATGTGGTACCCTCTGCTCCTACATCTCTCTCAAACTCCGCCTCTGGAGTTAGGATCTGCTCCAAATCTCCTTTCTCAAGAGGACAGGATGCTGTGGCATCCCAATCCCTAGTCTCTGCATCTCAGGGCCTGGTTGCTGAAAGCCTAGAACTTCACGGTCTTAACCTTTCCCAGCAGGTAAAGGATATCCTTTATGCTTCCAGGAAGCCTTCCACAAGATGCTCTTATGCATTTAAGTGGAAAAGGTTTACCATATGGTGCTTGCAGAAGGGTCTTAACCCTCTTGGGATACCTCTGGAATCATTACTGGAGTACCTCCTTCATTTAACAAATGCAGGGCTTAAGACCAATTCACTGAGAGTCCATTTGAGTGCTATTGCAGCTTGTTTCAAGCCTCTCAATGGACATCTCATAGCGAGATTTATGAGAGGCCTTCTTTTAACTAAGCCTCCCATTAAGCCTCCACCGGTGGCATGGGACTTAAATCTGGTTCTTGGGCAGCTCAAGAAACCACCTTTTGAACCATTAGCCACTACTTTTTTGAAATTCCTTTCCTGGAAGGTCATCTTTCTTTTTGCAATCACATCAGCACGTCGCATCAGTGAATTGCAAGCGTTGGTGGCTGATCCTCCTTATGCAAGGTTCCGTCATGATAAGGTGGTCCTTAGGACTCATCCACACTTTATGCCAAAGGTGGTGGTATCTTTTCATTTAAACCAAGTGGTTTACCTTCCTGTATTCTTCCCAAGGCCTCACGCCTCAAATGCTGAAAGGAATCTTCATACTTTGGACTGTAAAAGGGCTTTGGCCTTTTACTTGCAAAGGACACAGCAACATAGAAAATCCTCTCAACTCTTTGTTGGTTTTGATCCTAGTCATTTTGGACTTCCAGTCTCCAAAAAGACACTGTCCAGCTGGATTGCACAGTGTATATCTTTTGCCTATGAGAGTAAGAACCTTCCTCTTGAAGACTATGTCACAGCTCACAATGTGAGAGCCATGGCAGCCTCAATGGCTCATCTTCACTCTGTGTCTATCGACGATATCTGTCGAGCAGCTACTTGGGCTTCGGTTCATACCTTCACAGCCCTTTACTGCTTAGACAAGGACTCTCGCCGGGATGCTTGTTTGGTCAGGCTGTTCTTCAATACCTGTTCCATACTTAATCAACTCCTACCCACCATCCCTGGTAGGATGCCAGAGATCCATGGGGGGAAGTGGACCCTTTCACAGGGGCACACAACTTCTGAGGCCTTCTCCCTGGCATCTGCAGCTAGGGAGTCCCCATATGTGAAGACTACATTCCTGCTTATTCCTGGAGATAGCATAGTTACTC
The DNA here is from genome assembly GCA_033557465.1 of Ichthyophis bannanicus. NCBI lineage: Eukaryota > Metazoa > Chordata > Amphibia > Gymnophiona > Ichthyophiidae > Ichthyophis > Ichthyophis bannanicus. The sequence goes on along the minus strand of CM066034.1, from coordinate 786,758,664 downwards.
ACCTGTAACAGGTGATCTCGGGAATAGCAGGAATTTAGTCTTCACAACCCACCCACCTCCCCTAGGAGTTGTATCTCTCTATCTCTCTCACTTTCCCTCTCTCTTTGTTGCAGCTTCATACTCAACTGGAGAGGGACAGTTGGGAAAGGCGGGAAGGCAGCACGCAGGCGCTGTGGGATGCTCCCAAAAGCTTTCCTATTGGACGCTGGTGAGCGTTCCCGCGCAGGCTCTGCCAGTACCGACGATACCCATATGTGAAGACTAAATTCCTGCTGTTCCCAGAGATCACCTGTTACAGGTGAGTAACTATGCTTTACACAATAGAAGTATGTTCATTTTTTTTCCTGCTAAACTACGCAAGATTCTAAAATGAAGAGCCTGAAGAGAGTGCAGACTTCTAGATAGTTCGTATCAACTAATGCCTTTCCCCAAATTTCTAGTTTTTGCCATTTGCCCCAGTTGATTTTGTTTAAAGAAGTGTGGAGTGGAGGAGTTGCTTAGTTGTTAGGGCAGCAGCCTGGGACCGGAAAGACCAGGGTTCAAATTCCAATGGCACTCTTGGTTTCCTTGGGCATAACCATTGTCCATTGTCTCAGGTACAACTTAGATTGTAAGCCCACTGGGGACAAAGAAATACCTACAGTACCTGATTGTAACTTGCCTTGAACTACTACTGGAAGGCATGAGCTAAATATTAAAAATAAATACATTTTGAGCGGGCCTAGTTAGTACTTGCAATACTAGGTGCTGTAGTCTTTTACGTGGAAGAAAGGCACATAACATCACCATCATTCTCTTACTGTATTAGCATGTGCTATTCTTACATATTGAAGGCAAAGAAAAAAACCCCTCACAATTCTAGGATTTTTTCCCTATCATTCCATTTTGAAAATTCATATAAAACGAGATAGAAAATGTCAATGACATATCCTGTGTTTCAAATGACTGCACATCCCTGTGGTATCTACATGTAGTAGGGTTTTTTTCTCTCCAACCAGCATTATGTAGTGAGGGACTTCTTTCACGCAGTATTTATGCACACCTGGAGATCTAGCACAGTGTCAGATATGGGAAAAAACAATATTTAGGAATGATTTGTATTACTAGGCCAGCATTGGTAGAGAGGTAAGACATCAACATGTAAATTTTCCGGAAAGGGCCTAACTGCAAAGTTTCATCCATATAGGTAAGCCTGCATAGACAAAGACAATTTGCAAAATCTGTGTAGACGCTGAATTTGAAAATCAGGTTGTTATACAAGTAAATGTATGCACATACATAAATGTCATCTATTACAACAGTATTATATTTTCTATGTTAGCACTGCATTTATTTTATTTATTTAACATTTCTTATATACCGCCTTTCATGGTATCAAGGCAGTTTACATTGAACAGGGCATTATAACTTGGCGATAACTATTTACAGGGAACATGGGCAATGGAGGTTTAAGTGGCTTGCCCAAGACCACAAGGAGCACCTGTGGGACTAGAAACCCCAGTCCTTCCGGCCCAAGGTTGCTGTCCTCTAGTGGGATTTGAACCCCTGACCTTCCGGCCTGAGGTAAGTTGCCCCAACCACTAGGCCAATCCTCCCTCTCACTGTAACATTTAAGAAGTTAAGGCGTGTGCAAATATCTAATTCCCGTCCACAAAGCAGCCCCGAAAGCACTCTCTTCTAACGTAGCTAAGTTTTTGTGTTAATTATGAAAGTATGCACATTCTAGATATATGAAGGCTGCCCCCCCCCCCCCCAAAAAAAATAAATTCTTTAAAACACAGTTTATCCATGTTTGGGTTTTTTTGTTTTTTTAGTCTTTTTTGCAAATTTAGAAACATAGAAATATGAGGGCAGAAAAAGACCACATGGCCTATCTAGTCTGCCCTTTGATATCAACTACAATAGTCCCCTTTTTACCTTTAGAGATCCTCTGTTTGTCCCATGCTTTTTTGAATTCAGATAGGGCCCGATTCCATCCCGCACATCCGTACCCTATCTGAATTGAAGAGCCGTGATCTCCAGCCGCCGGCTCCAGCATTGATTTCCCCGTAGCCTGACCCCCAATATGGCCTCCTAAAGCCAGGGTTGGATTACAGGAAATGTCCTCGGACTGCCCTGCCTCATCTGCACTCCGTGCCTGACATTCCCTGCCGAATAAGGAAACTTATTCCATCTTGGAGGTGGAATAAGTTCCCCATGCAAGTCGCTGGCTCTGGACGTACAGAGCCAACATTAGAATCAACCCTGTTCTGCCGGGGCCGACGACCTCTCACTGCCCGCCCTAATGCCACCCCTGATCCGCCCCTTTCCATCCCCGTTATTCATGCCTCAGAATGATCCTGATACTGTCCTCGCCTGTACCATCTCCACTGGGAAACTATTCCATGCATCTACCACTCTTTTCGTAAAGAAATATTTCCGCATATTACTCCTGAGTCTATCCCCTTTCACCCTCATCTTATGTCCCCTCATAGCAGAGCTTGCTTTCAATTAAAAGAGACACTCCTCCTGTGCATTTATGCTATGGAGGTATTTAAACATCTCTATCATATCTCTTCTATCCCACCTTTCTACTAACACGTACATATTAAGATCTTTAAGTCAGTCACCATATGATTTGTAATGAAGACCACTAATCATTTTAGTAGTGAATCTTTGCATCGACTCTATCCTGTTTATATCTTTTTGAAGGTGTGGTCTCTAGAACTTCACACAATACTCCAAATGAGGTTGCACCAGATACTTATACAGAGGCACTATCACCTCCTTCCTGATGGCCATTCCTCTCCTTATGCACCCAAACATCAGTCTGGCTTTCACCATCGCCTTTTCTACCTGTTTAGCTACTTTGAGATCGTCAGACCGAATCACACCTAGGTCCTGTTCTTCTTTCATGGACAGAAGTACATTACCCCTACACTGTACTGCTCCCTTGGATTTTGCACGGCCCTGCATTTTTTAGCATTAAATCTCAGCTGACAAATTCTAGACCTTTCTTCATACTTAGCTAGATCCCTCCTCATCCCTACTCCTTCCTGGGTGTCTACTCTATTGCAGATTTTGGTACCATCCACAAACAGGCAAACCCTACCCAACAGCCCTTCTGCAATATCATTAACAAAGATGTTAAAAAGAATCGGACCAAGGACAGATCCCTGCAGCACACCACTGGTAACCTCCTCAGAGTAAGCTCAATTTACCTTTACCCTTTGTCACCTCCCACTCGACCAATTTCTAACCGAATCAGTAGCTTTAGGGTCCTTCCCTAGGGTGCTGATTTTATTTATAAATTGCCTATGTGGAACTGTGTCAAAGGCTTTACTGAAATCTAAGTACACCACATCTGGGACTCTCCCTTGGTCCAATTCCTGGTCACCAAGTCAAAGAAATCAATCATCTGGTAAACCCCTGCTGCCTCGGATTCTGCAATCCATTGGACGCCAGAAACCTCACTATTCTCTCTTTTAGCAGTGTTTCCAATAATTTACTCACCACAGAGATTAAACTAACCAGCCTGTAGTTTTCAACCTCATCCTTCCGCTTTTGTGTGAAGGGACCACATGTGCCTTTTTCCAGTCCTCTGGGACCACTCAAGATTCCAAAGAAGCATTGAAAAGATTAGTCACTGTTGCCGCTAGAATGTCACCAAGTTCCTTTAGTATACTTGGATCTATCTCATCCAGTCCCATTGCTTTACCTAATTTTAGTTTAGCTAGTTCCTCACCAACACAGTCTAATGAAAATTGTCGAGCTCCTCGTCATTTCTGTTCCTATTTGCGGGTGTTTTTGAGGTCCTACTCCTGGCCCTTCATCTGTGAACACAGTACAGAAATATTTGTTAAGCAATTCTGTCCGTGAACTATGTCTCTGTAACAGCCACTAAATCCAAGTCAGCCTCTTCCATTAAAGCCTCAACATCTGGTATCTTCTTTCCCATGCCACGGGCATTTATACACACTGCCTTCCAGATGTTGCCCCTTTTATTCATTTCTACAGAGGTGTCTAATTCAGAGGTATTTAATGTTTCACTTACCCGGGGACTTTCACTTAACTAGGGCTTTTTTCATCCATCCCCAATGAATTTAGTTGAAAGCCCTCTTCAGTAGGTTAGCCAGTCTGCTGCTGAAGGCACCAAGACCTTTCTTGGACAGGTGGACACCATCTTTGCAACCCCTGGAACACCATCCCATGGTCCAGAAAACCAAAACCAATATGCTCTCAAAGGCACCTTTCACTCAGGCATGCATTCATCTCCAGGATGCTATCTTTTCTGCCCCGGCCTTTACCCTCAATAGGAAGGATTGAAGAGAACACCACCTGCGCACCCATCTGCTTCACCTTCTGCCCCAGAGCCATAAAGTCACTTTTGATTTGCTCAGAGAGATACCTATCAGTATCACTTGTGCCAACATGTATGAGCAACTTCGGATAATAGTCAGTAGGCTTGATGAGTCTTGGCACCTGGCAGACAGCACACCTTTCTGGAGATCAAGTCTGGTCAGCAAGTGGACACCTCGGTACCCCTCAGAAGAGAGTCACCAACCACCACTACCCTTCGCTTCCTTGTGGTCACTGATTCTGCAACTTTGGGGTACTCGAGCTCTGATTCTTCCCTTTCCTGGGGTGCTTTCACCTCCTCCAGTTCCAGGGCTGCATACTGGTTCTTCAATTCAAGGGCTGGAGGAGTTGGAGTGTTATTGTGCAGTCTCTGTCCAACTTTCTTCATTCTGTAGCCTCCCATCTTCACCTCTGTTGGAGAGCTTGGATGTTTCAAGAAGCATCTCATCAATGAACTTCCCACTATCTTGAATGCTTCTCAGTCTTGCCATCTCTTCTCTGAGCTCCTCCACAATTTTCTTGAGAGACTCAGTATGCAGGCATTCTGCACATGGAACAGGTCCTTCAACTGGCATTGGGATCTCTGGACAGAGGCAGAAGCTGTAATGGGGGCAACAGCTTTGGCAATATGATTTTTCCCAGCAGTTGTTCGGTTGGTGGAGCTTTGGTACCTGTTGAAATAAAAGAGAGAGACCTACCAAAGTCCCTACCTGTTCCTCATCTGTCCTTTAAGAGAAAAAGCAGTTAACCTCTTTTGAGTGTGTTCTAACAGCGGTGTTCTATGTCCCTGTGTATTGCTAATTAGGGAGTTACCCTATAAAGCAAGAATACTCACATGGGGTAGGCAGGAGATGGAGGGGGATAGGGAGGGATCTAACACTTGAGGAGGTCAGTGGTTTCGAAGAGCTAGCTGTGAATGGGTAGCTGAAACAAAAACAATCAACTCTGATAGAGCTTTGCTCAACACTGCAAAAAAATTCCCCCTTTGCAGTAAAGAAAAAGGACCTCGGAAAACACCCACAAGTGAGGGGCATCTTGAACAATTTTCAGAAGACTGTGTTCATGAGGAACTAGCTAAACGTAGCTAAACGATGAAAAGCGGGATATAAATACAGATAGATAGATAGATAGACAAATAAATAAATAAATAAAGTAGACAAAGCAATAGGACCAGATAGGATACACCTGAGAATACTGAGGAACTTGGGGACATTCTAGCAGCTCCATTGATTGACCTTTTCAATGCTTTGTTGGAGTTGGGTGTGGTGCCAGAGGGCTGGAGAGAGGCACATGTGGTCCCTTTACACAAAAGTGGAAGTAAGGATGTGGTAACTACAGGCCACCTCTGTGGTGAGTAAATTATTGGAAGTGCTGCTGAAAGAGAAAATAGTGAGGTTTCTGGAGTCCAACGCATTACTGGATCCGAGGCAGCATGGATTCATAAGAACATAAGAGATGCCATACTGGGTCAGACCAAGATCCATCAAGCCCAGTATCCTGTTTCCAACAGTGGCAAATCTAGGTCACAAGTACCTAGCAGTTCTCCCAAAAGACACAGGTTCCACAATGCTTGTATTGGGGCAAGCAATGAACATCCCGGGACCCTTTAATAATGGTTTATGAACCTTTCCTCCAGGAACTAGTCCAAACCTTTTTTTTAAACCCAGCTACACAAACAACTTTTATTACATCTTCCGGTAAGGAATTCCAGAGTTTGATTACATGTTCAGTGAAAAAATATTTTCTCTTATTAGTCTTAAATAGGTTACCCTGTAGCTTCATTGCATGTCTCCTAGTTTTTCTATAGTAGTCGATCTACATTTACCCGTTCCAATCCATTCATTAATTTAGAGACCTCTATCATATCTCCCCTCAGCCATCTGTTTTCCAGGTTGAGGAACCCTAACCTTTTTAGCCTCTCTTCATAGGGTTATCCTTCCATCCCCTTTACCATTTTGGTGGCTCTTCTCTCTACCTTTTCTAATAATGCTATATCCTTTTTAAGATATGGCAACCAGAATTGCACACAATATTCAAGGTGCGGTCACAATATGGAACGATACAGAGGTATTATAATAGCCTTTGTTTTATTCTCCATTCCTTTCCTTATGATACCTAGCATTCTATTTGCTCTCTTGGCTGCCACTACACAATGGGCCGAGGGTTTCAGATGTTATCCACGATGATGTCTAAATCTTTTTGCTGGGTGGTAATTCCAGAGGCAGGTCTTGTCAGACAAATCTGATAGATTTCTTTAACTGGGTGCCCAGGGAGTTGGACAGAGGGAGAGCACTAGATGTGGTGTATTTAGATTTCAGTAAAGCCTTTGACACTGTTCCACACAGGCGACTTATAAACAAATTGAGCACCCTAGGGATGGACCTTAAAATTACTGCTTGGGTTAGAAATTGATTGAGTGGGAGATGACAAAGTGTGTAGGTAAATGGAGCTCACTCTGAGAAGGTTACCAGTGGTGTGCACAGGGATCTGTCCTTGGTCCCATTCTTTTTAACATCTTGGTTAATGATATTTTGGAAGTGGCTGTCAGGTAAGGTTTGCCTCTTTGCAGATAATACCAAAATCTGCAACAGAGTAGACACCCAGGAAAGTGTAGATAACATGAGGAGGGATCTAGCTAAGCTTGAAGAATGGTCTAGAATTTGGCAGCTGAGCTTTATTGTTAAAAAATGCAACGCCATGCATTTGAGCTGCAGCAATCCAAGGGAGCGATATAGTATAGGGAGTGAAGTACTTCTGTCCACAAAAGAAAAACAGGACCTAGGCGTGATTGTGTTGGATAATCTGAAAGTAGCTAAACAGTTAGAAAAGGCAATGGCAAAAGCTAGAAAGATGCTTGGGTGCATAGGGAGAGAAATAGCCAGCAGAAGAAAGGAGGTGATAGTGCCTCTGTATAAGTCTTTTGTGCAACCTCATTTGGAGTATTGTGTGCAATTCTGGAGAGCGCACTTTCAAAAAGATATAAACAGTATGACGTTGGTACAGTGGGTGACTACAATAATGGTTAATTGGCTTTGTTATAAAGCATATGAGGACAGACTTAAGGATCTTAATATGTATACTTTAGAGGAAAGGCGGGATAGAGGTGATATGATTGAGATGTTTAAACACCTCTACGGCATAAATGCACAGGAGGAGAGCCTCTTTTGATTCAAAGCAAGTTCTGCTACAAGGGGACATAGGATGAGGGTGACAGGGGACAGACTTAGGAGTAATATGCGGAAATATTTCCTTATGGAAAGAGTGGTAGATGCGTGGAATAGTCTCCCAGTGGAGGTGGTAGAGATGAGGACAGTATCTGAATCCAAAAAAACATGGGATAAACACAGAAGATCTGTAAAGGAAAAAAGGGGGCTGTTCTGGTTGATATGGAAGGGCAGACTAGATAGGCCATGTGGTCTTTTTCTGCCATTATGTTTCTACGTAAAGAATTAGTTTTTAAAAATGAAACCCAAAACCCCTTTAAGAGCTCGCCTTAATTGTGTATTTGCTATGTTCTCTATACCTTTTTTTGCACATGTAAATCAATTGTAAGCACGTTAATTAGTAGGTATACATGTGCACAAGATGTTTGTGTGCACTTTTATTTTTTAGGCACCCAAATGAGCCCAACTTGTACATGTCTGAAATAGAAGCAGAAACTATTAGAGGAAGAACCAGATCGGCTTTCCTAAAGCTACAAGAGTTAAAGAGAAAATTTCAGCCTCGAATTGGAATGTTAGAAGACGCTCAAGGTTCTATGTTGAATGATGCTGAGAAAATCAAGAAAAGGTGGAAAGAATATACAGTTTTTATATGATAAAGATCAAGTGGACCAACAGCCATTTCAACCTGTGCCTTATGATCCAGAACTATTGGTGATGAAAAAAGAAGTTGAAGCAGCATTGAAAGCCTTATCAAAGAACAAAGCACCAGGCATTGATGGCATTCCCATAGAAGTATTACAGCAATCTGATGCAGCTGTTACCATACTTACAAGGCTCTGCCAGGAAATTTGGAAGATGACAACATAGCCAACTGACTGGAAAAGATCTATGTTTATACTAATACTAAAGAAAGGTGATCCAACTGACTGTGGAAATTATCGCACAGTTGCTCTGACCCCACATGCCAGCAAAATTCTACTGAAGATTATTCAACAGAGATTATAACCATACCTGGAACAAGAACTACCTGAAGTGCAAGCAGGGTTCAGGAAAGGGCGAGGAATGAGAGACATCATCGCAGATGTGAGATGGATCATTGCTAAAGAAAACCAAAAGGATATCTATTTGTGCTTTATTGACTACAGCAAGGCTTTTGACTGTGTAAACCATGAGAAACTCTGGGCCACATTAATAAGCATGGTTATACCAGAACACCTGATCTTTCTTTTACACAATCTGTACATTGATCAAGAAGCAACAGTTTGAATGGAACAAGGAGAAACAGAATGGTTTAAAATAAGCAAAGGTGTACGACAAGGCTGCATACCTTCCCCCTACCTGTTTAATTTATATGCAGAACAAATCATCAGAGAAGCAGGATTGTATGAAGACAACAGAGGTGTGAAGATTGTTGATGAGTCTTCCACCAATCTTCGCTATGCTGATGATACCACATTATTGGCTGAAAGTGAAGATAGTAACATACATAGTAACATAGTAAATGACGGCAGATAAAGACCAGTATGGTCCATTTAGTCTGCTCAGTAAGATTGCAAGAGTAGGTGCACCTGCCACTCTGTGCAGGCCACCCCTCCCCATGTCTTTGTTTAGAGGTGAACCCACCGCTCCATGTAGGTCACCCCTATTTGTTCATACATAAAAGATAGTTACGCTTATTTTGATTTTATCCTGTTGCTATAAAGGGATCCACTGTGTCTGTCCCATGCCATTTTGAATTCTGTCACTGTATTTGCCCCCACCACTTCCATCGGGGCGGGGGGGGGGGGGGCGGCATTCCAAGCATCCACCACCCTTTCAGTGAAAAAGTATTTCCTGACATTGCCTTTCAATTTACCCCCTTGCAGCTTCATGTTATGCCCTCTAGTTTTACAGCTTCCCCGTCTTTGGAAGAGGTTTGTTTGTTCATTATTTCTCTTTAAGTATTTAAAGGTCTGAATCATATCTCCCCTATCCCCCCTCTGATGATCTGAAACATTTGCTTCTTACGATCAAGGAACATACGAGTCTTAAAATGGGCCTGCACCTTAATGTAAAGAAGACAAAGATCATGACAACTTGCAAAATCAATAAGTTCATCGTTGAAGAAGAAGAAATTGAAATCGTTGGTAACTTTAACCTACTTGGATAAGCTATCGATAAAGACGCAACAAGCAGTCAAGAAATCAGACAATGCATTGCTCTTGGCAGAATGGCTATGAAAGACCTAGACAAGATTCTCAAGAGCAGAGATGTCTCTCTCCATACAAAGATTTGACTCGTTCAAGCCATGGTATTTTCAATAACATCATATGGATACGTAGGTTGGACAGTGAAAAAGATAGGAAGAAAATTGATGCCTTTGAATTATGGTGCTGGTGGCGAATACTGCGTATACCATGGACTGCCCGAAGAAGAAACCAGTCAGTACTAGAGGAGATCAAACCAAAGCTTTCTTTAGAAGCTCAGATGATAAGACTTCGACTTTCATACTTGGCAGGACAGAAGGTCAACGCAAAAGAGGAAAGCCAGCAATGAGAAGGATTGATACAATAACAGCAGCTACAGGTGCCAGTCTGTCAACAATGAGCCGCCTGACTGAAAACTAAACACAATTTATGACAACTATCCAGAGGGTCGCCATGAGTCGACACAGACTCGACAGCACTTAACAACAACAGTACTTTCAAGCAGCTAAAAATCACTTACCCCTATATAAGGCTGGGCTATGTGGGTTAACTGTTTTTACCCATGTAACACTTCAGTAGTTGTCTTTTTCACTAAAGAGCATTTATGTCTTTAATGCTTTTTAAGATAAATACATAAAAATGCATTAACATTATTTAAGATTTTTATACTGCCTTTCATGGGTCTTCTAAGCAGTTTACAACATAATCAATTGGAAACAAGTTAAAAATGCATTAACACAGTAGGAGAGGAAGACAATAAGACCCATTTCAGCTGTCATAACACAGAGCATCTCTTAAACATTCAAATATATCACTACGCCATGTTAAAAGCCATAGTTGATAAATAAAAATAAAAATAAAATAAAATTGTCTATGCCTTTTTCTTCCACTGCCAACTCCAGACTTCATTCTTTTCACCTTGCTGCTCCTTATGCCTGGAAGAAAACTAGCTGAGTCTATACGTCAAGTTTCATCTCTGATCCTTTTCAGATCTCTTTGAGCTGCCTTTGGATCCTGTTCTGCTTAGTCTCCTTTCTACCTCCTTACCATTTCCTAGATGTATCCTTGTCCTTAGCAGTTGTGTGCTCTAGACCCCATCCCCTCCTCTTGGCTTCTCACCCCCTCTTTAGCCCTTATCCCTCCCATCCTCTCTATGATTAACGCCAGTCTTTCCTCTGGGGTATTCCCCCGATCCTGGAAACACGCTCTTGTCCGACCTATCCTTAAAAAGTCCTCTCTCGACCCCATGGTTCCCGCACACTACCGCCCAGTCTCTAACCTTCCCTTCCTATCTAAAATCCTCGAAAAAGCTGTCTTCTCTCAACTTTCTTCCCACCTTGATTCTACTCACTTTCTCCACCCTCGTCAGTCTGTCTTCCGCCCCGGCCATAACGTCGAAACTGTTCTTCTTGGTTTCCTGAACGAAATTCACACTGCCCACGACCATGGTGATCTTTCGGTGGCAGTTTCTCTCGACCTCTCCGCTGCTTTTGATCTTGTCGACCACTCCCTCCTCCTAGCCCGTCTTCGCGAGGCGGGCCTCTGCAGCACCGTCCTTCACTGGTTCCATTCTTTTCTCTCCTCTAGGTCCTTTTCAGTTCTCTCTGCCTCCACTCCCCCAACCGCCTCTACACCTACTCCCCTGCTCTGCGGTGTCCCCCAGGGCTCTGTTCTGGCTCCTCTCCTCTTCAATGTCTTCCTTACACCTCTTTCACTACTGGTTCAACAACACGGGATTTCTGCCTTCTACTATGCTGATGACCTCCTTCTTCTATACCACACCTCTCCCCTTTCCCCTGACCTCTCCCCACTGAACACCTGTGTCTCACAGCTGTAGCCCATTGGCTTACCACTCATTGCCTACACCTTAATCTTACTAAGACTCTGGCCATCTGGTTCTCACGTGATGGTGCCCCCCCTCTGGTTTCCCCCTCCTTCTCTGGGTCGCCCATTCCCTTAGTCTCCACCTTTCACTACCTGGGTGTCCTTTTTGACCCTGGCCTCACCTTTTGGGATCACATTGCTCACGTTTCAAAGACCTCATTCTACTTTCTGCGTCAGATTCGTGCCATTCGGCCCTTTCTCTCTTCACAGGCTCTCTCTACCCTCCTTCTCTCCTTGGTTATATCTCGCATTGATTTCTGCAACTCCGTCCTGTCTGGTCTCCCCGCTTCCCAACTACTCCGTCTTCAACGTATCCAAAACACTGCTGCCCGGCTCATCTTTCATGCATCTATCCGTGATCATATCACCTCTCTCCTCATCCGTCTCCACTGGCTCCCTGTCAAGTTCCACATTCATTTCAAGATTCTGGTCCTTCTCCACTGCACCCTCTACACCCACTCCTCTCAGTATCTAGCTGACTTGGTTCACTTTCACAATCCAACTCGTTCCCTACGCTCCTTTCACCTGAATCGCTTGCATCTTCCCTCACCCACCTGTGCTCGCCTCCAATCCACTCGTTCCTCTGCATTTTTCTTCCTTGCCCCTGCCCTGTGGAACTCTCTCCCCTCTTCTATCCGCCTTGAACAAGAATATGCCACCTTCAAGAACCGCCTTAAAACTCACCTCTTTACCCTTGCCTTTGACCTTCCTGAACCTCCCACATGACCTTGTCTTCCCTTCCCCCTCCCCTCACTTTCCCCTCTACCGTCCTGTTGTATGAATCTGCCTAGTTTGCTTTCCTATCAGTCGATGTAACTTATTTTCCTTTTTTCCCTTCACCCTACGGTGACCATTATGATTTGAACTCTGTAAACCGCTATGATGTTCCTTTACGTTTAGCGGTATATTAAGCTAATAAACTTAAACTTGTCTGTCTTGACTAAATTGTAAGCTCCTCTGAGCAGGGACCATCTTTTACATATGCCTGTACAGCGCTGCATACACCTTGTAGCGCTATGTAAATTAGTAGTAGTAGTAATAAAAAGGTATCACTCTAATGTAATACATTTTTAGGACTAACTTTCAAAGGTTAAAACCTCCTTCATCAGGACAGAACATTATGAACACAAGGTGACAATACCAGAATATATAGTATGTGAATCACAAAAGCATTCTAGTGATTGTCTCAAGGAGAAAAGGGGTGTGGTGGGTGGGAGAGGTGGCCCGGTGATCCAAAGATGACAAAGCAATAAATATTTATGCTTTATAATGTGATAGGAAAGCCAGATCTCGCTTAGTTTTTTTTTTCTGGTCAATCTGGAAGTATCTTATTAATTCAGCTTCAAAAGTTTCGTTTCCAACATTGTTTTAAAATTTGCTCTTTCCTGTAGTGTTCTGTTCCTTAAAAATGTCATTTGTATTAATCCATAGATTAACATATAAAAAAATAACACTTCCGTGGGAGAGATGTTTAAGGAACATGCTAATTCAAGACCTGATTTGGGTCCTGATCGCCCCTCTACTTCTGAGTCAGGCAGTGTTTTCTGCCTGGTCAAACCCCCTTCTCTTCCTAATCACTTCCCCCCCCCCCCCCCCCGCCATGGGACTGATCCTCCAACAAGTCAGGCAGTGGACCTTATGGGTTTCAGTCCTCCTATTCCCCAAGTCAGATAGTGACCCTTGAAGAGCTAACTTCATCGCAGTACTCTGTGCTTTGGGTAGTCTTCGAGGGGAGTGTTAAGCGTCAGGAGAGCGTGTTCTGCATAGGCTTGCCAACTGGTTCCAGATGTGCCTGACAGGTTCGATCCAGTCCTGGGTTTACCTCATTGCATGCAGGGATATGTAGTTCTGATTTCTCCATTGCACTCCATAAGAAAAGGAAAACTACAAGTCACTGCATGCAATAGGGTAAAACTAGGGCTGGATCAAACTTGTCGGGTGCATCTGGAGCCAGTTGGCAACTCTAGTTCCGCGTTCCTTCATCCTGCTGCACTTTTTGTGGCAAAAGAACATTTTCTATCTTTTAGGAACCTGCCAGGTACTTGTGAACTGGATTGGCCACTGTTGGAAACAAGATACTGGGCTTGATGGACTTCTGGTCTGACCCAGTATGGCATTTCTTATATTCTTAAGTGATCTGGTATCTTTTCAGCAGGGCAGGAGGAAACGCTTTCTTCCTTTTTTTTTTTTCCTTTCGATGACTACAAAGGGGACAGATGTGAGGGGGTGGGGAGATTGACCACCTTGGGGCTACTGCCTGAAGTGGATGGGAAGTGGGAGCTTGGCCTCTTCGAGAATGCAATGCTCACTTGATTCACTACTGGTAAAGCTGAATTGTTACCAGCAGACGTACTATCAACACTTGATCAGTGGTAGTAAAGCGTTCATGTTACAACTAGTTTTAATGCCAAATTTACTGAAGGCTCAATGCCTTCAGAAAAATGGATGTTGAAATCATGACTTACACCCATCTTGAAAGTGGCTTTAACATCCACTTAACATGGCTTAGTAAACTGACCCCCTAAGTCTCTGAAAATTTACTCCTGTCTGCCTGTGTGTGTTGGGGAACCTTTTCCTAGATTGTCAATGCAAGTAGCCAAGACTGTCGCTGACGTTTTGATCTGAAGTTTTACTCATGCCAGCTCTGATCAGAAACATGCCTTACACTTGAATGCTTTAATCTGTTGTCTTGCTTTGTGTGGAGTGATGTGGCGTGGCTTGACTTATACAATATGATTTGACAGTGTAGTAAAATATCTGAAGAACAGTTGTCAGGTCTTGAAGGCTCATATACCACTTTTTATTGATCCTTTTAAAGGTATCATAGTCTTCTAAAGCGGCACAGTGTGATAGCACAAAAATTTCAAACTTGTCAGGTGGGTTGCTGACCTAAGGTAGGTTGTTTCCTCTGGTCCCTTGTCTGATTGATGGTTATAGAGAGGCTCATATTCAACAGGGTAAATCATGTATCTGATTAACATTAAGCAGATTTTCAACTGCTGTATGGGACTAGTCAATATTCATTTAGGTTAGGACAAATACATACACGCTCTGTTTAAATGAATAATGTTAGTCTGATGGCACTGAATATTGGCAGTATCTGATTAACTCTGCTTTTAGGATATTGACAGGTCCTCCACTTCCCCCTTATATTTGGATAACCTTTGGTGAAATACAGTTGAATCAAGCCATTGGCCTGGGATGTAAAATGTCAGCAATTTAAAAAAAAGGTTTGGACAAGTTCCCGGAAGAAAGGTCCAGAAACCATTGGGAAATCCACTGCTTACCCTGGGGCGACCATTGTGGAACCCATGTGCCTTTTTGGGTATCTGGACTGGCCACTATTGGAAACAGGATACTGGGCTTGATGGATCTTGGTCTGACCCAGTATGGCATTTCTTATGTTCCTATATTATGTTTTTATGCAGCTAACTTCAAAGTTAACCACATTAATTTTCTTGAATATGACATCACAATTCTCTAGATTTCATTCACACCCTGGTCTTGTATTATTTCTTAATGCCATTTGCTGCTCCTCCTAATTGCATATTTATTTGATGAGAAAAAGGCAAAGGGGCGATGTTTGGAGGGCAGCTTGCTTTCAGGACCAGACCCAGAGTTCGTTCAAGCTGTTGGTGCCCAAGACAAATATTAAGCTTTACAGCCCCCCCCCCCCCCCCCCCCCCCCCCCACACACACACACTTTTTCCCCGGCTGTCAAAATGTATTTAGCTTTGAATGCCCTGCTCTTTGCTGCCCCCTGAAGTTGCCACCCTAGGTGACCACCTAGTTTGCCTAATGGTTGGGCCAGCCCTGCTTGCTTTGCTATTTGTGGTTTGGACTTTCAGACTTCATAAATAATTGCTAATAGCTCCTAAAGACTGGCTGTTCTGTAGTTTAATTATGTTTTAATCCCTCTCCACCCAAAAGCAGATTACTGTGGCAGTCTACAGGTGATTCTGTCTTTCTGAAACACCCTCGGAAGCCTATATTATCTCATTTCATTTGCAGTAATATAAACCTTAAGCCAGCGTACAAACTCCAGTGGGTTTTGAGAGCTCCCCCTTTTTACAGAGTAGCTTGCTTTTTGAACTGCTCGGTTCACAGAAACCCAGGAGGCAAAGGCAACGCCACGCGAAACTCGGTCGGGGATTGAGATTTGGCATCCTGGGCTCTGTCATGCACTGCCGCTTGCATGGGAGAGCAGACTGCTGTAGGTTTGTTCCCCTGGATGTTGCTTGACGGGAGGGTGGGTTTGTGCGCATGCATCATGTTGTTGTGACTCAGGCTGCCTTACGGTGTACGGATATCAGAGGTGTGGATAACGAGCAGACAAGGTAGGGCTAATGTCAGAAAGCAGACCAAAGCTTTTTATCTTGCAGAGTGACTTACTGGGAGTCCTCGTCTTCCGGAAAGTAGCCAGCCTTGTATTCCTCTGAGAGGGCAAACAGTGGGAAAGTATGGCAGTTTCTCACCAAAGCAGGCAGCTAATCTTCAGCCAGGACCGCAGAGGGGAAAATGCTTATTTTCTTTGCGAAGCAGGAACCTTGGGACTACTTCTGTTCATGTTTTAATGTGCTCTTTAGCAGAAAACCGACAAAAAATCCAAAGCCGTTCAGAAACGAAAGTCCTCGAGGGTTCCTTGAGCTGATTTTCTCCTTTGGCGAACGGTGTTTTTTACACAGTTGGGAAACTGATAGGAAGCTAGCAATGTTCATCCCACTTCTATCAGCTTATATTATCATTTAGAACTGCAAATATTGACACTCATCTGTTTTCTCGTCCAATGTTTTACTTTGCATAGCCAGATGTTTTAAAGATAACTATAGTTTTCATTGTTAAGAGCTTAAATATAATAGTTTTAACAGTTCTCTGGAAGTAGCACAAATCAGCTATAGATAAGTAGTCTGATGATATATGTACTATGGACATTAGATAAATGTGCACAGCTTCTTACTAGTTTAGCAATTACACAATTTCCACGATTTAATTTTTGTATGTGTTATTATAATTTAGCTGATACCTTTTCATTGGTAGCTCAAAGCAAGTTATTACAAATATGTATTAGGGATGTGTATGGCAAAAATTAAAATTTGGTTAGTGTTCATATTTTCTGAATTTTTCAGTTTTTCTTTTTTGCTTTTTTGTGTATGTTTCTCTTAAATGCATACCAAGAGATTGTATACCTTAATTCATAGGAATATGCATGCACAAATACTTTTTAGTTGTCCATATGAACCAAATATACACCAAAGAAATATATATCTTTAGTTTGTGTTTCTCTGTACTGAGAAGATTTACAATTTAAACTGATGCCAGACATAATGGAGGATGATGATTAAGTGGTTTGCCCAAGGTCACAAAATGTGTCTGTCTAAATAAATAAATAAATAAATTGGTGCAGTATTAAAATGGTTCATCTCTTTTCTCTCTAACCAAACTTTCTCTATCTTCTGACTCAACATCCTCTTCCACGCCTTCCCCTTAGATTGTGGTGTCCCCCAAGGTGCCATCCTTTCCACTACTCTGTTCTATCTATTCATTAGTCCACTGGCTACCCTCATGCAGTCTTATCGAATACATGTCCACTTTTACCCTGCTGATATCCAGTTAATTTATCCCACTAACCTTTTCTCTCCTGATCTGTCACCACTAAATGACTATCTACTAACTCCTTCTGGATCACCTCATATTGGCTCAAACTAAACCCCATCAAGTCTTACGCTATGTGGATTACTGGCCGAGAGCACATCCTACACTTAGACCTCACTTCTGGGGAAATGACCTTGATCTCAAGGATTCTGTGAAGATTCTAGGCTGTATCTCTCTCCCTCTCTCTCTTTCAACTCTTCACCATCCAGTCTTGTTTTAATCATCTCCGCCAACTTTGTTTCATACGCACCTACCTTACTCAGGATGAGGTGACCACTGCGGCACATGTCTTTGTTCACTCATAACAAGATTATGCAAGCATAGTTTACCTAGACCTCTCTCCATATACAATTGTGTTATTGCGATATGGCACTTGTTCTTCTAGTTGGGACCATAGTATTCAAGGAAGAGGTGAGTCTTTATGGCTTTCCTGAAGTCTAGTAGGTCTTTGATTGCACGTATTGAGGCGGGTAGATCGTTCCAAAGCTGGGGAGCATACAGGGAGAAGGCTCTCCCGCAAGTGGATTGCTTTGCTGTTCTGAAGCTTGGTGGAGTTTCCAGGATGTTGATGTCTGCACCTCTTCTCGTTCTGGTTGGATGCGCTTTCCTGATCAATGGTTGAAGAGTCGTTGGAGATAGGTTGTTTAATATCTTTTTTTTTTCTAGTTTTATTTGCATTTATCCAAGCTACAATTGGAAATTACAGGAAAATGAGAAATATAATGTAAACCAAAACATAACGGCCATAAAGTCCACAACATAGGAATAAATTGGAGCCATTACAAAAGGATAACAATCAGTCCAAATGAACACAGCTCATCCAGAGCAGAACAATAATACCCTTCTTAATCATCATCCACTGGAGTAAGATTCAGTCATTCTTCCCCTTTAAGAAATCCTCAAGTTGGGAAGAGTCAAAAAAGGTATAAGAAACACTTTGAAAAGAGACTAAGCATTTGCAAGGAAACTTGAGAAAAAAAGCTGCTCCAAGAAAGCTTTGCGACTCAGCTGAGTGGAGCGAGATAATTTAAAATTTGATTCTTATCTGATTCAGAAAAACAAGAGACCAATAATGTAGCCCTTGTAGTAATTTCATCTAAGGAAGATTCCAAAACCGGCGTTAAGTCTAAACTAGTAGGAGGAACCAACTGATCCAAATCTTCTGCTGTCTCTGACTAAACTGGCACCTTCAAATCCCTTGGTAAATAATAAATATTATTAACCTGGAAATTATCCACACCAGGAAAGGACAGAACCTCCTTTAGATATTTCTTGAATATAATCAGGAGTCACAAAAGACGTGTACAAGGAAAGCTCACACATCTGAGGTTACACGCCCTGGAGGCATTTTCCATTGCCTCTATACGGTGATGAATCGGTAATAGATTCAGATGCAGCAGCAGACAAGCCTTGTCTGACCTCCACTGCCGTCATTATCTGTCTCAAAACAGCACTAAAACCAGTGGGTGGGGCTGGGGTAGACCCCCCAATACCGAGGAAGAGGCCACCGGTGAAAGTGAAGAATCCATCCCAGATGAAGTTTCTAATGCCTGTGACGCTGACAGGTGTCTGTCCATGGGACCAGACACTAACACATTTTGAAGGATTAACAGTACTCGCAAGTGTCATGATCTTCTTCCTTTTTCCCATACCTCAAACGAAACCTCGAATTTCCAGTTTTCTCGATCTCCTTGGTCACCGAAGGGGCACCAAAGGGGCTGGACTTGCCCCTGTATACACACGACTTTGTACATGCCACGAGGACACGCCCATGGCTGCGTCCCATGGCTGGGACCTTGCTTTTATAGGTCCCTTTGTGTTGGCCACAACAGCGCCAATACACCGGCAGTTCCTCCAGATCAACAGGTGAAGTAAGCAGCCCCTGGTTGTTTAATATCTTGAAGATTATTATTATGATCTTGTATTCAGTACGTACAATGACAGGGAGCCAGTGTAGTTGGTGGAGTGTACAGTTTATATGGCTGTATTTTGCAGTTCCTGCAATGATTCTTGCAGCAGTGTTTGCACCAGTGTAGAGGGAGAATTGTTTTCTTAGGCAGTCCATGATAGATCACATTACAGTAGTCTGTTATGGGAGTTACCATGGCCTGGCATACTGTTCTTATGTTGCTTTCGGTTAGTAGTGGCTTGAGTTTGTGTAGAGTTCTCAACTTGAGGTAGGCTAACCTGGTTGTTCTCTGTATGTGAGGTTGGAAGCTGATTTGATGGTTGAAGGTTACTCCGAGGTAATTGACCACCTGTTTGTTGGTTAGTATATAGTCTAGGATCTTGATTGAATCCAGTAGGGAGAATTTAGTATTTCTGGTAATATGCGTCATTTCAGATTTTTTAAAGTTTATGAAAAGATTTTGCCCTTTGAGCCACTCTGACATTGATTCAAGGCATGCTGTGATTTGTGAGTAATCCGGGTGATTGATGTTAATGTGGGTGAATATCATGATATCATATGCATATATTCTGTAGTTGATGTTGTGTTGTCTTATTATGTTGCATATTGGTTGAATGTATATATTAAATAATAGTGCAGAGAGGACCGAGCCTTGTGGAACACCCCTGGTATTATGTGAAAGGTTTAGACTGTTTTTGGTTCTCACTTGCTGGTTACGTTGGGACAGGTAAGAGAGAAACTAGTCTAATACTGTACCATTTATTTCTGTATCTCGGAGTCTTTGTAGCAGAGTTGTTGTGGTTAACAGAGTCAAAAGCAGCAGTGATATCTATGAAACATAAGACAAAGCCATGTAGTATATTGTCAATGCCTGTAACAATGGTGTCCATAAGTGATGTAATAAGTGTCTCTAGGCTGTGATTTTGTCTAAATCCGTACTGGTGGGGGTCCAATGGAGCATGTGTGTGTATGTGGTCCTGTAGTTGATACTGTACTATCTCCTCGATTATCTTGGTTATAAATGTGAGATTTGATATCAGGCAGAAGGAGCTTGGGTCTCTTTTATTGAGGTGGTTATTCTTCAGGATTGGTCTAATGGAGGCTTGCTTGAATTGCAGGGGAAGGTATACTTGAGTAAGTGATGATTCGACGATCTTTTGTAGGTATGATGTTAGATATTCTTTTGTTTGCTTAATCCAGTTAACCGGATATCGGTCTATAGGTGAGGTTGTTGTGTTAATATTGGTTATAATAGAATCAAGCTGTTTTTTTTGTTGGGATTTGAAATGTTTCCCATGTTGCATCCGTGATGTGCTGTAAGTTGGATTTGCTTGATTTTTCAAGTGGTGTCTGAGTGTACTTCAGCTGTATGAAGTCTGCTATGTCATATGGCAATATGGAATTTGGATCATCTGGTTCCCTTGGTTCTTTTGTTAGCCCCTTTACTATAGTGAAGAGCTCCTTCGGTTTGTTAATGGATTTCATTATTAGGTTTGAGTGATATTTCTTTTTGTAGCTACTTATTGTCTTGTGATATATGGCTTGCATTTTGTTGTATTTTAAGTGGTGTTGGCTTTTAGTTCGCCGCCATAGCCTCCCCATTTTCCTCAGTTGCTTCTTCTGTTTGTTGATTTCATTCGAGTACCAGGGGGTGTTTTGTTTCCTTTTGTTGTTCTGGATTGGTATGTCTGGTGCAATTGCAGCACTATGGAGAGAGTTGTGCCAGTTTGTGATGATAGTGTCAAGGTCAATTGTCCTTTGCTCTAGTTCTGGTAGAACCTCTTCTAAGAATTTATCTTTGTTGACCATTACTATACTCCAGTGTCAACTACCAGGCACATTAGGAAGTACTATAAATTCTGCCCATTTAGAACCCATAGCAAACCCACCATATCATAACAGCTCTATCAGGACTCACAAAACACAAACCCTACCTATCAAAAGACATCATTGCAAATATTAAACCAATACATCTCAGAGAATACCAATAGATCTCCTACTGGGGAAAGAGAACCAGAGGGACTGTCACATAGAAACTACATGACCAGAATACTGCAGCTCGGTTACACATGCAAAACATAGTCTATCACCAAACATAGAACAAGGGATCACAATTTAGAAACATGAAGACAATCATTAAACTGGGAACACCAAAAGCCAAACTTGGAATGTATAATACTAGAGAAATAAAACTATCAATGAATTTCCTCTTGAACTAAACAAAATGCAAAATGTTAGTGATGCACATTTCCCAGAGCTGATATATTCTAGTTGTTAAATTCAAATTAAAGAATTTTTTTTCTACCTTTTTTTTTGGTCTTTTTTTTTTCATTTGCAATTGCCCTAGTTGCTTTCTTCTGCTTTCTTTGTGTCTTCTGCTAACTTTCCATTGTCTGCTGTCCATTTGTCCTTTTTCCTCTCTCCTAGTTTTTTTCCATTATCTCTACATCTGCCTCTAACATACTGATCTTTCCCTTTTTGCTCTTTCCTCCATTCTTTATTTTTTTTTCATCCACTCAAATTTCACCCCTCCATCCTCAATCCACCCTTACTAAGAACATAAGATATGCCATACTGGGTCAGACCAAGGTCCATCAAGCCCAGTATTCTGTTTCCAACAGTGGCCAATCTAGGTCATATGTACCTAGGAGTTTCCCCAAGAGACACAAATTCCACAATGCTTGTACTGGGTCAAGCATTGATATCTTCGGTCACTTCTTAATAATGGTTTATGGACCTTTCCTCCAGGAACTTGTCCAAACCTTTTTTAAACCCAGCTACACTAACAGCCTTTACTACATCCTCCGGTAACAAATTCCAGAGTTTGATTACACGTTGAGTGAAAAAATATTTTCTTTTATTAGTCTTAAATAGTTTACCCTGTAGCTTCATTGCATGTCCCCTAGTCTTTCTATATTCTGATAACGTAAACAATCGATCTACGTTTACCCGTTCCACTCCGTTCATTAATTTATAGACTTCTATCATATCTCCCCTCAGCCGTCTCTTTTCCAGGTTAAAGAGCCCTAACCTTCTTAGCCTTTCCTCATAGGAGTATCCTTCCATCCCCTTTACCATTTTGGTGGCTCTTCTCTGAACCTTTTCTAAAATCGCTATATCCTTTTTAAGATACGGCGACCAGAATTGCACGCAATATTCAAGGTGCGGTCTCACCATGGAACGATATAGAGGCATTATAATATCTTTTGTTTTATTTTCCATTCCTTTCCTTATCATACCTAGCATTCTATTTGCTCTCTTGGCTGCCGCTGCACACTGGGCCGAGGGTTTTAACATGGTATCCACAATGACGCCTAAATCTTTTTCCTGGGTGGTGGTTCCTAATGTGGAACCTTGCATCGTGTAACCATAGTTTGGGTTGTTCTTCCCTAGGTGCATAACCTTGCACTTGTCTACATTAAATTTCATCTGCCATTTTGATGCCCAGTCTTCCAATTTAACAAGATCCTCTTGCAATTTTTCACAATCCTCTTGGGTTTTAACAACTTTAAATAGTTTTGTGTCATCTGCAAATTTGATAACCTCACTCGTTATTCCACTTTCCAGGTCATTTATGAATATGTCAAAAAGCAGCGGACCCAGCACAGATCCCTGCGGTACACCACTATTCACCTTTCTCCATTGGGAAAATTGGCCATTTAGCCCTACCCTCTGCTTTCTTTTAACCAGTTCCTGATCCACAATAGTACACTGCCTCCTATCCCATGACTCTTTAGTTTTGCCAAATGTCTCTGATGAGGGACCTTGTCAAAGGCTTTCTGAAAGTCCAGATACACAATATCAACCGACTCACCTTTGTCCACCTGTTTATTCACTCCTTCAAAAAACATAACAGATTAGTAAGACAAGATCTTCCTTGTCTAAAGCCATGTTGGCTGTCTCCCAATACTCAGCCAATCATAGATTTTTCTTCTCTCCCGCCCAAGATATCTGTTCCCCTCTCCATCCCCCAGCTTCTTTTTTTTCCCCTGCCAGTCCCAGTCCCAGCCCCAGCCCCATCCCCTTTTGGTCCTCCCCCAGCATCAGCTTCCTTCTAGTCCCAGCCCCTCCCAGCATCCACTCTCTTCCAGTCCCAGTCCCCCATCTATTAGCATCAGCACATTTCCAGTCCTAACCCCCCAGTATCAGTTCTCCTCCAGTCCCTCCCATCCTCAGTTCCCTTCAAATCCCAGTCCCTCATCTCCAGGCCATTTCCAGTCCTAACCTCCCAGTATCAGTCATCCTCTAGTCCCTCCCAGCATCAGCTCCCTTCTAATCCCAGTCCCCAATCCCCCAACATCAGCTCATTTCCAATCCTGCCCCCCTCCCCACCCCAGTTCCCGTTCTAGCCCCTAGTCCTCCCTGTTCCATTCTAGCCCCCCGTTCCTATTTTAGCCCCTCCCCCTCAGCCACACACCAAAAGGAGCCCCATACCTGATCGGCTTCAGAGGGAGCTTGAGAGGCCCGAAGCCCCGGCTCACCTCTGAATAGCCACAGGAGTAAAGAGCGGCATTTCCTTCTCTCCCACGTCTGTGATAAAAAGGATCCTGCTGACGCGCCGAGTGCTGGGAGGTCAAACGGGGGCACAATGGAAGGGCTAGCCCTGTCCCCACTACATCACTAAAACATGTAAAAAAACCCATACAGAATATAACTATTAGGCTTTACACAGATCTTGAAAGACTGACCCATCTTAACCTCCTCTATATTCAGTACCAATGGCTATTATATATCACATGAAATTAAACTTCTTTTGATTGTTCATAAAGCCTTCACTGGCTGTCCTTATCTCCTTCCTCGTCTTACTCCGTCCTCTTCCAGACCAACTCTCATACAGCACGCAAACCGCATACAGTACGACTCAACCCACCGGTCTGCTTTTTTTCTTCTCTGCTCCTTCTGTTTGGAGCTTACTTCCTCCTTACCTTTGTGCAGAAATTAATTATAAGCGTTTGAAACCAAGCTGAAGACTGTTTTTCACAGAGGCCTGCAAGCAAACTGATATCTCCTCTTCTACCACAGCCTTTTCTTCTTTCACTTTTCCCTTACCCCCTCCCTCCCCCTCCCTCCATCTTGTCTGGCTCTCCTAATGCTTATTATTTTAGTTTATAGATTTTAGGAGTTTCTTGTTTTTGGTAATTATCGCTACATGTTTTTTCTTTTTGTGCGATAACTACCATTGCAAACCCCTTTTGATATATTATGAAAATGCGGTATATAAAGTATGCCTACATAAGTAAAGAAAAGGGATTTGGGCCTGGGATTTGCTAGTTTTTAGCCTGCTGCTCTTACCATTAAGTGTTTCCACCCTGAATAGGCTTCTGTGAAACAAAGGATTTGCTGCTACTTCTGAGCATTTCCTGGTACCAGCTAAAAGGTGATTGTCAGGTTTGTGTTCTTGCAGCTCAAATACCATTGAGTGAGACTTGGGAAAAAAAACTGTGCTTTGTTTTAGAATATTTGGCAAACATCACAAAAAAGTACTGTAGGATGGAATCTCCTGAGGAATTTAAACTATGAAGGCTGCTTTTGGACATGGTCAGGATTAGTTCTAGGTGGGGTAGAGGCCAAATCGACAAATTGGTCTTGGAGGGAATTGGAGTTGTTGTCTTGTCTGTGTGTGTGAGCTCTACAGATCAGGGGCTTTCCTTTCCTTTTTCTTTTTAACTACTTCCATTTCCAGCACACGCCCACAAATGACAATGAGCCCAACTGGAGCACAAATATTTCACTCAATAATCTTTAAAGGCTGTCCAGCACACTTGCCCACAGCTACCGTTGCCCGATGAGTATCTGTACTGCATTGTATAGAATGCCTAATTAAAGCATTTTTAAGGCATCAATTTTAAGCCTGTTTTATAAAAACAAGAAGGCCCCTATTTTATTTATAAAATGCTTACCTAAGTGGCAGAAGTCACACCTTAAATTAAAGTGCAGACATTTACACTAGCCTTAGAGCTGATGTGGATGCCGGCCACCTAGATTTTGAAAGGCTGCATGTAAATTATAATCTATGTATATTTTGCACTCCTTTCAAGCAACATGTGTACTTTTACGCTGATTGATTATTTACAAAAGGTCGCTTGTCCATGTACGTGGCCACATATGCATGTAAATGGCTAAAACAACTCCCAGTTAGGTATATTCTTGGTGCCTAAAGGTTTGCGCCTCCTTACAAAATTACTTTCTGAGAGTGATGATGAGTAGAAGTGATGCCTTTTAAAGGCCAGCTAAGAGATCCTAGGGACCTGTGCGGTCTTTAAAGGCTCTTGCTGTACAATTCTTTTTGTTGGTCCTTCTCAAGAGTATCATATCTTATAGAGATTTCCAGTAGTGCGGCATTTGGTTCATCTCTGTCCTTTAAGTGGTTCAGTAGCTATAGGGAACCTATATGTTTGGGGCAAGCAGAATTGTCAAGTTTCCCAGTCCCAAGAGGGAGATTTTAGGTCAGTCCTAGATTTCAGGCAACCCTATTCTGATGCACTATGGAACCTGCACCATCGATTTCAATAGCTGGAATCATGGGCTATGAATGGCACTCTGCTTTTGGGATATAAGTTCGGAGCTTCCTTCTGGAACCGGGAACGGCAGCTGTGGTCAAGTATGCTGAACAGGCTTTAGAGAAGATTGAGTGAAATTGTGTGCTGGAGAGGAGCGTAGTTAAAAAGGACAAGATTTTATGTTGCATGTTCAATTTCTCTAATATTAGGTTTACTTCCATTTTTTTTTAAATTCTACTTTTGCTTGTAATTCAGTTAGGCTTAAACTGGGAACAGAAAATGTCATTGGCTTAGTATTAACGCGTTAATAACAAAAGGATTTTTCTTTGGGTATAATGTGGGTGGAACCTTCTGCTGTACGTGGCTATAAACAGAAGCAGAAATCACAACTCTTTAACATTTGTGCATTCCCTTCATGGACTTGTGATGGCAATACAAATCACAGCAGTTTTCAACAATTATTTGCAACATTAAACTTTGAATTTAGTAACTATCACTGTAAAAATTTATAGATTAAATCTCCCCTCCCCCCCCTTATTGAACTGCCTCAAGTGCAGGGTTAAATACTTGAGATGATCAGATTACCTCCTTACAAAAGAGAATTCAAATGTTTTTATTTAACAATCCTACTTTCCCTCAGTCCAATACATGACTCTTTTATGTGTACCACAAAATAAAATGCACGTAATATAGTACAAACACAGATACTGAAGTGGTATTTAAAGGTGCGGAAGAATTGAAGGAAATATCGATACATCGGGAAGATGTATTACAACAATTAGATAAACTGAAGAGTAGCAAATCACCTGGGCCGGATGGTATACATCCAAGGGTGTTGAAAGAACTGAAATATGAGATTGCAGACCTGCTATTAGTAATCTGTGAATTTTCATTAAAATCATCTGTAATATCTGAAGATTGGAGGATCGCCAATGTAACGCCAATTTTTAAAAAGGGTTCCAGGGGTGATCCGGGAAACTACAGACCGGTGAGCCTGACATCAGTACCGGGAAAAATGGTAGAAACCATCATAATGAATAAAATTACTCAGCATGTAGATAGTCATGATCTAACTGGAGACAGCCAACATGGCTTTAGACAAGGAAAATCTTGTCTTACTAATCTATTATGTTTTTTTGAAAGTGTGAATAAACAGGTGGACAAAGGTGAGTCGGTTGATATAGTGTATCTGGACTTTCAGAAAGCCTTTGACAAGGTCCCTCATCAGAGACTTTTGGCAAAACTAAAGAGTCATGGGATAGGAGGCAGTGTACTACTGTGGATCAAGAACTGGTTAAAAGATAGAAAGCAGAGGGTTGGGCTAAATGGCCAATTTTCCCAATGGAGAAAAGTGAATAGTGGTGTACCCCAGGGATCTGTGCTGGGTCTGCTGCTTTTTGACATATTCATAAATGACCTGGAAAGTGGAATAACGAGTGAGGTTATCAAATTTGCAGATGACACAAAACTTTTTAAAGTTGTTAAAACCCAAGAGGATAGTGGAAAATTGCAAGAGGATCTTGATAAATTGGAAGACTGGGCATCAAAATGGCAGATGAAATTTAATGTGGACCAGTGCAAAGTTATGCACCTAGGGAAGAACAACCCAAACTATGGTTACACGATGCAAGGTTTCACATTAGGAACCACCACCCAGGAAAAAGATTTAGGCGTCATTGTGAATAACATGTTAAAACCCTTGGCCCAGTGTGCAGCGGCAGCCAGGGGCGGCCCAAGGGGGGTGCGGGGCCATGTGCGGAGACTCGGTGCGGGGCCTCATTTGCATAAGGTGCTTCATTTGCATAAATATTTGCATAATGTTACCATACACTAACTTTTAGTAAACATGCCTCTTAATGAGTATATGGATAAAGAAAGACTAAAAGGTTTCTACATTACTATACTCCAGTACCAACCGCCAGGCACATTAGGAACTACTACAAACACTGCCCATTTAGAACCCATAGCAAACCCGCCGTATCCTAACAGCACTACCAGGACTCACAAAGCACCATACCCTAACTATCAAAAGGCAACACTGCAAATATTAAACCAATACATTTCAGAGAACAATAGTACATGACCTACTGGGGAAAGAACAAGTGGCAATGTCAAATAGGAATTACATAAACAGAATACCTCAGCTCAGTTACACATGCAGAACATAGACCATCACCAAACAAGGAATCACAATTTAGAAACAGGAAGACAATAATTAAACTGGGAACCCCAAAAGCCAAACTTGGAATATACAACAACACTGTAGAAATAAAACTATAAATTAATTTCCTCTTGTACTAAACAAAGCACAAAAATTAATGATGCACATTTCCCAGAGCTGACATATTCCAGTTAATAAATTCAAAATAAAGAGATATTTTTCTACCTTTTGTGCATTTTTTTTCAGTTGCAATTGTTCCAGCCACTTTCTTCTGGTTTCTTCGTGTCTTCTGCTAACTCTCCATCTGCTGTCCATTTGTCCTTTCTTCTGTCTTGTTTTTTTTTTTCCATTCTCTCTCTACATCTGCTTTAACATACTTATCTTTCTCCTTTTGCTCTTTCCTCATTCCTATTTCATCCACTCAAATTGTATCCCTCCATCCTCAATCCCCACTTACTCTCCCAATATCCAGCCAATTGTAGATTTGTCTTCCCTCCCACGCAAAATATTTTTCCCTCTCCATTTCACTCTCCCAGTTCCATCCCATTCTAATCCTCCCCCAACATCAGCTCCTTTCTCGTTCCAGCCCCACCCAGCATCTGCTCCCTTCTTGTCCCTGCATCAGCCCATTTCCAGTCCTAGTCCCCCATCAGCCCATTTCCAATCTTATCCTAGCCCCACCATCAACCCATTTCCAGTCCTAGCTCCCCCATCCATTTCCAGTCCTATCCGAGTCCATCCATCAGTTCATTTCCAATCCCAGCCCCTCATCAGCCCATTTCCAGTCCTATCAGTTCCTCCATCAGCTCATTTCCAATCCCAGCCCCCCATCAGCTCATTTCTATTCCTTTCCTAGCCCCACCATCAGCCCATGTCAAATCCTAGCTCCCCTCCACTCAGCCCATTTCCAATCCAAGCCCCCCATGAGCCTACTTCCAGTTCTAGCCCCTCCATGAGTCCATTTCAATTCAAGCCCTCACCACAGCCCATTTCCAACCTTAGCACCCCCAACAGCCCATTTCCAGTCCTATCCTGGCCCCTCCATCAGCCCATTTCCTGTCCTAGCCCCCCCCCCACTCAGCCCATTTCCAGTCCTAGCTCCATCTCCTCACAGCCCATTTCCATTCCAAGCCCCCCTCCCCATCAGCTATTTGCAGTTCAAGCCCCCATTCCACTCAGCCCATTTCCATTCCAAGCCCCTGTCCCCATCAGCTATTTGCCGTTCAAGCCCCCCTTCCACTCAGCCCATTTCCAGTCCTAGCAACCCCCCATCCCATTACCAGTCCTAGCTCCCCCATCAGCCCACTTCCAGTCCGAACCCCCTATAGCCCATTACCAGTCCTAACCCCCCCATCAGCCCACTTTCAGTCCGAACCCCCTATAGCCCATTACCAGTCCTAACCCCCCCATCAACCCATTACCAGTCCTAACCCCCCATAGCCCATTTTCAGTCCTAATCCCCCCATCAGCCCACTTGTAGTCGTAGCTCCCCATAGCCCATTACCTGTTGTAGGCCCCCCATAGCCCTGTTCCAGTCCTAACCCCCCCCATCAGCCCACTTGTAGTCGTAGCTCCCCATAGCCCATTACCTGTTGTAACCCCCTCATAGCCCAGTACCAGTCCTAACCCCCCCCAGCCCATTACCAGTCCTAACGCCCCCCACAGCCCATTACCAGTCCTAACCCCCTATCAGCCTACTTGTAGTCTTAGCCCCCCCATAGCCCATTACCTGTTGTAACCCCCATCAGCCCATTACCTGTCCTAAACCCCCCCATAGCCCATTTCCAGTCCTAATCCCCCCATCAGCCCACTTGTAGTCGTAGCTCCCCATAGCCCATTACCTGTTGTAACCCCCCCATAGCCCAGTACCAGTCCTAACCCCCCAGCCCATTACCAGTCCTAACGCCCCCCACAGCCCATTACCAGTCCTAACCCCCTATCAGCCTACTTGTAGTCTTAGCCCCCCCATAGCCCATTACCTGCTGTAACCCCCATCAGCCCATTACCTGTCCTAACCCCCCCCCATAGCCCATTTCCAGTCCTAATCCCCCCATCAGCCCACTTGTAGTCGTACCGCCCCATAGCCCATTACCTGTTGTAACCCCCCCATAGCCCATTACCAGTCCTAATGCCCCCCACAGCCCATTAACAGTCCTAACTACCCCCATCAGCGCATTTCCAGTCTTAGCCCACCGCCCCATAGCCCGTTTCCAGTCCTAATCCCCCCTTCAGCCCACTTGTAGTCGTAGCCCCCCATAGCCCATTACCTGTCATAACTTCCCCCATCAGCCCATTTCCAGTCTTAGCCCCTCCATAGTCTATTACCTGTCCTAACCCCCCATAGCCCATTCCCAGTCTTAACCCCTCCCCCATCAGCCCACTTCCAGTCCGAACCCCCTATAGCCCATTACCAGTCCTAACCCTCCCCATCAGCCCATTTACAGTCCTTACCCCCGCCCTCCCTCCCCATCAGCCCATTTACAGTCCTTACCCCTCCCTCCCCCCCCATCAGCCCATTTACAGTCCTTACCCCCCTCCCTCCCTCCCCATCAGCCCATTTACAGTCCTTACCCCCCCTCCCATCAGCCCATTTACAGTCCTTACCCCCCCTCCCTCCCTCCCCCCCATCAGCCCATTTACAGTCCTTACCCCCCTCCCTCCCTCCCTCCCTCCCCATCAGCCCATTTACAGTCCTTACCCCCCCTCCCCATCAGCCCATTTACAGTCCTTACCACCCCCCCTCCCTCCCTCCCCCCCTCAGCCCATTTACAGTCCTTACCACCCCCCCCCCCCCATCAGCCCAGTTAAGTTTAAAAAAAAAAACCCAGAAACTGGCTGCTGCCGCCGCCGCCGCCGGGGCCGCTGCAGAATCGCGAATCCCGCGGGGCCCCCCTGTCCTGCAGTCTTCTATGCGGCCACAGCGCGGGCTTTTCACAGCCGCGCGACGGGAGAGTTTCCCTTTCTCGCGGCTCTGTTAATCCCGCCGTGGGGCTGATGGGATTTCCCATCAGCCCCGCGGTGTGATTAACAGAGCTGTGAGAGGAGAAGCTCTCTCTCTTCACGCAGCTCTGACAGCCGACGGAGGCCGCATAGAAGACTGCAGGACAGGGGGGCCCGGCGGGATTCTCCATTCTGCCGCTGCCACGGCGGCAGCGGCAGCAGCAGCCGGTTTCTGGGTTTTTTAAATTTTAAACTTAGCTGGGCTGATGGGGGGAGGGGTGGTAAGGACTGTAAATGGGCCCCGCGGGATTCTCCATTCTGCCGCTGCCACGGCGGCAGCGGCAGCCGTAGCCGGTTTATGATTTTTTAAAACTTTGGGATGCAAGATGTTTTTTGCGCGGGGCCCCCTGAAACGCGGGGCCCTGTGCAAAAAACATTCTTGCTCAATGGACGGGCCGGCCCTGGCGGCAGCCAAGAGAGCAAATAGAATGCTAGGTATCATAAGGAAAGGAATGGAAAATAAAACAAAAGATATTATAATGCCTCTATATCATTCCATGGTGAGACCGCACCTTGAATATTGTGTGCAGTTCTGGTCACTGTATCTTAAAACAGATATAGCGTTATTAGAAAAGGTTCAGAGAAGAGCCACCAAAATGGTAAAGGGGATGGAAGGATACTCCTATGAAGAAAGGCTAAAAAGGTTAGGGCTCTTTAACCTGGAAAAGAGACGGCTGAGGAGAGATATGATAGAAGTCTATAAATTAATGAACGGAGTGGAACGGGTAAACGTAGATCGATTGTTTACGTTATCAGAATATAGAAAGACTAGGGGACATGCAATGAAGCTACAGGGTAAACTATTTAAAACTAATAAAAGAAAATATTTCTTCACTCAACGTGTAATCAAACTCTGGAATTTGTTACCGGAGGATGTAGTAAAGGCTGTTAGTGTAGCTGGGTTTAAAAAAGGTTTGGACAAGTTCCTGGAGGAAAGGTCCATAAACCATTATTAAGAAGGGATCCAGGTTATCAATGCTTGACCCAGTACAAGCATTGCGGAACCTGTGTCTTTTGGGGAAACTGCTAGGTACGTATGACCTAGATTAGCCACTGTTGGTCTGACCCAGTATGGCATATCTTATGTTCTTAAGTTCTTATGTTCTTATGATACAAATAAGATTTACAAATAAAGTCCATTTTAAAAGAATCAAACAACGTTCAGAATAAACAAAATCTGTATTATTCCCTCAATGCACATTAGTAACTACTCTCCCCTTTAATGAGCTGTCTTAAGTGCAGGGTTAAATAACTGAGATGATCAGACCACATAGGGCAAACCTCAGTCAGAATATTTTTCATTGACTATTATATTTAGAGGCTAGCTCCCCCACAATACTCCCACCCTCTTTAAAGGGCAGAGCCCATGTTCCTAAGCTACTAAAGAATCTGTTTCATAGTTCCAGAGTGGGAACAAGTTTTCTTTAAATATGTCTAGAGCTTCTGATTTTAGTGTCCAGTTTACTAAGTCTCATGGAAGTAATGCAGGTTTGGGCTGCATTACTATTGTCGGGCACTACAGATACATGCTGCCTGGGTAACGCGGGTTTTTAGCACAGGGCCTCGTGCTACCTTGTAGCGCAGTGCCAAAAAATGTGTGCTACCCCTCGCAATACCTGGGTAGCACCCTTTATTAAACAGGCCCCTTCAGGGTGGGCCCATTCACTAGGCGAGCTAGGCAGCTGCCTAGGGTGGGTAGCTGGCCCAGGTGGGGGGCGGCAGCAGCAGCAGCATACATGGGCAGCCAGGCTGCCCCTCCACTGCCGCCAATTCCATTTGGTGGGGGGGGGGAGGGGGAGGCGGGCAGCAGCAGTATTTTCAAAATCCACTTTTGAAAATAATGCTGCTGCTGCCCGTCTCCCCCTCCCGAAACGGAATCGGCATCAGCTGGGGTGGGATGGCGATGGCGGTGGTAGCTGAGGGGGGGGGGGGGTGCGGTGTCAGCAAGGCTGGGTTTTCTGCCTAGGGTGGCAGAAACCCTTGGGCCGGCTCTGGGCACCTTAGATTTTAACCAATAAACACAGACGAAACACTCACGATGCAAAATAAATAAATAAATAATAGGTGTGTTTGAATAAACAGTGGAAAGCCTCACTTCCCTAGTACTCTGTCATCCCTTCCCTGCCTTGTCTTGTAACCTCCTCTCAGTTTTTCTCATTTTCTGAGCTGTTGACCCCTAAGTAACACGCATTTTATGTTTTATTTATTTATTTTAAAACATTTGCTAACCACTTTATGCACACGGCATTCAAAGCGGTGTACGACAGATAAAACACAACACAATAATCCTCCACCGGCCCCTCCCAGCAGGAGCCCCAAACCACCCCAAATTAAAATTAAATACAATACAATACACAAAGAGGCAACTGCTGCCGACTATTGACCTGCCAGAGCAGCATCCCCCGCCATGCTACCCGCTATTTCCATATTTGATGCCACTGGATAAGGTGCCCAGCAGTAGGATCTGTGGCATGAAAACACAGATTTTTGGACTGCCATAGAAGCTCTAATTAGCTGAAAAATAAAGATCTAAATAAAAGGCCAGCGTTGGTTACATTTTTACAATCAATTTAAAATGATTTTATATCGGTCAGAAGAGACAGTGAGGTATCTTTTCTGAATAATGACAGTCAAACATAGTTTGCATCGTTTAAGAGTAGCAGTGTCTATAAATCACTTGATTTAGTCTGAATTATGTTATGTAGAAAATGTTTTTCATTGTTGATGCATATGGACTAAATAACTAGCAGTAATAATAATTTAACCCCCCCCCCCCCCCCTTTAGTGTCAGAAAGTAAAACTCCCAAGCAAAGGAACTCTCATGGATGCCTCTTTTTAAATCTGTCCCTGGAGAGTTAAACTGGTTCATTTCAAGTATTTTTTCTGTTCTTCTGGTCAAATGCCAGATGGTTTAAAAAAAAAGCCTCACATTCAGCTCCAGTGGGAAAAGTAAAGGAACGTGTATGTTAAAGACCTCAGTTAACGCACAGATTTAAAGAACATGCAACTTATCACAGTTCCACCGTAACTGTTTGCCAAAAAAGACATCTAATTAAACAACAGCTTTTCTACTTGGATAGAAAAAATATTGGAAGATAAGACTGATGAAATATTACACTGTCATCTTCAATGTATTTTAGTCTTGATAACTACGTAAAGCTTAAAACTCATCAGCTGCATGTATTCAGAGAGCAGAAAATAATCAAAATCATGGCTCTGTTTACGATTCAGCAATAGAACCACTGAGGTTTTATTTTTTTTTTCCCCTCCTATCTGCTCAATAAAATTCATATTGACCATACTGACTGTCATCACTAGCAAAATTTATATCGTGTGTGCATGGATCTAAATGTGTGTTTTGCATTTTTTGCTAGTACAAGCTGACTTTTTATGGCCTGTGGAGAGGCATTGGAGCCCTTTTGCAGGCCACTGGTTAGATAATTAGGAGAACAGTCTATGGTCTTGATTTACTACAGTGAGCTACTGCCATTATTACTCATTATTAGTAAATAGGCCTTGCTGCATAACATGGGGCCTTCAGTAAATAATAGCTGTTAATGCATCTGGACAGCTAACCAGAGGGTCTCCAGGAGTCGAGACAGACTCGACAGCACTTAATAACCATGCATCTCAGCACATGCTTTTAGGATAGTGTCTTTTTGGTAAATCTAAAGTCTTGTGCTTGTGAATACAGTGTGTTCAGAATTTAAAAGCAGAACAGAAACAGTTGAAAGGGCATGGAAATAATGAAAACCTGCTTTTTGCTAAAAAGCAGTTGTGTTTTTTTTTTCCTGGGAATTAGTATAAACTCTATAAACCTTCTGCTGTCACAAGGACACATATCTGGCAGAGAGTTAAACCTTTCTAGTTTTCTATACCCCAGCTGAGAACAATCTTAAATGTAACCTTTTGTCAGCACAAAGACCTTTTGGACTTAGCATTGTTGAGTTTTCATGCTGACAACAGTGATGCTGTTGCTTAATATCTGCAATCTTTTTGGTCTCTATTGAAGAAACCAATTTGGTCAAGCTAACGACCAAATACTTTCAGAGTTCATGACAATGCTTCTCCAGGATCAAGCAGAAAGTCATTCCTCACATATGGGTGACATCGGCACCGATTGAGCCCGTGCTGAGCATTTCCACAGCTTTCAAAGAAAGCCTTTGGGACATGCTACCACACATGCGTGGTCCCCTTCCCACCCAAGGGTGTCATCTTGCTCAGTCTCCTTTTTTCCGCAGAGCCCAATGGACATCTTTCCTGTTTCCCCAGAAAAATGCTTGTAATCCTTAAAAAGTTAGCTTCCTGGTTTGTGTGCTGGTTCCTCTTCCTGCCTCGAGCCGGCGCCGGCCCCCATGCTGTTCTCGGCCCTTTTTTTCTTTTTTTGATTGAGGCCTGCCTCGACCGGCATTTGTGCCCTTTTTCGCACGGAGGTCGTTGACTCCGCCCAGATGTATCCCAATCATGTCTCCCGGTGGATTTAAAAAATGCAACTGCTGCAGTCAAAACTTGTCAGCTACTGACACTCATGACTGCTGCGTGGGCCCGGACCATGACAGCACCTCCTGCGACCTGTGCCAGGCCATGACGCCTAAGACCAATAAAAAGAGGATGGAATTGCAGGAAAAACTGTTCCACAGGTCTGACTTGGCACCGGCCTCCCTGATGCCGAGCTCCAAGTTCATAAGAACATAAGATATGCCATATGGGTCAGACCAAGGTCCATCAAACCCAGCATCCTATTTTCAACAGTAGCCAATCTAGGACACAAATACCTAGCAGTTTACCCAAAGACACAGGTTCCACAATGCTTATACTGGGGTAAGCAGTGGATTTCCCAGGTCCTTTTTAATAATGGTTTATGGACCTTTCCTCTGGGAACTTGCCCAAACCTTTTTTAAACCGAGCTACACTAACAGCTTTTACTACATCCGCTGGTAACGAAATCCAGAGTTTGATTACATGTTGAGTGAAAAAATATTTTCTCTTGTTAGTCTTAAATATGTTACACTGTAGCTTCATTGCGTGTCCCCTAGTCTTTCTATATTTTGATGGCGTAAACAATCGATCTACGTTTACCCGTTCCACTCCGTTCGTTAATTTATAGACCTCTATTATATCTCCCCTCAGCCATCTCTTTTCCAGGTTGAGGAGCCCTAACCTTTTTAGCCTCTCTTAATAGGGGTATCCTTCCATCCCCTTTACCATTTTGGTGGCTCTTCTCCATACCTTTTCTAGTAACGCTGTATCCTTTTTAAGATACGGCGACCAGAATTGCACACATTATTCAAGATGTGGTCGCACCATGGAACAACACAGAGGCATTATAATATCCTTTGTTTTATTCTCTATTCCTTTCCTTATGATTCCTAGCATTCTAATTGTTTGCTTGGCCGCCGCTGCATACTGGGCGGTGGGTTTCAACATGTTATCCAGGATGATGAATAAATCTTTTTCCTGGGTGGTGGTTCCTAATGTGTGACCATAGTTTGGATTGTTCTTTCCTAGGTGCATAACTTTGCACTTGTCCACATTAAATTTCATCTGCCATTTGGATGCCCAGTCTTCCAATTTATCAAGGTCCTCTTGCACTTTCTGTGAGGCCAGAGCATCCTCAGAGTCCCATGGTGGTGGCTCCTTTGAGAAGATCCCGGACCCTGAGAAAAAAGAAGAAAAAATCCTTGAAATTGCACCGGAGAAACCTGGTAAACCATCCGGAGGGACTCTGGCAACTCTGAGACGTGCTCTACCAAGGTCCTCAAGAAGGATTCCTCGACTGGCAGAGACTGTAATCCTCATTGAGGACGCACTTGCGAGAGTGCTGGTGCCAGGCCCAAGATCCTCGGTACCCGCTCCGAAAGCTGTGGCGCTTTCTGGCCTAGAAACCAAAATGACAGCCCTGGGGAAGAATATCACTGCTATCATGGCCCTGCAGCAGGCAATGATGGCTGGTTCATCTGCCCTGTCAACCGGGCCCCCGATTGCAGGGGAGGCCCCCAGTCATTGAGCCGAGCTCAGAGAGCTTTTAAGTTTACCTCTTTGCAACTTCATTTTATGGCCTCTAGTTTTACAGCTTCCCTTCTTTGAAAAAAGTTTGTTTGTTCATTGATACCCTCTTAAGTATTTAAAATGTCTGTATCATATCTCCCCTGACCCTCTTCTCTAGGGTATGCATATTTAGGTCAAGTCTTTTCTCATATTTCTTCTGGTGCAGGCTCCAAATTATTTTGGTCTCCTTCCTCTGAACCATTTCCAGTCTTTTTATATCCTTTGTTGGATATGGTCTCCAAAACTCAACGCAATACTCCAAGTCAGGTCTCACCAACAACTTGTACAGGGGCATTAATACCTCCTCCTTTCTGCTGGTTAATCCTCTCTGTATGCAGCCCAGCAGCCTTCTGGCTTTGGCTGTTGCCTGGTTGCATTGTATCGCCACCTTCAGATCCTCAGACACCAGCACTCCGAGATGCTAGTAGAGTGGTGTGGAATTACATTTCCTGGAGTAAAAGGGACTATTGTTTATATTCAAAAAGAATTCTTCCCACCTTCTGAAGTAAGCGGTGAAATACTCCTTATAAATAAAACTACGAAAGACTATTTTTCATCTGGTATATTTTGTCCAGTTCTGTAGGTCCAGGATAAAAGCATCCGAAAGAAGGGCCACCAAAATTGTTGAGAATGAGTTTCCAACAGGGCCTTTGGTGCCTAAGGACCTACAATGTGTATACCTGTGATTCCCCAACCTATCATCTGTGGACCACTGGGGGTCTGTGAGACCATTTGTGGGGGGTTCCATGGGACACAAAAAAAAAAAAAAGAAAAAATAGAGAGAGCGGCCCGTGGTGATTGGTTGGGAGGAGAGAGAGATTGGAGAGAACTGGTTGGAAGGGAGGAAGAGCAAAAGAGAGACTTAAGATTGGTGGGGACTGGCTAGAGGAAGAGAGAGAGACTGGTGAAGATAGGAAGGGTAAGGGAGATAAAGAGGGCTATTGGGTACAGGCTTGGTGCTAAGGAAAGGGAGTCTTGGAAGAGTGATGAGGACGAATTGGGGGGGGGGGGGGGGTCAGTGAACCTTTCAGAGGTCAAAAAGGGGACCAAATAATTAAGAAGGTTGGGATCCCATGGTATATAGTATAGTAAGAGCAAGTTTTTATAGACCATTATATCCAGTCCATGGAGAACGGTTAAAAATCCCCCACTATGTGCCCCATCCTGCCTCTTTCTGTACTTCCCTCTCGCAGGCAACTTAGAGATTTCAACCAAAAGACTGAGCAGTCAAGTCTCAGTGATCCTTCCTTCTCTATCTGTTCCTGCCAATATTTCCTTCTGCTTAGATCCACCTCCTTATTCTATCTGCCAGGGAAGTGGCAGTGGCTCTAGGAATAAAGGTGAGAGAATGATGGGACCAGGAATAGCCACTTTTTCCAGAGCCAGGGACTGTCAAACCTGCCAAATTCAAATCCACTCAACTATTTATGATCTCCACAATTGCAGCTCAGCCCCAACTTGCATCTGTAATCTCGTCATATGCTGGTGGGGTGGGAATTGCTGTTCTTGGTGAAGCATAGCTGAAGAGTGTGTGTTTGTCTCCGTACTCAAGGACTGCAGGACTTGGTGTGCATATTGGAGCTTTCGGCTTCTAGAGCTGCTGGACCAGGTATATATGCGTGTGCAGGTCCTCCCTGCTCCAAGGCTACAGTACTAGATTATGGGAGGGGAGTTGATGCTCTTTGCTCTCAGATATCACTTAAAAGGCCAGGAATAGTTTCTTCTCCTCCCCTGCTCAGAAAATAGTTCTCTGATGGGAACCTTGCCCACCGGTCTTATCTTCTCAATGATTCAAAACTATCTATGTGACCTTTCACATGAACGTTTGGGGACCTCTGGAGTAAGTGCATGCAGATCTCACTCATGCACAATGATTGTAGATAACCCAGTTGACTGTGGGGTCCCAAGACATGTTTGGGAATCATAACATTAGAGGAGAAGAGAGATGAGAAGTCCTGATGCGAGGTTCAAATCAATGGACTCGAGTATAATTAGGAAATATTTTTTTTCCTTCTCATCCTGTTATACTAGTCTAGACAAGTGGATGCCATCACTTGGGATATCTGCTGGTGTTCTGCCTCCAGCAGGTGGCAGGTGTTTGGAATGGTGCAAATAGGCCCGTCTCCTGTGCCCCAGACCATGGTTCTATGGCCTGTGTGACAAAGATCTGTAGGCCCAATGTTGCTCAGAGCTCAGGTACACTCCCGTCTCATTGAGCGGGCAGTTGCCCTATATCTCCGATATTTTACCCACAGTTTCCAGCACTTGTGGGCCATTGATCGAACAGGAGGACCCCATGAGGCCCTTGGGGGGGTAGTAAGTTGGCCCCAAGCCCCCCTTCCCTCTTGCTGTCCTTTTCTGAATTCTTTTCCTTTTACTTCTCTTGTAGTTCTGTAGTTCGCTTTCTGTGCTACTTGTAATAAAGCAGTTCAGAATTGGGGGAAAAAAAGTCTGGCCTGGTTTTCTCAAGCAGCAGAGCCTCCTAGGCCTTGGCAGCTGGGGATGCCTTGTTCAGGTTTCTCCAATCAGCCATCAGGTGATGGGATTCCCTTTGTCTCAGCCTGTGCCTTTTTTCTCAGCCTGTGCTGTTCTTTTTTTCTTGGCTGCATGGAGCCGTGCAAGCATGCCTGGTGCTAGACATTGTGCTGCGTGTGACTTGCATTGGGTTAGCTCCTCGACGGGCTCTTTTTTTGCCGCATTTGTGATGGGAATGCCCAAAGCCCCATTTTGTTTTGCCATTGCCGGGGCTTCCCAAGGGGAGCCTGGGTCCTAAAGCTGATTTGAGTGAACTCTCTACACCTTTCCTGCCTGTGGGCAGGCAGACCCTTTGAAGGTCCACAAGGTGTTTGCTCAGACAGGCAAGGGTGAGAAGCCTCTGAACAGCAGGACCCCTGGGACTCTTCGGGGGCCCCCAGGGCTCCCCCCTTTGCTGAATTTAAGCAGCAGCTACTGAAACAGTTCATGGACTGTTTTCAGTCCTTTTTTGCTGGTTGGCAACCCACTTTGCAGGGATCTGAGATCCAGGCTTTCCCTACGGAGGACATTAAGCCCTTGGGTGGCTCTGCTGTGGCTGGGAATTGGGTTATGCACTCCTACTTTTCTCTTTCACTGGTGCTTTCCTCAAGGACCCCACCCCCACCCCCAGCCTTATCCCCTAAGCAGGTTGGTTGGGGTGCTCTTTTTTTTTCTCCAGAAGGTGAATGTGAAGAAGAATGGGAGCTTCCCCTTATGGAGAGTGAGGATTCTTCTGTGATCCACCTTTTTCTTGGAGAGGATCCTTCAGTGCTTATTCAGGATACAGTGGTGGCCTTACACATTGTGTGTGTAAGCATCACAAGTGAATTCTCTCTTGAAAGGTATCAGGGGTCCTGCTGGCCTCTTCCTGAGCCCATGTGGAAACTCCTGACCTTTCAATGGGAGAATCCGGAGCTGGGCCTTAAGAGTACTATGGTCCTCTTTCTGTTGTATCACCTGCCCAGAGTGAGCTGGATTGGTTTTTGGGCTCCCTTGTGTAGATGCCCTAGTCACAGTGGTGATCAAGCGCAAGACTTATCCCAGTGTAAAGGGGTGTTGCACTCAAGGAATCTCATGATAGGAAGATATAAGAATGACTGTGGCCTCGGCTTTCGGATCCCAGGCAGCCTTGTGTGTAGGCCTGGCAGCCAAAGCATTCTTGTGCTGGGTTCAGCTGCTGCTGGATAGCCTGGAAATACACAGCTGCAGACTCTGCAGTCTGGCTATGTGGCGAATGCCCTCTCTGACTTGATAAGTATCTCCTTCAAGTCCATGGCATCAGTTGTTGTGGCTAGGTGGTAGCTCTGGCTTTGTAACTGGTCACATGATGCAGCCTCCAAGTCATGACTGGAGGTGGTCCCTCGGATTAGGATGGATGTGTGCCCACCGCAGAAGCATCTGCTGCTTCTCTTGTCTTCTTGCTCTCAGCAGTTCAACCAGAGCCTTTCTCTCCCCCAAGAGATCAGGGATCAGTAAGCATGATGGTTTCGCTCTCGACATCTAATGTGTGATGTCTCTGGAAGCACCAGATTGGAAGATAGTTGCCATGGATGCCAGCCTGAAGGGCTGGGGGAGCTCAATATCTGGATCAGATGGTCCATGAGCTTTTGTCCCCTCAGGAGGCCCCTGGTCATTAAAGGGTTGGAGGCTAGAACATCCAAATTTGCCAAGCATGTGTACTCAGCTGGACCCAGAACTAACAATTTGCCATTATTTCTTTGTTTCCCATTTATTGAGCAACTAATGCATATGCCTAATAAATATAGTGAGATACACTTTGAGTAAAAATCCTGTAAAATTGAAGGCTTTATGAGAATTGCACAGAAAACTTTTAGAGTTCAGTCTACAATGTATCTCTGCCTGCCACATCCATAGTTGTCTGAACTAATCAATAAACCCAACTGGGAAGGTGCAAATGCGTTTTAACATTTTCATTGCAACCAAATCACTTCCATGCTGATACTTTGTCACCACTTATAATGCTTTTTTGTTCCTGTGGAGACTGGAAAGGTTAACAGTATTTCTAAGAACAGTTTTAAAATACTGAAGTTTTCTAATAGCATCCCTAGCTTACAAAGTCACTGGAAACATGGGAACTTAAAATTAGCGTCCATGTTTTTCATCAAATGAGATTATAAAGCCACTACTTTCAGGAACATTCATTACATTCCTATGTTCATAAACTTGTACTGCACATATTAATTTTCTTGCGTATGCTTGTGACTTTTAAAAACTGGTCATTAAATGAGAGCCCAAGTGCCTGGTACAGATCACTGAAATATTTAACAGTATGAGGCCAACTCCGTTTTGCACATCCTGCCCCTGAACGACTGGGCAGAATTGGGGCATTCAGTGGTGGCACCCAATTCTGATCCTGTAGGGGCTAGATGTGCCCGTGGGATCAGAATTTGGTCTGCCAGTCTGGACGTGCAGGCGGGGCCTCGATTCCGATCGACCGCACGCTCCACCATAAACCCAGCTAACTCAGCCGGGCTCCTGAATGGAGCCGCAGTGCCATGGCATCCTGTCGCTGCCGAAAAGAAACTCCTTTCCCCACAGCCCAACCCCCCGATCTGGCCTTCTGTGGCCAGGGTCGGGCTGCGGGGAACCCCCTGCACCACTCACCTCTTGTCCGTGGCCCAACTCTGCCATCCCCATCTACCTGGCAAACCCTGGACGTACAGGACCAACCTCTGAATCGGCCCTGTACGTCCAGGGTCACAATCCAGCCCACCGCCCGTCCTCACTCCTCCCTTGATCCAACCCCTCCCACCCATGAACAGAGCTCCCCACACAAGTCTGCTATATGTGCAGGGAACTCTGTGGCCGCCAGCATGGTCAGGACATCCAGACCCACTAAATGTGGATTGAAATGACCCCCTATCTGTTTAATAACAGAAAATAAGGGCACACAGGAAGTGGATTGCATAGAAATGCAGTGCTCCGACTCTTATATCAAGATTTTACTGTGAGCATACCTGCTTGTTTATTTAACCTATCACTTTCCTCCTTTTCTTTTTGGATTCAATTAAGTTAGAATGAGGACTGGCATCTGTTGACATGGGACTTCTTTTGCATCAACCTTAGGATTCCCCCCCCCACCCCGTTTTTTTGTATATTCAAGTGCGAGTGCAGAGTCGCGAAGGACGCCGGTAACCGGGCGGTCGGCCCGGTCCCGGCCCATCCTTCCGACTTCAGAAGAGGGGGGGGGGGGGAAAGGAGCAAGCGCGTGGAGGCTGATGACGCCGGCAGCATCTTTTAAATGGATTGGCTCCGCAGATGAAGAGAGCGGAGCCAATCAGAGCTGCCGGCGTTAGACGCGGTTTTATAAGGAAGGGGCTGTTTTATGCCCCCCCCTTTTCGGCGGCGGTATTGGCGGCAGTAAGGCTTCCCGCCCTCCCTCCCTTCAGTATGGTGCGAGGGGGTGGTGTTGTTTTTTCGGGGTGTCGCAGTGGGGGTGGAGTTGACAAGGCAGGATCCCGGAGGTTTCCGGGGCCCGGAGCCGTTTGGTCATACTTGGGCGGGGGCGGGGTGCCCCTGACCCGGATAAGCCCTGCTGGCCTTTGCTAGTCACATGGCGAGGTCGGGGAAAGGGCGGTAAGAAATTGGCCGGTGGTCGGACACGGCCGGAGCGGATGCGACCCCACTTTGCTAATTATGGCTGGGGGGGTATCACTCCGCTGGTGGGAGATTGTTTACAGAACTGTTTGATATTGTAAAGTTAATTGTTTGAAATATAATAAAGCTGCGACCGGTTGGTACTTCCAATATGAAAATTGTGTCTGTGAAATTTGTAAGGGTGAAATAAAAAAAAAAAAAAAAGAGGGGGGGAGGGGGCGAGAAGGATGAGGGGGTGGGGGTGGTTAAAGATGGGCTTAGGGCACCGGATGCGGCCTGCCACGGTTACTACCCTCCCCCATTTACTTTAGCTCAGTTATTGCAGCAATGCTTTGCAGGAGCAGCCTAACCATTAGGTATACTAGGTATTGCCTAAAGAGTAGTTCCAGTCAAAGAAAACGGAACAGTCCTGATGGGCACGCAAAGAATCATCAGCACGTACCTTTACCCTGAAGGAGGATGAGCATTTTTCAAATAGCCCATTTACTCTGGTAGATGACTTTTGAGAACTGTCCTCGACAAGGGTTATTTTATAAAGCCTTTTCCATGTGTTAAGCACGTCTTAGAGGAGGAAGCAGGCTCTTGAAAAGTGCATGCCCAAATATACATGTGTAAGTGCTTATTGCTGACAACATGGTGTGCACGTGTATGGTAACATGATGGTAGGTAAAGACTGAAATCTGTATACTGCATGTAGGCGTTTCAGGTGCATAGTTTGAACAGAGCTGGAATAGATGTGCATATGTTTTATAAAATATGTGTGAACAAAGAGCAGGACACAATTCATGCTTAGCATACTTTTTATATACATGTATTGTCTTATTTTGAAATGTCAGGTTGTGCCTCCAGTTTTTACTACTTATATGTTTTAACTTTCCATTTATTTATGTATTTACTCATTTATCTATTATTGATTTATTATTTTTTAATTATTATAATATTATTATTTTAGAGGTCTTATTCCCCCGAAGAAGGCCCCCTGGCCGAAACACATGTCGGGAGACCTCATGTTTGGCTGATTAAAGTAATCCTTCCATGGTGAATTGTGTCCTGCTCTGTTTGTTTGTGCTGATGCTGCAGGAAGGGTGTTCCTTCTGGTCTTTTATAAAATACATGTGTACATACATAGAGGACAAGTTTTTTTATAAGCTGCATCTAGATTAATGCAGATTGTTATAAATGTATTTCAGACTATTTCATAAAAGCAATTAGGCATGTGCTTTACTATACAAAATACGGTAGTCAAAAATGCATGTTAATTTAAGCCATGGGCATTTACACCAGTCCTGGGGTTTGTGTAAACACCCGTGTCTTGAATTTTCCAAGATGTGTG
Organism: Ichthyophis bannanicus; assembly: GCA_033557465.1. Classification (NCBI taxonomy): domain Eukaryota; kingdom Metazoa; phylum Chordata; class Amphibia; order Gymnophiona; family Ichthyophiidae; genus Ichthyophis; species Ichthyophis bannanicus. The sequence continues at coordinate 786,714,357 of CM066034.1, read as the reverse complement.
TAAACTATAGCATTTTCTAACTTATGTGCATACTTTGCGCTGTGCCCCATGCTCTATTCACACCCCAGCCCTGTACATGTACACAGTGAAAGTATGCATGATTGGCAGAACGGGCTGACTTTCCGAACAGTGACCATATCAAATGCGCTCGTAAATATCCATTTGCAGGGACTGCAATAATCTCTATTGTGTGCCAAAAATACAGTTGTGGTAAAAATCCAGCACTAACCTCTTAATGTGGGATGAGGCAGGGACTGGGTGGAGAGTAGGCCATTGAGTGCAGAGTGTGATTAGCGTCGACGTGAGGGGCTCGTGCTAACGGTGATTATTGCAGTTATTGCTATCTCAGTAGGTGGCAGTAACTGCACCCAAATCCAGTGCAGCTGCCGGTTCAACATAAAAACATAAGATATGCCATACTGGGTCTGACCAAGGTCCATCAAGCCCAGTATCCTGTTTCCAACAGTGGCCAATCTAGGTCACATGTACCTAGCAGTTTCCCCAGAAGACATAGGTTCCACAATGCTTGTATTGGGACAAGCAGTGGATTTCTCTGGTCCCCTTTAATAATGACTTATGGACCTTTCCTCCAGGAACTTGTCCAAACCTTTTTTTAAACCCAGCTACACAAACAGCTTTTACTACATCCTCCGGTAACGAATTCCAGAGTTTGATACATTGAGTGAAAAAATACTCTCTCTTATTAGTCTTTTATATGGGTTACTCTGTAGCTTCTTTGCATGCCCCCTAGTCTTTCTCCATTTTGATAGTGTAAGCAATCGATCTATGTTTACCCGTTCCCCTCCATTCTTTAATTTATAGACCTCTATCATATCTCCCCTTAGCCATCTCCTTTCAAGGTTGAAGGGCCCTAACCTTTTTAGCCTCTCCTCATAGGGGTATCCTTCCATCCGTTTACCATTATGGTGGCTCTTCTCTGTACTTTTTCTAATGCTGCTATATCCTTTTTAAGATACGATGACCAGAATTGCATAACTATTCAAGGTGTGATCACACCATGGAATATTATAGAGGCGTTATAATATTCTTTGTTTTATTCTTCATTCCTTTCCTTATGATTCCTAGCATTCTATTTACTTTCTTGGCCACCGCTGCACACTGAGCAGAGAGTTTCAACGTGCTATCCACAATGATGCCTACATCTTTTTCCTGGGAGGTGGTTGCTAATGTGGAACCTATCATCGTGTAACCATAGTTTGGGTTGTTCTTTCCTAGATGCATAACTTTGCACTTGTCCACATTAAATTTCATCTGTCATTTGAACATCCAGTCTTCCAATTTATTAAGGTTCCTTTGCAGTTTTTCACAATCCTCTTGGGTTTTAACAATTTGAATAATTTTGTGTCATCTGCAGATTTGATTACTTCACTCATTATTCCCATTTTCAGGTCATTTAAGAATATGTTAAAAAGTGTCAGACCCAGCACAAATCCCTGGGGTACTCCACCATTCACCTTTCTCCACTGGGAAAATTGGCCATTTAGCTCTACCCTCTGCTTTGTCTTTTAACCAGTTCCTGACCACAGTAGTACACTGCTTCCAATCCCATGACTTTTTAATTTTGCCAAGAGTCTCTCATGAGGGACCTTGTCAAAGGCTCGCTGAAAATCCAGATACACTACATCGACTGACCCACCTTTGTTTACCTATTTATTTACACCTTCAAAAAAATATAGCAGATTAGTAAGACAAGACCTTCCCTGACTAAAGCCACGTTGGCTGTCTCCCATTAAACCATGACTATCTACATGTTCAGAAATTATGTTCTTAATAATGGTTTCTACCATTTTTCCCGGTATTGATGTCAGGCTCACCGGTCTGTAGTTTCTCGGATCACCCCTGGAACCCTTTTTAAAAATTTGGTGTTACATTGGCCACCCTCTAATCTTCAGGTATTATTGATGATTTTAATTATAATTCACAGATTAGTAATAGTAGATCTGCAATCCCATATTTCAGTTCTTTCAACACCTTTGTATATATACCATCCAGTCCAGATGATTTGTTATTCTTCAGTTTATAAACTATGCTAACTGCATGGGGACACATCGGGAACACCCCCAACAGTTAGCGCAAGTCTGGCCTAGATCCTATGCGAATCTTTGGCAATTATCATTTGCTAAGGTGTCCAGCCATAATGCTCTTTAGTAAACATGCCTCTTAGAGCATTGTTCATGTGTAAATATAGGTGACCTTTTAGAAAATTACCCCCATAGAATACACGGATACATTCACACTTTTGGGGCAGCTCTGTTGTGAGGGCTTATTTATGTACTACTGGATGTTATTCTATGAGCCTGTTTTGCAGACACATAGGTTCCTAAGTTGCCTTTATAAAATAGGCACTTTCTTAAGACTTTTCACATAGGCACCCTTATAAAATTCGCTTAAGTGTGTGTGTGTAATATATAATGTCCACTTATGTATTTTCAGGTGGTTATTCTGAGAGGGGTGCTATTGGAATGATCATGATTGTAGAGTTTATCCAAATTTCATGGAGGGGTTGGGTTAGGAATCTGAAGGTCTGTGTCTATTGGGGAGGGTGATGGGGGTTTGCAAGGTTGAAGGCTTGCTTGGGGAGCTGGTCCTGACATTATTAATGATAGTCCTTAGCTAGGGGCCATGCACCAGTGTTCCTTCTGGAGTTCTATGGCAGGGGTTCTTAACTGGGGGTATGGGAACCAAACAATGGGGGTATGGGACTGGATCTCTCAGCAATTAAAAAAGATGTTAGATTAAAATTTAGATTATCAATGATCAGTTATCAACATAAAATGAAAGAGTAAAACATGCCTGTGGAAATACTTCAAGAAATCAAGAACCATTTGGAAGTCCTAAGTACAAATTTTGAGGGTTACTTCTCAGATATTAATGATTTTAGAATGGAATCTTTTTGGATCATGAACCCATTCTCATTTGATATATCTAGCAAAGGATAATTTCATTGAATTCCAAGAAGACCCAAGAAAGAAAGCTGATTTCGAAAAGGCTTGGCTATATTACGCAGTTTGTGTGATCAAATCGCAGTTTATCCTAGTTTGGTGATGAGGGCAATAAATGTTTTGGTTCCCTTCACAATTACTTATCTCTGTAAAACATGATTCTCTGCATTATTAAATCTGAAATCAAAGTGGAGAAATCGACTTGATGTGTCAGATGACATGCAAGTAACCTTGTCAGTAACACTATATTGATTCCCTGTTTTGATTGCACCAAAACAGCAAAAATCTCACTAGTTGTAGCTAGCTTGTGTATTTGTGATTTGAATAAATATGATAAAATGCTTAAGATTTTCTTTAAGCTGTTCTGTTTCTAGCTATATGCATATATATGATTTTGACAGTATGTCGAAGGTGGGTATGAGGACATACTGAGCAATCTATTGGGGGTTTGCAGCCATAAACAGGTTAAAAATCCCTGTTCTACAGTCATGGGCCTTAAATCTGGTCACCAGGTATTACCATTGTGCAATGACTGTGACCTCCCCCAGGAAATGTGGAATCTGACTGATCCAAATGCAGAGGACATGAATTGGGAACTGAGCTCAGCTCTTCTGAATGGCAGTGCTCAGAGAAGCTGAGATTGAACCAACAAAAGATATCCTTATGAAAAAACTGATAGTTGCAATTCCTAATCTATTATTTGTGTAAGTTTTTGTCCCTCACTTGGTTTGCAGCTTGTCGTGCTGTGAGGGCTTGTGTGCATCAGTGATGCTGAGAGCTAAGCTATCAGTAGCTTAGCTACTGGCAGGGTCTCCCAAGATAGACAGGTCTCAGCTGAGGTGCCAGACTAAGACAAATCACCCATCTGGACAGCAGCAGAATGGGACGGTGTTGTAAGCAGAGGATCATATTTCTGTGACAAATGCAACAGCACTGGAATTAACTGCCCGGAAAAAAGGCTTGGCAAATCTACTTCTGTATCTTGCCACAAAAACCTAATGGATGGTCACAAAACAAATTGCACTATAGTGCTGGAAGATGAGACCCCCAGCTTGGAAGGCACTCAGCTGGCTACTGGGGATGAGTTGAAGACTTCTCAGCCAGCATTTATGATGTGGTTGGATCTACTGATGTAGCTGCGCATGAAAAGAGAATCTTCATTGCAAAGATGTCTTACATATTGGGACATGGAATGTACGAAGCGTAAACCAAGGGAAGTTGGAGATGGTCAAGAATGAAATGGAATGTGTACAACTCGATCTGTTGGGTGTCAGTGAACTGAAATGGACTGGCTTTGGGCACTTTGCATCTATGATCATTTGGTCTACTATGCTGGAAATGAAAGGCAAAGAAGAAATGGTGTTGCATTTATAATTAAGAAGAAACTTGCAAGAACTGTAATGAAATACAGTGCAGGCAGTGAACGCTGAATTTCTATTAGTCTATGAGGAAAGCTCATCAACACAACTATAATTCAGGTATATGCTCCAACAACAGTTGCAGAAGAGGAAGATGTTGATGAGTTCTATGAACAAGTACAAGCTGAAATTGACAGAACATGCAAACAGGATATCCTGATAGTCATGGGTGACTGGAACGTAAAAGTTGTCAAGAAAGAAGGCAAATTGGTTGGAAAATATGGACTTGGCAATAGAAATGAAGCTGGAAAAAGAATAATAGAATTCTGCAAGACCAATGATATATTCATCTCAAATACCTTCTTCCAGCAACACAAGTGCCAACTGTACATGTGAACTTCAACCAATGGATTGTACAGAAATCAAATTGACTACATCTGTGGAAGACGACAATGGAAAAGCTCTATAACATCAACAAAGACAAAACCTGGAGCTGACTGTGATACAGATCACCAACTACTAGTATGCAAACTCAAGCTAAAGTTGAAAAAGAGCAAGCCACTCATAAATGTAGCAAAATATGACAATGAGAATTTAAAGACTGCCTGAAAAAAGAGTTCCAGAAGAATTAGGGTGTTGGAAGAAAGTGAGAAGTCTCTACATAAGGTGAAAAAGCAAAAACAGCCAAAATGGATGACTGAAGAAACTGAAAATTGTTCAGAAACGCAGAGAAGCTAAAGTCAGAAGAGAAAGAGAGGCAATCGTAGAACTCAACAGAGATTGGAATGCTACAAGATGCTCAAGGATCCCTGTTGAATGAGGCTGATAAGATCAAGAAAAGGTGGAAAGAATATAAAGAGTCATTATACCATAAAGATCAAGTGGACCAACAGCCATTTCAACCTGTACCTTATGATCAGGAACCATTGGTGATGAAAGAAGAAGTCAAAGCAGCATTGAAAGCCTTTTTAAAGAACAAAGCACCGGACATTGATGACATTCCCATTCAAGTATTACAGCAATTAGTTGAAGCTGTTGCCATGCTTACAAGAGTCTGCCAGGAAATTTGGAAGACATATTCATGGCCAACTGACTGGAAAAGATCTGTGTTTATGCCAATTCTGAAGAAAGGTGACCCGACAGACTCTGGAAATTTATCGCACAATCGCTCTGATCCCACATGCTAGCAAGATTAATTCAGCAGAGACTACAAACATAACTGGAATGAGAACTGCCTGAAGTGCAGGCAGGATTCAGGAAAGGGCAAGGAACAAGAGATGACATCGCAAATGAAAAGACAAAAGAATACCAAAAGGATGTCCATATGTGTGTTGACTACAGCAAGGCTTTTGACTGTAAATCTTGAGAAACTCTGGGCCACATTAAGAAGCCTGGGTATACCAGAACACCTGATCATTCTCTTGCACAACCTTTACATTGATCAAGAAGCAACAGTTCGAATGGAACTAGGAGAAACAGAATAGTTTAAAATCAGCAAAGGTGTATGACAAGGCTTGTGATAAGGAAGCTTATCATAGTTCAGGAAGGAGCTATAATAGAGGTGAATTGGCTCTGAACAAGCAACCTGTCTTTTCTGGTAGAAATAATAAAACAGAATGTTTCCATAAAAGACTACCAATCCCAGAATGCACCAGGTTTCCAACAGCCACTAGAAGAGCTGAAGTGGGGAAACGTGTGTTCAATCAGGAGAGCTATGAGGTAATCCCCAAGCACTCATCTCCAAGGGTAGGGCTTGATTCAGCACAGCTGCGCTGTGCTAGGGTGGAGCAGCCCTCTAAACAGGTTAAAAGTAAAGCTTATTCTACACAGCAGGATCAGCAGAATCTTCATGATCATCATCATCAGCAGCAGGAGCCGAGGCAGCAGAAGCCAGAGCTCACGGACAGAGAGAGCAAGAAACACTTTGGAAGAAAGAAGAGAAAAGCATCTTGGAGGTCTAAAGGAGTCCATAGCAGTACGTGTGCTGGGAGACATTCCAGAGGTAAGCATAATCCATTGGACTGGAAGAAACCAGAGGAGTGGGGTTACAGAGCCAGGAATCCCCGGACGGCACCTGTGAGGGAGACGGCTGCATTTGGAAGGGGCCCTAAGACCAGTGCAAGAAGGTATGTGAAGAGAGACCTAGTGTCCAGGGATCTTGATTGGAAGGCTGGACATAAAAACTGGACTACATACTGGCCAGGAGATCTGGAGAGGAACCTTAACAGCAATGGAAGCTCAGGTATGAACACTGATCTATGCCCTAGCTTTTCACTTGGAAGACAGCAGGGAGACAAGTATTGTCCTGAGAGTGCTCCATTAGGAAATTCCTCTGTGCCAATCCATGATATTGATTCTATGATAGTTGAAGAAGAAGGAAATATTGTAAATGAACAGTGTGAATACATGGATTGCTCTCTGTCTAAACTTCTGTGATAATATACTTTTACAAAATACAACAACCATCACAAAGAAATATAAACTTGTTCTTTGATCTACTCAGAAAAGCTTTTGAGCAGGATTTGAGCCACGTTTAGAAAGTAAACCAGCCAAGAGGTTTGCAGCTGGTTAATTGTTAGCAATTGAGCCTTGCTTAATTGCCTGTGAGCTCTGAAGAGACACTTCTGGGTGTGTGTGAAAATACCAGAAGTTAGCCTTGAAAAAGAACAGTTTTTCATTACTTTGTGGGTTTTGTTTGTTTTTGAAGCACTGCTAAAAAGATATTAGCAGGAGCCCACAGAAAAGACCTTTCTGTTCCCATCAAGGTCTTTATGATTTGATTTGATTGCTTAAGAAGTTCAGTTGTTGTTTTTCCTGATTTTGTTTTTCTAAGTATAATACTGAAAGCAAGTATCCTTTTTGTGCTACCAAGCAAATCTGTGTTGGGAGAAATAACCCCATAAATAAAGTATATTTTCTTTGCTTTACACTCGAGCAAGCACAACTAATTTATTGTGAACGGCTGATTCTGGTATGAATGGACTACATTTCCCACAATCCTTTGCAAGTCATATTAATATTTGCCTTTGCCAAGACTGTGGACATTCTCACCCAGCGCCCCCGTTTACAGGCTGCATACTCCCCCCCCCCCCCCCACACACCTCTTTAATTTATATGCAGACAGGGCCGGCCCGTCCATTGAGCAAGAATGTTTTTTGCACAGGGCCCCGCGTTTCAGGGGGCCCCGCGCAAAGAACATTCTGCTTTTTTTTTATTACCTTTAAAAACAAAAACCTGGCTGTAGCTGCTGCCGCTGCCGCGTCCGTCGCAGCAGCGGCAGAATGGCGTGTCCCGCGGGGCCCCTTCTCCTCTTCGAGCCCTCTGCAAGGGCTTTCAGATTCGCGAAGGGAGAGTTGTGCTCCCTCGCGTCTCTGTAAAGCCCGCAGGGGCTAATGGGAAATTTCCCATCAGCCCCTTTAGACGCGAGGGGCTGATGGGAAATTTCCCATTAGCCCCTGCGGGCTTTACAGAGACGCGAGGGAGCACTCTCCCTTCGCGAAGCTGAAAGCCCTTGCAGAGGGCTCGACGTGGAGAGGGGCCCCGCGGGACACGCCATTCTGCCGCTGCTGCGACGGACGCGGCAGCGGCAGCAGCTACAGCCAGGTTTTTGTTTTAAATTTGCGGGAAGGGAAGGGAAGGGAAGGGGGGGGCTGATGGAGGCTGTCTGGAAATGGGGTGATGGGGGGTTAGGACTGGAAATGTGCAAGGGGGGGGGGTTAGGACTGGAAATGTGCAAGGGGGGGGGTTAGGACTGGAAATGTGCAAGGGGGGGGTTAGGACTGGAAATGTGCAGGGGGGGGGGTTGGGCCTGGAAATGTGGAAGGGGGGGGGTAGGACTGGAATTGTGCAGGGGGGTTAGGACTGGAAATGTGCGAGGGGGGGGGTTAGGACTGGAAATGGGCTGGGGCTGATGGAGGCTGACTTGAAATGGGCTGGGGGGGGTTAGGACTGGAAATGGGCTGGAGGGGGTGTTAGGACTGGAAATGGGCTGGGGCTGATGGAGGCTGACTGGAAATGGGCTGGGGGGGGGGGGTTAAGACTGCTAATGGGCTGGGGCTGATGGAGGCTGACTGGAAATGGGCTGGGGGGGTTAGGACTGGAAATGTGCAAGGGGGGGGGTTAGGACTGGAAATGTGCAAGGGGGGGGTTAGGACTGGAAATGTGCAAGGGGGGGGGTAGGACTGGAAATGAGCAGGGGGGGTTAGGACGGGAAATGTGCAAGGGGGGGGTTAGGACTGGAAATGTGCAAGGGGGGGGGGTTAGGACTGGAAATGGGCTGGGGCTGATGGAGGCTGACTTGAAATGGGCTGGGGGGGTTAGGACTGGAAATGGGCTGGAGGGGGGGTTAGGACTGGAAATGGGCTGGGGCTGATGGAGGCTGACTGGAAATGGGCTGGGGGGGGGGCCTAAGACTGCTAATGGGCTGGGGCTGATGGAGGCTGACTGGAAATGGGCTGGGGGGGTTAGGACTGGAAATGTGCAAGGGGGGGGTTAGGAAGGGCAATGTGCAAGGGGGGGGTTAGGACTGGAAATGTGCAAGGGGGGGGTTAGGACTGGAAATGTGCAGGGGGGGTTAGGACTGGAAATGAGCAAGGGGGGGGGGTTAGGACGGGAAATGTGCAGGGGGGGTGGGACGGCAACTGTGCAAGGGGGGGGGGTTAGGACTGGAAATGGGCTGGGGCTGATGGAGGCTGACTTGAAATGGGCTGGGGGGGTTAGGACTGGAAATGGGCTGGAGGGGGGGTTAGGACTGGAAATGGGCTGGGGCTGATGGAGGCTGACTGGAAATGGGCTGGGGGGGGGGTTAAGACTGCTAATGGGCTGGGGCTGATGGAGGCTGACTGGAAATGGGCTGGGGGGGTTAGGACTGGAAATGTGCAAGGGGGGGGGTTAGGACTGGACATGTGCAAGGGGGGGGTTAGGACTGGAAATGTGCAAGGGGGGGGTTAGGACTGGAAATGTGCAGGGGGGGGTTATGACTGGTAATGTGCAAGGGGGGGGGGTTAGGACTGGAAATGTGCAGGGGGGTTAGGACTGGAAATGTGCAAGGGGGGGGGGTTAGGACTGGAAATGGGATGGGGCTGTTGGAGGCTGAATTTAAAAGGGCTGGGGGGGTTAGGACTGGAAATGGGCTGGAGGGGGGGTTAGGACTGGAAATGGGCTGGGGCTGATGGAGGCTGACTGGAAATGGGCTGGGGGGGGTTAAGACTGCTCTTGGGGTGGGGCTGATGGAGGCTGACTGGAAATGGGCTGGGGGGGGGTTAGGACTGGAAATGGGCTGGGGGGGTTAAGACTGCTAATGGGCTGGGGCTGATGGAGGCTGACTGACTGGAAATGGGCTGGGGGGGGGGTTAAGACTGCTAATGGGCTGGGGCTGATGGAGGCTGACTGTAAATGGGCTGGGGGGGGTTAAGACTGCTAATGGGCTGGGGCTGATGGAGGCTGACTGGAAATGGGCTGGGGGGGGTTAGGACTGGTAATGGGCTGGGGGGGTTAAGACTGGTAATGGGCTGGGGGCTGATGGAGGCTGTCAGGAAATCGGTGATGGGGGGTTAGGACTGGAAATGTGCTGGGGGGGTTAAGACTGGTAATGGGCTGGGGGTTTGATGGAGGCTGACTGGAAATGGGGTGATGGGGGGTTAGGACTGGAAAATGGGCTGGGGGGGGGTTAAGACTGGTAATGGGCTGTGGGCTGATGGGGGCTGTCTGGAAATAGGGTGATGGGGGTTAGGATTGCTAATGGGCTATGGGGGGGGGGTTAGGACTGCTAATGGGCTATGGGGGCGCTAGGACAGGAAAAGGGCTGATGATGGGGAGGGGTTAGGACTTGAGGTGGGCTGATGTGGTTAGGACTAGTAATGGGCTGTGGGCTGATGGGGGGGGGGGTTAGGACTGGCAATGGGCTATGGGGGGCTGACTGGAAATGGGCTGATGGGGTTAAGACTGGAAGTGGGCTGATGGGGGGTTAGGACTGGTAATGGGTTATAGGGGGGGGGGCTTAAACTGAAAATGGGTTGATGGGGGGCTAGGACTGGTAATGGGTTGAGGGATTGCTATGACTGGAAATGGACTGAGTGGACGGGGAGGCTTGAACTGCAAATAGCTGATGGGGAGGGAGCTTGGAATGGAAATGGGCTGTGAGGGAAGGGAGCTAGAACTGAAAATGGGCTGATGGAGCAGCTAGGATAGGACTGGAAATGGGCTGTTGGGGGGAGCTAAGATTGGAAATGGGCTGTGGTGGGGGCTTGAATTGAAATGGACTCATGGAGGGGCTAGAACTGGAAGTAGGCTCATGGGGGGGCTTGGACTGGAATTGGGCTGAGTGGAGGGGAGCTAGGATTTGACATGGGCTGATGGTGGGGCTAGGAAATGACTAGAAATGGGCTGATGGGGGGCTAGGATTGGAAATGAGCTGATGAAGGGACTCAGACTGAAAATGGATGGGGAGCTAGGACTGGAAATGGGTTGATGGGGGGCTAGGACTGGAAATGGGCTGATGCAGGGACTAGAAGGGAATGGATGCTGGGTGAGACTGGAACTAGAAGGGAGCTGATGTTGGGGGAGGATTAGAATGGGATGGGGCTGAGAGAGTAAAATAGAGAGGGGAAAAATATTTTGTGTGGGAGGGATGAAAAATCTACAATTGGCCGGGTATTGGTAGAGTAAGTGGGGATTGAGGATGGAGGGGTAAAATTTGTGTGGATGAAATAAGAATGAGGAAAGAGCAAAAGGATAAAGATTAGTATGTTAAAGCAGATGTAGAGAGAGAGGATGGAAAGAAAACTAGAAGAGAGAAGAAAGGACAAATGGACAGCAGACGATGGAGAGTTAGCAGAAAACATGAAGAAACCAGAAGAAAGTGGCTGGAGCAATTGCAACTGAAAAAAATGCACAAAAGGTAGAAATATATCTCTTTATTTTGAATTTATTAACTGGAATATGAAAGCTCTGGGAAATGTGCATCATTAACGTCTGCGCTTTGTTTGGTACAAGAGGAAATTGATTTATAGTTTTATTTCTACAGTGTTGTTGTACATTCCAAGTTTGGCTTTTGGGGTTCCCAGTTTAATTATTGCCTTCCTGTTTCTAAATTGTGGTTCCTTGTTTGGTGATGGTCTATGTTCTTCATGTGTAACTGAGCTGAGGTATTCTGTTTATGTAATTCCTATTTGACATTGCCACTTGTTCTCTTTCCCCAGTATTCTCTGAAATGTACTGGTTTAATATTTGCAGTGTTTCCTTTTGATAGGTAGGGTCTGGTGCTTTGTGAGTCCTGGTAATGCTGTCAGGATACGGTGGGTTTGCTATGGGTTCTAAATGGGCAGCGTTTGTAGTAGTTCCTAATGTGCCTGGCGGTTGGCACTGGATTATAGTAATGTAGAAATCTTTTAGTCTTTCTTTATCCATACACTCATTAAGAGACATGTTTACTAAAAGTTAGTGTATGGTAACATTATGCAAATATTTATGCAAATAAGGCCACTTATGCAAATGAGGCCCCGCACCGAGTCTCCGCACATGGCCCCGCACCCCCCTTGGGCCGCCCCTGTATGCAGAACAAATCATCAGAGAAGCAGGACTGTATGAAGAGAACCGAGGTGTGAAGATTGGTGGAAGACTAATCAATAACCTTCGCTATGCTGATGATACCACATTACTGGATGAAAGTGAAGACGATTTGAAACATTTGCTTCTCAAGATCAAGGAGTATAGTCTTAAAATCGGTCTGCATCTTAACGTTAAGAAGACAAAGATCCTGACATCTGGCAAAATCAATAAGTTCATCATTGTTGGAGAGGAAATTGAAATAATTGACAGCTTTAACTTGGATCAACAATCAATAAAGAAAAGACTAGCAATCAAGGAATCTTATTCCGACCATGGTCTGCCTGTGAATACTAAAGAACCCTATATGTTTATACATAGCTCAGTTTTACACTGTTTTTGTACATAGTTCCACTGTGTGTACATAGTTATAGTTTTATTACCCCCTGTTCCAAGTTTAATTTCCCTGTTATAATGTAAGCACACCAGTGTTTTCTGATTGTGCAGATCTGTTACTTGTAAACCGCACTGAAAACAAATAGCGCGGTATATAAAAATGTTAAATAAATAAATAAATAAATCTGACGATGTATTGTAGAATGGCTATGAAGGACCTAGACAAGATTCTCAAGAGCAGAGATGTCCCTTTCCATACAAAGATGATATGACTTGTCCAGGCCATGGTATTTTCAATAACCTCATGTGGATGTGAAAGTTGGACAGTGAAAAAGATAGGAAGAAAATTGATGCCTTTGAATTATGGTGCTGGTGATGAATACTGTGTATACCATGGATTGCCCAAAGAACAAACAGAGGGTACTAGAGGAGATCAACCTAAGCTTTCCTTAGAAGCTCAGATGACAAGACTTCAGCTATCATGCGAAGAGAGAGGTTATTGGAGAAAGACATAATGCTTGGCAAGGTAGAAGGTTACTGTAAAAGAGTAAGACCAGCAATGAGATGGATCGCTCTAACAGCAGCAGCTATGGATACCACTCTATCAACAATGAGCCACTTGGCTGAAGACTGAACAAAGTTTAGATCAACTATCCAGAGGGTCTCCAGAAGTCGACACTGACTCAGTGTCACTTAACAACTTTATTTGTATGTTGCCTTTTGGCTTAAGTTGAACTGTATTACTGACGTGATTCATATTGTATGACAACTGGAGCTATTCACAAAAAAATGTGATATTAAATAATAAATAATACATAAAATCAATTTTAAATGGGGCTTCATGGGTGATCTGGGAAAGTATAGATCAGCAAGTCTGGTGCTAATGCTGGGAAAATGGCAGAAGCTATTCTAAAAAAAAAAAAAAAAATTACAGGCTACATAGATAGACATTATTATTTATTTATTTTATTTATTTATTTTATTAACAATTCTTATATACCGCACTATTAGACATCAGCGCGGTTTACATTGAACAGAAAACATCCGACAGTTTACACATGTCTGGTCGTTACATTTAACAGGAAGTATAACTTGGCGAAATAGGGGAAACTAAATACAATGCAGGGTTAAATACAATACATGGCTTAATAGGGCAGGCCCAACATGGATTTAGCGAAGGGAGGTCTTTCCTTACCAATCTGTTAAATTCTTTGAAGGTTTTAATAAATATTTGGATAAGGTTGGACTCATCGGTATGGTCTATCTGGATTTTTAGAAGGCATGTGACAAAGCCCCTCATGAAAGACTCCTCAGGAAGTTACAAAGACATGGGATAGGAGACAGATGTCGTGTGTTGATTGGTAACTGGTAACAGAAGAGGCACAGAGACTAAATGAACAGTTTTCCAATGGATAAATAAGGGAGTGGGCCAGAAATCTAGACTAGTATCAGTTTTGTTAATGCGTTCATAAATGCTATATAAAAGGGAGCAATAGGTAAGATGATCAGATTTGCAGATTACAAGAAAGTTGTTAAATCAGAGGTGTTATGAGGAATTATTGGAGGACTTTGCGAGATTGGGGCATAGGGCATTTAAATGGTAGATAAAACTTAATGTGGACAAGTTCAAAGTGATGCACATAGGAAAAATAGTTCTAACTGTACATAGGGAATGGCGGATTTCATATTAGGGGTCACCACTCACGGAAAAGATCTTGGAGTCACTGTGGACAATATATTGAAATCCTCAGCCCAGTGGTGGTCATAAAAGGAAATAGATTGATTAGAATTATTCTGAAAGGGAAGGAGAATTAAATAAAGAATATCATAATGCCTCCGTATTAATTCACGGTGTGGCCACACTTTGAATATTGTGCGCTGTTCTGCTCACCCATTCTCAAAAGAGAGCAGAACTAGAAAAGGTACAGAGAAGGGCAACCGAAATGGTAAAGGACATGGAACGGCTCCCTTATAAAGAAAGAGTAAATGGTTTAGGATTCTTTAGTTTGGCGAAGAGATAACTAAGTTGAGATATGGTGGGGTCTACAAAATCATGGGTGGGGTGGAATAGCTAAATAAGGAATAGTTCTTTACTCTTCAAATAAAAGAAAATATTTTTTTCACTCAATGTACACAGACTCAGATTTAAGCATAGGCAGCTGCTTAGGGCACCAAATTTTGATGGCACCAAATACCTGGGCTAAACAGAAGCCTGATTCCACTTGCACTGTAGTCTTATCTCTGGGGGGGAGAACCCCCCTCCCCTCATTCTCTGGTCCTGCCTGTGACTGCCAACAGTTTAAATCTCACCTTGAATGTACAATTAAGGTGTCAAATTTGTTGCTGGAAGATGTGGTCAAGGCAGTTAACACAGCTGGCTTTAAATGGGTTAAGACAAGATTCTGGAGGAAAAGTCCATAAATCATTATTAGGCATGTATATTTGTGAAAGCCACTGCTTATATCCCAGTGTGAGGAATAATGTATTTATTTATTTAACATTTCTTATGTACCACCTTTCATGATATCAAGGCGGTTTACATTGAACAAACTGAAATTACATTGAACAGGGCATTATAACTTGGAGATAACTATTTTACAGGGAACATGGGCAATGGAGGGTTAAGTGGCTTGCCCAAGACCACAAGGAGCACCTGTGGGACTAGAAACCCCAGTCCTTCCGGCCCAAGGTTGCTGTCCTCTAGTGAGATTTGAACCCCCAACCTTCCGGCTTGAGGTAACTTGCCCCAACCACTAGGCCACTACTCCCTCCTAGGGTTGGGTCTACTCTTTGGGATTCTTCTGGATTCTTATGACTTGAACTGAAACCAAATGCTGGGCTTGGTGGTCCTTTGAGCTGATCTAGTGTGGTACATCTTATTTTCCTATGTACTAGGACTTAGGGATATTGCATGAAACTAACAGGTTACTGATGTAGAACTAATCAAACACAGTATTTTTTCACTTGGGGCTTGTTTACCTCAAGTCCTACTTAGGAGCCCTGATTTAGGAGCATGTTTACTAGAGTCCCACCCACAATATACTAAGCAGTTAATATAGGATTTAGCATGGACTAACCATTAGCGCAGGCTCATGGTAATGGCTTCCATGCTCTAAAAACAGCAGAGTAAAATCTTACACTAACTGCTTAGCACATTGTAGGATGGGAACGGGGTAAGTTATGGATGGAGAACAGGCGTGGACTGCAGAGTCTGTGCATATTACATGACCACACACTTCTTAGCTGCCAGTACTGCAGTTGTGCATTTAACATCTCTTCAAAAGACCATGATACTGCTGCTGGGTGATAGAGCTGCCATTTTGAACCCAGCAGGCAACCGGTTTCCTGCCTTACCCCACTATACCAACAGAGAAAGCCCCCCAATAAGTGCCTCGGGGGGGGGGGGTGGCTTTGATGATAATGGGAGCATTAAATATATGTGTGTCTTCGAGTCAATGCTGACTCCTGGTGCCCCAACAGCTCCTGGGTTTTCTTGGCAGTATGACTGGAAGTAGCTTGCTAGTCCTTTCTTCTGAGGCAATGGAGGGTTAAATGACTTGCCCAAGGCCACAAAGAGTGCTAGTGGGAATAGAGCCCTGGTCTCTTGTTTACCAAGCCAGTGCTTTAAACCACTAGGCTACACCTCCATTGGGAGCATTGGAAGGAGGGAATTGATGCTTCTGAAGGGAGATCAGCGGAGGGCTTTGATAGGGATGCTGATGGGGGGGGGGAGCTATTGGGGGATTGTTATGTTGAGAGGTGGGGTAAGGGATGGGTCAGCATGCTAAGTGGAAGAACAGTAATTTGGTGCGTAATTTTCTAATGCTTATCCCAATCTGAAATTTCTGCTTTTGGATATTGATCTTTTCCTTTCAGTTTTCTTCCATTAATTTTATTTCTCTCTGTCCAATCAGATTTCACTTCCCCTTCTTACTATCCAGTCCTCAATCCACCTCTTTTGTTACTCCATGTATCTATCAATTTTGAACCGTCACTCCAGTGCTCCCCATTTCCCACCTCTTCTTCCCTGTTCCATTATTCCCCAGTCTTTCGCTCACTCTCTCTCTCCCCTCCATGTCTAACATCTCCCCCTCCCCCCCCCCACTGCCTCTCTCTTTCTTGATTTCTCTTTCCGTCCATCTAGTATATCCACACTCCCTCTCCCTATCTTTCCGTGTCTCCCCTTTCTTATTTCCTATTCCCCCATGCCCAGCATCTCTCTCTCTCCATTCCTATCCCCTGTGTCCAGCTTCCGCAGCTAGTATGATGATTTTTGCAGTTTTCTGGGTCATTCTGTACCTTCATAACTTGAACCAACATTTCAGCCACCATATTGTGGCTTTCTTCAGGGTGACGTGATTGAGCACTGGATGTCTGTTCTTTTATATAGTAGTCCTCAAACTGGATTGGTGGGATTAAGGTGGGAATTTTATATTTGAATTTTTGTGAGAAAGTCCGTTAGTCTGGAGACCTCTCTTCTCCCATAGATCAGAGGTTCTCTGGGGAATTTAAAGATGCTCTCCCCATAGTTTCTTGTGGAAACGTTGCTGCACACTAATTCACACAGTAACTATTTGCCTTGGAAGGGGGTGGGAGAATCAGGAGGAGAAAGGGTGGAGGGGCTGCACTGTCTTAGAGAGGGCATTGAGTCACATAGGTTTTTTATTTATTTATTTATTTAACAGTTTTTATATACCGTCTTTCTACAAATCAAGGCGGTTTACTGGGAACATAACAGTCAGTATTTTAAGTTTTGCAGGAAACAAAATACACTGTAGAATCTCTATGAATAGAAATTCCATGTGAAAAGGGGAAGGCGATGACAGTGGGGGTATACTACCTACCGCCTAGCTAGAATGAACGACAGATGATGAAATGCTCAAAGAAATCAGGGAAGCTAACAAGTTACAACATAGTAATAATAGGTGATTTCAGTTACCCCGGAATCGACTAGGTCAGTGTCACAGCAGGACATGCTAGTGAGATAAAGTTTCTAGATGAAATAAATGACAGCTTCCCCTCTTCTCAGTTCATCAAACAGCTGCTCTAAGAAGCAATTTTAGACTTAGTCTTTAGTGGAACACAAGATCTGGTGCAATAGATAAAGTGGTTGGGGTCACCGGCAAAAGTGATCATAGCATGATCGCATTTCATTTAATAAGTGGAAGAAGGATGGCAAGGAAATCCACAGTACTACCTTTACATTTTCAAAAGGGAGACTGATAAAATGAGGAAAATAATTAAGAAAAAACTAAAAGGAGCAGCTGCAAAGGTTAAAGATTTACATCAAGCATGAGCATTGTTTGAAAATACTATCTTCGAAGCCTAGACCAGATGTATTCCATGCTTTAAGAAAAGTGGAAGGAAGGCCAAAAAACTGCCAGCATAGTTTAAAGGCCCTTTCAGAGAGGCTGTTGTAGCCAAAAAAGCATCTTTCAGGAAATGGAAAAAAGGAGCCAAATGATGAAAATGGTAAACAACGTAAGCACTCACAAGTTAGATGTGAGGAATTTATAAGTCAGGCAGAGAGAGAATTTGAAAAAAGACTTGCTGTGGAAACAAAAACATACAATAAAAACTTTTTCAGGTACATTTGTAGCAAAAAAACTGTGAGAGAGTCGGAATTTTGGATGATAGAGGGGTAAAAGGAGTGCTAAGGGAGGACAAGGCCATAGTGGAGACTGAATTAATTCTTTGCTTCAGTCTTTACTGAAGAAGATTTAGGGAAGTTACCCATGCCTGAAATAGTATTTAAAGGTGATGTATCGAAGAATTGAAAGAAATATCGATAAACCGGGAAGATGTATTATAACAATTTGATAAACTGAAGAGTAGCAAATTTTATTTATTTTATTTATTTATTTAACAGTTGCTTATATACCGCTACCTTCCACAGATCAGGTGCGGTTTACAATGAACAAGGAATGAACAGATTTACAAGTCTGTTTTACATGGAACATTTGTTAACTAGGTACAATGTAGCTGTTTTACATGGAACATTTGTTAACTTGGTACAATTTTGCAATATACATTAATCATGAATGACTAAATATGGTAAAACTTGTTAAATAACAAACGAACTTATTTACATATTTGATTTATTACATATATCTATATACAAGATTTACAAGTAGTTATTTATTCGATTTTAATTGTAATTGTAGTTTGCTAGGAGAATTAGAGTTGGTGTACCCTAGGTTGTTATTAACCATTACCTGTCAGAGGTAAGGTATTTTCAAGTGTGCCAAAATGGGAGGTGAATAGATACGTTTTTAATTTCTTGCGGAGTTCCTTTGCATCATTTAATGCTCTTATTTCTTCAGGGAGGGAGTTCCATAGGGTAGGAGCTGCATGTGAGAACGCTTTCCTATTAGTAGTCTTTTTAGCAGTTGTGAATTCTTTCGGGATCCTAATTCTGTTCGTGTGGCCTCTCCGAAGCGAAGTTTGGGATGTGTCTTTGGTGATAAGTTTTGTCAAGGGGACTGGGGCCATTGTGTTTAAAGTCTTAAATGTGGTGATAATCAATTTGTGATTTATTCTGGATTGAATTGGGAGCCAGTGAAGGTTTGCTAGTATAGGGGTAATGTGTTCAAATGGTGGAACCTTCATTACAATTCTTGCTGCTGCATTTTGGGCAAGTTGGAGTCTTTTAATGTTTTGTTTTGTTGTTCCTAGTAGGGTGAGATTTGCAAAATCAAAGTGTGGTGTGATGATGGCCTGTACAATGCTCAGAAAATCATGTAGAAGTACAAGAGGACGTAATTGTTTTAAAATTTTGAGTTTAAAGTAGATCTTCTTAGTGATGTTTCTAATATGTGTGTCCATACTAAGGTGTGAATCAAGAGTGACACCCAGCAAATCACCTGGACCAGATGGTATATCTGAAATATTAAATTGCAGACCTACTATTAGTAATCTGTGAACTATCATTAAAATCATCTGTCATACCTGAAGATTGGAGAATGGCCAATGTAATGCCAATTTTTAAAAAGGGTTCCAGGGGTAATCTGGGAAACTACAGAACAGTAAGCCTAACATCAGTACTGGGCAAAATGGCAGAAACCATTATAAAGAATAAAATTATTGAAAATGTAGATAGTCATGGTTTAATGGGAGAAAGCTGACATACATTTAATCAAAGAAGGTCTTGTCTTACTAATCTATTATATTTTTTTGAAGCTGTAAATAAACATCTTTGAGTCCCTCATGAGAGACTTGTTGAAATTAAAAAGTCTTGGGATTGGAGGAAGTGTATTATTATGCATCAGGAAAGCAGAGAGTAGGGCTAAATGGCCAATTTTCTCAGTGGACAAAAGTGAATAGTGGAGTACCTCAGGGATCTGTGCTGGGCCTGCTGCTTTTTAACATATTCTTAAATGATCTGGAAATAGGAATAACAAGTGAGGTGATCAAATTTGCAGATGAGACAAACTTTTTCAAAGCTGTTAAAACAAGGGGATTGTGAAAAATTGCAAGAGGACCTTGATAACTTGGAAGACTGGAAGTTCAAGTGGCAGATGGAATTTAATGCGGGCAAGTACAAAAGTTATGCAGCTAGGAAAGAACAACCAAAACTATGGTTACATGATGCAAGCTTCCACATTAGGAACCATCACCCAGGAAAAAGATTTAGTAGTCATCGTGGATAATACATTGAAATCCTCTGTTCAGTGTGCAGCGGTGGCCAAAACAGTAAATAGAATGCTAGGAATCATAAGGAAAGGAATGGAGAATAAAACCAAGGATATTATAATGCTTCTGTATTGTTTCATGGTGCGATCGCAGCTTGAATATGGGAGTGGGCATGCAGTGATTGAATCAACATCTTATGTGTGTGTGTAATGTATAGATGATTTCATGGTGAGCTAGATACATTGTGAGCTATTTACAAGGAACTATATACAAGTTGCATGGGGGGAGGCTGAGGGGGTCTAGAAGAGAGGGGGAAACAGACTGAGTGGCCGTTGGATAGGTCTCATGATGTCCTTATAGTGTTCTATGAAGAGTGTCGTTTTGAGCATCTTTCGGAAGTCCTTGAGGTCCACAGTTGATCTCAGGTCATCAGGAAGTGAGTTCCAGAGCGCGGGTGCAGCCAGGGATAGCGCTCTTCTTGAAGTATCTTGTCTTGTTTTGGCGAATGTTCTGGGGGTGATGATGGTGTCTGAGGTGCCTCTCCTCTTGGGTCTGGTGCCTGGGTCAGATCTGATGAGGGGTTGCGGACTGTTCGCTGAGAGGTCCTGTTTGATTTTGAATATGTTTAGTAGAGCCTTGTATTGGATGCGGGAGCTGATTGGGAGTTAGTGGAGGTGGTTGAGAATGGGGGTGATGTGATCGTACCTTGAGGAACCAGTTATTATGCGTGCGGCAGTGTTCTGTGCCATCTGTAATGGCTGGAGTGCTAGTTTTGAGAGCCCAAGGTAAATGGGGTTGCAGTAGTCTAAAATGGGAGTGGTTAGTGCTTGACAGACAGTGCGGAGTATGCAGTCTTATTTGGCAGCTTGACTTCTAGCGGTAGTACTGTGAGACTACTGCTAGAATTCAGATATGCCATTTTGATGTGGGACTAATAATGGGACAGCAGCATCCAGAAATCACACTTGTCCCTCGCAAGACAACAGGGAACCCATGGTAAGAGCCGGGGTGGAGGGGGTTATATTCAGGCTGTCTGGGGGTATCTGGGTGATGATAATTACAGTGGACCCTTAATGTCAGCCCTGTGTAGTCGTTGCATGTGTGTTGCTGTCCACGCCCCCAACAAGCACTTACCACCAGGGGCGGCCCAAAGGGGATGCGGGGCCATGTGCGGAGACTCGGTGCGGGGCCTCATTTGCATAAGAGGCCTCATTTGCATAAATATTTGCTTAATGTTACCATATACTAACTTTTAGTAAACATGCCTCTTAATGAGTATATGGATAAAGAAAGACTAAAAGATTTCTACATTACTATAATCCAGTGCCAACCGCCAGACACATTAGGAACTACTACAAACACTGCCCATTTAGAACCTATAGCAAACCCGCCGTATCCTAACAGCACTACCAGGACTCACAAAGCACCATACTCTACCTATCAAAAGGAAACAGTGCAAATATTAAACCAATACATTTCAGAGAATAACAATACATGACCTACTGGGGAAAGAGAACAAGTGGCAATGTCAAATAGGAATTACATAAACAGAATACCTCAGCTCAATTACACATGCAGAACATAGACCATCACCAAACAAGTAATCACAATTTAGAAATAGGAAGACAATAATTAAACTGGGAACCCCAAAAGCCAAACTTGGAATGTACAACAACACTGTAGAAATAAAACTATAAATTAATTTCCTCTTGTACTAAACAAAGCGCAGACGTTAATGATGCACATTTCCCAGAGCTGACATATTCCAATTAATAAATTCAAAATAAAGAGATATTTTTCTACCTTTTGTGCATTATTTTCAGCTGCAATTGCTCCAGCCACTTTCTTCTGGTTTCTTCGTGTCTTCTGCTAACTGTCCATCGTCTGCTGTCCATTTGTCCTTTCTTCTCTCTTCTAGTTTTTTTCCATTCTCTCTCTCTACATCTGCTTTAACATACTAATCTTTCTCCTTTTGCTCTTTCCTCATTCCTATTTCATCCACTCAAATTTTACCCCTCCATCCTCAATCCCCACTTACTCTCCCAATACCCGGCCAATTGTAGATTTTTCATCCCTCCCACACAAAATATTTTTCCCCTTTCCATTTTATTCTCCAAGCCCCATCCCATTCTAATCCTCCCCCAACATCAGCTCCCTTATAGTTCCAGCCTCACCCAGCATCCATTCCCTTCTAGTCCCTGCATCAGCCCATTTCCAGTCCTAGCCCCCCATCAGCCCGTTTCCAGTCCTAGCAACCCCCCAACCCAATACCAGTCCTAGCCCCCCCATCAACACACTTCCAGTCCTAAACCCCCATCACCCCATTTTCAGTTTAAGCCCCCCCTATAACCCATTACCAGTCCTAACCCCATCAGCCCATTTCCAGTCAGCCCCCCATAGCCCATTGCCAGTCCTACCCCCCCATCAGCCCCCAGCCCATTACCAGTCCTAACCCCATCAGCCCACCTCAAGTCCTAACCCTTCCCCATCAGCCCATTTCCTGTCCTAGCCCCACCATAGCCCATTATCAGTCCTAACCCCCCATAGCCCATTACCAGACAGCCCCCATCAGCCCACAGCCCATTACCAGTCTTAACCCCCCCATAGCCAATTACCAGTTCTAACCCCCCCAACAGCCCACAGCCCATTACCAGTCCTAACCCCATCAGCCCATTTCCTGTCCTAGCCCCTCCATAGCCCATTATCAGTGCTAACCCCCCCACAGCCCATTACCAGTCCTAACCCCATCAGCCCTCCTCAAGTCCTTACCCTTCGCCATCTGCCCATTTCCTGTCCTAGCCCCCCCATAGACCATTACCAGTCCTAACCCCCCCAACAGCCCACAGCCCATTACCAGTCCTAACCCCATCAGCCCACCTCCAGTGTTAACCCCCCCATCAGCCCATTAACCGTCCTAACCCCCCCCATCAGCCAACAGCCCATTACCAGTCCTAACCCCATCAGCCCACCTCCAGTGTTAACCCCCCCATCAGCCCATTTCCAGTCTTAACCCCCCCCATCAGCCCATTTCTAGTCCTAGCCCCCCATAGCCCATTACCAGTCCTAACCCCTCCCAACAGCCCACCTCAAGTCCTAACCCCTCCCCATCAGCCCATTTCCTGTCCTAGCCCCCCATAGCCCATTACCAGTCCTAACCCCCCCCAACAGCCCACTGCCTATTACCAGTCCTAACCCAATCAGCCCACCTCCAGTCTTAACCCCACCAGCCCACCTCCAGTCTTAACCCCCCCAGCCCATTTCCAGTCCTAACCCCCTCCATAGCCCATTACCAGTCCTAACCCCCCCCCCCCCAAACGGCTCAAGGAAAAAAAAAAAAAAAAAAAGCTGACTGCTTCGCGAATCTGAAAGCCGGCACAAAGGGGCTCAGCTGTCGCAGAGGGAGGGAGGGAGGGACTCAGCCGGGCAGAGGGGGCCCTGCGGGACACTCCATTCTGCTGCTGCTGCCGCGGCAGCAGCAGTGGTAGCAGCCAGCTTTTTTTTTTTTTAAATTTAATTTTGAAAAAAAGCAGAATGTTCTTTGCGTGGGGCCCCCTGAAACGCGGGGCCCTGTGCAAAAAACATTCTTGCTCAATGGACGGGCCGGCCCTGCTTACCACACAAGCTTTGCAGTTACTGCTCATTAATGTTTGCAACTAATGCTTGGTAACTGCAGCTTTACGTCACATTTGTAAAAAGGCCTCTCTGTGAAGGTTTTGACTGAGATGACAAAAAATTTAGCTTCTGCTGAAAAGGAAAAGAGCACTTAGGATTTGTTTGTGGAAGAGCATTTAATAGAATTTTCAAAGTAATCTAGTTAAATCAAAAACTGCAAAATGCACCGGCAAGGAGGTGGAGCAACATTTTACCTAGCCTAGATTCAAGTTCCTTATCGTTCCTCCAGTTCAGTCCTCTACCTCTGGGTTGTCAACCTCCTCCTGCAGCTTGGAGACTGGTACGTCAGAATCATGACATCACTGGATATAGCCTGCTGCTCTCTCTCCTCAGTCCCAGTGTGACCAGTCTCCATGCAGCAGGAGGACGTCGGTGAGCCTTCTAGAGGCTCTCTGGAGGAATAGATAAGGAGCTTAGGGATAGCGTACTGTACTTAAATTGGCCTGGCAATTGGTGAGCGGGGGTTGTTATAAAAAAAAAAAAGGAATCCAACCAGTTTTATTATAGGATTGGGCATTCTTACTCCCTGCCTGTACAAAAATAATAATAATAATATATATACAAGGAGGAAAGGGGGGTTTAATTTCCTCTTTGCGGCCTCAGGTTCTCCCCCCCCGGACCTTTCGGGGGAGAGCCCCTCTTGCTCAGTGTCTGTCTGCCCGGACCGCGTTGGCTGACTGCTCGCGGCTCCGGAGAAGTGCTCCGGCGGTACATGCTGCTAGCTTCTGGATAAGGCAACATGGCTCTTGGGGCAGTTAAAAGGCGGCGCAGATGTGGCCGGTAAGCAAGCACCTGTTACAGGCTGCGCTTGAAGGCAGGGAGCCCCGGTTCTGAGCGCGTGGCTCTCCGACGGATTTGGCGCCCTTTCTTCAACATCGGGTGTCCCGGCAATTATTTTAGGCAGCGCGGTGAGTCCGCATGGCTGACAGAAGACAGACAAATCCGGAGCAGTGCGGTAAGCAGGCAGTTCCTTGCTAACGGGATTGCATATTTATTTACTATTGTTTTCTTTTCCTTTCCTTTTATTGTGTTCTTTTGTATTTTCTTGTTTTTCGCGGAACGGGCTCTTTCGCGAGGGGGGAGGGCTTTCTGCGGGGGCTCTCTTCTCGCGAAGGGGTGCAGCTAGTGAGATAGCTTTGACTTTACGATGGCTCTGGATACTCTGGGCTGCAATCTGTTTTTGGGAAATGTGCAGTTGTAAAAAAAAAAAAAAAAATCCCCAAGTATAGTAGGTATAGTTGTGTGCTCAAGAACCTTCGGGTTAGTTCCTGTACTCTGATTCTTTGCTGGGCTATGAAGGGTCACCCGCAGTGTATTATCTGTGGGACCCGGAGGGGTACAGTTGCTGATTCCGGGTTGTGCCATGGGTGTGCAACCCTTTCTTCAGTGGTGGAACAGCAAATGGATATAAAAGAGGTCTCAGATGCGCAGGGGGGTTCGTTGGGGGCGAGAGCGGTCTCTCCACAGCCTCCTGTGCAGGAGCCAGCGTTGGAGGACTTGACGGGGCCATTTGGGGCTCTGCAGGCTCCGGCCTCGGACCTCGAGGATTTTAGTCCTGACTTTATTTTATTGATGCATCAGGCTTTCTGTCTACGGCATCAGGGTAAGTTCCCGGGGTCTAGGACGCTTTCCGGGCCTCTTCAGCTGTCGGAGGCAGTTGAGGATGGAGGCGAGGAACCACTGGCGCCTAAAAAACCATGGACGTGGCTTTCCGCGCCTGCGGAAGCTGATTGGCCTGAGGGAGAAGAGGTTGAGTGTGACCTGGAGGAAGGGGTATGCGATCTCAGAGAGAGAGATTCCTGAGCCCGAGGATCAGGCTAAAATCATTAGGGTCTTCCGTAGGGAAGAGCTTCCAGCGTTGATCACAGAATCTATGCAGATACTGAATCTTTCCACTCAGCCTCCTGTGAAGGAGGAAGTGGAAGACCCGGTCATTCAGGCGGTGTGGCAGACGCACGTAGTGTTTCCTGTTCACAGAGTGGTGGACAGAATGATCCAAGAAGAATGGGAACAGCCAGAGACGGGGCTTCGAGGTATATGGACTATGAATAGGCTCTAGCCTCTGGCAGATAAAGATAAGGACAGGTTCAAAGCGCCCCGGGTGGACGCGGTGGTATCGGCGGTTACAAAGAAGACTACTATCCCGGTGGAGGGCAGCGCGGCCTTGAAGGATGCTCAGGACCGTAAGGTGGACGGGTTGCTGAAGCAGACTTTCGAGGCGGACTCGCTGTCCTTGCAGGCATCCATCTGTGGAGCTTGGGTAGCTAGAGCGTGTTTGCGCTGGGTTCAGAGGCTGAGACAGTCTTCGCATATGGATCTCGAGGAGCTCAAGGAACTGGGTCGCCTGGAATCAGGAGCGGCGTATTTGGCGGACGTGCATTATGATTTGATCAGAGCTCTTGCCAACAGCACGGCATCAGTGGTGGCTGCCCGCAGATCAGTGTGGTTACGGAATTGGGCGACGGACGGTCCTTCCAAGTCTCGCCTTAGTAAGTTTCCCGTTTAAAGGCGGATTGCTGTTTGGAGAGGACTTGGATAAGTTGGTCAAGGACCTGGGGGAGTCCAAAACGGGTCGGCTCCTGGAGGATAAACCAAAACAAGGGCGGTCCGGTCTGGGATATCGTGGCCAGTTTCGAGATGTCCGCAGATTTCGTGCGACGCGGTTCAGAAGTTTCCAGGGTGGTCGCTTTTCGTCTTGAGCCCAGGGTTTCCGTGGGTTTCGGGGAGCCAATAGAGGTTTCTCCTCAAACCCCGCTTCCTCACCTCGCAAGTCTCAATGAAGAGAGGCGGGTCCCGGCGGAAGGGCCTCCCATAGGAGGGCGGCTTCGGGAGTATCTTTCTGCTTGGACCCACATCACCTCCAACCAGTGGTTGTTGGAGATTATTCGGCAGGGATATGTGCTGGAGTTGGTGCGGCCAGTGCGGGATTCCTTCGTCATGTCCCCCTGCAGTGGTCCCAAGAAGGTGCTAGCGATCCGCGGTACTTTAGAACGGCTTCTTCAGTTAAGGGCGGTGGTAGGGGTGCCGAGGGAAGAGTACAGCATGGGTCGGTATTCCATTTATTTTGTGGTGCTAAAGAAGGGCGGAGCGTTAAGACCCATTTTAGATCTGAAAGCCGTGAATTGTTGTCTGCATGTTCCGCATTTCCGGATGGAAACCTTGGTGTTAGGTCGCTCGGTTCGGGTGCTTTCCGACAACTCGGCGACAGTTGCCTACATCAACCATCAAGGCAGCACGGGGAGTGCGGCAATGGAGGAAGAGGTGGACATGTTGTTCGCTTGGGTGGAGCAGCGGTTGACAGCGATTTCAGCGGCACACATTGCAGGGAAGGACAATGTCCAGGTGGACTTTCTCAGCAGAGTGCGGGTAGATGCGGGAGAGTGGGAGCTGCATCCCGACATCTTTGCGCAGATAATGGATCGCTGGGGGTTGCCCATAATGGATCTCATGGCGACCTTCCAGTCGGCGAAAGCCAACCGGTTTTTCAGCAGGAGGCGAGAAAGAATGTCAGAGGGCATCGACGTGCTGTTGCAGCCATGGCCGACCACGGGGGTCCTTTACGTCTTTCCTCCGTGGGCGTTGATAGGCTGGGTGGTTCAAAAGTTCGGAGCTCATCTGGGAAAGGTGCTCCTCATGGCGCCCGACTGGCCGAGGCGCCCGTGGTACGCAGACCTCTTGCATCTCCTAGACGGTCAGCCGTGGAGGTTGCCAGCAAGGGCGGATCTGTTGCTTCAAGGTCTTCTCTTCATGCCCCAAGTGGATCGGTTCTTGCTTACGGTCTGGCCATTGAAAGGGTGCGGCTGAGAAAAAAGGGCTATTCGGCAGCGGTTGTAGCTACGCTGCTTAGAGCGAGAAAGCAGTCCATGTCTTTGGCCTATGTGCATGTCTGGCGTGTATTTGAGGATTGGTGTTCAAGGCAGCAGATTCGAGCGTCCATGGTTGACATTCCTTAAATATTGGGGTTCCTGCAGGATGGTTTTGATAAAGATCTTGCAGCCAGTTCCTTGCGCGTGCAGTTGGCGGCCCTTTCCTGTTATCGTGGCAGGGTTAAGGGAATGGCGCTGGGTGCTCATCCTGATGTGGTTCGGTTTCTGAAGGCGGTATCTCGGTTGAGGCCATCGCGTAGAGTGGTGATTCCACCTTGGGACCTGTGATAAGGAAGCTTATCATAGTTCAGGAGGGAGCTATAATAGAGGTAAATTGGCACTGAACAAGCAACCTGTCTTTGCTGGTAGAAATACTAAAACAGAATGTTTTCATAAAAGACTACCAGTCCCAGAATGCACCAGGTTTCAAACAGCCTCTAGAAGAGCTGAAGTGGGGAAACGTGTGTTCAATCAGGAGAGCTATGAGGTAATCCCCAATCACTCATCTCCAAGGGCAGGGCTTGATTCAGCACAGCTGAGCTGTGCTAGGGTGGAGTATCCCTCTAAACAAGTTAAAAGTAAAACATATTCTACACAGAATCAGATGAGGAACCCAGAGCTCAAGGACAAAGAGAGCAAGAAGCAGCAGCAGCGTGGAAGGAAGAAGAGGAAAACATCTTGGAGGTCTAAAGAAGGAGCTCACATTAGCACGTGTGTTGGGAGTCATTCCAGAGGCAAGCATACTCCATTGGACTGGAGGAAGCCAGAGGAGTGGGGTTACAGAGCCAGGAATTCCCGGACGGCACCTGTGAAGGAGACGGCTGCATTTGGAAGGGGCCCTAAGACCAGTGCAAGAAGGTATGTGAAGAGAGACCCAGTGTACAGGGATCTTGATTGGAAGGCTGGACATAAAAGCTGGACTACATACTGGCCAGGATATCTGGAGAGGAAACCTAACAGCAAAGGAAGCTCAGGTATGAACACTGATCTATGCCCTAGCTCTTCACCTGGGAGACAGCAGGGAATCAAACATTATCCTGAGAGTGTTCCATTAAGGAATTCCTCTGAACCAGACCATGATATTGATTCTATGATATTTGAAGAAGAAGGAGATATTTTAAATGATCCGAATGAATACATGGATTGCTCTCTGTCTAGGCTGCTGTGGTAAAATACTTTCACAAATACAACAACCATCAAAAGGAAATATAACTTGTTCTTTTATCTACCCAGAAAAGTTTACAAGAAAGCTTTAGGGTAGGATTTGAGCCACGTAGAGAAAGTGAACCAGCAAAGGGGTTTGCAGCTGGCTAATTATTGGTAATTAAGCCATGCATAGTTGCACGTGAGCTCTGAAAGGAAACTACTGTTTGTGTGTGAAAATAGAAGAAAGTTATCCTTGAAAAAAAGAACAGTTTTTGGTTACTTTTGGGTTTTGTTTTTGCTTTTGGAGCACTGCTAAAAGGTATTAGCAGGAGCCCTCAGAAAGACCTTTTCTGTTTCCCATCAAGGTCTTTATTGTTTGATTGATTGCTTAAGAAGTTCAGTTGCTGATATCATGATTTGTTTTTCCTAAGTACAATACTGAAAGCAAGTGTCCTTTTGTGTTACCAAGAAAATCTGTGTGGGAGAATTAACCCCATAAATAAATTATATTATTCTTTGCTTACACTTGAGCAACACAACTCATTATTTTGTGAACGGCTGATTCTGGTTTGAATGGACTACATTCCCCACAATCCTTTGCAAGTCATAATAGGATTTTGCCTTTGCCAAGACTGTGGACATTCACGCCCAGCGCCCCCGTTTACAGACCTCAATCTGGTGTTGGTAGCGTTATCCAAGCCTCCCTTTGAGCCTTTGCTTCAGGCTTCGGTGAAGGACTTGACCTTGAAAGCGGTTTTCCTGTTGGCCATCTGTTCAGCTAGGCGCATTTCGGAGCTGCAGGCATTGTCGTGTAGGGAGCCATTCTTGTCCTTTTCAAGGGAGAAGGTAGTGCTTCGTCCGGTTCCGTCCTTTTTGCCCAAGGTGGTGACTCCTTTTCATTTGAATCAGGCCGTGTGCTTGCCAGTTCTCGGGTCTCGGGAAGGCAGCGCACTGGCTAGCAGTTTGCGGCGGCTGGATGTAAAGAGGGTCTTGCAAAGGTATTTAAAGGTGACGGAGTCTTTTCGCAAATCGGATCGACTATTTGTGGTGTTCGGAGGTGTGCGCAAAGGGGAGGTGGCAGCTAAGGCTTCCATTGCCCGGTGGGTTCGGGAGGCGATTGCTTCCGCCTATCTGCTTCACGGTCGGTCCGTGCCCGCGGGGTTGCGGGCGCATTCCACCAGAGCGCAAGTGTGTTCCTGGGCGGAACACAGTTTGGTTCCGCCAGGGGAAATTTGTAGAGCGGCGACTTGGTCGTCTCTACATACGTTTAGTAAGCATTACCGGCTGGACGTCGCAGCGGCTACGGATGCCCGTTTCGGATCGGCGGTATTGCGTGCCGGATGGCAGGGTCCCTCCCAATGATTACTGCTTTGGCACTTCCCAGAGGTAGAGGACTGAACTGGAGGAACGATAAGGAAATGATAATTATACTTACCTGGTAATTGTAGTTCCTTGAGTGGCGACAGTTCAGTCCTTCATCCCGCCCAGAGTTATTTCAGGAGGGGTCCAGCGTTATTGACAAGAAAAGGAGTATCACAGGTAGGTCTATCTTCGTTTGGTTCTGGTTTTCTCTGTTATATATTTGATGCTCTGTATGGCAGTGAAGGGCGTAAGAAAACCTTGCCGTGTTGGTTAAATGGTTCTAGGAGTAGTTAGACTAGAATCCTTTGATTGGTTTTTGCTACTTATTTGTTGCTCCTTTGAGTCTGCTTTGTTAATAGTTCACACTGGGACTCAGGAGAGAGAGCAGCAGGCTATATCCAGTGATGTCATGATTCTGACGTACCAGTCTCCAAGCTGCAGGAGGAGGTTGACAACCCAGAGGTAGAGGACTGAACTGTCGTCACTCAAGGAACTACAATTACCAGGTAAGTGTAATTATCATTTTCTATGCATTTCCTAAAGAAAAATTCCCATATTTTCCCCTCTCCCACATTGCTGCACACATCACCCCTCACATTAAAAAACTTAACTGGTCAAATATCCCCCCATTGACCTAGCACCACACCAAGTTTGGGTCAGCTAAATCAATCCTTAGAAAGTTATGAGAGAGATGTACACACAGACATCAGAACTATCTGATAAGCCTCTTCTATGTAGCAAATCAATGCTAAAGCTACCGAAGAAATGTACACCTGAAGGGTAATTTTATAACATGTCACCTTGGTAGAAAATCTAAGGTAGGCATCTATATTGGGGCTATTTTATGAAACACACGGATACTTATATGTCTTTGTAAAATAGACTCATGAAACCTGTAATAATAATGGGTAAATACATTCTTACATCTGTTCAGGAGTGTGTTTAAATTTAAGCGCAAGTATGCGCATGTTTTATAAAATACCCGCATACATGCCTGTCCACTCTCCATCCACACTCCTCACCTCAAACATTCCTAGATTTAGGTCATGTTAAGCGTAAGGGTGAACATTCTCTGTTCCTACTTCATATGGATATTGTAATGTCTCTATCGTTCCATGATGCAAGCGCACCTTGATTGATGTGTGCAATTCTGGTCGCCATATCTTAAAAAGTATATAGTGTTATTAGAAAAGGTACAGAGAAGAGCCACCAAAATGGTAAAGGAGATGGAAGGATACCCCTGTGAAGAGAGGCTAAAAAAGTTAGGGCTCCTCAACCTGGAAAAGAGGCAGCTGAGGGGAGATATGATAGAGTTCTATAAAGTAATGAATGGAGTGGAATGGGTAAACGTTGATCGATTGTTTACATCATCAGAATATAGAAAGACTAGGGAACATGCAATGAAGCTACAGGGTAACCTATTTAAGACTAATAAGAGAAAATATTTTTTCACTCAACGTGTGATCAAATTCTGGAATTTGTTACCGGAGGATGTAGTAAAAGCTGTTAGTGTAGCTGGGTTTACAAAAGATTTGGACAAGTTCCCAGAGAAAAGGTCCATAAACCATTATTAAAGGGGGCCTGGGAAATCCACTGCTTGCCCCACAACAAGCATTGTGGAACCTGTGTCTTTTGGGGAAACTGCTAGGTACGTATTACCTAGATTGGCCACTATTGGAAACAGGATACTGGGCTTGATGGACCTTGGTCTGACTCAGTATGGCATATCTTATGTTCTTAATGTTTTTAACTCCTGGGGCAATTTTATAAAAGCTCTTTTCCATGGGTAAAATAGACAAAAGATTTATAAAATCTCCCCTCCCCCTTGACCAATGAGGCGATTGCCTCAGATGCAAGAAATAAAGAAATTCCCACTGTGTACTGCTGAGCCAAGGTACGCATAAACAAAGAATTCATTTTTATAAATTGAGTGGTTCATATGCAGAGGATTTGTTGCAGGCATAGCTGGGTGGGGAGCAGCGAGGCCGCCTGCTACCTTTTCATCTGAGCAATTAAGTTCTTAGTTTTGAATACATAGTTCACATGTTGACCTTATTTTTTCAGCTTTGTTCTTTGGAACTGGCTTAATAGATGTGTCAGAAGCTTTTTAGTTATTTCAGTAGACTGATGTTGGTCTCTGACACGTTTCCACACTGTCATAAAATCAGAAAGAGAATGCAAGTGAGCCTCTCTGAGGATTGCTGCTTTTTTCTGTGATTACTTTCTTAGAACATTCCTGTGGAGAAGAAATATGTTTTAAGCCCAAGATTTATGTCTATAAATGTGAACTAAAAACATACAGATCTATGAATTTGTGTAAGAAACAGCCTGTAAATTAATTTTAAACTAGGAGACTTGGTACATGGTATGTGGTGTTATAACTGTATTTCACTCTGAAGAGTGAAAAGAAGGCTGTAGTTTCTTAAATTAAATTATATTCAGGGATAACACAATGTGCAGGTCTGCATTAGAAAATAGAATCTACATGTCTTGGGGTTTTTGATTTGTGTTGTTTTTTTCTTGTCTTGAATGAGGTGTTACATCTTAAACCTTACAGTTTCCCACTGGATGGTATGTTTACTGTTAAAGATAGAACAAAGTTAATATAGTTTTTATAATATATTGCACAAGGTTAATTTTTGACTTGTCTTTCAGACCTGTGTTGTGCAACTGCTGAATGCTTGGGAAAATGATTACTTTCCTTAGAGAACCTGAGATAATTTATTAGAGTGAAAGATAAACTTTTTTTTAAATAAAGTACATTGAACCATGGGGAAGGACCTTGAGGGAATAATTTCTAATTTCTCAACAAATAGAGGGTGTCCTACATGGAGCAATGGGGGGAGGAGCGGTGGGTTCACCCCTAAACAAACAAAGAAACAAAGATATGGGGAGGGGTGCACCTGCTCCTGGTGGGTGCACCACTAAGCAAAGACATGGGTAGAGGTGCACCTACTCCTGCCATATTGCTGGGCAGACTAGATGGACCACGCTGGTCTTTATCTGCTGTCATTTACTATGTTACTATGAATGCACCAAACAATTGTACAGTCTTATTGCTGGTATGACCAGTAATCCTGCTCAATGGTGGTCTGGGTTACTGCTCTAGCAACATCTCATCTTAACTGTTGTCTCTCTCACGTTCCCTCCTGGCTCTCTCTGAATTTTCTTCATTTGAATCCCTCCAAGTCCATGGCAATGTGGGTTTCCTTGAGTGGCCCTTGCCCAACTGTTGCACCCCAGATTGACCTCATTCCGATTCATCTCGCCCCCTCTAACATGAGGAGGGATCTAAGTAAGCTTGAAGAATGGTCTAGAATTTGGCAGCTGGGATTTAATGTTAAAAAATGTAAGGTCATGCATTTGGGCTGCAGCAATCGAAGGGAGCAATACAGTATAGGAGGTGAAGTACTTTTGTCCACTAAAGAAGAGCGGGACCTAGGCGTGGTTGTGTCTGATGATCTTAAAGTAGCTAAACAGGTAGAAAAGGTGACGGCAAAAGCTAGAAGGATGCTTGGGTGCATACGGAGAGGAATGGCTAGCAGAAAAAAGGAGGTGATAATGCCTCTGTATAAGTCTTTGCTGCGACCTCATTTGGAGTATAGTGTGCAATTCTGGAGACGCACCTTCAAAAGGATGTGAACAGGATGGAGTCGGTGCAGAGGGCGGCTACTAAAATGATTAGTGGGCTTCATTATAAAGCATATGAGGACAGACTTAAGGATCTTAATATGTACACCTTAGAGGAAAGGCGGTATAGAGGTGATATGATTGAGATGTTTAAATACCTCTGTGGCATAAATGTTCAGGGAGAGAGCCTCTTTCAATTGAAAGCAAGTTCTGCTACGAGGGGACATGGGATGAGGGTGAAGGGAGATAGATTCAGGAGTGATATGCGGAAATATTTCTTTACGGAAAGAGTAGTGGATCCATGGAATAGTCTCCCAGTGGAGGTGGTAGAGATGAGGACTGTAACTGAATTCAAAAAAGCATGGGACCAACACAGAGGATCTCTA
This sequence comes from Ichthyophis bannanicus, assembly GCA_033557465.1. NCBI lineage: Eukaryota > Metazoa > Chordata > Amphibia > Gymnophiona > Ichthyophiidae > Ichthyophis > Ichthyophis bannanicus. The sequence goes on along the minus strand of CM066034.1, from coordinate 786,680,401 downwards.
AAGGTAAAAAGTGGACTGTTGTAGTTGTTGTTATGGAAGGACAGACTAGATAGGCCATGTGGTCTTTTTCTGTCATCATGTTTCTATGTTTCTCTTTCCGTTACTTGGGGGTAATTTTGAACTCTTCTCTCTCATTTCATAGTCACATATCCACCCTTACTCGCCGTTCTTTTGCAGTTCTGTGGCAGATCAGGGCTGTCTGCTCCCTTCTCCCCTCTAGTTCACTGATCACCTTAGTTCTAGCCCTGGTCACCAGTAGACTTGATTATTGCAATGTGTTCCTAGCCAACTTACCAGCTTATCAGCTTCAACGTTTACAACTCATACAAAACACTGCAGCCTGTCTTATCACATTCGCCCAACGATTTGATCATGTCACTCCCATCCTTTTTCGCCTACACTGGTTGCCTCTTCGCTTCAGATTCCATTATAAATTTCTCATTCTGACACATAGAGCCATTTATACATCTAATCCTCTCTACTTAGCTAATCTTATTTCTCTTCACACACCATATCGCCAGCTTCGCTCATTGCATGCCAACCGCTTGTCCTTGCCCTCCCCTTCTCAGGCAGATTTAGAACAGACTCATCACTCGGCCTTCTTTTTTCTCAGCCCCTCACTGTGGAATGCTCTACCACCCTCCCTCCATCTGGAACCTTCATACCCTAAGTTCAAAGAATTATTGAAAACTCACTTGTTCCAACGGGCCTTCGACCTCCCTTCTGACATCCCTCCCTGAGTATTTTTTGGTTTGTGTTTTGTTTAGTTACTGTGTTTGATCTTGCACTGTTTCTCCCTCTTTCCTATTTTTTTATGGCGTTCCTTTTCCGTAGTTTAGTGGCGTAGACCTTTTTATTGTAAACCGCTTTAATGTCCCGACAAGAGCGGTATATAAAATGGAGAAATAAAGATAAATGTGGCAATTCCCTGCTGTATCAGGATTGAACAACTTTATTGACAGCTTCAGGCTGACAGTGGATTCTTTTCTTGAAGGACTAGTCTTGAAGGACTAGTCTTGAAGGACTAGAAAAAGGGACTGTTACTTCTGGAGAGAGATCTGCAACTGTGAGTATATACTTCTGGTAATTTTCTAAAAGGAATTCTTTGTATTAAAGCTAATTAATCTGTGAACCCACTATTTTTTGTTAAATCAGTCAGGGCCTAGTAGCAGCAGTTTAAGTTTAAATTTAAAACACAGAGGAGAACTTTCTGGTTACATTTCATACCCAGCAGAGAGCTTGTAGTTCAAATTTAATAGTAACTCAGGGCCAAGTAACAGCAAAGTACTTTTAGTTTAAATTTAAAACACAGAAGAGAGCTTTCTGGTTACATTTGGAACCCAGCAGAGAGCTTGTAGTTTAAATTTCATAAGAAGTTAGAGCCTAGCAGCAGCTAAGAGCTATAATTTAAATCAAATCAGAATATAGCTTACCTCAGCAGCACAAGACAGGGTACTGTGTAGCAGCCCTCTTTTAATAAGTGTTATTTCCCTCCCTCCCTCCCCACACCCACCTACCCCTGGGATAATCGTAGCTTTATAGGTACTTACACATCTTAAAAGGCAGGAGGTGCTCTCAGGTGAAGCTCATTACCCAAATCAATCATACACTAAGGACCTGAGATTAGTTAAGCTTCAGGTGAACAAGGTATATTACACGTATTAGGTACAGTTTTATTAGTATAAATATCCATAGCAACCCTTAGTAAGTAAAGAACTTAGATCTAAACACAAACTTAAAACTAAGATGCAGACAGCAGTCCAGCAGCGGGATGGGGGCTTTCCAGTCTTTTGCATTGAGTGTCACATGTACGATTTTCTCCCAGTTGGTGAGAGGTCTTACATGTGCACTAGGTGCAAGGAGCTCTTTGCTCTCAGGGAACGAGTCCGTTCTCTAGAGGCTAAAGTAGCAGACTTGGAAAGCATAAGACAGACAGAGAGGTACATAGACGAGACCTACAGGGATATAGTCCTGAAGTCCCACCTCCAGTCTGGCAGCATCCCTGTTGCCATGGAGGAGAGAGGTCACGAGACAGGAGAGCATCACCCTGGTGTGGCAGGAAGTGATCCTGTAACTAGGACCTGTCCTCCAGGTGATGTAAAACCCTCTCGCACCAAGGAAGTTTCTCCAGGGCCATGTGCCCATGAGGGAAGGGTTAAGACAGCCGTTATAGTTGGTGATTTGATCATTAGGCATGTAGATAGCTGGGTGGCTGGTGGACGTGAGGATCGCCTGGTAACATGCCTGCCTGGTGCGAAGGTAGCGGACCTCACGCGCCACCTAGATAAGGTCTTAGATAGTGCTGGGGAGGAGTCTGCTGTCTTGGTACATGTCGGTACCAATGACATAGGAAAATGTGGTAGGGAGGTTCTGGAGGATAAATTTAGGCTTTTAGGTAGGAAGTTGAAATCCAGAACTTCCAGGGTAGCGTTCTCTGAAATGCTTCCTGTTCCACGCGCAGGACCCAAAAGGCAGACAGAGCTCCGGAGTCTCAATGCGTGGATGAGACAATGGTGCAGAGATGAGGTTTTTGGATTTGTTAGGAACTGGGGAACATTCTGGGGAAAGGAGGTGCTCTTCCGAAGGGATGGGCTTCACCTTAACCGGGATGGAACCAGGCTGCTGGCATTAACCTTTAAAAAGGAGATAGAGCAGCTTTTAAACTAGATATTAGGGGAAAGCCGACAGTCGCCCAAGAGCGGATGGTTCGGAAGAATGTATCTTTGAAGGATACTACCAAAAGCAGAGAGGTTCCACAAAAGAGTAAAGTAGCCCAAATGCCCTCAAGTATGGAGCAGACAGAGCTTAAAGATCCCAAATTACCCATGTCTAACAATAGCCAAATTTATATGAATAAAATACATTCTCTAAAATGCTTGATTGCAAATGCTAGAAGTCTAAAAAATAAGATGGGAGAGTTAGAATATATAGCACTAAATGAAAGGTTAGATATGATTGGAATATTAGAGACATGGTGGAAGGAGGACAACCAGTGGGACACTGTGATACCTGGGTACAAACTATATCGTAATGATAGAGCTGATCAAATTGGTGGAGGGGTTGCTCACTATGTTAGAGAGGGCATTGAGTCAGAAAGGATTAAAATTTTGCAGGAAACAAAATCTGCTGTAGAATCTATATGGATTGAAATTCCATGTAAAAGGGGGAAGGCAATGGCAGTGGGGGTGTACTATCGACCGCCTGGCCAGAATGACCAAATGGATGATGAAATGTTCAAAGAAATCAAGGAAGCTAACAAATGTTACAGCGCAGTAATAATAATGGGTGATTTCAACTACCCCAGTATCGACTGGGTCAGTGTCACGTCAGGACATGCTAGGGAGATAAAGTTCCTAGATGAAATAAATGACTGCTTCTTGGAGTAGCTGGTTCATGAACCGACCAGAGGGGAAGCCATATTAGACCTAGTCCTTAGTGGAACATCAGATCTAGTGCAAGAGATAAGGGTGTTGGGGCCACTTGGCAATAGTGATCATAGCATGATCGCCTTTGATTTAATTAGTGGAGGAGGGATAGTAAGGAAATCCTCAGTACTACCTTTTAACTTTCGAAAGAGAGACTATGATAAAATGAGGAAAACAGTTAAGAAAAAACTAAAAGGAGCAGTTGCAAAGGTTAAAGACGTACATCAGGCTTGGCTGTTGTTGAAAAATACTATCTTGGAAGCCCAGACCAGCTGTATTCCACGCTTTAAGAAAAGTGGAAGGAAGTCCAAAAAACTGACAGCATGGTTTAAAGGTGAGGTCAGAGAGGCTGTTGCCAAAAAAGCATCTTTCAAGAAATGGAAAAAAGAGCCAAACGATGAAACTTGGAAACAGCACAAGCACTGGCAAGTCAAATGCAAGGCATTGATAAGGCAGGCAAAGGGAGAATTTGAAAAGAAACTTGCTGCGGAAGCAAAAACGCGAAGTAAAGACCTTTTCAAGTACATTCATAGCAAAAAACCTGTGAGAGAGTCAGTTGGTCCATTAGATGATAAAGGGGTTAAAGGAGCACTAAGAGGCGACAAGGTGATAGCGGAGAGACTGAATGAATTCTTTGCTTCAGTCTTTACTGAGGAAGATGTAGGGATGTTACCCATGACTGAAGTGGTATTTAAAGGTGCGGAAGAATTGAAGGAAATATCGATACATCGGGAAGATGTATTACAACTATTAGATAAACTGAAGAGTAGCAAATCACCTGGGCCGGATGGTATACATCCAAGGGTGTTGAAAGAACTGAAATATGAGATTGCAGACCTGCTATTAGTAATCTGTGAACTATCATTAAAATCATCTCTAATACCTGAAGATTGGAGTATCGCCAATGTAACATAAATTTTTAAAAAGGGTTCCAGGGGTGATCCGGGAAACTACAGACCAGTGAGCCTGATGTTAGTACCGGGAAAATGGTAGAAACCATCATAAAGAATAAAATTACTCAGCATGTAGATAGTCATGACCTAATGGGAGACCGCCAACATGGCTTTAGACAAGGAAGATCTTGTCTTACTAATCTGTTATGTTTTTTTGAAGGAGTGAATAATCAGGTGGACAAAGGTGAGTTGGTTGATATTGTGTATCTGGACTTTCAGAAAGCCTTTGACAAGGTCCCTCATGAGAGACTTTTGGCAAAACTAAAGATTCATGGGATAGGAGGCAGTGTACTATTGTGATTCAGGAACTGGTTAAAAGATAGAAAGCAGAGGGTAGGGCTAAATGGCCAATTTTCCCAATGGAGAAAGGTGAATAGTGGTGTACCCCAGGGAACTGTGCTGGGTCCGCTGCTTTTTGACATATTCATAAATGACCTGGAAAGTGGAATAACGAGTGAGGTTATCAAATTTGCAGATGACACAAAACTATTTAAAGTTGTTAAAACCCAAGAGGATTGTGGAAAATTGCAAGAGGATCTTGATAAATTGGAAGACTGGGCATCAAAATGGCAGATGAAATTTAATGTGGACAAGTGCAAATTTATGCACCTAGGGAAGAACAACCCAAACTATGGTTAGACGATGCAAGGTTCCACAGTAGGAACTACCACCCAGGAAAAAGATTTAGGTGTCATTGTGGATACCATGTTAAAACCCTCGGCCCAGTGTGCAGCAGCGGCCAAGAGAGCAAATAGAATGCTAGGTATGATAAGGAAAGGAATGGAAAATAAAAGATATTGTAATACCTCTATATCGTTCCATGGTGAGACCGCACCTTGAATATTGTGTGCAATTCTGGTCGCCGTATTTTAAAAAGGATATAGCGATTTTAGAAAAGGTTCAGAGAAGAGCCACCAAAATGGTAAAGGGGATGGAAGGATACTCCTATGAAGAAAGGCTAAAAAGGTTAGGGCTCTTTAACCTGGAAAAGAGACGGCTGAGGGGAGATATGATAGAAGTCTATAAATTAATGAACAGAGTGGAACGGGTAAACGTAGATCGATTGTTTACCTTATCAGAATATAGAAAGACTAGGGGAAATGCAATGAAGCTACAGGGTAAACTATTTAAGACTAATAAAAGAAAATATTTTTTCACTTAACGTGTAATCAAACTCTGGAATTTGTTACCGGAGGATGTAGTAAAGGCTGTTAGTGTAGCTGGGTTTAAAAAAGGTTTGGAGAAGTTTCTGGAGGAAAGGTCCATAAACCATTATTAAGAAGGGACCCAGGATATCAATGCTTGAACCAATACAAGCATTGTGGAACCTGTGTCCCTTGGGGAAACTGCTAGGTACATATGACCTAGATTGGCCACTGTTGGAAACAGAATACTGGGCTTGATGGACCTTGGTCTGACCCAGAATGGCATATCTTATGTTCTTATGTTCTTATTCATAAGCACTCTCTCATGCTACACTCCTTAGCCTGAATTGTATTTGCAGTATCTTGGAAGCTCAAACTTGCAATTTGCTTTGGAAAGAGGAAAGTTCCCTTTCTAAAAACTACAATTTTAGGATTCATTGGGCTTTTGTGTTAGTTCTAAGACCAGAGAAAACATGCTAAGTGCCAGCTTTGGAGTATAGATTCACCAATTCCCAGAAAGGCACATCAGAAATTCAGAGGTAAGAAACACACACAAGAATTTTTTCCATCTTTTTAGATTCATAGTGCCTTTTCTGAAGTAGGAGAATGAATGATAAAGACAAATTAAACATGTTCTTCAATTAAATCTTCTTTTGCTCCCTATCCTTTTTAGCTTGAATTTCTATGGACCTTCTGAGCTTAAACAGAAAGAAATAGTTATTCAAAAATATGCTAGCTCTTTTCAGAATGGTCTATTTTTTCAGAAGCAGTTTTGAAAATTATTTTGACTGATGGCATACATAAGTAGGGGTCATCGTAAAGCAAAGATTTCTCAGCCCCTTGTTAATCAGATAATTAATTTTACTTCAGATGGAAATTATACTCCCTGTCCCCTGGTCGGATGATTGCATGATAAGATTTAAGGCGAAGAAGAGTCTTGTGTCTTTTAGAGACAGGATGGTAAAACAAAAAAAGATTCCTAATAACAAAAACAATCCTATGGAATCTGAGAAACTGTCTGAAAGCTGCCAGGTTTGGATGGCTTGCTTACATGTCAGTCAGTAGAAGAGATGCAACCAGAAATTACAGAGCGTGCTGGATTCTGTTACTCACATAAAAATTTACCAGTTGTCAAGAAATAAAAGCTCTTCTTGGTATACATAGGATTTGCTTAGTATGAATCGGGGGAGAGAAGCAAATTAGAAGAGGATTTAGTGGATAGATTCTTAAAAAAAAAAAAACCAGATTCTGTGGAAAAAAGATGTCCTTATTGGCAGATAGGTCCCTAATGGTCAAATTGCCATTTTACATATTTATTTATTTAACATTTTTTTTATATACTGTCTTTCTACGATTCAAGGCGGTTTACATGGAACATGAATTTAAGTGTTTTCACAGCTGTTTTACAAAGAACAACAACAGTTTGAACAATGGTGAAACACTTAAAATAGAACTATTTACAAGTTTACAGAGGGAGGAGGAAGGATAGGAGAAACGCGGAGGGGAGAAGGTAGAATTGGTTTTGATTAGCTTTGGGGGGGGGGGCTGAAGTTCAGTGGGTCAGGATAAAGTATTCACTAAAGAGAAAAGTTTTAAGATGTTTGCGGAATTCCGAGTGGTCGGAGCATCCTCGGGTCTGGGGGGAGGGCATTCCATATAGAGGGGGCATAGAAGGGAGAAGGCTCGGTTACATGTTGATTATATGCTCTTTTTCTTCTGTGAGGGTATGTTTAAGATGTATGTTGTGTTTGATCTACGTGGTCTAGTCAAGTTTAGTTTAGAGAAGAGCGAGAGTAGACAGGGGCGGATTCGTTGTGTAATACTTTGTGTATTAAGGTGATGGTTTTAAATTTTATCCTGAACCGTATAGGGAGCCAGTGGAAGTCTTTGAGGACAGGGGTGATGTGGGCTTGTCTGGGGGTATTGGTTATTAGGTGCGCAATTGTGTTCTATGCCATCTGGAGGCGGTGTAGGCTGTGTTTTGAGAGACCATGATATGTGATGTTACAGTAGTCAAGAGTTGAGGTTGTTAAGGCTTGGCAGACAGTTTGGAATGAGTGAGGGTTTATCAAGGGGCAGAGATTCCTCAGGGTTCGTATTTTCAAGTAGATAGCATTAGTTGTTCATTTTTATCTGCTCCTCCTGGAAGGTGAGATTTTGGTCTATTATTAAACCTAGATATTTGACTTCAGTCTTTACAGTGATGGTATAATCTCCGAGTACAATAGATGTTGGGGGAATAAAGGATGGGTTGGAGAAGATGTGGATGAGCTTCTGTTTTGGTTTGGTTAATTATGAGATTGTGTTGGTGGAGCCATTGTCTTAACTTGGTGAAGCAGTTGCTGATATTGGTTAAGTTTGGCATAGAGATGTCAAAGGGGGTGAAGAATATAATATCATCGGCGTATAATTGGTAAACTCCCCGATTAACACAACACAGGGACTTGGAACAGCACATTCTCAATATAATTAAAGAGATTTAACTGCTTTTCTCTGAAAGGACAGCTGGGAAACCAGCTGGTACTTTGATAGATCTCTCTCTTTTGCTTTAACAGATACCTAAGCTCCATGAACAGAAGAATGGCTGGAAAAATCGTATCGCTAAAGCTGTTGCCCCCGTTACAGCTTCTGCCTATGTCCAGACAGAGGTCCCAATGCCAGTTGAAGGACCAGTTCCATATTCAGGGTGCCTGCATACTGAAGCTCTGAGGAAACAAGTAGAGGAACTCAGAGAGGAGTTGGCAAGGCTGAGGAGCATTCAAGACAGTGAGAAGTACATTGATGAGATGCTTCTTGAAACATCCAAGCTCTCCAGTAGAAGAGAAGATGGGTGCCTACAGAATGATGAAGATTGGACACAAGTCACCAGGGCCTGCAGAATCACCAATCCAACTTCTCCAGCCCTTGAACTGAAGAACCATTATGCAGCCCTGGAAGTGGAGGAGGTTAAAGCATCCCTGGAAAGGGAAGAACCAGAACTCAAGTACCGCAAAGTTGCAGAATCAGTGACCACAAGGAAGCGAAGGGTAGTGGTGGTTGGTGACCCTTTTCTGAGGGGTACTGAGGCGTCCATCTGCCAACCAGACTTGATGTCCAGAGAGGTATGCTGTCTGCCAGGTGCCAAAATCCAAGATGTTACAGAGAGTTTGCCGAGACTCATCAAGCCCACTGACTATTACCCAATGTTGCTAATCCATGTAGGAACAAATGATACTGCCAGGTATCCCACTGAGCATATTTAAGAGGGACTTCATGGCTCTGGGATAGAGGTTGAAGCAGATAGGTGCACAGGTGGTGCTCTCTTCAATTCTCCCTGTTGAGGGTAAAGGCCAAGGCATAGAGGCTTGTATCCTGGAGATGAATGCATGGCTGCGTGGATGGTGTCATCGAGGGTGTTTTGGTTTCCTGGACCATGGGATACAATTTCAAAGGTTGCAGAGTAGAGATGGCATCCATCTGTCCAAGAAAGGTCCAAGAAAGGTAGACTGGCTAATCTACTGAAGAAGGCTTTAAACTAAATTTGTTGGGGATGGGTGAAGACAGCCCCAGGTAAGTGAAAGAATAAATACCTTTATGGAAATAGGTAAAAAGGGTAGCACATGGAATGCAGTGTGTATAAATGCCCGAAGCATGGGAAATAAGATCCCTGATGTTGAAGCTTTGGTGGGAGTGGCTGACTTGGATTTAGTGGCAGTTACAGAAACATGGTTCACAGAAAACCATGACTGGGAATGTAACTATACCAGGCTATACTTTATTCAGAAAGGACAGGGTAGGAAGAAGGGGAGGAGGAGTGGCACTATATGTAAAACATAATATTAAAGCCTTGGAATTACAGAGCTTAAAAGGGAGAGAGGAGGCACTGTGGGTTAAACTAGAAAGAGGGAAAAATAAATCTGTTTGCATTGGTGTGATATACAGACCACCTTCACAAGAGGAAGAGGTGGACAGAGAGTTAATTGAAGACATATGCAGTATTGCTAGGAAAGGGGAAGTGATACTAATTATGGGATTTCAATATGCCAGATGTTGATTGGCACATTCCTGCTGCAGTATCATCTAGAAGTAAGGAGATCCTGGAGTCTCTACAGGGAGAACTATTCAGGCAATTCGTAACAGACCCCACACGTGAAGGGGCCATACTGGACTTGGTGCTTACCAATGGTAAAAGTGTTTCTGATGTTATAGTGGGAGATCATTTTGCATCCAGTGATCACCAGACGGTATGGTTCAGTATTAGCACTAGGGCTATTAGAATCCATTCAAAAGTTGAGGGTCTTAGACTTTAGGAAAACTAACTTCACCAAGATGGGCCGATACCTCAGGGAGGAGTTAGCAGGATGGGAACAGCTGAGGGATGTAGAAAAACAGTGGGCAAAACTGAAAGGGGATATTTTAAGGGCAACCAATCTTTTTGTTAAAATGGTAAATAAAGGTAAAAAGAAAAGAAGACTGCTATGGCTTTCGAAAGAAGTAGCTGAAAAGGTGAAGAAAAAGAGGGAGGCCTTCATGAAATACAAGAGATCACAGAGAGAGGAAAAACTTAGAGAAGCTAGCAAAGAAGTCAGGAAGGCAAAGATTCAAAAAGAGGAAGGAATAGCCAATGCAATAAAATGGGGGGATAAGACATTTTTCAGACCCGTTAGTGAGAAGAGGAAGGGCAAAAGTGGTATTGTCAGACTCAAGGGTGAAGGGGAGGAATTATGCAGAAGCTGATGAGGATAAAGCAGAATTGCTTAACAAATATTTCTATTCTGTGTTCACAGTTGAAGAACCAGGAGCAGGACCTCAGAAAACACCCACAAACAGGAATAGAAGTGAGGGGCATCTTGAAGAATTTTCAGAAGACTGTGTTCATGAGAAAGTAGCTGAACTTAAAATAGACAAAACTATGGGACTGGATGGGATACACCTGAGAATACTGAGGGAAGTTGGGGATGTTCTAGCAGCTCCACTGACTGACCTTTTCAATGCCTCGTTGGAGTCGGGAGTGGTGCCAAAGGCCTGGAGAGAGGCTCATGTGGTGCCTTTACACAAAAGCGGAAGTAAGGATGTGGTTGAAAACTACAGGTCAGTTAGTTTAACTTCAGTGGTGGGTAAATTATTGGAAACTCTGCTGAAAGAGAAAATAGTGAGGTTTCTGGAGTCCAGCGGTTTACAGGATCTGAGGCAGCATGGATTCACCACTGGCAGGTCTTGTCAGACAAATCTGATTGATTTCTTTGACTGGATGACCAGGGAGTTGGACTGAGGGAGAGCCCTAGATGTGGTGTATTTAGATTTCAGTAAAGCCTTTGACACTGTTCCTCACAGATGACTTATAAACAAACTGAGCACCCTAGGGATGGACCCTAAAGTTAGGGGTTGGATTAGAAATTGGTTGAGTGGAGGCGACAAAGGGTACAGGTAAATGGAGCTCACTCTGAGGAGATGGAAGTTACCAGTGGTGTGCCCCAGGGATCTGTCCTTGGTCCGATTCTGTTTAACATCTTTGTTAGTGATATAGCAGAAGGGCTGTCAGGTAAGGTTTGCCTCTTTGCGGATGATACCAAAATCTGCAATAGAGTAGACACCCAGGAAGGTGTAAATAACATGAGGAGGGATCTAGCTCAGCTTGAAGAATGGTCTAGAATTTGGCAGCTGTGATTTAATGTTAAAAAATGCAAAGTCATGCATTTGGGCTGCAGCAATCCAAGAGAGCAAAATAGTATAGGGGGTGAAGTACTTTTGTCCCCTAAAGAAAAGCGGGACCTAGGCGTGGTCGTGTCAGATGATCTTAAAGTAGCTAAACAGGTAGAAAAGGCGACAGCAAAAGCTAGAAGGATGCTTGGGTGCATACGGAGAGGAATGGCTAGCAGAAAAAAGGAGGTAATGCCTCTGTATAAGTCTTTGGTGCGACCTCATTTGGAGTATTGTGTGCAATTCTGGAGACTGCACCTTCAAAAGGATATAAACAGGATGGAGTCAGTACAGAGGGTGGCTACCAAAATGGTTAGTGATCTTCATTATAAAGCATATGAGGATAGACTTAAGGATCTTAATATGTACACCTTAGAGGAAAGGTGGGATAGAGGTGATATGAGGAGTAGCCTAATGGTTAAGAGCACTGGCTTGGGAACCCAAAGACCAGGTTTCGATTCCCACTAGCACTCCTTGTGGCCTTAGGCAAGTCACTTAACCCTCCATTGCCTCAGAAAAATCCAAGTTATCAATATCCCTGTTTAATGTACATTACCAAGTTTAAGTTGCAATGTAAACCGCTTTGATTAAAATGATAAAGCGGTATATAAAACCTGTTAAATAAATAAATATCTCTGTGGCATAAATGCACAGGGGGAGAGCCTCTTTCGATTGAAAGCAAGTTCTGCTATGAGGGGACATTGGATGAGGGTGAAAGGGGATAGATTCAGGAGTGATATGTGGAAATATTTCTTTACGGAAAGAGTGGTGGATCCGTGGAATAGTCTCCCAATGGAGGTGGTAGAGATGAGGACGGTATCTGATTTTAAAAAAAGCATGGGACAAACACAGAGGATCTCTAATGAAAAAGAGGGGACTGTTGTAGTTGTTGATATGGAAGGACAGACTAGATAGGCCATGTGGTCTTCTTCTGTCGTCATTTTTGTATGTTTCTATGTATGTGATATTCTTTAAAAAATTTGCATATGGGTTGAAGGAAAATGTTAAAGAAGAGGGCAGATAAGCTGGAGCCTTGATGGACTCCTTGGGAAGGTGTGAATAGTAGGGAGGTTTTATCACCAGTTCGTACTTGTGTTCTGTTTTCAGCGCAAGAAGGGGTAGGAGCAGAGGGGGGGACTGCTGCTGTATCCTACACCAGACTACCATGGAGTGGTTCTATAAATGTAGGAGGTAGTGGGGGAGTGGGTCTGGGTGGTGTAGTATGTGGGAAGCCTTCATTGAAGGAGGTGGATCATAGGAGGTCTTTGAGCCAGGGTACATTTTAAGGGTGGAGGGTGTGTATTGGGAAAGTTCTCTTGTTGGGAGATTTGTTCAGGGAAGAGGGATCAGGTTGTTGTACCTCGGAGCTCTGATTTCAGATCTCTCATTTTCTCTCTCTACACTTAGTCCCTTGGTGCACTTACTTCCTCCCATTGTTTTCAGTACCATCTTTATGGCAATGACTTTCAGATCTATCTTTCTACGCCTCAGATCTCTCCAGGAATCCAGGCCTAGATCTCTACCCGCTTATCTGACACTCTTGCCTGGATGTTTCACCGCTGTCTGCAGTATCAGCCTGTCCACTAAGCGAGCTAGGTGCCCACCTAAGGTGGCTGGTCCAGGTAGGTGGCAGCAGCACATATGGGCAGTCAGACCCCTTCCCCCCCAGTTGCCACCGATTCCATTTGGGGGGGAGGCAGGCAATTGCAGTATTTCCAAAAGTGGCAGCAAAAAGACTCTTTTGAAAATGCTGCTGCTGCTGCCTGCCTCCCGATTTGGAATTGGTGACAGCTAGGATGGGGGGCGAGGGCAGCGAGGGTGGGGTTTCTGCCTTGGGGGGCAGAAGACCTTGGGCCAGCCCTGACCATCTGAAATTGAATATGGCCAAAACTGAACTCCTTATCTCCCCCCCCCCAACCCACCTCCCCCCTTCTCCCTTCTAAATTTCTGTGGATAACACCACACTCCTCCCTTTTTCCTCAGCTTGCAACCTTGGCGTTATCTTTGACTCTGCACAACATCCAATAGATAGCTAAAACCTGTCTCTTCTTTCTCTATAACATCAGCAAAATACATCCCTTCCTTTCTACACACACTACTATGGCCCTTATCCAATCTCTAGTCACCCCCTGTCTTGCTTCGGTCTTTACTGAGGAAGATGTAGGGCTGTTACCCATGACTGAAGTGGTATTTAAAGGTGATACTGAAATTAGAATGGATTTTTAGACATTTTCACTTCAACATTGATTCCAACGCAATCTTGGACTTCTTGGAAACGTACATTCACATGTTTTATGCATGTAAACTGATAACACTGAGCAGAAAATTAGTGTTCCTTGTAGCAACTTTCAAAGTGAAAATAAATGTGAAGATTTCAAATTGCCATCTGTGCACTTTAAAACCCTCACCAGGGGTCCATTATGTGTCTAATATGGTGTTTAAGGTATCAAAAAAGGTTCAATACCATAAGTCGATCCGTTGAGAAATGCTGACTGAGTTAAAATGTCTCCCCTGGCCTAAACAGACCCCTGTGCCCCCTTCACCAAGAATGCCGCCTCTTACTTCATCTTTAGAATGCAGGCTGAGGAGCCACACGCAGACTTTCAACCGTGTTGATGGAGGGCAGTTTTCATAAAGGGATTAACATGGGTAAAATACTTTTTTGTCTACAGAAATTGCTTTGAAATTGTTCTCCCCATATATGCATATAATGCATCAGCACTCTTCCAAAGAAATAATGGTTACATTTCTATTGCAGTTAAAAAGCAGTGTTGGTATTTGTAGTGGTTTTATGTCCCTTTCTGCACGTTGGGTCAGTAGGGAATCTAGTGCTTTACGTGTAGCTTGCATCTGCACTTTGTCCTAAGTGCACAAAGTATGTATGTGTTGCTATTTGTGATTATGGAGCTGCTGAGACAGGCACAGAACCTCTTGGTCCACCCTCCGTCTTTTGCGAATGGTACACTCCATGATCACTCCGCCATGTTGGCCTTTGCGGCCGCCCATAGGATGCGTGGGTCCATACAGGGCCGGATTTACCTTGAGTGAGGCCCTACGCCAACAAAAATTGTGGGCCCCCAGCAGGGGCGGCCCAAGGGGGGTGCGGGGCCTCATTTGCATAAGGGGCCTCATTTGCATAAATATTTGCATAATGTTACCATATACTAACTTTTAGTAAACGTGCCTCTTAATGAGTGTATGGATAAAGAAAGACTAAAAGATTTCTACATTACTATAATCCAGTGCCAACTGCCAGACACATTAGGAACTACTACAAACACTGCCCATTTAGAACCCATAGCAAACCCGCCGTATCCTAACAGCACTACCAGGACTCACAAAGCACCATACTCTACCAATCAAAAGGCAACACTGCAAATTTTAAACCAATACATTTCAGAGAACAACAATACATGACCTACTGGGGAAAGAGAACAAGTGGCAATGTCAAATAGGAATTATATAAACAGAATACCTCAGCTCAGTTACACATGCAGAACATAGACCATCACCAAACAAGTAATCACAATTTAGAAACAGGAAGACAATAATTAAACTGGGAATCCCAAAAGCCAAACTTGGAATGTACAACACTGTAGAAATAAAACTATACATTAATTTCCTCTTGTACTAAACAAAGCGCAGACGTTAATGATGCACATTAACCAGAGCTGACATATTCCAATTAATAAATTCAAAATAAAGAGATATTTTTCTACCTTTTGTGCATTTTTTTCAGCTGCAATTGCTCCAGCCACTTTCTTCTGGTTTCTTCGTGTCTTCTGCTAACTCTCCATCGTCTGCTGTCCATTTGTCCTTTCTTCTCTCTTCTAGTTTTTTTCCATTCTCTCTCTACATCTGCTTTAACATACTAATCTTTCTCCTTTTGCTCTTTCCTCATTCCTATTTCATCCACTCAAATTTTACCCCTCCATCCTCAATCCCCACTTACTCTCCCAATACCCGGCCAATTGTAGATTTTTTATCCCTCCCACACAAAATATTTTCCCTTCTCCATTTTACTCTTCCAGCCCCATCCCATTCTAATCCTCCCCCAACATCAGCTCCCTTCTAGTTCCAGCCTCACACAGCATCCATTCCCTTCTAGTCCCTGCATCAGCCCATTTCCAGTCCTAGCCACCCATCAGCCCATTTCCAGTCCTAGCAACCCCCCAACCCAATACCAGTCCTAGCCCCCCATCACCCCTTTTTCAGTTTAAGCCCCCCCTATAACCCATTACCAGTCCTAACCCCCCATCAGCCCACTTCCAGTCCTAACCCCATCAACCCATTTCCAGTCAGCCCCCCATAGCCCATTACCAGTCCTAACCCCATCAGCCCACCTCCAGTCTTAACCCCCCCCAGCCCATTTCCAGTCCTAGCCCCCCCATAGCCCATTACCAGACAGCCCCCATCAGCCCACAGCCCATTACCAGTCTTAACCCGCCAAAGCCCTTTACCAGTTCTAACCCCCCCCAACAGCCCATTACCAGTCCTAACCCCATCAGCCCACCTCCAGTCTTAACCCCCCCAGCCACTTTCCAGTCCTAGCCCCCCATAGCCCATTACCAGACAGCCCCCATCACCCCACAGCCCATTACCAGTCTTAACCCCCCCAACGCCCAGTACCGGTTCTAACCCCCCCTTCATCCCTGAGACCATTACCAGTCCTTACCCAATCAGCCCACCTCCAGTCTTAACCCCCCCAGCCCCTTTCCAGTCCTAGCCCCCCATAGCCCATTATCAGTCTTAACCCCCCCCAAAGCCCATTACCAGTTCTAACCCCCCCAACAGCCCACAGCCCATTACCAGTCCTAACCCCATCAGCCCACCTCCAGTCTTAACCCCCCCAACCCCTTTCCAGTCCTAGCCCCCCCATAGCCCATTACCAATCTTAACCCCCCCAAAGCCTATTACCAGTTCTAACCCCCCCAACAGCCCACAGCCCATTACCAGTCCTAGCCCCATCAGCCCACCTCCAGTCTTAACCCCCCAGCCCATTTCCAGTCCTAGCCCCCCTATAGCCCATTACCAAACAGCCCCCATCAGCCCATAGCCCATTACCAGTCTTAACCCCCCCAAAGCCCATTACCAGTTCTTAACCCCCCAACAGCCCACAGCCCATTACCAGTCCTAACCCCATCAGCCCACCTCCAGTGTTAACCCCCCAGCCCATTTCCAGTCCCAGCCCCAGCCCCCCAATAGCCCATTACCAGTCCTACACCCCCCCCCATCGGCCTAAAGTAAAATTTAATTTTAAAAAAAAACTGCTGGCTGCCGCAGCGGGGCCCCCTCTGCTGCCGCGGCAGCATGGACTGACCCGCGGGGGCCCCTTCTGCAAGCTGAATCCGTCGGTCCCTCCCTCCCTCCCTCCGTGCAGGCTGTGAGAGGCGCGAAGGGAGAGTGTGTCCCTCGCGTCTCTGTTAAGCCCGCAGGGGCTGATGGGAAATTTCCCATCAGCCCCTGCGGGCTTAACAGAGACGCGAGGGACACACTCTCCCTTCGCGCCTCTCACAGCCTGCATTGAGGGAGGTAGGGACCGACGGACCGACGGATTCAGCACCGACGGATTCAGCTTGCAGAGGGGGCCCCCGCGGGTCAGTCCATGCTGCCGCAGCAGCAGAGGGGGCCCCGCGGCGGCAGCCAGCAGTTTTGTTTTTTTTTAATTTTATTTTTAAAAAAAAGCTAATTTGTTCTATTTTTGTGGGCCCTTGCCAGCTGTGGGCCCTACGCCATGGCGTACATGGCGTATAGGTAAATCCAGCCCTGGGTCCATACTAGGGTCCACATTTGTCTTCCAATAATTTTTCCATGCCTTCTGCAAAGCGAAAGGGGTGGGGGCAGTGGAGCAATCCATTGCTAAATTAGCACTCATAGTCACGAAAAAAATAGTCTTAAACTACTGGATAGACCCAGGGGCACCTGAAGAGCAACAATGGGTAAAACTACATGCGGGAGATAGCAGAGTGGGCGTGCATGACAAAGAAAGTGGGATTGTCTCCCAGCAAGCAGAAATACTACGATCTATGGGAGGAATTTGGGAAGGGACTCTAAAGCCCAGAGAGTGACGGGAGCGGAGGACAGGAACTGGGAATGTGCGCAGGGGTGGGGAGGAAGGGGAAAGGATAATTGAAGAAAAAGAAATGGTCCACTTATTGCTAATATGAAGATATTGCCATTGACAGGGGACCCAAAAGACAAACACCACGCATTTTATACTGTTCTCGGAAGTGTCTGTTATGTAGTTTATGATTCTATTAATGTGTTTTCTTGCTTTATGAATATCTTAAAGGGCCTGAGGCCAAACCTGAACATATGTACACGTATGTACTGTCTGTGACGCCATCGATAAAAAGATATTTAAAAAAAAACCCTTTGTATTTTCTAAGAATGTAATGCTTTTACTTATAGTGGATATTGAAAGCGTGCATCTTCTCAGCCATGCTGCTTCACAGTGCATGTCTGTGTTAGACTTTGATTGACAAGTACACCCGTGTCTAAGATTCCTGTGACAGTGCTACATATTTGCAAAGCTGCTCGTTCTGTTGACTTTTGTTGTCTGTTTAAGTTAGTGGAATGAAATAGTTTGTGAAGATGCATGAAGCCCAGACTTTTAAGACAGTAAGAGGGTCGTCTCATCATAAGTTTTCTGTGTGTGAAAGCCACAAAGGTGCCTCTTTTGAGCCTGTTTTATAAAAGCCCCTAGGCCCCTATGTGTGTTTATAAAATGCTAGCAGTTGGACTGAAGATGCAGACCTTCATGCCTGCTTGAGTTAAGGCATAAATGTTAGCATGCAAAGTTTAGAAGATACACATTGTGACTCCACCCATGTTCTGTTCTGACTCCTCCCCTGAACACACCCACTCTAAAGTCATTTTAAGTATGCATCTAATTGCACTATGTGTACTTTTTTATGCATGGGTAATTTTATAAGAGGCTTACTACTATATACTGTAACATTACTTCCCAAGTGCCGTAAAATATACTCTACACAGTGAAGATTAGATTTGTTTGCTTGAAGAAAGCAGTCACTTTCTGATGTCAGTGACAGTTCTGGTTTTACTTTGCTTTTCTGCTTTTCTGGCATGGCAAAGAAAAGGATACTTTTGTTCTGAGGAGACAACAGAACATTCTTTGTACATTGCCGAACTAGATTTCTGAAACACATTATTTTGGAATGTAAATACTGTGCTGAGAAATGAAATGGTCTCTACTATCTGTTGGTATTTTTCTGAATATTGTGCAAAGGCAGGAGTACAATTGCTAGTGAAATTCTTGGAACAAATGTAGTTAAATAACCCCAGGAAATGGGGGCCGATATTTTATGCTTAAATCATTTTTATTGAGACAACCAAACAAACAAAACAGTCATCCCTGATTCGCAGGGACACTTACGCGATGTCAGGGTAGCTAATACACTAAAATAACTGCAAACTGGTCATCTCCAGTTTCCATGTGAACCCTTCCCCTTGCATTTCCTCCCTTCCCCCCTCCCCTCCCCTCACCATAGTGGACTTAAAAATCATTATTAACTCAGTCAGTTGTCCCATACAAACATTGGTCAGTACTTTAATAATAAGTATGAATATTTCAGAAGATCAGATATGAATAAGACAGTGCTCAAGCTCCACAAAACAGCAGGGCATGCGAGACCCAAGGACAGTGGGTGACCTATACGAACACACAAGAGCCATGCTGTGCCCTCTTGGAGATAATGATTGAATATAAGGTTCCCATACCACCTTGAATTTTGCATGTTTGGAAGGAAAGCCTTGAGCAGCAATATTTTCCATTTGCATTAACCTATGTAAGCTATTCCATCATGCCCAGTAGGCTAGAGGTTCTGGATGCAGCCATGTCCACAATATACTTCAGAGGTCCAGTAAACAAGATTTGCACTTGAACAATTTTGCTTCTCAGCCTTTCACCTTGAGTCCCATCGGGTCCCCCAGCACTAAACGTTCTACTTTGACGAGCACTACCTGCTGCAATACGTCAGACAAAAACATCCGGATGTCATTCCAAAAAGCTCGTATCCAAGGACCTTCCCAAAATTGGTGGCCCAGGGTACACAGATCTGCTGAGCATTTAAAGCAGGCCCAAGCAGCCACCCAACCAGCCACCCAAGCTCTCAGGGGGGAGAAAACGGCTCTCAGGATCACCTTGCATAGAGTCTCCTGGAGCACCACTTCTGTGGTGACCTGAGGCACACGTTGGATGGCTTGCAGAAGAGTGTCTCTATTCCAACCCATCCCAAGTTCCGTCTTCCAGTGCTGTGCAAGTTGTGACATAGTGGGTCCTTCTAGCCTGTTTAATGAAGCTAAAAAGCCAGGAACAAAAGTAGAGCTGAGCTGTAAACAGAAGCACATGGCTCCTGGTTACCGTGGGAACCAGGCACAGAGGCAAGAGAAACGCCGGTGCTATCATTCAAGGGGTGAATCACAAGGTAATGCAGGACACCTGTTAGGGGGTGGAGTTGAGCACGGCCCCAGAATTCACCCTATTAAAGAAGGTTCAGGTGAGTTAAGTAAGGGGAGTAGGTGGAGTAAGGTAGGTGGAGACGGAGGTACAGAGGAGTTGGCTGAAGAAGCAGGAAGTGAGGCATATGAGCTGGAGAGAGAAGCTATTGAGAGCTACACTGAAGACAGCTATGCCCAGAGTAAGCCAGAGTCTCTATGGAAAGGAGAGACAGATTCCTTCTTGAGGAGAAAGAAAGAAACCCCGAGGACAGGATATAACAAGGGCCAAGGAGATTGTCTGCAATATCCTGGGGAGTACGGGAGAGACAGAGAGCCTAGGAGGCAAGTGAAATGCTATGAGCAGGGCTTAGGTTGGGAACCTACAGCTATTCAAAAGCACCAGAGAAAACCTCCACCAGTAAGGCTGAAAGGTAAGCCAAAAGGCTTGAATATAATTAATTACCGTGACTGTTTGTACCCAGAGGGGTGGTGCTGGGAAAAGAATACTGGGCCTGATAATCTGAGTGAAAGACAGTTTTTAACCCAAGCATATCGTGTAAAGCCTGGAGCACTAAGAAAGGGCGTGGCACCAGCAGTGCCGGTTCAAACATTTCCTTATGAGCAGGAGGAATTGATGGACTGTGAACCAGAGTGTATTGATACTGGAGAAGATATAGATATAATGGACTGTACATTATCTCTGGCCAATGGAATAATTTCCTTGCGTTGAAAGCCTGTTTGAAAAGAGAGTACAGCACAGATTTCATGTGGAAACAGAGAGCTGTGAGGAAACAGCGTGGCTTTGTTTGAATGTTTGTTTTCACCTTGGTTAATGCTGAAGAAAGCCTTTTTCTGTTAAGGAACTTTTGTTTGTCCAAATACCAGTAGATACCTGGATTGTGTTTTCTGTTCATGGTAAAATCCACCCTGGGAGGGGAAATAAAATCCTTTGGTTGCTTAACCACTTTTTCCACAACTGATTTTATTGATTTGGTGAAAAGACTACACTTCCCAAGGGGCATTGCTCCAGGATCTGTGAAATAGCTTTTTCAATAGGGAAAAACCCACTCCCTTAACCTCTACTCGGGGGTTTAAGGAGAGCTGGTGACAAAGTTCATGATGGTGGTTCTACTGTATCAGAGTTGCTCAAGCCCTGTGCATTCAGGACAGCGGCAAACTACCTCTATCATCAGTCTCGAAGAACGCTGCCAATCAGTCCACAAAAGTCGGCCTCACAGTCTTCTTCTGTAAAGTCGTCATATAATGTTTCACCTGGTGGAGTGTGAACATACCGCTGGGAGCAATTTGATATTCCTTCACCAGGGCATCAAGAGATTTGAATTGATTCTCCTGAGTTAAGAATTGAGAGAGGTGGTCCAAGCCCTGCCTTTACCATAACTGAAAGATCCCCTGCAGAGAACTCCAAGTTACCATGGAGGGGCAATAGGCCCAAATGTGTAGAAGCCTGTGCCATGTGGGAGCAGAGCATCTGCCATGTGCCTCACATTGAACAAACTAGGGGCCTCGCATGAACCTTTGTGGTAGGCACGACAAAGGAGCATATGGCATGCACACATATTGTAAACCGCTCAGACGCCTATGGTATTGAGCGGTATAACAAGTTTTTAATAAACCTAAACCTAATAAACCTAAACACTGGGTACAGAGTCCCTAAAAGCTCACTCTCCAAAAGCATCAGGGTGCATGTTATCTCCAGGAACAAGCAGGAATAAGTCCTCACATATGGGTACGTCGGTACC
This sequence comes from Ichthyophis bannanicus, assembly GCA_033557465.1. Taxonomy (NCBI): domain Eukaryota; kingdom Metazoa; phylum Chordata; class Amphibia; order Gymnophiona; family Ichthyophiidae; genus Ichthyophis; species Ichthyophis bannanicus. The sequence continues at coordinate 786,658,979 of CM066034.1, read as the reverse complement.
GACGGAGCCTGCGCGGGAAAGCTCCCCAGCTTCCCAGAAAGGAAGCTTTTGGGGCCTCCCACTGCACATGCGCGCTGCCTTCCTGCCTTCCTGACCAGCTCTCCTCAGTTTCTCTTTTTCCGCGGAGCCAGCAGGTCGTGTTCCTGTCACCGCTGAAGAAATTCTTGTTTTAGTTTGTTTCTTTAGACCGCGTACCTGCCTTCCCCATACCGAAACCGGTACCGCCGGTCTCTCTCTCTCTTTCTTTCAAAAAAAAAAAAAAAGTCTTTATTTTTTTTTACACAACTTGGTGACTTCGGTTAGGCCTCAGGCCTACACAAGTTCTCCTCATGGAGAAACCAGTCCCTGGTTTCAAGAAGTGTACCAAGTGTAGTGCTGTTATTTCTGTCACAGACACCCATGACTGGTGTCTTAAATGTTTGGGACCTGACCACTCCATTCCGGACTGCCCATCCTGCTCCCAGATGTCTAAACGTGGTTTGCAGAACCGGGCCAACAAACTCCATGTGCTGTTTGCTTCTGATAATCCAGCATCACAGTCATCCAGGTCTTCCTCTCCGGATGGATCTCAGGTAACCAAACCTTCTGTGGGCAGGTCCTCAAAGAGCAAATCTCCTTCAAAGCATCGAGAGGCTCTCTCTTTTGAGTTTGAAAACCCTGCCCCAGCCAAACAACCCCGGCGGGAGGCTCTGGCTTCCAAAGCACCATCTATGGGGTTACAGGTTGACATCGATGGCACGGCCTCGACTGATCACCTGTTAGACTGCTCTGGGGTACCGGCCCATACCGGTACCGACATCCAGGCAGCAGTGGCTTCTATGGGCAATACTGTCCAGACCATGCAGCAGGCCGTTCTGGCTTTCATTAAAGCTGCGACGCCCTCGGTACTGCATCTAGCGGGTCCGGGTCCGGTTCCGGTTCCGGTACTGTCTTCCATACCGGAACCGAGACCATCGTCTTCCACACGCAGATCGGTTCCGCATGCCGGATCCGGGTTTTCACCCGATACCGATCCCATACCCGGTACGCCCGATGTCGATACCGATCGGTATGCGTATCGTGCGTTGGAGGCAAATAGAGGATACTCTGATTCTTCTGAGGATTTTGACTCCTCTGATGACTCTGATGAGCTGTCTCTAGTTCTTCCTGAAGAGCCTTCTTCCCCAAAGAGGAGAATGTCTCCACCAGAGGATTTGTCCTTTCAAGACTTCATTATAGAAGTAGCTAAAGGACTTTCTATTACTACATCCTCTGAAAAAGAACCTAGATCTAAGAAATTGGATATTTTAGGATACCCTAAGGTTCCTAAAGAGGCAGTCACCCTGCCTATCCATGAAATCCTTCAAGAACACTTGATGGACTTATGGGAGGCTCCTCTAACGTTGTCTCCTCATTCCCGTAGGTTGGACACCATGTACCGGGTCCCTCCTTCTCCTGGTTTTCAAAAAACTCAGCTACCTCACCATTCCATTGTGGTGAAGTCTGCGCTGAAAAAGATTAAGAGTACCAAAAGGCACTCTTCTACCCCTCCAGGACGGGAATGTAAGACCCTAGACTCTTTTGGTAGGAAAATCTTCCAGGCTAGTATGCTTATAGCCAGGATTAATTCATACAGTCTGTATATGGGCATGTTTCTAAGGGAACTTGCCCTAAAGGTACGGCATTTTGCCTCCTTTATCCCTGAGGATAGAAAAGAGGAGTTCATTTCTCTGGTGAAACAGCTTTTAGATGTTTCTAAGTTCTCCAACAGAGCAGCTTTCGATTCCTTTGAGGGTGCCGGTAGAGCTTCGGGCATTGCTATTGCAGCCCGACGACTTGCTTGGCTCCAGGCCTCTGACCTAGAACCCTGGGTCCTGGATGGCTTACGGAATCTGCCCTGTACAGGTGAGAACTTATTTGGTAAGGACTGGCAAATTAAAGCCACTCAAATGGACTCAGAAAATGCTACCTTAGATAGACTTTCTAAGTTTACCTCTACTCCTGCCAAGAAAAAGTCTTTCAAGAGGCCTTACTACAAGAAGGCCAGATTTTCCACAAATACTGGCCAACAATCTTCTCAGCCTCGCTTTGCTGCTAAACGTCAGCAACCTAAACAGGCAAGGTCAAAGCCTGCAGCGTCTACCACTCCTCAGCAGGCTCAACCCCCTCAGGGGTTTTGACTTGCCCCTAGAGAACTTACCATTTCTGGCTCTAGAACAACCAGAGCCCCTCACCATTCCCGGAAGGTTAGCTCACTTTGCTCCCAGATGGAAGCAAATTACATCAGAGCAGTGGACCCTCTCTATCATCAGAGAGGGCTACAAACTTCATTTTTCCAACCTTCCTCCATATACCATGGTGAGGCACTTCAATTCTCCCCCATCTCTCCTGGACCTGTTGGGTCAGGAAGTCTCTTCTCTCCTTGCCCAAGGGGCAATAGAAGAGGTTCCTCTTCTTCAACAAGGGACAGGATTCTACTCCCCTTATTTTCTCATACCAAAGAAGACAGGGGGATTCAGACCTATCCTATATCTGAGAGAATTGAACAAATTTCTGTACAAGGAGAAATTCAAAATGCTTTCTCTAAGCATTCTCCTTCCATACCTTCAGAGTCAGGATTGGCTTTGTTCTCTAGATCTCAAGGATGCGTACACACATATACTCATCCACCCATCCCACAGAAAATATCTAAGATTTCTGTTTCAGGGGAAACATTTCCAGTACAGAGTACTTCCCTTCGGTCTAGCCTCTGCTCCAAGAGTGTTCACCAAATGCATGGCAGTTGTTGCCGCATTTCTAAGAGGTCTGGGAATTTGGGTATTCCCATATCTGGACGACTGGCTCATCCGAGCTCCATCTCAGTCACAGGCCCAGATTTCCCTGGACCGCACAAGGCACATTCTGCAGTATCTGGGACTGGTGGTAAACCTTCCCAAGTCTCAACTTATCCCTACTCAGTCTCTGGAATTCATAGGGGCCCAGTTGGACACCTACACTGCAAGGGCCTACCTACCTCAAGTCCGGGGCCAACGTCTGGTGTGCTTGGCCTCCCAAGCTCAGTCCAGCAGTCACTTGACAGCCAGAGAAATGCTGCGACTTCTGGGCCACATGGCCTCCACGGTTCACGTAGTGCCCTATGCTCGTCTTCATATGAGAGCAGCTCAATGGACCTTGGCCACCCAGTGGACTCAAGCATCAGGAGCGCTCTCCGTCCAAATCCTCACCTCAAAGCGTCTGTTTTGGTCCCTCCAATGGTGGATGTCCACCAAGAATCTGTTGTTGGGGGCCCCCTTCCAACCTTTGTTGCCCCAAGCAACCCTCACAACAGATGCCTCCCAAACAGGGTGGGGAGCCCATCTACAATCCCTCTCCACTTAGGGAACTTGGTCTCCACAGGAGACCACCCTTCACATCAACCTCCTGGAACTGCGAGCAATCTTCTTTGCCCTCAAAGACTTCCATGCCCTCCTGGTCAACCTGACCGTCCTAGTTCAGACAGACAATCAGGTGGCCATGTTCTACGTAAACAAACAAGGAGGGACAGGCTCTCTGTCACTTTGCAACGAAGCTCTCAGATTATGGGCCTTCGCCAGAGAGCATCAAATTCATCTTCTGGCAGTATATCTTCCAGGGGTTCAAAACTCTCGGGCAGACTCAGTCGAGTTCTGCTTCCACACGAATGGTCCCTACATATGGACCAGATAGTCAGAATCTTTCAGGAATGGGGAACCCCGGACATAGACCTCTTTGCAAGTCCGTGGAATGCCAGACTTCCCCGGTTCTGTTCCAGGACTCCGTGTCAGGGAGCTCAGGCCAACGACGCCTTTCTCCTGCATTGGGGTCAGGAATTCCTATATGCCTTTCCACCCATTCCTTTGATTCCCAAGACTCTGTTCAAACTCCAGAGGGATCACGGATCGATGATCCTCATAGCTCCACGCTGGCCATGCCAAGTGTGGTTCCCTCTACTTCTGCATCTCTCCCAGGGACCCTCCCTGGACCTGGGAGCTGCGCCAGACCTTCTGTCTCAGGAGGAGGGGACTTTGTGACACCCAAACCCCGACCCAATCTAGAAATGCCCTCACACTGCAGTGTAGATAGTTTATGTATATAGTTAACCCAGTTATCCAAGTTTGTACTCCTGTTCAATGTAAAACCTGACAGTTTGTCGTTATGGTCGTTTTGTTATGATGTAAACCGCGCTGATTCTAAATAGCGCGGTATATAAGAAACTGTAATAAATAAATAAATAAATAAATAAGTCCCTACACCTCAGAGCTTGGTTACTGAAGGCCTAAGCCTTCATGACTTCAATCTTTCGCAACCAGTGAAAGATATCCTTCATGCCTCTAGGAAACCCTCCACGAGGCGTTCCTATGCTTTCAAATGGAAACGCTTTTCCATTTGGTGTGCTCAACAGGGTCTTGACCCTCTAGCACTTCCTTTGAATTCTCTACTAGACTATCTCCTGCATCTTTCTAATACAGGCCTTAAGACGAATTCAGTACGAGTCCATTTGAGTGCTATTGCAGCATCCTTAAAACCTATAAATGGACAACCTGTCTCCTCTCATCCTCTTATTGCAAGGTTCATGAGAGGCCTGACTCTAACTAAGCCTCCCATCCGGCCTCCTCCAGTAGCATGGGATTTGAACCTAGTTCTAGGTCAGCTTATGAAGCCACCTTTTGAACCGTTGGTTTCTACCTCCTTGAAATTTCTTTCCTGGAAGGTCCTTTTCCTTATTGCAGTCACTTCGGCTCGCCGCATCAGTGAACTACAGGCCTTAGTGGCTCATCCACCTTATACTAGGTTCCATCATGATAAGGTGGTCCTTAGGACGAATCCCCACATTATGCCCAAAGTGGTCTCGCCTTTTCATCTTAATCAAGAGGTATATCTACCTGTCTTTTTTCCGGCTCCTCATGCATCCAGTGCAGAGAGGAACCTTCATACGCTAGATTGTAAAAGAGCTCTTGCCTTTTACCTCAACAGGACTCAGCCACATCGAAAGTCTTCCCAACTTTTTGTGGCGCTTGATCCTTCTCATTTGGGACTTCCAGTCTCCAAACGTACACTTTCCAATTGGATTGCTCAGTGTATTTCCTTTGCTTACCAGAGTAAAAACATTTCTCTGAAAGGCCATGTCACAGCTCACAATGTGAGAGCCATGGCCACTTCTATGGCTCATCTTCACTCTGTATCCATAGATCAGATCTGTCGAGCCGCCACCTGGGCCTCGGTTCATACCTTCATAGCCCATTACTGTTTGGACAAGGACTCCCGCCGGGATGCCTTGTTTGGTCAGGCTGTCCTCAAACACCTGTTCCATACTTGAACAACTCCTGCCCACCTTCCCAGGATGGATGCCTGAGATCCATACAAAGATGGCGAACCCTTGGAAGGGGATCTCCCAGGCATCTTAGCTAGGGAGTCCCCATATGTGAGGACTTATTCCTGCTTGTTCCTGGAGATAGCACAGTTACTTACCTGTAACAGGTGATCTCTGGGAACAGCAGGAATTAGTCCTCACAACCCACCCACCTCCCCTAGGAGTTGTATCTTCTATCTATCTTCCTTTCCTCTCTCTATTGTCTCAGCTATAAACTCGAACTGAGGAGAGCTGGTCAGGAAGGCGGGAAGGCAGCGCGCATGTGCAGTGGGAGGCCCCAAAAGCTTCCTTTCTGGGAAGCTGGGGAGCTTTCCCGCGCAGGCTCCGTCGGTACCGACGTACCCATATGTGAGGACTAATTCCTGCTGTTCCCAGAGATCACCTGTTACAGATAAGTAACTGTGCTTTCCGGTAAAGCCATTCTCAGATGTGGCATAGAAGACAGCGCAAGTTGTATTGCTCTAAATCTGGCACACCAAGCCGTCCTTGCTTTATTTCTCCCATTAGACGAGTGAAAGAAATGCATGAGCGGCATCCCTGCCAAAGAAAGAGGCCCAAATTTTGCCACCACAGCCATATTTCCCTCTTCAACATCCACAACGGTAGCATTTGCAGTAGATACAGACACCTGGGTAAATGTATCATTTCGTATAACGCAATTTGTCCGAAGAGTAACAATGGTAGACTCTCTCCCAGTGTTGCGTTCCTTACGCAGAAGGGGCAGGACATTGATTTGATAGATTTGTGTCTTGTTGGAGGGGAGTTGAACCCCTAGATATTTAAAGGACCCAGTTGTCCATTTCAGGGGAAAAGGACCTGGCCAGCATCCCGGTAAACATGGATCAAGGGGCATAGCCTTGTACTTATCCTTATTAAGCTTTAAACCCGAGCATGCCCCAAAGTCCCTAAAAGCTTCTAGGAGAGCCACCAGGGAGGTCTGAGGATTTCATAGATATACCAGGATGTCATCCGCATATGCTGCAATCTTAAATTGCAAGCACCCCACTTTAGCCCCTTCTATCCTTGCATCTCCCTGCACCATATGCAGCAGAGTTTCCAGAAACAAAAGGAACAACAATGGTGACAAGGGGCAACTCTGGTGGGTGTCACATCCCAAGGGGAAATCTGCAGAGATCTGACCATTGGCCACCACAGCTGCATGAGGGGACTTGTATAACAATTTCAAAGCCTGTAGAAGAGTCAATTAAATCCAAAACATTCCAATACCTTGAATAGGAACCCCATTCTACAAGATCAAATGCTTTATCAGCATCAAAACTAATTAATAAAGAATTTTGGTGAGCTGCATGGCTAGCTGCCATGGAGGTATCACCCGCCATACATTGAACACTGGATGCTTTTCTTGGACAAATCCAACTTGACTTCCATGAATTAAGCTGGCATGATACGAGCCCAAATGGTTAGCCAATATTTTAGCAAGTAGCTTATTGTTGCAATTGATAAGCGAGATGGGCCGGAATGACGCCATAAGTAAGGGATCCCGTCTGGGCTTTGGGAGCACCACTATATGGGCTATGTTATTCCTATATGGAAAGGCCTTTAGATTAATCAGCTTGAAGAAAATGTGTTGTAAATGAGTTTTGATTCGATCCCTCATCAATTTGTACAACTCATTACCAAAACCATCTGGGCCAGGTACTCTATATACCTTAGACTGTGATATCGCATATTCCTCTTCTTCTTCCAGAATGGGTCTGTTCAGGAGGGCACATTGATCTGCTGTTAAAACAGGGAGCTTCATCCTTTCCAGACATGTAGTGACTCCCAATCTCAGACCCTCTCCTGGGGCATACAAAGTCTGGGGCACGGAACATTGCCAATATGCTGCTGTCCTCCATCACCACTGAACCTCCATCAGAAAGTGCTGATACTCTTCGGGGGCCCTGACTGCACTTGATCAAGGACGACATAAGTCGATCTGCACAGTTTCCAAATTGATGGAGTATATTGTGACAAGGAAGTCTGTTTTGAGCCTATGAGTATAGAAAAGGCCAATGACTTTAACTTAGAGAAAGGAGAAATCCCTGCAGGGCATGGATTTCGGGCCCCTCATAGAGAGAGAAACCTGAGGGAGAGAAAGTTCAGGCAGCCACACCCTAACTCCTATGACGTAACTGCAGGCTTGAGAGGTGATTACAATCACCTGGGAGGAGTGGAGGAAGGGCTGGAGCCCTGGAGAGGGAAATATAAACCCCTGCTAAAGCAGAGGAAAGGGGAAGCTCAGAGGAAAGGAGAATCTCAGAGGAAAGGGGAAGCTCAGAGGTCTCAGTAGGTTCGGAAAACTCAGAGGATTCAGGGGAATCAGGAGTGGAACCAGGAGCACCTGCAGATCTCCAGGAGAGAACCCAGAGAGGAATACAGAGAGCTGTTCCAGAGAGGCTGGAAGGAGACAAGGAACCATAGCGAGCACAACCAGGGAGAACTGCCCAGTGCTTCAGGTACTGACTGTCTTTATCGGGGAGAGTTGAGCTCAGGAGAGACATTAGAACCCCCAGGGAGGCTGTATTCTGAGCACTGTGTCCAGAGCTCAGAACATGACACTGCCCTAACAACACCAGAGGATATGCAGATTGAGATGGCAGGGGAGGAATTGCAAGATCTAGATATCCCCATGGACTGTACCCTGTGTCAAGCTACAAGCATGGAATCATTATGCTAAAGGCTAGCATTGAATGAGAAAGTCTCCTAGAAGCAGGTAACTGGAAATTGAGCCAGGAATTGGGTTTGAAGAAAACTCCACATGTTTGCATTTCTCAGGCAAAGTGCTGAGTCACGCTGAAGAGAAAGCTTGTGAATGTTTGTTACTTGTTTTTTTATTTTGAGTTTAAAACCTAACCTGAAAGGAAGGAGGGAAAGAAGAGGTTGTTCCAGAGGAACTCAGCTATTTTTTTTAAGTGCTTCACAAACACAAGGTTAAAAAAGTGTTTTTACCTTGCTGAGCAGAGCTGTTTCTCTAAGACTGAGCAACGTTGTTAACCAGCTGCATGTGTTTAAAAGAGTGTGAAGGAGTTATACTGATCTAAATGCTCTGTTGCAAACAATCCTGAATGGACAAAATTCCTGTGTACAGTTTACTTGAACCTTTACTTTAAAATAAATTCTGTCATTTGCCTTAACATCGGACCATGACTACACTTCTTCTTAAGAGCCAAACTACATGTTCCAGAATCCACCTGAGAGAAAAGCTAGTTTATTTGAGCTCACCAGGAGAGGGTTCTCTGTTACCTCTCCCCTCTAAGCCAGAGGCCAGGGGCAAGGGCGTGACAATATATTGATAATGAATCATGGACTTATAGGCCCGCCGATGAATAAGGATGTTTAACTCTACCTGGAGAGCCACCTGTGGGCCGATATTTTTAGCAGTTGTGGGGGCCGATATTTGAAGAGTGCCACACAATGCCATGGCTATTAGCTGTGCAGTTTAAATATCAGCTGGATATTCAGTACAGTATCTGAATTGGAGCTGCCGCTGAATATCGCGGCTGGCGCTATCCAGGTAAGTGCTGGCATTTATCTGGTTAGCTGGGAGTCACTGCAGATGGAAACCTAAGACAGGCTTTTAGGCAGCCCAAGTTGCCTGCAGAGGTCCTGGCTGAATATCGGGCTAACCAGATAAGTGCCAACATGCCTTCTCTCCACCGACGGACCGCCCTGCACTCACCAGATAGTGGGGGATATTCACTGGTACTGCCCAGATAGTGCTGTTGAATGTATTGACCCTGAGTTTTCCACGTTTCTTTAGAATAAACAAACAAAAACCCTGACGTAGTAAAGAAAGACCGCTCAATAATAACTTTTTGTTGGAGCTATCTTTCAAAAGGAGGAGGAATGAAATCCTACTCCTCGCCGTGATAGCTCTTTTTATTAATTTGAAACAATGTAATAATTTAAAAAACTTAGCTGCAGAAGAAACTTAGCTGCCAGATAAACTTCATCATAAGCTTTTAAACGCCACAGAATCTATGATGAACGATGTGGCATGTTTCGGGTCAGAAACATCATGACCCTTCATCAGGTTGAACAAGATGCCTGTAGCAATTGTAGCTTCAATGTCCAGAAAAAACAGAGCCATTCAACTTTTATACGAACCGGCATGTGACGTAAATGCTGATGAAATGGCAACCTCTGCCAAGGACCAATCAGAAACCTAAAGATGTTTACTTTAACCCAATGGACAGGGAGAAACACTATGAATAAGGGAATCCCTTCTCCATAATGGTTAAATAAAGCGAATTCCTTAAGATGATGACTCAGATAATACTATACCACTCTAAATAGGTGTTTAAACCTGAAGGAGAAACCATATCTAATGTATAGATCCACCGTTGCTCCAACTTCTGTAGTCTAGAAACCTGATTACCTCCTCTGGGATCTAACGGGACACTGTCTACAACTTGCCAGAGAAGCAGATCAAACAAATGTGTTCTTTGCAAACAATGCTCAACCATTGGCGCCGTGAGATTTTTTGTGCGGAATCGGGAAGCGTGCTTACCTAAGCGAACCTTAATACTCTGTGTAGTATGTCCAAGGTAATAGAGAGAGCAGGGGCATTGGATCAAGTACACCACATAGGTAGAATCACATGTGGTATGCCACTTTGATTTGTAGAGACCTTTGTGTGGACATCCATCCAAACAGGCCCTAAAATGGCCAGCGAGCAGTAGCAGCATGAGCCACATTCATATCACTGGTCAACATTGAAATCGTTACTGACTTTAAAAGGCCCTAATCTGTAGTATCTTGGTGAGCTGAACACAAATATAACATTTAAAAAATATTATTGGCTCTCGTTTTGAAGATATTGCATGAAGTTCATTTTTGACATTTCACCGTGTAAATTTATCCTGTAGGACATCAACAACATCCCAAATAAGCCTTGAATGATGTAATATTGCATCACATTGCATAATACCAGCATGCACACATCATCCAGAGTTGATTGCATCATTTTCTGATGCAGTGCAATACTACTGCCAGACGGCTGCTGAAGCCATCTGACGTCAGCAGTGTACTATCCACAGTCGGAAAGGAAAGTAATCTGGTATTCTGTTCCGATATTGAAAGCCTCATGAATGCCTTAAAAATCACTCATGACCCACAAGACTGGAGACTATTTATAGACTCTTCGAAACTGAGTCTGAAGGCTGTGCTTTTGAACAATGGAAACCGTCTTCCATCTATTCCAGTAGCGCATGCCGTCCACATGAAAGAGACACATGATAACTTAAAGCATCTACTGACTTCTATTAACTATAACAAGTACAGCTGGCACCTCTGTGGTGACTTTGAAGGTAGTTTCCCTTTTAATGGGACTGCAGCAGGGATATATAAAATACATGTGTTTCTTATGTGAGTGGGATAGCCGAGAAAGGGATTGGCACTACTTGCAGAAGGAATGGAATCGCAGACAAACTGTAACAGTTGGAGAGAAGAATATTCAGCACCCAGCTCTGGTTGAGGCTCACAAAATCCTGCTACCACCCCTTCACATCAAACTAGGTTTGATGAAAAACTTCGTGAAAGCCATGGACCGCACTTCGCCAGCTTTCAGATACCTGCATGAAAACTTCCCTCGACTCAGTGAAGCAAAGATTAAAGTGGGAGTTTTTGTGGGTCCTCAGATTCAAGAGCTCTTCAAAGATGACCGGTTCAACAACTTGCTGCAGGGTGATGCGAAACAACCATGGAATGCTTTTCGCCTAGTGTCAGCAAACTTTCTCGGGAATGTTAGGGCAGAAAACTACAAGGAACTAGTAGAAGACATGCTGATGCAGTATGAGAAACTTGGCTGCAATATGTCTCTAAAGATCCATTTCCTTGATTCCCATCTCGATTTCTTTCCTGACAACTGTGGTATGGTTAATGATGAACAGGGCAAACGTTTTCACCAGGATATCGCAACGATGGAGCAAAGCTACCAGGGAAAATGGTCCACTACATTGCTGGCTGAATACTGCTGGACACTCCCCAGAGAAGCTCCCGAACAGCTGTACAAGAGACAGGCGAAAAAATCTAAGAAGTAGTCTATGACTTGGTTTTTTACAAGTATTAACTGAAGGCCTATTACATTTACTATTGACATGCATTTCGTGATGTAAACATTAATTCTTGTAGATTACAAAAAAGCTAGAGCCAACTTTGCAATTTCATTGTCATATTCGTGTTCAGCATATCAAAATTGATAAGAAATGACTGTTTTTATTTCAGTAACATGACTTTTGTAAAATTTGTTGACCAGTGAATGGCCCGGGACCAAATATGAGGAAAGAGGCCGATCCATTGGAGATGTAGTCTTGACCACTAAATCACGTAAATTAGATCCTCTAGAGTACGCTATCATTAAACGTTTATTAGAAAAGCATGAATGTAGACCTAATACCGGCCAAAAATGGTGTAATATATTCGTAATTTGTGAAATGCCACCTACATATGGAAGAACACCTGTAACTATATCATCTGATGGCTGTTCTCTCTGAGATGGTCAAAGGGGCAATAAAAGCCATTCTCTATGAGAAAAATGGGCTCGTTTGTTGGCCGTTCTAATCAGAAGATAAGGATAACCTGTAAGTAAGAGACGGCGCTGTAAATCCTCTGCATGAACATAAAACTCCTGTAGTGTTGAACAGTTCCGATGGAGCCTCAAAAATTGTCCATATGGTAAGCCCCATTTAAGTGGGGTAGAATGGTAACTTAGAAAATTTAACAAGGTGGTACGTTGCACTGGTTTGCAATAAAGAGTTGTGTTCAAACCATCCAGAGTCAGCTGAATAGTAATATCTAAAAACTGAATTTGGGATTGTTCAACTTGAGCTGTAAATTGAATATTGGGCATATGAACGTTCAATGATCTTATGAAAATTTCTAAGCCAGATGCTGAACCCGTCCGTAGGAAAAAATGTCATCCAAATAGCGGCACCAAAACGCAACATGGCAAAATAAAGGCGCTGTATAGACATATAATTCCTCAAACTGGGCCATGTAGATGGTAGTAATGGAAGGAGCTACTGTTGCGCCCATCGCTATCCCAAAGATTTGTAGGAAATAACACTGTTGATACATGAAGTAGCTGCTAGTAAGCACCAGATCAAGAAGACTAAGCAAGAATGCACGAGGGACATGTGGAGGAAGGTCCAGTGGAAATGTAGTCAAGCATGTCAAAGCTTCATCTTGATTAATATTTGTATAAAGCGCTTGTACATCTAAAGTAACCAAAGATGTATAAGACCGATAGTCTGTGCAAGCAGATAATTGCACAAGAAAATCTCCTGTATCAAGAATATATGAAAGAATCTTAGTCACTTTGGGCTGTAAAAAAATATCGCAGTATTTTGAGTGGTTCCAATAAAGAATCACGACACGATACAATCGGTTTTCCTGGCGGGTTCTCCAAGGATTTGTGAACCTTGGGGACCAGGTAGAACACCGGGGTCTTAGGGTGTTTATTAACCAAAAAAGTGAACTCTCGAGCAGTGATCCAATGTTTTTCGAGGGCTTCTGTCATCAAATTGTGCACTCGAACCATCAGGTCAGGTGTAGGATCAGCATCCAAAGGCTTGTAATATTGACGATTATGTAAATGATTATCTATTTCACGTTGGTATTGAATGGCAGATTGAACTACTACTGCCCCCGCCTTTATCAGCCCTGCGGATAATCAAGTTAGATTGCGATAGCTGTCTTATCGCTTCAAACTGTTTCCGAGTTAGATTCGAATACGATCGTTTCTGCATTTCTTCCATTGTGCTAACTTCCCGCAAATCCAGTTCTTGATACGTGGCTAGTGTAGCGTCTATAGCACCTGGAGGGACCCACTTCGAAGGGCCTGTAATCAGCGATCCATCAGAGGACCCCATAGCTTGCTGTGAAGAATAATGAATGATCCGTAATTTCCGAAAGAAGCGATGAAGAGCCAGTCGAATCTCAAATTTATCATATTTAGGGACTGGTACAAATGAAAGGCCCAATTCAAGCACTTGTACTTGGGCTGGTGTCAGTGATTGACCTGATAGGTTGATAATGGCTGATTCTTGGTTCGGGACTGAGTATCCAAGCCCTCCCAAAAATCCTGTTGATATGAACACCAATATCTACGACCTTGACGAGAATTCCCCTGATCATTCCCAGAAAGGTCAGATCGCAAGCGATAAGTACCTCGACGTGCTGTATCCGCAGTTTCGGTGTAATTTGAATCATCTGAACTCACTACAAAGGTGACATGTTTACCAGCTGATTGTTTCATCGGGGACATCCATTTGTAGACACAATTATTGTCATAGTCCGATTTGTCACGTTTAAATTTCTTAATCTTCAAACCTCGAACATGGTCACGGAATGCGTCCAATTGTTTCATCGTGTCAGCCCATTGCGTTTGGAAAGACTGATCCTCCTGAGTTTCCAGGATTTTCGATTTTAACTCAGCCGTTTGTAACGTCAATTTCTCCTGCTCAACAGTTGAGCGCTCCACCAAAAGGGCAATCAAGTCAAAGCTACACTTATTCAGGATCGCGTTCCATCGTGTTAAAAAAGCTGTCATCCACAAATTGTCATGGGGCTTTAAACATTCTCAACCCCTTGGAATTATCATTGACTTCAGGTATTGAGTCATGGCTAGACCATGAAGCTGTGCCCTAATTAACCGCTTATGTAAATCTTTTAACTCCAAGATGGTATTTGATTAGAGATGGTGGAATCATCGAACAGTGATTGTCCCTGCCATAGTTTCTTAAGCTGTTCATCTGTATATGCAAAAACGTCCGAAGCCATGTTTGGGTTTAAAAAATTACCAAAAAATATTAAGAAACCCCCGTGCAGAGTAAACTACCAAACAAACAAAAACCCTGACGTAGTAAAGAAAGACCCCTCAATAATAACTTTTTGTCTGAGCTATCTTTCAAAAGAAGGAGGAATAAAATCCTACTCCTCGCCGTGATAGCTCCTTTTATTAATTTGAAACAATGTAATAATTTAAAACACTTAGCTGCAGAAGAAACTTAGCTGCCAGATAAACTTCATCACAAGCTTATAAATGCCACAGAATCTATGATGAACGATGTGGCACGTTTCAGGTCAGAAACATCATGACCCTGCATCAGGTTGAACAAGATGCCTGTAGCAATTATAGCTTCAATGTCCAGAAATTCTCATAGAGAATGGCTTTTATTGCCCCTTTGACCATCTCGGAGAGAACAGCCATTAGATGATATAGTTACCGGCGTTCTTCCATATGTAGGTGGCATTTCACAAGTTACGAATATATTACACCATTTTTGGCCAGTATTAGGTCTACATTCATGCTTTTCTAATAAACATTTAACGATCACGTAAATTAGATCCTCTAGAGTACGCTATTTAGTGGTCAAGACTACATCTCCAATGGATCGACCTCTTTCCTCATGTTTGGACCGGGCCATTATGAATGCGGCTCATGCCGCTACTGCTCGCTGGCCATTTTAGGGCCTGCTTGGATGGATGTCCACACTAAGGTCTTCTACAAATCTAAGTGGCGTACCACATGATTCCACCTATGTAGTGTACTTGATCCAATGCTCCTGTTCTCTCTATTAATTGGGCTTACTGCATGGAGTATTAAGGTTCGCTGAGGTGAGCACGCTTCCCGACTCCGCACGGCGCCCATGGTTGAGCATTGTTTGCAAAGAACACATTCATTTGATCAGCTTCGCTGGCGAGTTGTAGACAGTGTCCCGTTAGATCCCAGAGGAGGTGATAGGGTTTCTAGACTACAGAAGTAGGAGCAACGGTGGATCTATACATTAGGTACGGTTTCTTCTTCAGGTTTAAACACCTATTTAGAGTGGTATAGTATTGTCTGAGTCATCATCTTAAGGAATTTGCTTTATTTAACCATTATGGAGAAGGGATTCCCTTATTCATAGGGTTTCTCCCTGTCCGTTGGGTTAAAGTAAACATCTTTAAGTTTCTGATTGGTCCTTGGCAGAGGTTGCCATTTCATCAGCATTTATGCCACACGCCAGTTCATATAAAAGTTGAATGGCTCCGTTTTTTCTGGACATTGAAGCTACAGTTGCTACAGGCATCTTGTTCAACCTGATGCAGGGTCATGATGTTTCTGACCCGAAACGTGCTACGTCGTTCATCATAGATTCTGTGACATTTAAAAGCTCATGATGAAGTTTATCTGGCAGCTAAGATTCTTCTGCAGCTAAGTGTTTTAATTTATTACATTGTTTCAAATTAATAAAAGGAGCTATCACGGCAAGGAGTAGGATTTCATTCCTCCTTCTTTTGAAAGATAGCTCCGACAAAAAGTTATTATTGAGGGGTCTTTCTTTACTACGTCAGGGTTTTTGTTTGTTTGGTAGTTTACTCTGCATGGGGCTTTCTTAATAATTTTTGGTTCTTTAGAGTAAACACAGGTATGCAGTTCAGAAGTTCAGCATGTTATCAAATGGAATAGACTAGCAGCCAGGCAAAGCGCATCCGCTCGGCACGCATTTCTGAGGAGGAGAAAGACCTGCTGTACTACCGCATGTTTGCTGGCTATCTCAACTTATATGTGGCAAAGTTTGCAGGAGGACAAAAGGCTAAATTGTGGGGGACAATAGCTGTGGAGGTGAGTTCTCTGGGTGTGAAGGTGTGCAAAGTCAAATAGCTAAAGCACCAATGGTGTGATGTGCGTTTTGCCATTTTAAAAAAAATGGTAGCAGTTGAAAAGTCATGGCCCTCCATGCACTGACAAACTGACACCACTGGAGCAGCTGATTGCAACAACCTTATGGCCAGGGACAATCAATGGAGTCTGCTGTTCCCACCCCAGGGTCAGAAGTTCAAGCTAGTGAGTACATCTCTAGAAGTACTTGGTATATTTAGGTGGAGGGATTGTGAAGTTGGTTCAATAGCTGTCCCTTTTCAAGTTCGTTCGTTCAGTCATTCAGTCTTATTTTTATACCGCCTTTCTACTATTCAAAGCAGTGTACAATTAAACAGGTTAACATGTACCAGGGGGTGCAATGTTTTACAGAGAACAGGAACAGTATAACAGAATGACAATCTAACTACGTAACATTTGATATTTTAAAACTTAAAACTATTTACAGTGTTTTGCGGTTGTCTTGTTCAGTTCTTGAGGTAGTGTTTTTCTCTTGGGTTGGGTTATGGATTTTCACAGTAAGGGTTTATTTTGGGTGTGTCTCTGGTTCTGAGTATAAGTTATATTCGTCTTTAAAAAGATGGGTTTTTAATTTTTTTTTGAAGTTAGCCAATTCTAAGAGTCCTTGCAGTGATATTAGTAGTTTATTCCATAAGGTCGGGGCGAAGAGAATGAATGTTCTATTGCAGGTGGATTGCTTGCTTTGTCTTTTTCTGTGGAATTCCAAGCAGGTTGAATGTAGAGTTTCTGCGAAGTCTATCATTTTCTTCATATGATATAAGAGGTTGGAGGCATGTGGCTGATATTTTGTGCAGTATTTTGAATATTGTGATGAGAGTTTTGTAGCGGATCCTAGCTGAAACGGGGAGCCAGTGGAATTGAATCAATATGGGGGTGATGTATGAACGGTAATGAGCACCAGCAATTATTCAGGCTGCCATATTTTGTGCCATTTATAGTGGGTGGGGTGTTTGTTTAGGTAGGCCTTTGTAGATGATATTACAGAAATCTAGTAGAGGTGTGATCATTGCATGGCAAACAGTACGGAAGAGGTCTGGAGTGAGTAAACTGATGTAGTGGTTCTTTTTATGTGGGTTTCGAAGGACAGTTTATGATCTAATGTTATACCCAAGTATTTTGTCTCAGGATTGACCTTGATATTTTTATCATCAAGTACTATCGTGGATGGTGGGATAAAGGATTGGTTGCTGGTGATGTAGAGCGCTTCAGTCTTCTCTTGACTGATGAGGAGGTTGTGTTTGCTAAGACAACCTTTTACTTCTGTGAAGCAGTTCTGTAGTTTTCATTTTCTTATTGCAGTGTCTGCCTCTGGGGGCTCTTCAACAGTGCCCTCTTCCCCTTCCGGTGAGTACACCCCCAGTATTACCTTGGGACTCTTTGGGAGTTGGGGCCTGTGCTGCTAGCTCTATTAATAGCCGCCCCCTTCTCTATTTCTTATTGTAGTGTCTACCTCTGCAAACTATGCCTCTGTGGGATCTTCAATAGTGCCCTCCTCCCCTGTCGGTGAGTACAACCTACAGCATTACCTTGGAAATTTTTGCGGGGTTGGGGCCTGTGAGGATTGTGCTGGGGCTGTAAGTGTCACAAATTAGTTACTCTCACCTGTCCTATTTTATTACAGTGACCCATATCAGTGAAGGCGAGGCCGCAAACACAGACCTGTTCAGTGTGTTATTGAGATGGGAGGAGACAAACACAGAGCTCCCACCACCACCCCACAACCAGGAGCCAAGCAGTCACAGGCAGTGACCATAGATCCCCTGGAGAGATGGCAGCTCAAGTGCTGACACAACAGGAGATGAATGTTGCACTCCTGGGTGAAGCACGGCATATAGGACAGGCGCTACGCAGCTTAGTCCGGGGGCAAGGACTGCATCTGAGGAGGTTAGTGGCCCAGCTTTCTGCTGGTCAGACCCAAGGGTCGCATCGCCGGGCGACTAAGGGCTTACGTAGACGTGCCCACTGAGTGTCTGTGCATGGTATTGGATGCAAGCTTTTGAAGTACTGATCATACTCTGCTCATTGCTTTTTAACAAATCTCTTCTCTTCTTTCCTTCCCGCAGGTTGTTCTTCCCTCCTCGCCAGATCCAGCCATCAATCCATCGTGATTCTATAGTCGCTGTTGTTTAGTGTTGCAGTTTTCTTTTGCTTTACAGTTTTACATTTTCAGCTCTATATAGAAAACAAATGTATGTATATTTTGGTTTTATGGTGTGTGTGTGTGTATATATATATATATATTTGGTTGCCTTTGTTGTATTAAATACTTGTTGTAGATCTGGCCTTCTGTTGCATTTCACATCCACAAGAGAGAGAGAGCAGTAGCTAGATTGCTCCCACACAAGAACCACCCCTCCCCCCCACCAGCACCCCTTTGCCCATGCCCACCCCCTTACTGAAGACCAGGGGTTCTTTATCAAGTCCTGGCAGTCGAGTAGGTTTTCAGAATTACTGCAATAGATATACATAAGACAGATATGTACGCACACTGGTCTGGCTTGAGGATAGGGTTGTGAATTCTGCCACTTAATGACTATGAATGGCATTTATAATGGTAGAAAATAATCTTTTACATACAAAAATATGTAAATAACTTATTGTACGGGGTGGAAGGAGAGGGATAATAAAAATGGAAAAACTCCCCAATGGCAAAAGAAAAAAAATCCAGAGGAAAGAGGATCACTGGGAGGGGATGGTAAGCACTGGACAAATATGCTCAACGTTCTCAATGAGGTGGTTGAGCATATTGCCCAGCACAACCAATTGCCCTTGGAGGGTCTGCCAGCATGTTGTTGACCCCCTCCTGTGCCATAACAGCTGGCTGCAGCCCAGAAGGGGGGTGATGCAACATGTGACTTCCTATGACCCCCTGCCTCCTAGATTGTGGGGGATCATAGGGGCAATCCGGATAAACCCCGGCCATGGGAGCAGGGAGGGGCAAATTGAATAACCCCTAGCTGTGTGGATGGGGAGAGGACAGAGGATGAGACAGGATGTAGAACATCAGGGGGCTGTGGCAATGGCCATGCTGGCTGCAGCCGTGGCTGGGGCAACGTGAGGGTCCAGTGTCGTCGTCCTTCTCATCTGAACTTGGCTCTGCCAAAACAAAAGAAAAGCACATGTCAGCCAGTCAAAGCAGTGTGCAAGACAGAAACTGGACCTGAGTGCAGCAGCCTCCCCAACTTATGATGCATACCTGGCAAGATCTCCCACTCATGTCGCACCCACTCCAGGAACTCTGTATCACACCACAACTCATGGGCCTTTACCTTGAGATCCTCAATCTGAAAGACAAGAACATAACATCTCTATCAGAAGCAGCGCATGCAGTCTGAACCAATCCCACCCCCAACCAACTCCTAAACTGGTCAGATAAACCACCCAAAAAAAAAAGAAATGCTTACACCCCTGCAGCACTCACCTCCCTAGGAAACAACTCCTCTTCATTAAAGATACAGCGGAGTCGCCGCCAGGCCCGCCGCATCATTTTATAATTGCGCCTTCTCCCTGGCTTGGGGAAGAGGCACTTTTCATCAACAATTCAGTATCTTCCTGGTGAAAATTAGGCTTCCGCCCAGGATGTGGTGGTGCTGCTGCCGCCGCCGCCATTTTTCTTTGCAGAAGTGGTTCCGCATTTATGCATGCAGAACGTATGTCTACCACGTGCTTTCTGTGCACATGTCTGTGCGCCTGGAATCCATGTGTGAGTTAATGTGCAGAGGGAAGGGGGTGACGGTTATTGCACCGAAGTACACGGGGCATGCGGGTGTGGTATACATGCACTTCTATACATGCTTTTTCCCTGTGCACATCTGCACATGCGGAAACAAAATAGAGACCTTGGACCTCATCATTAAAAAGCCAGTAACAGCCTGATGGCACCTACCCCAATAATAATCAACACTATTCTTGCCAAAAAATGTTATATTTTTATAAAAGCACAACAAGAAGGCATAACACAAAATGGAGAATGATATAAGTCACGAAAAGTAGTCCTTTGTAGCTTTGGATCTCATTCCCTCTTGTAGCATCAGGTCGAGGAGAGGCTTTGGTGGCAAATCAGGAGCTATATTGCCTGGCATGCCGTGATTCCAGGCTATGTCATGCAGCATGCAACACACTGTGACAATGTCTCCAACCTTTTCAGGTGCATATTGCAATGAACCCCCCCCCCCCCAGAATGGTCCAGACAACAAAAGTGACTCTTGAGGTCCCCAAATGTATGCTCTGACACATCACGTAGCAATGTGTGCTTCAGTGTAGCACCTTTCCTCAGGTGTATGCGGCGACAGCAGAGGAGTTAGCAACCACGACTTACACCCATATCCGGCATCCCCTATGTATTGAAATGAAACAAAACAGCAACACATACCCAGGATCCAACCTTCACCATATTTTCCTTCTGCAAAGTTACGGCCAAGTGCTGAGTTAGAGAGGATATGGGCATCATGACAACTGCCTGGGAACTTCGAGACCAAATTCAAGATCTTCATGTGCGCGTCACACACCACTTGAACATTTATGTGCAATCCTCTACATGTTTCTCTGCATTGGCTGCAGACCTGATTAGCATATCATTTGAATATGCACAGCTCATATACATATTATGTAAATACGTTCGGCATTGTTATGTGCGCATATTTTTCTCTTGCTGTTTACGTGCATGTCAATCTCTTTTCTGCATTTGGTGTGACAGAACTTGTGCATATAAGTTGCGTTATCTGCATGCAAAGGCCATGCTAGTGTTTCTGCGTCAGCCTGTAAGTTTGTACCTGAGGCAATGGAGGTTTAAGGGGCTTGCCCAAAGCTGCATAGGTTTGTGTGCACATGTCATGTGAAAAGTGCAGTGATTAGTGACTGTGGGGAGCCCAAATTTGCAGCAGAAAATATGGTTTGCTGTGGCCAGAGCTGTGGTCTGAATAAAAGTTGCTTGTTGGCCTGGACAAAAAGTAAAAGAAAGCTTGGGAAGAGGGAGGTAGATGGAGGGAGGAGAAGAAAGAAAAGTTAGAATGTTTTGGAATTCATATCTACCCCCCACCATATACCAGTTCGGTATTCAAGCAATCTAAAACTAACCCTGCTTAGACTATACCTACACAGGGCCGGATTTACCTATACGCCATGTACGCCATGGCGTAGGGCCCACAGCTGGCAAGGGCCCACAAAAAATAGAACAAATTAGCTTTTTTTAAAAAATAAAATAAAAAAAAAAACTGCTGGCTGCCGCCGCGGGGCCCCCTCTGCTGCCGCGGCAGCATGGACTGACCCGCGGGGGCCCCCTCTGCAAGCTGGGTCTGTCGGTCCCTCCCTCCCTCCCTCCCGTGCAGGCTGTGAGAGGCGCGAAGGGAGAGTGTCTCCCTCGCGTCTCTGTTAAGCCCGCAGGGGCTGATGGGAAATTTCCCATCAGCCCCTGCGGGCTTAACAGAGACGCGAGGGAGACACTCTCCCTTCGCGCCTCTCACAGCCTGCACGGAGGGAGGGAAGGACCGACGGACCGACGGATTCAGCTTGCAGAGGGGGCCCCCGCGGGTCAGTCCATGCTGCCGCGGCAGCAGAGGGGGCCCCGCGGCGGCAGCCAGCAGTTTTTTTTTAAAATTAAATTTTACTTTAGGCCGATGGGGGGGGGGGTAGGACTGGTAATTGGCGATGGGGGGAGCTGGGGCTGGAAATGGGCTGGGGGGGTTAAGGCGGGAGGTGGGCTGATGGGGTTAGGACTGGTAATGGGCTGTGGGCTGTTGGGGGGGGTTAGAACTGGTAATGGGCTTTGGGGGGGTTAAGACTGGTAATGGGCTGTGGGCTGATGGGGGCTGTCTGGTAATGGGCTATGGGGGGGCTAGGACTGGAAATGGGCTGGGGGGGGTTAAGACTGGAGGTGGGCTGATGGGGTTAGGACTGGTAATGGGCTGTGGGCTGTTGGGGGGTTAGAACTGGTAATGGGCTTTGGGGGGGTTAAGACTGGTAATGGGCTGTGGGCTGATGGGGGCTGTCTGGTAATGGGCTATGGGGGGGCTAGGACTGGAAAGGGGCTGGGGGGGTTAAGACTGGAGGTGGGCTGATGGGGTTAGGACTGGTAATGGGCTGTTGGGGGGGTTTAGAACTGGTAATGGGCTTTGGGGGGGTTAAGACTGGTAATGGGCTGTGGGCTGATGGGGCTGTCTGGTAATGGGCTATGGGGGGGCTAGGACTGGAAATGGGCTGGGGGGGTTAAGACTGGATGTGGGCTGATGGGGGGTTAGGACTGGTAATGGGTTATAGGGGGGGCTTAAACTGAAAATGGGGTGATGGCGATTAGGACTGTAAGTGGGTTGATGGGGGGCTAGGACTGGTATTGGGTTGGGGGGTTGCAAGGACTGGAAATGGGCTGATGGGTGGCTAGGACTGGAAATGGGCTGATGCAGGGACTAGAAGGGAATGGATGCTGGGTGAGGCTGGAACTAGAAGGGAGCTGATGTTGGGGGAGGATTAGAATGGGGTGGGGCTGGAAGAGTAAAATGGAGAAGGGAAAAATATTTTGTGTGGGAGGGATAAAAAATCTACAATTGGCCGGGTATTGGGAGAGTAAGTGGGGATTGAGGATGGAGGGGTAAAATTTGAGTGGATGAAATAGGAATGAGGAAAGAGCAAAAGGAGAAAGATTAGTATGTTAAAGCAGATGTAGAGAGAGAATGGAAAAAAACTAGAAGAGAGAAGAAAGGACAAATGGACAGCAGACGATGGAGAGTTAGCAGAAGACACAAAGAAACCAGAAGAAAGTGGCTGGAGCAATTGCAGCTGAAAAAAATGCACAAAAGGTAGAAAAATATCTCTTTATTTTGAATTTATTAATTGGAATATGTCAGCTCTGGGAAATGTGCATCATTAACGTCTGCGCTTTGTTTAGTACAAGAGCAAATTAATCTATAGTTTTATTTCTACAGTGTTGTACATTCCAAGTTTGGCTTTTGGGATTCCCAGTTTAATTATTGTCTTCCTGTTTCTAAATTGTGATTACTTGTTTGGTGATGGTCTATGTTCTGCATGTGTAACTGAGCTGAGGTGTTCTGTTTATATAATTCCTATTTGACATTGCCACTTGTTCTCTTTCCCCAGTAGGTCATGTATTGTTGTTCTCTGAAATGTATTGGTTTAATATTTGCAGTGTTGCCTTTTGATTGGTAGAGTATGGTGCTTTGTGAGTCCTGGTAGTGCTGTTAGGATACAGCGGGTTTGCTATGGGTTCTAAATGGGCAGTGTTTGTAGTAGTTCCTAATGTGTCTGGCAGTTGGCACTGGATTATAGTAATGTAGAAATCTTTTAGTCTTTCTTTATCCATACACTCATTAAGAGGCACGTTTACTAAAAGTTAGTATATGGTAACATTATGCAAATATTTATGCAAATGAGGCCCTGCACCCCCCTTGGGCCGCCCCTGCTGGGGGCCCACAATATTTGTTGGCGTAGGGCCTCACTCAAGGTAAATCCGGCCCTGTACCTACATAAGACATTCTCATGCTCCACCCTCATGCAGAAACACTCCCCCAAACTACCTCTTCCCAGCCACCACACAATCCCACCCCCACAACTCTCTCTGACATTTCACATACACCTACATTCACCCACCAGACATCCCATAGACAGTAAAATATACTCTCTGCAGAGACCTCACTTAAGACAGTCACAGTTGACATAAACCACAGGGTTTGTAAAACAGACCCCATCTACCTCCTCCCACTTACCCATCACCCAAATGCAGAGTCTCTTGTAAAATATCTGTAAGGATATGCAGGATTGCACATCACTGACAACCTGTGACCAATGGGTGCAATGATTTTTAAAAGCTCCATGTGTTGGGAAGGGACATGCACCCCCATCTCTTCTGAGGGGTACTGAGGCATCCATCTACTGACCAGGCAATGTCCAGGGAGGTGTGTTGTCTGCCAGTTGCCAAAATCCAAGATGTTAAGCAGGGGGGCACGGGGTCTTGCACCCTCTGTGGCGAAGCGATGACACTCCTACACAGTTTGTCAGGGAATACTCCTACAGGCTGTATACCTACCAGGCCAGGACAACGCTCTGGCAGAGAAACTGAGCAGGTTCCTCCAGCCATACGAGTTGCAGCTGGATGCCAGAGAAGTCACCCGGCTCTTCCATCACTGGGGGACCCCATGGGTGGACCTCTTTGCCAGCCCGGACAACTACCAGTTGCCCCGCTTCTGCTCTCAGCAGCCCCACCTGTCCCAGGTGTCAGCAGATGCATTTCTCATTCCGTGGTCAGAAGGTCTCATGTATACTTTAAATGCCCATGCCGTTGACTGCCAAAACTCTCTTCAATGCTCTTCGCTGATTCTGGTGGCTCCACAGTGCACAGGCAGCCGTGGTTCTCGCTACTCCTCTGTCAATGGAACTCCCCGGGGCTCTTGTCTCAGGAGGAGGGCTCTCTCCTGTACCCCAACCTGGGGTCCCTATCACTGACAACATGGCTGTTGAAAAGATGACCTTAGCCCCTTTCAGTCTTTCAGGGGAAGTGGAAGAGATCCTGCTGGCCTCCCTTAATACCTCCACCAGGAGAACTTACACCTTCAAATTGCGCAGGCTCTCAGTCTGGTGCGCAGAGCAACAGGTGAACCCATTCTCCTACCCGGTGCAGCTGGTGCTACAGTACCTGCTTCATATCTCACAATCCGGACTCAGATCAAACTCTGCTAGAGTGCACTTAAGTGCCCTGGTGCTGCATGACTACCTTGTTGAAGGCAAGCCCCTCTCTGTCCAGCCTCTGGTGACCTGCTTCTTGAGATGACTCCTGCTGTCCAAACCCCACGTCTGCCCTACGGCGATAGAATGGAATCTCAATGTAGTATTGCTGCAGCTCACTCGCCTACAATTTGAGCCTCTGGCTACCTGTCACCTGAGATACCTCTCATAGTTTTTTGTCTTTTGAGACTAGAATTCGCACTCTTTTTATTTTTCACTGGCAGCCCAGTCGTTTGACCTTGCAGGGGCCCTTTTTCCCCCGATGGCTGCCAACGGGTTCAAAAAGTGTTATTGGTGTAAAAAACGAATGTCCCTCACCGACACACACGACTTTTGCCTCCGATGCCTTGGACCAGACCATAAAAAATTACAAAAGGTCTCTATCAAGAGTGAACTACAATGTCAAACAGCCAAAAAATAATACATTCACTCTGCTATAATTCAACTTCTTTTTTATAATTTTTTACTTATTTCATTTTTTTGTTATTTTTTATATATAATAGAAAAATTTCTTGTTTTATTGCCTCTGGTCTAAGATAAACGGTCTTATTTGACACACTTTATTATGGGTAATGAACCTCGCCCAATATAGTGTCCGTTCACATCAATGACCTCAGGCTTATCTCGTCTCGAACTCACTTTTCTTATTACATCACTCAAATGTTTAAATAATCAATGAACTCTTTTATAAAAACTTGATTTCAATCGCCACACCACTTATCTTGTATGGGATGATATCCTTTTTCGGTTCAGTGCCCCTGTCCAATTGGTTTGAAAAAACCCCAACGCCTCAATAATCTAAGCGCTCCGGCGTTTCTCCAAGATGGGTTTATCAAGGGGATCGTTGCATTATTTTACTCAGGAACAACTTTCCAGCCAGTTTCTTTTCAAGATGTTTCAGTAGCCATTCTACAGCAACATAAACAAAAAGTCCATAGATACAATGTTTCATTCAGTTTTATAAACATTTCTTGAATATTGTACTCAAAACATCAATGACTTAAGCAAACTACTACCTTTCTTTAGAATTTCAGCGTCCTTTTTCCTTGCCGATTCTAACCGCTGGTATGTCAACATAGAGTCTCTAAAAAACGCCGCGCCTGCGTGTTGAATTTAAATGAGATTTTTCTGTCGCCAGTATTTTCTTCAGTTTCATTGGATACACGCTAGCCAATCCAGGCTTACATTTAGGCCATCAGGATGAACTGATTCTAAACGATGTATCCACCGTGAAGTTGGTGTATGAAACAGTACAACAAGGTTCACAAAATAAATCTAAAGAGCAATTGCTACTTACCGTGAACAGTGGTGGATACATCGTTTAGAATCAGTTCATCCTGATGGCCTAAATGTAAGCCTGGATTGGCTAGCGTGTATCCAATGAAATTGAAGAAAATACTGGCGACAGAAAAATCTCATTTAAATTCAACACGCAGGCGCAGCGTTTTTTAGAGACTCTATGTTGACATACCAGCGGTTAGAATCGGCAAGGAAAAAGGACGCTGAAATTCTAAAGAAAGGTAGTAGTTTGCTTAAGTCATTGATGTTTTGAGTACAATATTCAAGAAATGTTTATAAAACTGAATGAAACATTGTATCTATGGACTTTTTGTTTATGTTGCTGTAGAATGGCTACTGAAACATCTTGAAAAGAAACTGGCTGGAAAGTTGTTCCTGAGTAAAATAATGCAACGATCCCCTTGATAAACCCATCTTGGAGAAACGCCGGAGCGCTTAGATTATTGAGGCGTTGGGGTTTTTTCAAATCAATTGGACAGGGGCACTGAACCGAAAAAGGATATCATCCCATACAAGATAAGTGGTGTGGCGATTGAAATCAAGTTTTTATAAAAGACTTCATTGATTATTTAAACATTTGAGTGATGTAATAAGAAAAGTGAGTTCGAGACGAGATAATCCTGAGGTCATTGATGTGAACGGACACTATATTGGGCGAGGTTCATTACCCATAATAAAGTGTGTCAAATAAGACCGTTTATCTGAGACCAGAGGCAATAAAACAAGAAATTTTTCTATTATATATAAAAAATAACAAAAAAATGAAATAAGTAAAAAATTATAAAAAAGAAGTTAAATTATAGCAGAGTGAATGTATTATTTTTTGGCTGTTGGACCAGACCATGACCGGGTGGTCTGGGCCGTCTGGCAAAATGTCTTCCAAGGCACTTAGGAGTTGGCAGCACCAACGTGAAAGACTTTTCTCAGAGTCCGCATCTGTCCAAGCCCGGACCTCATCAGAAGCCTCGACGTCTCGGGAATCTGACCCCGAGCATCATCATGGGTCTTTTGAGCAGGGGGTCTCCCTCCCAGGAACACCGGAGAAAGAAGCAGCTCGTGAGGGTGGCGTCATTGGAGGCCTCTGATCGGCCTGGGCCCTCGGGGTCCAGATCGCGGAGCCCTGACCGCCGCCCCATGCCCTCAGAGTCGGAGAGGCCGGCCAAGCTACCTCACATGGAGCCGGAGACGCCGAGTAAGGTAATGTCTGTTGTCCTCGTGGACTCTCCTCCGGGAGAACCGACATCGGGACTCGAGCCGGAGGCTGCGGAGCCTTCTGAGCTTGGTCTCAGGTTGGCGGCCCTGGAGAGCAGCATGACTGTCTTCATGGAGCAGCAGCGGGCGCTGATAGCCGGTCTCACTGGTCCATCCACCCCAACCACTGGGACCTCGACATTTAAGTAGACCCCAGAGGCTAAGCTGATCCTCGAGTCGATAAGATCTCGCGTTGATCCTCGGCCAAGGTCTCCCTTGACCTCCCATTCGTGACCGAGGTCGTTGACGCCGGTGCCCTCAGCGTTGGGGCAGTTGGGTGCGAAGCCCTTACGGCTGGAGCCACTCGATTCCTCCTCCTCAGATTCGGCATGGGAGACAGAGGATGAAGAGTCTCCAGACACCCACCGAACTCGGTGCATCTCATCGGATTCACCGGGCTCGGAACCTCGGAGAAGGTCCCCTCCGGAGGATACCAGGTTCTCGGACTTTGTCAGGGACATGGCCAAGGCTTTGGCATTCCCAGCTGAGTCCGAGGAGGAGCCTTGAGCCGAGGAGCTTGAGGCCCTCCAGTATGATTTTCCCCCGAGGGAAGTCCTTATTGTTCCGGTTCCTCTGATGCTGTAACGGCTGATGCTCTGCATGTGGGAGTCCCTGGTCTCGATGCCGGTTCTCAACAAACAGGTCGATTCCATATATCGAGTCCATAAGAACCCTGGGTTCCAGAAAGCACAGCTGCCGCACAACTCCATGGTTGTGGAATCGGCCATGCAATGGCTCAAGAGCCAAAATATGTACTCCTCGGTGCCTCCCGGCAGGGAGGCCCAGAACCTGGATGCCCTCGGCAGAAAGTGCTTCCAGAGCTCAATGCTCTCATGTCGTGTCCAAACCTACCAGCTGTACATGGGCATGTACTTGTGGGACCTGGCAAAGTAGATTGCTGGGTTCTCAGCTGGCCTCTCCGAGGAACCCTTGCAGTGCTTCAAGGCCTTGTAAACAGGGATTTGGGAGTGCTCGAAGTTTGTCTCGAGCAGCCTACGACGGCTTCGAGGCTTCGGCCCGAGTAGCCGCAGCCGGCATTGGTGCATGCCGTCAGGCCTGGCTAATGTCATCGGATCTGGATTCATGGGTTCAGGACAAGTTGGTCGATGTCCCGTGCCAAGGTGACAACCTATTCAGCAAACCCATGACTGAAAAGGCTGCGGAGATCGAGTCCGAGTACTTGACCCCAGACAAGGCTCTCGAAGAAGACCTCTGCCCCTCCTCACAAGAAGAAGGGCTCGGGCAAAAAGGCCTTTTTCCAAGGAAGGGTACTGTTTACCACAACTACCCCACCTATCAGGCCACCCCGGTTCCCCAGCAGGGGCAGCAGGCCAGGGGACAGGGGCATGGCCTGCGTAAGCAGAAGGCCCCCAAGGCTCCAGCTCCGACTCCTACCCAACCGGGAGGGGTTTTTTGACTCTCACTGCATAGCTTTTCTCCTGCCAATGATTTGGCCATGCACAGGAGGAAGTCTGGCCCTGTACGCCCACAGATGGGCAGCCATCACAGCGGATACCTGGATCCTGCAAATAGTTCAGAAAGGCTATTTGCTCCACTTTAGCCAGGTACCCCCTCCTTCATGGTGGAAGGAGGATAACCAGTGGGACACTGTGATACCTGGATACAAATTATATCGTAATGATAGAACTGATCAAATTGGAGGAGGGGTTGCGCTCTATGTTAGAGAGGGCATTGAGTCAGAAAGGATTAAAGTTTTGCAGGAAACAAAATTTGCTGTAGAATCTCTATGGATTGAAATTCCATGTATGAAGGGGAAGGTGATGGCAGTGGGGGGTGTACTATCGACCGCCTGGCCAGAATGAACAAATGGATGATGAAATGCTTAAAGAGATCAAGGAAGCTAACAAACGTTACAGCAGAGTAGTAATAATGGGTGATTTCAATTATTCCGGTATCGACTGGGTCAGTGTCACGGCAGGACATGCTAGGGAGATAAAGTTTCTAGATGAAGTAAATGACTGCTTCTTGGAACAGCTGGTTCATGAACCGACCAGAGGGGAAGCCATACTGGACCTAGTCCTTAATGGAGCACCAGATCTGGTGCAAGAAATAAGGGTGTTGGGACCACTTGGCAATAGTGATCATAGCATGATCGTCTTTGATTTAATTAGTGGAGGAGGGATAGAAAAGAAATCCACAGTACTACCTTTTAACTTTCGAAAGGGAGACTATGATAAAATGAGGAATATAGTTAAGAAAAAACTAATAGGAGCGGTTGCAAAGGTTAAAGACTTACATCAAGCTTGGGTGTTGTTTAAAAATACTATCCTGGAAGCCCAGACCAGCTGTATTCCACGCATTAAGAAAAGTGGAAGAAAGTCCAAAAAACTGCCAGTATGGTTTAAAGGTGAGGTCAGAGAGGCTGTTGCTGCCAAAAAAGCATCTTTCAGGAAATGGAAAAAAAGAGCCAAACGATGAAAACTGGAAACAGCACAAGCACTGGCAAGTTAAATGCAAAGCATTGATAAGGCAGGCAAAGCGAGAATTTGAGAAGGAACTTGCTACTGAAGCAAAAACACGAAATAAAGACTTTTTCAAGTACATTCGTAGCAAAAGGCCTGTGAGAGAGTCAATTGGACCATTAGATGATAGAGGGGTAAAAGGGGCAGTAAAAGGAGACAAGGCTATAGCGGAGAGACTGAATGAATTCTTTGCTTCAGTCTTTACTGAGGAAGATGTAGGGATGTTACCCAAGACTGAAATGGTATTTAAAGGTGATACTGCAGAGGAATTAAGAGAAATATCGCTACACCGGGAAGATGTAGAACAACTATTTGATAAACTGAATATTAGCAAATCACCTGGACCAGATGGTATACATCCAAGAGTGTTGAAAGAACTGAAATATGAGATTGCAGACCTGCTATTAGTAATCTGTGAACTTTCATTACAATCATCTGTAATACCTGAAGATTGGAGGATTGCCAATGTAACGCCATTTTTTTAAAAAGGGTTCCAGAGGTGATCCAGGAAATTACAGACCGGTGAGCCTGACATCAGTACCGGGGAAAATGGTAGAAACCATCATAAAGAACAAAATTACACAGCATGTAGATAGTCATGGCCTAATGGGAGACAACCAGCATGGCTATAGACAAGGAAGATCTTGTTTATTTATTTACATTCTCTTATATACCGCGCTATTCTGCATCAGTGCAGTTTACATTGAACAAACTGAAATTATATTGAACAGGACATTATAACTTGGAGATAACTATTTTACAGGGAACATGGGCTATGGAGGGTTAAGTGGCTTGCCCAAGACCACAAGGAGCACCTGTGGGACTAGAAACCCCAGTCCTTCCGGCCCAAGGTTGCTGTCCTCTAGTGGGATTTGAACCCCCGACCTTCCGGCCTGAAGTACCTTGCCCCAACCACTAGGCCACTCCTCCACTTGTCTTACTAATCTGATATGTTTTTTTGAAGGTGTGAATAAACAGGTAGACAAAGGTGAGTCGGTTGATATAGTGTATCTAGACTTTCAGAAAGCCTTTGACAAGGTCTCTCATCAGAGACGTTTGGCAAAACTAAAAAGTCATGGGATAGGAGGCAGTTTACTATTGTGGATCGGGAACTGGTTAAAAGATAGAAAGCAGAGGGTAGGGCTAAATGGCCAATTTTCCCAATGGAAAAAGGTCAATAGTGGAGTACCCCAGGGATCTGTACCGGGTCCGCTGCTTTTTGACATATTCATAAATGACCTGGAAAAGGGAATAACTAGTGAGGTTATCAAATTTGCAGACGACACAAAACTGTTTAAAGTTCTTAAAACCCAAGAGGACTGTGGAAAACCGCAGGAGGATCTGGATAAATTGGAAGACTGGGCATCCAAATAGCAGATGAAATTTAATGTGGACAAGTGCAAAGTTATGCACCTAGGAAAGAACAACCCACACTATGGTTACACGATGCAAGGTTCCACATTGGGAGCCACCACCCAGGAAAAAGATTTAGGCGTCATCGTGGATAACATGTTAAAACCCTCCGCCCAGTGTGCAGCGGCAGCCAAGAAAGCAAATAGAATGCTAGGTATCATAAGGAAAGGCATGGAAAATAAAACAAAGGATATTATAATGCCTCTGTATCGTTCCATGGTATGACCGCACCTTGAATATTGTGTGCAATTCTGGTCGCCGGATCTTAAAAAGGATATAGCGTTATTAGAAAAGGTACAGAGAAGAGCCACCAAAATGGTAAAGGGGATGGAAGGCTACTCCTATGAAGAGAGGCTACAAAGGTTAGGGCTCTTCAACCTGCAAAAGAGACTGCTGAGGGGAGATATGATAGAGGTCTATAAATTAATGAATGGAGTGGAACGGGTAAACGTAGATCGATTGTTTACGCTATCAGAATATAGAGAGACTAGAGAACATGTAATGAAGCTACAGGGTAAACTATTTAAGACAAATAAGAGAAAATATTTTTTCATTCAACGTGTAATCAAACTCTGGAATTTGTTACCGGAGGATGTAGTAAGAGCTGTTAGTGTAGCTGGGTTTAAAAAAGGTTTGGACAAGTTCCTGGAGGAAACGTCCATAAACCATTATTAAAAAGGGACCCAGGATATCAATGCTTGACCCATTACAAGCATTGTGGAACCTCTGTCTTTTGGGGATACTGCTAGGTACGTATGACCTAGATTGGCCACTGTTGGAAACAGGAGACTACTGGGCTTGTTGGACCTTGGTCTGACCCAGTATGGCATATCTTATGTTCTTATGTTATGTTCTTATGTTCTTTCCAGGAGAGCCTCTCAGGCCCCCTCTGCACAGGAACCTTCTCTTGCAGGAGTTGGCCAGTCTTATAAAGGATCAGGCGGTGGAACCGGTGCCCCACCACCTGTAAGGACAAGGCTTCTACTTCAGGTATTTCCTCATACCAAAGAGAACTGGAGGTCTTCGGCCCATCCTCAACTTGTGGAATCTGAACAAGTTCCTGGTGAGGGAAAAGTTCAAGATGCTTTCCCTTGGAATATTGCTGCCTTACCTCCACCAGGGAGACTGGCTATGCTCCTTAGATCTGAAGGATGCTTATGCACACATCCTCATACATCCAGACCACAGACAATATCTCAGATTTGTTGTGGGAGGAAACCTTTTTCAGTACAGAGTACTTCCATTCGGCCTAGCCTCTGCCCCCAGAGTGTTTACCAAATGTCTGGCGGTAGTGGCGGCCTTCCTCAGGAACCAGGGAATTTTTGTTTTCCCGTACCTGGACGACTGGCTCATCAGGGCCCAGTCGCCTCAAGAAGCTCAACAGGCCACAGCTCACACTATCAACATACTGCAGCATCTAGGCTTTGTCATAAATCAAGCAAAGTTCACTTTGCTCCCCACTCAAAACTTAGAGTTCATAGGGGCAACGCTAGACACCCTTCGAGCGAAGGCTTACCTGCCAGAAGGCAGAGCACAGAGGCTTCTGGAGTTAGTACTCCAAATCAGCCACAAGTCTCAAATATCAGCAAGGAACTTTCTATGCCTCCTAGGACACATGGCCTCCACGGTTCATGTGACCCCAAACGCCCATCTTCACATGAGGACAGCTCAGTGGTGCCTCAGAGATCAGTGGACACAAGCCACAGGAAGACTCTGAGACAAGATCCAAACA
Source organism: Ichthyophis bannanicus (assembly GCA_033557465.1). Lineage (NCBI taxonomy): Eukaryota > Metazoa > Chordata > Amphibia > Gymnophiona > Ichthyophiidae > Ichthyophis > Ichthyophis bannanicus. The sequence continues at coordinate 786,626,034 of CM066034.1, read as the reverse complement.
ACTACTGAGATCGTTGACCTGGTGGCTTCAGCCATCCACTCTGCTTGAGGGAGTGTCTTTCCAGCCTCTCTTGTACACAAGAGTGCTGATGACAGATGCATCTCTGTTGGGCTGGGGAGCCCATTGCCAGGACTTATGCACTCAAGGGTTGTGGTCTCCTCAAAAGAAGACGCAACAAATCAACCTCTTAGAGCTCCGGGCGATACGCCTAGCTCTTCAAACCTTCTCTCATGTTCTCTCACACTTAGCCACCTGGTTGTTTGTCTGTATAAGACTATGTTCTACGTGGGTTCCCGCATCCTGTGTCAAGAGACACTGGACCTCTGTTCCTTTGTAATCCGACAGGGTATGTCTCTCAAAGCAGTTTACCTGCCAGGTCAGGAGAACTGTCTAGCAGACAAGCTAAGCAGAATTCTCCAACCTCACGAGTGGCAACTGAATCAGGAAGTAACCCAGTAGATCTTCCTTTGCTGGGGGCATCCGACCATAGATCTCTTTGCCAGTCTGTAGAATCATCAGTTGCCCAACTTTTGCTCCAGACAGCTACACCCCCAAAGGATGGCTGCAGATGCTTTTCTAATCTCCTGGTCAGTGGGTCTCCTGTATGCGTTTCCTCCCACGCCTCTGGTGGCTCGAACTCTATTCAAAATCCTTCGATACAAGGCCTCAATCATCTTGATAGCCCCTAGATGGCCAAGACAACCTTGGTTTCGGCTTCTCCTCCAGCTGGCAGTGGAAACCCCACTTCCTCTGGGGATGCAGCCCGACCTCCTGTCCCAGGAGCAGGGCTCTATCTTACACCCCAACCTCAGGTCCCTCAACCTGATGGCATGGCTGCTGAAAGGGTAGTGCTGGCTCCTCTACTCCTACCTAAGGAGGTAGAAGAAGTGTTGCTAGCCTCCAGGAGGCAATCCACTAGGAAGTCCTACGCCTTCAAGTGGCGCAGGTTTGAGGTGTGGTGTAAACAGCGCAGTGAAAATCATTTCTCTCGCCTAGTGCCAGTGGTGTTGCAGTACTTGCTTCACCTCTCCGAATTAGGCCTCAAGTCTAACTCTGTCAGGGTTCACCTGAGTGCTTTATCAGCGAACCACTCTCAGGTGGAAGGTCAACCTCTTTCTGCTCACCCCTTGGTGTCCAGATTCCTCAGAGGTCTACTCCTACTGAAGCCCCCTGTTCGCCCTCCGGCGACTGAGTGGGACTTGAATGTGGTCTTGCAGCAGTTTACTCGCCCACCTTTTGAGCCGATGTCCACTTGTCATCTGCACTTCCTTTCCTGGTATGTCCTCTTCCTGGTGGCACTCACATCTGCCAGATGTGTGAGTGAGCTGCAAGCTCTGGTATCCGATAGACCGTACACACGGTTTTACAGAAATAGGATAGTCCTTTGCACTCACCCCAAATTCCTTCCGAAAGTGGTCTCTTCTTTCCACCTCAATCAAGAGGTGGTTCTTCCAACTTTCTTTCGCAGGCCGCGTGCAAGCCAGGCAGAGGCAGTCCTGCATACCCTGGATTGTAAGAGGGCACTTGCTTTCTACTTGGAACGTACGCGGGGACATTGGAGAGCTTCTCAGCTCTTCCTGTCGTATGACCCCAGTAGGCTGGGTCTACCTGTCACCAAGTGTATGTTATCCACCTGGGTGGCAGACTGCATCGCCTGGGCATACAGGGCAGCTGACCTCCAGCTGCAGGTTCGAGTCACAGCCCACCGTGTCAAGGCTAAGGCCGCATCAGTGGCTAACCACCGCTCTGTACCATTGGCAGACATCTGCCGGGCCGCAACTTGGTCTTCAAGCCAGACTTTTGCAGCCCATTACTGCCTGGAGAGAGAGTCCCGGTGGGGCAGTGTTTTTGGCCAGGCGGTACTCCATAACCTATTCAAGGTTTAGGCAACTCTTACCCTCCGGCCCTTTGGTGTCAGGCTACCGTGGGGGTTGTATTCTCAGAGAAAGTCCTTTCACAGCTGCTGCGGCTCTTCTAGAGGGAGCCATTTTTCAGCTATGGGTTCTTGGTAGCCTATAGCTAGGGAGTCCCATTTGTGAGGACTGACTTCTTGCTTGTTCCTGGAGAAAGCGTAGTTACTCACCTGTAGCAGGTGTTCTCCAGGGACAGCAGGAATCAGTCCTCATGACCCTCCCTCCTCCCCTGGAGTTGCAGTCACTTATTTTATTTTTCTCATTTTGCTGTCTTTTTAGCTATGTCATCTGACTGAGCAAGATGGCACCCTTGGGTGGGAAGGGGACTGCGCATGTGCATGGCAATCCCAAAGGCTTTCTTTGAAAGCTGGGGAATTGCTCCACATGAGGGCTTCGTCGGCGCCGACGTCACCCATATGTGAGGACTGATTCCTGCTGTCCCTGGAGAACACCTGTTACAGGTGAGTAACTACGCTTTCTCTTCTCAAAGCTGGTGTAAGGAATGGAGATGCCCTAGGCCAGAGGTGGGCAATTCCGGCCCTCGTGCACCACAATCCAGCCTGGTTTTCATGATGTCCCTAATGAATATTCACGGACCTATTTCCATACAATGGAAGGCAGTGGATGCAAATAGATCTCATGAATATTCATTAGGGACCTCATGAAAACCAGGCTGGATTGTGGTGCACGAGGGCCGGAATTGCCCACCCCTGCCCTAGGCGGACATTTCATCCTGCTGCAACCCCTCCCCCGTCCCTCTCCAGGGCCTGCGGTGGCTCAAAACTGGTGCAGTTCTTATCAAAAGGTTTCGGTGCTGTCAGTTTCTATAGCCTCCTTTCTGCCACTTTTGTTCCCCCTCCCTCTTTCCTAACGCAGACTTTGATTTATGCTTGGATTGAAAGGATATGAGAGGTTAGGGGGGATAGTTGAAAGGGGGCAGAGAATTTGGAAAGAGTAGTTCCTTGAGGACACAGCCTTAAATTTTGATATTGGATGGCAGTGTCAGGATTTTAAGGGAGAGGTACAATGACTAGACTAGTCACTTGGAATGTTTTTGGTTTGAATTCTCCCCCCTATAAAGAGAGTGAGCGAATACTAAACCAATTAAAGAAAAATAATGCGGAGCATACTTATCTTTCTGCTGCTGTACATTTGAAGTTAAAGGGGAAGAGGATAGAGTAGATCTTTTTTACTGACTGTCCTACACACAGGAGATAGGATCCCTGTGGGCAGAAGGGCTGAAAAAGGTCACTATCAGGGCTGGAGCCTACAACAACAAAAAAAGTTAGAGGTGGGGATTTTGTTGCACAGATGGCTAATGAAATTTAAAAGGGCAGCATGTTGTTTTAAAAATAGAGTGTGTGTATGTATGTGGGGAGAGAATCGGAAGGGAAAAAGATGTTGGGTGGGGAACGGACAGCAGTAGAGGGGTTGAAGTGTAGAGGGGGGAATAGTGCAGGCTGATGGAGAGTGAAGAGATGAATGCATGGGAAGTATAGGACACGATGTGTATGTATAAAAGGTGCACCCTTTCATCACATACATGCAGGCACCTGCACCTCTGAATCCCCCCCCCCCCCCCCACAGGTCTGTGGAGGTGATGGCAAAGGAGGAGTAGAGTCACTGCCTTCTGTTTGCACTGTGCAGTGACCCATTAAGACCCTAAATTTTTTTAAAGCTTTTTCCCATAGAAAATAGGAAAACAGTGTTGGTTAATCAGGCCCCAAAACCTAAAAATGTAACTGTGATACATATTTTTGGGGTATGAAGGCGTGCACTATGACCTAGATTTTTGCAGCTGGCTGGCTCCTAGATTCCAAGAAAATTTGTCAAGGCCTGACTTACAGTAATGTACAAGATAGAAGCAGTTTTATTTGATGCAGAAAAGGCCTTCAGCAAGATTGAGTGGCCTCATTTGTTTAAGGTAGCTTTGTGCATACCTTTTGTCAATGGATTGAGGTTATTTAGAGTACTGCCTTGGTAGTCAAGAGACCAGGATTCGATTCCCACTGGCACTTCTTGTGGTCTGGGGCAAGTCACTTAACCCTCCATTGTCTCAAAAGAAAGGCCTGGCAATCTACTTCTGGCCACGCTGCCAAGAAAACCCAGGAGATGCTGGGTCACCAGGAGTTACCATTGACTCAAAGGCACCCAGCCTCAGTTTTGGTCAATGGCCATCTCTCACTCCCTTTTAGATTGGGGAGAGGGACAAGGCAGAGTTGTTCATTGTCACCACAGCTATTTGCCTTGCCTTTGCTTGTGAAATGAGAGCCTCCTTAAAGGTGAAGAACGCCGAGCTGATAGCCAAACCCACAATCTGTTACCTAGGTGTCACCTTGGACCAACGGCTGGACATGAAAACCCACATAAGAAACACAGTCAAGACAATATACCATAAAGTATGGACTCTACGACATCTACGACCTCTACTGGAATCCGACGACTTCTGAACAAACTATCAAGCCCTGGTAATCCCACACTTCGATTATGCCAACGCAATCCTATATGGGCTCCCGCAAGCATCACTGAATCCACTCCAGCTTGCAATGAATGCAGCCTCCAGAATTCTATATAGAGTCTCAAGAATGGACTACATTACACCAATCCTGAAGAAACTCCACTGGTTACCAATCCACAGCAGACTATGTTTTAAGATCCTAGTAATGACCTTCAAGGCCATAAACAACCAACCCTCCACCTCTATCACCGAGCTAATCCACCTCACACCCCCGAACAGATCCAGAAGATCCACAGCTGTCAATACACTGATAATTCCAAAAGAAACAGCGAAATGCACCCGGGCGACATCTAATAGGGCTTTCATGCTCTATGCACCCAGATGTTGGAATGCCCTCCCTGCAGCCATTAGAGCAATCACCGACCTTGCCCAATTCAGGAAGGCGCTGAAGCACCACCTATTCATATGGCACTACGAAGAGGTCAACCTCAAAGGTCAGCCCCTGCCCCTAGATGCAGATGACTCGCTAATTTTTAGGACTGACCCGAAAGCTGCCATCCCTCTCCTGATGAATATCATATGAGACTTTAGTCCTTAGATTGTGAGCACTTTGGGGCCACTCTCTTTCACTTTAATCAAAGCTGCGCTCCTTCCCAGAATCGCAGCGACAGGAAGAACTTAATATGATTTCACTTCCGGTGTTTTCATGCACCAAAACTAAAATCATATTAAGTTCCCCCCGCCTCTAATTGTGGGAAGGAGCGCAGCTTTAATTAGAGTGAAAGAGAATGCAACAGCTTTTATGGCTGCCGCCGGGCTTTGTGCCTCTGTGCTTGCCGCTGACCTGCTGCACCGGCCCCGCAACACACTGAAGATTCTCATGATGACAACTCAGTCGATGCAGCAGCTTTGGTGCCCCAGTATATCAGCACCCCCCTGCTGCACTTACCCAGCTTACTGGGTAGCACTGGTCCTGAGCTATCTGCTCTAAGATAATGGTATTTTTCACAAGTACTGGGGTAAAAGGATCTGCACAAAGAGGGTTATTTAATATGGGAGCCACAGAAAGATCCATGGCTCCTATGTGCACAAGTCATAGGCACTTTTGCATATGTGCATGGAACTTCCCTGCATGCTGATTCTGTATTGGGGCACACATGGGAGCACAGTATGGGTGGTTGATGGTTTGTTAGATTTGATATACCAACTAAAGCAGTTTATATTCAATTAAAGTAAACCTAAAATAACTCTAAAATACAAATTAGGTAGGAGCTCCATTATGCATAGGAAAGTGAGGAAATAGCACACATTGAAAAAACAATATCTTAAAAAATATCAGGAGGTCTGGGTAGGATAGATGGGGAGGGTAAACAGAGGATGAATACAACCTAGACTAGCATTTTACCAAAACGCTCTTAACCTCCAAATCCAAAAGCCTGCTCAAAGAGGTGGGTCTTTAGAGTGATTTTTGAACTTCTGGAGGATGGTTTTCAAATGCACATATATAGACAGGCTATTCCAGAGAGTAGGGGCCATGAAGAAAAATGCAGAATAATGTGCCAACTCATTTGTTTTAGAAGGTGGGGGAATATGGAGTCGGGTGGCATGGAGAAAGTGAAGACAACCGGGTAGGGGAATAGAGAGAAATCAGAGCAGACATATTCTGGAGCAGCATCATGATGAACTTATAAGTCAAAAGAAGAGTTTTGTATCTGATACAAGATGAGACTGGGAGCCAATAGTGATCAAAGAGAAGAGAGGTGACATGATCAAATTTCTTAGCATGAGAGAGAATTCGTACTACTGTGTTCTGGATTGATTGCAACTGTTTCAATTCATACTGTGGTAACCGTGAATAAATGATATTACAGTAATCTAACCATGAGATAATTGTAGATAGTAAGACAGTGGTTTGAGCTGATGGTAATAGAGTGGACTGCATGGAAATGCCAGAGAGTGAAAAAGGAAGCCTCTACCACTTGTGGAATTTGTACTGAAAAATATACTTGAGAGTCAAGAATAACACTTAAATAGTTTATTGAAGTTTGGAGAGGTAACAGCACCCCATCTAAAATGGAGCAGCTGTTGGAGTAGAGGCATTCCTGGTAAGCCGCATGGCAAGAGATTTCTTGGCATTCAGTTTTAAAGAGTAGCATAGCTGCAAGAAAAGTATTTAACAGGGGCACGTCAATACGAGGGATATCTGAATGCAATAAAAGTAAAATGCTGTTGGCATAAATATAATACAAAATACCTGAAGTTTGGATGAGAGAAGTCAAATGACTCGGAAATAAGTTGAGGAGCAAAGGGGAGAGGACAGCCCCTGGGCCACCCCAAAGGTCATAGGATATGCACTGGAATGAGAAGTGCTTGTGTTGACTTGAAAGCACCAACAAAGCATAAAGAAATTAAATCATGAAAGAACAGTACCACTATGTCATAGAGTCGTGATAGCAGAATATTATGATCTGCCAGATCGAATGCAGCAGATAGAGCCAAAGAGATGGCCAAGGTCATTCTGACTTGATCACAAGCAGTATAGACCCCGTTGAGAACAGCGGTGAGAATAGTCTCTGTACTATGATGAGAATGGAAACCTGATTGATGGGGATGGATTGAGTGAGTACTTTTGAGGTGGTCTGTAAGTTGGGACAGAATGAAACGGTGAGTTTAGACAAGATTGGTAAGTTTGAAATGGGATGGAATTGTCCAGGTCAGAAAGATCTCCTTTCTGATCTGCAAGAATTGGACAAATGACAGTCTTTTTCCAGAAAGTAAGAACTTGGCCAGTAGAGAGACTAGCACTAATCAAATGAGTGATTAATAGACTGTAAACCCAGTTTGGGGTTTTGTGAACCACTTTGTTGGAATGGGATCGAAAGAGCAAGTGGTTAAGCAACAAGAATGTAACAGCTGAGAACATATGATGGTGGTAACCAGTGAAAAGGAATACCAAGGGGTATGTCTGCTAAGCCAGGCTAACGATTACCCCAGGTTATCTGCAGTATTGAATAACTTGAGATCTGGTTGCTGATAGCCCAGGTTAACCATTAGCCCAGCTTAGTAGACATATCCCCAAATGTGTGAGAGACTTAAGTTAGGAGAGGAGATGTCTGCAATTTCAGGACAGCAAAATTAGGCTGAAGGGGGAAACCTGTGCATATGTCCAGTATTTTCTTGTGAAAAAAAGAGAGCAAGTAATTCTGAGGAAGGACCTTGCAGGGAATAATTTGACTTGCAGTTCAAAGACAAATGTTGGGAGACTATTCTAAAGATATTCTTTGGAGAGTGTGACAAAGCCTTTATCAACAAAGAATAATGATCTTTCTTGGAGTGTAGGTATGGCCTCAAGGGATATATATATATATATTGTGACAAGGAAGCCTGTTTTGAGCCTATGAGCATAGAAAAGGCCAATGACTTTAACTTAGAGAAAGGAGAAATCCCTGCAGGGCATGGATTTCAGGCCCCTCATAGAAAAAGAAACCTGAGGGAGAGAAAGTTCAGGCAGCCACACCCTAACTCCTATGACGTAACTGCAGGCTTGAGAGGTGATTACAATCACCTGGGAGGAGTGGAGGAAGGGCTGGAGCCCTGAAGAGGGAAATATAAACCCCTGCTAAAGCAGAGGAAAGGGGAAACTCAGAGGAAAGGAGAAGCTCTGGGGAGGCAGAGGTCTCAGGAGGTTCGGAAGACTCAGAGGATTCAGGGGAATCAGGAGTGGAACCAGGAGCACCTGCAGATCTCCAGGAGAGAACCCAGAGAGGAATACAGAGAGCTGTTCCAGAGAGGCTGGAAGGAGACAAGGAACCGTAGCGAGCACAACCAGGGAGAACTGCCCAGTGCTTCAGGTACTGACTGTCTTTATCGGGGAGAGTTGAGCTCAGGAGAGACATTAGAACCCCCAGGGAGGCTGTATTCTGAGCACTGTGTCCAGAGCTCAGAACAGGATACTGCCCTAACACCACCAGAGGATATGCAGATTGAGTTGGCAGGGGAGGAATTGCAAGATCTAGATATCCCCATGGACTGTACCCTGTGTCAAGCTACAAGCATGGAATCATTATGCTAAAGGCTAGCATTGAATGAGAAAGTCTCCTAGAAGCAGGTAACTGGAATTGAGCCAGGAATTGGGTTTGAAGAAAACTCCATGTGTTTGCATTTCTCAGGCAAAGTGCTGAGTAACGCTGAAGAGAAAGCTTGTGAATTTTTGTTACTTGTTTTCTTATTTTGAGTTTAAAGCCTATCCTGAAAGGAAGGAGGAAAAGAAGAGGTTGTTCCAGAGGAACTGAGTTATTCTTTTGTTAAGTGCTTCACAAACACAAGGTTAAAAAGAAGTATTTTTACCTTGCTGAGCAGAGCTGTTTTCTCCAAGACTGAGCAACGTTGTTAACCAGCTGCATGTGTTTAAAAGACTGTGAAGCAGTTATACTGATCTAAAATGCTCTGTTGCAAACAATCCTGAATGGACAAAATTCCTGTGTACAGTTTACTTGAACTTTTACTTTAAAATAAATTCTGTCATTTGCCTTAACATCGGACCATGACTACACTTCTTCTTAAGAGCCAAACTACATGTCCCAGAATCCACCTGAGGAAAAGCTAGTTTATTTGAGCTCACCTAGAGAAGTTCTCTGTTACCTCGCCCCTCTAAGCCAGGGGCAAGGGCGTGACAGTGGCGTAGTTGTACGGATCTTGTTGCCTGCATCAGGCTATACAGCCACAGGATTTACAAAACGTAAGCGGAGATCTGGATTGCGAGCTTCACTGGGATTCGCTGGCAAGGTCAACCAGGACGATGGAGCGGTTCCATGGAGACACCCTTCCTTTTTAAGGCCAGAGTCAGCACCTGACCCAGGTAAAAGGTACCTAGGAGGGGGTCAGCCTGGATCAGAGTAAAAGGGGAGGAAATGTGAAAGCGTCCAGATAAAAAGAGCACATTAGAGCTGTAGCGTGGTACTGCGCTTGGTGTTTTCCTCTCTTCTCTTGCAGGTAGTCGCTGAGATGGAGCCCAAGGAGCTGATCCAATGGATGACCCTACAGTTCCAGAGACAGCAAGAAATGGCCCAACAAGCGCAAGAGCAAGCAGCAGCTGCTTTACAAGCACAGCAGAAGCCAGTGCTAGACTTGGTAGAGGCACTGATTGCCAGCCAGCGAGCATGAACTGGAGGTTTGCCAGCCCAGCCAGAACTAATAATGCCACAGAATGTTTGTATGGTAGGACCACAAACAAGTGGGACATTCTTTTGGCAAACGTTCTGTAGAGGATGACATTGATGACTATTTAGAGTCTTTTGAAAGAGTCGCTTATGCTATAGGATGGCCAGTTGAACAATGGGCTGTAAGGCTAGCCACCTCTTTAACAGGGGAAGCATTGGCTGCCTATAGGGCCATGCCAGCTGCCCTAGCCACGAATTATTCTGAAGTGAAAAATGCCATAAGAGATCGCTTGGGTTTAACCAAAATGCTATATCACCGCATGTTCAGAGCCACGTCCCTGAAAGCTGGAGAAACACCTAAGGCCTTAAGCCAAAGGATAAGAGGCTTAGCCTTAAAGTGGTTGGTCCCAGAGGGAAAAACTGTTGACATAGTGGTGGATACAGTAGTATTGGAACAGTTTATGGCTGCAGTCCCTAAGGACATACAATCTTTTCTGATACAGCAAAACTGCCAGAGCACAGGAGAGGCAACCCTTCTGACTAAGCGCTATTTAGAAGCTGAATTAGCTTGTCATCCAAAAGGGGGTGCTCCAAAAGCAGGGGCAGAGGCCAGTTTTGGTCAATCAGAAAAGAGACAAGGGAACAATGCAGAATGTGGGAAAACTAGTATGCCTGTTCAAAAGGAAAAGTGGGTTGAGAAAAAATGCTATCGTTGTGGGAAGATGGGACACCTACAGAGGGGGTGCAAAGCCCGCATAGGATTGATGGGTGCTAATGTGAAACATCTGAGAGAGGGTTTCCTCTTAGCTGTTAACATCCAGGGGATCAGTACCAACGCTCTGCTCGACTTGGGCGCCGACCAAAGCATGGTATCACGGAGGCTTTGGCGAGCAATTGAAGCTCAGGATGAGTCGGTCCCGAGGAGACCAGAGGTTAGAGTCCAAATTAGATGCATCCATGGGGCTGCCTCTTTCTACCCCATATATAAGGTAATGATAAAAGGGTTAGGGGTACAGAAGGAAATCCCCGTGGCAGTGCTCCCAAATCTCCCCTATGACCTAGTATTAGGAAGAGACTGACCCCAATTTAGAAAAGGGATAGAGAAGGGAATTGGACAGAAGGTTGGACTTGTCTCTACCCGGTCCCAGACTATGGCCAATGACCAAAGGGACGGGTCCCCAGAGGGTTCCCTAGGAGCTTTGCCCTCACATGATGACCTAATGGCTTCCCCATCTTCTAGGATTAGGAAGGGGAAAGCTGTGAAATGTTGCGAGGGAAGAGGTAGGACTCGGGGGAGGGCTGGGGTGATAACTAGCCAAGGGTTACCCTGGGTGCATGCAGAGTTGATTGCGAAGTTTCCGACTTTTCCAAAGGAACAGCAGGCAGACCCGGCACTCACCCGAGCAGTTGAATATGCTCAGGTTGTGCGAGATACCCTTCTGAGATTTCTTTTAGACAAAGAGATATTATACAGGGAAAGCCACGATCCCCAGACTGGGACGGTCAGGAAACAGCTGGTGGTACCCGCAACTTTCAAGGCACACCCATGACCACCCGGTGGGTGGCCATAAAAGGGTGCAAGGGACCCTGGATCAGATCCTGGTACGTTTCTACTGGCCCAGGGTCTTTAAAGAAACTGCTCGATATTGTGCTGCTTGCCCTTCATGTCAGTGGGTCACGGCTGCCCGGCCTCCTGTAAGTACCCATGATCCCGACACCCACAATATCGGACCCCATTGGACGAATCGCCATGGATATAGTTGGGTCCCTGGTAAAAACACCCCAGGGATTTCAATATATTTTAGTCATGGTTGGTCAAGCCACCAGATTTCCCTGGGCAGTTCCTTTGCGCAATATCTCTGCCAAAACAGTAGCATTGGAAATAGTGAAACTGTTTTGCGAAGTGGGTTTTCCCCGGGAAGTGTTAACCGACCGTGGGACCAATTTTATGTCCAAATATCTGGCCCAGGTCTGGGACGCTTTTGGGGTGCAGCATGTAAAAACAGCCGCCTATCATCCCCAGTCTAATGGTCTAGTAGAGAGGTTGAATCAAACATTAAAACAGATGCTAAGACGGGGTTTAGATGGGAATGTGACAGAATGGGATGTGTTGCTTCCTTTCGTGCTTTACACCTGTAGGGAACGGATACAAGCTTCCCTAGGCGTATCTCCCTACGAATTAATGTATGGCCGAGCCCCTCGGGGAGTCTTGGACATATTAAGGGAGCAATGGATAGAGCTGGAGAAGGAGGCTATGGGCATCCCTCACTTTCTCCGAGATTTAAGAGGGCGGTTAAATAGGACGTCCCAGGTTGCCGAAGAGAATTTACAGGCTAGTCAAACTTGCCAAAAGGAGCGATATGACCAGAGGGCAGAAACCCCGCCAGTTAGTCCTGGGAGAGAAAGTCCTAGTAATGGTGGCAGGCGCCACACCAAAATTTGAGGTCCAGTGGAAGGGACCATGGAAAGTGATCAAACAAGTAGGTCCAGTGTCTTATGAGGTGGAGAGGACAGGTCGCAGACAGGTTTATCATATGAATGTACTTAAGCCCTGGCAGGAAAGATCGGCAGTGGCCAGTCTATCCAAGATAGAACATAGGGCAGGGAAATTACATCAGAACGCAGATGCCTTATCAAGGATTACGGACTGTTTGGAGGAACTTCCGCCAGCCCGTAATATCTTTAGTAGGGGGGTATGTGACAAGGAAGCCTGTTTTGAGCCTATGAGCATAGAAAAGACCAATGACTTTAACTTAGAGAAAGGAGAAATCCCTGCAGGGCATGGATTTCAGGCCCCTCATAGAGAAAGAAACCTGAGGGAGAGAAATTTCAGGCAGCCACATGCTAACTCCTATGATGTAACTGCAGGCTTGAGAGGTGATTACAATCACCTGGGAGGAGTGGAGGTAGGGCTGGAGCCCTGGAGAGGGAAATATAAACCCCTGCTAAAGCAGAGGAAAGGAGAAGCTCAGAGGAATGAAGAAGCTCTGGGGAGGCAGAGGTCTCAGGAGGTTCGGAAGACTCAGAGGATTCAGGGGAATCAGGAGTGGAACCAGGAGCACCTGCAGATCTCCAGGAGAGAACCCAGAGAGGAATACAGAGAGCTGTTCCAGAGAGGCTGGAAGGAGACAAGGAACCGTAGCGAGCACAACCAGGGAGAACTGTCCAGTGCTTCAGGTACTGACTGTCTTTATCGGGAAGAGTTGAGCTTAGGAGAGACATTAGAACCCCCAGGGAGGCTGTATTTTGAGCACTGTGTCCAGAGCTCAGAACAGGACACTGCCCTAAGGACACCAGAGCATATGCAGATTGAGTTGGCAGGGGAGGAATTGCAAGATCTAGATATCCCCATGGACTGTACCCTGTGTCAAGCTACAAGCATGGAATCATTATGCTAAAGGCTAGCATTGAATGAGAAAGTCTCCTAGAAGCAGGTAACTGGAATTGAGCCAGGAATTGGGTTTGAAGAAAACTCCACGTGTTTGCATTTCTCAGGCAAAGTGCTGAGTCACGCTGAAGAGAAAGCTTGTGAATGTTTGTTACTTGTTTTCTTATTTTGAGTTTAAAACCTATCCTGAAAGGAAGGATGGAAAGAAGAGGGTTGTTCCAGAGGAACTGAGTTATTCTTTTGTTGTTAAGTGCTTCACAAACACAAGGTTAAAAAGAAGTATTTTTACCTTGCTGAGCAGAGCTGTTTTCTCCAAGACTGAGTAACGTTGTTAACCAACTGCATGTGTTTAAAAGACTGTGAAGCAGTTACACTGATCTAAAATGCTCTGTTGCAAACAATCCTGAATGGACAAAATTCGTGTGTACAGTTTACTTGAACCTTTACTTTAATATAAATTCTGTCATTTGCCTTAACATCGGACCATGACTACACTTCTTCTTAAGAGCCAAACTACATGTCCCAGAATCCACCTGAGGAAAAGCTAGTTTATTTGAGCTCAGCAAGAGAAGTTCTCCGTTACCTCGCCCCTCTTAGCCAGAGGCCAGGGGCAAGGGCGTGATAATATATATGATACTATGCATACTATGATGTGCATGCACTGCCAGCTAAGCCTGCACTAGAGCAGGCATGGCTGATGTGCCCAGTTTATGCTGTGTCTATATCCAACTATTTTGTAAAATGGGGCCAGCTATGTGCGTATGGGATAGGCATCAACAACACGAGAGGTAATAAAATTACTCTCAAAAGACTGGAGAGACCTCAGAAAAAAGTCACGGCACGGTGACAATTGTCCGCCAAGTTTCTTTCCCATAGTGTCAGGTATTGATAACACATAATGCCATAATCTCTGAAGTCAGCTGGCTAAATGCCTCTTGCACTGCTTTTCAAACGTTTCTAGGACCTTCTCATATCTGCTTCTGTCTCCCTCAATACACATGATTTAAATACATACTGTGCTTCGAGCCCTTTTAGTGTAAATAGGTGTGCACACTTGCTTCAGCTCATCTTCTGCATACAACTTAGTTACCATCTTCTACCTGGTCAATTGATGGCATCAGTTAGGCCAGGATGCCAGATCAGAAAGCTGAGGCCTAGAATAGGATTGATCTTGCCATCTTGATGCACTGTATGCTGGAAACTGACTCTGAAGATGAGGTTCCAACTTCTGACACCATGTCATGTTCTAGATCAGGGGTCTCAAACTCCAGTCCTGGAGGGCCGCAAACCAGTCAGGTTTTCAGGGTATCCCTAATGAATATGCATGAGATATATTTGCATACAATGGGGGCAGTGCATGCAAATATATCTAATGCATATTCATTAGGGATACCCTGAAAACCTGACTGGTTTGCGGCCCTCCAGGACTGGAGTTTGAGACCCCTGTTCTAGATATTTATGTATAGTTTATTTTGGTGTGGTTGGATCCCATCCCAAACAGACTCAACCGTTCAATCTGAGCAAGAACAGTGAATAGCGTAATTATTTTCCAGAGTGTTCTTTGGTAGCCCATGACCTTTGATAATAATCAAAGATAATCGCTGCTGAATAGAATAATTGCCTTAACTATGTAATTTTAAAAAAGTATGGATAATATCAGGCCATTTAAATTGCTAAATGGCTCATTATTATCCATATATTTGTGAGTTGGCTGTGGGGTGGGGTAAGGGCAGACTAAAAAAATATCTGGATAACAGTGATATTCATTGTGTGATGAGGTCTATAGAGTATTGTTTATCCCTCTCCAGAGGGATTATCAGCAGGCCCCTTTAAGAGAGCCTGCAGTTCAGGGCTGGGAGGGTATGACTTCCATGGAGAGGTTAAAAACTCTGCAGGCTGCAGGAGGGAAAGAGGTCCTTCGAGCCAGAGGTCCTTTCCAGGCAAACCATGTAAAAGTGGCAGCTTTTATTGGGACTAGAGGAAGGGCCAGGAGAACTAGACTGTGATGGTTTAACAGCTGGCATAGAATAAAGCTGTTATTGTTTACATTGCAGCTTTCAAGGCCTACTATCTGAGGAGGACCTTTGCACAGGCTATTGATGCAACTGGCGACACTGTCAAGCCACTAATGCAGTTCTGGAAGGAGTACAACATAAACCACTGCATAAAGAATCTTGCTTGGGCATGGAATGATGTGACGTAACAATGCATGAATGGCATATGGAAGAAAATATTGAAACGGTATGCGCACGATTGAAGAACTCCTAGAGGTGGTACCCGAGGAACCGACCAATGAAGAATTGCTGGAACTAGAACAAGAGAGAAGAGCTGAAGAAGAGACAAGGGAAAAGGAAACTGCAGAAGGAGAAGAACAGGTGCAGAAGGGGTTCACTGTTAAGGGGTTAGCATAATTCTTTGCAGACCTTAACAGCTTGCTGCAGAGTGCTGAAGAGATGGACCCAAACACTGAACAGTTTTCGTTGATAGAGAGGAATGCTCAAGCAGTGTTAGCTGCATATAAGGAAATATATGAAGAGAATTAAAAACAAACTAGGCAAACAACACTTGACATATTCCTGAAGAAGCCAACACCTCCCCAAGAAGAGCCTCATCCAGTTCCTTCAGGCATTACAGGAGATGATATTGTCATTGTTGGTGACAGTTCATCAATGGAAATTATTCAACCTGAAAATCTTCCGGAGCCTATGAGGAAGCTGAAGACAGTGATGTGTATGATCCTGTATCTCTTACTTAAATTTTGTGTGATTATAGGCTAATAAAGTGGTTTACATAAAAGTTTAAAAAGTGTACGTAGTATGGTGTTCTCACAACGTCCGATTCACATAACGTCCTATTTCACAGAACGTATCGTGGACGTTAAGCGACGCATAGCTGTATTATAAAAGAAAATACAGAACCGAGGTAGAATGATTTGTAGCAGCATTAATAGCAAATGCTTATGTAAGCAGCTAATAGATAGAATCAATTGTTTTAGGGATTTTAAAACGAATTACCAGGTCATATGTTCTACCTTGCACTTATGACGACAGAAAATTAATCTTTTGGACTAACTCTCTGCCCCCTCCCCCCAGCCAAGAGGAAATGTAGAAATCAAAGGATTGGGTAAGAAGGGGCAACAGATTACATTAGGTACATGCACAAGTCTTTAGCTGGTCCCTCAGCAAGGGCAGATGAGCCTTAGGGAACAAAACTGTCTCTTTGGTAAAATGGAACATGCACAAAGGCAATACAAGTGTCTGGGTAGCAGAAACCAAAACACAGAGAGCAAAAGCCAAAAAGCACTATTTATGTCTGTACATATGTTTTATCTCCTGTGCAGTTATTATATAGTAACATAGTATTATTTTATTATTATTTTTTTTTTAGTGCTGTCAAATCAATACTGACTCCTGGTGACCCAGCTGCCTCTGGATTTTTTTGGCAATGTATCACCGGAAGTAGATGAACAAAACCAGTCCAAAAACGTGGCAGTAGAAATGAAAAGCCTTTATTTATTAAGAAGATGAGTGTGCCAAACACCCGACACTGGCCGTGTTTCGTATATACTTCTTCAGGGGTATTAGGCTCACTATAAATAGATAAATATGTTAAAAACACAATACATAAATTAAAAAGTACATAAAAACTCATAATTTTAAAAAACTTAAACCCATATCAAAAATAAGAAAACCAAATAAATGTCTTAAAACTATAAACCTAACCATATAAAAGTGTAAAAACTCACATGATTAAACATAAAAACTTAAAATACATGTGCATGTAAGAAACATAAATATCTTTCCATAATTAAATATGACATACATACACATTAACATCATTTTAAACTAACTTTTAAGACACAACTTTAAAAATCTAATTATAAGGAGAGCATGAGGAGAAACAGGAGTGAATACATGGGATACATAACCCACGTTAAACAAATATACCTTTGTCTATGTCAAAGGTGCTAATGCATAAATATGGAACCTATAAAAAATCCTAAAAATACTTGTGATATGTATAAAAGAACAAATTGTGTTTAAAGGAACAAATTGTGTATTAAATAGGGGAAATTTATGTGGTAAATTATGTTAAAACACCCTCAAGAATACTGGGGGAAAAACATGATCACCTTATATTGTATTTTATATTATGTTTTATGCATAGATCAATATGGTTAAAATTTGTCCCAACATGTAAAACTTAAAAAACAAAACCAATGTGAGAATCCTACCGCTACAACAGAGCAATACAATTTGAGTCCCTCCGGCAGGTATTAAATACGATTATGAACATCCGCCTTCAGAATCTATTGTAAAATAATAAATAACGGCAGGGTAAAATAATAAATAACGGCAGGGTAAAATTATAATTTATCATGCTTATCTGGGAGAGCCATATGAACAACCTAAATGATACCAAATAAAATGTTAAAAATCTCCACGGCTTTATATATCACTACTATAGGTCTTTCAATTACGTTAAAACCAGAGATCGTAGATCAACAAATAAGATCATACGGATCATAATTAAAACCAAAATCACACTGATTAAAAAACATCATTTCATTTTGAAAACACTACCTTAAAATGTGTGCAAAGTATCCATATCACCGGAAGCAGATGGCCAGGCCTTTTCTTTCGAGGCAATGGAGGATAAAGTGACTTGCCCAAGGAGTGCCACTGGGAATCAAACCCTTGATCTTCTGGGTACTAGGCAGTTGCTCTAACCACTAGGCTATGCCTCAACCCCACATAGTATATGATAGCAGATAAAGATCAGTATGGTCCTTCTAGTCTGCCACGTAAGGTGGCTAAAGTAGTTGTAACTGCTGCTTTGTGCAATCACCCCTCCATTCTCTATTTGTTGAAGTATAAAAGATATTTAAGTTTGCTTTGATTTCATCCTCTTACTATAAGGGGATCCACTGTGTCTGTCCCATGCCATTTTGAATTCTCTCACTGTATTTGCCCCCGCTACCTCAATCAGGAGGGCATTCCAGGCACCCACCACCCTTTCAGTGAAAAAGTATTTTCTGACATTGCTTTTAAGTTTCATTATCTCCAGGAACAAGCAGGAATAAGTCCTCACTTATGGGTACGTCGGAACCGACAGAGCCTGCGCGGGAAAGCTTCCCAGAAAGGAAGCTTTTGGGGCCTCCCACTGCACATGCGCGCTGCCTTCCCGCCTTCCTGACCAGCTCTCCTCAGTTTCTCTTTTTCCGCGGAGCCAGCAGGTCGTGTTCCTGTCACCGCTGAAGAAATTGTTATTTTAGTTTCTTTCTTTAGACCGCGTACCTGCCTTCCCCATACCGAAACCGGTACTGCCGGTCTCTTTTCTTTTCTTTCTTAAAAAAAAAAGAAAAAAGCTTTTATTTTTTAGCACAACTTGGTGACTTCTGTTAGGCCTCAGGACTACACAAAATCTCCTCATGGAGAAACCAGCTCCTGGTTTCAAGAAGTGTACCAAGTGTAGTGCTGTTATTTCTGTTACAGACACCCATGACTGGTGTCTTAAATGTTTGGGGCCTGACCACTCCATTCCGGACTGCCCATCCTGCTCCCAGATGTCTAAACGTGGTTTGCAGAACCGGGCCAACAAATTCCATGTGCTGTTTGCTTCAGATAATCCAGCATCACAGTCATCCAGGTCTTCCTCTCCGGATGGATCTCAGGTAACCAAACCTTCTTCGGGCAGGTCCTCAAAGAGCAAATCTCCTTCAAAGCATCGAGAGGCTCTCAATTTTGAATCTGAGGACCATGCCCCAGCCAAACAACCCCGGCGGGAAGCTCTGGCTTCCAAAGCACCATCTATGGGGTTACAGGTTGACATCGATGGCACGGCCTCGACCGATCACCTGTTAGACTACTCTGGGGTACCGGCCCATGCTGGTACCGACATCCAGGCAGCAGTGGCGTCTATGGACAATACTGTTCAGACCATGCAGCAGGCCATCCTGGCTTTCATTAAGGCTGCGACGCCCTCGGTACCGCATCCAGCGGTTCCGGGTCCGGTTCCGGTACTGGCTTCCATACCGGAACCGAGGCCATCGTCTTCCAAACGCAGATCGGTGCATGCCGGATCCGGGTTTTCACCCGATACCGATCCCATGCCCGGTACGCCCGATGTCGATACCGGCCGGTATGCGTATCGTGCGTTGGAAGCGAATAGAGGATACTCTGATTCCTCTGAGGATTTTGACTCCTCTGATGACTCTGATGAGCTCTCTCTTGTTCTTCCTGAAGAGCCTTCTTCCCCAAAGAGGAGAATGTCTCCACCAGAGGATTTGTCCTTTCAAGACTTCATTATAGAAGTAGCTAAAGGACTTTCTATTACTACATCCTCTGAGAAAGAACCTAGATCAAAGAAATTGGATATTTTAGGATACCCTAAGGTTCCTAAAGAGGCAGTTACCCTGCCTATCCATGATATCCTTCAAGAACACTTGATGGACTTATGGGAGGCTCCTCTAACATTGTCTCCTCATTCTCGTAGGTTGGACACCATGTACCGGGTCCCCCCTCCTCCTGGTTTTCAAAAAACTCAGCTGCCTCACCATTCCATTGTGGTGAAGTCTGCGCTGAAAAAGATTAAGAGTACCAAAAGGCACTCTTCTACCCCTCCAGGGCGAGAATGTAAGACCCTAGACTCTTTTGGTAGGAAAATCTTCCAGGCTAGTATGCTTATAGCCAGGATTAATTAATACAGTCTGTATATGGGCATGTTTCTAAGGGAACTTGCCCTAAAGGTAAAGCATTTTGCCCCCTTTATCCCTGAAGATAGAAAGGAGGAGTTCATTTCTTTAGGGAAACAGCTTCTAGATGTTTCTAAGTTCTCCAACAGAGCAGCCTTTGATTCCTTTGAGGGTGCCGGTAGAGCTTCGGGCATTGCCATTGCAGCCCGACGACTTGCTTGGCTCCAGGCCTCTGACCTAGAACCCTGGGTCCTAGATGGCTTACGGAATCTGCCCTGTACAGGTGAGAACTTATTTGGTAAAGACTGGCAAATTAAAGCCACTCAAATGGACGTAGAAAATGCTACTTTAGATAGACTTTCTAAGTCTACCTCTACTCCTACCAAGAAAAAGTCTTTCAAGAGGCCTTACTACAAGAAGACCAGATTTTCCACAAATACTGGCCAACAATCTTCTCAGCCTCGCTTTGCTGCTAAGCGTCAGCAACCTAAACAGGCAAGGTCCAAGCCTGCGGCGTCTGCTACACCCCAGCAGGCTCAACCCCCTCAGGGGTTTTGACTTGCCCCTAGAGAACTTAACCTTTCTGGCTCTAGAACAACCAGAGCCCCTCACCATTCCCGGAAGGTTAGCTCACTTTGCTCCCAGATGCGGGCAAATTACATCAGAGCAATGGACCCTCTCTATCATCAGAGAGGGTTACAAACTTCATTTTTCCTGCCTTCCTCCTCATACCATGGTGAGGCAGTTCAATTCTCCCCCATCTCTCCTGGCCCTGTTGGGTCAGGAAGTCTCTTCCCTCCTTGCCCAAGGGGCAATAGAAGAGGTTCCTCTTCTTCAACAAGGGACAGGGTTCTACTCCCCTTATTTTCTAATACCAAAGAAGACAGGGGGTTTCAGACCAATTCTAGATCTGAGAGAATTGAACAAATTTCTTTAAAAGGAGAAATTCAAAATGCTTTCTCTGGGCATTCTCCTTCCATATCTTCAGAGTCAGGATTGGCTTTGTTCTCTAGATCTCAAGGATGCGTACACACATATACTCATCCACCCATCCCACAGAAAATATCTTCGATTTCTGTTTCAGGAAAAACATTTCCAGTACAGAGTACTTCCCTTCGGTCTAGCCTCTGCTCCAAGAGTGTTCACCAAATGCATGGCAGTCATAGCCGCATTTTTAAGAGGCCTGGGAATTTTTGTATTCCCATATCTAGACGACTGGCTCATCCGAGCTCCATCTCAGTCAGAGGCCCAGATTTCCCTGGACCGCACAAGGCGCATTCTGCAGTATCTGGGACTGGTAGTAAACCTTCCCAAGTCTCAACTCATCCCTACTCAGTCTCTGGAATTCATAGGGGCCTGGTTGGACACCACCACTGCAAGGGCCTACCTACCTCAGGTCAGGGCCCGACGTCTGCTGTGCTTGGCCTCCCAAGCTCAGTCCAGCAGTCACATGACAGCCCGGGAAATGCTGTGACTTCTGGGCCACATGGCCTCCACGGTGCACGTGGTGCCCTACGCTCGTCTTCATATGAGAGCAGCTCAATGGACCTTGGCCACCCAGTGGACTCAAGCATCAGGAGCGCTCTCCGACCAAATATTACCCTCAAAACGTCTGTTTTGGTCCCTCCAATGGTGGGTATCCACCAAGAATCTGTTGTTGGGGGCCCCCTTCCAACCTTTGTTGCCCCAAGCAACCCTCACAACAGATGCCTCCCAAACAGGGTGGGGAGCCCATCTCCAAGACCTCTCCACTCAGGGCTCTTGGTCTCCTCAGGAGACCACCCTTCATATCAACCTCCTGGAACTGCGAGCAATATACTTTGCCCTCAAAGTCTTCTATTCCCTCCTTGTCAACCTGACTGTCCTAGTTCATACAGACAGTCAGGTGGCCATGTTCTATATAAACAAACAAGGAGGGGCGGGCTCTCTGTCGCTTTGCAACAAAGCTCTCAGATTATGGGCCTTCGCCAGAGAGCATCAAATTCATCTTCTAGCAGTGTATCTTCCAGGAGTTCAAAACTCTCGGGCAGACAGACTCAGTCGAGTTCTGCTTCCACATGAATGGTCCCTACACAGGGACCAGATACGCAGAATCTTTCAGGAATGGGGGACCCCGGACATAGACCTCTTTGCAAGTCCGTGGAATGCCAAACTTCCCCGGTTCTGTTCCAGGACTCCGTGTCAGGGAGCTCAGGCCAACGACGCCTTTCTCCTGCATTGGGGTCAGGAATTCCTATATGCCTTTCCACCCATTCCTTTGATTCCCAAGACTCTGTTCAAACTCCAGAGGGATCACGGGTCAATGATCCTCATAGCTCCACGCTGGCCACGCCAAGTGTGGTTCCCTCTACTTCTGCATCTCTCCCAGGGACCCTCCCTGGACCTGGGAGCTGCTCCAGACCTTCTGTCTCAGGAGGAGGGGACTTTGTGGCACCCAAACCCCAAGTCCCTACACCTCAGAGCTTGGTTACTGAAGGCCTAAGCCTTCATGACTTCAATCTTTCTCAACCTGTGCAAGATATCCTGCACGCCTCTAGGAAACCTTCCACGAGGCGTTCCTATGCTTTCAAATGGAAACGCTTTTCCATTTGGTGTGCTCAGCAGGGTCTTGACCCTCTAGCACTTCCTTTGAATTCTCTACTAGACTATCTCCTGCATCTTTCTAATGCAGGCCTTAAGACGAATTCAGTAAGAGTCCATTTGAGTGCTATTGCAGCATCCTTAAAACCTATAAATGGACCACCTGTCTCCTCTCATCCTCTTATTGCAAGATTCATGAGAGGCCTGACTCTAACCAAACCTCCCATTCGACCTCCTCCGGTAGCATGGGACTTAAACCTGGTTCTGGGTCAGCTGATGAAGCCACCCTTTGAACCGTTGGTCTCTACCTCCTTGAAATTTCTTTCCTGGAAGGTCCTTTTCCTTATTGCAGTCACTTCGGCTCACCGCATCAGTGAACTACAGGCCTTAGTGGCTCATCCACCTTATACCAGGTTTCATCATGATAAGGTGGTCCTTAGGACGAATCCCCACTTTATGCCCAAAGTGGTCTCGCCTTTTCATCTTAATCAAGAGGTATATCTACCTGTCTTTTTTCCAGCTCCTCATGCATCCAGTGCAGAGAGGAACCTTCATACTCTAGATTGTAAAAGAGCTCTTGCCTTTTACCTCAACAGGACTCAGCCACATCGAAAGTCTTCCTAGCTTTTCGTGGCTTTTGATCCCTCTCATTTGGGACTTCCAGTCTCTAAACGTACACTTTCCAATTGGATTGCTCAGTGTATTTCCTTTGCTTACCAGAGTAAAAATATTTCTCTGGAAGGCCATGTCACAGCTCACAATGTGAGAGCCATGGCCACTTCTATGGCTCATCTTCACTCTTTATCCATAGATCAGATCTGTCGAGCCGCCACCTGGGCCTCGGTTCATACCTTCACAGCCCATTACTGTTTGGACAAGGACTCCCGCCGGGATGCCTTGTTTGGTCAGGCTGTCCTCAAACACCTGTTCCATACTTAAGCAACTCCTGCCCACCTTCCCAGGATGGATGCCTGAGATCCATACGAAGATGGTGAACCCTTGGGAGGGGATCTCCCAGGCATCTTAGCTAGGGAGTCCCCATAAGTGAGGACTTATTCCTGCTTGTTCCTGGAGATAGCACAGTTACTTACCTGTAACAGGTGATCTCTGGGAACAGCAGGAATTAGTCCTCACAACCCACCCACCTCCCCTAGGAGTTGTATCTTCTATCTATCTTCCTTTCCTCTCTCTATTGTCTCAGCTATAAACTCGAACTGAGGAGAGCTGGTCAGGAAGGCGGGAAGGCAGCGCGCATGTTCAGTGGGAGGCCCCAAAAGCTTCCTTTCTGGGAAGCTGGGGAGCTTTCCCGCGCAGGCTCCGTCGGTTCCGACGTACCCATAAGTGAGGACTAATTCCTGCTGTTCCCAGAGATCACCTGTTACAGGTAAGTAACTGTGCTTTATTCCCTCTAATTTTATAGCTTCCTCTTCTTTGAAAAAAGTTTGTTCATTATTACTCTTTAAGCATTTAAAGGTCCGTATCATATCTCCTCTATCTCTCCTCTCTTCTAGGGTAGTGGTTCTCAAACCTGTCCTAGGGGACCACCAGCCAGTTGGATTTTCAGGATATCCACAATGAATATGCATGAGAGAGATTTGCATATAATGAAGATAGTAGGCATGAAAATTTCTCTTGGGCATATTCATTGTGGATATCCTGAAAACCCCCCAGAACAGGTTTGAGGAACACTGTTCTAGGGCAGGGGTTCTCAACCCATTCTTCAGGACACACCTAACCAGTCAGGTTTTCAGGATAATCACAATAACAATTGCATACAGTGGAGGTAGTTCATGCAAATCTCATGCATATTCATTGTGGTTATCCTGAAAATCTGATTGGCTAAGTACTGTATGTCCTGAGGGGACTGGGTTGAGAACTCCTCCCCTAGGGTATACATATTTAGGTCTTCAAATCTCTTCTCATACGTCTTCTGGCACAGGTTCCAAATCGTTTTGGTCACCTTCCTCTGAACCATTTCAAGTCTTTTTATATCCTTTGTGAGATATGGTCTCCAAAACTGAAAACAATACTCCAAGCGAGGCCTCACCAATGACTTGTAGAGGGGCATTAATACCACCTCTTTTCTGCTGTTTGTTCCTCTTTGTATGCAACCCAGCATCCTTCTGGCTTTGGCTACCACCTGGTCACTTTGTTTTGCTACCTTGAAATCCTCAGACACTACCACTCCGAGGTCTGACATCTGGTCCATGCACACCAACTTTTGGCCCCCTGTTGTAAATGGTTCCTTTGGATTTCTGCCTCCCAAATACATGACTCTGCACTTCTTTGCATTAAATCTTAACTGTCAAGTATTAGAACATTCTTCCAGTGTAGATCTTTCCTCATCTTGTCCACTCCCTCAGAAGAGTCCACATGCCTAGTATTTGGATTGGTTAGACCCGGGGCTCTACTGTGTGTCTGAATGAATTGGAAAATAGCTTTCAAGGAGGTGGTCACCTGCACAAATAGGGTCCATGGTGAGAAATGGAATGCAGTACCAAAGTTATAATGTATTCACCACCCCACCCCCTTTGTTCTCTGTAACAAGTTAACATTTTCTGTAAACCACTTTGACAGCTTGAAAAGTGGTATATAAATAAATGATTGGTTCCCCAGTACACTTTTGTATCTTCAAGGTTGCTGAAGTAGCTCTCAAGCTAGGAAGAAGCTTGAAAATCCAGTTATCAGCACATAGGCAGAACAGAAAACAATGGTATTTAGTGTTCATGCACACAAGCCCTTGGCAGGTGGTGATTCTGTAGCATCAGCAGGTCTGAGGTCTATGGATCAGGAAACCATGGTACTTCATTTCAGAGATCCTGGTTCAGGCTACAGGCAGGCTGTACGCCATGGTCCCACAGGATCAGTTTTATGCCTCTAAAAGGGCTTTTATAAAATTTTCTCACGGGTTATGCACATATTAGCACAGCCTTTAATTGAACATTCTCCGTTGACAAGCAGGAAGTAAGTCCTCACATATCAGTGACATCGCTGACGGAGCCCCACTTGGGAACTCTTCCCAGCTTCTTCTAGAAGCTTTTGGGAGGCACCATTACACATGCATGCCTGCCTTTCTGCCTGCCACAATACTATTTTCTTTAGTCTTCTTTTTTCCACAGAGCTCCTAGGATGTGTCCTGTCAGAAAACGTTTTTCTTTGTTGTACCCTTTTGGGTCCTCTTATTTGTTTTTCACCACCTGTTTTCGGTAGCGCAGGCCCCTGTGCCGTCACTTCTTTTGTGGATTGCATATCCCTTTTTTTTTTCTTTCCTTTCCTTTTCCTTCTCCATGACTGGCACCATTGAGTCATTCAATTTGGTCACAGCTCTGTTCCCGGACCTGTCCCAGAAGCCAGCCAGCGAGTTTAAAAAATGTACAACTGGTGCCTGCGATGTCTGTGCCCTGACCATCAACCCGCCTTGTGCAACCTGTGCTTGCAGATGACCTGAGGGGCCTAAAGGGTCGGAAAAAGCAGTAGGAGTCCCTCTTTGGACTGACGGATTCTGCATCTTTGAGCCTTGCATCAATCTCTGTGTCCTCAAGCACCATCGGTGAAGGGCACCCATTCGTGAGGTCTTATCCCTGCCGTCCATGGAGAGCACCTGTTACAGATGAGTAACTATGCTTTACATATGTTGAACTACCGAATATACCTGCAAATTGTCATCAGGGAGGTGGACCTCCTCCTAAATCTAGAACAGGATGGATTCCCTTAATTAAACCCAAACTGTGAATACAAAAACCTCCTTTCTACATGGAAGGTCGTCATAGTTTTTGTGTGAATGGATAAATTTGTTTTTGTTTGGCATTCAAAATGTTCATTGATCTCAAGTTAAAATCTAGATTGTTTCCTTGTAGCACGAGTACCAGGAGAATAGGACATTGCAAGTAGTGGCATTTTTTTGTTTGATTATTTGGTGTTTTCCCCCCAATTTAGAGAGATTGTCATAACTTCCACCTTTCCAAAACCTTATATCTGAAATGATTCCACTCTTTAAGAATATATTATCACTTTCAAATTCCTTAATTTATTATATCGGTGTATTCCAAGGTGGTGGTTCGTGAATGCCCATAACTGGATGACTTGTAAGTGAAGTGATACGGGCAGGAATATCAGAAATTCGATCTGTTTGCGGGCCTCCTCGTCTTTTAACTCCTTGATGCTAGGTGAGATGAGGAAAGGATAACTGCTGCATTGAAACTGCAGAACCGAAGTGGTTTTGTCCCGCTCTGTACTGCGTGTCTCACTGCAGGCAGCTGTTTGCATTTGCCACTCGTTCTAACTACACAAGCAAACAAAATCACTTTGTTGCTAGCTTACCAGAGAAGAACATAATGTTTGGACATGGCTGTTACAGGAAGTCTATTTAAGTAGTGTCACCAGGAGGTTAAATTGTATTGCTTTCCGACGACGCATTAAGAAGTCTGACATCATCGTAGTTTTGCCCTGTGAATGTTTTTCTAGAAAATCAGTAGTGATGAAATATGAAATTTGGTTTTCAGTTTCTTAGCTAATAAACCTTTGAACTTAATAGAATTTCCACATTTACTGTTATATAGGTGAAGCAAAGGGGCAGAGTTTAATGTTGGTCCAAAGGGCTCTTTGTCCCAGAGCACCATTGTTAAAGTGTGATAGATATTTTGTCAGCTGATTTACTGCCAGTGTTAAAGTACCAGATGCAGGTGCTTGCCTTGTGCCTTCACATAAGGGAGGGCAAGCACTTAGAGGGCAATTTCTGTGGCTAGAATAGTGTTTTGCTCATAGAAACGGATGGGTTTAAAATCATCCTCCCTGTTTGGACAAGTTCCTGGAGGAAAGGTCCATAAACCATTATTAAGAAAGGACCCAGGATATCACTGCTTGACCCAATACAAGCATTGTGGAACCTGTGTCTTTTGGGGGAACTGCTAGGTACATATGACCTAAATTGGCCACTGTTGGAAACAGGATACTGGGCTTGATGGACCTTGGTCTGACCCAGTATGGCATATCTTATGTTCTTATGTTTGTGGGTGACTGTGTAGTGCCACCATTCCTATAACTTTACCTGCAGTGAGAATCTTCCAAAAGTGGGTACATATGTTTCCTTGTTATAAAGCATAGTTACTCACCTGTAACAGGTGATCTCCGGGAACAGCAGGAATTTAGTCTTCACATATGGGTATCGTCGGTACCGACGGAGCCTGCATGAGAACGCTCCCCAGTGTCCAATTAGAAAGCTATTGGGAGCATCCCACAGCGCCTGCGTGCTGCCTTCCCGCCTATCCCTACTGCCTCTCTCCAGTTGAGTTTTAAAGTTGAGACAAAGAGAGAGAGAGAGGGAAAGAAAAGAAAAGAGAGATACAACTCCTAGGGGAGGTGGGTGGGTTGTGAAGACTAAATTCCTGCTGTTCCCGGAGATCACCTGTTACAGGTGAGTAACTATGCTATCTCCAGGAACAAGCAGGAATGTAGTCTTCACATATGGGGACTCCCTAGCTACAGATGCCAGGGAGAGACCCCAGAAGTTGTGTGCCCTTGTGAAAGGGCTCCACTTCCCCCCATGGATCTCTGGCATCCTACCGGGAATGGTGGGTAGGAGTTGATTAAGTATGGAACAGGTGTCGTAGAACAGCCTGACCAAACAAGGCATCCCGGCGGGAGTCCTTGTCTAAGCAGTAATGGGCTGTGAAGGTATGAACCGAGGCCCAAGTAGCTGCTCGACAGATGTCGTCAATAGACAGAGTGTAGATGAGCCATTGAGGCTGCCATGGCTCTCACATTGTGAGCCGTGACATGGCCTTTCAGAGAAAGGTTCTTACTCTGATAGGCAAAAGAAATACACTGTGCAATCCAGTTGGACAATGTTCTCTTGGAGACTGGAAGTCCCAAATGAGACGGGTCGAAAGCAACAAAGAGTTGGGAGGACTTTCTATGTTGCTGTGTTCTTTGTAAGTAAAAGGCAAGTGCTCTTTTACAGTCCAAAGTATGAAGATTCCTTTCTGCATTTGAAGCATGAGGCCGTGGAAAAAATACAGGCAGGTAAACCGCCTGGTTTAAATGAAAAGGTGAGACCACCTTTGGCATAAAGTGTGGATTTATTTATTTATTTATATTTCTTATATACCGCACTATTTGCAATCAGCGCGGTTCACATGGAACAGAAACATCCGACAACTTAAATATGTCTGGTCATTACAATAAACAGGAAATGTAACTTGGAAAAAGGGTACACTATATACATATTTATTTATTTTTTTTTATTTATTTAACATCTCTTATATACCGCACTATTATCATCAGCACGGTTTACATTGAGGTGTAATGAGTCCTAAGGTGTCCTAATGAGTCCTAAGGACTACCTTATCATGATGGAACCTCATGTAAGGAGGATCAGCAACTAATGCTTGCAATTCACTGATGCGACGTGCCGATGTGATTGCAATGAGAGAGACAACTTTCCAGGAAAGGAATTTCAAGGAGGTAGTAGCTGAAATAGCACTTAAATGGACTCATACTGAGTTAGTCTTAAGTCCTGCATTAGATTAATGCAGGAGATACTCCAGTAATGATTCTAGAGGTATCACAGAGGGGTGAAGACCCTTTTGCGAACACCATATGGGAAACCTTTTCCACTTGAAAGCATAAGAGCGTCTTGTGGAAGGTTTCCTGGAAGTACAAAGGACATCTCTTGTTGAGAAAGGTTAAGACCGTGAAGGTCTAGGCTCTCAGCAACCAGGCCCTGAGATGCAGAGAGTGGGGATTGGGATGCCACAACATCCCGTCCTCCTGAGACAGGAGATCTGGAGCAGATCCTAGCTCCAGAGGGGGAGCTTGAGAGAGATATAGGAGCAGAGGGTACCATACCTGCCATGGCCAATGTGGAGCAATGAGAATCATGTGGCCTTTGTCTCTCTGAAGCTTGAATAGGGTCTTGGGAATTAGGGGAATAGGTGGAAAGGCATATAGGAAGTCCTGACCCCAATGGAGGAGGAAATCATCCCTGGCTTGAGAACCCTGAGCCGGAATTCTGGAACAGAACCGGGGAAGTTTGGCATTTAACGGACTTGCAAAGAGGTCTACGTCCGGAGTTCCCCAAATTTGAAAAATATTTGCTACCTGGTCTGCATGGAGAGACCATTCGTGTGGAAGCAGAACTCGACTGAGTCTGTCTGCCCAAGAGTTTTGAATGCCTGGCAGATACACTGCCAGGAGATGAATTTGATGCTCTCTGGCGAGGGCCCATAGTCGCAAAGCTTCGTTGCAAAGTGACAGAGAGCCTGTTCCCCCCCCCCCCCCCCTGCTTGTTCAGATAGAACATAGCTACCTGATTGTACATCTGAATTAGGACTGTCTTGTAGCTGAGCTGGGTATGGAACACTCGAAGAGCAAGGAAGATTCCTCTGAGTTCCAGGAAATTGATGTGTAAATGGGTCTCCTGTGGAGTCCAGGTGCCTTGGGTAGAGAGATCTTGCAGATGAGGTTCCCAACCCGCTTGTGAGGCATCTGTTGTTAGAGTGACCTGGGGTAGGGTTGCTGGAAAGGGAACCCCACCAACAGATTTTGGGTTGACTGCCACCATTGTAGAGACAAAATAAGGCGATTTGTGTTTGTTATTTTGTCTGATAGGCAGCCTGATGCCTGAGTCCACTGAGTGGATAGAGTCCATTGGGCTGCTCTCATATGGAGGCGAGCATAGGGAACCACGTGCACTGTAAATGGCATGTGGTCTAGTAGTTGTAACATTTCCCGAGCAGTGAGATGAGTTTTTAACACTCCCTGGGAGGCTAACTGCACAATACGAAGGCAGCGGGCCTGTGGGAGATAGGCCCTCGCTTTTCTGGTGTCCAGCAAAGCTCCTATAAACTCTTGAGATTGAGTGGGAGTTAGGCTGGATTTTGGGATGTTTATGACCAGGCCCAAATACTGAAGGATACGCATTGTGCAAGATAGGGAAAATTTTGGCCTCTTACTCTGATGGGGCTCGAATGAGCCAGTCGTCCAAGTAGGGGAAGACGAATATTCCTAGAGTGCAAAGAAATGCTGCCACTACAGTCATGCATTTCCTAAACACCCTTGGTGCTGAGGCCATGCTAAAAGGAAGCACCCTGTATTGGTAGTGCTTTCCTTGAAAGAGGAAACAAAGGAACTTTCGGTGAGTTGGATGGATGAGAACATGAGTGTACGCATCCTTGAGATCTAGAGAACAAAACCAATCCTGACTCTGAAGGTATGGTAGCAGAGTTCCAAGAGAAATCATCTTGAATAGCTCTTTGAACAGGAATTTGTTCAGTTCTCTGAGGTCTAAAATGGGTCTGTGTCCCCCTGTTTTCTTTGGAATAAAGAAATAAGGGGAGTAAAACCCTGTACCCTGTTGGGAAATGGGTACGTCTTCTATTGCCCCCTGGGCAAGAAGTAAACTGACCTCTTGACTCAACTGAGTGTTGAGAGAAGCCTGAGAAATGAACTGTCTTACCACTGTATGAGGGGGTATGTTGAAGAAATGAAGCTTGTACCCCTCTCTTACAATGGAAAGAGTCCATTCTTCTGCTGTTATCTGCCCCCATCTGGGGGAAAAATGAGACAACCTTCCTGGGATGGTGGAAGGCTCTGGCCCGTTGAGTGCCAGGAAGGCCAAGTTCTCTAGATGAGAGTCCCTGTGGAGGTTGAGTCTGCTGAGCCGGTTTAGGCTTAGCAGTCTTTGATTTCCTTTGCTTTGTGGGCTGCTGTCCCTTTCGGGTGGATTGGCCTGCAGAATGCACCTGCTGGGTATAGGAGGGGTAGAACCTCTTCTTTTTAGATAAGAATGTCTTCTTGTAGGATTTCCTCCTTGCAGGATCAGATGTAGCTTTGGATAGTCTATCGAAAGTGGTGTTATTAGCATCATTAGCTTT
This sequence comes from Ichthyophis bannanicus, assembly GCA_033557465.1. Classification (NCBI taxonomy): domain Eukaryota; kingdom Metazoa; phylum Chordata; class Amphibia; order Gymnophiona; family Ichthyophiidae; genus Ichthyophis; species Ichthyophis bannanicus. The sequence continues at coordinate 786,594,969 of CM066034.1, read as the reverse complement.
CTCTTGCCAATTTTTGCCAAAGAGATTTTCGCCAGTACAGGGGATATTGCCCAGCTTGTCCTGTACCCAGAGTTCTAAGTCATTTGCCTGGAGCCAGGCAATCCTGCGAGCCCCTATGGCAATGGCAGAGGTTCTGCTGATGCACTCAAAACAGTCAAAAGCTGCACGATTAACAAACTTGGAAACATCCTGGGCATGTTTATCAAGTGTAAGGAGGGCTCATAAGCTCTAAATCTTCTGTGACCTCCTTAAGAAACATTCCCATATATAAGATGTAGGAACTAATCCTGGCAGAAAGCATAGAGGCCTGGAATGTATGATGCCCAAAGGCATCAAGAGTCCTACATTCACGTCCTGGAGGATTAGATGTATGTCTTTTTGCACTCTTGATCCTTCTCATAGCTGACTCCTCCACTATGGAGTGGTGTGGCAACTGAGTTTTTTGAAATCCAGGACAAGGAGGCACTCGATACATAGTATCTAGCCTATGGGAATGACGAGAGGTGTAAGAGGTGTTTCCTGCATTCTTAACATGAGATCATGCAAGATCTCATGAATAGGCAAATTAGCCGCTTCCTTGGGAGCTTTAGGATATTGTAAAATCTCCAACTCCTTGGCCCTGGGCTCTGTTTCAGGAGTCACTGTGATGGAAAGACCTCTAGCCACCTCCCTGATGAAATCCTGAAAGGATATATCCTCTGGAGGAGACATCCTACGTTTAGGAGAAGAAGGCTCCTCAGAGAGGAGTACTCCAGCATCGACAGAGCTGTCAGAATCCTCAGAGTCATCAGGGGATTCAAAATATCTTCTGTCCGGGTGCTCCTGTAAAGCACGATACCGGTACCGATCGAAGTCGGTACCGGAGGGGTCCGGTATTGGCTTGTCGATACCGGAGGGAACAGCATGACTCGGTGTCGGTAACAGAGTTGCCGATGTTGATTCTGTCGGTACCAGAACCACTGTCGATACTGGTTGAATTGTCTGAAGTGGTCCCGAAGGCACCGATGCTGCAAGGAGAGCCGCCAGACTGCGCTCAATAGCCAGGAATCTCTGGTCAATTGACGCTGCTGATGCCTGGGTGTTGGTACCGGATGAAGCGGCCGGTACCCCAGAGCATGGCACCAGTAGTTCTGCCGAGGTTGGGGCCTCGAGAACATCCTGGAGCCCTGATAGTGCTTTGGAAGCCGAAGCCTCCCGCCGGGGCACCTTTGCCGGTACAAGTTCCTCAAGGGTGACGCCAGAGGCATCTTGATACTTGGAAGGAGAGCTACCCTTTGAGGACCGGCCAGATTTATGTTTGGTTACCTGAGATCCATGGGAGGAAGACGAAGCCCTGGAAGACGTCGATGCCATGGATGCTGCATCGGAGGGAAAAAGGGTGCTAAGCTTAGCAGCTCGGTTCTGCCGATCCCTCCTCGACATCTTCCCACAGGCAACACACTCCGAGATGGAGTGGTCAGGACCTAAACATTTAAGGCACCACTTGTGAGTGTCGGTGACGGAGATGGTACCGCCACACTTTGAACACATTTTGAAACCCGAAGTGGGTTTTTCCATGTTGAGGAAAAAATTTGGGCCTAGAGGAAAAAAGGGCTGGAAAATCCAGAAAAAAGATTCAAATTTTTTTTTTAAGAAAGAAAGAAAGTACTGGCGGTCGAGGAAGGCAGACGCTACCAGAAAAAGAATGAAAAATACGGGATAATTTCTGCGGTGACAGGAAAACGACCTGCTGGCTCCGCGGAAAACGAAGAATTGGAGAGAGGCAGTTGGGAAAGGCGGGAAGGCAGCACGCAGGCGCTGTGGGATGCTCCCAAAAGCTTTCTAATTGGACGCTGGGGAGCGTTCTCGTGCAGGCTCTGTCTGTACCGACGATACCCATATGTGAAGACTACATTCCTGCTTGTTCCTGGAGATATCTACTCTCCTAAGTTAGCAAATGCAAATGTGTGAAGGTAATTTTCCTGGGATAATTTTTAGAGTGAAAGCGTGCACATTTATTTATTTAGACAGACTTGTATACCACCTTATCCTTCAGTCAAGGTGGTTACGTCACATCACAATTGGAGGGTTACAATTAACATTTAGACAGTACAGTTACATAACAATATTTAGACAGTACAATTAAAGGTAACATTTAACATGAGGGTATTTAATAACGTGATATGATAAACTTGTGTGTATGGATAGGATGGGTGCGTGTTTAGTTGGGGGGTAGGTGGTATTTCAGTTTGGGTATGGGATGTTGCCTGGATGCTCATATGTTTCTATAAATAAATATGTTTTGAGGTCTTTGCGGAAGTCTTTGAGGTCATCTAATGCTCTCAGGCTCGTTGGGAGGGAGTTCCATAGTGTGGATGCCAGTAGTGATGGTGCTCTTTTTGAGGTTGTTTGGTTTTGTGATAGCCTGCAGGTGTGCCGATCATGTTGTTGTTATTGGTTCTTCTTGGTCTATTGCTGATATCCCTTGTTATGACGTTTTGGAGTACGTCTGCTGAGAGATGGTGAATGACTTTGAAGATGGTCATGATTGGTTTATATTTAGCTCTTGTCACCATCTCATAAGTGTGTTGCAGCTTGATAGATCATAACTCAGGAGCATGACGTGCATGTTTCGGGGTATAAATCCCTGTTTCAAGTGCCTTCCACGTCCAGGTTCATATCAACTGCCAGTAAACGCCAACTTTGTGTTAGCGGCATTTTTCTAAGGACCAAAACTTATGTGATTGGCTAAAACCTGCTGTCAATCAAAAAGGAACTCCCAATGAAAATGAAGGGAAAACCCCACTAGCAGGGGAATCCCTGTTGTCCATTGGCTGAGGAAGACAAAACACAACTCTGTATGATGAATGGGCAAACCATAATGACGTAGAAAAAGGGCATCCAATGGAAAGGGAAACCCCTGATCTCATTGGTTAAATCAGAAAAGACTGGCCCAATCGATCTCTCTGTTAAGCCCAAAAGGCTGAATGGTTGTTAAAATATAAATCCAACATTGCTCTAGCCATTGGAGCCAGTAAATTCTGTTCCCATCTCTTGGTTTATGCGGTACATTATCTATTACTGTCCAAGTCAAATCCTCAAAACCATGATGACAAGTTAAGCAATGCTCAACAATCGGTGCTGACTGTATCTGCTGGCGTATACGGGACACATGCTCACTTAGTCTCAGTTTAATGGAGCGCAACGTTCTGCCAACATAGAGCAGCCGACATGGACATTGCAACATGTAGACCACTTAAGATGACTGGCAATTAGTTGACCAATGATGTGTGTAAAAACGTACAGTAGTGCAATATGTCTAAACTAGTCCCGATATTGTCATGGAGCAATATTTACAATTGTGACATGGAACATGACCACTTTGATCAGTGGATAACAACCCCGGTCTATCTATCGGAGAAGTAGTTTTAACCAATAGGTCCCTCAAATTAGAACCTCTCGAAGGCTATCATCAAAGACTTATTGAAACAAGGATGCAACCGTAATCCAAGAGGTGATCATTAAACTACTTGTGGCTTTTGCAGCTTTTTCAAAATGCTGCTGTGTGAGTTATTTTTAATTTGTGGAGAACAGATCATATTTCTGTGTGTTTTGTGGAATTGCGAGTACAGTGCGTATTTTTAAAGTATCTTTGTTTATTTCATAGAACTTTATACGTGAATTTTGAGACTGAATTGGCTATGTTGTTGGCAGCATATGTTCTGGCTAGAGTGCTTCACTTGAGCCAAAAGGCACTATTGCAAATTCCTTCTGTGTCTCAGGTTCATAAAGCTCATATTCAGGCATAAGCTTTTGCAGTTGCTGGACCTTGAATTATGGAATTCTATTCCAATAACCATTCATCCATTTGGGTTTTCCCAATGTAAACATTGGCAACAAAGTAGAAGGCAAAGTGGTTGGAAAATATGGACTTAGCAACAGAAATGAAACTGGAGAAAGACTAATAGAAATTTGCCAGAACAATGATCTATTCATATTGGTCACCTTCTTCCAGCAACACAAGCAGTGACGGTACACATGGACTTTACCCAATGGATTGTATAAAAATCAAATTAACTACATCTTTAGAAGTCAGTGATGGAAAAGCTCAATAACATCAATAAAGACAAAACCTGGAACTGACTGAGGTGCAGATCACCAACTACTAGTATGCAAATTAAAGCTGAAAAAGAGCAAGCCACTCATGAATGTAGCAAAATATGACCTTGAGAATATACCACCAGAATTTAAAGACTGCCTGTGAAATCAGTTTGCTGCTTGGGATACAGTTGACAGCACCAGAAGAGTTATGGGATAATATCAGGAAAGCTGTGCTCGAGGAAAGTGAGTACAAAAGGTGAAAAAGCAAAAACGGCCAATATGGATGACTGAAGAATCTGTGAAAATTGTCCAGAAATGCAGAGAAGCTAAAGCCAGAAGAGAAAGAGAGGTAATCACAGAACTTGACAGAGATTTTCAACATGCTGCAAGATGAGACACATTGAAGTACTACAATGATGCATGCAAGGAAATAGAAGTAGAAACTATTAGAGGAAGATCAAGATCAGCTTTCCTAGAGCTACAAGAGTTAAAGAAAAAATTCCAGCCTCGAATTGGAATGCTACATGATGCTCAAGGATCCATGTCGAATGATGATGAGCAAATTAAGAAAAGGTGGCAAGAATATACAGTCATTATACCATAAAGATTAAGTAGACCAGCAACTGTTTCAACATGTACCTTATGATCAGGAACCAGTTCTTTACGCAAAAGAGGAAGGTCAGCAATGAGATGGATCGATACAATAGCATCAGCTATGAATGCTATTTTTCAACATTGAGCTGCCTGCCTGAAGACTGAACAGGGTTTAGGACAATTATCCAGAGGGTCGCCTTGAGTTGACAACGACTCGGCACTTACAGTAACAACTGTATTTATTTTCCTTAAGATGTTTTGTACTGTTTTATTTATCTTTTTTTATTATGAGTGTTAATTCTGTAACTCGCTCAGTGATTTGTTTGCTGGGAAAAATGTAAACATAAAGCTTTTTCTTCCTAGAATTTGAGCTATGTATTTATTTATTTATTTGTTTATTTATTTAACATCTTTTTGTATACTGTCTTTCTACCAGTCAAGACAGTTTCCAGAGAACTTAGTGCAGTAAGGTTAACATTGAAATAATAAAGTGTACATTACATTGAACATTTGGTTTAACAGTTATTTAGCATCAGTTTAGTGCTTCCCTGTTTACGAACAGTTATATTACTTTGAAAGGTTTGGGAGGCTTAACTATTTACAAGGTACGACAGGTTTGCATAGTGAGGCGTTCAATGTTCCATAATACTCCTGGAACGGCAGAGTCTTTAGGTTTTTGTGGAATTGGCTGGTTGGCTGGATGGATCTGATTTAAGGTGCCGAGTTCCAGATGGTAGGAGTGTATAGTGAGAAGGCTCGGGGGTTGGTTCTTTGGGTGTATAAGGGTTTGTTGGTGGGTATTTTAAGCATGTTGACCGTAGATTTTCTCCTGGGTCTAATGGAGTTGCTTGCTAATAGTGTAGAGCGGCTGACATCTGAATGTTTAATATATTGTAGGTGTTTAGGATGATTTTGTATTTAATCCTTCTTGCAATGTGGGTTTGTTGAGATTTTGCCAAAAAGGTTCTAGCTACTGTGTTTTGCACTAGTTTGAAGGGGGATATAAGGTGCTCTTGGGAAGGCCCTGATATATGGAGTTGCAGTAATCAAAGACTAGAGTGATTACTGCTTGACAAACTGTGCGGAAGTCCATTGGAGAGAGGAGGTTGCGTCGGAATTTTAGTGTACAGAGTTTAAGATAGACAGACCTAGTGATAATTTATTTATTTTATTTATTTATTTGCATTCTCTTATATACCGCGCTATTCTGCATCAGTGCGGTTTACATTGAACAAACTGAAATTACATTGAACAGGGCATTATAACTTGGAGATAACTATTTTACAGGGAACATGGGCTAATTTGCTTATTTGTGGCTGAAAGTTGAGATCTTGGTCAAATGTGATTCCCAGATAATTGATATGGGTTCTGACTGCGATGGTGTGGTGTTTATCAAGATCACAGATTTTGGAACCCTGTGGTGATCGCTTCAGCTCCCTCTAGGCACGAGGGACTCATGTAAGACCCGGGGAGAGGATCAGGGGAAAGGAAAGGGAAATGGATCTAGTTCATACCTTTCTCAGAAGTTCAAAGTGTGTTACGTTCACCTACATTAGATATTTTCCTGTTGAGTGATTTGCCCAGGGTCACAAGGAGTGACAGTGGGATTCAAATTGGGCTTCCCTGGTTCTTAGCCTACTGCTTTAACCACTAGGCTATTCCTAATGGAGTAGCCTAGTGGTAGAGATTGGGAGGGATGGCTAGATGAATCAGTTGACTTGGGGGGGGGGAGGCCATTGGAGGAATGTATTGACTCACTTGATGGCATCAAGGGCATCAGATGCTGAGGACAGCAGGACGATTGCCATAGTAGGGACTGGTGCTGCAGGACTGGGTGTGCATTTAGATTGGGGAGCAGTGATTTTAAAAAGCTGTTCCCATGCACATATGCAGTAGTGGTATATATTTTTGTTGCATTCAGGAGGTCGTCCTGCACCTTTTTTTACAAGATGCTCTGTGTTTGGCAGAACCTCTTGTAAAATACTGTGGGAATTTTCCATGTCCCGACCTGAACATCTAAATTTCCCTCTCCTAGTCCTCTCTACAGTCTGCCTTTTTATGTTTAAATATTGAACCCATTGTACCACAGCGCTAAATAATGCCACTCCTGGGTTAACCCTGCATGAGGTCAGTACATGAGCTGCAAAGTCTTATGTTCTGTGAGCTAGTCAAAGCTGGAATTACCATTGAAATTCTGGGTCTGACATTTGCATGCCACTGCTTTAGGTTATCCGGTATCAAGTATTTAAAAATCTGCTTTCTAATAGTGTTAATTATGTTTTTATTAGTAAAATAAAAATAAAATGAAATGCCGGTATCCAAGGACAAGACGTAAATTAGACAATGTAAGGTACAAAACAAGATGAAGACTGACTTGTTTGGAATTTAATGAATTGCTTTAGTTTACGGTTTAATTGTAGTGCAGAACTAGATGCTAAGTAATCTATTAGAAAGGAGGCTCTTTGCTGTATTTCATGACTTATTGAAAGCTTTCAAAGTTAACGCATGTCTAGTTTTGTATGGAAAGGCAGATCTTTGAAGCTTTTTTTTCTTATTGATCCTATTGAACATTTGCCAGCTTTCTTTCAAGTTAGTAAGCTGTGTTAGTGGTGTTGTGCCAGAGTCAGTGCATTGTCAGAACTGAGGAGTTGGCAAAGGACGCCACTAGTCTCCTTCAGGGGACTCAAGCCTATGACTTCACTGCTGTCTGCAGATAGTAGTGGAGTGGCAGAGAGAGGGGGCCGTCAGTGTTTTCAAAATGACTGTATTTGACCATTTTCAAAACAGTGAATTAACCCTTGTACTTTTGTGCTTGTTTACAGATTTGCAAGGCAGTGAGAGAAGACGAGAAGGCAACAGACTCCGTTCCCTGTTTCCTCAGCCCTCCGCAGACGTTTCCAGCTTTATGCTTTAGTGACTGGGAGGACAGTTCTCGTCTAAGACGATGTGCTCAAGGCTTTGTGGCCGGATTCCGTGCCACCCTGCACAGGACTACAGTCTCTAATTTTATCACTGGAGCTTTGCTAGAAGCAACCGCATTATTGGGGGCAAGAAGTAGTTCTCTGAATCTCTCTGGAGGCTCAGCCGGAAGGGCTATGCTTAAAGGTAATCAATAATTATACACACTAATTATGCGTAATGGCACTGTAATGCAGTTGGTTTGCACGTCTTGTTGGTAAAGTCACACTGACTCTTCACTCTGTATACTTTTAGAACACTGACTGTACTTCTGCTCCTTCAGAAGAGACTTTATGAGAAGTGCTTATGCAGTGCTCCAGGGAAATAGGCGTTTAGATCTGTTGCTCGGCCCTCTTAAAGGCAGAACATTGAGTCCCATGTCAGGAAACATCAGTGGTTCCCCTTTTCTTTTTCATTTCCTTTGAACTCCGGAGCAGGCAGAAGCCTAGAACTGGGGGATGTTCTCCCCTGACAAACCACCAGATCTGCCCCATGAGGGTGATCTAGCATATTCCCTGTTTGCAGTACAGCTGCCTTGATAACTGTATGCACTTGGCCAGGTTTTGTGAGGGTGCTGTGGCTACATTCTTAAAATTTTGTTTGAATAGTGCGTGCAAAATAAGCTTTGGGCCATGTTTTGTGACTTTGCCTCAGTAATTGAGAAATCCACCTCAAGGAACCATACACTGTCGTTAAGAGGCCTTGGACATTATTGGAAAGATATTTGTTAGCAAGAGTAATTGCAGTGGCAATTCAGTTTGTCTTAAGTGAGGGGGTAAGAACAATGACTGCTATAGCAAAATGTGTTTATACTGAGCTCATTTTCTTCTTCAGTCAAAATAATTTCCTGGCATCAAATTAAAACACGAATCCACTCAAGTCGAGCCTGCTCATTAATTCCTTATAAGTATTTGTACAGATGTCATGTTAGAAGAGGGTCCTGGCCTTGCTTTTAAGAAACATTTTCCTTTAACTCTGGCATGAATCTAACAGTATTAGTTCAACAGTTGCATTAACATGGTGGGTAAGTACTGTTATCCCATTATATTTCAGTTATACAGTAAGGCTAAGTTTGGTAGGACTTTCAAAGAAACTTCTCTGCATATGCCAGACGTCATGAAAGTTGTTATATTTGCGATGGCACTTTAGAGCAGGGATGCACAAGTTCATTCCTTGAGGGCTGCAGGCAGCTCCAGTTTTTGTGATGCCCATAGTGAATAGCCTGTAAATAGCTTTACATGTAGCGGCTGCAGTGCACATGCAGATCTATCTCATGCATAATCATTAAGGATATCTTGAATCCCTGACCTGTTTGTAGCTCTCAAGGACTGAACTTTTTTGCACCCCCAGTTTGGAGTATCAGGACTTCTCAAATCATTCCTTTCTATTTTCATAACTGGATATTTCTTATTGTGATCATGTCCTTTGTTACCTGAGTTGTTTGTATGGCTTCCATTTGATGCATCAGTGATGTTAGCCCAAGTTTACAATAATCAGCACAGCAGCATACAGATTCATTCCAGGTATTGTAAGGAGAGTGGCTAAGTAGCAAGAGCCTTCAAAAAATGGGAGCCTTTTCAGAAATAAAATAAGTCAGAACTGACAACACGATGTCCTATTGAGTTTGTTTTACCTGGTGAGCAAATTGTATTTAAAAAAATAAATTTTGTTTTGTTCCCTGAAAGGCTTTGAATCACGTTTTATTGATTTTATGTTCACAGAAATAAAATGTTATTGATCCATGTTAGAGCGACCGTTTTAATTACGCTATTAAGATACACCCACGTTGTATTTCTTTTGAAGAATGGAGGGGCTGCAGTGATGTTTGCTATTTATTAAATACAGTTTATTGGATTAAACCAGGGATGTTCGGCTTTACCATTAGGCAGACTAGATATTCAGCTCGGATGGCAGCGTCTGGTGGAGGGGGAGGCAGCAAAAAGCGGCCACAGTCTAAGGAAAACAATGGATCCTGTAGCCACACTAACTTGGAGAACCATCAGGGTATTTTGTACCCAAACAGAGGACTCGATGCAGAAACCTTGTGCCAGAGCCCAGCGCTAAAGCTCTAGGACAGGATTTTCTCATGCAAGGTTAGCACAGAAATTTTGCTCAGCAATGCTGAACGCAAACAGCATGCAAATGAGCTGTGCGCAAACATCCGCACCAAACAAGGAGAGCAAGCCAGGCACATGCGCACAGGGTTCTTACCTCCTACAGTTTAAAAAAAAAAAGGGGAGAGTTTGTTGTGATTTCGTGGTATTAAATTTATAGGATATTAATTTGGTTTTTAGTTAAGTCTGCTTTTTCATTAGATTGCTGGGATCTGTGGGTGGTGCCAGTGGTATTTATACTGCACCATCCTCAAAAAAGATGGGCTCAGCCGCCAAGCTGCTGGAGGGGTTGCGCAATCCAGAAGTAAAGGGACTGGACTGTCGTTCCTTCAGGAACACTAATTAGCAGGTAAGGACTAATTACTTCTTCCACTCCGTTCATTAATTTATAGACTTCTATCATATATCCCCTTATCCGTCTCTTTTCCAGGTTAAAGAGCCCTAACCTTTTTAGCCTTTCTTCATAGGAGTATCCTTCCATCCCCTTTACGATTTTGGTGGCTCTTCTCTGAACCTTTTCTAATATCGCTATATCCTTTTTAAGATACGGCGACCAGAACTGCACACAATATTCAAAGTGCGGTCTCACCATGGAACGATATAGAGGCATTATAATATCTTTTGTTTTATTTTCCATTCCTTTCCTTATGATACCTAGCATTCTATTTGCTCTCTTGGGTGCCACTGCACACTGAGCCGAGGGTTTTAACATGTTATCCCCAATGACGCCTAAATCTTTTTCCTGGGTGGTGATTCCTAATGTGGAACCTTGCATCGTGTAACCATAGTTTGGGCTGTTCTTCCCTAGGTGCATAACTTTGCACTTGTCCACATTAAATTTCATCTGGCATTTTGATGCCCAGTCTTCCAGTTTATCAAGATCCTCTTGCAATTTTCCACAGTCCTCTTGGGTTTTAACAACTTTAAATAGTTTTGTGTCATCTGCAAATTTGATAACCTCACTCGTTATTCCACTTCCTAGGTCATTTATGAATATGTCAAAAAGCAGTGGACCCAGCACAGATCCCTGGGGTACACCACTATTCACCTTTCTCCATTGGGAAAATTGGCCATTTAGCCCAACCCTCTGCTTTCTATCTTTTAACCAGTTCCTGATCCACAGTAGTACACTGCCTCCTATCCCATGACTCTTTAGTTTTGCCAAGTCTCTGATGAGGGACCTTGTCAAAGGCTTTCTGAAAGTCCAGATACATTATATCAACCGACTCACCTTTGTCCACCTGTTTATTCACACCTTCAAAAAAATATATCAGATTAGTAAGACAAGATCTTCCTTGTCTAAAGCCATGTTGTCTGTCTCCCATTAGGCCATGACTATCTACATGCTGAGTAATTTTATTCTTTATGATGGTTTCTACCATTTTTCCCGGTACTGACGTAAGGTCACCGGTCTGTAGTTTTCCGGATCACCCCTGGAACCCTTTTTAAAAATTGGTGTTACATTGGCGATCCTCCAATCTTCAGGTATTAGAGATGATTTTATTGATAGTTCACAGATTATTAATAGCAGGTCTGCAATCTTATATTTCAGTTCTTTCAACACCCTTGGATGTATACCATCCGGCCCAGGTGATTTGCTACTCTTCAATTTATCTAATAGTTGTAATACATCTTCCCGATATATCGATATTTCCTTCAATTCTTCCGCACCTTTAAATACCACTTTAGTCATGGGTAACATCCCTACATCTTCCTCAGTAAAGACCGAAGCAAAGAATTCATTCAGTCTCTCCACTATCGCCTTGTCGCCTCTTAGTTCCCCTTTAACCCCTCTATCATCTAATGGACCATAAGTTTTCAGCACTCTCTTCAGCAAAGCCAGAATGAAGTTGTGGGGGCTGTGCACTCAAGAAACAAGCATCGACTCTTCATCGTCACTGACCGCCGGAGACCTGTGAGTTAACCCTTTAATGGCTGCTCAGACCTTGTGTTAAAATCCCAGTATTGAGTTCCGCCTTCTGAATCTCCGTTCCATAGCTAATTGCTTCATGACCTTCCATTTCGATGAATTTAAAAGCACTATGCGCTAACATTAGTGCATTGGTTATGCCTACATTAGATTCCTTCCTGCATTTGGCACCTGTTCTAGCATAGAAAATGGTTCGTAAACACTGCGCTATTGCCTGTGCCGATGGCAGCACACTTTTCAGCATCGAGTCCAGAGGGTGGGCAATTTTCAAAATACCTAAGTAAATAGTTGTTGAAAGCTGCCCTCTCTGGAAGTACAGTAATTTTATAAACCGTTTTCTTGTATAAAATGCTGATTTACATGCATCAAAAGGTTCCCGTGAAAGTACATATAATCACCTACTTCTATGCAACTTTAGAGTAGGCACATTCAGGGGAAGCTTTTGGGCTGAGCGCAACTAGAGTCACTATTTAGACATTTACTTTTTATAAAATGCACATGTCGGTGCGTATTTTGTGTGATAACATTTAGGCCTCCTTATGCTAGTAGTTTAAAAAGACAGATCGGTGTCTATGTGCTTTTATAAAACAGGCTGCAAACAAGCATTTTTTGACCCTTTACACATAGATGATGATTTATAAAATTGTCCCTCATTATCTATGTACATGCAAAGTTTAATATTCAAAAGTACAATGTCCAATTAGGAAATTATACATTATTACAGGATCATTCAGGGAGAGCTGATGTTGGTGTAATAATGATTAAGCTTAATTATCTAAGAAAAGAAGCCAAAGGCTGACTGACAATGTCTACAGAAGCAGATTTAAAAATCAATATAACAGGAGTCCCTGACTGTTTTGGACTTTATGTCCAAAGGGAAGTTCTTTTTTAGGTTTGAAGTGATAGGTATGTAATGGTGTGACCCATAAATTTGACTACACCTTTTTTTTCCTAAAAATGTACAGTGAATTATTACCTTTTCAACCCCCAGACATCTGTACAAATCCTACTCTTTACCCATTGCTACCCTCAGGTAGCTGTACAAACCCACTATGCTCTCATTTTACCTTGCAATATCTACATTACTAGCACTTATGCTTTTAGCAGCAGCACACAATAACCCCCAAACCCCACAATACCTCCCACATACCCCATACAACTACCGATCAACACTCTTCCCCCTTCTTCTACACATGCCTCCAACCAATCATGGCAACACTCAACTAGACGCCTCATAACAATACAATCCTCTCCCTACATCACTCCGATCACTACTACTCCTGATGCAACAATATAGGTGCTACGATGTGCACTAATCAATGCCAGGTCAGTAAGAAATAAGATCTGCTCACAGAATACCAAGTAGACATTTATTTATTTATTTATTTGGAAACTTTTCTATACCGCCCCTTCCAGAGATCAGGGGCAGTTTACAGAGAACAGTAGAAAAATGACATTGAACATCTTGTAACCTAGAAACTATTTACAATAAACAGTTAAACATAGCAACTATTTACAATCTTATATAAATTATAACTATAGCACTCAAAGTTTTATTGAAGGTACTTACATTTGTAAGAGGTGAAAAAAAACTTTGAGGATGTGTGAGATTATGACTGTGTTTGTGTAGGTGGGATACTAGGTGGGATGGTCAGTTTGTGCTTGTGGGCCTTTATCAGAGGTGTGGTTTAGATTATAGAAATGCTGGGTGAACAAGTATGTTTTTAATTCCTTTCGGAAAGTTTGGAGGTCTTTTATCTCTTAGACTCACTGGGAGACTATTCCATTTAACAGGTGCAATATATGAGAAAGCACCGTTGCTTGTTATCTATTTTGTTTTTCGAATTGAGTCAGGGACTGAAAGAGTGTTTTGGTTCTTCCTTCTAGTTCTGTTTTGGGGTGTGGGGGGGCGGTGTTGAATCAAAGTTGAAAGATGAGATGGGGCAATTTTGTTGATTAACTTGAAGGTAGTCACTATGAATTTATATTGAATCCTACTGGCAACAGAGAGCCAATGGAGAGTGTATAAAATGGGAGAGATGTGATTAGATAGCCTGGCTTTAAAGATTATTCGTGCAGTGACATTTTGAGCCATTTGGGGTATTTTTAGGGTGTTTTTTTGTTATGCCTTGCAGTATACTGTTAACAATAGTTGAAGTGTGGTGTGATTAGTGCTTGGTTCTGAAATCATTTATGTCTATATGTGGTCTGAGTTGTTCAATGGTCCTTAGTTTAAAGAAGATGGTTCTAGCTGTTTGTTTTGTGTGGGCAGTATAGCTGAGTGTCCTGTCAAGGCTGACTCCTAAGTATTTTACCTCCTGTTTAACTGGGAGGGTGATATTTTGAAGATTGATAACTGGTGGGGGGATGAAGTTAGGGTCTTTTGAAGTAAATAGTACTTCCGTCTTTTTGAAATTGATGTACATATTCTTTGAATGGAGCCATAGTTCCGCTTCAGAGACAAGCTGCTAGATTGTCGTAATTGGGGTTAGATATGACAAATGATGAGAACAACATGATGTCGTCCACATAAATGTGATAGCTTATATTGTGTCTTTTGAATATGGAGCATATGGGTTACAGATATTTTATTTATTTATTTAAAATGATTTCTATACCGCCTTCTCCTTCAATCAAGGCAGTCTACACAGCAATCAATCAACAAGAATGGGTTGTGTGTGTTCATGCAGTGATATAGTGTGTGTGTGTGTGTGGTGGTGTGCAGTAGATTCATGTTGAGCTATTTACAGCATGCGCTATTATACATTCCTGTGAACATGGGGGAGGGGGGTTGGTCTGCGGTCTTGACTGGTGAGTAGATCATGTGACATCCCCGTAGTATTCGATGAATAGTGTTGTCTTGAGCTGCTTTTGAAAGTCTTTGATGTCTGTTGTTAATCGGAGAACACAAAAACCAGTCCAGAAACGTGGCAGAAAGGGCAAGGGAAGCCTTTATTATTCCAGGGGGTGAGTCGTGCCAAAACCCGACACTGGCCGTGTTTCGTATGAAACTTCCTCAGGGGTACATGGCTCAACTACAGGTGAATACATAAATATAATGAAATCAAAAAAATCAGATAAATAAACAATTAAAACATACAAATTAAAAACCCATCAGACATTAAATTAAATGAAAATTAAAAAAGACTTATCTCAAATGCTTAGGAACATCTAAAAGAGGGAGGGGAAGGGGAAGAAGAAAAGTGGAAGGGGAAAGGGGAAAAGGGGGGGAATGGAAAAAGTGGTGCTATTTAGAAGACTGATGTTACAATAAAACAATACATGTATATAAGAACATTATATATAAACAATAAAAACTAATCTATATAATAAAACAATGAAACAACAATGTACATCAAAGTGCATATAACATAAAAAAGAAAAGCTGTTCAATAATCATAAATACATAATATTATAAAACTCACGTTAAAAATATCATTATAAACGCATGATAAAATGAATAAATACAACTAAAAAAACTAAAGGAGGAAAGAACAGGAGAGAACTAATAATAAAACAATGTACTGAAACCATATAAATTGAAACTATAAAAACATGTATATGGTACAATAAATATATTAATAAATAACTAAAAGATGGTAAAATGAGGGGACTGTAAATAGACAATATAACCTACCATTTCATTATATGTTAAATAACTGAGAGGAAGGAGCAGGAGGGAATCAGTGGAAACCATATGTTCAATTCATAAAGACATTATTTACAGCATGATGTTAAATGAATAAAAAATGATGAATAGAGAAACATTAAAACCTACCACTATATTGTATGTTGAATGAACAAAGCCCTTTCTCATTTGGGATCCCAGGGGATCATGAACCTTAAAAAAATAAATAAATAAAATGATCCATAAAAAACACATGAACAATTTGGATATTTTAATTCTAAATAGATTGCGAATGTGATATTTTAAAGCAAAATGTGCAGTGAATGCACTTTATATTATATTGCCAAAAACCACTTAAAAAACGTTTGATGCATTATCTTAAACATGCTTATTACGTATATTAAACTGTACAGTTTAATATTAGTTTCTATATAAACCGTATTGATTTGTAAAATTTATTGACCTTGAACGACAAGATGTGTGAGATGAATAATGGAAACCGCTTGCATGCACTGCACCCGCACTTTATTTATTTATTTATTTTATTTATTTAGACAGTTTTGTATACCGCCTTATCCTTCAATCAAAGCGGTCACAACACAATTGGGGGATACATTTAACACACGGGGATATGAGACACATACACTAATACTTACAGGGAACATGGGCAATGGAGGGTTAAGTGGCTTGCCCAAGACCACAAGGAGCATCTGTGGGACTAGAAACCCCAGTCCTTCCGGCCCAAGGTTGCTGTCCTCTAGTGGGATTTGAACCCCTGACCTTCCGGCCTGAAGTACCTTGCCCCAACCACTAGGCTACTTGTGGCACAAACGCGTGATGTGAAAAATAAAACCTACAAATAAATATGTAAAAACTACAATGGATAATAAATAGATAAGAATATTAAAAAGAACATATCCAAGTCTATTAAAAACTTGATGTTTAAATAAAATGGAGTGGTTATTAGTCTTATACAGAAAATGGAAGGGAAGGAAGAGACGTCTGATGTAGCGCTGCGCGAATCTAAAACCAATTACATAAATCTTGCAACGGGGCATTTAAACCAAGAGACCTCACTACTGAAATACGCAAAGAAGGGACCCAATTGTAATAATCAAACTGAACAAGCAGAATCAAAACACTTACAAATCGAAAGGAAACCTCCTTTAGTGTATCAAACACTGCTGCTGAATCTGCTGCTGCCGGGACATGCGCTGTATATACTAAACCGGAGGAGGCTGGACCAGGGGAGGGGAGGAGGAAAAGGGGAGGGAAATGAAAAGGGGGGGGGGGGGGGAGAGGGAAGGAGGGGAGAAAGGGAAGGGGGAAGGTAGGTTATATTGTCTGTTTATTTACAGTCCCCTCATTTTACCATATTTTAGTTATTTATTAATATATTTATTGTACCATATACATGTTTTTATAGTTTTAATTTATATGGTTTCAGTACGTTGTTTTATTATTAGTTCTCTCCTGTTCTTTCCTCCTTTAGTTTTTTTAGTTGTATTTATTCATTTTATCATGCGTTTATAATGATATTTTTAATGTGAGTTTTATAATATTACATATTTATGATTAATTATTGAACAGCTTTTCTTTTTTATGTTTATATGCACTTTGATGTACATTGTTGTTGTTTCATCGTTTTATTATATTGATTAGTTTTTATTGTTTATATATAATGTTCTTATATACATGTATTGTTGTATTTTAACATCAGTCTTCTAAATAACACCACTTTTTCCATTCCCCCCCTTTTCCCCTTTCCCCTTCCCCTTTTCTTCTTCCCCCTTCCCCCTCTTCCCCTCCCTCTTTTAGATGTTCCTAAGCATTCGAGATGTCTTTTTTAATTTTCATTTAATTTAATGTCTGATGGTTTTTTAATTCGTATGTTTTAATTGTTTATTTGATTTTTTCAATTTCATTTTATTTGTGTATTCACCTGTAGTTGAGCCATATACCCCTGAGGAAGTTTCATACGAAGCACGGCCAGTGTCTGGTTTTGGCACGACTCACCCCTTGGAATAATAAAGGCTTCCCTTGCCCTTTCTGCCACATTTCTGGACTGGTTTTTGTGTTTTCCCTCTTCGTGGCAGTTTGCTCTTCCCTTGGTGGACCTGTTAATCGGAGGTCATCTGGGAGGGTATTCCAAATTGCTGGTGCAGCCAGAGAAAGGGCTCGGTCTGCGGTGTCCTTGCGGACCTTGGTGAGGTCTTTTGGTGTGTGAACATGGTTGGAAGTGCCCCCCCTCCTCGGTCGTGTGCTTCTGTCAGATTGTATGATTGGTTGTAAGCTGAGAGCTGATGACTGTTGTTTGATTTCGAATATGTTTATGACTGTCTTATATTTGATGCGTGAGCTGATTGGAAGCCAGTGTAGATCTTTCAGGATGGATGTGATGTGTTCTTGTCTTGCTGTACCAGGTATTATTCGTGCCGCTGTGTTTTGTGCCAGTTGCAGCGGTCTGAGTGTTTGTTTTGTGAGGCCTCAATAGATTGGGTTGCAGAAGTCTAGAATTGGGGTTATTAGAGCCTGGCAGACTGTGTGGAAGTGCTCCGGGGAGAGGAGGGGTTTAAGGCGTCGGATTATTCTCATCCTGTGGTATGCGTTTTTGGTGGTTCTGCTTATGTGTGTTTGTAGGTCCAGTTCTTTGTCTAGAGTCACTCTGAGGTATTTTACTTCCCGTTTTATGGGTATAGTTGTGGTGTTTACCTTGATGTTGAGTGGAGAGACGAATTCGGTCTTTCGGGTGATGATTAGTGCCTCGGTCTTGCTGTAGTTTATGGTCAGGTTGTTGTCTTGAAACCAGCTGGTCATGTGTATGAGACAGTTTGTTATTTTGGAGTAGTCTGGGTTGTCGATTGTGATTGGTGTGTATATCATGATGTCATCAGCGTAAATTGTGTATTGTATCTCGTGTTCTTTTATAATGTCGCATATTGGCTGAATGTAGAGGTTAAATAATAGTGCTGACAAGGTGGATCCTTGTGGTACTCCTTGCAGGACCTTTATGGGTCGGGATGTGTGGGGGCCGACCTTGACCTGTATCTGTCTGTCCGTTAGGTATGAGTGGAATCATTTGAGTGGAACCCTGTAGTCCAATGTTCTGTAGTCTTTCCAGTAGAGTTCTGTGATCCACTGTGTCAAATGCTGATGAAATGTCAATGAAGATCATTAGTATTCCATTCTTGCAGTTGTCTATGAGGCGGAATATGTTATTGAATAGGTATAACAGGAGTGTTTCGACTCTGTGGTTGGGGCGGAAACTGTGTTGGTGGATGTCTAGTGGTGCGTGGTTGTCAATGTGGTCTTGTAGCTGATGCTGTACTGCCTTCTCAATAATTTTTGCCAGTAGAGGTATGCTTGAGATTGGTCTGTATGCTGCTGGATTGTTCTTATTGAGTGTGGATTTCTTCGGGATTGGTCTTATAGTGACGAGCTTTAGTTGGCTCGGCATGTTTCCTTGGGTCAGAGAGCTGTGCATGATGTTGTGTATAGTGTGGATGAAGTTTGACTTAGTGGCTTTGATCCATGTCACTGGGCATGGGTCCGTTGGCGCCATGCTTGTTTTGAGTGCATGGGTCCACTAAGTTTGACTTAGTGGCTTTGATCCATGTCACTGGGCATGGGTCCGTTGGTGCCGTGCTTGTATTGAGTGCGGTGATGATGTGTGAGAGCTGCTCTATAAAGGTATATATATAGGTTAAAAAGGAGAGCAGAAAGTGTGGAGCCCTGTGGAATTCCCTGTTCTTGTGGGAAGAGTGATGAAGAGTCTTGGTCGATTTGTACATATTGGACACGGTTAGATATATATGATTTAAACCAGTTGAGGGTTATTTCCTTTATACCTAATTTGTTAAGTCTAGAGATGAGAATGTTATGGTTTACACTGTCAAAAGCAGAGGAGATGACCAGAAATACAGGAATGAAGGCTTGCTTAATGTTGCCCATGCCTCTGATGAGAGACTCAAAAAGGGCCAGGAGGAGGGTTTCCACACCATGGAAAGGACGAAACCCATATTGATGCTCATCTAATGTTGTTGTTGTGTCTATAAAGTCCTGAAACTGGAGTTGGGCAACGTTTTCAATGATTTTGGCCAGAAATGGAATGCTGGCGATGGGCCGATAAGAGGTAGGGTCATTATTGTTTAGCGACTTGTTTTTGAGTAAAGAGCGAATTGCTGTGAGCTTGAGGTCATTTGGCATGAAGCCTTGGTGTAATGATTGGTTTACTACGTTTAGAATGTAAGGAGCTAGTTCTGATTTTGTTGCCTTGATCCAGGCTACAGGGCACGGATCTAAGAGTGATGTGGTTGTATTAAGCTTTGTAATTGTCTACAGCAGTTGTTTGCTATTAATGAGGTGGAAGGATTTCCATTCATTGGGGTTATTCGTTATTGGAGATACAGGGTCAAGTACAGAGGGGATGCTTTGTTTTAGCTTTTTAGCAAAATGGTTAGCTAGTGTCTGGGGGTTGATAGGAATTTTGTGGAGGTTAGCAGTAGGAGCTTTAGCTATAAGAATTTAACAATTTCGAATAGCTCCTTTGGGCGGTTGATGGCTTTCGATAGGATTCGTGTATGGTGGTGTTTTTTGGCATTGTTTATAACTTCCTTAACTTCCTTGTAAGAGTTGAAAGCTGCAAAATATAGTTCTCTGAGTTCTGGGGGGGGGGGGTGTTCTCCATTTATATTCTAACTTTCTGAGTTCCTTTTTTTAAGGTCGCTAGTTCAGCAGTATACCATTTTTCAGATACTTTGTGATGGGTTTTCTTATTTATAGGAAAAGGTTTAGAAACTATCTTTATAGCAGTGTTCCTCCAGTTTGTTACTACTTCATTAAGGTTGTTTGAATTTTCATCTAACTTTGGGAGGGGCTCTTCCGAAGGGATGTGCTTCACCTTAACCAGGATGGAACCAGGCTGCTGGCATTAACCTTTAAAAAGGAAATAGAGCAGCTTTTAAACTAGCTAATAGGGGAAAGCCAACAGTCGCCCAAGAGCGGATGGTTCAGAAGAATGTATCCTTGAAGGATACTACCAAAAGCAGAGAGGTTCCAAAAAAGAGTAAAGTAGCCCAAATGCCCTCAAGTATTGAGTAGACAGAGCTTAAAGATCCTAAATTACCCATGTCTTAACAATAGCCAAATTAATATGAATAAAATACAGTCTCTAAAATGCTTGTATGCAAATGCTAGAAGTCTAAAAAATAAGATGGGAGAGTTAGAATATATAGCACTAAATGAGAGGTTAGATATGATTGGAATATCAGAGGCATGGTGGAAGGAGGACAACCAGTGGGACACTGTGATACCTGGGTACAAACTATATCGTAATGATAGAGCTGATCAAATTGGTGGAGGGGTTGTGCTCTATGTTAGAGAGGACATTGAGTCAGAAAGGATTAAAATTTTGCAGGAAACAAAATTTGCTGTAGAATCTCTATGGATTCAAATTCCATGTAAAAAGGGGAAGGCAATGGCAGTAAGGGTGTACTATCGACCGCCTGGCCAGAATGAACAAATGGATGATGAAATGCTCAAAGAAATCAAGGAAGCTAACAAGTTACAGCGCGGTAATAATAATGGGTGATTTCAATTACCCCAGTATCGACTGGGTCAGTGTCACAGCAGGACATGCTAGGGAGATAAAGTTCCTAGATGAAATAAATGACTGCTTCTTGGAGAAGCTGGTTCATGAACCGACCAGAGGGGAAGCCATATTAGACCTAGTCCTTAATGGAACACCAGATCTAGTGCAAGAGATAAGGGTGTTGGGTCCACTTGGCAATAGTGATCATAGCATGATCGCCTTTGATTTAATTAGTGGAGGAGGGATAGTAAGGAAATCCACAGTACTACCTTTTAACTTTCGAAAGGGAGACTATGATAAAATGAGGAAAATAGTTAAGAAAAAACTAAAAGGAGCAGTTGCAAAGGTTAAAGACTTCTATCAAGCTTGGGTGGTGTTGAAAAATACTATCTTGGAAGCCCAGACCAGCTGTATTCCATGCTTTAAGAAAAGTGGAAGGAAGTCCAAAAAACTGCCAAAAAAGCATCTTTCAGGAAATGGAAAAAAGAGCCAAACGATGAAACCTGGAAACAGCACAAGCACTGGCAGGTCAAATGCAAGGCATTGATAAAGCGGGCAAAGGCAGAATTTGAGAAGAAGCTTGCTGCGGAAGCAAAAACTCGAAATAAAGATTTTTTCAAGTACATTCATAGCAAAAAACCTGTGAGAGAGTCAGTTGGTCCATTAGATGATAGAGGAGTTAAAGGGGCACTAAGAGGCGACAAGGCGATAGCGGAGAGACTGAATGAATTCTTTGCTTTGGTCTTTACTGAGGAAGATGTAGGGATGCTACCCATGACTGAAGTGGTATTTAAAGGTGCGGAAGAATTGAAGGAAATATCGATACATCGGGAAGATGTATTACAACTATTAGATAAACTGAAGAGTAGCAAATCACCCGGGCCGGATGGTATACATCCAAGGGTGTTGAAAGAACTGAAATATGAGATTGCAGACCTGCTATTAGTAATCTGTGAACTATCATTAAAATCATCTCTAATACCTGAAGATTGGAGGATCGCCAATGTAATACCAATTTTTAAAAAAGGTTCCGGGGTGATCCGGGAAACTACAGATCAGTGAGCCTCACGTCAGTACCGGGAAAAATGGTAGAAACCATCATAAAGAATAAAATTACTCAGCATGTAGATAGTCATGGCCTAATGGGAGACAGCCAACATGGCTTTAGGCAAGGAAGATCTTGTCTTACTAATCTGTTATGTTTTTTTGAATAAACAGGTGGACAAAGGTGAGTCGGTTGATATAGTGTATCTAGACTTTCAGAAAGCCTTTGACAAGGTCCCTCATCAGAGACTTTTGGCAAAACTAAAGAGTCATGGGATAGGAGGCAGTGTACTACTGTGGATCAGGAACTGGTTAGAAGATAGAAAGCAGAGGGTTGGGCTAAATGGCCAATTTTCCCAATGGAGAAAGGTGAATAGTGGTGTACCCCAGGGATCTGTGCTGGGTCCGCTGCTTTTTGACATATTCATAAATGACCTGGAAAGTGGAATAACGAGTGAGGTTATTAGATTTGCAGATGACACAAAACTATTTAAAGTTGTTAAAACCCAAGAGGATTGTGGAAAATTGCAAGAGGATCTTGATAAATTGGAAGACTGGGCATCAAAATGGCAGAAGAAATTTAATGTGGACAAGTGCAAAGTTATGCACCTAGGGAAGAACAACCCAAACTATGGTTACACAATGCAAGGTTCCACATTAGGAACCACCACCCAGGAAAAAGATTTAGGCGTCATTGTGGATAACATGTTAAAACCCTCGGCCCAGTGTGCAGCGGCGGCCAAGAGAGCAAATAGAATGCTAGGTATCATAAGGAAAGGAATGGAAAATAAAACAAAAGATATTATAATGCCTCTATACCGTTCCATGGTGAGACCGCACCTTGAATATTGTATGCAATTCTGGTCGCCGTATCTTAAAAAGGATATAGCGTTATTAGAAAAGGTTCAGAGAAGAGCCACCAAAATGGTAAAGGGGATGGAAGGATACTCCTATGAAGAAAGGCTAAAAAGGTTAGGGCTCTTTAACCTGGAAAAGAGACGGCTGAGGGGAGATATGATAGAAGTCTATAAATTAATGAACGGAGTGGAACGGGTAAACGTAGATCGATTGTTTACGTTATCAGAATATAGAAAGACTAGGGGACATACAATGAAGCTACAGGGTAAACTA
Source organism: Ichthyophis bannanicus (assembly GCA_033557465.1). Lineage (NCBI taxonomy): Eukaryota > Metazoa > Chordata > Amphibia > Gymnophiona > Ichthyophiidae > Ichthyophis > Ichthyophis bannanicus. The sequence continues at coordinate 786,571,900 of CM066034.1, read as the reverse complement.
TTTAAGACTAATAAAAGAAAATATTTTTTCACTCAACGTTTAATGAAACTCTGGAATTTGTTACCGGAGGATGTAGTAAAGGCTGTTAGTGTAGCTGGGTTTAAAAAAGGTTTGGATAAGTTCCTGGAGGAAAGGTCCATAAACCATTATTAAGAAGGGACCCAGGCTATCAATGCTTGACCCAGTACAAGCATTGCGGAACCTGTGTCTTTTGGGGAAACTACTAGGTACGTATGACCTAGATTGGCCACTGTTGGAAACAGGATACTGGGCTTGATGGACCTTGGTCTGACCCAGTATGGCATATCTTATGTTCTTATGAGTTGTTTGTAGGAATTTTTCCTTAACAAAGGGTTGGAATATCGGCCCTTGGTGTGTAGTAGGTGTATGTAAGGTGGCAGTTTGTGGGATGTGTAAAGAGAAGCATATTGTAAAATGGTCAGACCAGAAGACTTGAGTTATAGTTGGTGGACTATATTGTGGTAGTTCGGTTATGTGTTCTGGGAGGAATACCAAATCAAGGGTGTTGCCTTTAATGTGTGTCGGGTAATTGATTGTTTGCCTGAAACTCATTTCTTCCATTGAGTCCAGGAAAGCTGTCGATTGGTTGTTGGAGAGAGAGAGGCTAGGTTAAAGTCCCCAAGAATAATATGGGACTTTCTTAATGGGGAGTTACAGGCAGATTCGAGGATTGTAGTTATATTTTGAATAGTAGAGGTGGGGGTCTGTAAATAAGGCAAATAGCTGTGTTTTTATTTTCTATTTTGAGGATATCCATTCCATCCTGGTTATTACATATGGTGGGGGAGATGTTAAGACCAGATTTTGCTAATGTGAGTACTCCCCCCTCCTCTTTTATTATCCTTAGTGCAGTTGAAAATAGAATAGCCATGTACTTTTAGTTGGTTTAGGAGGACCGAGTCAGATTCGGTTAACCGTGTTTCAGAGATGCAGAGGAAATCTGGTTATTCATCCGTAAAGAGGTCAATTATTAGTGGGATTTTATTTCTAATTGACCTGGCATTGATGAGGATGCATTTTAGTGTTGCCAGGGGGGTTAGGTTTTTTTTTTTTAGGTTATCCTTTGCTGTTAGGTTTATATGGATCAGCCTCTGGCTCTGACTACTCTGGTTCGGGAGTGTTCTCTCAATGAATGGATGTCTGTTATAATAGTTATGGTGGTCTTGTCTCGGATGGTAGGGGATGATAGGGATGTGGGCGGCTTCAAGGATATTAACAGTAGGAGAGAGGGTGTGGAGGAAGGGGGTGGATGTAAGTAAAAGACCAGTTGTGTAAAATAGTACATTTAGGGTGAGCGTAAACATTTTTCTGAACCCCATCCTGGTACAATTCAAAACCTGACTGGTCTGCGGTCCTCCAGGACTGGAATTGCCCACCCCTGGGTTAGAGTATATGTGCAGAACAGAAAAAACAGGCAGTGTAGAATAAAGCTTGCTAGTGTGCAGGAATGCAGATATCGTTCCGGCACGATTGTGAAACTTTATTGACTTATAATAGACAACAGGTGTTTGAGGATTTGATCATTATGATCTTTATTACAATAAAGAGATCCTACGTCAATTCCCCACCGAAGTGCCACACCAAAGAGCCCATTGGCGCGGGTGTGCCTTTTGCGCGCTTAGCTTTAAAGGTGACCCCTCCGTTCAGTGATGATGCTGGTGGGCGAAAATGAACAGCCGCGTGTAGCTGGGGGAATCCTGTGCAGCTCAGGAAGCAGGAGAGATGTAGTTGAGCTCTCAAGTTACTCGATGTTGCAGGCTTGGATCGGAGATCGTGTTTCAGCTGCTGGCTGGTGCCGGGGAGAGTTGTTTAGTTCCTCGGGGAGCTCAGACATACTATGTATCACTGAGACATGACTCACGGACACCGACAATGTCATCAACCAGCTCAAAAGAGGAGGCTACTCACTATTCCACTGGCCAAGAAACAATAGAAGAGGAGGAGGGGTGTTGCTTCTAACAAAATCACACCTACATTTCCGTCCTGTATCAACCAAAGCACAAATGAAATCGACTCACTCACCATCACAAACAACTATTTAACCATCATCCTCAGCTACCGAACACCTACCCTCTCATCAAATGACCCATCTGCCATAATTGAAAACATCATTGAACACATCAAAACCAAGAAGGCTATTCTCATCTTTGGGGACTTCAACTTCTCCTCCCTACCTACCTACCACAACAGCAGACACATTCCTCACAGCCATGGAATCATCAGACCTCACCCAAATAGTGACGTCTCCCACTCACAATAAAGACAACGCCCTAGATCTAATCTTTACCCCCACCCTCCCAATCTACACCAGCTTCTGCTCACTAAAAACCTACCCCATGCCATGACCAACCACAGCCTCATCGCCTTCACTCTACCCCTAAAATTCCCAATAACAAAGACAGTTCACCAACAAGCAACACAACTATTCGGACATTTCAATAAGGACACTTTCCTCGAACACATTGCCACACCTAACTACAGACACATCAGACATAACAATATTGACAGACAACTGGAATGACGTGCTCGGAACCGCAGTTAAACTACCACCCAATCAACAAAAGGCTACCAAAAAACATCACATCCGCAAAACTATCTGATACTCACAATACTATGACAACTAAAAATTGAACTAAGATGAATTGAGCAGAAATGGCGGAAGACCACCTTGGTTGAAGACTGCAACAACTACCTTGCACTACTACAGAACCATCACACCACTGCAGATAAAGCCAAGAAAGACTATCATATGAAAATCATCAGTACTGCAATAAATCATCAAAGAGAACTATTTAACTTAGTCAGACGCCTCACAGAAACACCCACAACCCAACATCCTCCATCACCCATCAACAACTAACTGCACACTACAAACAGCTACACCTCCGCCCAAACCTCACCACCTCCCTTCACATCCCTGCCACTCCTAACAACAATTGCTGGCTCACATTTCAAACAGTCAGTAGAGGGATATTGAACATAAACTATCTAAGCTAAACACCTCCACTTCACCACTTGACCCATGCCTAGCCAATTGGGTCAAAGTAGCAAGAACTGAGCTTAGCCCAATTCTAGCCAAGATAACAAACAAAGCACTTCAACAAGGAATAATGCCAAACAGTCTCAAGCTCTCTTCCATCCGCCCTACCTTAAAGAAACCAAGCCTTGACCCAACGGACCCTGCATCATAATGACCAATAGCCAGCTTCCTATTCCTGACTAAAGTTATAAAAAACAAACAAACATACAGCTACAGCTCCAAAAACACAACAATGAAAGCCACCTACTTGATCCTCAGCAGCACGGCTTCCACTCGATGCATGGAGTAGAAACCCTAAAGATCTGTCTCATCAGCAACCTAATCCAAGGCATTCAAGATTGCTCACAAACCTACCTCCTGATACTTCTGGACATCTCCGCAGCATTTGACATAGTCGACCATAATATACTACTACAGAGACTACAACTATTTGGAATTCAAGACATCATCCTGAAATGGTTCCAGTCATACCTCACTGACAAACAGTAACAAATAAAGATAGGTTCACACATCTCCAAACCTTATCCCAAGGTTTCACATTATCTGCACCCCTCTTCAACCTATACCTACAACACCTATGCTCTATCATCAAAAAGCACAACATCCTCTTTCACCTATATGCCAATGATGGTATGCTTTACTGCCCACTCCATCCAATAAACCAGATTACACACAAATTCAGAACTGCTTCATAGATGCCATCCAATAGCTTACAACAAACAACCTGTCAATAAATCTCAAAAAGACTAAGGCTATGTTTATTACAAGGGATTCCTCTCTCGCACCTCCAACCACTATAACATTTAACAACATCCAGATAAACGTAAAAAAGGAAATGAAATACCTCGGGATCACTATAGACCATTAACTCTCCTTCAAGACCCAAGTAGCAAAGACAGCCAGAACAATCCATTCCAAAACAAAGACCCTGCAATGACTTCCTCCCCTCCTCGAACCAGCAAATTTTAGATCAGCACTTCAAGCACTCACTCTCCCCCATGCAGACTACTGCAACAATATCTACCAAGGCCTGCCTCTAACCACACTTCTCCCTCTTCAAACTGCTCTACACACAGCTGCTCGTACCATCCAAGGAGCTACTAAATACGACCACATCACCCCCATCCTAAAACTACACTGGCCACCCCTTACCAACAGAATCAAATATAAATGCCTCCTCCTCACTCACAAAGCTCTTCACTCCCAACAGGCTACTTGCCTCCAATTCCTACTACAGAAACACACAACAATCAGACCACGAAGACATAACACAATCAACAAACTTAACATATCTCAATCTAAAATAAAATACAACCTACAAACATTTCACAAAGCATTTACGCATCTTCCCTATGGAACTCCCTCCCTGACACCCTAAGGAATATTGCCTATCTTCACTTCTTCCACAGACACTTAAAAACCCACTTATTCACCTAATATTTTGGTCCCTCCACCTAATATCCCTTCCAACATGACACTATCAAGGCAGACCCACATTTGTAGATAGTTGATGAACATACCGTTTAGTTCAATGTTTGTACATAACATTCTGCTAAATATACTATATAATCTTTAGTGTTGTTTTGTTTTAAAATTAACTGTTTCACTGTATCTAATGTTCTGTTCCTTATAAGACAAATTGTAAAAAAACGTTCTGTTCCCTGTAAACCGCTTTGACCTGGTGAAAAGCGGTATTTAAACCTAGCTAAATAAATAAATTATTAAAGTGGGTTTATAAATTGTTGGGGACTCCTTTGATATATTGAGTTGAATTATCCAAATCTTGGTGGAAGGGTGGTCGGAAGATAATTGAGGAAAGAATGCAAGGTTGAAGATTCACCCAAGGCCTCTTGTATAGGCACTAGTGGGCAGATGAGGATCTGCTTCCATAGGCTGGAGCAATCTAGGGTTTTAGAACATGTGAGCCAACCCTAAAAAAATGGAAGAAAATGAAATTAGACTGAGATGAAACCAGGAATACAGATTGGTTTGGTGATGACAGAGCACTAGTAATGTCTTTCAATCTACTGTAGGTAATACTTCGTTCGGTCTTCTGCCATCACCTCATTCTTGATCTTGATATAATGGAATCTTAAATACAGTCATTTAAAATGAAGGCAACATTGTTATAGCTAAAACATTTTTATGCACTATGGGGCCTATTTATTAAGCTGTGTTGGCAGCTTAACTTTGGAGTTAGCACATGCTAACTGCGCAGTGCTGCATTAACTTTTTTTTTTTTTTAGTGCCATCGAGTCATTGCTGACTCCTGGCAACCCAGCAAGGTATGACCGGAAGTAGATTGTCAGGCCTTTTCTTCCGTTTGGACTGCAAGGATAAAAGCAGAGGTCCTTATTTACTAAACCAGTTTAGGTGTTTGCACAGGTTTAAGATACTGTTACTGTGGTGCTCCAAAAACAGTTGACTCATTGCATTAAACACCTACAGGAGAATTTCAGGTTTGGAGCAGGAAGGTACACATTGCAGTTAACATGAGTGTCATTAAAGCATGTTAACTGCTAGTATGGAAGATAAGAGAGTACAGTTAACTATGCTTCCAGATGTAATTAACTGTATTCCCCACTAGCGGATGTGCTTTTAAGACCTATTAGCGATATTGCCCTGACTTAGCAGTATGCCTGCCTTTCCCCCAAGGGACCAGCACCTACAATCACCACAGACATTTTGCAGCTAACACCGGTTAGGTTTCGCAGTTGACACACAACTACAAAACCTTAAAGCGGTTTAATAAATAGGAGTCAAAACAGCAAGCTGTACCCAAGTATGAAAGATTACCATTTTTCCAGTTCTGCGAGCAAATTATAATATTTGTAATTTGTAGACTGATAAGTCTCTTGCAGATTGTATTGATGTTTCCTGCAAGATAGTGAAAGTGTTTCGTTGGCTGATGGCAGTCTACTTGTGGTCTTTGCACAGCTTTCGGCGCACCTCGATTCCACTCTTTACCTCCACCCCCGCCAGTCCAGTTTTAGATCTGGCCACAGCACCGAGACTGTCCTCCTTGCCCTTCTCAGCGACCTTCACCGCTCTCACGACCGTGGTGACTTGTCTATCGCCGTTTCTCTAGATCTCTCTGCTGCTTTCGACGTCATTGATCATCGCACCCTTCTCACTCGTCTGTCTGATTCTGGTATTCCCGACACTGTATTACACTGGTTCCATTCTTTTCTCTCCCATCGTTCCTTCTCAGTTCATTCTGGCACCTCTACTTCCCCTCCCTCCCCCTTGCACTGTGGTGTCCTGCAAGGTTCCATCCTTGCCCCTCTACTTTTCAATATTTTCCTTGCTCCCCTAGCCCTTCTCATCCAGCAATCCGATGTTTCCTTCTATTTTTACGCAGACGATATCCTCCTTGTCCATCATACCAGTTCTGCTTTTCCTGATCTTTCAACGCTTAATACCTGTCTATCTCGTGTCGCCTCTTGGTTTTCTGAAAATTTTCTTTGTGTTAACCCTTCTAAATCCTCTGCCATTTGGTTTTCTTTCTCCTCTCCCCCGCCTAGCTTAGCTCCTGTGATGTCCTCCCTTCCTATTCCCGTTGTCTCTACCCTTCGCTATCTGGGTGTTACCTTAGACTCCTCCCTCTCCTTTCACCCTCACATTTCCTCCCTTGTCCGTACTTGTCACTTCCACCTGTGCCGTATTCGCTCTCTTCGGCCTTTCCTTTCTTCTCAATCTCTCACCACTCTGGTTCTTTCCCTTGTAACTTCCCGCTTAGATTACTGTAATTCCATCCTTGCTGGCCTCCCATCCTGTCAACTCCGTCGTCTTCAGCTTCTCCAGAACACTGCCGCCCGCCTCCTCACCTTTTCTTCCCCTTCTGATCATATTACCCCCTGTCTCTTCTCCCTTCATTGGCTCCCCATTAAATTCCGGCTTATCTATAAGTATATCATCATCACTCACAGGGTTCTCTATACCAGCACTCCTCAGTACCTCTCCGACCTCATCTTTCATCAGCCTGCCCCCCGTCTCCTTCGCTCATCTCATACCAATCGTCTGTTTCTTCCTTCTCCATCCCAGGCCCACCTTGAACTTACCCGCTATTCTGCTTTCTTCTTTCTAGCCCCCGCCCTCTGGAATTCCCTTCCTCACACCCTCCGTACTGAGCCCTCTTTCCCCAATTTCAAAGCTCTCCTCAAGACTCACCTCTTCTCCCAAGCGTTTGATCTACCAGCCTCTCCCTGATATGTAGTCATCATGCCAATTCCTGTCCCTCATGTCATATTCAACTGCCACCCCCTGCCCTCCCTCTTTCCCTGCGTCACTGTGTTTAGCTCTGCAGTCTCTATTCTGTCTTTTTCTCTCTACCTCTCACTTGCTCTTTCCTGTTATTCAATGGCGTTCCTTTCTCTCTTTGTTTTTCTGCGGCTGCCTTTTATTGTACACCGCCCTGATACTTCGGTCTTGGGCGGTATATCAAGCCTAAATAAATGAAATGAAATGAAAGGAAAGAAAACCCAGGGGCTGCTGGGTCTCCAGAAATCTGTATCAGTTAAATCGCTAAATTTATTTAGGGAGTTCCGGTGATGCGGTGAGAGCGAGCAGACATGATCTGTTTGCGCTCCGACCGTCCCTCGCTTATACCGGCAATTTAGAGCCGTTTTCTTGAACCCCGGACCGCCGCAAAGTACTCCCCCAGGAGCCGGACAGCCTACCGCAGGGCCCGAGGCAAGCTGCATCAACGACAGCGATGGCAGCAGCGCTGCGGACGGGGAAGAAGGAGCGGGACCGCGGGCCTGTGGCGAGCAAGATGGCGGATAGTGTGGTGGCGCTGAGTTCTCCGGCCTCCCCTGCCAGGGTAGAGGAAATATCGGCGGCGGTTGCGGAGGCCTTAGCTACCCAATTCAACACCATCCGAGAGAAGCTGGACGCTGTGCAGAGCTCCGTTGAAACTTTTGGCAAGCGATTGCAGGAGGCGGAGGAGCGTGTGGGGCGTGCGGAGGACACACTCACAACACTGCAGCAATCAGTGGAGGGCCTGCAAACCGAACTACGTTCCCAAGAGGCTAAGATCGACGATCTAGAGAATCGATCTAGAAGAAATAACCTGCGGGTGATGGGCATACCAGAGGCTGTATCGGACATTGAACTGCAGCAGTACCTGGTGGGGCTTTTCTCTCCGATGCTGGCGGGGGAGGCTGCTGGCGAGCGGATCCAGCTGGAGCGAGCACATCGGGTAGGCAGCCGAAATGTGCGAGAAACTAGACCTCGAGTGGTTCTTGCGAAGTTCCTACAATTCCCCCAGAAGGAGGCCATCTTGCGTGCGGCGCGGGCCCGTGGGGTCTTGGGGGTGGACAATGTGCGGATCCGGATTGCACAGGACTATTCTATGCAATTAAGTCAACGTCGCCGGGCTTATGCGCCACTCTGTCAAAAGCTGATTGACTGTAAGATCAAATTTATGGTGCAATACCCGGCGTGCTTACATGTGTTTCGAGATGGGCAACGTAGGATCTTCGAGTCCGCAGATGCAGCAGCGATGTATGTGGAGAGCATCACCTCGGAAGGAGGAGCAGGCTGAGGACCCCGGAGAGGATGGCGTATGTTATATCTGCAGAACAAGACTCTTTTGTCTATAAGGCACTGTAGGTGTCTCGAGTGCTCAGCAACCGGACTTCGGTTGGAGTATATGGTGGGTGTGAGCGGGACATTTTTGCTGAGACTCGGATACCCCCCTCTCCCCCGACTGATGGCCCAGACGCAGTCTCTCCTGGTCTGCTGGGAGCTTGACCTCTGGCGCCTGGTTGAACAGGCGGGAGGGTTGGGGGGGTCATTTGTTCTTAGTTATAATGTTGGGGTTTTGGTTCTTTTGTTGTTTATTAGACCTGCATGAAGTGCACCTCAAATGGGACGGGCTTGATTGCACGGGGGCACTGGAACCCCTCTTAGATGGCTGGGTCGGGCTAACAGGCAGCTGAGATAGGTGATATGGCTGGGCCGGGCCGGGATGGCTGGGGTGCCCCACCAGGCCCCACATTTACTTTGAATGGGCCTGTTCCTATGTGCCCCGGGGGGGGACCGCAGCTTGCCTTAGGGTGGAACCTGGTTGATTTATTGCCTCCCTTACTAGGGGGGGGAGTGGGGCCGGCTAATCCGGGTACATTCGGGGAAGCCTGTCACACCCGCTAGAGCCCAATATGTGTGCAGATTTGCATCCTGTCCCACTACCAGTGGATGGTAACACACATACTAACATTTGCCACCGGGCTTCGTCAAGGGGGGGAGGGGCAACGGGAGTATAGCGGAAGAGCCTGTAGCTGCCTTAGTAATAGAACCTCGGCAGCGGGAAAATCAGGTCCACTGTGTGGGGGCGTAGTCCCCCCTCCTCTATATAAACGGCCCGAGGGGATTTTCTCTGCCAGGTCTGGTCAGAACCCAGTGCACTAGCGCAGAGCTTTCGATGTTTCCAGCCAGGGCACGGCTAGTATAACCCCCTCTAAATAGGTATTTTTGTTTTTTGTGGTAATATCATGGTGATGCTGACTGCCCGAGCTTAAGGGCAGACCAGGCGCTTTAGGCTAACATTGCAGAATACCGGCCTTGAGAGAGGGGGGGGTTTACCCCTTCCCGGGTCGCGGGGTTAGATGCTTGAGTTCTGTACTTGGACATGAGCAACCTTGTTCTACTGCTATACCTAATTTGAGGGCTGGGGACTCTAGGGGATAGGGGGTACTGGATAGGTTGGGGGATTATTGTCTGCTCTTGGTTATGAGGGACTGGGTTGGCGGGTGGGGTATGGACGATAGCGGGGGGCGGTGGAGCGTGTCACTGGAAGACTCATAGGAGAGAGAAGTGGTGAAATGTGGGTGAGAGGATTAATATTCTCTGGGGTGGGAGGGGTTGGGGGGGGAGGGAGTCGGGGGTGGATGGGGGGGGAGAAAGGGGGGTTAGGTCGCATCCATCGTCAACCTCATGGTGTGTTCCATGCAGAGAGAATGGGGGAGGGGAGGGGGTTCCAGGCTGGGAGAGCCCTGTCCCTACTAGCAAGTGATACCGGTCAGTTGGGTCTTGACACTGCCCCGTTGCTTTGAAAGTCATTACATGGAATGTGTGTGGATTGGGGAACCCAATCAAGAGATATAAAGTCCTACAGGCCTTAGGCAAAAATGTGATATTGCATTTTTACAGGAAACCCACCAGACGGCTGAGGAGCATAGTAAACTACGCCGAGACTGGGTGGGGCAGGTATGGGGGGCTCCAGCCACACGGAAAAAAGGAGGCGTGGCCATCCTGATTCACAAGCGGGTGCGTTGTTCAGTGGAAGCTGAAATCAGGGATGCGGCGGGACGGTATCTGTTCCTACAAGGAACTTTGGAGGGGAAGCCGGCCATCCTGGGGACAGTGTACGGTCCGAACTCCTTTGATCCCCACTTTTACGCCAATTTGGCCTCTAGAGTGGAGCAGCTGCCTGAGTCCCCTTTGGTGTTGGGAGGCGACTTAAATGGAGTCCTGGACATTGAGATGGATACCTCTAGAGGAGGGGAGGCGCGCGAACGAGGGCCGGTGACGCAGGTGTTGCAGCGCTTTAAGGCTCGCCTAGGGCTAGTAGACCCGTGGAGGGTGTTGCACCCCTTAGAAAAAGACTTTACACACCAGTCCAGAGCTCATGGCTCTAGCTCTCGAATCGACTACCTTCTACTTTCCGGGGAGATCTTCACAAGAGTGGGGGATGTGCAGATCGGGCCTTTTGAAATTTCCGACCATGCCCCCAGTATGGCTGGAGCTGGGTTGGGGGGGGTGACGGATCGGTCACGGCTCTGGCGGTTCCCGCCGGAACTTTATAGGGACGTTCAGTTTCATAAGTTCCTGGAGCAACGTTGGCGGGAATTTGAGGAGGGCCATCGTGGGCACAAGGGAGACCCTGAATTAGTGTGGGAGACCGCTAAAGTTGTGTTACGGGGTGACATTATTGGGTTTGCGGCGCGTAAACGTCGGATGCTTGCGGAACGGACTCTCCGATTGGAGAAGCAGGTATCCTCGCTACGTCGGCGATTGGTGCGGGCCCCGACTCCGAGGCTTCAAAAGGAGCTGTGGGAAGCTAGAGTAGATCTCAATGAGCTATTGCACCAGAGGGCCAAGAAGTCTATTTTATATTACCGATACAAGTTGCAGTGCTATGGGGATAAGCCTGGGCGGTTGATGGCTCGCTGTTTGCGGGGTTCGAGAGGCTCCAATACGGTGGCGGCTCTAAGAGATGAACATGGAAAGCTGCAACGGGACAGTAGGGAGATAGGCCGGGTGTTTCGGGGATTCTTTCAGAAACTTTATGCTGCGGAGAGTAGTTCACCCTCAGCAATATCGGATTATCTTCAAAAGCTGAATCTGCCCTCGCTCACGGAGGCACAAAGCCTTCAGCTGGGGCGGCCGATCACCGCCGCGGAAGTGGAGTCGGTCATTGTTGCGGCTCGCTGTTTTAAATCGCCTGGGCCGGATGGTTTGGGGGCCGAGTTTTACAAACTGATAAGTGGATATGTTAGTCCAGTCCTAACAGAGGTGTATGCGCAGCGGGTGGATCAAGGAGGCTTTCGATGGGGGACTAACCACGCCCACATTACCTTGATCCCTAAGCCGGGTAAGGACCCGGAATTGCCTGCTTCCTACCGCCCGATTTCTCTATTAAATTTTGATCATAAGATATTTGCCAAAATACTGGCGGATAGATTGGCGGGATACTTGGATGATCTGGTTCATAGCTCCCAGGTCGGTTTTGTGAAGGGTTGGTACATCGTACGGAACATGCGTAAGATCTTGGCTTCGATGGAATGAGTGCACGATCAGCATGTACCTTCCTTACTTGTTAGCTTCGATGCGGAAAAGGCCTTCGATCGCGTTGATTGGAGCTACTTAAAAGCCTTATTGCCATGTTATGGCTTGGGTGCTCCCTTCTGTGCCATGATAGATTGCCTATATGCCACCCCAACGGCAGGGATACTTTGTAATGGAGTGTTGTCGGAGGCCTTTCCGTTAGAACGAGGCACTAGACAGGGTTGCCCTCTTTCACCCTTGCTGTTTGTCCTGTCTTTAGATCCATTGATCCGGGCGGTGGAGGCGTTGCCGGCGATCCGGGGGGTGCGGATCGGGTCTCAAACCTTTACAGTGTCGGCCTTTGCGGATGATCTTCTGGTGCATCTTCTGTCCCCGGAGGAGTCTTTGCCTTATTTATTGCAGGAATTTCAGACTTATGGTCTCTTCGCCGGCTTGCGGATTAATAGGGATAAGTCGGAGGCCCTGGATGTATCCGGGACCCTGCAACGGGATTGGGTGGGCGGGTTCCCCCTCAAGTGGGCTAACTCTCATTTCACATACTTAGGTATCCGGCTGACTTGTCAACCGCGAGACCTTTATAGGCGCAATATAGACTGGATGTTGAACCGAGTGCACTCACAGCTTTTGGCATGGGGGTCTCTGCCGCTTTCTTTGTCAGGACGGGTGGCGGCGGTGAAGATGGTGATATTGCCGCGATTGTTGTATTGGCTGCAAACCCTACCGGTGTGGTTGCTCCAGAGAGACCTGCGACGGATCGAGGGGGTGTTACGGGCCTTTCTGTGGCGAGGGGCTCGAGCCCGTATCCCTCTGGTGAGGTTAATGGGGAAGTGGCGAGAGGGGGGGATGGGGTTTCCTGACCTGGGCATGTATGCTCTGGCCTGTCAGGCCCGTCATCTGGGCGATTGGCTGGGGGGGACCGAGGTGTACACACCTACGTCTCTGGAAGAGGCCTTAGTGGCGCCCTCTCTTTGTTAGGGGCCTTACATACGAAGTCCAGGGATCTCCCTGCCCGCCTCGTGTGCAGTGTGTTATTTGGCTTGGCCCAGAGGACCTGGCGGTATTTGAATGCCCGATGGGGGACATCATGGACGGTCTCCAGCTGGTTGCCCCTGCAGGGTAACGTCCACTTTACTCCTGGTTCTGGGTCCCGGGGTTTCCGGGATTGGTGGCGGCGGGGTATTCGTTCTCTAGGGCATTTGGTTGATAGCACAGGGCACTGTAAACCCTTTCAGGTTCTTTGTCAGGAATATGACCTGACCGTACAACATACTTTTGTATTCCTGCAGGTTTCTCATTATATCTCTTCCCTACCTAGAGAGGCACTCACGCTAGAGCGTTCAGAGCAGCTCCTCGGTTTTTTCGCATTAGGGGAGGATAAGCCTCCTACGATTGCGGGTCTGAGGGCTCGCTTGGATAATATCCGTCAATATGCAGACTACAGAGGAGTGGAAGCGGCGTGGGGGGCTGAGCTGGTGTGGGAGTTTTTCCCTGATACCATCCGTACCGTTTGCGCCGGATTGCGGTGGTAGTGGAGGGGGCGCGGTGGCGAGAGGTGCAATTCAAATGCCTTACCCGAGCCCATTTTTCTCCCCGAAGAGCCCTACGTAGTCATTTGACAGAGGATGGTCGCTGCCCGCGCTGTTTGGCACCATTAGCCAATTTGTTGCATATGTGGTGGGCTTGCCCGCATATCCAAGTATATTGGGCCCGAATTAGTACGTATGTCAGCGGCTTACTGCAGCAGCCGCTGCGATGGACGGGAGCTTTTGTGGTTTTGGACAGGATGGACCCTCCGTACCCGGCCCGGCGCACAGACCGTTTGTTAATGCGGAAGGCCTGTCTGGTGGGTAAAGGCCCCTTATTACGTCTCTGGCAGGAGCAGCGTCCCCCCACGTTCATGGAATGGCGCAACTGTTTTCATCAGCTTATGTTGATGGAGCGGTGGCGGGCGCGGGGTAGTGTCGAGCTTTGGACTTCCTTTCTCCTGGTATGGAGCCCGTACATTGATACCCTGGGAGCCCGGTGTCGCAATGAGCTTTTACACATAGGTTCCTAGAGAGGTGCTGGAGTGGGGGGCGGGGGGGTCATAGCGCAGGATGGTGGTTGTGGGGCGGCGGGGGGGGTGTTGGGGCGGGGGTGCGACCTAGGGGGGGGGAGGAGATGGGAAGGGATACTGTATTAAAAAATTGTATTCATCTCCTGTGTGTATTCCGGGTGGGGATGAGCGCCCCCCCCCCCCCCCCGGAGGTTGTGAATGGTTTGCTTATTGTTTTTGTTGGTGATGATTAAAATAAAGTTTTAAAAAAAAATCGCTAAATTTATTTATTTACAAGTTTTTATATACCGCCCCTTCCAGAGATCAGGGGCGGTTTACATAGAACAATCGAAAACATTTTACATTGAACAGAATAACTTATGCACAGTTAACATATAGAACTATCTTACAGGGAACTATGTACAGTGTTAGCTTGACTATGTACAATTTTGCAATAAGCTGTGGTATTCTTAATGAGGGATTAGGTCTAGGTGTGCCTTTGTATCTGGGGTTGGGCCGTATTTATTTATTTATTATTTATTTACATTCTCTTATATACCGCACTATTCTGCATCAGTGCGGTTTACATTGAACAAACTGAAATTACATTGAACAGGGCATTATAACTTGGAAATAACTATTTTACAGGGAACATGGGCTATGGAGGGTTAAGTGGCTTGCCCAAGACCACAAGGAGCACCTGTGGGACTAGAAACCCCAGTCCTTCCGGCCCAAGGTTGCTGTCCTCTAGTGGGATTTGAACCCCCGACCTTCCGGCCTGAAGTACCTTGCCCCAACCACTAGGCCACTCCTCCACTCCATTATGGGAACTTCCATAATTCTCACTGAACAGATATGTCTTTAGCTCTTTTCTGAATTGTAGGAGATCTTTGACTGATCTTAGGTTATCCGGGAGAGCATTCCACAATGCGGGGGCAACATAAGAAAAATAAATGGCCAGATATTATCCATTTCATCACGAGCTGGATTGGAGGGAGGAAGGGGTGAAGGTAGCCCCCAAAAATGATCCATTTAGTGCTGATATTCAGCCAGTTATCCATTTAGTTTAGGCCTGCTGTGCATCAGGAATAAACTAAGCAAATAGTGCTGGTGTAGTCACTGTGGCACGTCTGTTCAGTGCCGCAGCAGTTAACATCTGTGGACCATGCTGACTGAAAATTCAGCCCATGGTTGTCGCTCTTTAGCAGCAGCAGCAGCAAACACCTATGGAAGAGTCTTTCTTGAAAACAATGTGTCCTTAATGTACTGATGTGCAAACATTCCACATACAATAATGTTTTAGAAGATAAACCTTTCCAATCATTTTCTTCTGTCACAGTTAGAGGCTTGGTATAAGTGTATGAATCAGAGGGATAATTTGGCTATGATGCATTGTGCAAACATTCTGCTGATAATTGTTTGTTTTTATCTATATATATGAACACACACACACACTCACACACCCACCACTGTACCTCTTATTTTCTGTCTAAATGGACATCTAGCAATTAACGTTAGAGCTTGGAAGAACATGTTCTTTGGGTGTCCTTGTTCTCAAGAAATCATACTGCAAAACACTTCTGTAGTTTTCTTGTAAAATGGATTTCCTCATTCATGCATCAAAGAGGTGTAGTTGAGTATGTGGTAAACAACGCAAGTGCTTGGGGGTCACAAACAGTCTCTTTTTAATAGGGTAACCAAATTATTAAAATTCACTTAGTCCTTGAGTGAAGGTATATCGTATAAATAGTCATGCACCTTGATTACGCCCACATTTAAGATTTTCAAAATATTTTTTTCAAGATTTACTGGCTGCAGTTTGTATGTTTTATATAAGAGATGATTATTTTTATTTATTTATTTATTTACATTCTCTTATATACCGCGCTATTCTGCATCAGTGCGGTTTACATTGAACAGGTTCACATTGAATAGGCTATCAAGCACTATTTATTCACGGAATACTTTCAGCCACCGTAACATAGATCACCTGCAACATGTACCTCCAGTGCTTAACAAAAACCCAAATGTACTAGAATTAAGCAATGCAGTTGTATATACACTTAGAAATACATATGTTTTTGTTGATCTTATGTAAATAGTTAATGGAATGGTTCTACAAATAGAGTATCCCAGTTATCCAAGTTCTTAAACTGTTATCTGTAAACTCATACTTGTTTAAATGTACTGAGATGTTTTTGTTCTATGTAAACCGCGCTGATGCCGAATAGTGCGGTATAGAAAAAACTTTAAATAAATAAAATAAATAAATAACAAACTGAAATTACATTGAACAGGGCATTATAACTTGGAGATAACTATTTTACAGGGAACATGGGCTATGGAGGGTTACGTGGCTTGCCCAAGACCACAAGGAGCACCTGTGGGACTAGAAACCCCAGTCCTTCCGGCCCAAGGTTGCTGTCCTCTAGTAGTATTTGAACCCCCGACCTTCCGGCCTGAAGTACCTTGCCCCAACTACTAGGCCACTCCTCCACTTTATCATGTTAAAATGCCCTGTGTATTTTGGAAAAGTCATGTAGACCTTCTTTATATGGTTAATTGACTTGTCCCCATTATGTGAAATGTAATTTCACTGCTATATATAGGGGGTTATTTTAGAAGCCTTTATTTGCAAATTCCATGTGGATATTCCAGCATTTAGATGTGTAAATGGCGTTTTTAGAAAATGTTCAATTTACGCATGGATGTTGATACTGCAGAGAAATTGCAAGAGGCATATTGTGGGGCCATGGCCTTGGCATATCAAAAATCTACATGTCATAAAGGGAATGTGTAAACAAAACGTTTCCACGCTTAAGACTTACAGCTGCAATCTGCAATGTATAATTTTTTGAAAAATGTTTGTTTTGGCTCGTCCTTTCTAGGAGGAATTAAGAGTGTTACCCTCCTTAATCCCCTATTGCTTATTTTCCTCTCCAAATTGAAAATTGATTATCTCCAGGAACAAGCAGGAATGTAGTCTTCACATATGGGTATCGTTGGTACCGACGGAGCCTGCGCGGGAACGCTCCCTAGCGTCCAATAGGAAAGCTTTTGGGAGCCTCCCACAGCGCCTGTGTGCTGCCTTCCCGGCTTTCCCAACTGTCCATCTCCAGTTCTTCATTTTCCGCGGAGCTGACAGGTCGCACATCCTGTCACCGCAGAAAATTTCCCTTCTTATTCTTC
Source organism: Ichthyophis bannanicus (assembly GCA_033557465.1). NCBI lineage: Eukaryota > Metazoa > Chordata > Amphibia > Gymnophiona > Ichthyophiidae > Ichthyophis > Ichthyophis bannanicus. Next base: position 786,554,825 of record CM066034.1, on the reverse strand, counting down.
TTTTTGTGATCGCGTCTGCCTTCCCTCGACGCTATACCGGTACCGCCGGTTCTTCTTTTCTTTTTTCTAAAAAAAAAAAGAAAAAAACTTTGTTTCTGCCGTCTTTCTCCAGTAATTTTCTTTTCGGGTGCCACGCACCATTTTGGGCACTAGGCCCAATTTTTTTCCCCTCAAAATGGAAAAACCCGCTTCGGGTTTTAAAAAGTGTTCTAAGTGTGACGGTACCATCTCTGTCACCGACACCCATGAGTGGTGCCTCAAATGTTTAGGTCCTGACCACTCTGTTTCAGAGTGTGTTGCCGGTGGGATGATGTTGAAAAGGAGCCGGCAAAACCGAGCTGCTAAACTTAGCACCCTTTTTCCCTCCGATGCAGCCTCCGTGGCATCGACATCTTCCAGGGCTTCATCTTCCTCCCATGGATCTCAGGTAACTAAACATAAATCTAGCCGATCCTCAAAGGGTAGATCTCCTTCTAAACATCGAGATGCCTCTGGCGTTGCCCTTGAGGGACTTTCACTGGCAAAATTGCCCCGGTGGGAGGCTTCGGCTTCCAAACCACTAACGGAGCTCCAGGATGTTCTCGAGCCTTCAACCTCGGCAGAACTACTGGTGCCATGCTCTGGGGTTCCGGCCGCTTCATCCGGCACCGATACCCAAGCATCGGCAGCGTTGATAGACCAGAGAATTTTGGCTATTGAACACAGTCTGTCAGCTCTTCTCATGGCCTCGATGCCCCTGAAACCGCTTCAGACAATTCAACCGGTACCGGCACCGACATTGGCAGGTATTCTACCAGGACCGAGTCATGCGTCTCTATCCGGTATCGACAAGTCCGTACCGGACCACTCCGATGCTGACTTCGATCAGTGCCGGTACTGTGCCTTGCATGATCACCCGGATCGGAGATACTTCAAATCCTCGGATGAGTCTGAAGACTCTGAAAGCTCTGCTGATACCAGAGTACTTCTTCCTGAGGATTCCTCCTCTCCTCAGCGTAGGATGTCTCCACCAAAGGATATGTCCTTTCAGGATTTTATACGAGATGTGGCCCAAGGTCTTTCCATCACAGTGGCTCCTGAAAAAGAACCTAGGGCAAAGGAATTAAAATCCTACAATACCCTAAAGCTCCCAAGGAGGCAGCTACCTTACCTATTCATGAGATCTTGCATGATCTCATGTTAAGGACGTGGGAAACACCTCTGACCACATCTCCTCACTCTCGAAGACTTGACACCATATATCGAGTTCCTCCTTATCCTGGGTTTCAGAAGACTCAATTACCACACCATGCCATGGTGGTGGAATCAGCCATGAGACAGATAAAGAGTGCAAAAAGGCATGCATCTAATCCTCCAGGACATGAGTGTAGGACTCTTGACGCCTTTGGACGTCGATTCTTCCAGGATTCCATGCTTTCTGCTAGGATCAGTTCCTATACCTTGTATATGGGAATGTTCCTTAAGGAGGTCACAGGAGACTTAAAGCTTATGAGCCCTCTCCTTCCTGATGATAAAAGGCAAGATTATCTTGCTCTTGTTAAACATGCTCAGGATGTTTCCAAGTTTGTCAATCGTGCAGCCTTTGACTGCTTTGAATGCATAAGCAGAACCTCTGCTATTGCCATAGGTGCACGTAGAATTGCCTGGCTCCAGGCATCTGACTTGGAAGTCCAGGTACAGGACAAACTGGGGAATATACCTTGCACAGGAAAGAATCTTTGGCAAGAATTGGCAGGAAAAAGCTAATGAGATAGATGCTGACAATATCACTTTGGATAGATTGTCTAAATCTACAGCTGATCCTGCGAGGAAAAGATCCTCTAAGAAACCATTCTTCAGCAAGAAGAAAAAGGTTTATCCCTCCTATACCCAGCAGGGCATCGTTTAGGTCAGTCTGCCCAAAAGGGACAGCACCAACAACCTAGGCAACAAAGGAAACCAAATCAACTAAGCCTCAACCGGCTCAGCAGACTCAGCCTCCACAGGGGCTTTGACTCCTGTCTAGAGAACTTTGCCTTCCTGGCCCTGAACGGCCCAGAACCCTCCACCATCCCAGGAAGGTTATGTCATTTTGCCCCCAGATGGGGTCAGATAACAGTAGAAAATTGGACTCTGTCTATTGTAAGAGAGGGGTACAAGCTTCATTTCCTCAGCATGCCCTCTCCTACAATAGTAAGACAGTTCAATTCTCAGACCTCTCTCAACGACCGGTTAGGTCAAGAAGTTACTATGCTCCTTGCTCAAGGGGCAATAGGAGAGGTACCCATTCCCCAACGGGGTACAGGGTTTTACTCCCCTTAGTTCCTTATTCCAAAGAAAACAGGAGGACACAGACCCATTCTAGACCTCAGAGAATTGAACAAATTCCTGTTCAGAGAGAAGTTCAAAATGATTTCTCTAGGAACTCTGCTGCCATACCTTCAGAGTCAGGATTGGCTTTGTTCTCTAGATCTCAAGGATGCGTACACTCATGTTCTCATCCATCCAACTCACTGAACGTTCCTTTGATTCCTGTTTCAAGGGAAGCACTACCAATTCAGAGTTCTTCCTTTTGGCCTGGCCTCTGCACCAAGGGTGTTCACAAAATGCATGGCTGTGGTAGCAGCATTTCTCTGCACCCTGGGAATACTCGTCTTCCCTTACTTAGACGACTGGCTCATTCGAGCCCCTTCAGAGCCAGAGGCCAGGGTTGCTCTGTCTCACACAATGTGCACCCTTCAGTATTTGGGACTTGTCATAAACTTCCCAAAGTCCAACCTTGCTCCCACTCAATCCCTAGAGTTTATAGGAGCTCTTCTGGATACCAGACAAACAAGGGCTTACCTTCCACAGCCCCGCTGCCTTCGCATTGTGCAGTTAGCTTCCTAAGCAGTGCTAAAGCCTCACCTCACTGCTCGGGAAATGTTGCAGTTGCTAGGCCACATGGCATCCACCGTGCATGTGGTTCCTTATGCTCGCCTCTATATGAGGGGCAGCCCAGTGGACCTTATCCACTCAGTGGACTCAGGCATCAGATTGCCTGTCAGACAAAATAGCAAACTCAGATCGCCTTATTTTGCCCCTCCAATGGTGGCAGTCACCCAAAAACCTTTTGGTCGGGTCTCCTTTTCAGCAACCCCTACCCCAAGCCACTCTAACAACAAATGCTTCACAGGTGGGTTGGGGAGCCCACTTGCAAGGCCTCTCTACCCAGGGTACCTGGACTCCACAGGAGGCCTATCTCCATATCAATCTCCTGGAGCTCAGAGCAATCTTCCTTGCTCTTCGAGTATTTCACACCCAGCTCAGCTACAAGACAGTCCTAGTTCAAACGGACAATCAAGTAGCCATGTTCTATGTGAACAAGCAGGGCGGAACAGGCTCTCTGTCGCTCTGCAACGAAGCTTTGCAACTATGGGCACTCGCCAGAGAGCATCAGATTCATCTCCTTGCAGTGTATCTTCCAGGCATTCAAAACTCTTGGGCAGACAGACTCAGTCAAGTCCTGCTTCCACACGAATGGTCTCTCCATGCAGACCAGGTGGCCAAAATTTTTCAAATTTGGGGAACCCCGGACATAGACCTCTTTGCAGGTCCACTGAATGCCAAACTTCCCTGGTTCTGTTCCAGAATTCCGGCTCGGGGTTATCAGGCCAGGGATGCTTTCCTCCTCCATTGGGGTCAAGGCTTCCTGTATGCCTTTCCACCCATTCCCCTAATTCCCAAAACCCTGTTCAAGCTTCAGAGAGACAGAGGTCATATGATCCTCATCGCTCCACATTGGCCACGGCAAATGTGGGACCCTCTGCTTCTACATTTCTCTCAAGCTCCACCTCTGGAGTTAGGATCTGCTCCAGATCTCCTTTCTCAAGAGGACGGGATGCTCTGGCATCCCAATCTCCAGTCTCTGCATCTCAGGGCCTGGTTGCTGACAGCCTAGAACTTCACGGTCTTAACCTTTCCCAGCAGGTAAAGGATATCCTTCATGCTTCCATGAAACCTTCCACAAGATGCTCATATGCATTTAAGTGGAAAAAGTTTACCATATGGTGCTCGCAGAAGGGTCTTAACCCTCTTGCGATACCTCTGGAATCATTACTGGAGTACCTCCTTCATTTATCAGATGCAGGGCTTACGACTAATTCAGTGAGAATCCATTTGAGTGCTATTGCAGCTTCTTTCAAGCCTCTAAATGTACAACCTATTTCCTCTCATTCTCTCATAACGAGATTTATGAGTGGCCTTCTTTTAACGAAGCCTCCCATAAAGCCACCATCGGTGGCATGGGACTTGAATCTGGTACTTGGGCAGCTCATGAAACCACCCTTTGAACCATTAGCCACTACCTCTTTGAAATTCCTCTCCTGGAAAGTTATCTTTCTCATTGCAATCACATCAGCACATCGCATCAGTGAATTGCAAGCTTTGGTGGCTGATCCTCCTTATACAAGGTTCCATCATGAAAAGGTAGTCCTTAGGACTCATCCACACTTTATGCCAAAGGTGGTTTTGCCCTTTCATTTGAACCAAGTGGTTTACCTTCCTGTATTCTTTCCAAGGCCTCACGCCTCAAATGCAGAAAGGAACCTTCATACTTTGGACTGTAAAAGAGCTTTGGCCTTTTACTTGCAAAGGACACAGCAACATAGAACATCCTCTCAACTCTTTGTTGCTTTTGATCCTACTCATTTGGGACTTCCAGTCTCCAAAAGGACACTGTCCAACTGGAGCCAGGCAATTCTATGTGCACCTATGGCAATGGCAGAGGTTCTGGTTATGCACTGAAAACAGTCAAAAGCTGCACAGTTGACAAATTTAGAAAATCCTGGGCATGTTTGACCAATTAGAGAAAATCCTGTCTTTTCTCCTCAGGAAGAAGAGGGCTCAAAACCTCTAAATCCCCTGTAACTTCCTTCAGGAACATTCCCATATATAAAATATAGGAACTGATCCTGGCAGAAAGCATGGAAGCTTGGAAAGTCCTACGTCCAAAAGCATCCAATGTTCTGCACTCGCGTCCTGGAGGATTAGAGGCATGTCTCTTTGCACTCCTGATCCTTCTCATAGCTGATTCCACTACAATAGAGTGGTGAGGAAGCTGAGTCTTCTGGAAACCAGGACAAGGAGGGACTTGATACATAGTATCCAGTCTATGAGAGTGAGGAGAGGTGGTAAGAGGCATCTCCCACATTCTTAGCATGAGATCATGCAAGATCTCATGGATGGGTAAAGTAGCTGCCTCTTTAGGAGCTTTGGGATATTGTAAAATTTCCAACTCCTTTGCTCTGGGCTGTGATTCAGGAGCCACAGTAATGGACAGACCTGAAGCCACCTCCCTGATGAAGTCCTGAAAGGAAATATCCTCTGGAGGAGACATCCTGTGCTTAGGGGAGGAAGGCTTCTCTGGGAGAAGTATTCCTGCATCGACAGAACTGTCAGAATCCTCAGATTCTTTTGAGGACTCGAAGTACCATCTGTCCGGATGCTCTTGAAGAGCCCGATACCCGTACCGACTGAAGTCGGTACTGGGAATAATCGGTACCCGTGTATCGGTACCGGAGGGCATCGCATGACTGGGTGCTGGCAATGCGGACACCGATGTCGATGCCGATGCTATCGATACCGGTGCCAGAGTCGGTGCCGGTACTGGTTGAACTGTCTGACGCGGTTCCGAGGGTGTCGATGCTGCAAGGAGAGCCGCCAGATTGTGTTCAATAGCCAGGAATCTCTGGTCTATCGATGCTGCCGATGCCTGGATGTTGGTACCAGAGAAAACAGCCTGTACCCCGGAACATGGCACCAGTAGTTCTGCTGAGGTTGAGGCCTCAAGAACGTCCTGGAGCCCTGATAATACTTTGGAAGCCGAAGCCTCCCGTCGGGGCAATTTTGCCGGTACAGAATCCTCAAGGGCAACGCCAGAGGCATCTCGATGCTTAGGAGATCTACCCTTTGAGGACCGGCTAGACTTGTGTTTAGTTACCTGAGATCCACGGGAGGAAGAGGAAGCCCTGGAAGACGTCGATGCCACCGAGGCTGCATCAGAGGGAAACAGGGTACTGAGCTTAGCAGCTCGGTTCTGCCGACCTCTTTCAGACATCATGGCACAGGCCATACATTCCGTGATGGAGTGGTCAGGACCTAAACATTTTAGACACCACTCATGGGTGTCGATGACGGAGATAGTACCGCCACACTTGGTGCACTTTTTGAAACCCGAAGAGGGTTTTTCCATTGTGGAGGAATTTTTGGGCCTAAGGCCCAAAAAGGCGTGTGCACGTGGAAAAAAAATACTAAGTATAATTTTTTTTTTTTTTTTTAAAGAAAAGTAAGAAAGAAAGAAAAACCGGCGGTACCGGTAAAGCGTCTAGGAAGGCAGACACGACCACAAAAAAGAAGGGCAATAAGGAATATTTTCTGCGGTGACAGGAACAACGACCTGCTGGCTCTACGGAAAACGAAGAACTGGAGAGAGGCAGTTGGGAAAGGCGGGAAGGCAACACGCAGGCACTGTGGGATGCTCCCAAAAGCTTTCTACTTTGGGAAAACTGGCCATTTAGCCCTACCCTCTGCTTTCTATCTTTTAACCAGTTCCTGATCCACAATAGTACACTGCCTCCTAGTCCATGACTTTGTAATTTTGCCAAGATTCTCTCATAAGGGACCTTGTCAAAGGCTTTCTGAACATCCAGATACATTATATCAACCGACTCACTTTTGGCTCACCTGTCTGTAATTTCCCCGATCACCCCTGGGACCCTTTTTAAACATTAGTGTTACATTGGCCATCCTCCAATCTTCAGGTGTTGCAGATGATTTTAATGATAGTTCACAGATTACTAATAGTAGGTCTACAATCTCATATTTCAGCTCTTTCAATACCCTTGGATGTATACCATCCCATCCAGGTGATTTGCTACTCTTCAGTTTATCAAATAGTTGTAATGCATGAACTGAATCATACCTTATGCCTAATCTCTTGATCTTTCCACTCAAAAGCGGTCCTCATAAATATATAACTTTGTAGAAACAAATCCCTAACTGGAAAAATTACTATAGTATCATCCGTGTAAGAAAACAAATTATGCGTAATTTTTATCCAACTTCTTCTTGGAACTTAAAGGCTAAAGAAAATCACAGGGAAAATTTATTTTTCAAAAATTTCAAGAACAAATTTAATACAGAACTAGTCACTCCAATTTCATTCAACTTAAAAGCAAATCATGGTTTATTAATTCAAGCAGTGCAAATAATTCATTTTGCATGAGAGAGGCTTGGTTCCTTTTGTCAATTGTTGCTTGTAGTTCACTCGTAAAGGGACCCAGCAGCATTTTGGTTCTAGGCAGAGTAAAATCCAAATTGAGTACCATCCAGAAAGTCATAATCATCTAGATGTTGCCTATCATAACCTTCACAATCTTAGCCAATATTGGGCTATTGGCTTTCAGATGATAGTTAGAACATGAGGTATGATTCAGTTCATCCCCTTTCAATAGAGATCAGCATTAAATGGCCTAATATCATTGGAAAACAGCTTTCCTGAAGTGATATATTCACATTGTTGGTCAACCACTGAAGTAAACCAACTTATCAAACTTTCAGTGAGCCTTCAGGACAAAGATCTAAAACACAGCTACCCTTTGCATACTTCTTAACTAGCACTATCACTTTTCTCAAATATATTCTATCCGCAGTCCGCTCTGAGGCAGGAGGTCCCTACTCCTATTTCCATCTGGCAAATCCAGACTAGGGCCCTTAGTTAGATCGTGTCTGGCTGTCTTGAATATGCACATGCAGTATTGATACTTTATCCTCAAAAAAAATGTGCAAGATCTTCTGCTGGTAAACCACCAGTGGACAACTGCTTTATCACCCAAAATAACTCTTGAGTACCATTCTGACTACCTAAAATTAACTGCTAGTCACATTGCTGCTGCTCCTCTGAAATCTGTAAATGCCAAACAGATCTAACAGTTTCAGCAGACTCCTGCCATAATTGTTTCAGGTTTCATTGCCTTTTTCCTCTAATATCTTGTCAGTAAACCATAGGCATGGTTGAGACCTAAGAAGTCCCAATAACTTGAGAGAAGCTATACTGTCTAAAATTCCCTGATAATCCCATCCCAGGTCTCTGCAAGCTCAGTTACAGATCAGTATCCACCTATCTTTATCTGATTATATTCAGTGGTGGTTAATTAATCATTTCTTGCTTTCCATATCTTTTAAAATTAACTATGTAAATAGGTGAAACAAAATAAATGCATTAAATCACCTGGAGGTGCTCCAGGTTCAAATGGCCAGTAACCACTGTAAGAGGCAGTACTAATGGCCTAGGATTATGCAGCACAGGCAGGGCACCAATATTATACAGGAGCTGCAGTGCTTTGTGGCTTATGAAAATGGGGGCTGCGGATTGAGGCCTGCACGTCCTGTGCTAGACAGTTCTACTGGTGGGCATCAGGTCGAAGGTGGTGCTTGAACTGCATTTCACAGTTTGCAGCAAAAGAAATGCAAGATGACGGGCTCGGATAAGTGTGTACACACTAACCCAAAAGACACCCTGGCCAGATGTTGGGGTTCTTTTTTTTCCAGAAGTGGGGGTGGGGGGGGGGGTGGGGGGGGGGGTTGAAACCACTATACAAAGAATTAGTTTGAAGAATTGTTATTTGGGGAGAATTCCGTTTTTTGTTGTTTTTTAAAAGGATAGAAAGAACAAGAAGTTAGTGTACTTACAAGAGTGTCAATACATTAGGGAAATGGTGAAACTACTAAGCTACTGGAGAGGCATAAGAAGAAACAAAATAATAATAATCTGGTACTGAGGTTTTCTTCTTGCTTTAGATGATATGTTGATGTCAAAAATTCCTAAAGAAACTATTGTAAGGGTCAAGAGTAAGTACAACTTCAATCTCAAAAAGAGAAAACAAACTTGTAACTAAATATTGCTGATTGATCAACATTTTTTTAGCGATGACATTAAACATGTACTTAAGTTAAATATTTTTTTTAACCGCCCTTTATGAAGACAACTTACAATGGTAAAATGACCACCATGTTAACATAACAGACAGAACAATGAGATGAACTCAGAGGCAGGCAATAATAGAGACCAATATGATACGATGTCAGTAACATACACCATAAAAGAGCATAAACATTCAAAAAAGATTAATATGATACAGTCAGCTGAATACAAATGATATGTTAACCAGCTGCCTGATGGAACACTCAAATAACAGATAAGATACTCCCAATGTCAATGCAGTACAAATGATGTGTCATCAAAAGCAATGCTCTAGAACAGTCATATGACACAAAATGTTGGCACCATACAGTGAAGCATCCCAATAGGCAGAAGAGGGGACAGGTGCAACTGGGACGTACAGATAGACAAGATGGTCAAAGATAAAGCAAAGGGACAAAACAAAAATGTGTAACCAGACTGAGTGTAAACTATATCTACATAAGAATAAAGCATGCTGATCTGATCACAGTTTCAGGGCGTTTAAAGATGAAATTTATGCTAATGTGATATCTTTGACTTTCTTAAAGAAACTGTTCATCACTTTGTTTATCTCTGTTTCTCACCTCTTTCTTGGAGTGAAACTTGTATTGTTGAATTTTAACACAATACAGAGAAAATGGTGTTTCAAATGTGAAGGGCACTTATCACAGCGAAGAATGCATCGTGCAGTAGACATGAAAATACCTTCAATAAAAGGCATAACATAGAATTCTATTGGTTCTTACCAATCAACTAATATTCTCCTATGAGGAAAGGTTATAAGTTAGGGTTCTTTGGCTTGGAGATATGATAGAGGTCAGGTAAAAGCAAATCAGTTATTTTCTCTTTCAAAAAACACAGACTAGGGGACACTCCATAAAGTTATGAAGAAGCATGAAACAGCACTCATTGTACAATTAAGCTCTGGAATTTGTTGCCAGGGGATGTGATAAAAGTAATTATGATAGCTAGGTTTAAAAAGATTTGGACAAGTTTCTGGAGGAAAAGTCTGTAAACTGTTATTAAGTATGTAAACGCAGGGAAAGCCACCGCTTATCCCTGAGATAAGCAGCATGGAATCCGTCCTGCCTGGTACTTGTGACCTGGACCGGCCACTGATGGAAGCAGGAGTAGCAGAACATAAATGCCTTGAAAAGAATTCTTGCAAAGCCAATTTCATCACATGGAAATAATGGGAGAACATTCTAGAACAACTGATAATGCCTGGATGCTGATGATCTGGTGCCAGGTTGAATTGTTTCAGTTGCAGTAGCGTAACAGACATGGACGTGAAGGAGCATTGAGCATTGAGCACATGTTGCTAGAGATGGGCTGAAACCTAACTAGGATATAGAACCCTGCTAGAGGCAATGGAAGGTTATGGGCGTCACCCCTCTCGGAACAACTGTACACCATTGGGGAAGAGATTGTTCCAGGGCTAGAAGTAAGCTCTGACTTTCATCCTGTTAAGAGACAAACTTTAGAAGAGGAAAGTACATTTGTTATCATAATCATATTTAAGACTTACCACATCTACATACAAAATCTGCAAGATACAGGCCTAAGTAAATGAAGGTAGAACATTTGGTACTGGATGGAAGATAGAAAGTGATGATAAAGAACCGTACTGTAAAACACGTGCCATATGGTCAGAGTTGTTCTAATCACGGCTAACATAACAATAGCTTATTGTACACTTGTTCAGTGTAGATACATACATACAAGTCCAGCATTCCCTAAAGCATGGGTTCTCAGGTACTACCTACACAGTCTTAATTCCCTAGGAATAGAATTTCACAGCTTGGGACCAAAGCAAAAAAAATCTTTTCACAGTATCCCCATAATTAATGCTCAGAGGAGAGGGAAGCCAATGTAGTTTATGAAGGGCCAGTGCAACATGATCATACAGTTGTATAAGTTCAGTCGCACACTTCTAAATGCTAAACACTCTGCAGTCTGCACAGTTCTTTCTTCTGCAAGCCCTTAGAAAATGAATTGCAATAATCCAACCAACCTGTAACTAGGTCAAGGATTACTATTGCAAGATAAAACGGAGATGCAAGTTCCTTCCAAAGCACAGTGTGCGAAACAGCTTCTGATCAGCTTGTCTGAATGAGGTTGCATACTTACTGCAGAATAAATCATTGCCCCCCAAGATTCTAGATTCAAACTTAACAGGCAGAATTTGACCCTTGGAAACTATGTGGGAAGGGTCAAATTTCATAGTTGGCCTTATAACCCATAAATCCTCAGTTTTAAGAGGATTAAGTAATCTACTAGGGTTCATCCAAACTGAGAGCAATTCTAAGCATTTTGACAAAGCAGAAAGCTGATGAATATCATCAGCATGTGACTGAAACTTAAAACCCAAACCTTTGATTATATCCCCCATTGGCTGCAAGCAAATGTTAAATAATGTGAAGATAAAATAGTACCTTGTGGGACCCCTCAATTTAAACTCAATGAAGCAAAGATACCTTGACCAAGTGTACTTGCTATGACCTTGAGCACAAGAAAGACACACCGGTCTGCATTGTTCATCCTATGCACCAACCTTCATGCCAAGTAGATAAGATGCCTTAGTTCGCTAACAAAGTTTGTAGATAAATCCAGAGATAAAGCCATTGTGTCTGCGCCATTATCCAGACTACTTTGTAGATGATCAGTTAAGGCCAAGAGCAGAGTCTCAATAGTGAAACCTCAACAAAACCCTGAGTGACAGCAGGCCAGGAAGCCTTGTTCCTCTGTGTACGGTTTTGATTGATTTTCAGCTAGATGCTCATTCAGCTTTCCTAAATAAGGCAGGATTGAGATAGGCCTGTAGTTAGAAAGCACTGATGGATCAAAATGTAGGGGTTTTTTAACTGCTGGTAAAAAAAAATTGCTTCCTTTGCTCTAGATTATAAAGGGAACAATATGTTCGTGTATAGTACCACTGGATTTTACCAACCAGGCTGGGCAGAGATCAAACTAACAGCCTGCAGAGAGGCACAGACCAACAGGGCCACTTTGCTAAGGGAAAGAAGTGCAAACCAGTCCATTGTAATGTCTTGAATACAGTCAGTTTTACCTTGTTCAGAATCCCTAGGACTATTGTCTAATTCTTTCTGAATCAGAGCAATATGGATTCAAAGTAATCTGCAAAATAAGAGGCGTTCTGTGTTTGCCTAACTGCATATGGGATGCATATGTGAGAAGTCCAGAAACGCTCCTAGACCCAGGAACAGTGAGCAGGCAAGGTCCACAGACAGGCTCTCCAATTGAACATAGCACCCCAAGATTCAAGAAAGACTGGGTGCGCTGTTCTGTCTTTGGGTTGAATTCTACAGTACTGGTGGCTGCAAAGGCTTAACTGCTGAAAATTCAGAACCTGAGATGGAGTACTGTTTACTGAGGGAACCCAGAAAAGGCTGAGAGCAAGAACACACAGGCAGTCACGGAGAGGACTCTGTGCAGAAGCAGGGTGGATCTCAACAGTAAAAGATATTGGATTGAAAAGGCTTCCAGGAGAACGCAGCAGGAACACAGCAAGGACTCCAAAGCACAATGTGGCTGTGTAGAGGTGCAGACCAAGCTCTGGCAAACAGGCCAAAACAACGAGTTTAAATAGTAATCCACCAGGAACAGAATTGCCTCCGGGAGAAAGCCACAACCATAGAGCTCGGTAGAACATATTGATTCCTGCTGATAGGCAATCAGTGGTTTATCCTGGTTCAGTCCCCTTAGGAACAGAGCCTCCTGCAGGCTGGCCACAGAACTCCTTAATGATTTATCCGGCAGGCTGATGATATTGGACAATAACTTGGCGTTAGAACCATTAGCCCAATTTGTTGTTTTGTTTTTGAATCCTGGTGTCCTGAAGGCTTGATCTTATGTGCCAAATATAGAACATATGTTGAGAATGTTGCTTGAAGAACAAATCTGGTTAGCAACCTTGGATGTTGAATGTCTGTATAGAATCATATGCTAGCATGCTGTGCTTGGAGACCATCTCCGTGGTACTATCAGAAAAACCCCAACCCTATAGAATTCCAGCAAGGATAACCCTGTGTAGCTATAACACTCTCAATTGCTAACTTATATGTGGGGAAAGTATCTATATGCATCCAGTTTATTTAAATATATTATGAGCTAGTGAAGACATATTGATAATATTTTCTTTCTTTGTACTTCTACATATTTAGAGTTGAATGCATATGTAAAATACACTAATTTGTTGGACCCCAGTTTAAGATTTCTCTTTGTTTTAGGATTAACAAAAATGGGCATTTTTGGATATCTTTATGAGTAAAGATGGAGGCCGAGCTTCTACTTAATTTAGAAAACCTATTAATGAGAATAGTTTATTGGAATTAAAAATGGGGTTGCCAATAACAAGGGGCTGATATTCCTTGGCAGTGGTTAGGTGCTTTTAAATCACCTCACCACGGACACTTTATCTAAAACAGATATTCAGCTCCAGAACTTGTCCGGCACTGAATATCCAGTGCTGTCGCTATCTGATCGCGGTCAGCAGTGATATTCAGCTATCCTAACTTTAACCAGTTTAGCTATCCAGTTAGTGGCTGAATCGCTGCTGACTGGAGGACGACCGGGACAGCGCCTGATCTGCCCACAGACCGCTCTGATTTTAACCAGTCGTCGCTTCTGCAGTCTGTGGCAATAATCCATGGAGCTTTGAATATGACCCCTCAGTTTCTCTGTTTTTGCTGAATACACTCATTGTTAGCTGGTTTTACAGCACAGGCTTCCCAAAGTCTCTTCCGGTGTGACCCCATTTTAGCAACTCAGAATTCAGTTGATGACTAGACCAAATACAATTATCATTCAAACTACATAAGTATGTAGATCTCTGCTTTCTAAAATAATTATTTGATTCACTCACCGCACTGACACACACAGGCTTAGAAGCTGTAATACGGCTTCTTGAAGCTTTACAGTGTAAGTGGCTGGGGACAGTGTGTGCCTGGGCGCGTGCAGAGGCTGAGTGGCAAGGGCAGTGTGAATGTTTGTCTGATACTGAAGAAGGCGTAGCCTGCTAGCAAGTCTCACTCACAAATTTTTGCCCTGGGCTGGGCCCCAGCCATATCTTAACACTGGTCCTAACAGATATAATCCCAAAAGCTGATATGGTATATAGCAGTCACTGAATAGAAAATAGAATTATTTTTTCTACCTTTGTTGTCTGCCCATTTATTTTTCTAATCATGTTAGTCCCAGGCTCTGATTTATGCTGTCCTCTCTTTTCTTAACTCAGTTACTAGGATCTCCTGTCCATTTGCCATTTTTTTCTTGCTCTTCCTGTCTTTAGTTCTTCCTCTGCATCAGTCTCTAACATTGATCTCTTTCTTTCAATTTTTTTTTGTGTGGTTCTTTTTCTCTTTTTGCTTCTCTGTCCAGATTTCACGCCTTTTTACCATTTGATGCAGGAGCCACTGCAAGGGACATGGTGTTGATGCTATGAGTGGGGCCAGCAGCCTCAATCTCTTTCCCTCACCCAAACCTCCTATTTCCTATCTTTCTTTCCTTCCCAGGCTTTTATTACCCAGTCTTTCACCATCTCCCTTTGCCTCTGAGAGCACAGTAAGGTCCTTGGGAAATAGTTTTTGACAGAAGAGCTTTATATAAATTCACAGCTTTCACCCACAGCTCAGGATGAAGTTCGGATATAGTGACTTCAGTTACCTCTGGGCAGTGGTGTTGAGATACTCATAACTGTTGAGTTGATTTATCAAAATCTCGGGGGGGGGGGGGCAAGGGGCATAAGGCTAATGGTTCGCCTAGAGTACTCAATATCCTTGCACCAGTCCTGGCTGAGTTTCTTACTGTTCGCACACCATGATTTTCATTGGTGCATGTGTGTGCATGATCTGAGGATTATTCTAGAATAAAAGAGATGACCCCTTTTGTGCACGGAACTGCACATGCTGCTTCCTTTCTTATTTTGATCTTGCTGTGTTGCCCGTGAAAACTGTCTCACTAGGTTTTTTTTTTCACTGGTTCACTTGCACAGGTCACATGATAAGTCAGTACCTTGAAGGGGAAGGGTTGCCAAAACATGACATTGCTATCACTCATAAAATTGAAAACGGAATTTTTCATAATTGTAATTTAAAAGAGAATCAAATTTTTATGTTTTTTTAGCCTGGGTATCTCAGAATCTTTTCGTGCAGGCTTACTGATATGTGGGAATAATTGATATGTATGTATGCAGGAGTCTTGGGTACATACTGTATACTACCCGCATCTGTGCCGGTGAATGTGTCACTATGTGTGTGTAGCATGAAGGGTCTGGCAAGCTACTTTTTAGTAAAGTGCCACAAAATCTACTCAAGAAAAGGGTACTGTCCCATTAAAATGGTAGAAAGGGCTCCAAAACAAATCAAAATTTAGTTATCTGTTTAATGCTGAGGTATTTTCTGTCTAGTAAAGATGCCTCTTGTCTCTTTATCTATGTGAATTGCACTTTCGTCTCTTTTAATTTCATACCAGTTGTAGCTAGACTAACTGGAGAGATAGATATGCCCAAAACTCTCTGAATCTGCTGAGAGAGAATGTCCTAATTAATAGTGACTGTCATCACAACTGTCTCTTTGACCCCTAACATATCGCCTCCAATATGTCTCGACTCCTGTAGTCTGTGAAGTCCAGGTTGCTCTTGAATCTGGATAAGTAATACTTTAATATAAGTGCTGCCATTCACTTATGCAACCAACTTTGAACATTTAAGTTCCAAAAATATATATAATTTGTATTTACAAATTGAATCTTATGGTTTGAATATATTTTCCAGTCTACTTGAATGTGAACGGATCCAATTTATTTTCTTGTAAGTTGAATTGGAGTTGTCTGTGTCACAGATCAATTTTATATAGGGGTTGACAGCAGAAGTCTAATATCCATTTCTTATTTTTAAAATAGTTATGAATTTTCTTTGAAAAATCAATACTTCACGTGGAGGATACCAAGAAATCTTGTTTTCTTGTTAGGATTTACATTTGGTGTGAAGGAGGGATCATTTATTAAACTTTTCTGTTATTTAGCATGTGGAGAATATAACAAGGTACAGTCTTTATATTGCATTTGTGGTCTCCTGGGGTTTTTTGTTTCTGTTCCCAAGGGATATTTGTTGGGTTTTCAGTTGAAAATGAATATGTTATAAACGATTTGCTAGGCTACAAAACAAACTGAGATTTATTCTTAAAAAAGGAAACTCTGACATATTAATTATAGGGATGGGAGTTGACAAAGATTTTTACCCATGCAAAAAAGTCCATTGAAAATTACCAATATCAGGAAACCCACTTGTTTGGATAAAAGTACCCAAACTATTGGCTACCTTGCAACCCTCAAATAGCGTGACTGAATTTAATGATAGATTACACATTACTAGTAATAGGCTTGCACTTTCGTTTTTAGCTCTTTAGGCAGAGAATTGTAGTTGCTGTGCTAGTCCACTTTGATATACAAAAATGAGAGTCAATAAACAAGTTGTAGGTGGTATCTTTTATTAGATTAACAATATTTATTAATTTATTTAGCCAGTTTTGTATACCACCTTATCCTTCAATCAAAGTGGTATATATTTTTGACAAGCTTTTGAGAGTTATCCTCTCTTCATCATCAGTGATGAACAATGTAATCAAACTGGGCTTAAATACTACATCTCATAAATCTGGGATGTATATACCATCTGGTCCCAGTGGTTTGTTGCTCTTTAGTTTGTCATTTGACTCTCTTGTACCTTCTAGATTCATCATGTTTTGCTTCAGTTCGTCTGATTCATCACCTTTAAAGACTATTGCTAACATGGGTATCACATTGACATTCTGTTCATTAAAGACCACAATAAGTAATTTTATAAACCTTCCAAAATGCAACGCATTCCAATGGTTAGCCTTATTCTTAAAGAAAACTCCTGCAGAGAATTTCCCTTTGAAAATAATCTTGAAGTTCCATGAGCATAAAGAATCCACAGGACTATATATAATGTAAAAATTGAGACCCTTCCCTTGCTGTCACCTGTTTTCCTTCCTTTCTTACATCTCTCAATGCTCTAAGATTCTGTCCCCTGTTCTCAGCTCTTTCATATACAGCCTTTTGTTCTCTTCCTTCTGACCCCTTGCCTCTACATACCCTCTTGCTCACAGCATCTTCACCCCCCTTAAACATACATTCTCTCTGTCCCAGAGAGCTGTAAAAGCTGCAGGAATCAAGAGGAAGCACTGCACATCAAGCTGGTGCATTTCTTGATTCCTGCCATTGATTGGCTCATTTTGCTCATGCTAATCAATCAGTTATGAGAGGTGAAGAAATAGCAGCAGCTCTGAAGTGCTTATCATTGGCGGCAAGGGGGCTTAAGAACCCCCACTTCACTCCTGATAGTGAATATGAGGAAGAAGGGGAGATCTCTCTAATGCACTGCAAGAATCCTTCTGTGATTGCCTCTTTCACAGAAAGGACCTTTTTCTTTTGATTCAGGATGCTATGGTGGCCTTACATATTGCAAAATCTGCCTCTGTGTAAGAGTCTCAAGTGAACTCTATTCTGGAGGGTATCAGGGGTCATTCTGGATTTTTTCTTTTCCCTTGAGTCTGTGTGGCAGCTGTTATTCTTCCAGTGGAAAGACCCTGAATTGGGCTTTAAGGGCCCTAGGTTCCTCTATCATTTGTACCTTCTGCCCCAGGGCCAGCTGAATAAACTTTCTGGGAACCCTCAGGTGTATGCCTTTGTCATGGTAGTGATGAAGCAATTGACAATCCTGGTGGAAAGAAGGCACTGCGCTCAAGAAATCTCATGACAAGAAAGAGGAGGCCCGCACTAAGAATGCCTTAATGGCTTTGTCTTTAGGCTCTCAAGCAGCTTTGTATGCAGGCTTGGTGGCCCAAACCTTGTACAAGGTCCAAGAGCTGCCATACAATCTGGAGACAGGGAGAGACTGGAGTCTGAAGCCGCATATATGACTTGATCAGGGTCTCTACCAAGTTCAGTGGCTTTGGCTCTGTAACTTGTTGGCTGTTTCTGCCTCTAAACCATGGCTGTACAAGCTTCTTTTCAAGAGCAAGTTATTTTTGCAGAATATCTGGGAAAGTTGGTGAAAGACTCGATGAAACTTATTCTCGGACGCTCCCAGAAAACAGACCCAGAGGTTCTAGGAGTGTCTCTCATAGGACCTTGTGTGGAGCATGGTGATGCCTTCAGCCTTCTAGGAAAACAGATAGGGCCTATTTATCCTTTAGATTTAAGCCAAAGAAAGGTCAGTAGCTTCGCAGCTCTCAGAATTCTCGAGAATCGGTGAGAGCTCCCTCAACAAACATTCGCTATGGGATCTACTTGGTCACTTCCAAGGTACAGCTGGTTGAAGAGCAGCTCCATCTATTTCTCTCAGAATGGAGCCATATCACCCTCATTGACTACAGGAACAACAGTACCAGAATTGCCACCGCTGCCACCAACACAGCCAATAACACTCACAGGAAGCAACCTAAGACCAACTGGTATATGCCTACCATCCGCAACTTCAAACGGCAACTACGCAAACATGAAAGAAAATGGTGCAAAACGAAGAACACTGAGGACAAATTGGTATATCTACAACTGCTGAAAGACTACCACACCACAACAAAGTCAAATATGAACACCACTCAATCAGTCAGCAATCAGCTGTCCAAGAGAGCTGTTCAACCTAGTGAAACAGCTGACTAAAACATCTTCAGCTGAAAACCAAGAAATCTCAATCACCTCTTCAACAGCTGGCACAACATTACAAGCAATTTCTCCCCCAACCAGATATCTACCTCCCACCCACCACTGGAAACAGACACCCAGACCCCTGGATATCCTTCACCAAAATTACTGAAAGACAAATCAAAGACACCATATCAGCCCTGAACACAACAACCCCCCCCCCTCCTAGATCCCTGCCCTACAGCGTGGATTAAAGTGGCCAAGAAAGAACTTAGCAGTATAATCACTAAAATTACACAATCTTGCCCTCATGTATTTATTTATTTATTTTATTTATTTAACAAGTTTTCTATACCGCCTTATCATATACATTCAAAATGCTTTACAATGAACAGTTATAGCAACAGGCTTTACATAACACCTCCATCTCATGCCTGAAAACCACCTCCATTTGCCCAACATTTATTTCAAATCATTTTTATTGAAGTTTTCACACAAAGTACACACAGCTAAAGATTAAGCAACGGAGCCCTATCCCCCCATCCCCATTAAGCAACAAAATCAAACAAAATCACACAAAACAAAACACCGCAGGGCTCTGGGCTCCAGAGGCCTGCGAGCTGAACAGCTCCCCCACTCCCACCCCCCCTCCCATCAGCACAGGGAATCCGCTCTCCCCCCACAGGGGCGACACAAGAGTAATATAGCAAGGTGCAAGGCAATACATGAAGGCAGGAGGCACAGCAGACATCACAGCAGTGGGGTAGACAGAAATCAACAGGCTGTCCAGCTAGGTCTCCCAGCCTACAGAGGATGACAGAGCGTAGCGCAGGAGAGGCGTAGGTACACATTGTGGCTTGGAGATCCCTCCGATAAGGACCACAGCTACTACCCATTAAGCAGTCCCCCTCTTCCCCGAGGGGATAACTGAGAAATCAGAGGGGACCAGATTCCCAAAAACCCCTCCCAACACTTGCCTCCTTTCTGTTGAGCGGTGGCTTTTTCCATGCAAAGCAAATCTAGCATAGAGTTCTCCCAGAACACCAAACAAGGAGGTGCGGAAGCCACCCAATGCTTCAACAAGGTCCGTTTGACCAACAGAAACCCCCTCTCAAGCAGCGCCCTGTGCATAGGTGAGAGCCGCTCATAGCCCAGCTCCCAGTTATGAAATAAGCAAACCTCACGTTGCATAACCAAGCCCGACCGCAACCATCCTTGAAGTTTAGCACAAACTTGCATCCATAGGGCACGCACCTTCGGACATCCCCAGAATTTGTGGGTCAAGGTTCCGGGACCATCCCCGCACCACTCACAGAGAGGAGAGGGCTGCAGACTAACGGCATAGGCCCACGGAGCACTAGCATATGCCCGCCATAGGAATTTGTACTGCATTTCTTGGAGATATACCCACACCGGCCCATGCTGAATGCCCTCAAAAGCTACCCGCAGCATCTCCATCGTCATTTCCTCAATCCCATCAGCGCGCCACCTGTCCGAGAGCGTCTGCAGGAACCCTAGGCCTCCGAAGGGCCGAAGCACGGCGCGTACTGTCGGCTCCCCCGCTCTCCCCTCCACTAGCCGTTCCAGAACTATCCGTGGCGATTCCGAAGCCGGCCAACGCGTCCCACCCCCGACCCCCCCCAGCAGAAGTTAAATATGAGCGGACCTGTAAATAGCCATAAAAGTCCTGTTGACGAATCTGAAATCGGCGTTGTACCTGATGGAAACTATCCAAGATGCCATCGTCGCCCGAGAAAAAATCACCGAAACACACGAGACCCCTCTCCCCCCATTGCCAGAAGATATTGGGGCGCGTATATCCGGGAACGAAATCCGGATTACCCACCAGCGGCAGCAGCGGAGACCGAGTCCAGGTCCACCCAAATCGCTGACATAACAGCTTCCAAGCCGCACGGAGAGCCCCCAGATAACCCCCACCGATCTCGGTCCGGAGCGTCCGGGGGAGTTGACCAACATGTAAAAGATAAAGACCATGATAGGGAGCCAGTGCCTCCCGCAACTGCCGAACCGGGGCACACCCTTCCCCCTCCAACAGCGCCCGTATATGCCGGGCCAAGTAACGAAGATTATAGTGCCGCAAAGAAGGCATTTCCAAGCCCCCCTCCTCGCGCCGACTCGTCAGAGCTCGAAGGGGGATACGCGCCCTCCGACCCCCCCCACAGAAATCCGCGCAGGTCTGTTTCAAAGCGTTTCCAATCTTTATCCAGGATCCATAACGGCAACATGCGTAACACATAAAGCCACCGGGGGAATTCCACCATGACAAACAAAGCAATTCGTACTCATAGCGACAAAGGGAGGTTGCGCCATCCAGCAAAAGTTCGAGTACTTCTCTCCAACAAACCAGGGATATTGACATGGTACAGTCGCCCAGGCAGGTCAGGCAGATGAATCCCCAAATATTTGATCGTCCCGACCGCCCACACCACTGGGAAGGGTCCTTCCCACCGCGGACGAACCCTCCCGCCAACATCAAGCGCCTCCGACTTCAGAACGTTCACTTTCAAGCCCGAGAAACCTCCAAATTCCTGTATCAGATCAAGGGCACGCACCAGGGACCGCGGCAATTGCGTTAGGCTCAATAACATGTCATCCGCAAAGGCACTAACACGGATCTCCTCGCCGCCAAGGCGCATACCAGTGATCTCCGGGTCCAACCGCAACGCCCGCAAGAGCGGTTCCAAGGCTAGCACAAAAAGAAGCGGAGACAGAGGGCAGCCCTGCCGCGTGCCGCGCTCAAGCACAAAAGGTTCTGAAAAGACACCATTCGAGCCCACGCGGGCCATGGGCTGAGCATACAGCGCTTGCAACCATCCCACAAAATCCCCACGGAAACCAAAAGCAGACAATGCTTCCCACATGTAGACCCAAGCCACTCTGTCAAACGCCTTCTCGGCGTCCAGGCTGACCAAGAGGAGAGCCTCATCTTTACATAAACAGTGTTCCATTCCCAACAGTAGTCTGGCTATATTCCGAGAAGCCTCTCTCCCTTGCACAAAACCGACCTGGCTGGAGTCAACCAGAGACGGTAGGAGGGGCGCGAGCCGAGCAGCCAGGACGGATGCCAAAAGTTTCATGTCACAGTTAATGAGAGAGATTGGGCGGTAGGAAGCCGGCTCTAACAAGTCCTTCCCTGGCTTCGGGATCACCGTAATATCCGCACAGCGCATATCTCGCGGGAAAATACCCTGTCGCCGGGCCTCGTCAAACATCACCACCATAGATGGGGCCAGCTGTGGGGCCAAGATTTTGTAATATTCCATACTGAACCCATCGGGGCCAGGGGCCTTGTGAGTCTTTCCCCGCGTAATCGCGGCCTGAAGTTCCGGCGTCTGCAATGGTAAATTAAGCTGTGCCAAGGCCTCAGCCGAAAGTCTAGGAAGTGACAGGTTGCGAAGAAAAGCTACCCCCTGACTGTAATCTCGGGCCTCCTCACTATAGAGCTGCTGATAGAAGGCTCGAAAAAGCTGCGCTATGCGTGTAGGCTGATGTTGCAGAGCACCATTCTGGTCCCGAAGCACAGGAATAAATCGGTTACCACGGGGATCCCGCACTAAGCGAGCTAGAAGCTTTCCCGCCCTATTGCCGTATAGGTGGAGGCAATGCTTGTAATAGTGCAGCGAGAACGAGGCCCTCCGCTGAAGCAGAGCATTGCGCGCCGCCTGTGCGTTAACCAATTCCCGTTGGGAGTCATTGGCGCCACCTCGAGATACCCGGCGCTGCAAGATATGTAAAGCACGCTCCGCCGTCACAATACTGTGGTTCAAATGCTTACATCGCGAGACCACATAAGAAAGAATCGCTCCTCTCATCACGGCCTTACTGGCCTCCCAGAACAACAATGGGGGGCAAGCGGGGGTATCATTGAATAAAGCATACTCCCATTGTTTTAAGAGAAATACCCGGAAGGCCTCATCCTCCCACAGAAAAGCCGGAAATCTCCACCCCAATCTGTCTGGCCCCTGACACTCCCACATAATCCAGACCATACCATGGTCGGAAACAGCAATGGGCTCTATATCGGCCTGTCCAACCCGGGGAAACCCACCCTCACTAACAAGAATATAATCAATGCGAGACCATGTAAGGTGCGCTCGCGATTGGTGGGTGTATTCTCGCATCCCCGGGTGTAAAACCCACCACACATCCACAAGGGCCCCCACCCTACACAAATAGCTAATCCCTCTACGGGACCACGCTCCTGCTCCTCCCCCAGAGGACTTATCCAAACGGGGGTCATGGGGGCAATTAAAGTCTCCAGCCACAATGACCTTGGCCCCCCCTGCGTGCTTCAACAGATCGATCAAATGGGTAAAGAAGGCATGTTCATAAACATTGGGCGCATAGACATTCAACAGCCAGATGGATTCATGGTATAGTTGGCCCTTCAACAATATATACCTGCCTTGTGGGTCGGCCTGGATCTCCTGCACTTCAAGGGAAACCCCCTTCTTACTAAGATCACCACTCCCGCTTTCTTCGTCCCCGACTCCGCCCCAAATGCCACCTCTACCCAATCCCGGGCAAGTTTCTTATGCTCTACAGCGCTCAAATGGGTCTCTTGCAATAAAGCAATGTGGGCGCCCTTTCGCTTGAGCCCCTGGAGAATTTTTGTACGTTTAATCGGTGACCCAATGCCGCCCACATTCCAAGAGACTATCTTAATCTCAGGCATGGGACACCCCTGAAGATTACCAATGGCGATAACATTAAGTGTTGCTCCCGGAGGTGCCCAGCCTCACCTCCAGGGCCCTCGCCCACCCCCACCGCTGCACCAAGTTCCCAAGTGTAGAGAACCAACCTCCCCCCTGTAGTGCCTTCTAAAAGAAAGAGTGTGCTGTCCCTACCCCCTACCCCAGCCCTCCCACCCGCCCCACTGTGGCTCATTTCCCTCCCCCTACCCCTGCCCAACCCTTCCCCCCAACAACACTCCCCCCCCCCTCCCATCCCATAGCAAAACCTACCTCCCCGCTACCGACCTACCCCCCCCCCCACCCCCAACTTACAAATGAGCACCCCAACCGCTAGAGGTGGGGCTTGACTTCGGGCCCGGCCCTGCAGGGCCACCCCAACCCCCCCCCAGCAATGCAAACATAGCACACAATACCCGTCCCAGCAACTAATACATGACCTCCCACACAAGCAGCAAATATCCACACCAAACATCCTACATCCCCATGGCCAGGACTCGCTTAGGGGACCACCAGCAAACAATAAAGGACCCTTATCCCCCCCCCTCCCAAGTATCAAAGCATCCCCAAAGCTCCAAACAAAGGGAGTATTAAGAAATCCCAAACATATACTAGGTATGGCCATTTACAGCAAACCATGCCAAAGAGTTCAGCGGGGGTGCATCTGAAGTAAGGTCGTCCCGAGTAACGCAGGAAACCATGCTCTCAAGTGGCCTCCTCCCGGGCCGGCGAGGACGCTGGTCGCCGGTTCAGAGCGTCCAGAAAGGCCTGCGCATCTCCGATCGCTGTGAAGACATGGTTGACACCCGAATGTGATATGCGCAGGGTAGCGGGAAATGCCAGCGTGAACCTCAGTTTCCTCTGGAAGAGAGCAGAACAAATTGGCGCGAATCCCTTGCGTTTGGCAGCAACGGCTGCTGAGTAGTCCTGGAAAAGTAGAATTTTATGGCTCTCAAAAAATACTTCCCGCTTCTGCCGAAAGGCCTGAAGAAGTTGCAGCTTATGTTGGAAGTTCAGAATTCGGGCAATAACCACCCGCGGGCGCGGGCGGGACTCGAGCTTCGGCCCCAGTCTATGCGCACGCTCCACTTTCAACGGACCCACCAAGGCATCAAGACCCAGAGTTTTAGGTAGCCAAGTTTCCACCAAGGGCAAAAGGAGAGCATCCGTGGTGGATTCCGGTATCCCCACCAACCGTAAGTTGTTCCTCCGGGACCGATTCTCGAGGTCCTCCACCTTCTCCATTAAAGCAGCTATCTGTTCCTGTTGTGCCTCGTGCTCTCTGGCCCTGCTTCCCCCGGCATCTTCCAACGCAGAAACACGATGCTCCACCTCCTCCATTCGTTGACCAAGGTCTGCCAAAGCCGTCCCCATAGAGTCGAGCTTGCTAAGGATGCGGTCAAATTTAGGGTCCAGATGTTTTACAACCTCTTTAGCCAATTCTTCAGTTGCAGAATCAACGCTCTCCGCTCCCGGCGAGGCCGGATTAAGGCCGCCAGGCAGCACGGTCCCGGCTCGGGTATTTTTCTCCCGCTCCTTTTTCGGCGGTGGAGGCATTTTGCGCTGCGGTTTCGCTGCCACCGTACCCCGTATAAGTTGCCCAGGAGTGTGGGACTCAACTGCTCACCTTCCACGGGTAGATTTAGCAAGGATTAATCGGTAAGGTTGAGGCGGCCCTGGAGCGAGCAGAGTTCACGTCCTCACTCGCTCATGAGCCACCGGAAGTCCCCTTGCCCAACATTTAAAAAAACTACCATTGATCCATCTGACCCATCATCATATAGACCCATCGCAAACCCTTCCCTTCCTAGCAAAGATTGTTGGGAAAATAGTACAGCACCAACTGCAAGACCATATCAAAAAGCATAACCTACTCAACCCCCAGCAACATGGGTTCCATCCACATTACGGAGTGGAAACTCTACTAACCACACTGATAAATAACCTAATGCAAGGTATGCAACAAGCCCATTAAGGCTTCTTACTAATCTTCCTGGACATTTCCTCAGCATTCGATACTGTAAAACACCACCTGCTACTACAACATCTCCGCACCAATGGAATTCAAGGCACCGTGCTCAAATGGTTCGTATACTACCTCAATGATAGAAACCAACAGATAAAGATAGGAAATAACACCTCCATTCCATACAGCAAACACAAGGAGTCCTCCAAGGATCCACCCTCTCCGCCATACTCTTCAACCTCTACTTGCGGCCACTCTGCACAATCATAAGATCACACAGACTTAACATCCACGTTTATGCTGACGATATTATGATATATGGACCAATCAACACAAACCAACCCATCCCCTCTACCCACCAGGACTGTTTCATGGAAGTTTCTGACTGGCTAAGAGAACAACCTGCAAGTTAATTACAACAAGACTGAAGCCCTCTAAGTAATGAGATACCACATTCCCCCCCCCCCACAATAGCACTGAACAACACCACAATCAAAACCAAGGCAGAAGTCAGATACCTTGGAGTCACCCTGGAACAACACCTAATATTCAAAACCTATATTAACAAAACCACCACAAAACAAAGACACTCCAATGACTCTGACCACTCCTCGAACCAGAAGACTTCTGGGCTGTACTTCAAGCATCAGTAATACCCCACCTAGATTACTGCAATGCCATATACCAAGGACTACCTCAGTCCACACTTCTACCATGCCAGGCAGCTCTCCACTTAGCAGCAAGAACCCTACAAGAAGCAGCAACACAGGATCATATTACCTCAATACTCAAACAGCTCCACTGACTCCCACTGCAGAACTGTATTGATAAAAAACAATAATGTTAACCCATAAAGTCATCCACTCAGATCCACACCTATACACCTCAGCTCACAAAGAACTAGACGAACCTCCACAATAAAACACCCTGGTCATTCCATACACTAGGACCAAGTCTAACCAGCAAGCATGTAAAAGAGCATTCCAGTTATATGCACCCTCCATATGGAACAAACTACTGGACAACCTCGGTCTCATCACTGATCTCAAGACTTTCTGAAAACACTTAAAACACATCTATTCATGGAACATTTCAACACAACCACATAACCCCCTCCTTCATAAAGAACAGAACATGATAGATGTCATTACTGCTGTACATAGTCTGAAATGTATATAGTTAAGAACCCTCTGGGTCTTGCTTGCATATTGTATATAATTTCATGCCACTGCTACAATGTACTTGCATCTCTTCTATGTAAACCGCCTTGACCCAGTGAAAGGCGGTATATAAATAAAGCTAAATAAATAAATATCATGTCAAACCATTAGGTTCTCGAGATCCTCAGTCAGGATCTTGGGATACCTTTGAGGAGGCTCCTTACAGCTCCCCAGTCAAGTGGATAATGACAGAGGAAACTCTACAGTCCTCTCCTGTACCCTCTGTAGAGCAGAGCAAGGGCACTATTTGATCTTTTTCATGGTGCTCAAGAAAGATTATTCTTTCCAGCTTATCTTGGACTTGAAAGTGGTCCATATGTTGGCACAACGAGGTGGGGGAGGAGGAACTATCATCTCTCTGGATCTCGCTAGGGTATATCTCCATATTCCAATCCTAGAAGTAGCACCAGTGATTTATTTGCTTCTGTGCCCTGGATTGCTATCTCCAGTTCAGGGTTCTACTCTTTTTGGCCTGGTCATGGCAGTGGTGGCAGCTCATTATTGCCAAATGGCCCAACCAACATCACTCCTTGCATCAGGTTCTATGTTCCAGTGAGGACTAGATAGTAAATAATTCCCTCTCTTGTTAGTTCTAGAACCAGCTTGTCCATATTGCAGTCCTTTATGGCCCCAGTAAACTTTACCTGCTCGGCATATGATGAGATATTTACCCAATTAGTACTAGGCGACTTGTAATCTTCCATTGTTATTGTGTTGCTAATGCTATTTGCTTTTGTGATTTCTATAACATTTCACTATCTCTGTTTCTTCATCTTAGCGAAGTAGGCAGTAGTATAACACTCCCCCTCCCCCCAATACTCGTCCCCATCACACATGGAATTCCTATCCAAAAAGACTGCATCTTGAGTTTTGTTTCTTGCAAAACCTTTATCCTGCTTGACTTAAACCCATCAGAAACGTATAGCTCCACCTGTCCACCAATTTTATCCATCCTATTAATCTGATAACATTTCTATCTGGGTCCTCCCATTGGTTATCTGTTCTCTGAGAGGTCCGCTATATCTGCATCTGGTATTCTCACCATTTTTATTTTTTAGACTTCTGATATTAACAGACATTTTAAAGGGGAACTTGGATTCGTGGATGTTTGTTTGTTTGCTCCAGGGCTGCTTTAGCCTTTACCACGATCTCTCTGTCAGGATAGTCTCATAATCCTGATGATGAATGATACTCATGATGCGCTCAGTAACTGCAATGTGCTACTGAAACTCACACGAAGCCCCTAACCCACCCCCTCTCTGCATTAGTGTGCAACTGCCACTTAACATGCTTTTTGGAAGCTGATCACTGGCATGCATGTGCATTAGCGTTTACCGCAGCCAATTACCGCATGCTAAAATGCAGATTAACTGGTTACTGGGGTTTAGTAAGAAGGCCCCTAAATTTAGTCAGTCAAATTCTAGGGGAGTCTGGGTATAGGGTTAAGTGAGGAGGAGAGCGTTAGGCTTCCTGTTAGGATTATCAGCAGTAAGCCACCTACACTGATGGCCAAATCTAGGCACTGGAATAGCTGGTCTGGATGTAGTCGGTCATCCTCCTTTTGTAGCATAAAGTGAAACATGACCAGCACCAGAAACTCCTCTCTCAATTTCCCTGCCAGCAAGCACAAATAAAAATGTGGTGCCTGAAACCCCTTCCCCAGGTCGTCCTCTTAATCTCTTGCCAGTATATTAAATAAAAATTTGCCTCCCCGAGCCCCACCCTGTGTGGGTTTTTTTTTTAATCATCACATGTCTCCCCCCCCCCTCCCATCCCAGTTCCCCTGTGTTAACTGCATGACAGATAACATGATGCGGTTAGCTATACCTTTAATTTTAAGATGACTATAACCACTTCATGTTATCTGTCATGTTAATAATTAAAGCATGGTAACGACCTCCACATTAACTGTAAAGCACAGTCTCCACCCGCTCCCCACTTTTGTCCACTTGAATCTTTGTTGAATCTAGGAATTACCACATGTGAAGACACGTGGTAATTCCTGTGTTAAACAGCTAACATAGCTGCTTAAATAAGCCCAATAGAGTCAAGGAAAGCAGGTTTAAAAAAGCTGAGCACCACTGTTTCCAACAATGTGATCCTTTTATAATTGGCTTTTGCATTACAAAGCTCTAACCAGATGGGTTGTTTTCTAAATGGGTGCTGTTGTTGCCTATATGTCTGGCTGAGAGGTGTAGAACAACATCTAAAAAAAGAATAGCTCATGTCTTAATGTAGTTGTGGCATCAGTTGCAATCACTTAAGTTTTGTTACTGAAAAGGTCCAGGAGGTCACCTTGGGTGCATATGGAGAGGAATGGCTAGCAGAAAAAAGGAGGTGATAATGCCTCTGTATAAGTCTTTGGTGTGACCTCATTTGGAGTATAGTATGCAATTCTGGAGACCGCACCTTCAAAAGGATGTGAACAGGATGGAGTCGGTGCAGAGGGTGGCTACTAAAATGGTTAGTGGTCTTCATTATAAAGCATATGAGGACAGACTTAAGGATCTTAATATGTACACCTTAGAGGAAAGGCGGGAAAGAGGTGATATGATTGAGATGTTTAAATACCTCCGTGGCATAAATGTTCAGGGAGAGAGCCTCTTTCAATTGAAAGCAAGTTCTGCTACGAGGGGACATGGGATAAGGGTGAAGGGGGATAGATTCAGGAGTGATATGCGGAAATATTTCTTTACGGAAAGAGTAGTATATCCATGGAATAGTCTCCCAGTGGAGGTGGTAGAGATGAGGACAGTAACTGAATTCAAAAAAGCATGGGACCAACACAGAGGATCTCTAAAGGGAAAAAGGGGACTGTTGTAGTTGTTGATATTTTTTTATTTTATTTATTTATTTAACAGTTCTTCTATACCGCTCTATTTTAGATCAGAGCGGTTTACATTCAACATCAACCATACAACACAGGAACCCTGAGTTCTATTTACAATAAACAGGAGATCAACTTGGAAGTAACTGGGGGGAACTATGTACATTGTATAACATATCTACATCTTATTTACACTGGGGGTCCTGATTCCATTTCAGTGGGTATCTTCTGAGCGATCAGTTGATTATCCTTTTTCATGCTGAGTCTGATTGTTTAATTGTAATGAGTGATTGTCTGAGGGGGCATATGTATGATTACTAGTGCTGGATTCAGGGTAGTATGTGGTGAATAGGTGCTGCTTTAATGCCTTCCTGAAGTCAATTAGGTAAGTGATGTTTCGAATAGAGGTGGGGAGAGCGTTCCATGCTCTGGGTGCGTAAATCGTAAAGGCCCTATTTGTCGTTGCTTTTGTGCATTTTGTTATTACTTTTGGGACCTCTAGTGTGTTTTGCATCATGGGTCTTCTGTTTCTGTTCTGTGGTACTTTATGTATCATCTTGCTGAGGGCTGTGGGGGTCAGAGTGTTTGCGGCTTTGAAAGTTAAGGTTAGAACTTTGTGGCGGATTCTTGCTTGAACTGGTAGCCAATGGAGGTCCATCAGTACTGGCATTATGTGCTCTCTCCGTGAAGCCCCTGTTAGTACTCTTGCCGCAGTGTTCATTGCAAGCTGGAGAGGAGCCAGTGTTGCTTGAGGGAGACCGTGTAGAATTACGTTGGCATAGTCGAAATGTGGTAATATTAATGCCTGATAGATCGAACGGTAGTCGCTGAAGTCAAGCAGCGGTCGGAGATGTTTTAGGGTCCTTATTTTCATGTATACTGTTTTTACTGTGTTTCTTATGTGGGTTTTCAGATCCAGTTGTTGATCCAGTGTAACGCCAAGGTAGCGGATTGTGGGTTTGGTTTTCAGCTCTGTGTTGCCGACCTTTAAAGAGAGTGGAGGGGTGAAGTCCTGGTTCCTTGAGATGAAAAGGACATCTGTTTTACTGTAGTTGATTCTCATGTTTTGTGTGCTGAACCATTCTGCTGTTGCCTCAAAACATCTTGTTAGAGGGGAGAGGTCTGGTTGGTTGGTCCTGAATGGGATGTATAGTAGGATGTCATCTGCGTAGGCTAGACAGTTGACCTTGAATGAACGTGCTAGGGCACATATGGGCTGCATGTAGATGTTAAACATCAATGCAGATAGTGACGAGCCCTGTGGTACACCCTGGTTTTGTAAAAATGGTTCAGAGGTTGTGGAGCCTGACCTTACATGTTGCCATCTATTAGTCAGGTATGACTTGCACCACTTTAGGGCTGTTCCCTGAATTCCTTTCTCGCTGAGGCGTTGTATGAGGATCTCATGGTTCACCGAGTCGAAAGCCGCTGCAATGTCGAGGAATATGAGGGCGAATCCTTGATGCATTTTGTCGGTTCCAGAGACTAGATGGTCAAATAGGTTGGTGAGGAGGGTTTCAACCCCATGTGCTTCTCTGAACCCATGCTGGGAAGGATCCAGTGGGGCTTCAGTATCAATATGCTGTTGGATTTGGCGCTGTACTAATTTTTCGATTACTTTGGCAAGCATGGGGATACTTGAAATTGGTCTGTATGATTCCACTTTCGTTGGGTCCAGCTTGTTATTTTTGAGCAGTGGTCTGATTGATGTTTGTTTCAGACTTTGTGGAAACGATCCGGTTGTAAGAGATTGGTTTATTAATTCGCTCAGATATTGGCTTAAGTCACATCGTAACTCCTTTATCCATAAAGCAGGGCATGGGTCATTGGGTGCGGTAGTGGGGTTGATTGCAGCGAAGGACAGGACTAGATAGGCCATGTGGTCTTTTTCTGTCGTCATATTTCTATGTTTCTATTAAAACCATAATTTATTTATTTATTTATTTAGCTGTATTTATATCCCGCTTTTCACCAGGTCAAAGCGGTCAATTGGGGGATACATTTAACACGAGGGGGTATGACACACATACATTAATACTTACAGAGAACATGGGCAATGAGGGTTAAGTGGCTTGCCCAAGACCACAAGGAGTGCCTACAGGACTAGAAATCCCAGTCCCTCCGGCCTGAGATTGCTGTCCCAGGTGGGACTTGAACCCCTGGCCCTCCAGCCTGAAGTACCTTGTCCTAACCACTAGACCACTCCTCCCACATAAACATGAACTTTCAGGTGTGCTGTGATGATGGACTTGGTGACTGAATTTCCCGGGTTTTGCTATGATGCTGGTAGATTTAGGGAGCGACCCGCTATGAATTTGTGTGATTGTGATCCTAGGGACAGAGTTCTGATGGGTAGGTTTGGTAGTCTGTCCTTGTGTGCTGTGAAGGAAGTGAGATGTCAGTCTTGTGAGCTGTGAATAATTCTGTGGGTTCTGTCAATTTTGGTGAATGGGTTATCTTTTTGCTCTAGCTTATTAACTCCTGCTTATTAACCATATTTTGTTGAGTCCAGCTCTTGATACTCATCCTGTGTTATCCCCAAATTACAGTATCAACTTGCGTTTCTTTATTAAGAACATAATCTCTTGAGGTTGAATTGCAGCCTTATATGCATCATGGATCATCTGGTTTCTTATATAGTACATGTGTTCTGAGCCAAGCAGATGCCAAAATTGAATATAGACAAGACATGTAGAACCAGATTCCCAGCTCACTATAGTCGTTGACCAAATACATAACATAGCTCAAGAATGTCTACGTCCAATTCATCTTTCAGATAACAGAAGGAGATTGCAAGCAGGGAATAAACATGACTGAGCGGCAGAGGCCATTTTATTATTTAGCACTAGAAGTATTTATCTTGGCCCTGGCATGACGTTTGGCATCAATAGCATCCAGTCTACTATTATGCTCTTGGGGATTCATGTTCCAACAGATTTTTAATTAGAGATGTTGATGGAAGGAATTGAAGAAAGGTGTTTTTTATATTTTAGATATTGCCTTTATAAGATGTTCATAAGGGCCTTGTATAAAAGTACCCCTATGTGGGAGAAAACCTTTAATAAATAGGTGCCTAATGAGTTATGCTAAAGTCTAATATGACTGTCTTTTAAAATTCTAGTCCCTAATTGCAACACGTTAAGGAAGGCAAGTATCTTTTATAAGGTGTGCACATATATCACGATTCTGCCCCTGCTTCACCCGTACTAATCATCTGGGGAATTCCTACACACATATGTACACATGCTCTTGTTGGCACACTTATTTCTACATGTGTATACACCTCTGCAGTTTTATAGTTTTTCTGCCTGTGAAACATGCTATCTCCAGGAACAAGCAGGAATCTAGTCATCACATATGGGTATCGTCGGTACCGACGGAGCCTGCGCGGGAACGCTCCCCAGCATCCAATCAGAAAGCTTTTGGGAGCATCCCACAGCGCCTGCGTGCTGCCTTCCCACCTTTCCCAACTGCCTCTCTACAGTTCTTCTTTTTCCGCGGAGCCAACAGGTCGTGTTCCTGTCACCGAAAAAGAATTTCCTTATTTTTTTTTATTTCTTTATTTCTTTTTGTGGTCGCGTCTGCCTTCCCCGACGCTCTACCAGTACCGCCGGTATTTCTTTTCTTTAAAAAAAAAAAAAAATTAATTTATCCATTCTTTTCCTTTCTTCAGGTGCACCTGTCTTTTTTGGGACTTAGGCCCCAAAAATTTCCTTAATATGGAAAAGCCTGCTTCAGGTTTTAAAAAGTGCACAAAATGTGGCGGTACCATTTCCGTCACCGACACCCATGAATGGTGTTTAAAATGTTTAGGTCCTGACCACTCCATCACAGATTGTGTGTCCTGTACTATGATGTCTAAAAGGGGTCGACAGAACCGAGCTGCTAAGCTCAGTACCCTGTTTCCCTCTGATGCGGCTTCGGTGGCATCGACGTCCTCCAGGGCTGCTGCTTCTTCCCGTGGATCTCAGGTAACTAAACATAAGTCTAGCCGGTCCTCAAAGGGTAGATCTCCTTCTAAGCATCGAGATGCCTCTGGCATTGACCTTGAGGATTCTGCACCGGCAAAATTACCCCGGCGGGAGGCTTCGGCTTCCAAAGCACCATCATCGGGGTTCCAGGATGTTCTCGATGGCTCGGCCTCGACAGATCTCCTGGTGCCATGCTCTGGGGTACCGGCAGTTTCCACCGGTACTGATTTCCAGGCATTGGCAGCGTCTATGGACCAGAGAATTCTGTCCATAGAACGCAGTCTAGCAGCCTTCCTTGTGGCATCGACGCCCTTGGTACCGCGACAGACAACTCCACCGGCACCGGTATCGGTATGGCAACCAGTACCGATAGCATTGACATCGGCATCGATGCCTGCAATGCCTGTACCCTGTCCTTCGATGCCCGCCGGTACCAATTCCCCGGTACCAGTTATTCCCAATACCGATTTTGCTCGGTACGGGTATCGGGCTCTGCAGGAGCATCCAGACAGGCGATACTTTGATTCCTCAGAAGAATCTGAGGATTCTGAAAGTTCTGTCGATGCAGCGATGATGCTTCCACAGGAGTCGTCCTCCCCTAAATACAGGATGTCTCCTCCAGAGGACATGTCTTTCCAAGACTTCATCCGAGAGGTAGCTCGGGGCCTCTCCATCACGGTGGCCCCTGAGACAGAGCCAAGGGCCAAGGAGTTGGATATTTTACAATATCCTAAAACTCCTAAGGAGGCAGCTACCCTACCCATTCATGAGATTCTCTATGATCTCATGTTGAGGATGTGGGAAACACATCTTACCACCTCTCCTCATTCTCGTGGGTTAGATACTATGTATCGTGTCCCTCCTTATCCTGGTTTCCATAAAACTCAGCTTCCTCACCACTCTATTGTGGTGGAATCTGCTATGAGAAGGATTAGAAGTGCAAAAAGACATGCCTCTAATCCTCCAGGACGTGAATGCAGAACTCTGGATGCTTTTGGACGTAGAGTCTTTCAAGCTTCCATGCTTGCTGCAAGAATCAGTTCCTATAGTCTCTACATGGGAATGTTCCTAAAGGAAGTTACTGATCACCTACAGACTTTGTCCTTTCATCTCTGACGATAAAAGGCAGGAGTTTCTCACTTGGCTCAAACATGCCCAAGATGTCTCTAAATTCTCCAACCGTGCAGCCTTCGACGGCTTTGAATGTATAAGCAGGACCTCGGCTATTGCCATAGGTGCACGTAGAATTGCTTGGCTCCAAGCATCTGATTTAGAGCTTTGGGTACAAGATAAATTGGGAAATATCCCTTATACTGGTGAGAACCTGTTTGGTAAAGATTGGCAAGAAAAAGCCAATGAGATGGATGCTGAAAATTCCACTTTGGATAGACTATCCAAGTCTACTGCTGATCCTGTTAGGAAAAAGTTGTTCAAGAAAACACCTTTTTCTAAAAAGAAAAGATTTTATCCTGCTTATGGTCAGCACGCATCTTCTGCAGGTCAGTTTTCAACCAAACATCAGCAACCACCCAAACAGAAGAAAGCAAAGGCTGCTAGGCCTCAACCGGCCCAGCAGCCTCAGCCTCCTCAGGGCCTTTGACTTTCTGCTAGAGAACTTAGCCTTTCTGGCTCTGGAGGGACCAGAACCATCCACCATTCCAGGAAGGTTATGCCATTTTGCTCCCAGATGGGGGCAAATAACAGCAGAGCATTGGACACTCTCCATCATAAGAGAGGGGTACAAACTTCATTTTTCAAGCATGCCCCCTCCCACAATAGTGAAGCAGTTCAATTCTCCAACCTCTCTCATCGACCTGTTAGGTCAGGAGGTTACCATCCTTCTTGCCCAAGGGGCAATAGAAGAACTGCCTCTTCATCAACAGGGCACAGGGTTCTATTCCCCTTATTTTCTTTTTCCAAAGAAAACAGGGGGATACAAACCTATCTTAGATCTCAGAGAATTGAACAAATTCCTTGTCAAGGAGAAATTCAAAATGATCTCTCTCGGAGCTTTGCTTTCATACCTTCAGAGTCAGGATTGGCTTTGTTCTCTAGATCTCAAGGATGCGTACACCCATGTTCTCATCCATCCAACCCACAGAAGGTTTCTTCGATTCCTGTTTCAAGGAAAGCATTACCAATACAGGGTGCTTCCTTTTGGTCTGGCCTCCGCACCAAAGGTGTTCATGAAATGCATGGCTGTGGTAGCAGCATTTCTATGCACTCTGGGAATATTCGTCTTCCCTTACTTGGACGATTGGCTCATTCGAGCTCCAACACAATCAGAGGCCAGGACTTCTCTAACTTGCCCAATGTGTATCCTTCAGTATTTAGGGCTGGTCATAAACATCCCAAAATCCAGTCTAACTCCTACTCAGTCTCTAGAGTTCATAGGAGCCCTGCTGGATACCACAAAGGCAAGGGCCTACCTTCCCCAAGCCCATTGCCTTCGCTTGCTGCAATTAGCTTCTCAAGCAGCCCTAAAACCCTTTTTATCTGCTCGAGAAATATTGCAGTTGCTAGGCCACATGGCATCCACCGTGCATGTGGTACCATATGCTCGCCTTCACATGAGGGCAGCTCAGTGGACTTTATCCACCCAATGGACCCAGGCATCAGGTTGCCTGTCAGACAGAATAGCAAACACAAGTCGTCTCATTTTGTCTCTCCAGTGGTGGAAGTCCACTCAAAACCTGTTGCTGGGGTCCCCCTTTCAGCAACCCCTGCCCCAAGCAACTCTTACAACAGATGCTTCTCCAATGGGTTGGGGAGCTCATCTGCAAGACCTCTCCACCCAAGGCACTTGGACTCCACAAGAGTTGTCTACATATCAATCTCTTGGAGCTCAGAGCAATCTTCCTTGCTCTGCAAGTGTTTCACACCCTGCTCAGCTACAAAACAGTCCTTATTCATACAGACAATCAAGTAGCCATGTTCTATGTGAACAAGCAGGGGGGAACAGGCTCTCTGTCGCTTTGCAACAAAGCTCTGCGACTGTGGGCCCTCGCCAGAGAGCATCACATTCATCTTATGGCAGTGTATCTTCCAGGCGTTCAAAACTCTTGGGCAGACAGACTCAGTTGAGTTCTCCTTTCACACGAGTGGTCTCTGCATGCAGACCAGGTGGCCAAAATTTTTCAACTTTGGGGAACCCCGGACATAGACCTCTTTGCAAGTCCGTGGAATGCCAAACTTCCCTGGTTCTGTTCCAGAGCTCCGGCTCAGGGAGCTCAGGCAAAGGATGCTTTCCTCCTTCACTGGGGTCAAGACTTCCTCTATGCCTTTCCACCCATTCCCCTAATTCCCAAAACCCTTTTCAAGTGTCAGAGAGAAAGAGGCCACATGATTCTCATAGCACCACATTGGCCACGGCAAGTGTGGTACCCTCTGCTTCTACATCTCTCTCAAGCTCCCTCCCTGGAGTTAGGGTCTGCTCCAGATCTCCTATCTCAGGAGAATGGAATGTTATTGCATCCCAATCCCCAGTCCCTGCATCTCAGGGCTTGGTTGCTGAAGGCCTAGATCTCCAAGATCTTCATCTTTCTCAGCAAGTGAAAGATGTTCTTTATGCTTCCAGAAAACCTTCCACTAGACGTTCTTATGCTCTCAAGTGGAAAAGGTTCACTGTTTGGTGTTCAGAAAAGGGTCTTAACCCCCTTGCCATACCTCTAGAATCTTTAATGGAGTATCTCCTCCACTTGTCTAATGCAGGCCTTAAAACAATTTCAGTAAGAGTCCATTTGAGTGCTATTGCAGCTTCTCTTAAACCTCTCAATGGACAACCTATTTCCTCTCATCCTCTTATAGCAAGATTCATGAGAGGCCTCCTTCTAACTAAGCCTCCCATTAGACCACCTCCAGTGGCATGGGACTTGAATCTAGTTCTTGGGCAGCTCATGAAGCCACCTTTCGAACCCTTAGCTACCACCTCCTTGAAATAACTTTCTTGGAAGGTTATCTTTCTCATTGCAATCACGTCAGCACGCCGCATTAGTGAATTGCAAGCACTAGTAGCTAATCCACCTTATACAAGATTTCATCATGACAAGGTAGTCCTTAGGACTCATCCACACTTTATGCCTAAGGTGGTCTCGCCTTTTCACCTCAACCAGGAGGTCTACCTACCTGTCTTTTTTCCAGGACCTCATGCATCAAGTGCAGAGAGGAATCTTCATACCCTGGACTGTAAAAGAGCTCTGGCTTTTTACTTACAGAGGACACAGCAACATAGAAAGTCCTCTCAGCTCTTTGTTGCTTTTGACCCTTCTCATTTGGGACTGCCAGTCTCCAAGAGAACACTATCTAACTGAATTGCTCAGTGTATTTCTTTTGCCTATCAGAGTAAGAACCTTTCTCTGGAGGGCCATGTCACAGCTCACAATGTGAGAGCCATGGCAGCCTCAATGGCTCATCTGAACTCTGTGTCTATTGACGACATCTGTCGAGCAGCCACTTGGGCCTCTGTTCATACCTTCACAGCCCATTACTGCTTGGACAAGGACTCCCGCCGGTATGCCTTGTTTGGTCCGGCTGTTCTCAAACACCTGTTCCATACTTAATCAACTCCTACCCACCATCCCTGATAGGATGCCAGAGATCCATGGGGGGAAGTAGAGCCCTTCTCAGGGACACACAACTTCTGGGGTCTCTCCCTGGCACCCAAAGCTAGGGAGTCCCTATATGTGATGATTAGATTCCTGCTTGTTCCTGGAGATAGCATAGTTACTCACCTGTAACAGGTGATCTCCGGGAACAGCAGGAATTTAGTCCTCACAACCCACCCACCCCCCCTAGGAGTTGTATCTCTCTCGTTCCTTTCCCTCTCTCTCTCTTTGTCTCAGCTTTAAAACTCAACTGGAGAGAGGCAGTTAGGAAAGGCAGGAAGGCAGCATGCAGGCGCTGTGGGATACTCCCAAAAGCTTTCTGATTGGATGCTGGGGAGCGTTCCCGCGCAGGCTCCGTCGGTACCGACGATACCCATATGTGAGGACTAAATTCCTGCTGTTCCTGGAGATCACCTGTTACCGGTGAGTAACTATGCTTTACATGTGGAAAAGGTGCCTACTTTTAGCATGGGATGCATGCAGGCATTCTTGGGTATAGTTGGGCAGATTTACATCTGAATGTGCAAATTTATGCATATATATTTGTTCGTGAGGATTTGTGTGGTACTGTCTCTTCCTGGGTCGAAGTCTCATGATTTGCAAGATTTCGGCCAGAAGAGAATAGCCGCCAGGCCTGGAGCAGAGGCAGCATGGCAAATCACCCATGACTTTGCCACACTGCCTCCACCATGTGGGCCCAGCGAGGTTCATGCCCTCCTGGCCGGTCCCCGGGGCAGGCTGCACCCACCGCCCCAACCTTGGTACACCACTGCCAGTTGGTTTGACCTCCGGGATAAGTACAATAAATGAAAGGAACAAATATTACAGGAAAAGATAGTAGAATCCAAAACAGCATTATTTTAATAGGAGGACATCATGCCAAACAAATCTGACCAATTTCTTTGACCAGTTCATTTCAAAGCAAATGGACTATCTCATTTTAGTGCTCGCTCTAGCTCTACTAATTTTTTTAAGTGATATTGCAAAGGTTTTAGCAGGAGAGGTTTATCTTCTTTGCAAATCATAATACAGTCTGCAACAAAGTGGACCCTGCAGATGCATAGGGTCAAAAACGTTATTGCAAAAGCTGGAAAAAGTTTTGTTTTGAGAGCTATAGTCCTTGTAACTGTGTCCCCCTCCGGGATCAGATAGAAGAATGTTAGCCCCCATATTGAACAGGTTCTTAAGCTCAGCCAAAGGCTATCATCAACTCATAGTTCAGATTTTTTAGCTGCATCGGAATCATTTAAGACTGATTAAGCTCTGGAATTTGTTGCCAATGTAGTAAAAGTTGTTAGTGTTGCTGGGTTTAAAATGGGTTTAGACAAGTTCCTGAAGGAAAGGTCCATAAAAGATTATTAAGATCCTGATAGATACTTGTAACCTGGATTGGCAACTATTGACAACATGATACCATTTTGATGTACTACATCAGAAGGTGAAAAGGTGACAATGAGAAAGTAGAAAAACAGTGAGATATAACAATGAGCCACTAGGTGGCAGCAGCATAAGTTAACATCTCCCACTTTTCTTTGAACTTATATACAACTTTCTATTGTAAATGTCCTGCAGATCAAGTCGCTGAGATGGCTTTGAGTGTAAATAGGACTGTTCTGCGGGTGCAGCTGCCGATCCCCGTCTAGCATAGGTGGGCTGTTATCCAACATTACAGGGTATTTGATACCATCCTCGTGACAGGTATGCCTACTGGCTCAATATTCTCATCGCTACTTTTTCTGCAGCACCTGCGTTGTAATGGAACAGGAAGGATTGTTTGGCTTTTCAGCCAAGCTATGCGTGTGCTTTCCTTGTGAAACTGGTGCACTCTTGGGTCTACACAATTGTGACTTTAGCGAATTCCTTCAACATCCCCTAGATATGATCATGATACAACCTTTTGCGCAGGTACTCAACCTCCAATGATTCCTATGATCTGGTAGTGGTTTCATGCGGATATGTCATAACATCAAATGGACAAACAAACCAACATGCCAAAAAGCTCCACAAATCACCCAATATAATATCAAAAAAAGGAGCAAAATCACACAAACACCTCAAGGAGACATCAGATAACGACTTTTTTGTCCACCCAACCTCACTCTCATCTGTCTCCTGGGCAAGGGATCCTTTGGTTATTTGTACTATTAGGGGCATGTTTAGCTTGGCTGAGAACACTGTCTTGATCTGTGCGGTCAGGCTCTATTGATTCCATATTTACTGCCTCTAGGATTACACTTGAGCCCAGTAAACACTTGGGGATTTGGCTAAGAGTAAGCATTTTATTATTTACTTAATATGTGTTACTCTCCTTCTATGTTCAAAGAAGGGAAGAGGAAGAGAACGTTCTACCAGGTTATATCTTTCCTACAGTTATAGGCAGAAATGTATAAAACTGTGGTCAACATTATTAGCACCCTTACATTTTAGGTATGTCGTCTACAATATCTTGAGAAATAATTAGAAATATTCCAACTGTATGTCATCGTACTATTTTAATAGTATGTTCAAGATATACAACAAAAAAGACATCTGTGCAACTTAGACAGTAATTTCTGAGAAAAAAAATGACCTGGACAGCATTGATGGCACCCTTCAGTAATATTTGGTTGCACAACCCTTGTCAATGATGACAGCCTACAAACATTTCTTGTAACATTTGTACATCTGTCTGCTGGTATTTCTCCCACTCTTCAACTGAGATTTGTTCCAGCTCATGAATGTTTCCAGATTCCTTTTACCAATGGCAGATTTCAGCTCTTTCCAAAGTTTCTCAATTGGATTGGGATCATGTCTCATTGCTGGTCATTTTAACACAGTCCATTGGTTCCTTTTTAAACATTCTTTTGTACTTTTGGATGTATGTTTTGGGTCATTGTTCTGCTGGAGGATCCATGACCTTCGACCCAGACCTAGCTTTCTGACACTCGGGAGCACATTTTGCTCCAAAATATCTCGGTAGTCCTCTGATTTCATGATTCCTTTAATATGTTCCAGGCCTCCAGTTTCTGAGGCAGCACAATAGCCCCACAACATTATGTAACCTCCACCATATTTAACTGTAGGAAGGATGGGGTTTTTTTCCCTTATAAGCTTTATTTCTTTGCTTGTAAATGTATTGCTGGTCTGCATTGCCAAAGAGCTCCAGAACATTTTCCCAGAAGGATTGTGGTTTCTCAAGGTGGGTTTGGGCAAAGATCAGGTGTGCCTTTTTATGTATGTCTTTGAGCAGTGGGGTCCCTCCTTGGCCTTCACCGATGAAGTCCTTCTTTGTTTAGTGCACAGCATATGGTGCGTGTTGAAACCGCCACTCCAGATTGTACCAGGTCAGCCTTCAGTTCTTTGGATGTTCTATGCAGGGCCTGCTCCTTAGGGTGGCTCCGGCAGTGTTGGTGGCCTACATTACCTCAGTTCAGCCATAAACACAACTGTGGGCTGTTACCCGGCGAGGTCGGCTTACATGGAATGGGTAAGACACCTCCCCCCCCCCCCCTTACTGCTTTCTCTAACATATCTCCTACTCCTGATAATGACTACTATTCCGGTTCCTTGGGCAGGCATCACTTGCTGCATCTAGAGGCACCCCCAGGACACCTGGCACAAATTTCTGCTAATCTCCTGCCTTGTCTCCCTATTCCTGATTCTCATCCCAAACTCTTGTCAGCTCTGTCCCACCTTTTTCTTAGCCTAGCCCTCCTTAATTGTAGATCCCTTTGCTTCAAAGCCCGTCTTATCCAGGACCTACTTGTCCAACACTCTTTGGATGCTCTGTTTCTCACAGAAACTTGGCTTCGGAATGGAGAGGAAGCCTTGCTCCACCAATGCCTTTCCCCAGATTTCTCAGCTTTCCACATATCCAGCTCATGCCGAAGCACATTCATCGCTCCTCTTTCCCTCACCGAGATTCATGCCACACCCCGCTACCCAGAGTCCCTTCTCCTTTGTCTGGAGGCTACCCCACTGATTTACTTTCTACTGATATATATGCCCCACCTTCCCTTCATCCAGAACTCTGGGATGCTCTTCTCTTATCGCTGTCAGACATCCCTTTCCTTCCCCATCTATTGGTCCTTGGGGATTTTAATTCTCATTATGATTCCCCATCATGTTCTCATGATTGAGCTCTTCTTACCCTCTAATGATCTATCTCTTCATCAGCATATCAACTTCTCTATTCATACTGTAGGTCACACTCTGGACCTAATGCTCACGCCACTCAACTCTCCATATGCTCCTCTTGCCATCTCGGCTCTCCCTCTTCCTTGGACAGACTACTCTTGCTTGATTTTCTCTCTGTCCTTGCCACTCCCCCCCCCAATCTCCATTATGGATCACCCCTCAGCCCACACCCCAACTCAGCTGTCACGCCGGATCACAGCATCCACACTCCAGGCATCTCCCTCAGCTGATACTCTTTTTCCTTCAAACTTTGCCTCCCTTCTAATAGATGCGCTGGCTCAGACCTGGAATACCTCATCTGCCACACTAGACAAATTGACTCCACAGGTCTCTGTTCCATTCTTTTGTCCTCCCTCTCATCACCCTTGGTATCATCTCGGTCTCTACCTTCAACAAACTTATCACTGCCATGTAGAGTGTCACTGGCGTAGGCACCCCTTGCTGGAATCTCTTGCCACTTTTCAACTCAACCGCCGCCTTTATTGCAACATGATCCATTCTGCCAAACTCTCTTCACTCTAACCTTATCACTGCTACTTCTAATTCCTCTTGTCAGCTCTATTTGTTTCTCTGTTACATTTCTGTACCTCATTCCTCATCAGCCTCTGCATCTTCCTCTGTTACCCTGGATCCCTTGGATCTCACCACCTTTTTCTCTAAGAAAGTTTTTGCTTTACGTCTCACCTTTCCCTCTTGTCCCCCCCCCTCCATCCCCCCATTTCCCCTTCCTGCTTGCAATCCCCTCCAGGCTTCTGCCTGATGCATGCCTGGAGTTCCTTCCATCTTGTCACTGCCACT
Source organism: Ichthyophis bannanicus (assembly GCA_033557465.1). NCBI lineage: Eukaryota > Metazoa > Chordata > Amphibia > Gymnophiona > Ichthyophiidae > Ichthyophis > Ichthyophis bannanicus. Next base: position 786,511,884 of record CM066034.1, on the reverse strand, counting down.
GAGCTTTCTAAGGCCCTCAGCTCATCCCACAAGACTACCTGTCCTTTGGGCCCCCATACCCGCCCATTGGCTGCCAGAGCCCCCTCTCGCTCTTCTCTCATATCTGCTCTGCATGATCAATCCAAGCTTCTCCTCAGGCTGTTTGGAAGCATGTGATTGTTCATCCCATTTTTAAGAAACCCTGCCTCAATCCCTCTGTCCTTCCAAATTGGTGTCTCATTTCCAACTTTCCCTTCCTGTCAAAGATACTGGAGAAAGTGTTGGGGGGGGGGGGTTCCACAACTGTCTTTTCATCTCAAAACTACCTCTGTCCTTCATCCCCGCCAACCTGGATTTAGAATTGGTCATAGTATAGAAACCATTCTCCTCTTTTTTTCTGAATGAACTTCATCTGGTACATGAACAAGTTGATTTCTCCCTTGCAGTATCTCTAGATCTATCATCAGTGTTCGACCTCATCGACCATTCCACATGGGACTGTGGTGTACACAGGACCTTGCACCAGTGGTTTAAGTCATTTCTCTCCTCCTGTTCCTTCTCTGTTCAAGTTGGTCCTTCTACCTCTCCTGCTACTTTATTATTTATTTATTTATTTATTTTATTTTATTTACATTTCTTATATACCGCGCTATTTTAATCAGTGCAGTGTACATTTGAACATAACACACCACAATGTAACAGGCAACATTGGGTTTACAATAAACAGGGGTAGTGAACATGGAAGTAACCAGGGGAACTATTTACATGTTATGATAAACTATTTACATAATTATAGTGAACTCATTACGATAGGCAAAAATGGATCGTTCCCTTCCATGTGGGATCTCCCAGGGCTCTGTATTGGCACCCCTCCTCTTTAATCTTTTTTTCTTGCCCCATTCAATCTAGTTATTCAGCAGTCTGGGTTATCGGCATATTACTTTGCCGATGACATCATTTTGCTGTTCCGTACTAATCTTCTCCCTGATCTTGTCCCCCTGAACTCCTGCCTTGCCTATATCTGTTCATGGTTGTCCTCTAATTACTTATACCTTAACCCTTCCAAATCCGCTGCCATATGGTTCACTGTTGGTGTCCCCTGCCTTCAGTAGCCCCCATTTTGTCTGACACATGCATAGCCCTCACTACATCCCTTCGGTACCTTGGCATCACTCTGGATTCTTCCCTTTCCTTCCGTCAGCATATCACCTCACTTGTGAGCTGCTCATTTGTCACACTCCACCAAAAATGTGTAGTTCATTTATTTCTCCTCCGTCCTTCCTGACCATACTTGTAGTGTCACTCCTCCTGTCTCGCCTCAATTATTGTAATGTCATCCTGTCAGATTTACCCCAGTATCAGCTTCATCACCTACAATTACTCCAAAATGTGTCTGCTCGACTCCTTACTCACTCTTCACATACAAACCACGTATCTGCACACTGTGAAAGTTTGGCGGTTCAAGAGATCTGGTGAACGGGAGTGCCTGGTCTAGCCGCAGGTTGAAAGATCGTGCTGATAAATAAAATTCCCCCCTGAAGAAGCATTCGAAACGCAAAAGCGGTACCTATTTGGTGGCGTCGGGGATTCGTACCAGCATCAATAAGATAAGCTAAAATAAGCTAAGCACAATCTTGAGCATACAAAACGAGTTTGTTGAGATGAGTTTATAAATTACAGAAAGGTCTGATGTATGGAAAAAGTACAATACCTGTGAAACATCAGTGAATATTTATGGTCGTTGATGCGATAAGGCATACAGCTTTGGAGAACTCTAAGCGTTGCCAATGTGAGTCTGAGACCTTTATTCACAGTGGATTCACATGTTAAAATGTTTTAAAAAAATATATAAAAAAAAGGAAAAGTGGTACAGCATTCATCAGCGGTGTTCTGGATATTTGTAGAGGGTACTCTGATTGTTTGGTAGTAACCACCCTCTGGTATTTGACCTGAATCGTAGTGTTGGCCCCAGTATGTAAGACATCTATACAGTTTCTGATTCTCATTTCATGCGCAGCTACATCAGCAGTCATACATCCCAAGGGTTTTGATTCAACCACATCTTAAATGCTGGCTTTACTCTGAAAAGTCTTTAGCTCCTCCCCAATAGCCAGTTGAGTGCCTTCCGATCCGGGGGTCTCATCTTCCAGCACTATAGTGCAATTTGTTTTATTGTGACTATCCATTGGGTTTTCACATTAAGGTACGGAAGTAGATTGCCAGGCCTTTCTTCTGTAAAGTTTAATTCTAGTGTTGCTGCCGTTGTCACAGAAATGCAGTAAATAAATGAATAATAATTGCATTCAAAAGTATGAGATAGTCTGGGGATGTTTACATCTCATAACATTGACAGCCTGGTGTTATTAATGCATAAAGCAAGCTTATTTTCTACTCCCTAACCTTTCCTAAGTGAACTTGATTCATTAAGATGCCATCCAGTAATCATGATATAGAAATGAATGTTTTGAAAATTTGTTCTTGTAACGCACTTTTATCTGAAACTACTATTCTTATGAGTTTTCAATTTAGACTCGTTTGTATTAACCTTAGAGGGATTATGTTGTAGTTTCAACCTCAGATCCTCGATTCTACAGAGGGATATAAAGATTGAAAGCTGCAGAGCTGTCCTCCTCACACTGCTAACAAGTTTCTGCACTTGTAACACTGTACGCAACACCTGTTCATACAGCAACCCTGCTGGACCTTGGATTGATTGCGCAGACCAGACGTCAGCCCTCTTGACTTCGTCGGGGTTCTGACAAGGACTGTGTCTGGAGGACATATCAAACATGTGGCACTGGCTACTCAGGATTCCTGTCTGAATACCTGTGTGCTGGAAATGAGCACTGAAGTGAGTGCTTCTGGGAAGCTGTGTATGAAAATACCTTGCCAGGGCATACAAAGTATTTATCCAATCAGAGTACTCAATTTCCACATGCTGTTTGAAGAGCATGGTCATGTTTGTTCCCACATGGTTTAAAACTCTAGATGTATGCTGTGAATCAGACTTAGTGAGGTGAGAACATTTTTGTGTCTGCTTTTGATTTTCTTAGTGACCCTATGATTCCACCTCCCCCCCTCTTTGCCCTTTGCAGGGGCAGAAATAAAGGTCCATTAACAAAAAAAAATACAGGGTGATACCTCCTTTATTGAACTAACCTAATACATCAGGCCCTGATGAAGGGAGTATAGCTCTGAAAAACTAGTCAAAGGCATTAAGTTGGTCCAGTAAAACGTTATTGGTATGTTTTTTATTGGCCTTTATTCATTTAGTTTTTCATATGGACTAACGCAACCACAATACTTTGTGCATGGGAAAAATTTCAGTACTTGATAAAATGTCTATGTGGTTGGCAGAGTGAACTGGAGTAATGTATCTCAAGTCTATGTTGGGTTACGCTCGAATCACTCTGGTTTTCAGGATGATATGCAGGGGATAAGATGCATGTTTTGTTTCCATTACATACAAAACTATCATGCATATTCATTACAAAGGTCCTGAAAATCAGACTGACTAGAGGATACTTCAAAACTGGCTTGAGAAACACTGTACTTGGAGTTTTGTTTTAACTTGGCAACTGGCATCTTGCGCCTTTATACGCAATTGCCTGAATTCCTCAATCCCTGTTACTTCTCCTCAGGGCCGGCCCAACAACTAGACAAACTAGGCGGGCACCTAGGTAGCAGTTTCGGGGGGGGGGGGGGAGAGGGTGGCAAAGAACAATGTATTCAAAGCTAAATAATAGTTCGCCGGGAACAAGCAGGAATGTCAGTCCTCACATATGGGTAACATCTGCACGGACGGAGTCCTTGCGGAAGCATCCCCTCAGCTTTCAAAGAAAACCTTTGGGAAATGCCACCGCCCATGCGTGGTCCCCTTCCCAACCAAGGGTACCATCTTTCTCAGTCTCCTTTTTTCCATGGAGTCCTTCAGAATTCTGTCTGCTCTTCCCCTGGAAAAAGTTAATTTTCACAACCTGAGTTTCATATTCTGCTCCAGTAGTGCACCGGTTCTCTTCCTACCACCTGAGCCCGCTGCTCTGGCATTGAGTCTCTGGTTTATAGTTTTTCTTCCTTCTTGGCACATTTGTGCCTTTTATTCCAACTGACGGCACCGCGGGTATTCGATCTCGCTGGCATGCGTTTTTCTCCCATGGCTACCAGTGTTTTTAAAAAGTGTGATCGGTGTGCCAAAATAATGTCCCTGATCGACACACGTGACTGCTGCCTTCGTTGCCTGGGACCAGACCACGACCCCATGGCATGCGGCCTCTGTAAGAAGATGTCCACTAAGGCCCTCAAGAGCCACCAGCAGCAACATGATAAGTTTTTCCCGGAGTCCCCAGTACCTCTGAAGGCCAAGGCCTCCTCCGAAACCGTGGCATTGAGGCCTTGACCAATCTTTGAGGTCTTTCGGCCTCGAGTTGATCCTCGGCTGAGGTCTCGATCCGGCTCCCGTTCCACGGGGCTGCAATCTTCCCCAGCCAGTGCTCTCAGTGCCAGTCACGGCGTCTTCGAGGGCCGTGGCGAGGATGAGCCCTGGAGCCCTGAGTGTCATCCTTCCCTCAAGTCCTCGATGGACTATTCTCAGTGGGAAATGGAGGACGAGAAGTCGCTGGCCTCCCGTTGCTACCGCAATGTTCCCTCGGACTCCCCTCACTCAGATCCCTGGCGTAGGTCCACACCTGAGAACATAGCATTCCTCAACTTCATCAGGGACATGTCCAAACCCTAGCATTTCTGACAGAATCGGAAGAGAACCCTTGGATGGAGGAGATAGAAATCCTCTAATATGAGCCCCCCCCCCCCCGAGGGAATCGCTTATGGTGCCCATCCCTCCCATCCTGGAAAGGCTAATGCTCCATATGTGGGAGGACACCGGCATCGGTGTTAGTGATGAGCAAGTGGCTTGACTCGATGTATCGAGTCTGCCAGAGCCCGGGATTCCAGAAGGCACAACTCCGTGGTGGTGGAGTTGGCCATGCATCATCTAAAGAGTCAGAAGATGCACTCCTTGGTGCTCCCCGGCAGGGAAGCACGCACCCTGGATGCCCTCAGCAGAAAGTGCTACCAAAGCTCGATGCTCATCAGCTGGATCCAGGCATACCAGCTGTACATGGGCATGTACCTAAGAGACCTGGCGAAGGAACTTGCTGGGTTCTCAGCTGGTCTTTCCAAGGAACCCCTGCAGCGGTTCAAGAACCTGGCCAAAGCAGTCTGCGAGTGTTCCAAGTTTGTCTCGGGCAGCCTATGATGGCTTCGAGTCGGCGGCTCGAGTAGCTGTGGCAGGCATTGGTGCCGAACGCCAAACTTGGCTACAGTCATCCGACCTTGAGCAATGGGTTCAGGACAAATTGGTTGATGCCCCATGCCATGGAGAGAGCCTCTTTGGGAAGCCCATGACCGACAAGGCTGCTGAGCTGGAGACCGTGTTCATGACAAGGACCAGGCTCTCTAAGAAGACAGTTGCCCCTCCTTGATGGAAGGGCTTGGGTAAAAAGCCCTTCTACCTGAGGAAAGGGGCTGCTTACAGAAACTACCCACTTTTTCAGGCCTCCCGATCAAGGGACATGGGCAAGGCCCTCATAAGCAGAAGGCTCCCAAGCCCCAGGCGTCTGCCCCAGCCCAGCCGGGTGGGGGGGGGAGTTTTTCACTCCTTGGGCATAGCCGACTTCACCCATATATGAGAACTGATTCCTGCTGTCCCCGGAGAACACCTGTTACAGGTGAGTAACTACACTATTCTGATAGTCGGGGGGAGCGTGAGGCTTAAGGTTTGCCTAGGGTGCCAATTCCTTAACCAATTCTTGGGCCGGTCATGCTCCTTATCCCCCATTTTATATGTCTCTTTCCGAGCTCAGCCCAGCCATTGCATTGACAGTCCTTGGTCAGAGGCCACAACTCATGGCTGCTTTCAGAGCCCTAGGTCTTCATAATTTATGTCACTATTGAGCAATTGCTAAGATTGAAACATAGAAACATAAAGGCAGAAAGAAACCACATGGCCTATCTAGTTTGCCCTTCTATATCAACGACTACAATAGTCCCCTTTTTTTCTTTTAGTGGTCCTGTATTTGTGTTTGTCCCATACTTTTTTGAATTCAGATACTGTCCTCATCTCTACCACCTCCACTGGTAGACTATTCCACGCATCTGTCACTCTTTCTGTAAATAAATATTTCCAGCTATTACTCCTGAGTCTATCCTCTTTCACCCTCATCCAGTGTCCGCTCATAGCAGAGCTTGCTTTCAGTTGAAAGAGGCTCTCCTGTGCATTTATGCCACAGATGTATTTAAATGTCTCAATCATATCTCCTCTATCCCAACTTTCCTCTAAAGTATACATATTAAGATCCTAAAGTCTGTCCTCGTATGCTTTATAATGAAAACCACTAACCATTTTAGTAGCCACCCTCTGCACCAACTCCAACCTATCTATATTCTTTTGAAGGTTTGGTCTCTAGAATTGCACACAATGTTCCAAATGAAGTCGCACCAAAGACTTATACAGAGGCACTATCACCTCTTTTCTGCTGGCCATTCCTCTCCCTATGCACCCAATCATCTTTCTAACTTTTGCCGTTGCCTTTTCTACCTTTAACTACTTTAAAGATTGTCAGAAACAATCACGCCCAGGTCGCACTGTACCGCTCCCTTGAATCGTTGCATCCCAAATGATTGACCCTGCATTTTTTATTAAATCCCAGATGCAAAATTCTAGACCACTCTTCAAGCTTAGCTAGATCCCTCTTCATCTTATCTTCTCCTTCCTGCATGTCAACTCTTGCAGATTTTGATATTATCCACAAAAAGGCAAACCTTACCTGACAGCCCTTCCGCAATATCACTAACAAAGATGTTAAAAAGAAGTAGATCAAGGACAGATCCCTGCAGCACACCACTGGTAACCTCCTTCTCCTCAGAGTGAGCTCCATTTACCTCCCTTTGTCACCTCCCGCTCAACAAATTTTTAACCTAGTCAGTCATTTTAGGGGCAATCCCTGGGGTACTCAACTTATTTATAAATCACCTGTGTGGAACGATGTCAAAGGCTTTTCTGAAATCGAAGTACACCACATTTAGGGCTCTTCCTTGTTCAAACTCCCAGGTCACCCAGTCGAAGAAAGCAATCAGATTTTTCTGACAAGACCTGTCTCTGGTGGATCTGGTAATCCATTGGACTCCAGAAACCTCACTATTTTCTCTTTCAGCAGTGTTTTCCAATAATTTACTCACCACAGAGGTTAAACTAACTGTCCTGTGGTTGAAAACCACATCTTTATTTCCGCTTTTGTGTAAAGGAACCACATGTGTCACTCTCCAGTCCTCTGGCACCACTCCCGACTCCAAAGAGGCATTGAAAAGGTCAATCAGTGCAGCTGCTAGAATGTCCCCAAGTTCCTTCAGTATTCTCGGATGTATCCCATCTGGTCCCATTGCTTTGTCTACTGTTAGTTTAGCTAGTTCTCCAGGAACAAGCAGGAAGTCAGTCACTTATGGGTGATGTTGGCACTGACGGAGTCCGCACAGAGCAATTCCCCAGCTTTCAAAGAAAGCCTTTGGGATTCCTGCTATGCATGCGTGGTCTTCTTCCAGCCAAAAGGTGCCATCTTTCTCAGTCTCCCTTTTTCCACGGAGCCCTTCAGACACACGTCCTCTTCCCTCAGAAAAGGTTTTTTTGCCGTTTTTCCAGTGGCACCGATCCTCTTCCTGTATCGGCGGTGGACTTAGGGGACCTATTTTTTTTTCTCAATTTAGTGTTTCTCTTTCGGGCCCTTTTCATGCCCTTTTTTTCCCAACCACTGGCCTCGAGGGTTTTCGACCTCGCAGGGGCCCTTTTTGCCCCCATGGCTACCGGCTTTTAGAAATGTGACAGATGATCCAAAAATATGTCTCTCTCAGACATTCACGACTGCTGTCTACGGTGTCTGGGAGCTAACCACAATCCAGAGCTCTGCTCCTTTTGTAAGAAAATGTCCAGCATGGCCCAGGGTTTCGGAAGACCCAGCATCCTCACACCTCCATAGTAGTTGAGTCTGCGATGTGGAAACAGAAGAGCCCGAAGTCGCACTCTTCGGTCCTGCCCGGTAGGAAGTCCCGTGCCCTCGATGCTCTCAGGCGCAAGGCTTACCAGGGATCCATGCTGGCATGCCGCATCCAGGCGTACCAACTATATATAGTATGTTCCTTCGCGACCTCCCCAAAGAGCTCGGTGGGTTCTCCGCGAGCATTGATGGGGAGCACCTTCTCAAGTTCCAGGCACTCCTGAGGTCAGTCGCAGACTGCTCAAAATACCTGTCCCGCGCCGCATATGATGGGTTCGAGTCTTCCGCCTGTGTAGCGGTGGCTGGCATTGGAGCCCGACATCAGGCGTGGCTCCAGTCTTTGGATCTGGAGTAGTGGGTCCAGGAGAAACTTCTAGATGTCCCCTCCCTCGGCGAACAGCTGTTCGGCAAGCCCATGGAGGACAAGGCAGCCAAGTTCAAGACAGAATTCGTGACTCACACCCATCTCTCTCACAAAACCTCCTCGCTCCCACAGAAGAAGCAGCACACCAAAAAGCCTTTCTTCCAAAGGAAAGGGCTCCCCTACCGGGGATATCCACCATACCCGCCTACCCCTGCGCTGACGACCAGCGCTCAGAGAAAAGGGGGTGCCCAGGGTCACCGGAAACCCAAGGGGCCCAAGACCCAGCCGTCGGCACCACCTCAGCCAGCCCCGGGGTTTTGATGCTGAAAGCATAGCCTCTCACCCCCCCGGGGATGCTTCCACCTGTGGGAGGACACCTATCCCTCTTCGCCCCCGAATGGGCAGCTATAGCATCGGTCACCTGGGTCTTGCAGGTGATCCGGGATGGGTATCGCCTTTGTCTCCCTTCTCCCTGGCAGAACCTACTCGGCTTCCCTCGCACCAGGCTTGCTTACAGCAAGAGCTGAACAACCTCCTTGGTCAGCAAGCAGTCGAAAGAGTTCTGCTGCACCTCCGGGGTCAGGGTTATTCCCGGTACTTCCTCATTCCGAAGAGGATGGGGGGCCTGTGCCCCATCCTCATCCTCAGGAATCTGAACAAATTTCTGGTGCGGGAGAAGTTCAAAATGCTATCCCTTGGCGTCCTGCTGCCATACCTCTGGCAGGGTGATTGGCTATGCTCCTTGGATCTCAGAGATGCTTACGCCCACATTCCGGTCCACCCCAAGCACAGGAAGTACCTGCATTTCAGGGTGCAGGGAGAGCACTTCCAGTACAAAATGCTCCCCTTTGGGCTCGCGTCTGCCCTGTGAGTCTTCACAAAGTGCCTGTCAGCGGCCGTTGCGCACCTCCGGCTGCAGGGCATATCTGTCTATCCTTACCTAGATGATTGGCTCATCTCATGCGCCTTGGTAGAGGAGGCTCACCTCTTGGCATCGCACATGGTCCTCCTCGAGTGCCTCGGTTTCCTGATCAACTATTCCAAATCCCACCTCACACTGGTGCGGACCCTGGAGTTCATTGGTGTTCTTCTCAACACAGAATGTGCGACCACCTTTCTACCTCTAGCTTGCATGGATCAGCTCTGCGCTCTGGCTGACGAGGTCCAAGGCCAGCCCAGGATCTTGGTGTAGACCATGCTGCGCCTCCTGGGGCACATGGCCTTGACTGTGCACATGCGAGCGGCCCAATGGTGCCTCAGAGTGCAATAGACTCAAGCCTCAGGCTGCTTCCGGGACCCCGTCTGGGTGTCTCACAGCCTTGTCGAATCTCTAGTCTGGTGACAGGACCCCCAGAGCCGCCTTCACAGCATGCCCTTCCAGACTTATCCGCATGAACTCATCTTGATGACGGACGCCTCGTTGTTGGACTGGGGAGCCCACTGCGACCACCTCTGTAGACAGAGGCGGTGGTCGCCCGAGTAATCTTGACAGCAGATCAACCTGCTGAAGCTTTGAGTGGTCCGGTTGGCCTTGAAGGTCTTTGAGTACCACCTGAAGGGCAGATTGGTGCTGGTACAGACCGACAATCGAGTTGTGATGTTCTACATAAACAAGGAGGGGGGCATGGGCTCTTGTCGCCTCTGTCAGAAGGTGGTCCTCCTGTGCTCCTTCGCAGTGCACCGGGCATGACACTATGAGCTGTCTACCTCCCGGACCAAGACAATGTCCTTGCGGATATGCCCAGCAGGCTTCTCCACCCGCACGAGGGGTGTTTGAGTCCAGAGGTGGCTCTCCATCTGTTCTGCCTCTGGGGGACTCCGTCCATGGACCTGTTCACCAGCCCGACAAATGCACAGCTCCCCAATTTCTGCGGCCGATACCACACCTGAGCAGGGTGGCCCTGGATGTATTCCTCCTGAACTGGACCTCTGAGCTTCTGTATGCATTCCCCCCAGCTCCTTTCATTGCGAGGACCCCCCATAAGATCCAGCATGACCGAGCCGTGGTGATTCTCGTGGCGCCTTCGTGGCCTCGACAGCCTTGGTTCCCACTTCTGCTCCAGCTTGTCGGAGCCTCCGGTTTCCCTGGACAGTGCCCCGGTCTGCTGATGCAGGAAGAGGAACGGGTGCTTCACCCAAACTTGGTCTTGCTATCCCTGATGGCCTGGCGGCTGAACGGGTCTCTCTAGCCTAGCTGTACCTCCCAGTGGAGGTCAAGGACATCATCCTCGCGTTGAGGAAGGACTTGATGTGGCGGGCTTACACCCTGAAATGGCAGCGTTTTTCAATCTGGTGCTTCGAGTGCCAGATTAACCCCATCTCCTGCTCCACCCGTTGGGTCCTCCAGTACCTTCTCCACCTCTCACAGGTGGGACTGAAGTCCAACTCGGTCAGGGTTCACCTGAGTCCCATTTCAACCAACCACTTGCCCATCGAGGTTAAACCCCTCTCGGTTCAGCCTCTGGTCTCCTGCTTCATGCGGGGCCTTCTGCTGTCCAAATACCCCATCCGGCCTCCCCCGGCAGAATGGGACCTGAACATCGTGCTCATGCAGCTGACACGGCCACCCTTCGAGCCAATGGCGACGTGCTCGCTCCGGCACCTCTCCTGGAAGGTGGTGTTCCTGGTGGCACTGACCTCGGCATGGCGAATCAGCAAACCTTAAGCCTGCATGGCCGAGGCCCCCTACACCAGATTTTACAAGAACAGGGTGGTCCTTCGCACCCCTCCCCAAGTTCCTACCGAAGGTTGTCTCAGATTTCCACCTCAGTCAGGAAGTGGTTTTGCTGACCTTCTTCCCAAGATCTCACGCTTATCGGGCATCGGAGGTTCTGCATACACTCGACTGCAAGAGGGCTCTCGCCTGCTATCTGCATGGTCATCGCAAGCAATGTTCCCTCTAATTTTCTGTAGGCTGTGTGCGCATAAAATATCAACTGTGCAGCTTTTGAAGGAAGGTTAAATTTTTGTGCGCCACATAATGACACTCGGAGTTATATACTTTAAAATTTGACTACACGTCAGAATACAGTATGTACACCACATTGATTGCACTAGAAAATATTGTAGAACTTGTGAAAACCGTAAATACACAACAACTTTTAAATTTTAAGATGTCTGTGTTGTTTTCTATCAGAATCAGAACTGTAATTTTTGTGCGCTCTGTTGTAAAGTATGTGCACTCACTCGGTGAGGTGTGTGCGCGCACAGCTTAGAGGGAACAGTGATCGCAAGTCTTGACTGGCTCTTCACCGCCTGCAATCCCAACCGTCTGGGACTGGCAGTCACCAAGTGCACCCTCTCCATCTGGGTGGCAGACTGCATCGCCTTCGCCCAGGTGAAGGCGTGCGCCCTGCTGGATCGTCAGATCACCGCGCATGGCATCTGCACCAAGGCAGTGTCGGTGACTTCACTGTGCTCAGTGCCTCTGATGGACATCTGTCAGGCTGCGGCCTGGTCCTCAGCGACTACCTTCGCCTTGCACTATTGCCTGGAGAGGGAGTCCCGCTGGGACAGTGCCTTCGGCCAGGCTGTACTTCATAGTTTGTTTGGAGTATAAGCAACTCCTGCCCTCCGACCCTTCTTCTATGGCTAACGAGCTTCCCCGAGGGCCCAAAGACTCGGGCTTCCTTCGGACATCAGCTTCTGCTCACAGCCTCTTTTGGCTTACAGGTTCGATAGCCTGTAGCTGGGGAGTCCCATAAGTGAGGACTGACTTCCTGTTTCTTCCTGGAGAAAGCGTAGTTACTCACCTGTAACAGGTGTTCTTCAGGGACAGCAGGAATCAGTCCTCATTACCCTCCCACCTCCCCTGAAGAGTTGCAATTTTTTTATCCTTCCCTTGCCATCTGCTTAATAGGACTCTAGCTATGGGACCTGACTGAGCAAGATGGCATCTTTGGGCGGGAGGAGGATCATGCATGCATGGCAGAAATCCCAAAGGCTTTCTTTGAAAGCTGGGGAATTGCTCCACGTGGGCTCTGTCTCTGCCAACATCACCCTTAAGAGAGGACTGATTCCTGCTGTCCCTGGAGAACACCTGTTACAGGTGAGTAACAACACTTTCCTCACTAACACAGTCTTCTGAAAATCGTTCGAGATCTTCCTTTCTCTCTATACTCCCATCCCCAAGGGTTGTGAACACTACCTCTGTTACTATCCCCAATTTCCTGGGGGTCAGGGAGGGAGAAGCCTGGCCTGGGTCCTCTAAAGAATAATACAGCTCTTGTCATTGACCCACCAACCAGCCGCTGTTTCTCTTGTTTGCTCCTAGGAAGATAAATTGGAATTTGAAATTTAAAAATGTAAATGGTAATTTCAAGGTAGGTTTAGATGTTTATCATTGCTTTAAACAGCAGCTCCTGGTAAGTGAGCTTTATTTTTGGAAACCATTACTGTTAAAGCCCTGCTTCTTCAAAATAATTTGGGGCCATGTAAGTAAACACAGTGGCGCCCTATGTTTGTCTGCTTCCTTAGCACAGCAGTAACTGCTTTTCAGTTTGCTGAAAATAATGTTCAGCTAGGATGAACTGCTGCTTTAAGATGTTTGAAATGCTTGACGACTTAGCTGCATAAGATTTGTAAGAGTGTGTCCATGGGAACAGAGTAAGAAGATGCAGCTTGGCTTGAATGTTTATGTTAGCTGGTTCACCACTAACACAGACACACAAAACAATCTCATAATATCATGTCATCACTGAAGGGCCTTTGGGACAATATATTGATGCAATCAAGTAGATTGGCAACATTACCACAAAAATGTACTGCAGAGTTAATAACATTCGGCTTAATAACTGGCGAAGATGACGTTTGCTTTTCTGGAGAGGCTGAGCAAAGCTGCTGTACCAATACAGTGCTTCAACTGGTTTTGGAATAAAATGTCTAAAAAATTCTTTATAGTTTGTAACTTGCAACATCGTGCAGTCACTTTGTCTGCTACAATTGTATTATTGAACTAGAGTATAATATGTTTAGTATTATTTAGGTTTTGCAAAACTGTCTGCAGCAGATCATCACATTAGTTTTGGAAGAGTCAGAATACACAGCACTGAATGAAGAGGTAGATATAATTGGCGTCTCAGAGTCCTGGAAGGAGGATAACTAATGGGACACACTTGATACCAGGATACAAACTATATCATAATGAATGGGTGGATCGAATCAGCTAGGGGTGGTGCTATATGTTAAAGAAAACATTGAGTCAAACAGAACAAAAGTACTACAGGAGCAAAAAGCCCTGTGGAATATTTATGGCTAGAAGGTCCATGGGTGAAGGGAAAGAGAATAGTTTTAGAGGTATGCTACCGTCAAACTGGCCAGAACGAACAGACAAGGAAATGTTAATAGATATTAGGGAGGTTAACAAATTTGGCAACACAATAAAAATAGGTGGTTTCAGCTATGCTAAGAAATGCTAGGGAGGTAAAATTCCTAGATGAAATAAATGACTGCTTCACGGAGCAGCTGGTTTAGAAATCAACAAGTGGGGGAGCCATTTTACATCTAGTCCTTAGGGGGACACAGGATATGGTTAGAGGTTACAGTTTTGGGGCCACTTGGCAATGGTGATCATAACCTGATCAAATTTGACTTAATAATTGGAGTGAGGACCCTAAGGAAATCTGTTGTGCAAGCATTTAACTTTCAAAAGGGAGGTTATGATAAAATGAGGAAAACCTTTTTAAAAAAAAGGGAGCGGCTGCAAAGATTAAGAGTTGAAATTGGGTATGAACATTATTTAAAAATATCATCTTGAAAGCTTAGACAAAATTGTATTCCATGTATTAAAAAAGACAGAAGGAAGGCAAAACAGGCAGGTTTTAGCTATCAGTTGGATGTATGTGGAGAAGGAGAGAGAGGAGTCGAAGAAGACCCCAAGGTTGTGAGCTGAGACGACAGGGAGGAGTAGAGAGTTATCTGCAGAGGCTGAGGAAGGGGAGAGGAGGGTTTAGGGGGAAAAATAAGATGCTCAGTTTTGGCCATGTTCAATTTCAAGCAAGCAGCAGTGAGCCATCCAAACAGCAATGTCAGAAAGGCAAGCAGATCCTAACCTGGATCACCGGAGAGATTTCAGGTGTAGAGAGGGAGATCATCAGCGTAAAGATGCTACTGAAAGCCATGGGAAGAGATGAGTGCACCAAGGGATTAGGTATAGAGAGAGAAAAGGAGTGGACCCAAGACCGATCCTTGGGGTACACCAACTGAGAGCGGGATAGCAGTAGAGGAGGATCCAACATAACAAACTCTGAAAGAGTGATGGGAGAGATAAGAAGAGAACCAGAATAGCACAGAGCTCTTAAAACCAAGTGAGGACAAGATATCAAGGAGAAGGTTGTGGTCGACAGTGGTCAAAAGCAGCAGAAAGGTCAAGAAGGATGAGGCTTGAGTAAAAGCCCTTGGATTTTGCCAGGAACAAGTCACTGGAGACTCTGGGCAAGAGCTGTTTCGGTAGAATGTAAAGGACAAAAGCCAGGTTGTAGAGGATCCAAAAGGGCTTGAGAGGAGAGGAAGTTGAGGCAATGGTGGTGAACCACATGTTCAAGTAGTTTGAAATGAAGGTGAGGACGAAGATGGGTCAGTGGTGAGAAGGACATGTAGGGGTCTAGTGAGAGTTTCTTGAGGAGAGAAGTGACAACCGCATGCTTGAAGGCTGCAGGGAAAGTTGCAGTGGAGAGCGATAAGTTGAGAATATGAGAGATGGAAGGGACTACAGTGGAGCAGATGGAGTTAAGGAGATGGGTGGGAATAGGATCAGAGGAGCAGGTAGTGAGTTTGGATGAGGAAAGAAGGTGAATGGTTTCCTCCTTGGAGATCATAGAAAAGGAAGAAAGTGTAGCAGAGGGGGGAAGGTTGGGAGTGAGGAGGGGGAGTAGCTGACCTCGTGGGGAATTGGAGTGTGATCTTGTGGATTTTGTCAGGAAGTAGTCAGCCAGGGTTTGGACAGAAAGGGAAGGAGAGGTCGGAGGTGGAGGCACCTTGAGGAGAGAGTTGAGAGTTGCAAAGAGACAGCGAGGGCCAGAGGCAAGAGAATTAATCAGATTTTATTTATTTAATTTATTTAACAGCTTTTATATACCGCGCTATTTGTTATCAGTGCGGTTTACATACAACAAGGGTGCACAGTCAGAAAACTGTTCTGTGCTTACATTGTAACAGGAGTTTAAACTTGGACAGTACATTGTAACAGGAGCATAAACTTGGAGTAACAGAGAAACTATAAACTATAAACATATGTACAAAATATAATTAGATTTGGTTTGTATATACAGTAAGTCTAAAGCGGACATAATAGTCTTGTTTGGCAAGTGCTATGGCTTACTGGAAGGAGACAAGCATGAATTTGAAGTGTATAAAGTCCACAAGAGTGTGGGATTTGAGCCAAGCATGCTCAGCTGGCAGATAGCAGGTAGTGGAAAACAGCCAGGATTGAGGTACAGTACACCTCACAGGACATGGCATGGGCAGAGCAAGAGCATCCAGAGCAGAGAGAGTACAGTGTTATAGGAAGTTACTGCCTCATCAACAGAGATGATGAAATAGTGGAGGAAATGGGTGGAGATGAAAATAGTGGAGATGAAATAGTGGAGGAAAGGGGCGAGGAGACAGTGGAGGGGAGAGTCAATGGGTCAATAGCAGGAAGATTTCTAAAGAGATTGGAGGAGACAGGGTGAGGTTGAGGTGGTGAGTGATGAAGAGTGAAGCTTAGCAGGTGATGGTCTGATAAGGGGAGAAGTGAGGTACAGAAATTTGAGGGTAGAAAACAAAGTCAAGGCAGTGACCTTGCTGGTGAGTAAGGGTAGTAGAGCAAAGCTGGAGGTTGAATGATGAAGTAAGGGAGAAGAGCTTTAAAGCATAAGGGTCGGAGGGGTTATCAACATGAATATTAAAATCCCTGAGAATAAGGGAGGGGGAGGATGAATCCAGAAAGAAGGAAAACCATGAGTCAAAGTCAGAGAAAAAGATAGAAGTGGACTTGTCAGGGGGTCGATACATAACAGCTAGTCGGAAAGGTAGTGGCGTAAAAAGACAGATGGAATGGACTTCAAAGGAGGGAAAGGAGTGAGACTGAGGCAGAAGGAGGGGTTGAAACTGACAGGAAGGAGAGAGTAGAAGCCCAGCACCTCCACCGTGGCGAGTGGGACGAGGCATGTGGGAGAATTGATAGCCACCATGACAGAGAGCAGCAACTGAAGCTGAGCCCTCAGGGAGAGTCAGGTCTCAGTTAGAGCAAGAAGATGGACAGCATTTGTGATAGAGATTATGAGTAAAGACAAGTTTATTTGAGATGGAGTGTGCGTTCCACAAGGCACTTGAAAAAGTCACCTCTTGTCTAGACCTTGTTGGTCTCCCCCTGAGTCATCTCTATATAAGAAACTGTTAATTAAATTAAATTAAATTAAATCTCTCTCCCCTTTAATCTGTTCAACATTCTGCTGCATGGCTAATCTTCCGCTAGCCTCGTCATGCTCATATTACCCCTCTTCTCAGGTCTCTTCATTGGCTTCCTATCTGTTTCCGCATCCAGTTCAATATTTTCCTGCTGGACCTATAAGTGTATTTATTCTGCAGCTCCTCTCTACCTTTCCTCTCTTTATCTCTCCCTACACACCTCCTTGGGAATTCCATTCGTCTGGCAAATCGCTTCTATCTGTGTGCTCTTCTATTGCTAACTCCAGACTTCGCTCCTTTCACCTTGCTGCTCCTTAGGCCTGGAACAAACTACCTGAGTCTGTACGTCAGGTGCTTTTTCTGACCCTTTTCAAATCCAGGCTGATAATTCACCTCTTCACTGCCACTTTCGAATCTTGACTCACCTGATCTCCTTTGTGTTTCGTTACCATTCCCCCTAGCTGTATCCCATGTCTACAGCTATTGTGTTGTCTGTCTCGACTAGATTGTAAGCTCCGATGAGCAGGGACTGTCTTTTATAAGTGTCTGTGCAGCACTATACAAATGTTCAGTAGAAATAGTAGCAGCGAAACAGCTGGCATGCTTAAAAGGTGAGGTGAAAGAGGCTGTTAAAGCTAAAAGAGCATCTTTTAAAAACTGGAACAATGATCCAATGAAGAAAATAGTAAACATAATATGCACTTGCAAGCACTGATAAGGAAGGCAAAAAGAGAATTTCAAGAGTAGTTTGCCATGGAGGCAAAAAAAATATAATAAAAACCTTTTCTGGTACATTTGAAGCAAGAAACATGTGGAGGAGTCTTTCAGAATATTAGGTGATCAAGGGGCAAAAGGGGAACTCTTGGAGAACAAGGCCATAGCTGAGAAACTAAATGACTCCTTTGCCTTTTATTTTTACTGAGAAACCTGCCATGCCAGAAATGATATTTAATAGATGATTCAGAGGAACTGAAACAAATGTCGGTGAACCCTGAAGGTGTGATAGGAAAAATGGAGGAGGAGGACCAGACCACACTGGGAGGAAACTTAAAAAGCCTTTATTGAGGACCTATTGTTTTACCCACATAAAGAAGATTATAGGGGCAAATGATAACATAAACCACATGCGTAGACCTACAGTCAGTCTGGTATTGTAACTTATATTTCTTTTTAGTATTAGGGTGCTCAAAAAAGTTATTTAACACCACAGCATGATGACAAACAGAACAGCTGCCACTTCTAAAGTGTCCCACAGTCAGAGAACGTGTATTTAGGGAATCTGGCAAAAAAGAAGAAACCAGAGTGTCAGCCAAATTACGCGCTCTATTAAGGGCATTGACAAGCCACTTGTCCGAAAAGCAAGGGCGAGTCTAAAATATGCAGTATTTTTTCATGATCTTTTGAATATGTGACGAAATATGAAAACCGAATGACACCAATATATTTATTACACTGGTCAACAAATTTTTATAAAAGTCATGTTACTGAAATAAAAATAGTAATTTCTTATCAATTTTTATATGCTGAACACGAATATGACAGTGTTTCTAAGTTGGCTGTAATTTTTTTGTAATCTACAAGAATTAATGTTTACATCACGAAATGAATGTCAATAGTAAATATAATAGGCCTTCGGTTAATACCTGTAAAAAAACAAGTCATAGACTACTTCTTAGATTTTTTTTCTCCTGTCTCTTGTACAGCTGTTCGGGAGCTTCTCTGGGGAGTGTCCAGCAGTAGTCAGCCAGCATTGTAGTGGACCATTTTCCCTGGTATTTTTGCTCCATCGTTGCAATATCCTGGTGAAAACGTCCGCCCTGTTCGTCACTAACCATACCACAGTTGTCAGGAAAGAAATCGAGATGGGAATCAAGGAAATGGATCTTTAGAGACATATTGCAGCCAGGTTTCTGATACTGCATCAGCATTGTCTTCAACTAGTTCCTTGTAGTTTTCTGCCCTAACATTCCCGAGAAAGTTTGTTGACACTAGGCGATAAGCATTCCATGCTTGTTTCGCATCACCCTGCAGCAAATTGTTGAACCGGTCATCTTTGAAGAGCTCTCGAATCTGAGGACCCACAAAAATTCCCTCTTTAATCTTTGCTTCACTGAGTCGAGGGAACTTTTCATGCAGGTATCGGAAAGCAGGCAAAGTGCGGTCCATGGCTTTCACAAAGTTTTTCATCAAACCTAGTTTGATGTGAAGGGGTGGTAGCAGGATTTTGTGAGCCTCAACCAGAGCTGGGTTCTGGATATTCTTCTCTCCAACTGTTACATTTTGTCTGCGATTCCATTCCATAGGGGAGGGAGTAGCCTAGTGGTTTGGGCAAGGTACTTCAGGCCGGAAGGTCGGGGGTTCAAATCCCACTAGAGGACAGCAACCTTGGGCCGGAAGGACTGGGGTTTCTAGTCCCACAGGTGCTCCTTGTGGTCTTGGGCAAGCCACTTAACCCTCCATTGCCCATGTTCCCTGTAAGTATTAGTGTGTGTGTCTCATATCCCCACGTGTTAAATGTATCCCCCACTTGTATTGTGACCGCTTTGATTGAAGGATAAGGCGGTATACAAAACTGTCTAAATAAATAAATAAAATAAATTCCTTCCGCAAGTAGTGCCAATCCCTTGCTCGGCTATCCCACTCGCATAAGAAACACATGTATTTTATATATCCCTGCTGCAGTCCCATTAAAAGAGCAACTACCTTCAAGTCACCACAGAGGTGCCAGCTGTACTTGTTATAGTTAATGGAAGTCAGTAGATGCTTTAAGTTATTGTATGTCTCTTTTATGTGGACGGCATGCGCTACTGGAATAGATAGAAGATGGTTTCCATTGTTCAAAAGCACAGCCTTCAGACTCAGTTTTGAAGAGTCTATAAATAGTCTCCATCTTGTGGGCCATGAGTGATTTTTAATGCATTCATGAGGCTTTCAATATCGGAACAGAATACCAGATTACTTTCCTTTCTGAAGAAAGGCTCCAACTGCTGGTGCGCTTTTGATATGAAGTAATGTTGACATCTTCTAGAAGATTCCATTGTTGGAGTCCTGATCCTAGCAATTCTGCCTTGTTCTTGGATAAGTCCAAATCACGAACCAGGTCATTTAGTTCTTCCTATGTTATTCTGTGTGGAGTTGATATGCATCTCAGTGAAAATCTGGGTCACTGCATGCTGACGGACCAGGAGAAGAACAGGTCGGCTCACCCTTGTCCTCATCAGATGAATCAAGAGAATATTCTGATGGAGGTTCTGGAATAGGAAGTCCCTCACCATGTGGAACTGATCTCAATGCAGACGGAATGTTTGGGTAGACTATGCTCGACGACTTTTGCTTCGTTATTCCGCTGGAAAGAGGAGGAACCAAGCAGAAGTAACAGTCATTTATGTGGTTGCTTGGCTGTCTCCACACCATGGGGACTGCAAACGGCATTGATGGTCTTTTGCAATTCAACCACTGTGAAAGCTGTGTTGTACATGTAGCGCAGCATATATGCGGGGCCCAAGGCTTGTCTTGGTCACCAATCTTGCATCCGAAGTAAAGGTGATATGCCTTCTTCAGTTGAGAAGTGATACTTTTCTTCTGGTTGGCAAATGTCACTTCCCCACAAATGTAGCAGAAATTGTGAACGGTATTAACGCACTTTTGCGGCATTACTGTTATGTATTGTACCTAAATGGCTAAAATTATATGATTAATAAAAGTTACATGTAACAGTAGCTTAAACTGTCTCGCACACAGTCTGAAATATTTTAAATGCTCAACCTTTCCGACTGCGTATGATGGCTTCAGATGGCTTCAGCAGCCGTCTGGCAGTAATATTGCAATGCATCAGAAAATGATGCAATCAACTCTGGATGATGTGTACATGCTGGTATTATGCAATGTGATGCAATATTACATCATTCAAGGCTTATTTGGGATGTTGTTGATGTCCTACTGGATACATTTACACAGTGAAACGTCAAAAATGAACTATGTGCAATATCTTCAAAACAAGAGCCAATACATTTTTTTTAATGTTACATTCGTGTTCAGCTCACCAAGATACTACAGATTAGGGCCTTTTAAAGTCAGTAACGATTTAAATGTTGACCAGTGATTTATCAATTATCAATTTATCAATTATCAGAGATTTTATTCTTTGATGCCAACAGCTCTTGTCTAGAGGCAAGACGAGCTCTATTATAGTCTTTATTAATGCATAAGGCAGGATAACCTCGTGCAGCAAACTTTTTGCCATATCTAGAGACTGTTTATCATATTCCGTGTCATTTGTGCAGAGTCTGCGTAGACGTAAGAATTGAGAGGTAGGTAGATTTCTCTTGAAGTTGCTGCTATGGAAGCTATCGAACCTAAGGAGTTTATTACGATCAGTAGGTTTACGGAAGATAGTAGTAACAAAGCCGTATGTAGACTTCTTAATAAGAATGTCTAGAAAAGGAATTTCAGCCAAACTGAACTGCATTTTAAACTCAAGGTTCGAATCCATTGTGTTCAGCCAGTCATAGAACTGCATAAGCTGATCAGTATCTCCTCTCCAAAGAATAAAAATAAATGTCTATGTAGCGTTTCCAGGATATCACCTGACTGGAAAATGGAAAATCCAAAAGGTATGCTGCTTCAAAATCAGCAGCATAAAGGTTCGCTATGTCTGGTGCCATGGCAGCACCCATACAAGTACCTTTAATCTGCTGATAGAATGTCCCGTCAAAAATAAAATAATTCTTAGTGAGTGCTATAAGGGATAATTCAACTAAAAAGTCAGTGGGCGTGCATTGAGGGCAAGGGCGTAAGTTTAGATATCTGTGTATCACAGTCAATACCAGACCCCCCCAGACGGGTCCACAGGGCAAAGGACCTGGCCAAGGAAAATGTGAGCCTAAGGGCTCTAAGCCCCAAAAACCATCTCCTGCCCTGGTTGGGTCGGGATTTTGACTCCCTGAGCATAGCCTCTCCTCCCAGGGGGAAGCAGCTGCCAACAAAGGGGGGGGGGTCTGATCCACTTTGCCCATCGGTTGCCGGCCATAACCACTGACACCTGGGCCCTCAAGGTGGTCAGTGAAGGCTATCTCCTTCACTTGGACCGGACGCCTCCCCCTTTCTTTCATGGAGATCCCCCTCAGACTCTCCTACACCAGGCCCTGCTACTGCAGGAACTCATAGGCTTCATCGGGGCCCGAGCTGTGGAACCAGTACCCCTCCCATTACTTTCTGGTCCCAAAAAGAACAGTGGGCCTAAGGCCCATCTTGGACTTGGCGAAACCTGAACAAGTTCCTGGTGCAGGAGAAGTTCAAGATGTTCTCCCTTGGAACATTGCTACCCTACCTTCAGCAGGGAGATTGGCTATGCTACTTTGACCTAAAGGATGCATACACCCACATCCTTATTCATCCCAGTCACAGGCAGTGCTTAAGGTTCATGGTCAAGGGTGACCACTACCAGTACAGGGTACTACCCTTCAGCCTAGCCTCCGCACCAAGGGTCTTCACCAAATGCCTGGCAGTAGTGGCCACCTACCTCTATCTCCAAGGGGCCTACGTCATCCCATATCTGGATAACTGGCTCGTGAACGGGGAGAAAGCCACCGAGGTGCAACAGGCCTCAGCCCACACCATCAAGGTCCTGCAGCACTTGGTGTTCGTGATAAACCATCCCAAATCTCACCTCACTCCAACCCAGGATCTGGAGTTCATAGGAGCTCGCCTGGACACTATCCAGGCTAGGGCCTTCCTCCCTCTGGACAGGGCAGATTGCTTCAGGGCCCTGGCCACTGAGGTACAGCACCAGCCCGATTGTGGGTGAAGGCAATGCAGTCCGCCAACCAGGTGGACAAGGTCCACTTGGTATCAGCCTCCCCCAGTTGACTTGGGTCATAGAAAACGAAAAGCTGCTAGGCTTAGCGGTGGCCCCAGGACATTGCAGGTAGAAGGACAGGGCAGAGTATGGAGAATGGCTGCTGCTTTGTTGGCGTGGGGCCGTGGAATAAAGATGAAAAGCACCACCTCTTGGTTGAGGTGGAAGGTGGATACCACCTTCGAAAGGAATTTTTGGGTGGGTGCGAAGCACAACCCTATTCTTGTAGAACCTGGTATAAGGTGGCTCAGACATCAAGGCCTTAAGCTCACTGACTCTGCAGGCAGAGGATGAGCGCCACCAGGAAGATGACCTGGAGAAAGCATAGATACTCACCTATAACAGGTTTTCTCCAAGGACAGCAGGAATCAGTCCTCACAACCCTCCCTCCTCCCCTTGGAGTTGCTGTTCAATTTTTGCCATCTTCTTTGTTGGCTCTAGCTATGTCATCTGACTGTGCAAGATGGCGCCCTTGAGCGGGAAGGGGACCACGCATGTGTGGTGGCATCTCCCAAAGGCTTTCTTTGAAAGCTGGGGAGATGCTTCTGCGGGGCTCCGTTGGCGCCAACATCACCCATATGTGAAATTAATCTCAGCTATACTAATCTCCATGACACAGCCGGTGCAAGGGTATTGATCATTCTAGATGAAGCTTCAGCTATAATCCCCGCCCCCTCCTTCCCCTACCCCCTGAGAGTTGAAAATTAAATGCAACAATCAAGTTCCTCAAAGCACCACCCCTTCCAGAACAGTTCTTTAAAAATGCATAATTGGACATTTCATTTTAAATATTAAACTTGCTTTGTATGTACATGTGTGCCACTCTTCCTGCAGGTAAAGGAATGTGCTGAAGGCTCTTTGAGTTTGTGTGGCTGTCAGGATCTATTGTTTTGCTTTGACTTCTGCTGCTGTTTGCCATCCCTCAGAAGCCGCTACCCTAGGTAACTGGCTAGGCTTGCATAATGGTTGCTCCTTGACGGCAGTTTCTGGCTCCTGATTCCATTGCTTAACTCTCTGTTGGATTGAGATCATAATTTTATGTATTGGGGTACATAGCTAGATGCACAATGCAAAGCCAAATTACAGACATGTCAGTGGTAAATCCTTCAGTTAATCAGAAGAGAAGGCACATCCGATTTAAATCTATTCGATTTAAGGCAAGATTTAAACCACAGTTGAAATTGCTAGTCTGGAAGCAGGATGAATTTGATTTAAATTCATTTGTATTGTGAATTAAAATTACTAGTCAGGAAGATTCTGCACTGATAAAAGTGAAACTATAAAAGGGATATTTTGCCTGTTTTCTTTTAATTACATTAAAAATGATAATGCTATAAAGTAACATTTGTATTTTTGTGCACATATGAGAATTCAACTACGGTAGTAATTTCAGAAGTCAGCCTGAAAGTTTGGTTAGACAAGGTCAGCCGCCCTGAAGGGAAAAATAGCATGATTTAAGAGTATTTACTAGCCCAAAGTTCTTGTGTATTCAGACACGATCCCTTCAGTATCTTCCGAGCAGGTGCAATGTGCATGATGATGTTTCATTCAGGCCTTGCAGTACATTCTTGCAAGGCTCAAAACAGCTGTGATATGGTTCCATCACACGAAGGTATTGGGATAGTCAGTACAGAGTGGCAGCTACAACCCTAAAAGGCAGTAATGCTACTTTGAAAGTTTGGTTGAGGGACATGAGGGAAGAGGGAATGAGTATCATATTCCATATAGGAATTTTTATGTGCATCTACCCAAAATAAGACAGATCATTTCTGGACAGACTGACTGGTCCAAATTGGCCTTTATGTGCTGTCATTTAATGTGCTACTGTGTTACTCTTTCCATTTTGTAGACATGGCTATCTTGCCCATAGAGGCAGGAAAGTCATTAAAATAAACCTCAATGTGCTCTAATTTACAGCCTACTTCCTGCTGGGCTTCCTGGCTACAGTTTCCTCGGTAGATATCAAACTTCAATGGAGGGATATGCTCAGAAGTGGAGTATATTCTTTAGGACTGCACGTATGTGGTGTTCTGCTCTTTTTTCATGTTCTTTTCTTCTACCCTCCCCCTTTTATTTATAACCAGATGATGGCTCCATTCTCCTCCCCCCCCCCCACAAAAAAACTCTATTCATTTCCCTTCTTTGTCGTTACACTTTTAGAAAATGAAGAGTTTGACCACACGTGTGCATGTACACCACCAGCAAGGACTGATCAGATCTGTATCTCTTATCGCCATGCAGTTAGGATTACTGTATCTTTCAGTTAGGTTCAATGGTTTTTGCAGTGTTGTAAGAAAATTTTAAATCGGGGGTAAATTTAGAAAAAAAAATTAAAATAAAAAATCACCAATTCTTATGCACTCTGTTAGTGAGCATTTCTTGCATTTTCTTGAAACCTATGCCATGGAGCCCCTTAAGTGATAGAAACATAGAAAGCCTCTTTCGATTGAAAGCAAGCTCTGCTACAAGGGGACATAGGATGAGGGAGACAGGGGATAGAAGCAGGAGTAATATGTTGAAATATTTCTTTACTTACAGAAAGAGTGGAAGATGCATGGAATAGTCTCCCAGTGGAGGTGGTAGAGATGAGGACGGTATCTGAATTAAAAAAAGCATGGGGCAAACATGGAGAATCTCTAAAGGAAAAAAGGGAACTGTTGTAGTGGTTGATATGGAAGGGCAGACTAGATAGGCCATGTGGTCTTTTTCTGCCATCATGTTTCTATATTTCTTTTCAGTAACTAGAAAGATGACTCGAAGAATAATGCTACAAAACACAAAAATATAGGAAGAATCATACACTCACACAGATCCCACTATGATCCTTGTTGTGCCGTCGACTCATGGCGACCCTCTGGATAGTTGTCCTAAACCGTGTTTGGTCTTCAGTAAGAGTGGCACCCATAGCTGCTGCTTTATATTGATCCATCTCATTGCTGGCCTTCCTCTTTTGCGTTGTCCTTCAACCTTGCCAAGCATGATACTTATCTTATTGGATTTTCCCACTGCCCTTGGTCTGTAGCACTATTGTCTTAGCTACTGTTCATCTAAAAGGTCAATGAAGACCTTTCTTTGGAGCCTGATACATGTCCTGGGTTAGCTGGGAGCTGCCTCTGTTCAATGACACTAGAATAAGTGTTGCATAGCTTAGCCTTGGGACTTCAGAAATGGGTTTAGTTTTTGGGATATTCACATTCTGCATGCATGAGATCAGTGGCAGAAGTTCAAATTATGGGCCCCCAAATAAAAATTCTGGAATGGGTCCCCCAGAGTAGGGGGAGTCTACTTCAGAAGATCTGGGAGAAGCTGCAGTTGGGCCACTTCTTCTTTGGGGCCCCCCTGCATTGCAGGGGCTGCTTGGACAGAATTTATGCTACTGGAGATTTTTTTTTTAAGTGCCATCAAGTCAATGCTGACTTCTAGCAACCCAGCAGCTCCTGGGTTTTCTTGGCAAGGTCTGACTGGAAGTAGATTGCCAGGCCTTTTCTTCCGAGGCAATGGAGAGTAAAGTGACGTGCCCAAGATCACAAGGAGTGCCAGTGGGAATCAAACCCAGATCTCTTAGGTGCTAGGCTGTTGCTCTAATCACTAGGTGGCTACTCCACTCTGTCATTGTATGAGATATATTTTCAGATACTAGTGCCTTATGCCTCCTCATTGCGATATGCCAAAAGCCGAGCCTGTTTGTAAGATTTCTGGACCAAAAGAGTTTAACTGCTTTTTCTCTTAAGGGACAGCTGAGGAAAAGTTAGTGATTTTGGTAGGTCTCTCTCATTTACTTCAACAGATACCAAAGTTCCACCAACTGAAAGGTGGCTGGGAAAAAAATCATATTGACAAAGCTGTTGCCCCTGTTAAGCTTCTGCCTCTGTCCAGAGAGCCCAATGTCAGTTGAAGAACTGGTTCCATGTTTAGGATGCCTGCTTGCTGAAGCCCTCATAAAACAAGTGAAGGAGCTCACAGAAGAGGTGTTGAGGCTGAGAAGCGTTCAAGAGAGTGAAAAGTACATTGATGAGATGCTGCTTGAAACATCCAAGCTGTCCAATAGAGGTGAAGATGGGAGACTACAGAATGAAGAGAGTTGGACAAGAGTCACCAGAGCCTGCAGAATCAACAATCTAACTCCAACAGCCCTTGACTTGAAGAACCAGTATGCAGCTCTGGAGGTGGAGGAGGTGAAAAGGAAAGGGAAGAACCTGAGCTTGAGCACCCCCAAGTTACAGAATCACTGACCACAGTGAAGAGAAGGGTAATGGTGACTGATGACTCTCTTTTGAGTGATAATGATCCGAGGGCTGCAGCATAGAGATGGTGTCAGTCTGTCCAAGAAGGATCGAAGTATCTTCTGCAGCACACTGGCTAACTTACTGAAGAGGGCTTTACGCTTGATTTGTTGGGGATGGGTGGTGAAAGCCCCCCAGTAAGTGAAAGCCCCCAGGTGAGTGAAGCATTAAATACCTCTGTAGAAATGTGTAAAAGGGGCAACATTCGGAAAGCGATGTGTATAAATGCCCATAGTATAGGAAATAAGATTCCAGATGTTGAGGCTTTAATGGAAAAGGCTGACTTGGATTTAGTGGCGTTTACAGAGATATGGTTCACGGACAACCATGACTGGGATGTAATTGTGCCAGGCTATACTTTATTCAGGAAGGACAGGGTAGGAAGAAGGGGAGGATAAGTGGCACTATATGTAAAAAGAAAATATTAAAGCTATAGAATTACAGGTCTTAAAAAAGAGCGAGGAGACGCTGTGGGGTTTTTTTTTCTTTCTTTTTTTTTTTTCAAAGGTCTGTTTATTGAAAACACAGAAAAAACAACCAGCAACAACATCTACACAGGGTTTCCTTAATACAGCATAGCCGTCTCCCGGTGGGGCTGTGTCTTGTCCACCACTCCGGGAGCGAAACAACAATCCAAAGAACAGCATATACAATACCGTATATAACAACCTAACCCTATAACCCCCCTCCCCCCCTTCCACCCCCCCCCCCCCCGAGCAGGAAGCACACAGCAGAAGAGCATCACTGGAGCAAGACTCAGCACAATCAACCACTATCTGACCTTCAACACCTCACTACGGGCTTTAGGTCCCAAACTCTGAATATATGGCATCCAAATCAGCAAAAATATGGCCCATCTCCGAGGGTGCCCCACCGCACTCCTTCGCTCCATAAGCAACAGCTGATGGAGACTATTACGCCACTCAGTGAGGGTAGGGACCTCGGGCTCCCTCCACCGGCGAAGAATAGGGCCCTTCCCCACCAGACAGGCTTTTCGCACCAAAAGTCTCTCCCACCTCCCCTTAGGGTGGAGCGGTCCCAACTAATCAAACACCACCAATAACCCCGTCCAACAAATTCGCTGCCCCAATAACCCACCTAGGTACGCCCCAATTTGCAACCAATACCGACGGATAGAGGGGCAACACCACCACATGTGACCCAGGTCCGCCAAGGGGCAGGAGCACTTAGGGCACCCGCCGTCTGAAGTAAGGTGGCTTTGGAGCGCCCGCCCCGGAGAAAAATGGGCGCGGTGAATACATTTAAATTGTATCTCGCGCCACCGGGCGCCCTCTACCAACTGCGCAATCCGACCCAGTGCCTCCCTGGCAGTGCCCGGGGCTATCTCACGGCCCAATTCCCTCGCCCATCGGCTTTCCAGCAGGGTATAATCAGGGGGTGCGTCCAACCGATCCACCTTCTTCTTTAAATCCGCTATAGTCGGCGGGGACGCCGCCCCCAGCGCCAGAAAATCGAGAATCCGCGCGGAGTGCTCCGCGGTAAGCTCCCGCCGAGACAAGGAACCGACATAGTGAGCAACTTGCGCATACGCAAAGGCAGCCCCCCCCAGGTGTAGGCCATACTCCATACAAAACGTCCCCAGGGCCTTACAACTACCGTCCGAGTCTATCACATGCCCCAAATGCCGTATACCCAGCCGCTCCCACTTCCGAAACGGGACCGAGTCGGAACCTGGTAAGAAATGGACATTACCCTGTAGAGGCAGCCAACTGGAAACCGCAGAGTCACTACCCCAATACTTATTGAGTTGTTGCCAGGTGCGGCGCGTCGCCTGTATTAACACACTACTCGTCAGACGGTTCGGTAAGTCCGCCTGCCGCACCTGCAGAACCGCTTCCAAGGAATGCGGGGCCGCAACAGCCGCCTCCAACCCTCGAGGGGTATAAACCTCTGTCTCCCCCAGCCAGTCGCCCACATGCCTTGCCTGACATGCCAGCGCATACTTCCAAAGGTCCGGGACTCCAATCCCACCGGACCACCATCCCCCCTGCATTCTAACCAACGGTATACGGGCTCTAGTCCCTTTCCAAAGAAACCCCCGAATCGCCCTTTCCATACGGAGCACATCCCGCCGCAAGAACCACACGGGGAGGGTTTGCATCCAGTACAGTACTCTGGGAAAAATCACCATCCCTAAAGTGGCCACTCTACCCAACAGGGATAGGGGAAGGGGCGCCCAAGCCTGCAGCTGAGCCCGAACTTTGGAGAAAATGCGCTCAAAATTCGTGCGATATAACATTGCCGGCTGCTTAGTCAACAGAATGCCCAAATAAACAAAGGACTCATCGGCCCAGCGGAGCGGAAATTCCCCGGGCCAACCCGCATGTAGGGTCCCACCCACGTCTTAGGCCTCCGACTTATCCATGTTAATGCGCAGCCCCGCAAACTTACCATATAGAGAGAACTCCCCGAGTAATTGAGCCAAAGACTGCTGGGGACACGTAAGGTGGACAAGTAGGTCATCAGCAAAAGCCGCCACCTTGAACCCATGGGAGCCAATCCGCACCCCGCAGATGCCCGTGGACGCCTCTATCCTCCGTATCAACGGATCCAGGGTTAAGACAAACAATAAGGGAGACAACGGGCAACCCTGTCGGGTACCCCGTTCCAAGTTAAATTTGTCCGATAGCACACCATTACAGAGGATTCCAGCAGTGGGGTCCGCATAGAGCAACTCCACCATCCTACAAAAAGGGTCTCCCAGCCCATAATGAGGCAAAAGACATTTCAAATAGTCCCATTGCACTTGGTCAAACTCCTTTTCGGCATCGAAACTAATTAATAATGACCGGAGTTCCCGCTCCCGTACCCACTCAAGGGACGCCAGAATTCTCCGCAGGTTCCGCACCGCATAACGCCCCTTAACGAACCCAACCTGCGATTCATGCACCAAATCTCCCAAGACAGATGCAAGGCGGTCAGCCAGAACTTTAGCCAGTATCTTCAAATCGAAAATCAATAAAGAGATAGGCCTATAAGAAGCCGCTTTGGTAGGATCCTTTCCCGGTTTGGATATGAGAGTCATATACGCATGGTTAGTGCCCCGGCCAAACTTCCCCTGGACTACTCGCCGATGATATAATTCCACTAAAGTCTGAGGCACTGCGTCTCCCAAAAGCTTATAAAACTCAGCCCCAAACCTGTCAGGGCCAGGTGCTTTACAGCAACTAGCCTTCTGAATAACTCTATATACTTCATCCGCCGTCACCGGGGCATCCAAGTACGCCTGCTGTTCTACCGTCACCTTGAGCAACTGCACCGCTCGCAAGTAAGCCAGCGCCTCAGACGGAGCCCCTCTCTCCTCGCATAGAGCTGCTGGAAAAAGGAGCGAAGCAGCCATGCTATGGCAGTACTATCCTTGTGTAAGTGACCCTGATCATCCCGCAATGCCGCAATCGACCGAGTACCCCCATTACCTCGCAGGCAACGCGCCAAGAATCTCCCTGGCTTGTCCCCAAAGCGATACAATTGATACCTGTAATACATGTGAGATTTCTTCGCCCGCTGATGAAGCAGTTCGTTAAGAGACGATTGCAACTCCCACAACCGTTGCTTATTAACCGCACTCGGGTCTCCCGCACACCTGCGTCGGGCTCGCAGCACCTGCTTTTCCAACTGAACAATCTGCATTGCCAAGAGCTTGCGCTTTCTCGCCACATAGGCAATGATATCCCCCCGCAGCACCATCTTGGCCGTTTCCCAGAGCAACTCAGGTTCATCTCTTTGCCGCTCATGATGAGCCATAAATTCTTGCCAATATCGTTTAAGCTGGGTTCGAAAGTCAGCATCATGGTATAGCCCTATGGGGAACCGCCAGAGCCTTGTCAGCGCCGCCGCACTCCCCCATCCAAGCTCCACCCAGACTGGGGCATGATCCGACACCACACTAGGGCCTATCTGTGCGTCTCCCACCTGCGCAAAAAGCCTTTCTGTAATCAAGACATAATCAAGTCGAGCGCTAGACCCATGAGCTCTCGATTGGTGGGTAAAATCCTTCTCAAACAGATGCAGTAACCGCCAGGGGTCAACGAGTCGCAAACGATCGCACAATCCTCGCAACACTTTAGTAGTTGGAACTCGTCTGCTCTCCGCCCCACTACCGGACGTATCCATCTCTGCATCCAACACTCCATTCAGGTCCCCAGCCAGTAGCAACGGGACCTCCGGCAACTGTTCCACTCTGGATGCCAATCGGGCATAAAACGCCCTATCCAAAACATTAGGACTATATAAATTACCCAATATAATAGGCCTGCCCTCAAGATTACCATACAGCAAGATGTATCTACCTTCAGGGTCCGAATATTCCTTTTCCAGCTCGAATCAGACCCGTCTACTAATCAGTATGACCACTCCACCCTTTTTCCCCTTAGCCGGGGCCCCCCAGCTCTGCCCCACCCAGGTTTTTTGCATTTTAGCATGTTCTTCAGCCGTCTGGTGGGTTTCCTGTAACATGGCGATATCACAATGCAGCCTGGCTAAGGCCTGCAACACTTTATACAGTTTGATCGGGTTACCCACCCCGCACACATTCCAAGAGACAATCTTCAGGTCGGACAGTGGTTGAGCAAGACTATTTTAACGGTCCTACACTGAGTAAGGGGGAGGACCCTCCCAGCCTGGAGTCCCGCCCCACCCCTTATGGCGCTCCAACCTTCCAAACAGATCCTTGACCCATAAGGCCATTGTGCTTCCTGCCGCCCCCCCACCCCCCTTCACCCCACCAGCTACCCCACCCCTCTTTCCCTTATATCCGCATCCCATCCCCCCTCCCTCGCCCCCTACTACCTCTACCCTACACTCCACCGGTAACCACCACCCCACTCCCATCGAGAGTCACCTGGGATGTGAGTGGGACCCCCTCCCCTTCCTAAGGTATCCTGCTCGTGGTGCGTGGACCCAAAGTGGCCTCGCCCTGTAGGGAGGCCGACAACCCGAAGGCTACCAACCTACCCAACCTGGCGGGCAACATCCCATTACCTTCAACACACTCACCCTCGCACACACTCAAACCCCCTAGCCACCCATTTGAGTACCTGTTCCCAACCCGTAAGTGCCATACTCCCCCCACTTCGATTATTACCTCCAAATTAAGTGCAAACACTAGAGGCATTTAGGCCTCATTAAAACTGCCCCAGCAAGCCCCATCCTCCTACCCCCTTCCCTACCCTTTCCCCACCCACCGTGACACACTGCTAAAATGGATAGGGATATCACATAGTTAACAACTAGCAAACAAATGCAAACAGATAATGGACAGTATATAATTCAGTGCGTAGCATTAACAATAGGTCAAACCAGTTCTCGATGTTACACAGAGGCAGACCAAACAAAAGTCCAAAATAAAGGCTACCGCAGCCGAACGCCCGCCAATGCAGGCAGCCGGCAGCATAATCTCAGCACCGGAGCCCCACGAATCAGGCCGGCGTGGGCCGCCCCCTGCACCAGTCAGGCTAGCTCCCAAGGGCCGGCCGCGGCTTCAAAGCGGCAGCAGGGCAGCCCGCCACCTCCAACCACCAGTCGGGCCCACCCCGAAACCGCCAACACATACAGTGGCTCACAGTTACAAAGGTTCGTCAATCAAGGTCCCGAGCAAGCCAACTCGCATGAAAATGTTGTGGGCTCAGGGCGCCGGCCCAGCGAATGTCCCCCCGTAGGCCAGACAGTCACTAACTGGAGCCGGTCCTCAGCAACAAGGTAAGACGTCGAAACCAACCCTCTCCCCCAAGGAGGCCTGCAGAGCTTACCGCAAGTTGTAACCGCCGGGCGCTCACTTTTCTCCGGGGCTCACCTCCACCTGCGCTAGCAGCTGCTCCACATAGGTTCTCGCCTCCGCCGCCGATTCAAACACCCGATGTGTGTTCTGGTGCAGTATGTGTAGCCGGGCAGGGTACTGCACGCTGAATCGTATCTTAGCTGCAATCAGACGCTGGCAGATCGGGGCATAGGCCTTACGGCGAATACTCAGTGCCGCTGAGTAGTCCTGCGTTATGCGAATCTTCGTCGTTTCCCACTCCACGATACCTTTCTTCTTGGCAGCTCTTAACACCGCATCTTTCTGCACATAGCATAAAAATTTTGCCAGGAGCACTCGAGGTCTACGATCTCCCGACTGCTGTTTGGGCCCCAACCTATGGGCCCTTTCCACTGTAATAGGCCCGCTCGATTCAGCCTCCTCCAGCAGATAAGCAGACAGGTTCTCCACGTATTGCCGCAACTCTTTATCTGGGATGGTTTCGGCGATTCCCAAAAAACGGAGATCGTTGCGGTGTGATCTATTTTCAAGATCGTCGAGTTTTATGGCATGCGCTTTAGAGTCTTTTTACATAGTAAGTAGCTCCCGCCGCAGATACTCCACTTCCTCTTCGGTGTGGGAGAGACGCGTTTCAGCCTCCTGCACCCGGGTGCCCAGAAGCCCCAAGGAACTCTGGAGTGTGTCCATCTTTGCGTGCAGCTCTTCAAATTGCAGAGACAGTGCGTTGGTAACAGCGGCTGAAATTTCCTCCGTCATCGTTGAGGTAGCCGCGACCCCATGCTTCGGGGGAGAGTCCACTATTTTGGAAGGGCCTGCCACACGCTCCTTTTCCCTTCTCCCTGCCTTTGCCGCAGTCACCATCCTGCTGTTCAATTCTCACACGGCAGCTCCTGACCCTTACGAGGGTACTGGGTCCACAACAAGCCCAAGAGCAGGTCAAATCACGATACTATAACAACGTTCAGGGGAGACGGGCCCGGAGCTCGAGCAACTCACGTCCTCCCAAGCTCACCACATCACGTGACCCTCCGAGACGCTGTGGGTTAAACTAGAAAGAGGGAAAGGGAAATCCGTTTGCATTGGTGTGATATACAGATCTCCCTCACAGGGAGAAGAAGTGGATGGGGATTTAATAGAAGACATACACAGTATTGCCATGAAAGGAGATGTGCTACTGATAAGTGATTTCAATATGCCGAATATTGATTGCTATGGTGTCATCTACAGGGAGAAATATTCCAGCAGCTGGTAATGGAACCAACACATGAAAGGGCTGTACTGTACTTGGTGCTTACCAATTGGGAAAGTGTTTCTGATATAGTGGGAGACCTTCTCACACCCAGTGATCACCAGATGGTGTGGTTCAGTATTAGGACTAGGGCTGATAAAATCCATTCAGAAAGCAAGGGTCTTAGACTTTAGGAAAACTAACTTTGCTAGGATGGGACAATACCTAAAGGAGTCATTAGCGGGATGGGAACAGCTGTGGGATGTAGAAAAGCAAAGGCCAAAACAGAAAAGGGGTATTTTAAGGGCTGCAAATCTTTTTATTAGACTGGTTTAAAAAAGGTTTGGACAAGTTCCTGGAGGAAAGGTCCATAAACCATTATTAAGAAGGGACCCAGGATATCAGTGCTTGAACCAATACAAGCATTGTGGAACCTGTGTCCCTTGGGGAAACTGCTAGGTACATCTTTGCTTCAAATGATTTGACCTTAGGAGGTCTAATTTCAATTCCTACCATCACCCCAGTCCCTTGGACAGATCACTACATAGTTAGGATAGAAATTTTATTACAAACAAAAAATAATATGAGCCTAGACGACAAATGCTATCACAGACGGTTCAAAAGGTTTGACAGAGATACATTTATACAGGATACTTTACCTCATCTATCCGCAGAGTCAGTGGAACTAGAGACACAAGTAGCCAAATGGAATTGCATAATTTCTAATGCAGCCAGAATGACAGACATGAGTCCAAGGAAAGCAAGGATTAATAAGCTACATCACAAGCCATGGTATTCTACTGCTATACGTCTGATGAAAAGAGATCTCAGAAGACTAGAGCGTAAATGGAGAAGGAATAAGGTAACAGAATTAAGGCAGCTATACTTAACAAAACAAAAACTATACGACGAGCGTATTAAATACTCTAAGAAAGAATACCATACAAATATAATAAATAATTCCATCAACAAACCTAGAGAGCTTTTTGAAATTTTAAAGAGTTTAACAAAAGAGCAAAAAGCAGAAGGTGAAGCTCAAATTGAACCGCAGAAGTATGCAGAATATATTAAGGAAAAATTCCACTCTAAGGCGAAAGATATATGCAGACTTAACTTAAATTTAGTCTCAAATTCCAGGGTCTGGGATACATTTTCCTTTCCATCTAAAGAGCAACTCTCGCACATTATTTCTTCTATAAATACATGCACCTCTCCTACTGATCCATGTCCTGTATCTTGGATTAAGTCCACAAAGTCAAATTTTATTCACATCATACAAAACATTGTGCAAAATTCCCTTTCTCAAGGTAGTTTACCAAAGCAACTAAAGCTTGCAACTGTTAGACCAATCCCGAAGAAGACAACGTTAGACAAGAATAACCCGGCTGCTTACCGGCCAATTTCCAGCATACCCTTTTTAGCGAAGATCATTGAAAAGACAGTGCAACTTCAACTCCAAGAACACATTGATGTTCACGCCGCCTTTAGATGATAACCAACATGGTTTTCGCCCAAACCACGGAGTTGAAACATTAATGATTTATCTTTTTGACTGCATACTCCGTACCATTGATGACATTAAGAAGGGTATTATAATGATTTTTATAGACATTTCTGCTGCATTCGACTCTGTAGATCACAATAGGTTACTACATAGATTAGAGGAGATTGGTCTATATGGGATCACATTAAAATGGTTCCATTCCTATCTGACAGAGAGATTTTTACAAGTAAAGATAGGGCAAAAAACTTCTCTGCCCATAAGAGTATTACAAGGTGTACCACAAGGTTCTGCTCTTTCATCGCTTCTTTTCAATATTTATATGCAGCCAATATGCAATATTCCGTTGAAAAGTGGCATAAAGTATACAATTTATGCTGACGACATTATGATTTTCACAACTGTCTCTATTGAGAACCCTGATTTTTCCAGCATTACAGATTGTCTCTCAAAAATGTCCACGTGGTGTAAAACCAACAACATGGAAATTAATTTTAGCAAAACAGAGGCGTTATTTGTATCTCGTAACCATAATTTTGCACATCCACCTGACCTCAAGATAGATAACTCAATTATTCCTATTAAATCAGAAGTGAAATATCTTGGAGTTACTCTAGACAATGAGTTGAATCTTAAATCACACATAAATAAGACAATTAGAAACGCATATTATAGAATGAAGATCATCAGAAGACTAAGGCCGCTTCTTGAAACTGCTCACTTCCGAAATGTTTGTCAAGCATTGATTACACCATTACTTGACTTCTGTAATCCAATATATCTGGGTTTAACTAAGCAGTCACTCAAGCCTTTACAGTTAGCGCAAAACACCACTGCACGTATAATTTTTGGTCTATCAAGTAAAGAGCATATAACTCCCATCTTAAAGGAGCTTCACTGGTTACCCATAGCATCTCGTATAAAATATAAAACAATAATTTATATTTTCAAGATAAAGCAACAATGTTCTGCAGAAAGCCTGACGTATCTCATCCAGTCAGATATTAGCAACAGACCTAGAAGAAGTGGGTCTGACAATAGAGTCAGCTCCTCAAATAACGTCAGAAAAACACGTAAGGACACCTCTGAGAGAGCTTTCTCTTTTGCTGCGCCTTCCATCTGGAACTCTCTACCTAATGATCTGAGAGCAGCTCAGGACATCAATGACTTTAGGAAGCAACTGAAAATGGTTTTGTTTATGGAAAACTACAGTCATGCAATCAACTAATTAATTTTTTAGAAAGCAAATCATATATATATATTGTATAATAGCTCACATTATAGTATAGCTCACAATGTAGATAGTGCACCTTATTCCAAGACATTATATCATATATTTACAAACTATGTATCTTTTATCACTGTATGTTTCACTATTACTTGTTATATTTTCGTTTGTTGAACCGCTTTGATTGTATGATAAGGTGGTATAAAAATCCAATTAAATAAATAAAAAAATAAAATAAATATGACCTAGATTGGCCACTGTTGGAAACAGAATACTGGGCTTGATGGACCTTGGTCTGACCCAGTATGGCATATCTTAGGTAAATTAATGTAAAAGGAAAAGGAGACTGCTATGGTTCTCAAAAGAAGTAGTTGAAAAGGTGAAGTAAAAAAAGGGTTGCCTTCATAAAATACAAGAGATCACAGAGAAAAAAAGACAATCATCTATATTTGGAAAAACTTAGAGAAGCTAGGAAAGTAGTCAGGAAAGCAAGGATACAAAAAGAAGAAGAAATAGCCAATGCAATAAAATGGGGGGGGGGGGGGGATAAGACATTTTTCAGATATGTTAATGAGAGAAGGAAGTGCAAAAGCGGTATTGTCAGACTCAGGGGGGAAGGGGAGGAATATGTAGAGGCAGCTGGTGAGGCTAAAGTTGAATTGCTTAACAAACATTTTTGTTCTGTGTTCACAGATGAAGGGCCAGGAGCAGGACCTCCAGAAAATGCCCACAAATAGGAACAGAATTGACGGGCCTCTCAAGCGATTTTCGGAAGACTGTTCATGAGGCAGTAGCTAAACTAAAGATAGACAAAATGATGGGACTGGATGGGCTATATCCGAGAATATTGAAGGAACTTGGGGACGTTCTAGCGGCTCGACTGACTGACCTTTTCAATGCTTCTTTAAAGTCGGGAGTGGTCCCAGAGGATTGGAGAAAGGCACATGTGGTCCCTTTACACAAAAGTGAAGATAAGGATGAGGTTGAAAACTACAGGCCGATTAGTCTAACCTCTGTGGTGAGTAAATTATTGGAAACGCTGCTAAAAGGGAGGATAGTGAGGTTTCTGGAGTCCAAAGGATTGCAGGATCTGAGGTAGCATGGGTCTACCAGAGTCAGGTGGTGGTAGACAAATCTGATTGATTTGTTTGACTGGGTGACCAGGGAGTTGGACCGAGGGAGAGCCCTAGATGTGGTGTACTTAGGTTTCAGTAAAGCTTTTGACACTGTTCCGCACAGGCGAATTAGGGTCCATCCCTAGGGGGCTCACTTTGTTTATAAAGTGACTGACTGGGCTAGAAATTGGTTGAGTGGGAGGTGCAAAGGGTACAGGTAAATGGAGCTCACTCTGAGGAGAAGGAAGTTATCAGTGGTGTGCCGCAGGTATCTATCCTTGATCTGATTCTTTTTAACATCTTTGTTAGTGATTTTGCAAAAAGACTGTTGGCTAAGGCTTGCCTTTTTGTGGACAGTATCAAATTCTTCAATAGAGTCGACATGTAGGAAGGAGTAGATAATATGAGGAGGGATCTAGCTAAGCTTAAAGAATGGTCAAGAATTTGGCAGCCGAGATTTAATGCTAAAAAATGCAGGGTCATACATTTGCGCTGCAAAATCCAAGGGAGCAGTTCAGTGTAGGGAATGATGTACTTCTGTCCATGAAAGAAGAGCGGGACCCAGGCATGATTGTTTCTGATATTAAGGTTGCTAGAGAGTTAGAAAAGATGACTGCAAAAGCCAAAAGGATGCTTGGGTACATAGGGAGAGGAATGGCCCGCAGTAAAAAGGAAGTGAATAGTGCCTCTGAATAAATAGAATGCAGAGGTTTGTTTCTAAAATGGTTAGTGGTCTTCATTATAAAGCATATGAGGGCAGACTTAAAGATCTGAATATGTATACCTTAGAAGGCGGGATAAAGGTGATATGTTTGAGACATTTAAATACATCCGTGGCATAAATGCACAGGAGGAGAGCCTCTTTCGATCGAAAGCAAGTTCTGCAACGAGGGGACATAGAATGAGGGTGAAAGGGGATAGACTAGGGAGCAGTATGCAGAAATATTTCTTTATGGAAAGAATAGTAGATGCATGGAATAGTCTCCCAGTGGTGGTGGTAGAGACAAGGACAGTATTTAAATTCAGAAAAGCATGAGACATCCACAGAAAAGGAAAAGAAGGGTCTTTAGTATTTGATATGGAAGGGCAGGCTAGATAGTCCATGTGGTCTTTTTCTGCCGTCATGTTTCTTAATCTGGGAAACACTGCATTGGAATCTCCCTGCTATTATATAGTACGACCTCCTTTATTCGCGCAGTCTGCCCTAAGGAACAGGAACAAAAAAAGCATATGTAGCAAATACAGCTACCGCTCTGTGGCATGGTAATATGATGCCTGTGTGCTAAACGTTTATCCTTTCGTATATACAATTGTTCTAAATCTTATAAAAACTAATTGCTACTAGGCTTAGAAGTGCACATCCCATAAAGATATTTTCTTATATAAAACATCTGGAGAAAAAAATTTAATGAAAGCAGCATTATTTCTTTCCAGTACCATGTTACCCTGTCTGTGTGTGTTATTCATTGTTCTTCTTTTCTTTATGACCAAGTTCTGTAAAAAAAAAAAAAAAAAAAAAAAAAATTTAAGAATAAACGCTTTGAACTAAGAGCAGCTTTTCAGAGAGAAAGGTCTGACCTTTTTTTCCTCTGAAAAGTTTCTGTTAAGAAATTAAGCACGACGTTTGTGTGTCTGTAGGTATATCGATAATGCCTGCTAGTTCTAAACAGCATCTTGTATAAATTGAATCTGCTCCTTCAGTTTTTATGGATAATTGCCAGTGTTTAGATATGAACTTCCTCTCGTTTGAGTCAAAGCATTCAGACTCTCCTTCGTCGTGGTGGGTAATCCGACCGGCCGGCTACTGAAGCCAAATGCATGTCTGCTTCAGGGTTTATGCCAAGCATCTCAGCTATGCATGGGGCATAGTTCGGAGCTTTAATGGGAACAGCAGCTGCTGCCTGACAGTTAAGGGAGAGCAAGTGCAGAGGATTGGCACTGAAGTACCTGCTCCTGCAGCATTTTGGAAAGAAAACAGGGAACTCGATGGATGGTACACCAGCGCTGACAGGTGGGCCTTGTTGTTGCTGGTTGCCGGTCCTCTGGAAGCACCGTTTCTGAAGACTAGCATTCAAGGTTTGTGATCGTCTGTGTATGTACTCTGGGAAACGGCTTTTAAGGTATCTTTGTGCAGCAGACTTTGAATGTGGTTCCTAGGTGAGTGTGGGGGAATAGGCTAGTGAAAAGAATGGTAGATAGCCTTTCCATCCGTGAAATGTAGTTTTAAGAAGCATTTATAAACCGTTTGATTCCTTTATCCTAATCTGAATCCTTTGTGTTAAAAGGGGAACTGCCTGTTAATTGACGTTTTATTTGTCAGAGACGAGATTTACTCCTAAACATGACTTAGATGATGATAACATTTGACTTGTGATTCAAAAAGCCAAGAGAATCATTTCACTTACTGTACTGGCTCGTACTGAACTGGAATGAAGGTTACGAAAAAGGTGATCGTTTCAGGAGCTTTTGAGAACTCAATGGTCCTTCCTTCATGAGACGACCATAAAAGCTAGGTGTGAAATGCTATCTTACTGAAGCTTTCCAAACAGGTTATTATCATCTAATGGTTGTTGCTACGTTCAAAAGAATTAACTCAGTGTCTTAAAGTCCTTGCTTTTTGCTTGAAATAATTTAAGGCTTGATAGCTGCTAAAATCTTGTGAACACATATAGTTGTCACTGTTTATCCCACAGTAATTTGCAGTATTTTCTCAGTATATAAGTTGTTTTCGATACCTTAAAACCAGCACATTGATAATGTGTATAAGTAGTGCAATATCTGAAAATAAATCTAGAACGAATCTGGCTCTTGATCTCTGACTAGTGTTAGACGTACGCCCTGCTCTTTCATGTAACTCTGTGGAGTGCTCCCACCTGTAATATTTGGTAATTTATCAGTTGGCACAGTAGCAGTATTGTTCTTGGCATGTTGAAGCAGCTGCGAATCACTCACTGTTGTAGTTAATATTTGGTCTGCTATTTTTTTGGTTCCGGTATTTCTTTATTTCTGTAGGCATTAATTTCTTCTACTGTTTATGAAAAAGCCAAAGCTTATGCAAAATGCGACAGCCGCAGAGTTTCAACACTGCTAGGGGATGACCTGCATCTCACACTGAGAATGCATTTTAGCAAATTAAAATAATTTAGCCTCCCTTATGATGATCTAATACACATTTGATTTTTTGCTTGCTTAATCATTTCTGTTTTGGTAATGAAATATAGCAAAACCTATTCATAGTTCAGAATTATGCAGTATAGCCTCAAGGAAGATGTATGTCACTTTTCAGACTTCACTGCCAGTTTTTCTCTCAATTTCCCATGGTCCATCATCCACAGAGAAGAGCCCTCCCTGTAGCAGTGTTTAAAGCAGTGGATTGCATTTATTCTGAAAATAATTTTAAAGAGCTCCATGGCAGTATGTGAGATCTGGATGGAATCCAGATTATGGTTCAGCCATTTGCTCAGTGAGGTTCAGGAAACAGAGAAAAAGGTCCTCAGTTTTCCATCATATCATTATATGAAAGCAGAGAGTCTTACTGCAGCAGTACTCACTTCAGAAGGAGGTTTTGCAGCAAACAAGAGGGTCCAAGCAGAAAAAATACTGGGGCGCTCAGAATGTCTGGTAGAATGTCTGTCTGTTTTGGAGACACCTGGTGGTAAAAGGCCCCCACACTTTCTACCACCAGTAGGAGTGCACTTCAGAAGCATTTGACTGACGTACAGGGGGCGTGAAGCGATGGCAGAGGGTGGGGGATGAATCTATTTGCCTTTTCTCTGGTTTTAGGTAAATTAAAACTGTGTGTTATTCTATGGAATATTAGTTCTCCTTCCATTTTTTTTTTGTCCAGGAATTTCCTTTGAGCTTCCATTGTGGTCAGAACTGGTCACTAGTGGAACTACAATGCCATAGATCTTCATTTGCAGCTGAGTGGTTCTCCCATGTTTTTCAGTGGCTAGCCTGCCCCCACCAACTAGTCTAGCCATCATTATGAGAGCCCTTGGCCAAGGGCTGCAGACTGGAGCTGTTCTCAGTATCTCTCATACATGTATCCTGATTCTGTCTATTAAATATCTGAATATCTGGGCTCATCGGACAGCAGTAATGTTCAGCCACTAACCGGATAGAAAAACTGGCTAAAGGAAGGATAGTGATTCAGATGACTTAACTTTAACCAATCTAGCTAGTCGGTTAGCTGCTGAATATTGCCACTAACCGGGTAGCTGCCAATCGCCACTTCCAATCTGCCCACAGATTGTCCGGTTTTAACGGGGCGTTTTTTCCACAGACTGTGGAGATATTCAACAGGACTAACTGGTTAGTATCACGGAATATAGAGCTGTACATGTTTTAGCTATTTAGTGGGTCTGCTAACCGTCTAAAACTCTTTGAATATCGGCTCTCAGTTTTGATTTGTTTTTTGAATGTGGGGACCATAATGCCCTAATTTCAGAGCATATTGTCATCATCGGGACTGGCCCAAGGAGATGAGGCGCCCTAGGCGAACATCATCCCTGGTGCCCATGGCTGCCGCTGCTGCCCCTCTTTGGGACCTGCAGTGGCGTTAATGCCTGCAAACAGCCCCTTGCTGCTTTCCTTAACTTCGGTGCCATGGGACTGTTTGCGCGGGCAGGAAGTTTGCATCTGGCAGTCCGAGGGGGTGGAAGCCAGCGGCCCCGTGGCACCTAAGTTCTAAGGTAAGCGCCGCAGGGCTGTTTGCGGCATTGCTACCGCTACAGGTCCTGAGAGTGGCGGCGGCAGCAGCAGTAGGCACCCCTGGAGGGCTGACACTTTAGGCAACTGCCTAGTTCACCTAATGGTAGCGCTGGCCCTGGTCATACTCATAGTGCAGTGCACACTCATTAGAAGATCAGATCGCTTATCGAGGGTTTTCTTCCATGATATGCCCTTGCAAAAATCCTTCGATACATCAAACCCAGAGTATATCATCCAGTACTCTGCTGAGGAGCATAAAGTTATGCCTTGAGGCAGTCATTCATGATTTAATTTCTTTCTTATGCTAAGGAAGGTCATATGAAATACAATTATTATTTAATTTTAGTGAGGGCTGGTGCTAGCATTAGGTGAACTAGGCGGGTGCCTAGAGCACCGGCCCTCTGGGGAGGGTCCATTGCTGCCACTGTTTCCCCTCTCCAGAACTGACAGCAGCAGCAATAGTCGTGAATAGCCCCATGGCGCTTACCTTCAAACTCCGGCACTGCAGGGCT
The DNA here is from genome assembly GCA_033557465.1 of Ichthyophis bannanicus. Taxonomy (NCBI): domain Eukaryota; kingdom Metazoa; phylum Chordata; class Amphibia; order Gymnophiona; family Ichthyophiidae; genus Ichthyophis; species Ichthyophis bannanicus. The sequence continues at coordinate 786,468,895 of CM066034.1, read as the reverse complement.
GTTTGCTTCTGCCCCTCTCAGACACTCGATGCCAACTTCCTGTTTGCATGGGAAGTTGGCATCGCTGTGCCGGGGGGGGGGGGGGGGAACCGAAGGGATGAAGTTTGCCTAGGGCACCTCATCTCCTTGTGCCGGCTCTAATTTTAGTTATGTGTTTTTACATGTTTTTTCATGCATTCGACTAGCATTTCATACATAAAAATAATGAAAATTACAGTGAGACTATGAAGTAGCACTAAATCCATCTGTTTGGTACTTATTTCCTCACTGGAATACCACAGACCACCTCTGTGTCGGCTTGTACTAACACTTTCCCACGGGTGAGGATCCTTGGATTGGTCGCGTACACAGTTGTTGCCCAGCTATATCTGGGTAATCATTTTTACCTACTTTAGAAGGATGAAGACAGAGCTGACTACTGTTTTGGGATTTTGACCTTCTGCTCCTCTGCCTGGTTTACACAGATGTTAAAGGCAGATTGTTGTAAGGGCTGAGCTCCCTCTGGTGCAAGCGAGTGCAGATATGTGTTGCAAATCAGTCTGAATTTACTGTTGGGTCTCCTACTATCTATCATTTCTATAGCATTGCTATACAGTGCTGTGCAGTTACACAAGAGAAGACGGTCCCTGTTCTATGGAACTTGCAGTGTAGTTCAAAGATGTCTAACTCCAGTCCTGGGGTGCCACAATCCAGCTTGGTTTTCAGGATATCCCTAATGAATATTCATGAAATATATTTGTGTGTGCCGTCCCTGTTGGAGATATCTTGAAAACCAGGCTAGATTGTGGTCCTCCAGGACTGGAGTCGGACACCCCTGGTAGTCCAAACAGACATACACAAGAAATGAGAGTCCATGGGAAATGTATTTATTGGGAAGAAGTGGCTAAGATTTGAAAACAGCCTAAAAAAAGTGAGAGGTCAATATTCCAAGCCACAAGAAGGGACTCCAGAGAAGAGTACCCAGATATATTCAGCAGCACTCTCTGGATCCCACAAGGCACCTTGACGCTATGCAGAGTGTGCCAGGGTGATCCGGGGTGGAGCAAGGGTGGCACTGGCAACTCTCCGGATAATTACCACCAATATCTGGGTAGTGGCGATTTTCAGCCGCTATCCAGATATGTTATCCAGTTAACTTAAGACAGTGGCAAAGCTGACATAAGTTAGCCAGATAATGCCCACACAATCACTATATTCAGTAGCAGCCACTTCCCCATACTGCTGCTGAAATAGCTGAATATTTCAACGTTACAGCTGACCGCTGTGACATTTCAGTATCCAAGGCTCCGAATATTGCTGCCCGAGTTCTTAAGATCTGAATATGGCCACAAAGGAAACAGAGCTATGGGACTCGATAAACAATTCCAGGCGATGATATACCGAGGTAAAAAGTATGGAGTTGGAAACTGGCAGTGGAGGAGGAGGACATATAGATAAGAGTGACTTACCTGATAGAGTTCAGAAAGGAAAGGTGTATGGAGAGAGAAGAGGGTTGGTAATTTGTTGAAGAATGAATGTAAGAAAGGTTGATATCAACTAATGAGTAAGTTCTTGTTTTGTTTTATTTTTAAGTAAGAATATAAATGCCATACTGGGTCAGACCAAAGGTCCATCAAACCCAGTATCCTGTTTCCAACAGTGGCCAGTCCAGGTCACAAGTACCTGTCAGATTCGCGAAAGGTAGAAAAGTGACTTGCCCAAGGCCACATGGCGTGTCAGTGGAAGTTGAACCCTGGTCTTTTGGTCACCAGGCTACTGCTCTAACCACTAGGCAGCTGTTCCACTGTTGTTCAGCTCCTTTAGTAAAATCATACTAAGAAATATGTATTATCTATAGAAATAATGCACTGTAATTAAGAGTAGCACAAGCTAACACACTTTTAGTTAATGTTGGGTTAGTGTGCTTTCTAGTGAATTGGCCCCATTGAAAATAATGGGGCCGTGGCATTATTGCATGCAGGAACCTTCATTAAGCGTGGCATGGGTTGCCATACTTTAGTAAATTAGCCTCATAAGCTGCTAGTTTTAGGTAATGTCGGAGATACAGACTCTTCCTACAGCTACTGGATCTCGCTTTCCTTTTTAAAAGAATACTGTTGCATATTAATGGTAAAAAGAGAGAAAACGGGTCGGAAGGTTCCAAATCAAAATGCTTCTTTTTTAGAAATCCTTCATAGAGATTCCACGGGTAGTATAAACTGGAACACTGCTGTTTTAATGAACTTGAACAAGACACAAATATGTCTTAAATGACGTCACTGGTAAGCAAATAGCTCTTGTTCAGTTTGGATTGTAGGTTAACCTTGAATAAAATTGCAAAAAGGGTAAATGTTTTTAAATGTGATGACCTAGTTACTTTTTGTTTTTTTGCTTAAAAAAGGCAGTTGTCATCTTTATAAAATAATCAAAAATAGTTCCATTTAAAAGTTTATATGTTGTCTTATGATTGTTATTTATTGCATTTTATTTCTGCTTTTAGTGATAAGGTGTATCATAAAAATAAAATTATCTTATGTAAAATGGATAGTTAACCAGGGCACAGATTTAGGCCCCTCAAATACTGGACAAGTTGACAAATATTTCCTCATCTCAAGAATGAATAGTGTCTAGTTTTCGCTAGGTCTAGAGTGGCTTAAGTGTTACACTACCTTCCATAAGGCAGTCTGTGGTTCAGGGTGTTAATGTTCAGGATCTTTTTTTTTTAATGAAAGAAATCTACAGACCACGTAGAATATAAGATGCAAAACTAAGGGAGATTGTCTAGTTTGTGTTGAGAAGAAGGTCTTGGGAGAGATGTGAATGAAATTGGTGGAAACTGATTGGTAGTGTTGAGTTTTGGTGTGATTGTACCTGGGGATGTGTTGAAAATTCAGAGACCGATGACGTTGTAATGTTCTGTTTTGAAGCCCATACCATGTGCAGTGGTTAGTGTCGACCCAATTGCTGTTACCTTGGCTGATGAATGCAAGTTTCCTTATCTTGCCAGACCAGGCCAGACAATTGGGTTAGGCTCCCCAGCCAGCAGGTGGAGGCAGACTTGGGCAACTTTCAGTGATGACCTCAATAGTATATGCTTTGGTGTAGCACTGAGAGAAAATTGTATTGTCTGTTTCCAACAGGTGACAAGATGTGTGGACTGGTGCAACAGTGCAGATAGGTCTATCTTCCCTGGCACAGAGTATGGTCATGTGGCCTATGTACAGAAACCAGTAGACCTAATGTTTGCTTGGTGCTCAGGTATGCCCTTATTTCCTTGAGCCACTACCTTGCTCTGTTTCCAACGCTGCTACCAATGCATTCCTAGTGCTTAGTGGACTGGAGAGGGGACAGGAGGACCCCATGGGGCCCCTGAGGAAGGCAGCTGGTAAGTTGGGCCCAGGCCTCCCTTCACTTTTGTTGTCCTCTATCTACATGTGGGCTCTTCTGTTATTTTTTTACTTTTTCCTAGGTGCTTTTTTCCCATTGAATTCAGTGGGCTGTATTTAGCTCTCTTTGCGGCTTGCATTAAAACAGCTCTAAATGAAAAAGAGGCGGTTGGGATAACCCTGCTTGGCTTTCTTCGGGATCCCTGTGAGGTGCTGGAATTCCCTTTTTAGGGTTCCTTTTTGCTGGTGCAATTTTTTGGCTGTTCTGTTTTCACATTCTTTTAACATTTTGCCACATGAAACCTTGTCAGGGCCTCAGTGCTATGCCTGTTGCAGTACCCATCGGATCAACTCCACAGCTGGGTCTTTTTTCTCTTCTGTGATGGTGACTCTTCGGGTATCTCTCTCTTTTGGCAATTTTGGGACCTACATGGGGGTGCCCAAGGCTCGATGCCAATTCTAATGTGCCTCCTGTTCTTTCATGGGTTTACTGCTCATGAACGATGCTAATATCTTTGGCCATATGATCCCTGTGGAGGGAAAATGTGGTGAGGAGACCCCTAGTGGTAAGCAGAAACCATAAAAAAATAATGATAAAGCAGGAAATGAAATATAAAACCCAAGTAACAAACAGGGAAACAGTGGAGGGGACTGCATAGGGCAACATTTTAATCCTTTAACAATGGCATATTATTTCAGTCAGACACACAAGGAGTTAAGGGAGACAGGAAGAGCCTCTTACGAGCTGAGGTATGCACTGTAGGAACACTGAAATAACCATGTTTTCAATTGCTTTTTCAGTTTCTTGTGCAAACTCTTGGACTGGGTATCCAGGAGGACTGAGTTATAGAGCAGGGACCAGATAAGAAAAGGTGTAATTCCATATACACTCTAATCTCACTTTGCAAAGAGAAGGAACCACTAACCAGTGAGCTTGTGAGGACCTCAGGGTCTGTTGTGGACAATAAGGGATGAGAAGGGAAAAAGATATCAAGGATATTCTGTAAAGAAGAACAGTGAGCGAGCATCAGGATTTTAAATTTTGATTAAACTTGAAATTGGTACCCAATTCTTATAAGAACATAAGATATGCCATACTGGGTCAGACCAAGGTCCATCAAGCCCAGTATCCTGTTTCCAACAGTGGCCAATCTAGGTTGTACGTACCTAGCAGTTTCCCCAAAAGAGACAGGTTCCGCAATGCTTGTACTGGGTCAAGCAGTGATATCCTGGGTCCCTTCTTAATAATGGTTTATGGACCTTTCCTCCAGGAACTTGTCCAAACCTTTTTTAAACCCAGCTACACTAACAGCCTTTACTACATCCTGCGGTAACAAATTCCAGAGTTTGATTACACGTTGAGTGAAAAAATATTTTCTCTTATTAGTCTTAAATAGTTTACCCTGTAGCTTCATTGCATGTCCCCTAGTCTTTCTATATTCTGATAAGGTAAACAATCGATCTACGTTTACCCGTTCCACTCCGTTCATTAATTTATAGACTTCTATCATATCTCCCCTCCGCCGTCTCTTTTCCAGGTTAAAGAGCCATAAGCTTTTTAGCCTTTCTTCATAGGAGTATCCTTCCATCCACTTTACCATTTTGATGGCTCTTCTCTGAACCTTTTCTAATAACGCTATATCCTTTTTAAGATACAGCGACCAGAATTGCACACAATATTCAAGGTGCGGTCTCACCATGGAACGGTATAGAGGCATTATAATATCTTTTTTTTAATTTTCCATTCCTTTCCTTATGATACCTAGCATTCTATTTGCTCTCTTGGCTGCCGCTGCACACTGGGCCAAGAATTTTAACATGTTATTCACAATGATGCCTAAATCTTTTTCCTGGGTGGTGGTTCCTAATGTGGAACCTTGCATTGTGTAACCATAGTTTGGGTTGTTCTTCCCTAGGTGCATAACTTTGCACTTGTCCACATTAAATTTCATCTGCCATTTTGATGCCCAGTCTTCCAGTTTATCAAGATCCTCTTGCAATTTTCCACAATCCTCTTGGGTTTTAACAACTTTAAATAGTTTTGTGTCATCTGCAAATTTGATAACCTCACTCGTTATTCCACTTTCCAGGTCATTTATGAATATGTCAAAAAGCAGCGGACCCAGCACAGATCCCTGGGGTACACCACTATTCACCTTTCTCCATTGGGAAAATTGGCCATTTAGCCCAACCCTCTGCTTTCTATCTTTTAACCAGTTCTTGATCCACAGTAGTACACTGCCTCCTATCCCATGACTCTTTAGTTTTGCCAAAAGTCTCTGATGAGGGACCTTGTCAAAGGCTTTCTGAAAGTCCAGATACACTATATCAACCGACTCACCTTTGTCCACCTGTTTATTCACACTTTCAAAAAAACATAACAGATTAGTAAGCCATGTTGGCTGTCTCCCATTAGGCCATGACTATCTACATGCTGAGTAATTTTATTCTTTATGATGGTTTCTACCATTTTTCCCGGTACTGACGTGAGGTTCACCGGTCTGTAGTTTCCCGGATCACCCCTGGAACCATTTTTAAAAATTGGTGTTACATTGGCGATCCTCCAGTCTTCAGGTATTAGAGATGATTTTAATGATAGTTCACAGATTACTAATAGCAGGTCTGCAATCTCATATTTAAGTTCTTTCAACACCCTTGGATGTATACCATCCGGCCCAGGTGATTTGCTACTCTTCAGTTTATCTAATAGTTGTAATACATCTTCCCGATGTACCGATATTTCCTTCAATTCTTCCGCACCTTTAAATAACACTTCAGTCATGGGTAAAATTCCTACATCTTCCTCAGTAAAGACCGAAGCAAAGAATTCATTCAGTCTCTCCGCTATCTCCTTGTCGCCTCTTAGTGCCCCTTTAACTCCTCTATCATCTAATGGTCCAACCGACTCTCTCACAAGTTTTTTGCTACGAATGTACTTGAAAATAATTTTTTTTTTCGCGTTTTTGCTTCCACAGCAAGCTTCTTCTCAAATTCTCCCTTTGCCTTCTTTATCAATGCCTTGCATTTGACCTGCCAGTGCTTGTGCTGTTTCCAGGTTTCGTCGTTTGGCTCATTTTTCCATTTCCTGAAAGATGCTTTTTTGGCAACAACAGCCTCTCTGACCTCACCTTTAAACCATGCTGGCAGTTTTTTGGACTTCCTTCCACTTTTCTTAAAGTGTGGAATACAGCTGGTCTGGGCTTCCAAGATAGTATTTTTCAACAACACCCAAGCTTGATGTAAGTCTTTAACCTTTAAAACTGCTCCTTTTAGTTTTTTCTTAACTATTTTCCTTATTTTATCATAGTCTCCCTTTCAAAAGTTAAAAGGTAGTACTGTGGATTTCCTTACTGTCCCTCCTCCACTAATTAAATCAAAGGCGATCATGCTATGATCACTATTGCCAAGTGGCCCCAACACCCTTATCTCTTGCACTAGATCTGGTGTTCCACTAAGGACTAGGTCTAATATGGCTTCCCCTCTGGTCGGTTCATGAACCAGCTGCTCCAAGAAGCAGTCATTTATGTCATCTAGGAACTTTATCTCCCTAGCATGTCCTGCCGTGACACTGACCCAGTCGATACCGGGGTAATTGAAATCACCCATTATTATTACCGAGCTGTAACTTTTGGTAGTTCCTTGATTTCTTTGAGCATTTCATCATCCATTTGTTCATTCTGGCCAGGCGGTCGATAGTACACCCCCACTGCCATCGCCTTCCCCTTTTTACATGGAATTTCAATTCATAGAGATTCTACAGCAAATTTTGTTTCCTGAAAAACTTTAATCCTTTCTGACTCAATACCCTCTCTAACATAGAGTGCAACCCCTCCACCAATTTGATCAGCTCTGTCATCACAATATAGTTTGTACCCAGGTATCACAGTGGACTGGTTGTCCTCCTTCCACCATGTCTCTGATATTCCAATCATATCTAACCTCTCATTTAGTGCTATATATTCTAACTCTCCCATCTTATTTTTTAGACTTCTAGCATTTTCATGCAAGCATTTTAGAGACTGTTTTTGTTCATATTAATTTGGCTATTGGTAGACATGGGTAATTTGGGATCTTTAAGCTCTGTCTGCTCCATACTCGAGGGCATTTGGGCTACTTTACTCTTTTTTGGAACCTCTCTGCTTTTGATAGTATCCTTCAAGGATACATTCTTCCGAACCATCCGCTCTTGGGCGACTGTTGGCTTTCCCCTATTATCTAGTTTAAAAGCTGCTCTATCTCCTTTTTAAAGGTTAATGCCAGCAGCCTGGTTCCATCCCGGTTAAGGTGAAGCCCATCCCTTCGGAAGAGCCCCTCCTTTCCCCAGAATGTACCCCAGTTCCTAACAAATCCAAACCCCTCATCTCTGCACCATTGTCTCATCCACGCATTGAGACTCCGGAGCTCTGCCTGCCTTTTGGGTCCTGCACGTGGAACGGGAAGCGTTTTGGAGAACGCTACCCTGGGAGTTCTGGATTTCAACTTCCTACCTAAAAGCCTAAATTTAGCCTCCAGAACCTCCCTACCACATTTTCCTATGTCATTGGTACCGACATGTACCAAGACAGCAGACTCCTCCCCAACACTATCTAAGACCTTATCTAGGTGGCGCGTGAGGTCCGCTACCTTCGCACCAGGCAGGCATGTTACCAGGCAATCCTCACGTACACCAGCTACCCAGCTATCTACATGCCTAATGATCGAATCACCAACTATAACGGCTGTCCTAACCCTTCTCTCATGGGCACATGGCCCTGGAGAAACTTCCTCGGTGCGAGAGGGTTTTACATCACCTGTAGGATAGGTCCTAGTTACAGGATCACTTCCTGCCACAGCAGGGTGATGCTCTCCTGTCACGTGACCTCTCTCCTCCATGGCAACAGGGATGCTGCCAGACTGGAGGTGGGACTTCAGGACTATATCCCTGTAGGTCTCGTCTATGTACCTCTCTGTCTTTCTTATGTTTTCCAAGTCTGCTACTCTAGCCTCTAGAGAATGGACTCGTTCCCTGAGAGCAAAGAGCTCCTTGCACCTAGTGCACACGTAAGACCTCTCACCAACTGGGAGAAAATCATACATGTGACACTCAATGCAAAAGACTGGAAAGCCCCCATCTCGCTGCTGGACTGCTGTCTGCATCTTAGTTTTAAGCTTTTGTTTAGATCTTTAAGTTCTTTACTTACTAAGGGTTGCTATGGATATTTATACCAATAAAACTGTACCTAATACGTTTAATATACCTTGTTCACCTGAAGCTTAATTAATCTCAGGTCCTTAGTGTATGACTGATTTGGATAACGAGCTTCACCGGAGAGCACCTCCTGTCTTTTAAGATGTGTAAGTACCTATAAAGCTACGATTATCCCAGGGGTGGGTGGGTGTGGGGAGGGAGGGAGAGAAATAGCACTTATTAAAGGTGGGCTGCTACACAGTACCCTGTCCTGTGCTGCTGAGGTAAGCTATATTCTTTTTTGATTTAAATTATAGCTCTGCTGCTGCTAGGCTCTAACTTATTATGAAATTTAAACTACAAGCTCTCTGCTGGGTTCTAAATTTAACCCGAAAGCTCTCTTCTGTGTTTTAAATTGAAACTAAAAGTACTTTGCTGATGCTAGGCCCTGAGTGACTATTAAATCTAAACTACAGCTCTCTGCTGGGTTCCAAAGTTAACCAGAAAGCTCTCTTCTGTGTTTTAAATTGAAACTAAAAGTACTTTGCTGATACTAGGCCCTGAGTGACTATTAAATTAAAACTGCAAGCTCTCTGCTGGGTATGAAATGTAACCAGAAAGTTCTCTTCTGTGTTTTAAATTTAAACTTAAACTGCTGCTACTAGGCCCTGACTGAACAAAAAAATAGTGGGTTCACAGATTAAATAGCTTTAATAGAAATAATTCCCTTCAGAAAATTCCCATAAGTATATACTCACAATTGCAGATCTCTCTCCAGAAGTAACAGTCCCCTGTTCTAGTCCTTCAAGACTCAATAATACAGGCATGACATGATCAGAGCACTTAGCATAGTGGGTCAATTTAACTGCAGTATTTTGAATTAGCTGAAGAAGAACATAAGAACATAAGATATGTCATACTGGGTCATGCCAAAGTCCATCAAACCCAGTATCTGTTTCCAACAGTGGCCCATCTAGGTCATAAGTACTGTCACCAGCAGGAGCTGGACTGTGGCCTAAGCTAACAGCCAGACTGCTGGGCCTGACCTTTCTTATAGAAAGTTGTAGTTGTGAGTCAAGTGGTCAGGTTTTTCAAAAGGATTTTTATTCCCCTCCCGGGGTTGGATTTTCAAAAAGGTTATAATACAAAAAACTCAGGATACAACCATACTTCTGGTAAACTGAAGAAAACTTAAACATAGCATCTTGCTTCAACAGAACTCATAAATCACAGTATAGAGCTTTATCCGATATGCTAGCTGTCTCTTCTTAGCTTTCTCAGCACTCACGAGGCACTCTTATCCTGGCTTCAGCATAAGGAGGAAACCATATCGGATAACAACAGCGTACAATCCATGGCTTCATCACATGGGCTTTCAATACCAGCCTCTGTAATCATAGGCTCACACTTTGCTTTATCATTTACAGTATTTTCATTAGAACAGAAAGTTTGCACCTTTCTTAGTCCCGTATCTCTATCAGTGCTCTCTGAACAGCCTTCTTCCCAGCATGGCAAATAGCTGTCATAAAGCTGGTAATAGCAGGAAGGAGAAACACCTTTCTCTGAGTAAGCTTTATCCTTAAAACTTTTAAACTTCCTGCCTTTTACATTTGGCTGTAAACCATAACACTGTTCTCTTCTATTATGTGAAGATTTCTCTCTTGGAAATCTTTTGCAGGGTTTTACTGGCACACGCTCTTCAGGGTCAGACATACACACATCTTCAATAGCATTTCTTTCCCTCTCTAGGGTTTGTAACTGTTTTAAGCTGCCATGCTTTTCAGATACATACGGTTTGCCTTTTGCTGCCTCCCATTCATTCAGCACAGCCTGGTGCTTAGGAAATTCAAGCTGCGTCAGAGGTAAGTGCTTCTTACAGCTGACCTCTCTGTGTGAAACTCTCCGTGTTTCTTTCTGTGAATTTCTTTGTGACTTCCTGCTAGAAGTTTCAGGCAGTTCTGACTCTGTGTCTGTATTTCCTGAATATTCTGAGCTTTCTTCTGAGTCCTGCAAGTCTCCCTTGTCTTGCCAGTCTTGCAAGTTTCTCGTGTCCTGCCAGTCTAACTCTGACTGCACTGAGCATTTTTTATACAGCTTCTTGGGCGTTCCCTTGCACAGGTGAAAGCCGTTTTCATCAGCAGCTGGGGAATGCTTACTAGCTAGGCGTGACTGCAGACCTCGTGTCTGAGTTTGTTTACGTTGCCTATGGTAACTGGGAACCTTGTGACTTGCCTGCCTGTCAGAATCTAAACTGCAAACAGCAGATTTCTGTGCTTCTGAGGCAGAGGGCAGTTCTTCCGTGTTACAGTACCTAGCAGTTTCCCCAAAAGACACAGGTTCCTCAATGCTTGTATTGGGTCAAGCAGTGATATCCCGGGTCCCTTTTAATAATAGTTTATGGACCTTTCCTCTAGGAACTTGTCCAAACCTTTTTTAAACCCAGCTACACTAACAGCTTTTATCACATCCTCCGGTAACAAATTCCAGGGTATTGTGCAGCAGTTGTGGGTCATTGGTCTCTAAATGTGTATCTTGGACAAGCATTTGTGCCCCAGGCTCCCTTCAGAGGCTCTCAATTATACCAACTGAAGTGGTTTCAGGAAAACCAATGTCTTTATTCAGGACAGTAATGCAAATGTAACATACAGTGCCTTTCCTAGCTTGCAGACAAAATCAATTGCAGAACAACAAAATGTTCCTTATGCTTATGTAATGTAGGCATAATGTGGAGAGCTGCTTCTTGTTCTGGGTAGGGTTACCAGATTTTTTTTACAGGGAAACCTAGAACATTTATCCAAAGTGTGTGCATGGAGGGGGGAGGAGGAAGGGTCGCTTTAATTTCAGGTTTGAGCAACAAGGCATGGAGGAGGGGGAGATAAGTCCTTTTTCCGGGAATAAGCAGGAAGTCAGTCCTCACATATGGGTGACGTCTGTGCCAACGGAGTCTGCACAGAAGCTTCTCCCCAGCTTTCAAAGAAAGCCTTTGGGAGATGCAGCATGCATCCATGGTCCCCTTCCTGCCCAAAGGTGCCATCTTACTTCAGTCTCCTTTTTTTCTGCAGAGCCCATCAAATGTCTATCTGTTTTCCCTGCAAAAAGTGTTAATTTTATATTAATTTTCTCTTGAATTTTTTTCTTTTTCCAGTGGCATACCAATTCCCTTTCCCACCCTGAGTTGTCTGCCTCGGCATCTCATCTCTGGTTCTTTTATTTTTCCTTTTTTTCGAGTCTTCTTGACTGACGCAGTTTCGCACCCTTTTTTCTCTGGCTGGGCCTCAGGTCTTCAAGCTTGCCAGAGCCCTTTTCCCCATTGTCTCCGCCAGTGGTTTTGAGCTGTGTGATTGGTGTGTTCCCACCATGTCCCTCACCGATCCCCATGACTGTTGCCTCTGTTGCTTTGGGCTAGACCACAACCCCTTGGACTGTGGCCTCTGTAAGAAGATGTCCTCCAAGGCCATCAAGAGTCATCAGTAGCAGCAGGAAAAGATTTTTCCAGAGGTCTGACTCTGCTCCGGAGTTGCCAGTGACACCACACTCCAAGGCCCCCTCCGGAATCGCAGTGTGACAGACGCTTCGAGATTCCGAGGCCGCGGGTCCTCCAAATAGAGCACCATGGAGGTGGAACTCAAGAAGAAGAAATCCTCAAGAATTGCCGTGGCAGACCCCACACTGCGAGTCTGAGGGGACAGAGCAGGAGCGGCCAACCAAAGAGGCCCAAAAAGAAGCGTTGGCCTTGTGCAAACAACATTCTCACACATGTGTTAGGCCAACCCTGAAACCAGGGAAGGGGTGAGAGTATTTTTCTGGTTTTTAATAAACACCTATTTTATTTTTTTTGAATCAGAGCATGTTTTATATATTTATAAGGTATTGCAGATCAGTAAGCCCTATACCTGCAGTCGCTGTTGCTGGGAGTATGTTCCACCCCTCTGTCTATGGTCCTCACCAGGGCCGGCCCATCCATTGAGCAAGAATGTTGTTTGCACAGGGCCCCGCGTTAACAACGTTCTGCCCATCAGCCCAGGAAAACTTTAAAAGAAAAAAATCTTGCTGCTGCCGCTGCCACCGTGGCAGCGGCAGAATCAAGTGTCTCCCGCGGGGCCCCTGCCTGCCCAACAGAGCCCTCCCTCCTGTCCGGCAGAACCCTCCCTCGATCACTCTCCTCAGCGCGGCTTTCAGAGCCGCGAAGGGGACTCTTTCCCTCTCGCGGTTCTGTTAAGCCCGCTGGGGCTGATGGGAACAGGCATTTCCTGTTTCCCATCAGCCCCGGCCAGCTAACAGAACCACGAGAGGAAACTCTCCCTTCACGGCTCTGAAAGCCGTGCCGAGGAGAGTGATCGAGGGAGGGCTCTGCCGGAAAGGAGGGAGGGCTCTGTTGGGCGGGCAGGGGCCCCACGGGAGACACTTGATTCTGCCGCTGCTACAGCGGCAGCAGCAGCAGCAAGTTCGTTTTTTCTTTTAAAGTTTCCCTGGGCTGATGGGGGGGAGGGGGTTAAGACTGGTAATGGGCTGGGGGGAGGGGGTTAAGACTGGTAATGGGCTGGGGGGGGGTCTAGGACTGGAAATGGGCTGATGGGGGGTTAGGACTGGAAATGGGCTATGGGGGGGCTAGGATTGGAAATGGGCTGATGGGCGATGGGGGGAGCTAGGACTGCAAATGGGCTGAGGGGGGATAGGACGTGTAATGGACTAACGGCGGGCCTAGGACTGGAATTGGGATGATGGGGGTTAAGACTGGTAATGGGCTATGGGGGGGCTAGGTCTGGAAATGGGCTGATGAGGGGATTAGGACTGGCAATGGGCTATGGGGGACGCTACGACTGGAAATGGGCTGATAGGGGGGTTAGGATTGGAGGTGGGCTGATGGGGGGCTAGGACTGGAAATGGGCAGATGGGGGTGTTAGGACAGGTAATGGGCTATGTGGGAGGCTAAGACTGGAAATGGGCTGAAGTGGGGGTTAGGACTGCAGGTGGGCTGATGGGGGGGGTTAGGACTGGAAATGGGCTATGGGGGGGCTAGGACTGGAAATGGGCTGATGTGGGCTAGGACTGGTAATGGGCTGATGGGGGGGTTAGTGCTGGTAATGGGCTATGGGGGGGGCTAAGACTGGAAATGGGCTGATGGGGGGCTAGGACTGGAAATGGGCTGATGGGCGGGCTAGGAATGGAAATGGGCTGATGGGCGGGTTAGGACTGGAAGTGGGCTGACAGGGGGGTTAGGACTGGAAGTAGGCTGATGGGGGGCTTTGGACTGGTAATGGGCTATGGGGGGGCTAGGACTGGTAATGGACTGAGTGGAAGGGGGACTTGAACTGCAAATAGCTGATGGGGAGAGGGGCTTGGAATGAAAATGGGCTGTGAGGGGAGGGAGGTAGGACTGGAAATGGGCTGAGTGGGGGGGAGCTAGGACAGGAAATGAGCTGATGGAGGTGCTAGGATAGGACTGGAAATGGGCTGTTGGGGGTGCTAAGATTGGAAATGGGCTGCGGTGGGGGCTTGGAATGAAATGGACTCATGGAGGGGCTAGTACTGGAAGTAGGCTCATTGGGGGCTTGGATTGGAAATGGGCTGAGTGGAGGGAGCTACGATTTGACATGGGCTGATGGTGGGGCTAGGAAAGGACTATAAATCTGCTGATGGGGGGGCTGAAATTGGAAATGAGATGATGGAGGGACTCGGATAGACTGCAAATAGATGGGGGAGCTAGGACTGGAAATGGGCTGATGGGGGCTAGGACTGGAAATGGGCTGATGCGGTGGCTAGAAGGGAGCGGATGCTGGGTGGGGCTGGAAGTAGAAGGGAGCTGATATTGGGGGAGGATTAGAATGGGATGGGGCTGGGAGAGTGAAATGGAGAGGGAAAAATATTTTGAGTGTGAGGGAAGAAAAATCTTTAATTGGCCGGGTATTGGGAGAGCAAGTGAGGGTGGAGGGGTAAAATTTGAGTGGACAAAATAGGAATGAGGAAAGAGCAAAAGGAGAAAGATTAGTATGTTAAAGCAGATGTAGAGAGAGAATGGAAAAAAACTAGAAGAGAGAAGAAAGGACAAATGGACAGCAGATGATGGAGAGTTAGCAGAAGACATGAAGAAACCAGAAGAAAGTGGCTGGAGCAATTGCAACAGAAAAAAAAATGCACAAAAGATAGAAAAATATCTCTTTATTTTGAATTTATTAACTGGAATATGTCAGCTCTGGGAAATGTGAATCATTAACATCTGCGCTTTATTTAGTACAAGAGGAAATTAATTTATAGTTTTATTTCTACAGTGTTGTTGTACATTCCAAGTTTGGCTTTTGGGGTTCCCAGTTTAATTATTGTCTTCCTGTTTCTAAATTGTGATTCCTTGTTTGGTGGTGGTCCTATGTTCTGCATGATACCTAAGCTCCACAAACAGAACAATGGCTGGGAAAAATCGTATTGCTAAAGCTGTTGCCCCCGTTACAGCTTCTGCCTCGGTCCAGACAGAGGTCCTAATGCCAGTTGAAGAACCGGTTCCATGTGCAGGGTGCCTGCATGCTGAAGCTCTGAGGAAACAAGTGGAGGAACTCAGAGAGGAGGTGACGAGGCTGAGGAGCATTCAAGACAGTGAGAAGTACATTGATGAGATGCTTCTTGCAGCAACCAGGCTCTCCAGCACAGGAGAAGATGGGTGCCAACAGAATGTCGATGGTTGGACAACAGTCACCAGAGCCTGCAAAATCACCAATCCAACTTCTCCAGCCCTTGAATTGAAGAACCATTATGCAGCCCTGGAAGTGGAGGAGGTGAAAGCATCCCTGGAAAGGGAAGAACCAGAGTTCAAGTACCCCATAGTTGCGGAATCAGTGACCAGAAGGAAACGAAGGGTAGTGGTTGTTGGAGACTCTCTTCTGAGGGGTACTGAGGCATCCATCTGCCGACCAGACTTGATGTCCAGAGAGGTGTGCTGTCTGCCTGGTGCCAAGATCCAAGATGTTACGGAGAGTTTGCCGAGACTCATCAAGCCCACTGACTATTACCCAATGTTGCTAATCCATGTTGGAACAAATGATACTGCCAGGTATACCTCGGAACGTATCAAAAGTGACTTCATGGCTCTGGGACAGAGGGTGAAGCAGGTAGGTGCACAGGTGGTGTTCTCTTCAATCCTCCCTGTTGAGGGTAAAGGCCAAGGCAGAGAGGCTCGCATCCTGGAGATGAATGCATGGTTGCGTGGATGGTGTCTTTGAGAGCGTTTTGGTTTCCTAGACCATGGGATGCTGTTCCAAGGGTTGCAGAGCAGAGATGGCATCCATCTGTCCAAGAAAGGTCAAAACATCTTTGGTAGTAGACTGGCTAATCTACTGAAGAGGGCTTTAAACTAGATTCGTTGGGGATGGGTGAAGAAAGCCCCCAGGTAAGTGAAAGCCCCCAGGTAGGTGATACATTAAATACCTTTATGGAAATGGGTAACAGGGGTAACACATGGAAAGCAGTGTGTATTAATGCCCGTAGCATGGGAAATAAGATCCCTGAAGTTGACGCTTTGGTGGGAGTGGCTGACTTGGATTTAGTGGCAGTTACAGAAACATGGTTCACAGAAAACCATGACTGGGATGTAACTATACCTGGCTATACTTTATTCAGAAAGGACAGGGTAGGAAGAAGGGGAGGAGGAGTGGCACTATATGTAAAAACTACTATTAAAGCTTTGGAATTACAGAGCTTAAAAGGGAGAGAGGAGGCATTGTAGGTTAAACTAGAAAGAGGGAAAGAGAAATCTATTTGCATTGGTGTGATATACAGACCTCCCTCACAAGAGGAAGAGGTGGACAGAGAGTTAATTGAAGACATACGCAGCATTGCTAGGAAAGGGGAAGTGCTACTGCTAGGAGATTTCAATATGCCAGATGTTGATTGGCACATTCCTGCTGCAGTATCATCTAGAAGTAAGGAGATCCTGGATTCTCTACAGGGAGAACTATTCAGGCAATTGGTAACAGACCCCACACGTGAAGGGGCCATACTGGACTTGGTGCTTACCAATGGTGAGAGTGTTTCTGATGTTGTAGTGGGAGATCATTTTGCATCCAGTGACCACCAGATGGTGTGGTTCAGTATTAGGACTAGGGCTGTTAGAATCCATTCCAAGGTGAAGATCTTAGACTTTAGGAAGACTAACTTTGCGAAGATGGGCCAATACCTCAGGGAGTCGTTAGTGGGATGGGAACAGCTGGGGGATGTAGAAAAACAGTGGGCAAAACTGAAAGGGGGTATTTTAAAGGCAACCAACCTTTTTGTTAAAATGGTAAATAAAGGCAAAAGGAACAGGAGACCGCTATGGTTTTCGAAGGAAGTAGCTCAAAAAGTGAAGAAAAAGAGGGAGGCCTTCATGAAATACAAGAGATCACAGAGAGAGGAAGACAGGCATCTGTATTTGGAAAAACTTAGAGAAGCTAGTAAAGTAGTCAAGAAGGCAAAGATTCAAAAGGAGGAGGAAATAGCCAATGCAATAAAATGGGGGGATAAGACATTTTTCAGATATATTAGTGAGAAGAGGAAGGGCAAAAGTGGTATTGTCAGACTCAAGGGTACAGGGGGGAATATGTAGAAGCTGATAAGGATAAAGCAGAATTGCTTAACAAATATTTTTCTTCTGTGTTCACAGATGAAGAACCAGGAGCAGGACCTCAGAAAACACCCACAAATAAGAACAGAAGCGAGGGACATCTTGAACAATTTTCAGAAGACTGTGTTCGTGAGAAACTAGCTCAACTTAAAGTAGACAAAGCGATGGGACCGGATGGGATACACCCTAGAATACTGAGGGAACTTGGGGACGTTCTAGCAGCTCCACTGACTGACCTTTTCAATGCCTCGTTGGAGTCGGGAGTGGTGCCAAAGGACTGGAGAGAGGCTCATGTGGTGCCTTTACACAAAAACGGAAGTAAGGATGTGGTTGAAAACTACAGGCCGGTTAGTTTAACTTCAGTGGTGAGTAAATTATTGGAAACGCTGTTGAAAGAGAAAATAGTGAGGTTTCTGGAGTCCGGCGGATTACAGGATCCGAGGCAGCATGGATTCACCAGAGGCAGGTCTTGTCAGACAAATCTGATCGATTTCTTTGACTGGGTGACCAGGGAGTTGGACCGAGGGAGAGCTCTAGATGTGGTGTATTTAGATTTCAGTAAAGCCTTTGACACTGTTCCTCACAGGCGACTTATAAACAAACTGAGCACCCTAGGGATGGACCCTAAAGTTACTGCTTGGGTTAGAAATTGGTTGGGTGGGAGGCGACAAAGAGTACAAGTAAATGGAGCTCACTCTGAGGAGAAGGATGCTACCAGTGGTGTGCCCCAGGGATCTGTCCTTGGTCCGATTCTTTTTAACATCTTTGTTAGTGATATAGTGGAAGGGCTGTTGGGTAAGGTTTGCCTCTTTGCGGATGATACCAAAATTTGTAATAGAGTAGACACCCAGGAAGGTGTAGATAACATGAGGAGGGATCTAGCTAAGCTTGAAGAATGGTCTAGAATTTGGCAGCTGGGATTTAATGTTAAAAAATGTAAGGTCATGCATTTGGGCTGCAGCAATCCAAGAGAGCAATACAGTATAGGAGGTGAAGTACTTTTGTCCACTAAAGAAGAGCGGGACCTAGGCGTGGTTGTGTCTGATGATCTTAAAGTAGCTAAACAGGTAGAAAAGGCGACGGCAAAAGCTAGAAGGATGCTTGGGTGCATACGGAGAGGAATGGCTAGCAGAAAAAAGGAGGTGATAATACCTCTGTATAAGTCTTTGGTGCGACCTCATTTGGAGTATGGTCTGCAATTCTGGAGACCGCACCTTCAAAAGGATGTGAACAGGATGGAGTCGGTGCAGAGGGTTGCTACTAAAATGATTAATGGGCTTCATTATAAAGCATATGAGGACAGACTTAAGGATCTTAATATGTACACCTTAGAGGAAAGGCGGGATAGAGGTGATATGATTGAGATGTTTAAATACCTCCGTGGCATAAATGTTCAGGGAGAGAGCCTCTTTCAATTGAAAGCAAGTTCTGCTACGAGGGGACATGGGATGAGGGTGAAGGGAGATAGATTCAGGAGTGATATGCGGAAATATTTCTTTACGGAAAGAGTAGTGGATCCGTGGAATAGTCTCCCAGTGGAGGTGGTAGAGATGAGGACAGTAACTGAATTCAAAAAAGCATGGGACCAACACAGAGGATCTCTAAAGGTAGAAAGTGGACTGTTGTAGTTGTTGTTATGGAAGGACAGACTAGATGGGCCTTGTGGTCTTTTTCTGTCATCATGTTTCTATGTTTCTATGTGTAACTGAGCTGAGGTATTCTGTTTATGTAATTCCTATTTGACATTGCCACTTGTTCTCTTTCCCCAGTAGGTCATGTATTGTTATTCTCTGAAATGTATTGGTTTATTATTTGCAGTGTTGCCTTTTGATAGGTAGGATCTGGTGCTTTGCTTGTCCTGGTAGTGCTGTTAGGATACGGCGGGTTTGCTTTGGGTTCTAAATGCCAAATACAAATCTTGATTCCGCTCCTAGCACCGTGTGGAACTACTACTCCATTACTGGATACACTCATGTGCTCCCAAAGTTTCAAAGACTAGTATATGTGCTACCAATGAATTGTCACTGGATAACGCAGAAAGAGTTTGGGTTTTTGAACGTTCCACACCCAGTCCTCCCCATATTGTACATGGTTCCGAAGGTGCATAAGTCTCTTGTGGACCCGCCTGGTCGACCAATTGTCTCCTGTAAAAATTCTGTGTTGGAACCATTATCGCAGTTTTGCGATTATTTTTTTCAGCCTTTGATGCAAGCTACATGGTCCTATCTCAGGGATTCTTT
This sequence comes from Ichthyophis bannanicus, assembly GCA_033557465.1. Lineage (NCBI taxonomy): Eukaryota > Metazoa > Chordata > Amphibia > Gymnophiona > Ichthyophiidae > Ichthyophis > Ichthyophis bannanicus. The sequence goes on along the minus strand of CM066034.1, from coordinate 786,449,533 downwards.
CCATTTGTTATCCCTGACATCGCGATTACCGATCCCCTTCCCCTCAATACTGGTGACTCTGGACGTTGTCTCCCTCTATACTAACATACCTCAGAGGGAGGCTTATGAGGTGATCTCTGGTCTAGTTTGGCAACCTCCTTCGCGGTTGCCTTGTCACTTTGTATTGAGGCTTTTGAAATTGGTATTGGAATCCAACTATTTTGTTTATGCAGGAAGATTTTACCATCAACAATTTGGAGTCGCGATGGGGGCGACTGTAGCGCCATCGGTAGCGTCTCTATATGTGGCCAACTTTGAGGAGCGGTATGTGTACCCTTCTGGGGACTTTCAGAATATTTTAGTCTGGAGACGGTTCCTCGACTTCATCTTTTTCATATGGACTGGATCAGAGGGTCGCCTACAGCAATTCTTAGTTAACTTAAACACGTTTGATGTTAACTTACAATTCACTCCTAAATATCATAGTCAAACAATTGAATTTTTGGATTTGCAGTTATACATACAGGGAGCCTCTTTGATGAGTACGTTGTACCGGAAGCCCATACAGAAGAATGTATTATTACATTACTCGAGTTTTCACCCCCCTTCTCTCAAGCGGAATTTACCCTTTGGGCAATTCCTGCGTATTCGACGCCTGTGTACCTCAATTGCTCAGTACCGGCAGCATGCACAAACTTTGAGTCAAAGGTTGTTGGATAAGGGTTATCCTGAGACCCTGGTGAGGATGGCTTTTAAACGGGCTCTTTATAACCACCCGGTGTGGTGGGAGGGCTCTGATAGTACATCGGGGAGGGGTGCACGGAAGGATGTAATAATTGGGGTACTCCCTTTTGTGCCAAAGGCTCCAGGGATACTACACATCTTGAAGAAGCATTGGGAAGTACTCTCTTTGCATCCATGTTTTCGGAAGCCCCTAATGATAGCCTATCGTCGGTCCCGCACTGTGGGTAATTGGATTGTGCAGACGGCTGCCCAAAGTGGGTTAGCGTCCGATTACCGTGATAGCACTCGGGGCCATTATGCTTGTGGCCATTGTGATTTTTGTGCCACCACAGTGCAGGGACAGAATTGGGAGGATCCCCATACAGGTGTACAATATCGTTCTCTGCAAGCTTCTGATTGTTACACGGAGTTTGTAATTTATGTACTGGTCTGTCCTTGCTCACTCTTATATGTGGGTAGCACAGTTCAGTCAGTGAGGAAGCGACTGCAAGAACATCGCTCTCGAATTAATCGGCGGCAAGAGGGGGCCCCTGGGGTGCAACATTGTCAACAGTTTGGGCATTACTTTACAGATTTGCGATGGCGCATATTGGAGGTGGTCCCAGTCCCCAGTCGTGGTGGGGATCGAAGAGCCCGTCTTCATCTGCGGGAGCAGTATTGGATTTATCAATTGGCCTCTATGTCACCACGGGGTATGAATGTGGAGATTGACTGGTGGGGTTTGTCGGTGCAATAAAGTTGGTGAAGGATCTGCATGTTGGGATTCCTCTGACGTCACATTATCACGGCATTTAAATGGAACTTTGTGGGGAGGGGTTCAAAAGCCTGATGAAGAGCTGAATGAAGACGCGGCTTGAAACACTATTAGTGTCGCAAGGACCCTGATATTCGGCGTTGGGAAGGAATGCCTTATCGGCGTTGGAGCTGTACCCATTTGATTGGACGATCAACGGAGAAAGTGTTTGTGCTCCAGCCGATTTATCTTTTCCTTCTATCCTGTTGAGGAAGCTAAGTACTTTTTCTCTACCTTATGTCAGTCGCTGTATGAAAGATGGACTGATTCGGAGAGTGGTTTACCAGCATGAACGAGCTTCCTAACTTTTATCGACTTGATATGTGGATTCTGACGGCGACAGGTGTCGTGGAGTCAGGTTTTTAAATAGCCCATGGGTGGCATGCTATAAAATTGATTAAAATGGAGGGCTCACTCCGAGAATGGGATACGTCCCTTTCAAGGTGAGCGATCCGACAAAAATTCATTGGTAGCACATATACTAGTCTTTGAAACTTTGGGAGCACATGAGTGTATCCAGTAATGGAGTAGTAGTTCCACACGGTGCTAGGAGCGGAATCAAGATTTGTATTTGGGATTTGGAGTGTTGATTCCTTGGGGTGTATATGTTTGGGTTCTAAATGGGCAGTGTTTGTAGTAGTTCCTAATGTGCCTGGCGGTTGGCACTGGATTATAGTAATGTAGAAATCTCTTAGTCTTTCTTTATCCATACACTCATTAAGAGGCATCTTTACTAAAAGTTAGTGTATGGTAACATTATGCAAATATTTATGAAAATGAGGCCCCGCACCGAGTCTCCGCACATGGCCCTGCACCCCCCTTGAGCCGCCCCTGGTCCTCACAATAGGGGCTACTTTGTGTTCTAGGCCGGAAGATAAGTGGTTTGCAGTAGGAAGCAGACTTTCAGATTTAGAGGTCTGTTGCTCTGGAATGCATCGCTCTGTGACATCTGCTCTGAGGCTGCCACATTGAAGTTTTGAAAATGATTGAAAGTTTGGTTCTCTTGCTGGACTTTTACTTAATATCTTAAAATTATTGACCGGTTTTTGGAATTATTGAGTTAGTGATGGCTTTTGAGAGATTTATTTTATATCTGGATGTATGTTTGTTTCAGTGTTGCATGGATTAGAATGTTTTTATTGAGGGGCTTTACTCTTTTTGTCCCTTTGCCTAGGGCGTTTATGTTGAGGTAGAATATCAAATTTCAAAAATTTGATATTCTACTCAATATCTACACTAGACAAAGGTTAAACAGACAATCGGTTGCTCCACGCAATAAACCTTTAACCTATACAGTTAGCACTCTCCAATGATAATCCTTTGACCTCCCCCAAGTAATCCATGTATATATATTCATATATAACTTGTATATAGTTATCGCACTGTTCGGTATTATACCACATTGTTTGTTCTATATTTTATATGATGTTCCTTGTAAATAAGTTCTGTTATATTTCAATGTTCCATGTAAAACAAACTTGATTTGTTAATTATTGTTAACTGTAAATCGCAACTGAACTCTTGGAAGATGCGGTATATAAATGTGAACAAATAAATAAATGATAAATTAGTCCCTAATCTATTTTGGTATCAGAAGGTAAAACGTGGCTGTATATGGAAGGAAAACATCCAGGGAGCTGTGATAACTACAGTTCATAATCCATAGAAACATAGGCCATGTGGTCTTTTTCTATAGTCATTTTTCTATCTAGTCTGTCCTTCCATATCAGCAACTACAACAGTCCCCTTTTTTCCTTTAGAGATCCTCTGTGTTTGTCCCATGCTTTTTTGAATTCAGATACTATCCTCATCTCTACCACCTCCACTGGGAGACTATTCCACGGATCCACCACTCTTTCCGTAAAGAAATATTTCCTCATATCACTCCTGAATCTATCCCCTTTCACCCTCATCCCATGTCCCCTCATAGCAGAACTTGCTTTCAATCGAAAGAGGCTCTCCCCCTGTGCATTTATGCCATGAAGGCATTTAAACGTCTCAGTCATATCACCTATATTCCACCTTTCCTCTAAGGCAGGGGTCTCAAACACGCGGCCCGCGGGAGAAGGTTGTGCGGCCCGCGACGGCTTCTGCTGCTGCCGTTGCCGCTGTGGCAACGGCAGAATCGACGGTCAATTTAAAAAAAATAAAAAAACTGGCTTCTGCTGCTCTGTCCTGCGGCCCGTTCCCCTCTGCGCGAGAGCCCTGAATGTGCTTCCTCTGCGGCGTGCTTTTCAAGCCGCGAAGGGAGTATTTCCCTCTCGCGAGGCTTGAAAAGTGAATAGGCTTAAGCCGCGCGAGAGGGAAATACTCTCTTCGCGGCTTAAAAAGCATGCCGCAGAGGAAGCACACTCAGGGCTCTCGCGCAGAGGAAAGGGGCCGCGGGACAGCTGATTTTCTGCTGCAGCAGAAGCCAGCAGCAGAAGCCAGGTTGTTTTTTTATTTACCTGGGGGGGGGTATGACTGGAAATGGGCTATTGGCAGGGGGGGGGTTATGACTGGAAATGGGCTATTGGCAGGGGGGGTGTAGGACTGGGAATGGGCTATTTGCAGGGGGGGGGGGTTATGACTGGAAATGGGCTATGGTGGGGGCTAGGACTGGAAATGGGCAGGTGGGGGTTAGGAAGGACTGGAGGTGGGCTGATGGGGGGAGTTAGGACTGGTAATGAGCTATGGAGGGGCTGACTGAAATGGGGTAATGGGGGTTAGGGCTGGAAGTGGGCTATTGGCAGGGGGGGTTATGACTGGTAATGGGCTATGGGGGGTCTAGGACTGGTAATGTGCTGGGGGGGTTGCTAGGACTGGAAATGGGCTGAGTGGAAGGGGGCTTGAACTGCAAATGGCTGATGGGGAGGGGGGCTTGGAATGGAAATGGGCTGTGAGGGGAGGGAGCTAGGATTGGAAATGGGCTGATGGGGGGCTAGGATTGGAAATGGGCTGATGGTGAGGCTAGGATAGGACTGGAAATGGACTGATGCAGGGACTAGAAGGGAGCGGATGCTGGGTGGGGCTGGAACTAGAAGGGAGCTGATGTTGGGGGAGGATTAGAATGGGATGGAGCTGGGAAAGTGAAATGGAGAGGGGAAAAATATTTTGTCTGGGAGAGAAGACAAATCTACAATTGGCCAGGTATTGTGAGAGTAAGTGGGGATTGAGGATGGAGGGGTAAAATTTGAGTGGATGAAATAGGAATGAGGAAAGAGAAAAAGGAGAAAGATTAGTATGTTAAAGCAGATGTAGAGAGAGAATGGAAAAAAAACTAGGAGAGAAGAAAGGGCAAATGGAAGCAGACGATGGAGAGTTAGCAGAAGACATGAAGAAACCAGAAGAAAGTGGCTGGAACAATTGCAACTGAAAAAAATGCACAAAAGGTAGAAAAATATCTCTTTATTTTGAATTTATTAACTGGAATATGTCAGCTCTGGGAAATGTGCATCATTAATGTTTGCGCTTTGTTTAGTACAAGAGGAAATTAATTTATAGTTTTATTTCTACAGTGTTGTTGTACATTCCAAGTTTGGCTTTTGGGGTTCCCAGTTTAATTATTGTCTTCTTGTTTCTAAATCTTTTAGTCTTTCTTTATCCATACTCATTAAAGAGGCATGTTTACTAAAAGTTAGTGTATGGTAACATTATGCAAATATTTATGCAAATGAGGCCCCGCGTCTTATGCGGCCCCCGGGTTACTTTACAAGTCCTCATTTGGCCCTCAAAGCAATTTGAGTTTGAGACCCCTGCTCTAAGGTGTACATATTAAGATCCTTAAGTCTGTCCTCATATGCTTTATAATGAAGGCCACTAACCATTTTAGTAGCCACCCTCTGTACTGACTCCATCCTGTTTATATCCTTTTGAAGGTGCAGTCTCCAGAATTGCACACAATACTCCAAATGAGGTCGCACCAAAGACTTATACAGAGGCACTATCACCTCCTTTTTTTCTGCTAGCCATTCCTCTCCCTATGCATCCGAGCATCCTTCTAGCTTTTGCTCTTGTCTTTTCTACCTGTTTAGCTACTTTAAGATTATCAGACACAACCACACCGAGGTCCCGCTCTTCTTTATTGGACAAAGGTACTTCACCCCCTATACTATATTGCTCTCTTGGATTGCTGCAGCCAAAATGCATGACCTTGCATTTTTTAACATTAAATCCCAGCTGCCAAATTCTAGCAGGCTTCCGGAAGACAGACCGAAGCAAGGGCGTCCTCTGGCCCCTGTACGTAACCAATCTAGGGATCCCCGGAGGTTTCGTCCAGCCAGGTCAAACCCCTTTCCCAGGGGACGTTTCCCTTCAAGGGGTCAAGGTTTTAGAGGGTTTTGAGGAGCAGGTAGAGGCTTTGGTGCCTCTTCCTCCTCCTCGGGCCCTAGAAAACAGCAATGAGACAACGGGGGTCCAGGGGGATGGACTGCCGATCGGCGGACGCTTAAGGCAGTTTCTTCCCGCCTGGTCCCGAGTCACGTCCGATCAATGGGTCCTAGAGGTGATCAGAGAGGGCTATGCTCTCGAATTCGCAAAGCAAATACAGCCAGCCTTTGTTCAGTCTCCCTGCGGTTCGTCCACAAAGAGCGCGGCGATAGAGGCAACTCTTGCCCGACTAATAGCTCTCGGGGCCGTGGTCCCGGTTCCCCCAGACCAGTTCGGCTCAGGTCGGTACTCGATTTACTTCGTGGTACCAAAGAAAGAAGGATCGTTTCGTCCAATACTGGATCTGAAGCAGGTCAATCGCTGTCTCAGAGTACCTCACTTCCGAATGGAGACCCTACGTTCGGTCATAGCGGCCGTAAGGGACAGGGAGTTCCTGACGTCCCTGGATCTGACAGAAGCCTACTTGCACATACCAGTCAGAAAGTCCCATCAACAGTTCCTGAGATTCGCAGTGCCCAGAGGCCACTATCGATTCCAGGCTCTGCCCTTCGGTCTAGCTACGGCTCCAAGGACCTTTACCAAAGTGATGGTGGTAGTAGCGGCTTCCCTACGGAAATAGGGAATACTAGTGCACCCTTACCTGGACGATTGGCTGATCCGGGCAAAGTCGGAAGAGGAGAGTCGCACGGCAACGGCCAGAGTAGTCCAAGTTCTAGAGGAGCTGGGGTGGATCATCAATCGAGCAAAAAGCAGGATGACCCCCTCCCAGGAACTCGAATATCTCGGGGCAAGGTTCGACACCAACAAAGGCAGGGTGTTTCTGTCATGAACGAGATCAAGGGACCTAAGGCTTCTGGTCACACAGTTTCTGCACAGAAGGACTCCCTCAGCGTGGCATTATCTTCAGGTCCTGGGAACCATGGCGGTGGCTATAGAGGTAGTTCCATGGGCCAGGGCCCACATGTGGCCGTTGCAGCGGGCCCTATTGAGGCGTTGGTCTCCTCAGCATCATCCTTTGTCAATGCAGTTACCCTTTGCTCCACAGACCAAGCAGACACTCCACTGGTGGCGGTGCCCAAGAAATCTGGATCGCGGAATGCCTCTCGAACCTCCGCAGTGGTTAATGTTGATGACGGATGCCAGTCTGGCAGGCTGGGGTGCCCACTGTGAGGACCAGTTCGTCCAGGGTCGCTGGTCTCCATTGGAATCTCAATGGCCCATCAACAGGCTGGAATTGCGGGCCGTCGTCCTAGCCCTCAAGGCTCTCGAGACCTTTGTGCGGAAAAGAGCAATTCGCGTCCTCTCCGACAATGTCACAGCAGTGGCATACATCAACCACCAGGGCGGCACCAGCAGTCCCGCCTTAGAGAAGGAGGCGGACGCCCTATTCCACTGGGCCGAGGTTCGGTTGGAAGCGCTCTCAGCTCAGCTCGTGGCCGGCACGGACAACGTCACGGCAGATTACCTCAGCAGGTGCAAAATAGACCAAGGAGAGTGGGAGCTGGACCAGGGGACCTTCGACCAAATAGTTGCCCGTTGGGGTCTCCCTGTCATGGATCTCATGGCATGGTTCTCGTCCGCCAAGGTGGACCGCTTCTTCAGTCGGAGGAGGGAAAGAATGTCCGAAGGACTGGATGCCCTGTCCCAGAAGTGGCCTTCGGAGGGGCTCCTCTATGTGTTCCCGCCCTGGGCCCTGATTGGAAAGGTCCTCCAGCGGGTGGAGGCTCACCGGGGATTGATAATTCTCATAGCCCCGGATTGGCCTCGCCGTCCCTGGTATGCGGATCTGGTGAGGTTACTCGTCGACCAGTCTTGGCGTCTTCCCTACAAAAGGGACCTGCTGAGGCAAGGGCCGGTTCGGATGCCTCACGTGGATCGATTCTTGCTTACGGCCTGGCTATTGAAAGGGCGCGGCTCCTCAAGCGGGGCTATTCAGGAGCGGTAATCACGACGCTGTTAAAGGCGAAGAAGCGCTCAACCTGCCTTTCCTACGTGAGAGTTTGGCGCATCTTCGAAGCGTGGTGTGCGGAGCACCGGAGGAATCCTCTTTCGGCCTCGGTCCCCGAGGTCTTGGAATTCTTGCAAGCAGGATTTGACAAAGGTCTAGCGCCCAGTTCCCTACGGGTCCAGCTAGCGGCCATCGCTTGCTATAGAGGTAAGGTCCACGGCAAATCTCTAGGGGCCCACACGGATGTGTCCAGGTTCCTAAGGGCGGTTAAGCGACTGCGTCCCCAACGGCGGTCGGTCATCCCCCCTTGGGATCTCAACCTAGTACTAAATGCCTTGGTCGGGGAACCCTTTGAGCCGGTTAAGAGGGCCTCCTTAAAGGATCTAACCCTGAAGACAGTATTTCTGGTCACTATTTGTTCGGCCAGGCGGGTCTCAGAACTTCAAGCGCTGTCTTCTCGGCCTCCCTTTCTATCCTTTCTCAAGGACAAGGTAGTCCTGCGGACGGTTCCTTCATTCTTGCCTAAGGTTATTTCCCCTTTTCATGTGAACCAGGTAGTTACCCTTCCATCCTTTCCGGCTGAGGGGTTGGAAGGAAGGGACAGCAAGCTTCGCCTACTAGACGTCCAGAGGGCTTTGAAGCGTTACCTCTCCCGCACTGCCCCCTTCTGGAAATCAGAACGCCTGTTCATTCAGTTTGGAGGTCCACACAAGGGGGAGGCAGCGGCCAAGGCCTCCATCTCCAGGTGGATTAGAGAAGCTATTGCCTCCGCCTATGTCCTGAAAGGGAAACAGGTGCCAGGGGGCCTGCGGGCGCACTCAACTCGGGCACAGGCTACCTCTTGGGCAGAATTCAATACTACGCATATGTATATAGTTCTCCCGGTTATCCAAGTTACTTGTTCCCGTTCAATGTAATGACCTGACTTTTGTTTATTGTCGGACACTGTTTGTTTTATGTAAACCGCGCTGATCGCAAATAGTGCGGTATATAAGAAATGAAAATAAATAAATAAATAAAATAAATAAATAAATTCAGTCTAGTTCCCCCTCTGGATATTTGTAGGGCAGCGACTTGGTCCTCCCTACATACCTTTACCAAGCACTACAGGCTGGACGTACAGAGTTCAGCGGATGCTCGGTTTGGTCTTGCAGTTCTTCAGTCCGGTAAGTCGGACCCCACCCAGGGTTGAACTGCTCTGTTACATCCCAGAAGTAAAGGGACTGGACTGGAGTGACGATAAGGAAGAAGCAATTAGATCTTACCTGCTAATTGGCGTTCCTGAAGGAACGACAGTCCAGTCCCTGATCCCACCCGGTCTTTTGCCGCCAGCCGTTAAGGCCCATTAGTCAGGGGCGGAGCGGCGGACTGAGCGTGAGGCAGGTGCTGTGGGGAGGGGTGCAAGTGAAGGACGGCTCGGACAGATGCAAGTTAACCACCTCCTTCCGTATTCCTCCCTCCTACTCCTAATCCTTAAAAAAAATAAAAAATAAAAATAAATTCAATTTGTTAGTTATACGAATGGGTTTGTTTTTCGGGGTTAATTTATGTAGGTCATTAATGGAAGTTCGTTAAGTCTGCTTTTTCATTCGATTACTGGAGCATGGGGGTGGTCCTAGTGGTATTTATACCGCTCCATCCCCAAAAAGGTTGGGCTCAGCCTCCAAGCTGCTGGAAGGGTTGCGTAACCCAGAAGTAAAGGGACTGGACTGTCGTTCCTTCAGGAACACCAATTAGCAGGTAAGATCTAATTGCTTCATGCCAGTCCATTTCAGTTCGCTGACACCCAACAGATCAAGTTGTACACGTTCCATTTCATTCTTGACCACCTCCAACTTCCCTTGGTTCATGCTTCGTACATTCCATGTTCCAATGCGTAAGACATCTTTACAGCTTCTGACTCTCATTTCATGCGCAGCTACATCAGCAGTCAGACTTCCCGAGGGCTTTGATCCAACCACATCATAAATGCTGGCTTTACTCTGAAAAGTCTTCAGCTCTTCCCCAGTAGCTAGTTGAGTGCCTTCCGACCTGGGGGTCTCATCTTCCAGCACCATAGCACAATTTGTTTTGTTGTAACTATCCATTGGGTTTTCATGGCAAGATACAGAAGTAGATTGCCGGGCCTTTCTTCCGCGCAGTTTAAGTTTGGTGTTGTTGCCGTTGTCACAAAAATGTGATCCTCCGCCGTCAACACTATCCCATTCTGCTGCTGCCCAGATGGGTGGTTTGTCTTGGTCTGGCACCTCAGCTGAGACCTGTCCATCTTGGGAGACCCTGCCAGTAGTTAAATTACCGATAGTTTAGCTCTCAGCATCACTGATGCACACAAGCCCTCACAGCACGACAAGCTGCAAACCAAGTGATACTTGCAAGATGGGGATAACAGAACGGTTGCATGTACTAGTGTGGCGGTTAATGTAAAATGTTGAGCTTAGCAGATGTTTGTACTTATATTGAAAGATTTAATTAAAAAGTTAAATTAAAAAAAAAACCAAAAAAACAAAACAAAGAGGATTGTGGAAAATTGCAAGAAGATCTTGATAAATTGGAAGACTGGGCATCAAAATGGCAGATGAAATTTAATGTGGACAAGTGCAAAGTTATGCACCTAGGGAAGAACAACCCAAACTATGGTTACACGATGCAAGGTTCCACATTAGGCACCACCACCCAGGAAAAAGATTTAGGCGTCATTGTGGATAACATGTTAAAACCATCGGCCCAGTGTGCAGCGGCGGCCAAGAGAGCAGCAGAATGCTAGGTATCATAAGGAAAGGAATGGAAAATAAAACAAAAGATATTATAATGCCTCTATATCGTTACATGGTGAGACCACACCTTGAATATTGTGTGCAATTCTGGTCGCCGTATCTTAAAAAGGATATAGCGTTATTAGAAAAGGTTTAGAGAAGAGCTACCAAAATGGTAAAGGGGATGGAAGGATACTCCTATGAAGAAAGGCTAAAAAGGTTAGGGCTCTTTAACCTGGAAAAGAGACGGCTGAGGGGAGATATGATATAAGTCTATAAATTAATGAACGGAGTGGAACGGGTAAATGTAGCTCGATTGTTTACTTTTTCAGAATATAGAAAGACTAGGGGGACATGCAATGAAAATACAGGGTAAACTATTTAAGACTAATAAAAGAAAATATTTTTTCACTCAACGTGTAATCAAACTCTGGAATTTGTTACCGGAGGATGTAGTAAAGGCTGTTAGTGTAGCTGGGTTTAAAAAAGGTTTGGACAAGTTCCTGGAGGAAAGATCCATAAACTATTATTAAGAAGGGACCCAAGATATCAATGCTTGACCCAGTACAAGCATTGTGGAACCTGTGTCTTTTGGGGAAACTGCTAGGTACGTATGACCTAGATTGGTCACTGTTGGAAACAGGATACTGGGCTTGATGGACCTTGGTCTGACCCAGTATGGCATATCTTATGTTCTCATGTTCTGGCTTAGTGGTTTAAGTGGGGAAAGAAGTGTGGAGGATACTGTACAAACCTGGTAGTCGCCATTTTTTATTTAAATGCAAGTTGTGGAATTTTAAAAACTATGTGTTTAGCACAGATATATGGATAGGCTGTGGTGCTGAATATAAGTTTAATTCAGTGAGTGCCTATTAGGACCTATCCTGGGCAAGAGCGTGGAGACCAGGACAAGGTGGAGCAGTGCAAATGTGGAGCAGGAATGAGGTATGGAGCAGAAATCAGCTGTAGAGCAGGAATCAAATGAAGTAGGAGAAACAAGCCACTGAGATGGTAAGGGAAGGGTGGGTAGCAATAGATGCAGGACAGTTCCATCAAAATCTTAGAACCAGCAAGGGTATGTCTAGGTGGACTTCTTTATATAGGATGTCTAATAGGACATACCTCTTGCAGGCCCAATGGGCTCCTCCAGGGGTGGGCTTCTCCTTCCGCTTTCTCTTGGACATGTCTCCAGGCTTAGGGGCAGACTATGTAGTCCCTTTGGTTCATCATACATCTATAGCCTCTGGTCCATTAAGGTCAGGTTTGATCCCAGACAAGCCTGGCACTGCCACAGATCTAAGGTAAACACATGAAGGTACATTTTAGAAAGGCCATTTTGGTGAAATTTGGGACGCCCAAGTTAAAATGTCTGAAATTCCATGGGAAGGGCAGTAGAGAAGGTGGCACACGTAAGTGTTATCTAAAATTGACCCGTCTCCACCCAAAAAGATAAACATCTCCAGCAAGAGAAAAAGAAATGAGGATGTACACAAAAATGGGTTACGCACTTAAAGGTTTTTGACTGATTTTATAAACTTGTACATGTCAGATATGGATGGAGGCAGGTCCAGGAACCATAGATATATTCTCAACACTATTTCAGAAAGTGTACATGCATCTCTTATCTCTCCAATCACACTTTGTGTATGTTCTGGTGGATCCTCCTCTACCGCCATCCCGCTTTCAATTGGTGTACCTCAGAGCTCTGGCGTGGGACCTATTCTTTTCTCTATTTGCACTGAGTCCATTGGTGCACTTATTTTGTCCCATGGTTTTCAGTACCATCTTTATGCTTATGACTCTCAGATCTATCATTCTGTGCATGAAATCTCTCCTGGAACGCAGGCCCAGATCTCTGCCCCTCTTATCCGACATTGCTACCTGGATATCTCACCGCCGTCTGAAACTGAACATGGCCAAAATGGATCTCCTTATCTTTCCCCTAAAACCCACCTCTCCCTTCTCTGTTTCTGTGGATGACAATACACTCCTCCCCGTTTCCTCAGCTCACAACTTTGGGGTCATCTTTGATTCCACACTCTCTTTCTCCAGGAACAAGCAGGAAGTCAGCCATCTCATATGGGTGACGTCTGCGCGACAGAGTTAATGCGGAAGCATCTCCACAGCTTTCAAAGAAAGCCTTTGGGAAATGCCACCAAGCGTGCATGGTGCCCTTATCGCCCAAGGGTGCCATCTTGCTCAGTCTCCTTTTTTCCGTGGAGCCCAACGGGTATCTGTCCTGTTTTCCCCAGAAAAATCCTTGCTAATTATCCTTAAAAGTTAGCTTTCCTGGTTTACGTACTGGTTCCTCTTCCCGCCTCGTGCCAATGCTGTTCTCGGCCCCTTTTCCTTTTATTTATTTTTTTTAAATTGAGGCTTGTCTCAATTTGTATTTGTGCCTTTTTTTTGCTCAGGGGTTGTCTATCCCATTCGGGTGCTCCCCACTGTGTCCACCAGTGGGTTCAAAATATGTGACTACTGCAGTCAAACTATGTCAGTGACTGACACCCATGACTGCTGCCTGCGCTGCCTGGAACCAGACCATGACAGCATCTTCTGCGACCTGTGCCAGGTCATGACACCTAAGAACAAGAAAAAGAGGTTGGAGTTGCAAGAAAAAACTGTTCCCCAGGTCCGACTTAGCCCCAGCCTCCCCGATGCCGAGCTCCAAGCCCAGCACTTCCCATGAGATCTGAACGTCCTCGGAGTCCTGTGGCAATGGCTCCTCTGAGAAGACCTCTGACCTGGAAAAAAAAGAAGAAAAAGTCCTCAAGTCCGCCAATGTTGCACCAGAGAAACCCAGTAAAACCTCCTGGAGGGATTCGGGCGGTTCCGAGAAGTGCCCTACCAAGGTCCTCAAGAAGGATTCCTCAGCCGGCGGAGACTATGCAAGGTTCCTCGAGGCCGTAGTCCTTGTTGAGGACATTCTCATGAGAGTGCCAGCGCTGGACTCTAGATCCTCTGTGCCTGTGCCTAAAGCTGTGGCGCCTTCTGGCTTGGAAACCAGAATGGTGGTCCTGGCAGCAGAACATTATTGCTCTCTTGGCCGTGCAGCAGACAATGATCTCTGGTTCATCTGCATCATCTGCCCTGATACTGGACCTCCATCTGCAGGGGAGTCCCCGATCTTTGAGCCAAGTGCCACCAGCCAGTGGTAAGCCCTCGGCACCAGTCAAGGTCCCGGTCCTGTTCCTCAGGCATCCGATGTTCCCTGGCTAGTTTCTGTGACCCAGAACCCAAGTCCTCTGGAGGCTGCCGGCCCCTCGGTGCCAGCCTCGAGACACTGAGTCGCAGGGCCTCGGACTCCTCATCACCACTCTACTCTGAGAGGGAGACCAACAACGAGGCATCCCCTGAAACTAAACAGCACAGAGAGATTCTCTTGAACTTGTCTCCCCCTGTGCAACTCTTCTCCAGAGGACGTGGCCTTGCATGACTTTGTCAAGGACATGTCTAGAGCCTTCTTGGTGCAGATAGAGGCAGCGGAAGACCCGTGCACCGATGAGCTGGAGATCCTCCAATATGAGTCTCCACCCATGGAGACCCTCACGGTGCCCATGCAGCTGATCCTTGATCTGGAAAGGGCCAGGGTTCCACAAATCTCAGCTTCCACATAACTCCATGGTCATCGAGTCGACCATGCAAAAACTTAAGAGGCAAAAGACCCACTCCTATGTTCCCCCTGGAAGGGAGGCCAGAGCCCTCGACACCCTTGAGCGCAAATGTTATCATGGCTGTATGTCTGGGTGCCAGATCCAAGCCTACAAATTATACATAGGTATGTATCCGAAGGCTCTAACCCAGGAGCTGTTGGGGTTTTGGCTGGTCTTGTCGGCAAACCCCTCCAACGGTTCCAGTCCCTGACCTTGGGGATCAAGGACTGCTCCAAGTTCCTCTCCCAAGCAGCCTATGATGGCTTAGAGTCAGCGGCTTGAGTCACAGCAGCCAGCATCGATGCCTGAACCAAGCCTGGCTACGGTCTTCTGAGCTCGAGCAATGGGTCCAAGACAAGCTGCTCAACATCCCCTGCACTGGGAAGAACCTGGCCGACAAGGCAGCAGAGATTGAGGCCAATGTGGTGACCTGCCAGAGGCTCTCTAAAAAGACCTCATCCCTTCCCTGCAGGAAACCACTGGAGAAAAGACACCTGTTCCTGTGGGAAAGATCCCTTCTTCCTCGGGGTCACCACTACCAGCCTTTCTTAAGCCAGCAACAAGGTTTTCACCTTACTAGGCTAGGATATGGGGCTCAGAAGGCGGAAGCCTCAGACCCCAGCTCCCACCCAACCCGGGGAGAGCTTTTGACTCCCAGGGCAGGGCCTCCCCTCCCCCAGGAGACCTTCACCAGCCCACAGGGGAGTTCCTGGTGCTCTTTGCCCACAGATGGGTCAGCATCACCTCGAACCAATGAGTACTGCAAGTTGTAAGGGAAGGTACCTTCTCCAACTACAGCAGATACCACCAGGTTCTTCCCAGGAGAGCCAGTGCGACCCCCTCCTTCACCAAACTTTTCTGCTCACAGTACTCGCAGGTCTGATCAGGGACAGCGCAGTAGAACCTGTACCCAAACACCTATGGGGAAAGGGCTTCTACTCCAGGTACGTCCTTATCCCAAAGAGAACTGAGGGCCTCAGGCCCATACTAGATCTGGGAAACAAGTTTCTGGTGCCTTACCTCCATCAGGGAGATTGGCTGTGCTCAGATCTAAAGAATGCGTACACACACATCCTAATCCACCCCTCCTACAGGCAGTACCTAAGGTTCTTGGTAGGAGGAGGGCACTACAAGGCTCCTCGTTATCCTCCTTACTTTTCAATATTTACATGCAGCCCATCTGCAATATCATAAGATCATTCAATGTGAACTGCTTGATATATGCAGATGACATTCTCTTATACATGCCTTTCTCCACAACTCACATGGACCTGGCCCCACTCACAGATTGCTTCAATGCAGTTTCAACATGGCTCCAGACACAGAACCTACGCATTCAACATAAAAAAACAGAGGTGCTATTCATCACCAGAGACTCCAACTTTACTCCCCCATCCCACGTCAGTGTCAAGGAAGCTGACTTGCAAACTAAAGATGCAATAAAATACCTGGGAGTTACTTTGGACCAACGTCTAGATATGAAACGCCACATAAGCAACATAGTCAAAGCCGTCTACTTCAAAATCCGTTCACTCAAGCATCTACGCTCCCTGTTGGACCCAGATGATTTCCGAACCATATATCAAGCGCTGATCCTGCCACATTTTGACTTTGCAAATGCCATCTTACAAGGTCTCCCACAATCCACACTAACCCCCCTACAGTTGGCCATGAATGCCGCAGCTAGGGTCCTTTACGGAGCATCCAGAAGTGACCACGTGACCCCCATTCTCAAACAGCTGCACTGGCTACCGATCCATGGGAGGATCACCTTCAAAACCCTTCTATTAGCATTCAAGGCAATCAAAGGTATTTCATCCTCCTCACTCACACATCTTATCCACATTGTCCCCCCCAACAGATCCAGAAGAGCAACATCTGTAAACTTGCTAACAACACCAAAGGCTTCGACAAAGTCCAACATAACAACCACAAACAGGGCGTTCAGTTTTTATGTCCCCAAATGCTGGAATGCTCTACCCCCTGACATTCGGACCATTGCCAATCTATATCAGTTCAGGAAGGCTCTCAAAACCCACCTTTTCCTCCAATACTTCCCAGCCAGCAATTGAACCTAGATATCCCTCTCAAGAAATGACCCACTCTAGAAAGGCCCTTACATGCATTATCTGACTTTTACCTATCCTTGCAGTGTAAATAGCTTATGTATATAGTTAACCCTGTTATCCAAGTTTGTACTCCTGTTCGATGTAAAACCTGACAGCTTGTCGTTATGGTCGTTATGTTATGATGTAAACCGCGCTGATACTAAATAGCGCGGTATATAAGAAACTGTAATAAATAAATAAATAAATACTATTATAGGGTACTACCCTTTGGCCTGGCCTCCTCTCCAAGGGTCTTTACCAAATGCCTGGCAGTAGTGGCCATCCACCTGCGTCTGCAAGGGGCCTTCATCTTCCCCTACCTAGATGACTGGCTAATCAAGGGCTGCACAGCCTCAGAGGTCAGTCAGGCGGCAGAGCGTGTGTCCCTCCTTCTGCTGCACACGGGGTTTGTCATCAACTACCCCAAATCCCATTTCTCACCAGCCCAAAATTTGGAGTTCATAGGTGCTCAGCTCGACACACTGCAGGTCAAGGCGGTCCTCCCCAGAGAAAGGGCAGAATGCCTCAGACAACTGGCAGGAGAGGTACAACGTCACTGGTTAGTGCCAGCTTGTCTCCTCCTCTGCCTACTGGGCCATATGGTCTCTACGGTCCACGTAACACCCTCAGCCTGCTTGCACATGTGGACAGCCTAGTGGTGCCTCCACTCACAGTGGACTCAAGCCATGGGCAGGCTACAGGAAAGGGTCAGGGTTATGCACCAATTGGTGAAATCTCTCAACTGGTGGCAAAACGTCTTCCACCTCCAGGTGGGAATGCCCTTCCAAGTACCCACACCACGGATGCCTCACTCCTAGGTTGGAAGCGCATTGTGGGGCCCGCCGCACTCACGGTAGCTGGTCCCAGGAGGAGTCTCTCCTACAGATCAATCTCCTGGAGCTCAGGGCAATCTTCCTAGCCCTATGAGCATTCCGCCACCGCCTGCGACCAGTCCGTACTGATTCAGATGGACAATCAAGTCGCCATATTCTGTATCAACAAGCAGCGGGGCACAGGTTTGTACTCCCTCTGCCAGGAGGCAGTGGCCCTCCTCTCCTTTGCAGCTCGCAAAAACATGCTCTTGCGAGCAGTTTATCTCCGGGCCAGGACAGCTGCCTAGCGAACAGGCTAAGCAGAGTCCTTTGGCCACACAAGTGACGCTTGAATCCCAGGGTGCCCAAGAGGCTCTTCCACCTCTGGGGCAGGCCCACGATGGATCTGTTTGCTTCTCCAGATAACATGCAGCTGCCTTGCTTCTGCTTGTACCAACTGCACCCGGAGAGAGTGGCAGCAGATTCCTTCCTGATCTCATGATCTGAGGGCCTACTCTCTGCATTCCCACCTACCCCTCTGGTCGCAAGGACCCTCTTCAAGGTCAGAGCGAGAGGGTGTCAGTCATACTAATTGCACCCAAGTGGCCAAGGCAGTCCTAGTTTCTACTGCTGCTCTCCCTGTCTGTATCACTCCCATCCCATTGTGCCGAGCCCTAGACCTCCTGCACTTCAACCTGGGGTCCCTAACACTAACAGCATGGCTGCTGAAAGAGTAGCATGGACCTCTTTCAATCTTCTGGGAGAAGTCGAGGAGATCCTACTGGTCTCCCGAAAGCCCTCCACCAGACAGGCTTACGCTTTTAAGTGGAGAAGGTTCCTCCGCCTGGTGTGCAGAAAGAAGGGAGAACCCCTTCTCCTGCCATGTGCAATTAGTACTCCAGTATCTACTGCACCTGTCACACACCGGGTTGAAGTCTAATTCAGTGACAGTGCATCTCAGCGCAATTGCCGCTCACCACCACACAGTCGAGGGAAAACCTCTCTTGGGCCAACCCCTGGTCTTCAGGTTCCTCCAGGGCCTCTTGTTATCCAAGCCCCCTCTTCACCCTCCAGCAGCGGAGTGGGACTTCAATGTGGTGCTCTCACAACTCATCAGATTGCCATTTGAGCCACTAGCCACTTGCCACCTGCAGTACCTTTTTTTGGAAAGTGGCCTTTCTGGTGGGCCATCACATCTGCTCAAAGAGTGAGCGAACTCCAGGCCCTAGTAGCAGATCCACCATATACAAGGTTCTACAGGAACAGGGTAGTGCTCTGCACGCACCCCAAATTCCTCCTGAAGGTGGTATCTCCTTTTCACCTCAATCAAGACGTAGTCCTCCCTATCTTCTTCCTGTTGCCTCATGCCGGTAGGGAGGAAGTTGTACTTCATACATTGGATTGCAAACAGGCCCTGTCATACTTACAGCAGACTCAGGACCATTGCAAAGCTCCTCAGCTCTTTGTGTCTTATGACCCCAGTAGACTGGGGCTCCCTATAACTAAGCAAATTCTGTCTACTTGGGTGGCGAAACTGTAATGCCCTCGCCTATGGGCGAGCTGGCCTATCCCTTCAGCACCGGATCACAGCGCATCGTGTGAGGGCGATGGCCACGTCTGTAGCCAACCTGCATTCAGTGCCAGTGACGGAGATAGGCAAGGCGGCCACATGGTCTTAGATTCACACGTTCACAGCTCACTACTGCCTGGAGAGCAAGTCCTGCAGGAACAGTGCATTTGGTCAGGCAGTACTCTGTAATATTCTCAGGGTGTAGGCAACTCCTGCCCTCCGACACCTTCTGTGTTCAGGCTACCGGAATAATAGTGCCACTGGATGCCAGAGTCTTGCAGAGTCTCTCAGTGGGGACTCATCTTCTGCAACTCACAGCTACCTAACTTAGCCGCCGTTGGTGCTGTTGTGGTTCAGTCCTCGGCAGCCTGAAGCTAGGGAGACCCATATGTGAGGACTGACTTCCTGCTTTTTCCTTCAGAAAAAGTAGTTACCTGTAACAGGTGTTCTCCAGGGACAGCAGGAATCAGTCCTCACAACCCTCCCTTCTCCCCTGGGAGTTGCCTCCCTACTTTGATTTATTTTACTACCGTCCTAGCTATGTCATCTGACTGAGCAAGATGGCACCCTTGGCTGGGAAGGGGACCACACATGCATGGTATCATGTCCCAAAGGCTTTCTTTGAAAGCTGAGGAAATGCTCCGCGTGGGCTCCATTGGTGCCGACATCACCCATATGTGAGGACTAATTCCTGCTGTCCATGGAGAACACCTGTTACAGGTGAGTAACTATGTTTTCTCTGTACACATCCAACAGATAGCTAAAACCTGTTGTTTTTTTCTTTGTAACACTGGCAAAATTTGTCCCTTCCTTTCTACACACGCTACTAAGACATTCATCTGCTCACTAGTCACCTCTCGGCTTGACTATTCTAACCTGCTCCTCACTGGTCTCCCTCTGAATCATCTTTCTCCCCTTCAATCTGTTCAAAACTCAGCTGCATAGCTTATCTACCACCAGTGCCACTATGTTCATATAACCCCTCTTCTCAAGTCACTTCACTGGCTCCCTATCTGTTTCCACATCCAGTTCAGACTTCTCCCGCTTATCTACAAATGCATTCATTCTGTGGCTCCTCACTATCTTTCATCTGTTATCTCACTCTACACCCCTCCTTGGGAACTCCGCTCCTCTGGCAGATCCCTTTTATCTATGCCCTTCTCTGCCACTGCCAACTCCAGGCTTTGTCCATTCTACCTTGCTGCTCTATATACCCTATTCAAATCCAGTCTAAAAACCCACCTCTTTGAGGCTGCTTTTGGATCCTGATACCGCTTAGTCTCTCGTTCACTACTAATATGTATCTTACCATAATCTAGTCCCCAGTTTTGGGATGTTTTTCCATCTTGAATAGAATGTAAGCTCTGATGAGCAGGGACTCTCTTACATCTTTATGTACAGCATTGCGTATGCCTTGTAACGCTATTCAAATGATTAGTAGTAGTAATACACGTCCCAGCCTGCCATTTTGCAAACAGACAAGTGCAGTGGCACCTCTATTTTCTGGCATGCTTTCCTGAAGCAGCAAAAAATATTGGGAGAGTGAGAGGGCATTTGCTTCTCTATACAGTTCTAGGTTGCCAAAATGGGCACTTTAAAGATGACTATTCATTCCTAGGAGCAAGAACTGTATAGACATGTGTCCGGTGGATTGAGATGTGCAGCAACATTCTAAGATCAGGTGCACACATGTATCCCCTTTGAAATGCCCCAGACATGCTTCCACCATGCCTCTGTGTGACATGGACGTGATCGTGTCAGACACATGTAAATTTGAGGCTTTCTAAAATAGCTCTGGAGACGTGGCTGTGATTAGCAGGTCTGAATGGGCTTTTTCAGACATGCAAATCATGAATAGGGCTTCTAAATTACACCCATAGGCTGACTGTATAGCAGCTGAACATCACTGTCATATGGATAGTTTTCTGTTTCTGCCCTAATTCAACCCAGGCACAGAAATTTCTGGCTGATTCTGTCCTTATAGTGCATGGTGGATAGAGGTATTTTATGTTTACTGGCCAATGGTAAATGTATGACTCCTTTTGAATATTCAGTGTTATGTGTTTTGTCAAATCTTTCATAGAAGAAGCTATTTATTTAAAAAAATATTACTAGTATATATATATTTATTTAACAGGTTTTTATACCACTTTATTATTTCAGTCAAAGTGGTTTACATTATAACTTAAACTTGGTAATTAACAATCAGGGACATTGATAACTTGGACTTTTTCTGAGGCAGTGGAGGGATAAGTGACTTGTCCAAGGCCACAAGGAGTGCTAGTGGGAATCAAACCTTGGTCTCTTTGTTCCCAAGCTCTAACCATTAGGCTACTCCTTCACGGCACAATATGGAGCATTCTTGGTGAGGAGTAACATAAGAACATAAAAAAATGCCTTACTGGGTCAGACCGTCAAACCCAGTATCCTGTTTCCAACAGTGGCCAGTCCAGGCCACAAGTACCTGGCAGGTTCCCAAAGAGACATACAAGTTCCACAATACTTTCCTGGAGCAAGCAGTGGATTTCCTGGGTCCTCTTTAATAATGGTTTATCGACTTTAACTACATCCTCTGGTAACGAATTCCAGAGTTTGATTACACATTGAGTAAAAAAATATTTTCTTTTATTAGTCTTAAATGGGTTGCATTGTAGCTTCATTGTGTGTCCTCTAGTCTTTCAACTCTTTGATGGCGTAAACAACTGATCTACGTTTTCTCATTCCACTCCATTCATTAATTATAATTATAGACTTCTATCATATCCCCCCCCCCCCTCAGCCGTCTATTTTCCAAGTTGAAGCACCCTCACCTTTTAAGCCTCTCCTCATAGGGGTGTCCTTCCATTCCCTTTATCATTTTTGTCGTTCTTCTTTGAACCCTTTCTAATTCAGCTATATCCTTTTTTTACGATACGGTGACCAGAATTGCACACAATATTCAAGGTGCAGTTGCACCATGGAACAATATAGAGGCATAAATAATATCCTTGGTTTTATTCTCCATTCTTTCCTTATAATTCTTAGCATTCTATTTGCTTTCTTGGCCGCCGCTGCACACTGGGCAGAGGGTTTCAACATATTATCCGCGATGGCGCCTTAATCTTTTTCCTGGTTGGTGGTTCCTAATGTGGAACCTTGTATTGTATAACCATAGTTTGGGTGGTTGTTTCCTAGGTGCATAACTTTGCACTTGTCCACATTAAATTTCATCTTCCATTTGGACGTCCAGTCTTCCAATTTTTCAAGATCGTCTTGCAGTTTTTCACAATCCTCTTGCATTTTAACAACTTTGAATAATTTTGTGTCATCTGCACATTTTATTACCTCACTTGTTTTTCCTAATTCCAGGTCAGTTATGAATATGTTCAAAAGCAGTGGGTCCAGCACAGATCCCTGGGGTACTCCACTATTCACCTTTCTTCTTTGAGAAAATTGTCCATTTAGCCCTACTTTCTGATTTCTATCTTTTAACCAGTTCCTGAACCACAATACTACACTGCCTCCAGTCCCATGATTTTTTAAATTTTGCCAAGAGTCTCTCATGAGGGACCTTGTCAAAAGCTTTCTGAAAATCCATATACACTATATCAACTGGCTCATCTTTGTCTATCTGTTTATTCACACCTTCAAAAAATATAACAGATGAGTAAGACAAGGCATTCCTTGGCTAAATCCATGTTGGCTTTCCTCCATTAAACCATAGCTATCTATATGTTGAATAATTTTATTCTTTATAATGGTTTCTACCATTTTTTCTGGTACAGACATCAGGCTCACTGGTCTGTAGTTTCCCAGATCACCCCTGGAACTTTGTTTAAAAATTGGAGTTGCATTGGTCATTCTCCAATCCTCAGGTACTACAGATGATTTTAATGATAGTTCACAAATGACTAATAGTAGGTCTGCAATCTCATATTTCAGTTCTTTTAACACCCTTGGATGTTTACCATCTGGTCCAGATGATTTGCTACTATTCAGTTTATCAAACAGTTGTGATACATCCTCCCGTTTTATCAACATTTCTTTCAATTCTTCCACTACATCACCTTTATATATCATTTCAGGCACAGGTAACTTCCCTACATCATCTTCAGTAAAGACCGAAGCAAAGAAATTATTCAGTTTCTCTGCTATGGCCTTGTTCTCAGCGCCTCTTTAACCCTTCTATCATCCATTGGCCCAACTGGCTCTTTCACAGTTGTTTTGCTACAAATGTACTTGAAAAAGGTTTTATTATGCGTATTTGCTTCCACGGCAAGCTTCTTTTCAAATTCTCATTTTGCCTGCCTTATCAATGTCTTGCATCGAATTTGCCAATGTTTGTTGTTTCCGGTGTTCATCATTAGGCTCCTTTTTCCATTTTGAGAAGGATGCTTTTTTGGCAACAGCAGCCTCTCTGACATCGCCTTTAAACCATGCTGGCAGTTTTTGGGCCTTCCTTCCACTTTTGTTAAAGCATTAAATACAATTGATCTAGGCTTCCAAGATAGTACTTTTAAACAATGCCCATGCTTGATGTAAATCTTTAACCTTTGCAGCTGCTTTTTAGTGTTTTTTTAACTATTTTCCTCATTTTATCATAGTCTCCCTTTTGAAACTTAAAAGGTAATACTATGGATTTCCTTGCTATCTTTCTTCCATTTATTAAAACAAATGCAATCATGCTATGATCACTATTACCAAGTGGTTCTAAAACCCTTATCTCTTGCACCAGATCGCGTGTTCCACTAAGGATGAGGTCCAGAATAGCTTCTCCTCTTGTCGGTTCATGAACCAGCTGTTCCAAAACCAGTCGTTTATTTCATCTAGAAACTTTATCTCTCTAGCACGTCCTGCTGTGCAATTCACTTAGTCGATACCGGGATAATTGAAATCACCCATTATTACTGTGTTGTAACTTTTATTAGCTTCCCTGATTTCTTTCAGCATTTCATCATCCATCTATTCATTCTGACCAGGCAATCAGTAGTACACCCTCACTGCCATTGCCTTCCCCTTTTTACATGAATTTTCTGTCCATAGAGATTCTACAGTATATTTTGTTTCCTGCAAAACTTTAATCCTATGTGACTCAATGCCCTTTCTAACATAGAGTGCAATCCCTCCACCAATTTGATCTACTCTTTCATTGAGATATAGTTTGTACCCAGGTATCACAGTGTCCCATTGGTTGTCCTCCTTCCAGTGTCCCATTGGTTGTCCTCCTTCCAGTGTCCCATTGGTTGTCCTCCTTCCAGTGTCCCATTGGTTGTCCTCCTTCATTTAGTGCTATATATTCTAGCTCTCCTATCTTATTTTTTAGACTTTTAGCATTTGCATACAGGCATTTTATAGGTTGCATTTTATTCATCTTAATCTGGTTATCAGTTGATAGGTGTAATTTGGTTGTTTAAATTTAATCTTTTACTTTTTAATAATTTTTCTACTGTTGTCCTTCACTTTGCTGTAAAACCTCACAGAATCACTTTATCGTGTGAGATTGTTGCAGTATATAAAACTGCTTTCGGTTAGATTCGATCTTTCGGCTCTGTACTGAAGGACATCTGGGTTACTTTTATCTTTGTTAGAAACTCTGTTGGGATGCCCTAATTTCCCTATTTTGCTAGTATCCTTCAAGGATACATCCTTCCGAACCCATGCGCTCCTTGGGCAACTGTTGGCTTTCCCCTATTATGTAGTTTAAAAGCTGCTCGATCTCCTTTTTAAAGGTTAATGCCAGCAGCCTGAGAGTGGAGGAGTAGCCTAGTGGTTAGAGCACTGGCTTGGTAACCAAGCAACCAATGTTTGATTCCCACTAGCACTCCTTGTGGCCTTGGGCAAGTCACTTAACCCTCCATTACCTTGGAAGAAAGGCTTGGTAATCTACTTTCAGTGACACTGCCAAGAAAACCCAGGAGTTACTAGGTCGCCACAAGTCAGCACTGACTCAAAGGCACACATTGCATTTTTGCCAGCAGCCTGGTTCCATCCTGGTTAAGGTGGAACCCATCCCTTCGGAAGACTCCCTCTCTTTCCCCTAATGTTGCCCAGTTCCTAACAAATTCAACCCCCTCTTCTTTGCAACATTGTCTCATACATGCATTGAGACTCCGGAGCTCTGCCTGCCTTTTGGGTCCTGTGTGTGGAACGGGAAGCATTTCAGAGAAGTTCTGAATTTGTTTCCTAAATTTGGACTCCAGAACCTCCCTCCCACACTTTCCTATGTTGGTGCTAACATGTACCAAGACAGCAGATTTCTCCCCAGCATTATCTATAACCTTGTCTAAGTGGCGCGTGAGGTCCGCTACCTTCGTACCAGGAAGGCATGTTACCAGGCAGTCCTCATGTCCACCAGCCATCCTAACCCTTCCCTAATGGGCACATGGCCCTGGGGAAACCTCCTCTGTGCGAGAGGGTTTTACATCTCCTGACGGAGAGGTCCTAGCTACAGGATCACTTCCTGCCTGCCACACCAAGGTGATTCTCTCCTTTCATGTGACCTCTCTCCTTCATGGCAACTGAGAGGCTGCAAGATTGGAGGTGACACTTCAATGCTATGTCCCTGTAGGTCTTGTCTATGTACCTCTCTCTCTTCCTTATGTCCTCCAAGTCTGCTACTCTAGCCTCCAGAGATTGGACTCATGTTTGCACTAGGTGCAAGGAGCTCTTTGTCCTCAGGGAATAAGACAGCTCACCAATTGGGAGAAAATCCTATATGTGACATTTAATGCAAAAGACTGGATAGCCCCCATCTCCCTGCTGGACTGCTGGCTGCATCTTAGTTTTAAGGTTTTATTTAGCTATTTAAGTTGTTTACTTAAAGTTGCTAGGGATACTTGTACTGATACAACTATGCCAATTAATTTTAAAGGACTTTGTTCACCTCAAGGTTAATTAACTTCAGGGCCTTTATTCCTGATGGTAATAACCAGTTAAACCTGAAAGTGACTTTGACCATCCGTCCCACTTTAATAGGATTTAAGAGCCTATAAAGCTAAGATTATGCCTGGGGTGGGTGGGAGGGAACTAACACATAATAAAGGCTGGCTTGCTACACAGGTCCTAGACCTGTACATCTAAGGTAATCTGTTAAAAATTTCCTGAGTGATTCACACAGTCCTTGGTTTGATAGAGGGAGCCTTTTAAATTGCCCCTTTGACCTATCGCTTGACTCTAACAAATATTTAAAACAAATACATAGATCTCTGGTCTCCTAAGTGGTAGGCCTATTTGCAAAGTTATCTAGAAACAATGCATTTCTTTCAACTCAAAGAATATTTTGCCCTATTCTTCCTTCTTTACTAAGCTATACTCTGATTTGATTTAAATTAAAAGCTCTCTGCTGATATTAGGCACTGACAGATTTAAATTTAAATTTAAAGCTCTGCAGAATACTCTACAAAGTTCTACTAGTGATGCACAAAACCCTCAACCACCAATGATCCCCCCACCTCCAATTACTCATCATTCCACTACAGATGAACAGATTATGCAGGTCCTCCACAATGAACACCTTGACCAGAACTCAAGCAAGACTAAGAAGCACTCAACAGGCTTGCGCCAGATCCTTTGAACTATATGTTCCCTCATGCTGGAACTCCCTCCCTGACCCCATAAGAAACACCACAGATCTCCCCACCTTCCACAAGCTCCTTAAGACCCACCCCTTCACCCTACACTTTGAACCACCTCCTCCTAATACCCCCTCCTCCCCCCAAACCGCATTATGTAAATAGAAACAGGCAACTTAACATGCCTAAATCTGTAACAGCAAGATCTTTTTTAATCTCTATTGTATAAAGTTGATCATTACATGTAAATGTTGTTGAAATGTTCAAGATTGCATGTAAACCACTTTGATCACTGTGAAAAGTGGTATATAAAGCCAGCCAAATAAATAAATAAATAATAAATTTAAACTTAAAGCTGTCTGCTGATATTAGGTCCTGACTGAGTTTTAAATTTAAACTAAGGGGTATGTTTACTAAGGAGCGCTAAGGGAGCAACGGTGCCATTAATGGCATTATCGGCACTCGTGAGCGGTTAATGCTGCGGAAAGTACCGATAATGTTGGATTAACGTGCAGAAACAGATCTCCTAGCATTAAGGTAAAAAGGGGTGGAGAGTGGGCATTAATGGGATGGAGAGTGAGTGGGGATAGCGTATGCTCCTTTAATGCTGGTTTGTGTTATTGTGTGTTAGAACTCCTGGCGTTGGGAACCCTAACACCATCTGAAAGCTCGCTGTAAGTGCTATTTCTGAGGATGCTGGTTTGTGTTATTGGGTGTTAGAACTCCCGGCGTTGGGAACCCTAACATCATCTGAAAGCTCGCTGTAAGGGCTATTTCTGAGGGGAGAGAGCCTATTTTAATGTATGCCATGTGCTTCACCCACCATATTTCTCAAATTAGTGATAGTAGTGCTCCATTACCAGCAACAGCATGGTGCCCCATTAACCACTGTGTTGGTGCAAATTTGGCAAAGGAGGTGTCACGTGGTTGATGCAGTGGGACTGGCTGGTCCACTAGGCTGACATGCTGTCGCAGTCAAAAAGGAGTCGAGGTATACCTAATGCTACCATGCTGCCTTGTCAGCACTGTGTGAGAAGTCGGGGTGACGGTTGCAGTGGCTGTGGCCTGCTGCAGACCAAATCTGTGTCCTGGCCCTGTGTGTCAGGTCCAGCACTGCAGTTGCCACTGTCAATGGGATGGCAAGCATGTCAGCAGCAGGTACAGCGGAGCACATAGTGATCTCTCCCGAGGTCTAAGGCAGTTGCATGTCTGTCCACATACCCCAGTGAAGGAGGGCAGGAGCCGCATGGTGTGACAAGCTGCATGTGTGCAACTTCAGTAAGGCCATCTGCAGCACTGAAGTCGCAGCTGTGCCACGATGGCAGGGAGGGAGGGATTGGTGGGCAAGCTGTCCATCATGATCGGTGGACCCTGGCACCTGACTAGTTTGCCGAGTGGATGGGCTGGCCCTGGGATCAGGATGCCCTCCGCTTGCACATATTGTGGATATGTGCATGTGGGGGGGGGGGGGGGGGATGCAACTGAAGCAGGAAGACTATGCAAGCTAACAGCCCATGTCAGAGGAAAAATGACCACCCTGCCCCCTCACCTGCCGAATGATAACCATAATCTGTGCATGAACTGGTGACCCCTCCATAAATAAATACTCAGTCAGTTACAACCATCTGAGTGACATGTGAATCCAAATGAACTATGGTGGTCTGCAACTTATGAGATTATTCCATGACTGCCACACCAGGAAATGGGTGTGTTTGTCATTCTGCTAGACACCCATGGAATGTGTGTGTTCATGTATCATGGCCTGGCCCTTTGGCTGGACAGATCCCATATGTAAGACATGAATATCAGTTGAACCAGCAGCATAGCAAGGCAGTGCAATATACAGACCTTACAAGATGTCCCTTTCCCACACCTGCCAAACATACCTTGTCAGACAAGTATGGCACAGAGCCTGCAGACATAGCCTTACCCCAACTCATGCCCTCATGCATCCTGACAATGACCATATATACAGTATATACCCATGGATTGATGAATGCACAGGGCTGCTCTGTGGCTCCAAACACATGGCCAGTGTGTCTATGATGGTCACGGGTTCAAGACCAGCCTGTGGATCTGGAATGGTATGTTCAGGTGTGTTAACTTTATCCTATGTTTCCAGAACTGTATGAGTATGTGCAACTTTCAACATTTCCTCCAGCATGAGTCCACACACTCAACTGCCACACTGAGAAACTGTATGATCCATGTCTGGCTGGTAGAGCATGCTAATAGAACCAGTACACTGAGCGGGCATTGACAGTACCCGAGCATTGAAGAGCACGCTCAGAACGCCTGCACACTGAGCAGGTGTTGACAATGGTGGAGCATCAAAGGAGGCCTAAGGGGTAGGTAAGAATGCCAACCTGCACCACCTTTGGACACTGGGGTCATGTGTGTGTGTCTGTGTCTCCAGAGAAGTGGGAGCTGCAGTGTGCATGCATGTGGTGCCCAGGGTTTATGGCTGTGCATACAATATACTGCTTGTCAGCTATAAAGAAACTCCACATACTGTGTAAGACACCATTTACAAGCAGGTGGTTAGTTTTCAGTAAGTATTTGCAACCTGTGGCTGTGATGCTGTAATGTATTCTCAGGAACATCTTCATCAAGGCCCATCCCCCACAGCATTCTCCTACACCTCCCAACATGACACTGTTGCGCAGCTCCCATATCACCTGCTGGTTTGACTGGAGTTAGCAGGGGAACTCGCATATGTGTTGCAACTCTCACCTCTAACTGAGCCTCCAGACCTCAGGACACACCCACTTGCGCAGGTGAGAGGCCTGATTAATGCCAATTGCCATAACAGCTATACATGGCAACACTGTCAACCCACTTGGCACAGTTACACTTATAGTGAATGAGGCTCGGTTGGAGGACTGGCCTCTGTGAATGTCCATTTCAGTCATTTAGTTGGTGACACTGGCAGTATTCTGTGATTTACCTGCATGCATATTGTTCTTGTCTCATCCATATCAGGCAGATTTGCACACAATAAACACCACCTCAGCATTGTCTACTGATCATTGGCCAAAGCAATACATTACCTATTACCCTAAATGAGAGTCCAAATGTACCTATGTGCCTGATTGTGGCAATGGGACACTGACCTCTGAATGCTGCGTGCTCAATTCCAGCTGCCGAAATGTGGCACAGGATGTCATGTTTGTCTCTACATTGTCTGCCACCATATGGGAAGGCAATGCCTGGAGGTGAATGTTGGAGTGAGGGGAACAGTACCATACAACCACTAGGCCACTAGGAGTGGCCCAGGAGTGGAGGAGTGGCCTAGTGGTTGGGGCAAGGTACTTCAGGCCGGAAGGTCAGTGGTTCAAATCCCACTAGAGGACAGCAACCTTGGGTCGGAAGGACTGGGGTTTCTAGTCCCACAGGTGCTCCTTATGGTCTTGGGCAAGCCACTTAACCCTCCATTGCCCATGTTCCCTGTAAAATAGTTATCTCCAAGTTATAATGCCCTGTTCAATGTAATTTCAGTTTGTTCAATGTAAACCGCACTGATGCAGAATAGCGCGGTATATAAGAGAATGTAAATAAAATAAATAAATAAATATATGTTTAGAATGTGCCCTTCGTAGGTGGCATTGCTGACCAAAGCCTGTGTTCACATGGCCAGAACCTATGCGGGCCTACTCAGTGTCTGTATGTGTTACATCAGAGGGCATGCATGACAGCCTCACTGGCTCCCCATGGGCACCGAGTGTGACAATCACAAGGATGGTGTTAGAGTACAGAGAGGCAGAGAATGGTGGTGTTTCTGTTGCCAGCAACAGTTCCATCATCCAACCCCATGTCCAATCTGCCATGCTTCCATGTGCTGTTGGGGGGGGGGGGGTAATGTGTCTGCAGCATGGGAGAGTGCATGTGCTACACTGGCCAGTTTTGCAGTGTCGATGGCTAGGGACATGACATTATATGGGATTACAAGCATGGCATTTGATTCAATGCTCACTGCCAAAAGCTGTGTAGGGCAATACTGTATTTGGGTATGTAACAGATATAGGCCACTGTGAACCAGCATGCACTTGTAGCCTGTCTCTGGCCAACTTTCCACTGTGCCTTGCATTGCATAAGCTATCCCCAAGTCCAAAATAACAGGATTCATAATGAGGGGCAGAGGATTTTGGGTATTGCCTAAAACAGAGCGGTTTGCACAGGATGTTTGAGTCGGAGGTTAGTTCAGTGGCTGAGCCATCTTAGTGTGGGTCTGCCATGGGCATGGCCTGGGTGCACACATCTGTTCATGCTGAGAGGCCACTCTGTCTGACCAAGCTGTGGACCATGTCATGGCTATGTATCCACATGGCGCTATATAGGGTCAAGCTGCAGTGATATGGGTGCTTTTTCTTTTATAGCAGTCCAGTCATTAGACAAGCTAGGTAATCCATGCTGTTTGTACAAAACCAATGTGTTCATGGTGGCTATGTGCACATGCAGCATGGGGTGACTAGTAGATTGGGCACAGATGGTATGTGAATGGCTGACATAAGCAGTATGCATTCTGCCTGTAATTGATCTAGTTGATTGGAATTCCCAGAAAGTGAGGCTAGCATCTGTTCTTGGGCTGTTGGTAACCTGCTGATCACTATGGTCTTGGCAGGCCCTTCTGCTTGTTGTCAGCACCCCCCAACCCCCGCCCACCTCTGCTTGCCTATACAACCCTCACTGCATTCGGGTTCCTTCACAACAGCTGCCGTAACCTTGGGGACTGACCTGATGTTATAGAGAGTCCCTGGCCAACAAGAACAGGACACAAGGCCCAGATAACATGCCACTCTGGCATGCTGTGATTGTACAGCATACAAGTGACTAGCATCACACACTGCAGACGATATCTGTAGCACACTGACAATGGTATAGATATGCTCCAGAACCTGGAGAATCCATCTATTTCAGGGCTTGCTCTGGGTACCAGGTGATGTGTGCCCTTCCTCACATTCAGGGTGACTGCCAAAATAGGTCATTTTCACATATGGCAGTTATGTGCAGGAAGCACACAATGTCTCTGCATGTTACAGAGCTGATGTGATGGATCTCTGCATTCTCCATATGGGCATCAGTTGCATATATATCTCCTCAAATTGTGCGGTGCATCATGGGTAATGGAGGTTGTGGCAGGGTCAGGTACATGAAGCTAACTACAAGTCCCAGAATTCCTTGGGATGGAAGGCCCTTGCCACAGTTAAAGCCCAGGTGATTCAGTTAGGAGGAGAGCACTCAAGAGAGGATGGGACTGAGGAAGGAAGGAAGGAAGTGCAGCCTTCAGGAGCATGTCCCTGTTGCTTGAAAAGCTCCCGATGTTTCCAGAGGAAGGAGTGCAATGATCCCTGGGAAAAAGAGGCCATAGAACACAAGCATATAAGGACACCGAGTTCCCGGAACACATGGAGGTACAGGGGGAGGGAACAATGAAAACTCCAGCCCTGGGGCAGGTTCAGTGAGCTAGTTGTGAACCTGAAGGGTAGAAATGTGGGGCAGCTATACAGCTTGTGGCTGTGCAGCGGAGCTATATGTTCCCTGAAAGACTCTGTGTTTAACTTGGACTGATATGATGCAGGTATACAGCATATGGATGTGCCTCGAGCTACATATTTTGCTCCTCTAAAGACTTTGTTTTTGAACATGAGTAACATGATGCAGCTATATAGCGTCTAACTGTGCATCTGAGCTACAGAATTGGTTGCCTCTTTTCACTCAGGTTGGCTTGAGACCTGAGTGAAGAAAGGCAGCTGCTCAGTCATTGATTGTGCAGCTAAAATTGCCTTATTGTGCTTTGAGAAGGACTCTGAGCGCTTGTTCTGTTGATAGGATTGAAGCACCTATAACTTTGTATGCATTTCTACACTGGCTTGTCCCTGAAGCAAAAGAGAGCCCAGGAATTGGAGGTGATGCAGCAGGACTGAGTACAGTGTTTGCCTGGACCTTACGGGACGACGGCAGAAGGCAGGACCGTACCCACCCGCTAGTTCTGCCATGAGACTGCAAGAGATGCTACAAAATGCTAACCAATACCAGAGCCCCAATTGCAACCATAGTGGCAACATTAATTACTGGAGCATTGCTCAGTACCTGCTTGTCTTCTATGATAGTGTGAGATGTGTCATAGCCCCCCGAGGAGGGCAGGGGTCATGAATGTGGTTTGAGTTAGGTAGACCTGCACATACACCTATCTTGCAGTGTACAGAAGGTCACAAGGGATTGCATGCCCTGCACACGTGCTGCCTCAGGGGTTAGTGCCACACGGCGGCGAAGTGGACCTCTGCGTGCGACTGTTTGGCATTGGAGGTACAGTGGAGTGACAGGAATCTTGACCTCACAAGTGGCTTGACCTTTGGACAAGACATATTCTGCAGCTGTGTGTCTGTTATGCAGCTACCGTACTGAGTGTCCAGTGCACTATGTACTGCATGTGTGCTGCTGTAGGCAGGCCCTAGTTGTAGTGTACCACTGTCTCAGAATGTGACAGCCATGTTTCATGTCCTGGGTTTTGGCCATTGCAGGCAGGAACCTGTAGTCTCTTTGATTCTAGACACTGCTGTGCAGAAAGGTGTGGGGATGTAGCCTAACAGTTAGAGCACTGGCTCAGTAAGTGACAGACCAGGATTTGAATCCCACTTGTTCTCTTTGTGGATGTGGAAAACTCACTTCAGTATACTCTCAGAAACAGTCCGGGTTCTGCATTGACTGGAGGACATACATTCCTATACTTTTTTGTGTGTTACGCTAGCACATTGGGTCTGCAAACATGCACATTGCAATCATGCCCATCTGACAGCATGATTTTATTGGCTCTGCTGTAGCCCATTGCAGAGGGTTGGACATGTTCACCCTGCAGAAGTATGACATATGGATTGTACATGATTGGAATATTTCATCATAACTGACTGAACATCTTTGACTCCATCACATATATGCAGTACATGCAGGCACATTACACTCCTGGAATGGCCACCTGCAGAGATCATCACACATCCTTACTTGCTCCATGAGAGACACTTGTCCAGTTGTTACAGTATATGGACATGTGTCAGGATGATTGTATGGGGTTTTAAAAAGCTGAGACACCTGTCATACCCAAATAGCTGGTATTGGACCTTCCCTGTGGCACAGCTACTATTTTTTTTACACACACTACAACTGCATTTGTGCGGTCACATCAGGTACATTGAGGCAGCAAGGTGATACTGCACTCTCATCTACCACCATTCATCCTTCAGGCCATCTATCAACATATGCCCATTATGTACAGCAGATTAGGTGGGCACCCCTCACTGGTACAATAAAGATGCCTTCCACATGCTCATCCCACATACTGACTAACGTAGGATACATATGGATCCGACATGTACATCAGCTCTTACTTTTCCTTCCATCCATCACCTAAAATGTGACATTCACCAGGGCTCCCTTATCCTGCGTTAAGGTGACAACTATTTTCAGGCATTAAGGTGCACACTTGGTGTCCTGTTAGTGCCCGATAAGTGGAGCCAAATACCTTAACCACCAGAATCCTACTTCCTACCCCAACCTTTACCACACAATAACACCCGTACCGCTGCCATTTTTGCTTGCTAACTGGTGTGCCCTTAACACTCTTTAGTAGGCATATCCCTAAGAGCGCTCTGCTGGTTTTAAATTTAAACTAAAATCTATCTGCTGATACTAGGCCCTGACTGAGTTTTGATTTAAATTAACAGCTCTCTGCTGATACTAGGCCCTGACGGAGTTAACAAATACACTAGATTCTAAAATTCATAGATTTATCAGTTTTAACCCAAAAAATTCCCTTTTCTCCAAGATTTAGAGAATTTCCCAGAAGTAAATACTTACAAGTGCAGATGTCTTTCCAGCAGAAGCAGTCCCTTTTGGTAGTCCTTCAAGCATATTAATAAAGACAATACAAAGAACATGTGCTTGCATCAACCAATTCAAATAAAATAAATTAGTACAAAAATCATTACAATATAAATACAAAGTAGCTTTAACTAAATAAGCAAATAAATAATAGCAGAAATCACAGTACAAACAAAAAAAACTAATAAGGCAATCTCCTAAACCACTTGAGTTTAAAAACAAAATAGAAGTAGAAAGCCAAATACCCTATGTAATAGAAATAGCTAAACTCCCAAAGGTAAAAGAACCAGGGCTAGACCTTTAGGATTCTGTTTTAAAAGGGCAAGTACGTGCCTAATTGGGTGTTGCTTTAGTAATTTGCACACTTATGCTACCACTTGCATTCATCAATGGCGCTGTATAAAATACCGACCAGCACAAAAGTGTGCACATTACCTGATGGCGCATACTGTGTCGGTGGGTGGAGTTTGGGCAAAGGATTGCATGCTGTGTTTTGCTAAAAGTGACATACATGACTTGATAGTATGGGACGTTCCATCACTGACCAGTAGACACAAAAGTGCTTTGTAGCCTTAGTATATGCAGTTACCTCTGTGGATGAATATAACATTTGTCAACACTGTTCACTACAGTGTCAGGGAGGTAGAAGATGAAAGTCAAAGGAATCTTGGTAAAGAGATTGTTGAATGTTAAAGAAAGACTTTTGGACGGGATTAGAACCTCAGAATCCAAGATATTTTCTGGTTTCACAGCAGAATGCCTGAGCCATTAAGATGTGCTCTTGGCTTTCATTAGTGATTTTTGTCAACGGGCTTTTACAGCTTCATTAACTAGTTCAAGGTCCTTTTTATGAAGATGCATCAAAATTTTGCCATAATTTAGCATGTGCTAAATGCAAAACCTCGGGGGCATGCAGAGACAGTACACGTACCATGAATCAAGTGCAGATAATGCAGATGCACTCAGCACATAATCAAACTCTGGAATTCATTACTGGAGGATGTAGTAAAAGCTGTTAGTGTAGCTGGGTTCAGAACTGGTTTGGAAGAATTCCTGGAGGAAACGTCCATAAGCCATTATTAAAAAGGACTGGAGGAATCACTGCTTACCCCTGGGACAAGCAGCATGGAATGTATATACCTTTGGGAACCTGACAGGTACTTGTGCCCTGGATTGGCCGCTGTTGGGAACAGGATACTGGGCTTGATGGACTCTTGGTCTGACTCAGTATGGCATATCTTATGTTAAACATCTGGGCTTTAACTTAAGGCACGATTTCTGCCAGTTACGCTAGTATTTTATAAAGGCAAGTAGGTGCCTACTTATTTTTATAAAATGGACTTAAAATAAGCATCTATAAAAATGATTTAACTTGGCACCTGTTACAAATTTACACTCATGATATGGTGGATACTTCAGCTGTCCTAGCTGAAAGATATTAGTGCAGATATAGAAGCCAGGGCTGTGCAAGCAGTGCAGCTGTAGAGGGCACCTAGCAGTTGTGCAATTCTAGTGTGCGTTCCGCCCATGTGGATCCAATGTGCACTCCTTCCTTAGCACCTTTAATGTGTGATACATAAAGGCGCAGTTAGCATGCACCTTTGGACCAGCACAGCCCTAGCGCGCATTGTTGTGATACTTGCCTTAACTCACTGTCTTCTTCTAGGAAATGTTGTTTGACCTATAGCAAGTGTGGTGCCTCATCTCTGGATTCGGGACTCTGCTCTTCTTACATAGCAGCTTCTAAATTGATCCTGGAGGGCCTACTTTCCCTCTCCCAGTCAAGGAATGCAGTTAGTCCAGCCTTATTTGCCTCAGGGTAGGAGGTGATGGATGACGCTATGGGTAAGGATATCCAGCAAGACAGAGGCTCTGGCGACCGTGCTGTGAGGCCTCTTATTGTCCTCTGAGAGGTTTGTGTCAGCTGTGACCCCTGGTCATGGTGGGTCATTTCTGAGAGGATAGCTTCCAGACACAGGATTGTCCTCCCCAGAATTCTTTTCCTTATTGCAGTAAGCCTGGTCCTTCTGGTGGGAAAATTCAGACCCTGTGGCCTCTGGGTGCCCCCAAGCAGCTGAGAGTGGACACCCTGTTGGACTACCCTTGGCTAAATGTCCCTGGCAAGGCTGTTAGTGTAGCTGGGTTTAAAAAAGGTTTGGACAAGTTCCTGGAGGAAAGGTCCATAAACCATTATTAAGAAGGGACCCAGGATATCAATACTTGACCCAATACAAGCATTGTGGAACCTGTCTTTTGGGGAAACTGCTAGGTACGTATGACCTAGATTGGCCACTGTTGGAAACAGGATACTGGGCTTGATGGACCTTGGTCTGACCCAGTATGGCATATCTTATGTTCTTATGTTCTTATGCCCCCTACAGATGGTGAACAGCTGGGCCCAGTCTGAGACTTTGTCTCTGGTTCAGAATCAGGTGGCTTGGTATCGGGTGCTGATTTGGATGATGAAGTACTCTCATCTTCATAGAACTGTGAAGAGACTGGAGTGATCTGCCTATTCCAGAAGGAGGAATTGGTGGCATTGATTGCCAGAGTCTCGTCCCCCCTAAATTTGACGGATGCTTCTGGCACAGAACTGGAGCCAAAGGTGTACCCGCTCCTTCAAGGGGTGCAAAAATCCACTGCTGTCTTCCTGTTCCCAGGTGTGATTGAGGATTTGATCTGGTCAGAGTGGGACTCTCCCGATGCCCCACCTAAGAGGCTCAGGGTGTGTAAGAAGAGTTATGCTCTCCCGGATAAGTAGTGCATCGAGTGATCTGGCATTCCCAAGGTGGATGCACAGGTCACGGAGATTACCAGACGGACTACCACTCCTGTCTAAGGCGGATTGGCCTTAAATGATCTTCTGGACCACAAGGTGGATTTGTTATAGAGCCTGTTCACCATGGTGCTACTATCCTGCAGCTGGTGGTATGTACCAGCCTGACGTCTCATGCCCTGCTCCAGTGGGTTCAGTCTCTTCCACCAGATGATGAGTCTGCTATGACCTTCCTTTCTGATACCATGTATAACCTGGTACATTTGGTGGCCAGGGATGGTGCCCTGATGATGGTGTTATGGCATTATATTTAGTTTAGGCATAGCGGACACATCTTCCAAAACCCTGTTGACCTAACTGGCTTTTAAGGGGAAGCTTCTGTTTCGAACCGATTTGGAGAAGCTGGCAAAATAAAATCTTACCATCTTGTGGAGAACAGGTCCAAGGGGCCTGTGCAGTGGACTGGTGCCCCTTTTTCATCAGCCTTCTCCTATTCATCAAAGGCATGCTGTCCGGATTTCCAGGGGTCTTTATCTTTTATCTTTATTGAGGATTTAATATACCGCTCTTACTGTAGGCAATAGAGCAGTTTACAAACAAATTGAGTCTGCTGGGAAATAGAAAGGAACGCCAAATAAAATAGACAGGAAAGTAAGAGCAGAGACAGATAGGGAAATTTAGGGAACCAGGGTGGAGGAGAGACAGCAAGTATCAATGAGGGGGTGGAGAGAGGGGAGAAGCGGGGGGAGGGAGGTCATAGGCATTACAGAATAGGTGAGTTTTGAGCCTTGTTTTAAATGTTTTGTGGGAGGGTTCTAGGCAGAGGGCAAGGGGGAGTGAATTCCAAAGCCGGGAACCCAGAAAGAAGAAGGGTCTCAGGACTCTCGGCGTTACCGATCTGGAAAACTTGCTTCCCCTCGGCTTCTGGGCTTTGAGCTTGTTCTCAGTCCTTTCGTGGAGCACGTGGTCCCAGAGACTCAGCTCCCTCCAGAGGAGGACCCTCCTAGCCTGCACTGCGAAGATTTGGGGGACCGTTATCCGGTTCCTCCAGTTGGAGGCAGATTTTGCCATTTCTTTCAGGAATGGGACTGGCTTGCCAAGGATCACTGGGTGCTCGACATCATTCAGTTTGGCCATGTCCTGGAGTGTGAAGAGCCTATTCAGGATGCCATCTTCATCTTCCCTTGTGGGTCTGCGAACAAAAGTGCCGCTATGTGGGGCCACCTTGGACAAGTTGCTGAACCTAAGGGCAGTGGTGCCTGTCCTGCCAGATGAGTGGGGCAAGGGCAGGTACTCCATTTATTTCATGGTAGCAAAAAGGACTGTTCCTTCTGTCCCATTCTGAACCTCAAGGGGGTCAATGAGCACTTGCGCATTCTGTGCTTCCAGATGGAAACACTGCACTCTGTAATTCAAGCAGTGCACTGAGGAGCTTTCTTGGCTTCTCTGGATCTGACAGAGGCGTATTTTCATGTCCCGATCTGGGCAGATCAGCAGAAGAATCTGCATTTTGCCGTGCTTTCCTCTGTTTCAGTTTGCCTTCCTCCCTTTGGGCTATCCATCGCCCCGAGAATATTTTCCAAGGTCATGGTGGTGGCAGCCATGGCGCAAAGGGATCCAAAGCCCTCAGCTAACTGATCAATTGGGGAAAGAGCCAGCTGTTACCTTCCCAGTCCCCAGAGTTTCTGGGAGCATGTTTCGATATTCGCGTGGGCAGAGTTTTCCTGTCAGGAGAGAGTCAAAAGACTGTTGGATTGTCTGGTGCTGTTTTATGCACAGCAGGCTTACAGAATCTGGGATTATCTTCAGCTGCTCAGATTGATGGTGGCGACCATAGAAATGGTACCATGGGCACATGCTCACATGCGACCATTCCAGCGGTCCTTGTTGACTTGGTGGTTCCCGAGTTCTCAGGAGTTTGAGCGGAGGCTCCCGCTTCTGTTGAGGGTAAGGTCCAGCCTGTAATAGTGGCAGTAGTCCTGTCTCTTAGGAAGGGCATGCCGCTGGATGTGAAGACTGATGCCTATTTGTAGAGCTGGGGAGCCCATTGCCAAGACCATACTGCCCAGGATTGTTGGAACTGCAGGGAAGTGGTGTGATCCATCAACCATTCGAGGCGAGGGCTTCAGGTTGGCTATAATGAATTTCTGGCCCCTGGTTGAGGGCTGGGCGGTTCAAGTGTTTTCAGATAATGCCACGGTGATGGTTTATGTCAATTAGCAAGGTGGCATAAGAAGTGCTGGAGTAGCTCTGGAGATGGCTCTACTGTTTGCCTGGGCAGAAAAGAACTTCCTAGCCTTGTTGGCTCAGCACATTAACGGGGTGAACAGTGTGGAAGCGGACTTCTTCAGCTGTCACTCTCTGGATCCTGGAGAGTGGGAGTTGAGTCAGGAGGTGTTTCCGTTGATTTTGCACTGCTGGGTGTCATCCTGAAATGGATCTGATGGTAACCCACACCAATGCCAAAGTTTGCCGCTTCATTAGTCAACCACACAGAGATGGTATCTGAGGGCGTTGTTGCCCTGACCCAGCCTTGGCCAAGTCAGCACCTGCTGTACATGTTTTTCCCATGGCCCCTGGTTGGACGTATGCTTTGGAATATAGACTACCATCTGTGCAGGATTGTTCTGGTAGTGCCGGAATGGCCAAGAAAAGTGTGCTTCAGAAACCTGATATGGCTCCTGAGGTTGCCGCCTCTTCAGTTGCCTCCATCTCGGGGCCTATTGAAGCAGGGACCAATTGTCCTGGAGGATTCTTTTCCCTTCTCACTTATTGCTTGGCTCTTGAAAGGAGATGTCTAGCACATAAGGGCTACCCTCCTGTGGTAGTCTCTACTCTGCTTGGAACTCGGAGGAGGTATACCAAGCTGGTGCCTCTTTGAGCAGTGGTGCGGTGCTCAGCAGTTGGCTCTTGAGGTGGCCAAGGTGCCATCTCTGTTGGCCTTCCTACAGGATGGCCTGGAGAAGGGCCTTTCCCTCAGCTCCCTGAAAGTTCAGGTGGCAACATTATCATGTTTCCAAGGTCCAGTGGCTGATAAGTCTCTAGCCTTGCATCCAGACATCTTGTGCTTTCTCCAAGAGGTTTGTCATCTGTGTCCTCCCTTCCGATCTGTGATCCCTTCCTGGGATCTGTGTCAGATGCTCAGGACCCTGATAGTGGCACCTTTTGAGCCTTTATAGCCCGATGCCTTAAAAGATTTTAAGCTCAAGACGGTGGTCTTGGTTGTGATTTGTTCCACAAGGTGGATTTCCAAGCTGCAGGCTCTGTCTTGCCGAGATCCTTATCTGTCTTTTTCAGATCCTTATCTGTTTTTCAGAGGAGGCCATTTCCATTTGGCCTGTGCCTTCCTTCTTGCCTAAGGTGCTGTCTCCCTTTCATATGAACCAGACGGTCTGCCTAGCTTCCTTCTTGAAGGAGCAGTGTCCAGGGAAGAATGAGGATCTTCGCTTTGTGGATGTCCGAAGGGTGCTTCTCTGGTACTTGGAGGTTACGAATTCCTTTTGTAAGTCTAATCATCTTTTTGCATTGTTTTCTGGCCCTTGTAAGGATGACGCGATGGCCGGAGCGACATTAGGGCACTGGATTATGGAGGTCATTATGTCGATGTATCTCTTGTAGACCCAGCCGGTTCTATAGGGTTTTTGCACCCATTCTACCTGAGCACAAATGACTTCATGTATGGAGCTTGGTAGCCCCTGCAGAAATTTGTCAGGCAGCAACGTAGGCATTAATTTCCACTTTTGTCTAGCATTACCGCTTGCGTGTCCCTATGTGGGTGGACACAGACTTTAGCTCAAGGTTTTTGCATGCTACTGTGTCTTCTTCCCGCCCAGTGGTGTTGTAGCTTTGGTACATGCCACTTGTCTGGACTGGTCTAGCAGAATGATATGGAAGGAGACGCTTTGCTTACCAGATAATGTCCTTTCTTTGAGTCCTGCAAGATCAGTGCAGGGCCCACCCCTGAAATGGTATTTGCTCTGTTCTGCTGCTGCGGTACCCTTGGGTCTGTTATGATTTTTATACTTGGCCCTGCAGGTTCATCTTCTACTAACAGCCTTCTGTTTGTTTTCCTGCACAGAGTTCTCTTGTGTTATTACCCATTGTTGCCCACGATTGAGGTTGTGTAAGGCTTGCCATGTTTCTCCCATATGCTTTGGTTCAAATACTGAAGGGACCTCTGGTGGCTGAGGCAAATTGAGGCATTGGAGTGATGCCATTGAAACTTGGACTTTTCATTGGTTCTTTGCCTCCACCAATCTGCTGGTAGGGGAACACAGCTTACTTTTCTGGACTGGTCTAGCAGGACTCACAGAAAGGATATTATCTGGTAAGTAAAATGTCTTCTTTTGTCACCAAAGGTTATTCAATATACTTCAAGTGTGATGTTGCTTCTAAAAATGTTCCTTTGTTTTAAAGATCATTCTGGTAGGTGGCTATGTCGTTATTTTATAACTAATACTTTTGGTATGCTAATTACAGCTGCTTCCATTGTTTTTGACCGTGAACATGATGCCTCTGCTTTTGCTGCATGGTGTTGCTCCTTTTAAAGTACTGGGAACACATATGTCCTGTAAAATTAAACCCTGCCATGTTTTTAGTGTCTCTGGAACCCTTTCTAAATATAGCTGCCCCAGAGCAACACTTCTGAAGCTAAACAGTGGCATGATACGATCCTTACATAACATCACAGATCAACACTTTCTGGGAGCAGAAGTTGTGGAAGTGATCCAATGGATGGGCTCCATCAAGATGGAACATTGTTCAGTTTTCTTGTCCTCATCCAAGATGACACTCATCCGTGTTTGTAAAGGAGTGTCTTTAGACTGACCACCCCATAGATGCAGAGTAATGCATAATAGCCCGAAACGTGCAGATATGTGAAAAAAAATGTTTTTGCTTCATTTATGCATCTGGCTTTTTTTTAACTTATGAACTAATAATGAAGGGACTAGAAGTCTGCCTCATTTTGTTTTTGCAAACTTGCTCTCATAGTAACGAACAAAGATTTGTGTTCTTTACATTTGAAGAGGATTATTCCAACTTCTGGTAGTTGTAAAGTAAATGTGCTAGTTGGCAAAGGATTTGTTTCTTCAACTGGATCTCATGGGTTTAGCTAACATGGCGGGGTTGGCAGCTGTTCATTCTACTGCCTTTGCCAGAGACGGAGGGCTGGATGCCACTGAGGAGTTTCGCTTCATAGCTAGCAGAGACCAGAGAGTATGACAAGCCAGGCTTCATCCTTATTGGGGTACAGAAGGTGCCAACTATGCTATGTTATTTAAAAAATATATTAGTAGCTGCCATTAATAGTTTCAGGGCATGTTCCATGACATAGCAGAAGCTAGATAAAGAAGCAACACACACATATACGTACAGCAGATGGATGGAGCACTGTTTGAGATTATAGAGTTTAGGAGACTCCCTGATATCTCCTAAAGAGTCTCAAACAATTCCTGGATCTGTTCTACCTTTAGAGAAAATGGGGATCCTCAGATAATGATCTTACACTGGGAGTAGGGAACATTTGGCGCTCCAGGGCCACAAGACGGTTAAGCTTTCATGATCTTCCTAATGAATATGCAAACAGTAGATATGCATGCAAGTGAAACAGTGTATATGCAAATCTGTTCCATGTATATTTGACCTTTGAGGGCCCGAGGTTCTCCATCCTTTTCTTATACTGCATAAAGCTCCCCAACACCAGACCTCCTTAGAGGATGAAGAGCAACTCACAGCATGGTCACAAGAATCTCTGGCCAGCTGAACATCCTTACCCTTAGCACCATCCTGCATCTCCTGCCCTGAGGCAATTAAGAGTAGAATAACCACGTCCCCCAGCTGAGAGGGGGAAAGCATGCATTCCAGGGGCAACTCAGAAGCTGCCATACAGGAAGGGTAGAGTCCAGAATCCAAAGATAAGGCTCCTTACTTACCACAAGTCAAGCAATATTTCCTGGAAAAAGATGGAGAGTTAGGGTAAGTATCACAAGAGCGCATGCTAAGACTGCATAGGCTTGCAAGCGTGTGTTAACTGTGCTAGGGAAGGAGTGTGCATTGGAGTCACTTGGGCGGAACATGCGATAGGACTGCATGACTCCCAGGCACA
Source organism: Ichthyophis bannanicus (assembly GCA_033557465.1). Classification (NCBI taxonomy): domain Eukaryota; kingdom Metazoa; phylum Chordata; class Amphibia; order Gymnophiona; family Ichthyophiidae; genus Ichthyophis; species Ichthyophis bannanicus. The sequence continues at coordinate 786,406,498 of CM066034.1, read as the reverse complement.
CTATAGGCAAAAATATTACCAACTTGTTCAGAAAATGGTGGAAAATTCCCACACAGCGCAAACAGTCGCTAGCAGTTCACCCCGAATTGCATCCCTCAGACAGAACTGGGAGCCCCCAAGGAGGACAATGACAAGGTCAAGCCTTGGTACTCACCCCCTGAGATTCCCAGGTGAAGGATCCATGCCGGGCTCAGTTCTACGTCACTAAAACTGCTTCACTGGCTCAGTTTATTTTTAATAGCACTGGGTGCCCTCACCTGGTTTGCAGCTTGTCGTGCTGTGAGGGCTTATGTGCATCAGTGATGCTGAGAGCTAAGCTATCGGTAGTTTAACTATTGGCAGGGTCTCCTATGATGGACAGATCTCAGCTGAAGTGCCAGACCAAGACTAACCACTCATCTGGGCAGCAGCAGAATGGGACAGTGTTGGCGGCGGAGGATCAAATGTCTATGACAACGGCAACACTAAACTTAAACTGTGCGGAAGAAAGGCCTGGCAATCTACTTCCATATCTTGCCATGAAAACCCAATGGATAGTCATAACAAAACAAATTGCATGCACTATAGTGCTGGAAGATGAGACCCCCAGATCAGAAGGCACTCAACTGGCTATTGGGGAGTAAATGAAGGCTTTTCAGAGTAAAGCCAGCATTTAAAATATGGTTGGATCAAAGCCCTCGGGACGTCTGACTGTTGATGTAGCTGCACTTGAAATGAGAATCAGAAGTTGCAAAGATGTCTTACATATTGTGACATGCAATGTACGAAGCATGAACCAAGGGAAATTGGAGATGGTCAAGAATGAAATGGAACGTGTACAACTTGATCTGCTGGGTGTCAGCGAACTGAAACAGACTGGCATCGGGCACTTTACATCACATGACCCCATGGTCTACTATGCTGGAAATGAAAGACAAAGAAGAAATGGTCTTGCATTTATAATTAAGAAGAAACCTGAAAGAACTGTAATGAAATACAATGCAGTCAGTGAACGCTTAATTTCTATTCATCTATGAGGAATGCCTATCAACACAACTATAATTCAAGTATATGCCCAAACAACAGCTGCAGAAGAGGATGAAATTAATGAGCTCTATGAACAAGTACAAGCTGAAATTGACAGAACATGCAAACAGGATATGCTAATAGTCATGGGTGACTGCAAAGCAAAAACTGACAAAAAAGAAGGCAAAATGGTTGGAAAATATGGACTTGGCAACAGAAATGAAGCTGGAGAAAGACTGATAGAATTCTGCAAGATCAACAATCTATTCATCTCAAAAACCTTCTTCCAGCAACACAAACGGCGACTGTACACATGGACTTCACCCAGTGAATTGTACAAAAATAAAATTGACGACATCTGTGGCAGTCAAGAATGGAAAAGCTCTATAACACCAACAAAGACAAAACCTGGAGCTGACTGTGGTACAGATAACCAACTACTAGTATGCAAACTCAAGCTAAAGCTGAAAAAGAGCAAGCCACTCATGAATGTAGCAAAATATGACCTTGAGAATATACCACTGGAATTTAAAGACTGCCTGCAAAATTGACTTGCTGCTTTAGATACAAATGACAGAACTTCAGAAGAGTTACGGAATGACATCAAGAAGGTTGTGTTGGAAGAAAGTGAGAAGTCTCTACAAAAGGTGAAAAAGCAAAAACAGCCAAAATGGATGAAGGAAGAAACTCTGAAAATTGCCCAGAAATGCAGAGAAGCTAAAGCCAAAGGAGAAAGAGAGGCAATCACAGAACTGAGATTTCCAACATACAACAAGACAAGACAAGGAAAAGTACTACAATGAGGCATGCAAGGAAGTAGAAACAGAAACTATTATAGGAAGAACAAGATCAACTTTCCTAAAGCTAAGAAAGTTAAAGAAAAAATTCCAGCCTTGAACTGGAATGTTACAAGATGCTCAAGGTTCTATGTTGAATGATGCTGAGAAGATCAAGAAAAGTTGGAAAGAATATACAGAGTTTTTATATGGTAAAGATCAAGTGGACCAACAGCCATTTCAACCTGTACCTTATGATCAAGAACCATTGGTGATGAAAGAAGAAGTTGAAGCAGCATTTGAAAGTCTTATCAAAGAACAAAGCACCAGGCATTGATAGCATTCCCATAGAAGTATTACAGCAATCTGATGTAGCTGTTACCATACTTACAAGGCTCTGCCAAGAAATTTGGAAGACAACATCATGGCCAACTGACTGGAAAAGATCTATGTTTATACCAATGCTAAAGAAAGATGATCCAACTGACGGTGGAAATTATCGCACAATCGCGCTGATCCCACATGCCAGCAAGATTCTACTGAAGATTATTCAACAGAGACAACAACCATAGCTGGAACAAGAACTACTGAAGTGCCAGCAGGTTTCAGGAAAGGGCGAGGAACGAGAGACATCATCACGGATGTGAGATTGATCCTCGAAAAGACTAAAGAATACCAAAAGGATATCTATTTGTGCTTTATTGACTACAGCAAAGCTTTTAACTGTGTAAACCATGAGAAACTCTCGGCCACATTAAGAAGCATGGGTATACCAGAACACATGATTATTCTCTTGCACAATCCTTACATTGATCAAGAAGCAACAGTTCAAACGGAACAAGGAGAAACAGAATGATTTAAAATCAGCAAAGGTGTACAACAAGGCTGCATACTTTCCCCCTACCTATTTAATTTATATGCAGAACAAATCATCAGAGAAGCAGGATTGTATGAAGACAACAAAGGTGTGAAGATTGGAGGAAGACTCATCAACAACCTTTGCTATGCTGATGATACCACATTACTGGCTGAATGTGAAGACGATCTGAAACATTTGCTTCTCAAGATCATAGAACATAGTCTTAAAATGGGCCTGCACCTTAATGTAAATAAGACAAAGATCATAACTGGCAAAATCAATTAAGTTCATCATTGATGGAGAATAAATTGAAATTGTGGACAACTTTAACCTACTTGGATCAACTGTCAATAAAGAAGCAACAAGCAGTCAAGAAATGCTACAACGCATTGTTCTTGGCAGAATGGCTATGAAGGACCTTGACAAGATTCTCAAGATTCGACTCATTAAAGCCATGGTGTTTTCAATAACATCGCTCACCGCTTTGACCTGGTGAAAAGCGGGATATAAATGCAGCTAAATAAATAAAATAAATAAATAAGCATCATATGGATGCAAAAGTTGGACAGTGAAGAAGATAGACAGGAAGAAAATTGATGCCTTTGAATTATGGTGCTGGCAGCGAAAATTGTATATACCATGGACTGCCCGAAGAACAAACCAGTCAGTACTACAGGAGATCAAACCTAAGTTTTCTTTAGAAGCTCAGATGACAAGACTTTGACTTTCATACTTTGGCCACATCATGTGAAGAGAAAGCATGAGAGAAAGACGACATGCTTGGCAAGGTAGAAGGTGAATGCAAAAGAGGAAGGCCAGCAATGAGATGGATCAATACAATAACAGTAGCTATGGGTGCCAGTCTGTCAACAATGAGCCGCCTGACTAAAGACCGAACACAATTTACAATAACTATCCAGAGGGTCGCCATGAGTCGACACTGACTCAGCAGCACTTAACAACAACAAGCAGCACTGGGTGAAAGGTGGCTGGCAGGCAGATCCCTCTGAGAGCCTTCAGCAATCTTCTGGAGAGAGCAAGGGGGGGGGGGGACGAGGAGAAGGGAGGAGGGCGCTGAGGTTGTGAGAGGCTGCTGTACTCTTCCAGAATCTTCCAAATCCTTCCAAATTATGGCTACTCAACAGGCCCTTTTGATAAGGGCGTGGAGCTGAATCAAATTTTCCCTCCTCCTCTGGCTACTGAAAAGACTGCAGTCTAGTGAAGCATCACACGTCACGCTCAAGTAAGAGAGTCTGAGAGAGTCACCCTTTTAGGGCTCAAGGTGGTCGTTCATGAGTGTTTAATCAATTTTTTTTTTTTTTTTGCAGTCTTCAGATTTTCAACACCATCTGCTGGAGACAAAGAAATACTGAAGGAATCTCTGGTGGCTGAGGTGGATAGAGGCACAGGAGTGATGTCATTGAAACCTGGGCTTTTTATTGGTTCTTTGTCGCCACCCACTTGCTGGTAGAGGAACACAACCCACTTGTCTGGACAGGTCTAGCAGAGCGATATGGAAGGTGAGTTACATTCAGGTACAGCAGGTATTTGCCTGTCTCCCACATAGGCTTACGATCTAAGTCCGCAACTAAGGCAAAGGAGAGTTAAGTGACTTGCCCAAAACCACAAGGAGCTTCAGTGGGATTTGAACCCTGGCTTCTCAGGTTCCTAGTCCACTGCTATAATCACTAGGCTACTCTTCTAAGCTCGGTGGTCCATCAACAGGCTAGAGCTGAGGGCAGTGGCACGGGCACTCCGAGCTCTCGAGTCCTTGGTTCGGCAAAAGGCAGTCCGCGTCCTCTCGGACAATGTCACCACGGTGGCCTACATCAACCGTCAAGGGGGGACGAGCAGTCCCCTGCTAGAGAGGGAAGCAGGCAGCCTCTTACAGTGGGCCGAAGCACACCTATTGAATCTGTCAGCTCAACACGTGGCGGGAGCAGAAAATGTGACGGCCGATTACCTCAGCAGACACAAGATAGACCACGGGGAATGGGAGCTAGCGCAGGAGGTATTCGACCAAGTGGTAGCACGTTGGGGAACACCGATCATGGACCTCATGGCGCGCTACGAATCATCCAAAGCAAGCCGGTTCTTCAGCCGAAGAAAGGAGAGGATGTCAGAAGGCTTAGATGCCCTGGTCCAGAAGTGGCCTGCGGAAGGTCTACTGTATGTGTTCCCGCCCTGGGCACCATAGGCAGAGTTCTAAGACGAATAGAGGAACACCCAGGTCTGGTAATCCTCATAGCTCCGGATTGGCCTCGTCGCCCATGGTATGCAGACCTGGTGAGGCTAACGGCTCACCGCCCTTGGAGGCTCCCCAACAGAAAGGATTTGCTACGCCAGGGCCCAGTACTCATGCCCCACGTGCATCGATTCTTGCTTACGGCTTGGTCCTTGAGAGGGCGCGGCTCGTGAAGCGAGGTTATTCGACTTCAGTAATCTCGACCCTGCTGAACGCTCGGAAACGCTCGACCTGCCTTTCCTATATCAGGGTCTGGCGCATATTCGAAGCATGGTGCGCGGATCTCCATAAGAAACCCTTAGAAGCCTCAGTGCCGGAGGTGTTAGATTTCCTACAAGCAGGCTTCGAAAAAGGCTTGGCTCACAGCTCGCTGCGGGTTCAACTAGCGGCCATTTCTTGTTATAGAGGAAAGGTTAGGGGCAAGTCTCTAGGAGACTACGCTGATGTGGGCAGATTCCTGAGGGCGGTCAAGCGTTTACGCCCTCAACAAAGATCAGTGATTCCCCCTTGGGACTTAAACCTTGTTTTGGATTCCCTAACCAGGGAGCCCTTTGAGCCAGCAAAGAATTCCTCCCTAAAGGACTTGACCCTGAAGACGGTATTTTTGGTAGCTATTTGTTCGGCTAGGAGGGTCTCGGAACTCCAAGCTCTCTCTTCTCAACCTCCCTTCCTTTCCTTTTATAAGGACAAAGTGGTCTTGTGGACGGTGCCTTCCTTCCTACCCAAGGTCTCCTCTCCCTTCCATATGAACCAAACAGTCTCGCTCCCGTCCTTTACGGGAGAAGCACAGGAAGGGGAGAGTTCCAAACTGCGTCTACTAGATTTACGTAGAGTGCTGAGACGCTATCTCTCACGCACAGCATCCTTCCGCAAATCCGAACGGCTTTTCGTTCAATTTGGAGGGCCGCACAAGGGGAATGCAGCGGCCAAAGCTTCCATTTCTAGATGGATCAGGGAGGCCATTGCCTCGGCCTACATCCTCAAGGGGAGGCAGGTATCAGCAGGTCTTCGCGCGCATTCAACTCGAGCGCAGTCGACCTCCTGGGCAGAGCATAGCTTGGTCCCACCGCTAGACATCTGTAAAGCGGCCACCTGGTCCTCTATGCATACCTTCGCTAAGCACTACCGACTGGATGTCCAGAGAAGAGCAGACACCAGGTTTGCGAGTGCGGTACTTCGGTCCGGAGTGGCGAACCCCACCCAGGTTTGAACTGCTCTGTTACATCCCGAGAGTAAAGGGACTGGACTGGAGTTCTGCTAAGGAAAAAGTAATTAGTCCTTACCTGCTAATTAGTGTTCCTGAAGGAACTCCAGTCCAGTCCCTGATCCCACCCAGGTTCGGTTCCCAGTGTTCAGAATAAGGACCGAAGTCGGTGAGCGGAGGTGGAAATCTCCGGTCAGAGGAGACGCCAACGGCAGGGATACGGACTAGGGAGGTACGGGGAGGAACGAGTAAAGGCTAGGTCGGCCCCGGGTAAGCCCTCTCCTGCTCCCCCCTTCCTTACCACTGTTCTTTTTTGTTTAAAAAAAAAAAAAGAGTGCGTTTGTTTGGTTCTCCTGTTTTTTGGAAATTGTTGGTTGTACACATCTTAGTTGCGGTGCCTATCAGGACTGCTTTTTCATCAGATTACTGGTGCCTATGGGCGGTGCCAGTGGTATTTATACCACACCATCATCAAAAAGATGATGGGCTCAGCCTCCAAGCTGCTGGAAAGGTTACGCAACCCGAGAGTAAAGGGACTGGACTGGAGTTCCTTCAGGAACACTAATTAGCAGGTAAGGACTAATTACTTTTTACAGCTTCGAGAGGCTAAGTTGATCCTCAGGGCTGATCTTCCAACAAAAAACTATACTTACACGTTAGCTCACACAAAAAATGTTTTTACTCTATTCTGGTTTAGGGTTCATCTGTCCACAGAACATTTTCCGGAAAGATTGTGGTTTCTCAAGGTGGGTTTGGGCAAATATCAGGCATGCCTTTTTATGTCTGTCTTTGAGCAGTGGGGTCCTCCTTGGCCTTTGCCTATGAAGTCCTCCTTTGTTTAATGCACAGCGTATGGTGCGGGTTGAAACCACCATTCCAGATTGATCCAGGTCAGCCTTAAGCTCTTTTGATGTTGAACATATTATCCAACAGTGCACACTAACCTTCAAAGACTTCTTGGATTAATTTTCCTCTCCCCACCATGTCCTGGGAGGTTCTTGACAGTTCCATGAACAAAAAAACTATTAATAATATCGCAAATTGTAGACACAGGAATCCCAAGGTCTTTGTAGATGGCCTTATACCCCTTTGAAGTTTGTTTGGTGGTTTTTCTGATGGTCTCAGGCAGCTCTCTTGTCTTCACTATTGTGTAAATGTAACAGAGAGTGAATGTGGCCATTCTAAACATCAGAGCCATCATTCACTGGTTGATTCAAGTAATATGAGTACTGACAATTGATCACAGGTGCGTCTAATTTTACTGCTGTAGGAATGTGGTTCTTCTGTTCAAACTGATTTGAATTGTTTATAAGGGTGCCGTAATCATGTCCTGGCAATGTCCCAGTTTTTATACTATTTCCTTTTTTAATTGGTATTGTTTTATTTGATTATTTTATGTGTCAAATATGTGTGCATATGTAGTCCTCTATTGCCTCGGAAGAAAGGCCTGGCAATCTACTTCCCATCACACTGCCAAGGCTTGCTGGATGCAGAGCCTTTTATAAAATATCTATAGTGATGTGGAAAGAAAAATGTTTGTAGCTGCACACACAATAGAAACAGCCATTATACAAACAACACTTTGAAAAAAAAGGGCAGCATCACTTGGGGCTTTACATGTGTAAGTAGGAGCCAATTAAGGAACTCAGACCTTTGGCATTTTCAGGTGGTTTTCAACATGAGAGGTAAGCCCAATTTCCCCTCTAATGCTCGTCTCTAAAGCCCAGGTTAGCTAGCAGCTTTATGTGATTGTGGCTCAAAGCAGGTATAAATGCTGACATGGAACTTCTTCCAGATGAATATGCATTCTCATTCTAAAATATGTAATACACATATGCTTTGAAGACCTGCCCAAAGCACAGCCAAAATACACTACCTTGAAAGTCTCACAAAAAAGATTGCAGGCCTGCTATTTGTAATCTGTCGAACTATTATTAAAATCATTAGTAATATCTGAAGATTGGAGAATAGCCAAAGTAATGAAAATTTTTAAAAAGGAGTGATCCAGGAAACTACAGACTGGTGAGCCTGACATCAGTAACGGGCAAAATGGTAGAAATCATTATCATGGTTTAATGGGAGAAAGTCATCATGGATTTAGCCAAGGAAAGTCTTGTCTCACTAAGCTCCTATATTTTTTTTAAAGGCATGAATAAACAGGTAGATAAAGGTGAGCCAGTTGATATAGGCCCTGATTCTACAAGGTGGGACGTGCAGCCCCGCCAGCTGTCCTGCTTATATTCCCACGCAGGTGCTCCCCGCACGTCTAGAGCAACAGTAGGGGGAGACCCGGAGGGGGCAGAGTGTGGGTGTAGTGGGGGTGGACCAAGGTGGCAGGATGTACAGGGTCGATTCAGGTCACTGCCCTGTATGTCCTGTGGGGTCAGGGGTACCGTGCTGTTTATTTCACCTCGAAGATGGAATAAGCATCTTTGACCTGGTGTTCGGGGCCGGGGGCAGGTAGCTCCATGCCATCCAATCCTGACTCCAGCTGCCCGGCCTTGGGTCAGGTGGTGGGGAAACAAAGGGTTGGCTTTGTAGGAATCAGGAGGGCCTGCAGGGAGGATGTCCCCCCGGGTATGCTGTGGCATGCCAGGCCGTCTCAGGACCCAATCCTGCACCCACAGGGACATTTGATTCCCGTGGTGCAGAATCTAGTCCAAACAGGCCCATCCTACTCAGGGCCATCCAGATAGCCCGGATGCGCCCCTTAGGGAATCGGGCTCATAGTGTATCTGGGATAAGCAGCATGGAATCTGCCTACCTTTTAGGAACCTGACAGATACTTGTGACCTGGATTGGTCACTGTTGGAAACAGGATACTGGGCTCGATGGGCATCTGATCTGACCCAGTATGGCATATCTTATGTTCTTATATATTCACTGCGACCCTGCGCAAGTAACTCTACCTTCTATTGCCTCAAGTACAACTTATATTATGTGGCCCATTTGGGCAGGAGAGTAACTCATCTTGAGCTGTCCTCATATTAGGATATCATGGCAAGAACCTTAGCATTGTGATCGTAAGATGGTTTGGCCTTATAGTCATATCTCTCCCTACACCCCTCCTCGGGAGGTCCGCTCTTCTGGCGGATCACTTCTATTTGTGTCCAAACTTTGATCTTTCCTCTTTGCTGCTTCTTATGCCTGGAACAAAGTACCTGAGCCTGTGTGTCAGGCTTCATCTCTGGCCCTTTTCAAATCCAGGCTTAAAACTCACCTCTTTGAGGCCGCTTTTGGATCCTGATCCACGTGGTCTCCTGCTCTCCCACAATATGTTTCCTTACCATTCCCCTAGACATATCCTTGTCCCCAGCTGTTGTGTTGTCTGTCTTGACTAGATTGTAAGCTCTGATGAGCAGGGACTATCTTTTACATGTGTCTGTACAGCTCTGCGTATTCCTAATAGCACTATACAAATGATCAGTAGCTGTAGTAGGATCTTTAAGCGCCTAATACGTTGAAAATTCAAACGATTAAGCTTCATGAAAGAGACGCAAAGGGACTAAATAATACACTGATTTCTTCATCCCAGTATCAGACATAGCCCTCCACTAGCTGTAAATGGTCGTCTTTGTCGCCTTCGCTTTTCTCATCCCTTTGCAAATACATTGCTCCCCTTCCCTCTCTGAACCCCTGCTTTGCATCTCCTGCATGTTGTTCTTTGTATCCAAGTGTACTAACATGGTAACCTCACTAGTTTTTTCCCAGATTTGAATTGTTCCCTAATGTTTTAATTTACTGAAATTTCTATATGGGAAAACATTCCAAAGAAAAATATTCCTACGAAAATAGGAATGAAGCACTTTATTGAACTTTTAGCTGATTCTCAAAATCAACCCTTAGGACAGAAGGTTCACAGTTCTTTTGTAAAAGATTTGTTGTTTTTTTTCAGTGTGATTTTTTTTTCTGCTGTTCTTGATCAAGGAGTTATGTACCGTTTTCAAATGGTGCAAACAAACTGCGGCCCTTTGCACTTTTTTCCCCTAATTCTTCGCAGTCCTTCAATCTGGCCCTTTGCGCCTCATCTGTATTGGATATGAAGAGTAAGGTCTTGTGAAGATACTATGGAGTTCTCTGTGGGATCTTGAGAGGCGCAGGAGGAGGAAGAGGAGAAAACTGTCATAACCCCATAAGCTTGGTCTGTCAAGTCACATTCTCTCTCATGTCATCCCTTCTGAACTGAGGCTTCTTCTGTGGTCTCTTTAAAAGAACCTCATTAATATATGGTTGAAAGTCATAGCAGAGTTGACATTGAAAATAAACCTCTTTTAAAAAATGTATTAAGTGTAGGAGTTATCTCTGGTTGCATTCATCTTACCTATTAACATGCTGCATGCTAATTGATCTTAGGGCAGAAAAGAATTAGCACATGTATTTAAAATAATAGCAATAAACACACATACAGGCTCTGAATGCTTTTATTTCAAAAGAACATCCATTTGGCTGGCTGCTTCACAGCGTCTCTTCAGATGCGTCTCAGTGATGAATCTGGAGTGTCTCAGCTGCAGCGATGTTTGTTTGATCTTAATGGAAATGAAACAATGAAAGTCGTACGTCACAGCAAAGGGAAGTTTTGTGGTCAGTCATATCCACAGTAGATATGGCTGAATGGGACAACGGTTCAGTAAATTGCAGAATTTTCTGAACTATTAAAATTTACTCTGCTTAACAAAATTATTTATCTGTCTATGATTCATGCAATGATTATGGACAATCACCCTAGTGTAATCTATGATTACTGACAGAACTGGGCAGCAGCAGCGTATTTTGCTGGTTGCAATGATTTGATTTAGATCCTCAGAAGAGACCACTGTGTGAGCACAGAGGAAGACAAAGTGACTCGTAATTGTTTTCGTCACAGTCATTTATTCTTTACTAAGACTGCAAAATATAGTCAACAGAGCTGAAAACATCCACACACTTTATTTCTCTGGTTTACTTTCTAAGCTGTGTTGCAAATAGGCATCAGAATGAAAAGAATAACTCCTTAATTAAAAATGGCATGTAGAAAATGATTTTAAAAGGGGCTAAATGCCATTTATGTGTGTAAAAAGCCGATGTACACATGTAAACTGGCATATATGTAAGTAGGGATTTTAAAGAAGCTGCTGCTTATTTGTGAAAGCAGCAGCATCCAGGATTTTTAAGGGATATTGGCTGGGTGGTCCTTCAAAGTTTACATGTATTTCATATGGTTCAATAGCAGTACAAGTGTAGCCGGTCTTCCATTGAACAGGGTGAAGGTTTTCCCAGAGGCCCTATCGAGTCCTTTATTTAGTGGTGCCCTTTCGTTTGAAATTGGGCAAATCTCTGAAAAGTAAGCATACAGCGCACACAGCACAAATCAGAGGGTCCTGGTGCATCGGGGAAGAATTTTGTCAAGGGCATAAGTTGGAAAAATACAACACACAAGCTTTTAAAAATTCACAGGGACTCCAAGGCACTTAATGTGACAAGCATCTTTAATTGGTAGTCCCCACAAAGCCAAAAGGAAGGTTAATAATAGCAAAGGCATATGTAGAATGGTTCAACTTAAGATCAGGCAGTTCTCGGTCCATGTATGGTTGTAGTCTCTGCTGAATGAAGTGCAAGCAGGATTCAGGAAAGGATAGGGAATGAGAAACATCATTGCAGATGTGAGATGGATCCTTGAAAAGACAAAAGAAGACCAAAAGGGTATCCTATATGTGTCTTATTGACTACAACAAGGCTTTTGATTGTGTAAACCATGAGAAACTCTGGGCCACATTAAAAAGTATGGGTATACCAGAACACCTGATCGTTCTCTTGTGCAACGTTTACATAGATGAAGAAGCAACAGTGCAAACGGAACAGAGAGAAACAGAATGGTTTAAAGTCAGCAAAGGTGTTCGACAAGGCTGCATACTTTCCCCCTACCTGTTTAATTTATATGCAGAATAAATCATCAGAGAAGCAGGACTATATGAGGTGTGAAGTTTGGTGGGAGACATCAGCATAGCGAAGGTTGTTGATGAACCACATTACTGGCTGAAAGCGATGACGATCTGAAACATTTGCTTCTCAAGATCAAAGAACATAGTCTTAAAATGGGCCTGCACCTTAATGTAAAGAAGATAAAGATCATGACAACTGACAAAATCAATAAGTTCATCATTGATGGAGAAGAAATTGAAATAGTTTATTTAATTATTTAATTAATTTATTTATTTATTTATTTAACAGGTTTTTTTATACCACTTTATCATTTCAGTCAAAGCGGTTTACATTGTAACTTAAGCTTTGTTTACAACTTTAATCTATTTGGATCAACAATCAATAAAGAAATGACAAGCAGTCAAGAAATCTGACGACACATTGCTTTTGGCGGAATGGCCATGAAGGACCTGGATAAGATTCTCAATAGCAGAGATGTCTCTCTCTCTCCATACAAAGATTCAACTTGTCCAAGCATTGGTATTTTCAATATGGACAGTGAAAAAGATAGACAGGAAGAAAATCGATGCCTTTGAATTATGGTGCTGGTGACAAATACCGTGTATACCGTGGACTAGAAGAACAAACCAGTCAGTACTAGAGGAGATTAAACCTAAACTTTCTTTAGAAGCTCAGATGACAAGACTTTGACTTTCATACTTTGGATACATCATGCAAAGAGAGAGCTCGTTAGCGAAAGACAACCTGCTTGACAAGGTAGAAGGTCAGCACAAAAGAGGAAGGCCGGCAATGATATGGATTGATAAATAACAGCAGCTATGGGTGCCACTCTATGAACAATGAGCAACCTGACTGAAGACCGAACACAGTTTAGGACTACTATCCAGGGCATTGCCATGACTCAATACCGACTTGATGGCACTTAACAACAACAGTCCTAATACTGAACCACACCATCTGGTGATCACTGGATGATCTCCCACTATAACATTAGAAACACTTTCCCTATTGGTAAGTAACCAAGTCCAATATGGCCCCTTCATGTATGGATTCTGTTACCAGTTGCTGGAATAGTTCTCCCTGCAGAGAATCTAGGATCTCTTTACTTCTAGATAACTTCACAGCAGGGATGTCATTGAAACCTGGGCTTTTCATTGGTTCTTTGTCTCTACCAATCTGCTGGTAGAGGAACACAAACCACTTGTCTGGATTGGTGTAGCAGGACTCAAGGAAAGGACATTAATTGGTAACTAAAATGTAATATTCTTCGCAGAAAGAGTGTTGGATTCCTAGAATGCCCTCTTGAAAGAGGTAGTGGAAGCAAAAATGGTACCACGTTTCAAAAGGGAATAAGATTAAAAACAGTGGATTCCTAAAGGGTAAGAGAAATGTAACCAAGAATGAAAACTTAAACAGAAGCCAAATGACTCTGCATTTCAAATTCATGCAAACCTCTTTCCATTCAGTCAATGGCTCTTGTCAAGCAGGAGTACTTTGTCCTGAATTCAAACACAATGTAGTGCTAACCTTTTCAAGGCTCAATAAAAATTGAATACATTTAAAATCAGCGAAACCCACTGTTCATTAGTATAGTGGCAACGGCAGCAGCAGTCATACAGAATCCCTTCTGTAAGTGTGCAGTGTGTGCTCACAGACCCCAGTACTTGTTTCCAATCTGACAGGAAAGTCACCCAGAAGGGGAAAAAGGCCTAAGAATGTTGATTGGCTCACAAACCACACGCTGACTGGTAACTGCTACTGCTTGGCATAGGTCACAGTGAAAGTCCAGAGAGAAGGAGAATGGCCATGTTTCTGTGACCCCCATTCACTGATGATGTGACCCCATTTGGGGTCCTGACCCCAAGTCTGGAAACCACTGCTATAACCCATATCCAGCATCACCACTCCATCTCACCTTCTTGCTTATCCTATGCCAATTCTTCATATGCTGTCTTTCCATGTCCAGTATCTCCCTAGACCCTCCACCTCTAGTTTGTCCCCTCTGTCTCCCTATGCATCAAGCATCTCCCATCTGTCTCCTGGTGCCCCGCCAGGTCCAGTATATCTTTTCCACCTCCTAATGCCCCCTGTCTACTCCCTCCCCCTTCACGACCAAGACTGCCTGCGAGAGTAGCGTGTTAAACGGGCAGAGTCTCTTGAAGACCAATGAGGGTTGAGCCCAGCAGCGATTGTGGCGGAAAGAGGGCTGAGCCTGCCCGCAGGAGTGTAGTGTGTCTCATGGGCAGAGGCCCTTTAAGGCAACAATTGTGGCAGAGAGAGAACCAAGCCTGCCCTCAGGAGCAGCGTGTCCCACAGGCAGAAGCTGTTTAAGGCAGCAGCGATCGCAGTCTTGCACAGCCTTCTGCTCATGGGACATGCTAGTCCCATGCACAGGCTCTGCTTCTCTGACTGCACGTGTCTTCCTGCTTGGGGGGTGGGGACGGCTAGCAATGGCATCCCCTTGACGCGCTTACCCCACTTACTGGGTAGCACCAGCTCTGAATCCTGGGATTCTGTTTTCTGGCTTCTTCAACTCAGGCTCCCCTCTCTCCTCTTTAGGTTTCTCACGTCCATCTCTTTAGAGTTTCACTTCCAACACTCGCCTCCTGTTTAAGCCTGGCTAGTTTAAGGTACAGTGCTCCTAATTTGACATCTGAATTGACATTCAGGATACCCTCATCCAGGCTCTGCCTCAGCCTTTTGTAGTTGCCAGAAGCCTTGCCCCCTTCTCTGTCCCCAGATTTCTTCCGGGGCAGACAGCTGGGAAGGAAGGCTTCCTTACAATATGTTTTATTGCTTTCTCCCAAAACCAAGGGAAACTCTACCTACACTGGAATTATAGCAGGTTAGCACAACCCCTATTACATCACCCATTAGGCAAAGATAGGAGGCAAGTTTTGGTGTCCTGCCAGGGCTGTACCTAGGGCTGTGTGAGTGGTGTGACTGCACAGGGCACAAGCACCAATATCATCACTGGTTTTCCAGGAAGTTCAAAAAGAGTAAGCTACTGGATGTGACTGGGTGGAATGGGGGCACCAGTTTTGTTAGTCGCACAGGGCACACTTCTAGCTTGGTATGGTTCCGTGTCCTGCTGCACAAGTATACTATGGAAAGTTTCCATACTGACATTTACAGCTGCTTCAAGTCACACACAATCTCTGGCTAACTGCTCATTTAGACAGAGCTTGATGGGTGTTTGAGGGGGAAATAGTGCTTACCTCGCAGGAGTTTAAAACTATTTTCAAATACCAGAAGCTTGAGTTTCAGAGCTCGGCTTAACTGGCTCCCCTTGGACATTCACAAGGCCAGTCCTAGGCATTTTCAGGCATGGTTCCCACACATGGCCCCGCGCTACAACAAGCCCTGCACCTGTACAACTATCTACCTCTCTCCAGTTGCAGCAGCAACTCAACACTCTATGCAGGCAGCTCCAAGAGGGCTTTACAAGCATGGCTTGCCCTGGAGGCAGAAAGATCGTGGCATCACCCTGCAGCAGTCCAGCTTCATCTTTTAATGAGTCAGTGGCAGCAGCCAGTGCTGCTTGTAGCGTTCACTTCTGGTGCACAGGACCATTGAACTGGGCAGTGGAAGTGAATGTTACAGGCAGCACTAGCTGCTGGGGATGATGCTATGTGATTTTGTTGCTGTGTGGGTTGGGGGGAAACAGATACAGAGAGAGAACAGGAAATTTGGGGTAATAGAGAGAGAGAACTGGTAATATTGGACTCGGGGTGGGGGAAGGAAAATGCTGGACTGTGAAGGGAAGGAGGCAAGATGCTGGACCTCTGGAGGGGAAGGGAAGAAAAGGACTGAGGAGGTGAAAGAGAAGGTGGGAGATGCTGAACCTTAGAGGTAAGAGGGAAAGGGTGAGAGGATTGGGAAATGTTGAATTGGGATAGGAGAGAGAAACAGGAGATGGTGGGCATGGTAGAATTCTGTGGTAGAGGCAATGGGAGGTTGACAAGGAGATGAATGAGAAGAGGATGGTGAGTATCGAGGGAGCATCTGGTAATAGGGAGTAGGTGAAAGACAGAAGAGAATAAGAGGCTAGGGAGGGAGGGACTGAGATGGGATTGTGAGAACTGGGGACATGGGCTGGCTAGAGGTAAGAGGAGGAGCTAGAAAGTTGATAGGTGAAAAGTCAAAATGATATGACTGGAATTTCAGTTCATTATCGTTGTTAACCCTAGAATCTTGACTGCCATCTGTAAGGGTATGACTGATACCGAGATGGAAATTTTCCCAGACTGAGATGCTATACCAAACTGAATAAAGACAGATGTCTCAGATTTCCCTGGGTTTAATTTGCCCGGGCTCTTCTGGTCCAAGACCTGGGGTTTTCTCCCTTCATATACGCTGATGATATCCAGCTGCTGATTATGATGAATTCAGATGAACAGAACATCTCAGACAAAAATCAAAAATAAGTTTCCCATTATTGCCAATTTGATTTGCAAAAACAGACTCAAGTTAAACATTTGGAAATGAAATGATGTAGCTGTCTAAATACCTGTTTGTATTGTATGGATATGGAGAGAAATAACCTTTTGAGATATAGTAGTTATCATCCAAAAAACTGAAGGATAACCTCCCATTTGACAGTTTCTGAGGATTTGTAGAATCTGTAATTCTACGGAGGATTAAAATTCTATACAAGGGAGCTGAAAGTGCAACTGCAGAGGCTATCTAAATACATTGTTAAAAGCATTTAAACATGCTTTATATGCCCAGCAAGATCTTTTGTCTGATCATCAGGTGAATAAGAAAGAAGGCGTTACCTGTGTGTTGTCATTCTCTACAAGAGCCTCGGACATACAGAGAATTCTTTTTAGACATTGGGACATGTCAACCATTCATTCAATTTTTGGGAATCCTCCCAAAAGGGGCACAAACATCTCCAATTGGGTGATGAAAACCACATGGAATTAACATCATGGAGTGGATATGGATTGGGAAGTCTCTTTGGGACATTATAGATGTCAGATGAATTACAAGACAGAATATGTTGTGTATATGATTTGTGATTGCTCAAAATTATATCTTTGATCAGACCTCAACTAAAAAGCAAAACAGATCCCAATTCACCCTCCTCCTACTGGCCTATATCCAGCATCCCTCTCCTAGCTAAGTTAATATAAAAAGCTGTACAGTTACAATTACTGGACCATATTGACTCCACTGCTCCACCAGACCCACAACAGCATGGGTTTAGACAAAGCCATGGGACAGAAACTGTACTCACCTCCCTAACCAACACCATAATCAAAGGAATTGAGAACACAAAACAAGGTTTCATTCTCATCTTCCTAGACATATCAGCCTTGACTCACTAAGTAATACCAGCCTCTTAACCGGACTGCCTGAGATTAGAATCGGTGACAATCCCTTCTTATGCTTTTGCTCATACCTCACAGATTGACAACCCTGCATCAAGATGGATAACAGAACATCAAGACCAATTAAACAACTACAAAGTATCCCCCAAGGATCTGCATTCTCAGCCATCCTATTTAACATATATAGTCAACCAGTATGCAAATTTATACAAGAACATAACTTATATTATCACCTCTATGCCAATGACATGATGATATATGTCCCATTTGAACCTGCAAGACCAAACTACACACCCATAATCTCCTACATGAGATCCATTATACACTGGTTACAAAATCATAAGCTGGAAATCAACCTAAAAAAATCTGAGGTCCTTACTATAACAAGAGACACATCTACTCCCCACCTGATGAAATCAAAATAGATGATTTTGCCATCCCAGTTAAAAATGAAGTCAAATATCCTGAAGTGATTCTAGATCACAGGCTCAACTTACAATCACACATCAAGAAGATGATATTCTTAACCTATCTCAAAATGAAGATGCTGCAGAAATTTCGCCCTCTACTAGACCACAACTACGACAGCACAGTATGCCAGGCCATAATCATCTCACAACTGGACTAAGGTAACATAATATTACATGGTCTCCCCAAACACACTACCCAGGTCTTACAACTAGCACAAAACACCACAGCTTGTCTGATTAAATAAACTTCATGTCGAGCACAACACACCAATACTCAAATCCCTACACTGGCTTCTTATACAATCTCACATCAAATATAAAACAACAATGACAACATTTAAAGTTGTTCACACTCAATTAGCTGAAAGCCTGCAAGCACTGATTCAGAAGGTTCCAGACACGAGAATAAGGAGACATTTGCACCAAAACATCCTCGCTATACCAACATACAAGACAAGAAGCTCTCAAATGCACCTGAACTAAGATCAATAGACAATACTTCAGAATTTAAGAAAAAGCTAAAAACTCACCTGTTCATAGAACATTATGGTCCAAACACCTAGCACCACCTTATCCATTGACCTTCCCCACCCCACACCACTGGCAACAGTCTATTGAAGGATTCCAAGTCCACCCCATTAATCCCTCAACTCCAACGTAACCTCATAACATTCACTTGTAAATTGTAAACATGGCTCAATGTACTACAGTTATGCTGTACTGAACACATTCAGAATGGTTGTAATCTCTTCTGTATATAGTTACCAAGGTTCTCTGTATTATAGTTATTTATGCTTGTACAATGTATAATGTTCGAGTTAAATGTAAACTGCTTTGATAGCCATGAAAGTGGTATAAAAGAAAAAAAAGTAATATATTGGATAGACAGAACATAAAGGTTGAAAAATCATATGAGAACAGCTCGTATAGAGTGGCCCCTTTGTGAAGAGATGGGACATAGTTTTCAAAATTTGAAATGGAGAATCATAGATTATGTTCTGAGATAGAGCAGGTGAGATCACCAAAAAAGATTAAATTATTGTGGACAACGATGGATTTATGACTTAGACACAATAATAGAATGGTCTTCATTGTGTTGAATGATTGATTGGGACATGGAAGTCGAGTGGGCTGCTTGTGTAAGCACATTTATGTTGGCACTTGACTGATTTATATATCCGTAATGAGTGCATTTGTTTAAGAGTTGAGGCAGTGCTACCATAACACAAAGAAAGTGTAGTTATGTGGTAACAACGTTCTGCTAAAAGATTCATGATGCTGATGATGGAAAACACCAGAGAGCTGGGACAAGGAACAGAGCCGACACTGATGAATGTTGAAAGACATTAATGCTGTTGGAGGCACTTTGAAAGAGCTATAAAGAGCAAAAAATGAAGAGTTACAAAAATGACAGAAGTCAGATAACTGAACACTTAATCCCCTGAAGAATGACTAGTGAGAAGGATTGATTATGAGAGTCTGAAGCCTAGTGCTATTTCTGTGTAATATCAGGAATTTGTTCAGCTCTAGTTCTATAATTGTGAACTGAAATGTCATTTGTGTGAAGTTGTTGGGTGATTTTAAAATAATGCATTAAAGTAAAAGGACAAGTGAATGAGAGGAATACCATATAGGTGATTTCTGGAGCGAAGTCCAACAAAAAACGTTTTTGGAAAGATTTGGAGAGTGATATGTGCCTCGAGTAGGGACTCTGTTTACTTATGTGGCTATATATATCTGTCAGTGGCCTACAGCAGTGCATTAAGGGCCTAATTTACTAAGCTCTCTTTTTCCTTAGACTCAAAATGGGAAAACAACCTTAGTAAATTGTGCCCTAAAGGAGTTTCAGTAGATCTCGGAGGGGATCTCTCTACCCCGGTCCCTGTTCTTCAACATCGGTGGAGTGAAGGGGGGAGGTGGTGAAAGGTCTCAGCCAGTGGCTCCTAAGTTTTTGAGCTGGAAACTAAATTCAAAGAAAACTTACCAAGGCCTAGTCTAAGGAAACATTTATTTATATAAGAGTGGTGGGTGCGTGGAACATCCTCCTAGTACAAGTGGTGGCGATGAGGACAGTATCTGAATTTAAGAAAGTATGGAACAAATATGGAGAATCTGAGAGAGAAGAAGAGTTAGTAGAGCCGAGCAGTCTTTTCTGCTGTCATGTTTCAAGGTTTGACTTTAAGTGATGCTTTTAACTTTGTTGGAGACCATGACTTTGTTTCAGAACTGGGAGGAGAGGACTCGCAAGTGCATGCAAAGATCACATCTGGGAGTATGTTATGCATTTCAGGGGTTATAAAAATCTATGCATGGCTTTTAAAAAATATTAAGAGAGCGCAGCTTTTAAACTAGATAATAGGGGAAAGCCGAAAGTCAGCAAATAGCACATGGTAAGGAATAATGTATCCTTGAAGGATACTAGCAAAAGAGGTTCCAATAAAGGTAAAAGTAACCCAGATGCCTTTAAGTAAAGAGACAGGGCTGAAAGATTTCAAATTATTCCTGTCAACTGATAACCAGATTGTAAGTATGAACAAAATACAACCTCTGAAATGCCTGAAGTCTAAATAAAAATTAAAAAAATAAGATGGGAGAGTTAGAAGATATAGCACTAACTGAAAGGTTAGACATAATTGGCATCTCAGAGACCTGGTGGAAGGAGGACAACCAAAGGGACACCGTAATACCTGGTACAAACTATATCGCAATGATAGGGTAGATCAAATTGGTGGAGGAGTTGCGCTATATGCTAGAGAGGGCATTGAGTCAAACAGGATAAACGTTTTGCAGGAAACAAAATATACTGTAGAATCTCTATGGCTAGAAATTACATGTAAAAAGGGGAAGGCAACGGCAGTGAGGGGTATATTACCGTCTGCCTGGCCAGAATGAACAGATGGATGATGAAATGCTGAAAGAAATCAAGGATGCTAACAAAAGTTACAACACTGTAATAATGAGTGATTTCAATTATCCCAGTATCGATCTGGTTAATGTCACATCAGAACATGCTAGAGAGAGAAAGTTTCTAGATGAAATAAATAACTCCTTCATGGAGCAGCTAGTTAATGATCCTTGTCCTTAGTAGAATAAAGGATCTGGTGCAAGAGATAATGATGTTGGGGTCACTTGGCAATAATGATCATAACATGATTGCATTTGATTTAATAAATGGAGGGAGGACAGCAAGGAAATCCACAGCACCAGCTTTTAACTTTTAAAAGGGGGACTATATTAAAATAAGGAAAATAGTTAAGAAAAAACTAAAAGGAGCAGCTGCAAAGGTTAAAGGTTCACATCAAGCATGGGCATTCTTTAAAATTACTATCTTGGAAGCCCAGATGTATTCCACAATCTCCAGGAACAAGCAGGAATGTAGTCGGTACATATGGGTATCGTCAGTACCGACGGAGCCTGTGCGGGAACGCTCCCCAGCGTCCAATTAGAAAGCTTTTGGGAGCATCCCACAGCGCCTGCGTGCTGTCTTCCCGTCTTTCCCAACTGCCTCTCTCCAGTTCTTCATTTTCCGTGGCGCCAGCAGGTTGTTGTTCCTGTCATCGCAGAAAAGTTTTCCTATTCTCCTTCTTTTTTGTGGTCGCGTCTGCCTTCCCTCGATGCTATACCGGTACTGCCAGTTCTTTCTTTCTTTCTTTCTTTTAAAAAAAAAATATATATATGTTTTTCCAAACTTTTCTTCTTCTGGTGCACGTGCCTTTTTGAGCCTTAGGCCCAAAATTTCCTTTATAATGGAAAAACCCGCTTCTGGTTTCAAGAAGTGCACCAAGTGTGGCGGTACCATCTCCGTCACCGACAACCATGAGTGGTGTCTTAAATGTTTAGGTCCTGACCACTCCATCTTGGAGTTTATGGCCTGTGCCATGATGTCCAAGAGGGGTCGACAAAACTGAGTTGCTAAGCTCAGCACCCTTTTTCCCTCCGATGCAGCCTCTGTGGCATCGATATCTTCCAGGGTTTCGTCTTCCTCCCATGGATCTCAGGTAACTAAACATAAGTCTAGCCAGTCCTCAAAGGGTAGATCTCCTTCCAAGCATCGAGATGCCTCTGGCGTTGCCCTTGAGGGTTCTGAACCGGCAAAATTGCCCCGGCGGGAGGCTTCGGCTTCCAAAGCATTATCGGGGCTCCAGGATGTTCTCGAGGCCTCAACCTCGGCAGAACTACTGGTGCCATGCACTGAGGTACCGGCTGCTTTCTCTGGTACCGATACCCAGGCATCGGCAGCATCGATAGACCAGAGGTTCCTGGCTATTGAACGCAGTCTGGCAGCTCTCCTTGCGGCATCGACACCCTCGGAACCGCATCAGACATTTCAACTGGTACCGGCGCCAACTCCGGCACCGGTATCGGTACCGGTACCGACAGCATCGGCATCAACATCGGTGTCTGCTTTGCTGGCACTCAGTCATGCTATGCCTTCCGGTACCGATACACCGGTACCAATTCCCCCCGGCACCGACTTCAGTCGGTACGGGTATCGTGCTCTGTAAGAGCATCCGGACAGAAGGTACTTTGAATCCTCGGAGGAGTCTGACAGCTCTGTTGGTACCGGAATACTTCTCCCGGAGGAGCCTTCCTCTCCTAAACGTAGGATGTCGCCTCCAGAAGATATCTCCTTTCAGGATTTTATCAGGGAGGTGGCTCGAGGTCTTTCCATTATTGTGGCTCCTGAAACAGAGCCCAGGGCAAAGGAGTTGGAGATTCTACAATATCCTAAGGTTCCTAAGGAGGCAGCTACTTTGCCTATCCATGAGATCTTACATGATCTCAAGCTAAGAATGTGGGAAACACCTCTTACCACCTCTCCTCACTCTCGTAGACTGGATACCATGTATCGAGTCCCTCCTTGTCCTGGTTTCCAGAAGACTCAGCTTCCTCACCACTCCATTGTAGTGGAATCAGCTATGAGAAGGATCAGGAGTGCAAAGAGGCATGCCTCTAATCCTCCAAGACGTGAGTGTCGAACTTTGGATGCCTTTGGATGTCGTACTTTCCAGGCTTCCATGCTTTCTGCCAGGATCAGTTCCTATATTTTATATATGGGAATGTTCCTTAAAGAAGTCACAGGAGATTTGGAGATTTTAAGCCCTCTCCTTCCTGATGATAAGAGGCAGGATTTTCTCACACTGGTTAAACATGCCCAGGATGTTTCTAAGTTTGTCAATCATGCAGCTTTTGACTGTTCTGAGTGCATAAGCAGAACCTCTGCTATTGCCATAGGTGCACCTAGAATTGCCTGACTCCAGGCATCTGATTTGGAGCTCTGGGTGCAGGACAAACTGGGCAATATCCCTTGTACAGGTGAGAATCTGTTCGGCAAAAATTGGCAAGAGAAAGCCAATGAGTTGGATGCTGACAACTCCACTTTGGATAGATTATCCAAAGCCACAGCTGATCCTGCAAGGAAGAAATCTTTCAAGAAACCATTCATCTCCAGGAACAAGCAGGAATGTAGTCATCACATATGGGGTATCGTCGGTACCGACGGAGCCTGCGCGGGAACGCTCCCCAGCGTCCAATCAGAAAGCTTTTGGGAGCATCCCACAGCACCTGCGTGCTGCCTTCCCGCCTTTCCCAACTGCCTCTCTCCAGTTCTTCTTTTTCCGCGGAGCCAGCAGGTCGTGTTCCTGTCACCGCAGAAGAATTTTTTTTTCTTTCTTTCTTTTTTGTGGTCGCGTCTGCCTTCCTCGACGCTCTACCGGTACCGCTGGTTTTTTCTTTTCTTACTTCTGTAAAAAATATATATATATATATTCTCTTTTTTTCTTTTTCTTCAGGTGCACGCGCCTTTTGGGCCTTAGTCCCAAAATGTTTTCCTTACCATGGAGAAACCTGCCTCAGGTTTCAAAAAGGGCACCAAGTGTGGCGGTACCATCTCCGTCACCGACACCCATGAATGGTGTCTAAAATGTTTAGGCCCTGACCACTCCATCACGGATTGTATGTCCTGTGCCATGATGTCTAAAAGAGGTTGGCAGAACCGAGCTGCTAAGCTCAGTACCCTGTTTCCCTCTGATGCAGCTTTGGTGGCATCGACGTCTTCCAGGGCTGCTTCTTCCTCCCGTGGATCTCAGGTAACTAAACATAAATCCAGCCAGTCCTCGAAGGGTAGATCTCCTTCTAAGCATCGAGATGCCTCTGGCGTTGCCCTCGAGGATTCTGCACTGGCAAAATTACCCCGGCGGGAGGCTTTGGCTTCCAAAGCATTATCGGGGTTCCAGGATGTTCTCGAGGCCTCGACCTCGGCAGAACTACTGGTGCCATGCTCTGAGGTACCGGCGGTCTCCTCCGGTACCGACATCCAGGCATTGTCAGCGTCGATAGACCAGAGAATTCTGGCTATGGAACGCAGTCTGGCGGCTTTCCTTGCAGCATTGAAGCCCTCGGAACCGCGACAGACAATTACACCGGTACCGACACTGGCCTCGGTATCGGTACCGGTACCAATAGCATCGACATCGGCATCGGTGTCTGCTGTGCCGGTACCCAGTCATCCGATGATCTCCGGTACCGATACCCCGGTACCGGTTACTCCCAGTACCAACTTTGGTCGTACGGTTATCGGGCTCTTCAAGAGCATCCGGACAGACGATACTTCGAGTCCTCAGAAGAATCTGAGGATTCTGACAGTTCTATTGATGCAGCGATGCTTCTCCCAGAGGAGCCCTCCTCCCCTAAACGCAGGATGTCTCCTCCAGAGGATATTTCCTTCCAAGATTTTATCAGGGAGGTGGCTCGGGGCCTGTCCATTACTGTGACCCCTGAAACAGAGCCAAGGGCGAAGGAGTTGGAAATTCTACAATATCCTAAAACTCCTAAGGAGGCAGCTATCTTGCCCATTCATGAGATTCTATATGATCTCATGTTGAGGATGTGGGAAACACCTCTCACCAGTCACCACCTCTTCTCATTCTCGTAGACTCGATGCTATGTATCGAGTCCCTCCTTGTCCTGGATTCCATAAGACTCGGCTTCCTCACCACACTATTGTAGTGGAGTCAGCTATGAGAAGGATCAAGAGTGCAAAAAGACATGCCTCTAATCTTCCAGGACGTGAGTGCAGAACTCTGGATGCTTTTGGACGTCGGGTCTTCCAAGCTTAAATGCTTTCTGCCAGGATCAGTTCCTATAGTCTCTATATGGGAATGTTCCTGAAGGAGGTCACAGATGATTTAGAGGCTTTAAGTCCTTTTCTTCCTGAGGATAAAAGACAGGCTTTTCTCACTTTGGTCAAACATGCCCAAGATATTTCAAAATTTTCAAACCGTGCAGCCTTTGACTGCTTTGACTGCATAAGCAGAACCTCGGCTATGGCCATAGGTGCACGTAGAATTGCTTGGCTCCAGGCATCTGATTTAGAGCTCTGGGTACAAGACAAATTGGGAAATATCCCTTGTACTGGTGAGAACCTGTTTGGTAAAGCTTGGCAGGAAAAAGCCAATGAAATGGATGCTGAAAATTCCACCATGGATAGATTATCCAAGTCCACTGCTGATCCTGCTAGAAGAAAATTGTTTAAGAAACCATTCTTTTCTAAAAAGAAAAAATTCTATCCTGCTTATGTTCAGCAGGGAGGTTCTGCAGGTCAGCTTGCCAGGAAAGGTCAGCAACCACCCAAACAGAAGAAAGTAAAGGCTGCTAGGCCTCAACCGGCCCAGCAGGCTCAGCCTCCACAGGGCCTTTGAATCTCATCTAGAGAACTTAGCCTTCCTGGTTCTGGAGGGACCAGAAGCTTCCACCATTCCAGGAAGGTTATGTCATTTTGCCCCAGCAGAGCATTAGACACTCTACATCATAAAGGAGGGGTACAAGCTTCATTTTTCAAGCATGCCCCCTCACACAATAGTAAGGCAGTTCAATTCTCCGACCTCTCTCATCAACCTGTTAGGTCAGGAGGTCGCTATCCTTCTAGCCCAAGGGGCAATAGAAGAAGTACCCCCTCATCAACAGGGTACAGGGTTCTATTCCCCTTATTTTCTTATTCCAAAGAAAGTAGGGGGTTACAGACCTATCTTAGACCTCAGAGAATTGAACAAATGCCTTGTCAAGGAGAAATTCAAAATGATTTCTCTCGGATCTCTGCTGCCATACCTTCAGAGTCAGGATTGGCTTTGTTTTCTAGATCTCAAGGATGCATACACACATGTTCTCATCCATCCAACTCACAGAAGGTTCCTTCAGTTCCTTTTTCAGGGAAAGCACTACCAATACAGGGTGCTTCCATGTGGCCTGGCCTCAGCACCAAGGGTGTTCACAAAATGCATGGCTGTTGTAGCAGCATTTCTCCGCACTCTAGGGATATTCGTCTTCCCTTACTTAGACGATTGGCTCATTCGAGCCCCAACAGAGTCAGAGGCCAGGATTTCTCTATCCTGCACGATGTGTATCCTTCAGTATTTAGGGCTGGTAATAAACATCCCAAAATCCAGTCTGACTCCCACTCAGTCTTTAGAGTTCATAGGAGCTTCCCTGGATACCACAAAGGCAAGGGCCTATCTTCCCCAGGCCCGTTGCCTTCGCTTGGTGCAGTTAGCTTCTCAAGCAGTGCTAAAGCCTCATCTAACTGCTCGAGAAATGTTAAAACTACTAGGCCACATGGCATCCACCATGCATGTGGTTCCTTATGCTCGCCTCCACATGAGGGCAGCTCAGTGGACTTTATCCACCCAATGGACCCAGGCATCAGGATGCCTGTCAGACAAAATAGCAAACACAAGTCGCCTCATTTTGTCCCTCCAGTGGTGGAAGTCCACTCAAAACCTGTTGCTGGGGTCCCCTTTTCAACAATCCCTACCCCAAGCAACTCTCACAACAGGTGCTTCTCCAATGGGTTGGGGAGCTCATCTGCAAGACTTCTCCACGCAGGGCACCTGGTCTCCACAGGAGAGTTATCTACATATCAATCTCTTGGAGCTCAGAGCAATCTTTCTTGCTCTGCGAGTGTTCCACACCCTGCTCAGCTACAAGACAGTCCTCATTCATACGGACAATCAAGTAGCCATGTTCTATGTGAACAAGCAGGGGGGAACAGGCTCTCTGTCGCTTTGCAACGAAGCTTTGCGACTATCGGCCCTCACCAGAGAGCATCAGATTCATCTTCTGGCAGTGTATCTTCCAGTGTATCTTCCAGACATTCAAAACTCTTGGGCAGACAGACTCAGTCGAGTTCTGCTTCCACACGAATGGTCTCTGCATGCAGACCAGGTGACCAGGATATTTCAACTTTGGGGAACCCCGGACATAGACCTCTTTGCAAATCCATGGAATGCCAAACTTCCCTGGTTCTGTTCCAGAATTCCGGCTCAGAAGGCTCAGGTCAGGGATGCTTTCCTCCTCCACTGGGGTCAATACTTCATGTATGCCTTTCCACCCATTCCCCTAATTCCCAAAACCCTGTTCAAGCTTCAGAGAGAAAGAGGCCATATGATTCTCATAGCTCCACATTGGCCACGGCAAGTGTGGTACCCTCTGCTTCTACATCTCTCTCAAGCTCCCTCCCTGGAGTTAGGGTCTGCTCCAGATGTCCTATCCCAGGAGGATGGACTGTTATGGCATCCCAATCCTCAGTCTCTGCATCTCAGGGCTTGGTTGCTGAAGGCCTAGATCTCTATGACCTTAATATCCCTCAGCCAGTGAAAGATATTCTTCTTGCTTCCAGGAAACCTTCCACATATGGTGTTCGCAAATGGCTCTTAACCCCCTTGCGATACCTCTGGAATCATTGCTGGAGTATCTCCTTCATTTATCCAATGCAGGTCTTAAGACTAATTCAGTAAGAGTCCATTTGAGTGCTATTCCAGCTTCCATTAGGCCTCTAAATGGACAGCCTATTTCCTCTCATCCTCTTATAGCAAGATTTATGAGAGGCCTTCTTCTAACTATCTATCATGGCCTCTCTAAGACCACCATCCAACTTCTCCAACTTGCCCAGAATACACTGGCACGATTAATAACTAACAACCCTAGACGATCCCATATTACTCCTGTCCTCTATGACTTACACTGGCTCCCAATCCAACTCTGATCCAAATTTAAAGTGCTCACCCTTATTCATAAGATCATCTCAAAAGAATCAGCTCCATGCCTTTCCCCACTCCTTGCCTTCCCTAACAACACAAGAACACGCCGCTCCTCAACCAAAAACCTTCTAACCATTCCTACATCCAAATTACACTTTAAACAATCTACTAGTAACAGGGCCTTCTCTCTCTACGCCCCATCCCTATGGAATACCCTTCCCCATGACCTACGTAACTGTGTGAGCCATGCAGAATTCCGAAAGAGATTAAAAACCCACCTCTTCCTCGAACACTATTCCCTACCATCCTAGTTCCCCCCCCTTCTCCTACCCTCTGCACTTTCCCTCCAATTATCATAGTGACCCACAGTTACTTCTTATGTAAACAAATGATCCATATTATTGTAAATAATTTATTGTAAATAGTTTATTAGCTCATTAGTTCCCTAGTTCTTATGTTACCTATGTAGCCGGTTACCTTGTTCTATGTAAACAGTTGTACAATACTGTCAGTTACGTTCCATGTAAACCGTCTTGAATTGTAGAAAGACGGTATATAAAAACTGTTAAATAAATAAATAACTAAGCCTCCCATTAGGCCACCACTGGTGGCATGGGACTTAAACCTGGTTCTTGGGCAGCTCATGAAGGCACCTTTCGAACCTTTAGCTACCACCTCCTTGAAATTCCTTTCTTGGAAGGTTATCGTTCTCATTGCAATCACATCAGCACGCCGCATTAGTGAGATGCAAGCGCTAGTAGCTGATCCACCTTATACAAGGTTCCATCATGACAAGATAGTCCTTAGGACTCATCCACACTTCATGCCAAAGGTGGTCTCGCCTTTTCATCTGAACCAAGCGGTCTACCTACCGGTGTTTTTTCCAAGGCCTCATGCATCAAATGCAGAGAGGAATCTTCATACCTTGGACTGTAAAAGAGCTTTAGCTTTTTACTTACAAAGAACACAGCAACATAGAAAGTCCTCTCAACTCTTTGTTGCTTTTGATCCTTCTCATTTGGGACTTCCAGTCTCCAAGAGAACACTGTCTAACTGGATTGCTCAATGTATTTCAATGTTTCCATTCTGGGGTCTCCATAGTCAATCTCCCCTCTGCCTCTCCTCCTTCTCTCTCCCGTGCCATTGCTCCCTCTTTAGTCCAGCGCTTCCCTCCAGCCACTGACCTGCTCCCTACCGACTTTCCCTCCCTGTCTCCTACTTCCACCTGGTTTTCCTCCCTTTCCACTGCCCTCGATCATCTTGCCCCTCTTCGTCCTCGTCCGCTCACTCGTCATCCCTCCCATCCTTGGTACCACCCCGGCCTCCGTCTCCTTCGCTCTCAGCTTCGCCGCGCTGAACGCCGGTGGCGCAAATCTCCTTCACCTACCTCTCTCTCGCTGTTTAAATCTCAATACTCTTTCTATCGTACCCAAGTCCATCTTGCTAAGACCTCCTTTTTCTCTGCTGCCATCACCACTGCCCCTAATCAGACACGTCACCTGTACACCACACTCACTTTCCTCACCTCTCTTCACCCAACCACTCCCTCCCAACCCGCTCATCCTCTTCCCGCCCCTTCTCTTCTAGCAACAGCCTTTTCTAGCAAGATCTCTCGTTTGAGGCCCTCCCTGCCTCTCCATCCTCCACCTCTTTCCTCCCCTCCCCCAATTCCATCCCCTCCCCCTTCTTCCTCACTTTCTCATACCTGGTCCTCCTTCTCCCCAACCTCTTCTGCTGAACTTCACCATCTCATTTCTTCATCTAATAAGACTTTTTGCCCCCTTGATCCCATTCCATCCTCCTGGCTTCTTGTTTCTTCTTTATCCTTTCTTCCCCACCTTCTTACCATGATGAACTCTAGCCTCTCCTCTGGAATATTCCCTACCCCCTGGAAACACGCTCTCATCCGGCCCTTACTTAAGAAATCCACCCTGGACCCACTCGATCCCAATAATTAACGTCCCGTTTCTAATCTTTCTTTCCTTTCCAAATTACTCGAAAAACTTGTTTTCGCACAACTCACTCACCATTTAGACTCCACTAATCTTCTTCACCCCTGTCAGTCTGGCTTTCGTTCGGGACACAGCATCGAGACTATTCTTCTAGCATTCACCAACTCCCTGCGCACTGCTCACGACCGGGGTGACATCTCGGTGGCGGTGGCGCTCGATCTTTCTGCCGCTTTTGATTTAGTCGACCACTCACTCCTCCTCTCACGTTTGCATGATATAGGCCTTCGTAGTACTGTCTTGCACTGGTTTCATTCTTTCCTTTACTCTCGTTCTGCTGCAGTCCTTCCCTCATCCTCCTCTCACCCCCCTTCCGACCCCTTCCCTTTACCTTGTGGTGTACCTCAAGGCTCTGTATTAGCCCCCCTTCTCTTTAATATCTTTCTCACTCCTCTCACACTGCTTGTTCAACAATTCGGGATCACAGCTTTCTACTATGCAGACGACATCCTTCTCCTCCACCACACCTCTCCTATCTCTCCTGATCTAGCTCCCCTTAATGCCTGTTTAGCCGCTGTCTCCAATTGGTTAATTCACAACTGTTTACATCTTAACCTCTCCAAAACTATCGCCATTTGGTTCTCTCCTGGTCACCAGCCCCCCTCCTTAGCTCCCTCTTTCGCTAATGCACCTGTCCCACTAGTCACCACCTTCCGCTACCTTGGGGTTCTTTTCGACTCCGATCTTTCTTTCTCAGCACACGTCTCCCATGTCTCTAAACTTTCTTTCTTCCACTTACGGCAAATTCGTGCTATTCGTCCTTTCCTTTCTTCCTCTGCTTTAACCACTTTACTACTCACCCTCGTCATCTCTCGTCTCGATTTCTCGAACTCCATTTTCTCTGGTATTCAAAAACTACAGCTCTCCCGACTACAACGCATTCAAAATACCGCTGCCCGGGGGGGCGGAGCCTGATGTCCAGCGGGTAGGACGCTTTGCGTTGAAGCTCCCGAGAGGCCTACTTAGAATCCTGACTTAATACCTATACAAACTTACTATTTCGCTCCGAGCTGACCGGGGCACCTCGGGGGGGATGGCGGCCCATAAACCAGCGCGCTTGGACTTCGGGTCTCCTTCTTCTTCTCACGGAAAACGCTCCAAAACAGAGGTGTCCTCCCCACAGAAGATGGTCCCATTTCGTGAAAACCCCGAAATGCACCTGGAGATTTTGGAGGAAATACGCGGCGTGAAGGAATTGGTGCAGTCCAATGGAGAAGCGCTTCGAGCCATGCGAGAAGACTTTGGAGTGCTCCAGGACCGACTTGAAAGTCTTTCATTACGGCAGGACAACATGGCGGGGGTCCTCGACTCGCACGAGGTGCGCTTGGGCAAACTGGACAAGGCTGAGCGCCAGATACAGAATCTTCAAAAGGAGTTAGAAGATAGCAATAATCGAGCCCGTCGCAACAATGTGAGGCTCCTCGGAATGCCGGAGGGGGTGGAAGCAGGAGATATAAGAGAATTCTTGCTCAAAACTCTTCCCTCCTTGCTGAAGATCACTTTTCACAGAGAACTGGAAATCGATCGAGCACACCGTGTTCCTGCCCACATGGCGCCCAACCGCACGACCCCCCGGCCTATTATCTTTAGCTTGCTACGCTATCAACAAGTGGAACAAATTTTACATGTTGCCCGAGCGAATCATCATTTGGAATTTGAAGGTCGTAAGGTCTCCTTCTTTCCTGATTTGGCAAAGCCTACCGTTGACCGTCGGAAGAAACTCCTTGCTTTTCGCCCTCGACTTCAACAGCTACAGGCTCGCTTTGGCCTGTTGTATCCAGCGAAGCTCCGAGTGACTCTCCACAACCAAACCAGGACGTTCGAAGATCCTGATCTACTATCAACATTTTTAGACTCCAAAGAAGCAGAGCAGATGCGCTAATCCCAAATCTTGGACTCTTATCTGCCGGCTCTATCCGCCATTTTGAAGGGCCCGATGCGGCGGTCATAGCCAAGCACAGAAATAGCCTGGACTTTCTTTCTTTCTCTATATGACTTTTGTTTTTTGGTCTCCTATCCCTTCATGATGTGTGCCTCGGTCGGATTCGGAGCACGCACAGTCCTACAGGTTATGTGTTTTTTCAATTTCGGCCTTCTCTGGGGTTTCTCCCCGCAGACACATGGTCGCCAGTAATTTTGGGGTTTTGCTTCTCCTCTACCGTACTGCGGTTTTCTTTGTTAATGTGGGGCGCTTCATTGTATTATATTAGCTTATTTTTCCTATGTCATGTGTACAGCCAGATACAGTCAGCTTGAGGGACATAGTGAAATTATGTGTGCTATCATGCTCAGAATTTTTAACTTTTCTGAATGGCCTTATGTAAAATCTTATCATTCACCGTCAAAGGCATTAATGGTCCACTCAAAGGAAAGAAAATCCTTAGCTATCTTAGCCATGAGCATGTTGATTTAGTGTTTCTTCAGGAAACGCATTTAAACTCTGCTGAAACACTGAAACTCAATGCTAAGCCTCATATGGTAGCTGCCTATTCTCCCACCGTTTCCAAATGGTACGGGATAACCATTCTGGTTAAGAAGTCTTTGCACGCTACTGTACCTGATATTAGCGCTGACAAGGAGGGTAGATGGGCCCGTGTACACCTTGAGGTTGGAGATAGTGAATTCACGTGTATTTGCATTATGCCCCGAATGTGGACAACCCTGCTTACTATGCAAGTATTGCGCAGTTGGCCTTGGCCTCTGCCAATGCTCCATTAATACTTGGTGGCGATTTTACTCAAGTGTTCCCTCAATCTTTTCTTCTCAAACACGGTGCTCGTTGGTTGGAAGATCCAGTACCGAGTAGACCTGTGTGGCTAGATATAGAAGCGGGCCTTTGCAAACCGATTCCTCTTACCTTTCTCCCTGGTATGACTCTCCCATCAGACTCCCACTATCCACCAATGCTTTTAGACACTTTAGGTGCCTTTAATACTCTTATGCAATCTTTAGACTCCCGACTCTGGTCAGTGCAACTTCAGCATCCCCTTCGGAGCACTAGAGTACTCCCGCCATCGGCATTCCCTACATAAGGTTGATTGGAGACTTTCCGATCTCTCGGTAGTTCACCGGGTGTAGCATCCAATTTTACTAAACCTTATGTAATGCTATAACTAGAGATACCCCTATAGCGCAGAAAGTATGGGAGAGAGAATTGCATGTGACTTTGACCTCGGAGCAATGGCGCCTTATCTGGAGTAGAGGGACACGGGTTCCCGATCCGTTTCATTCACTCAGACCCTCTTCTTTCTAGCCCACCGGTGTTTTTACACTTCTCACAGATTAGACAAATGGAACACTACTCAGGGCAATGGTTGCTGGACACGTCCTGCGGCCATTGGTTCATTGCCTCATGTTATGCATGAATATCCCGCACTACAGTATTACTGGCGTCGGGTCTGGGGTCGTATTTAGTCTATCTCGCACTCTCAGGAGCCCCCTTTCTTGGAGGATAGTGGGACTTCGCCCAGTTGCGGGGATCCCCTCTCTCCCAAAAATGGCTTATCTCCTTTCGAACTTTATGCTTGGCATTGCTATTTCCCTAATTAAGTAATACTGGAAAATTAGCTCCCATCTGAGCCCCAATGAATGGTGGAATCATGCCTGTCTTTACAGTAAATATGAACAAATACCTCGTCTGTTCGCTTCCTCCGTTCAGACTCCTTCTCATTGGTCTCAATGGAAGATGCTCAATGACTATGTACATTTTGCTAAATGCTCTCATCTGACTGTCTAACTTTGTATATATCTCTGTCCCATGATCATGCTGTATTGTAGATACTCTTTTGATCGTTTGATGTATAATCACTGTTAATTGGAAGCGCTCACATGCTGATATAATCGGGTAGAGAAGAAGCATCGGGGTGGGGGGTAATGGGTTTACTTTTCCTTATTGTATACTTGTTTTGTCTCTTTTGATGTGTTGTTTCTTTTGTTTGTTGCAAAATGAAAATAAAAGTTTAAAAAAAAAAAAAAATACCGCTGCCCGTCTCGTCACCCACTCCTCTGTCAGAGATCACGTCACTCCTCTCCTTTTCCGACTTCACTGGCTCCCTGTCTCCTATCGCATTCAGTTTAAGCTTCTCACGTTAGTTCGCAAGGCACTACACACCTCCACCCCTCAATACTTGGCTGATCTACTTCACTTCCACACCCCTCGTCATACACCCCGCTCTTTCCATCTCAACCGTCTAACCCTACCCCCACCTTCTCGCGCACACCTCCAGTCCACCCGTTCCTCAGCCTTCTTTTTTGTAGCCCCTGCACATTGGAACTCTCTCCCTCCCCCCCTACGACTCGAACCCCATCACCCTACCTTCAAACGCTCCCTTAAAACCTATCTGTTCTCCCTTGCCTTCAACCTCCCCCCTCCCTAGCCTATGCCCTACCTTTCCCCGTTTTTCCCTCCACCTCTGTTGCTATCTCTTTTTCTTAATTAATTGTAACTTCTTTTCCAAATTTCTGGCTAATCGCCACTCTGTACTTGTTGATTTTTATTGTACACCGCTCTGCCTACCCTGAAGGGCGGTTAATCAAATAAATGAAAATGAAAATGAAATATTTCCTTCGCCTATCAGAGTAAGAACCTTTCTCTGGAGGGCCATGTCATAGCTCACAATGTGAGAGCCATGGCAGCCTCAGTGGCTCATCTGCACTCTGTGTCTATCGGCGACATCTGTTGAGCAGCCACTTGGGCCTCGGTTCATACCTTTACAGCCCATTACTGCTTGGACAAGGACTCCCGCCGGGATGCCTTGTTTGGTCAGGCTGTTCTCCAACACCTGTTCCATACCTAATCAACTCCTACCCACCATCCCTGGTAGGATGCCAGAGATCCATGGGAGGATGTGGAGCCCTGTTCAGGGTCACACAACTTCTGGGATCTCTCCCAGGCACCTAAAGCTAGGGAGTCCCCATATGTGATGACTACATTCCTGCTTGTTCCTGGTGATAGCATAGTTACTCACCTGTAACAGGTGATCTCCGGGAACAGCAGGAATTTAGTCCTCACAACCCACCCACCTCCCCTAGGAGTTGTATCTCTCTTTCTATCTCTTTCTTTTCCCTCTCTCCCTCTTTGTCTCAGCTTTAAACTCAGCTGGAGAGAGGCAGTTGGGAAAGGCGGGAAGTCAGCACGCAGGTGCTGTGAGATGCTCCCTAAAGCTTTCTGATTGGACGCTGGGGAGCGTTCCCGCGCAGGCTCTGTCGGTACCGACGATACCCCATATGTGAGGACTAAATTCCTGCTGTTCCCGGAGATCACCTGTTACAGGTGAGTAACTATGCTTTCTCCAAAAAGAAGAGGTTTTATCCCTCTTATTCCCAGCAGGGACGTTCTGCAGGTCAACCTGCCCGAAAGAGTAAGCAACCACCTAAACAAAGGAAAGCAAAGATTGCTAAGCCTCAACTGTCTCAGCAGTCTCAGCCTCCACATGGCCTTTGACTTCCATCTAAAGAACTTAGCCTTCCTGGCCCTCAACGGACCAGAGCCTTCCACCTTTCCAGGAAGATTGTGTCACTTTGCCCCCAGATGGGGGCAGTTAACAGCAGAACATTGGATTCTCTCCATTATAAAAAAGGGGTACAAGCTTCATTTTCTCTGCATGCCCCCTCCCACAATGGTAAGACAGTTCAATTCTCAGACCTCTCTCATCAACCTGTTAGATCAAGAGGTCACTATGCTTCTTGCCTTAGGGGCAATAGAAGAGGTACCCATTCTTCAACAGGGTACAGGGTTTTACTCCCCCTATTTCCTGATCCCAAAGAAAAAAGGGGGACACAGACCTATTTTAGACCTCAGAGAATTGAACAAATTCCTGTTCAAAGAGAAATTCAAGATGATTTCTCTGGGAACTCTGCTGCCGTACCTTCAGAGTCAGGATTGCCTTTGTTCTCTACATCTCAAGGATGCGTACACTCATGTTCTCAACAATCCAACTCACAGAAAGTTCCTTTGGTTCCTTTTTCAAGGAAAGCACTACCAATACAGGGTGCTTCCTTTTGGCCTGGCCTCAGCACCAAGGGTGTTTACGAAATGCATGGCTGTGGTAACAGCATTTCTTCGCACTCTAGGAATATTTGTCTTCCCCTACTTAGACGATTGGCTCATTCGAGCCCCATCAGAGTCAGAGGCCAGGATTTCTCTATCTTGCACAATGCGTATCCTTCAGTATTTGGGTCTGGTCATAAACATCCCAAAATCCAGCCTAACTCCCACTCAGTCTCTAGAGTTCATAGGAGCTTTGCTGGATACCAGAAAAGCAAGGGCCTATCTTCCCCAGACCGGTTGCCTTCGCATGGTGCAGTTAGCTTCTCAAGCAGTTCTAAAGCCTCATCTCATTGCTCAAGAAATTTTACAACTACTAGGCCACATGGCATCTACCGTGCATGTGGTTCCTTATGCTCGCTTCCATATGAGAGCAGCCCAGTGGACTCTATCCACTCAATGAACCCAGGCATCAGGGTGCTTGTCAGACAAAATAGCAAACACAAATCGCCTTATTTTGTCCCTCCAATGGTGGCAGTCCACTCAAAACCTGTTGCTGGGGTCCCCATTTCAACAACCTTTACCCCAGGCAACTCTCACAAGAGAAGCTTCACCAATGGGTTGGGGAGCTCATCTGCAAGACCTCTCCACCCAAGGCACTTGGACTCCACAGGAGACTCATCTACACATCAATCTCTTAGAGCTCAGAGCAATCTTCCTTGCTCTTCGAGTGTTCCACACCCTGCTCAGCTACAAGACAGTCCTCATTCATACGGACAATCAAGTAGCCATGTTCTACGTGAACAAGCAGGGAGGAACAGGCTCTCTGTCGCTTTGCAACGAAGCTTTGCAACTATGGGCCCTCGCCAGAGAGCATCAGATTCATCTCCTGGCAGTGTATCTTTCAGGTATCCAAAACTCTTGAGCAGACAGACTCAGTCGAGTTTTGCTTCCACATGAATGATCTCTACATGCAGACCAGGTGGCCAAGATATTTCAAATTTGGGGAACCCCGGACATAGACCTCTTTGCAAGTCCGTTGAATGCTAAACTTCCCCGGTTCTGTTCCAGAATTCCAGCTTAGGGCTCTCAGGGCAGGCATGCTTTCCTCCTCCATTGGGGTCAAGACTTCCTTTATGCCTTTCCAACCATTCCCTAATTCCCAAAACCCTGTTCTAGTTTCAGAGAGACAAAGGCCGTATGATTCCTATAGCTCCACATTGGCCACAGCAAGTGTGGTACCCTCTGCTTCTACATCTCTCTCAAGCTCCCCTCTCTGGAGTTAGGGTCTGCTCAAGATCTCCTGTCTCAGGAGGACGGATTGTTATGGCATCCCAATTCCCAGTCTCTGCATCTCAGGGCTTGTTTGCTGAAGGCCTAGATCTTCATGATATTAACCTTTCTCAGCAAGTAAAGGATATCCTTAATGCTTCCAGAAAACCTTCCATAAAACGCTCTTATGCTTTCAAGTGGAAAAGGTTTACCATATGGTGTTCGCAGAAGGGTCTTAGCCCCCTTGCGATACCTCTGGAATCATTACTGGAGTATCTCCTTCATTTATCCAATGCAGGACTTAAGACTAACTCAGTAAGAGTCCATTTGAGTGCTATTGCAGCTTCTTTCAAGCCTTTAAATGGACAACCTATTTCCTCCCATCCTCTTATAGCAAGATTTATGAGAGGCCTTCTTCTAACTAGGCCTCCCATTAGGCCACCACCAGTGGCATGGGATTTAAACCTGGTTCTTGGCCAGCTCATGAAGCCACCTTTCGAACCCTTAGCTACTATCTCATTGAAATTCCTTTCCTGGGAAGTTATCTTTCTCATTGCAATCACATCAGCACATCGCATCAGTGAGTTGTAGGCACTAGTGGCTGATCCTCCTTATACAAGGATCCATCATGACAAGGGAGTCCTTAGGACTCATCCACACTTTATGCCAAAGGTGTTCTCGCCTTTTCATCTGAACCAAGCGGTCTACCTGCCTGTGTTTTTTCCAAGGCCTCATGCATCAAATGCAGAAAGGAATCTTCATACTTTGGACTGTAAAAGAGCTTTAGCCTTTTACTTACAAAGAACACAGCAACATAGAAAGTCCTCTCAACGCTTTGTTGCTTTTGATCCTTCTCATCTGAGACTTCCAGTCTCCAAGAGAACACTGTCCAACTGGATTGCACAGTGTATTTCCTTTGCCTATCAGAGTAAGAATCTTCCTCTGGAGGGCCATGTCACAGCTCACAATGTGAGAGCCATGGCAGCTTCAATGGCTCATCTGCACAATGTGTCTATCGATGACATCTGTCGAGCAGCCATTTGGGCCTCGGTTCATACCTTCATAGCCCATTACTGCTTGGACAACGACTCCCGCCGGGATGCCTTGTTTGGTCAGGCTGTTCTCCAACACCTGTTCCATACCTAATCAACTCCTACCCACCATCCCTGGTAGGATGCTGGAGATCCATGGGGGAAGTGGAGCCCTTTCACAGGGACACACAACTTCTGGGGTGCTCTCCCTGGCATCTAAAGCTAGGGAGTCCCCATATGTGAAGACTACATTCCTGCTTGTTCCTGGAGATAGCATAGTTACTCACTTGTAACAGGTGATCTCCGGGAACAGCAGGAATTTAGTCTTCACAACCCACCCACCTCCCCTAGGAGTTGTATCTCTCTATCTATCTCTTTCTCTTTCCCTCTCTCTCTCTCTTTGTCTCAGCTTTAAACTCAGCTGGAGAGAGGCAGTTGGGAAAGGCGGGAAGGCAGCATGCAGGCGCTGTGGGATGCTCCGAAAAGCTTTCTAATTGGACGCTGGGGAGCGTTCCCGCGCAGGCTCCGTCGGTACCGACGATACCCATATGTACCATATGTGAAGACTAAATTCCTGCTGTTCCTGGAGATCACCTGTTACAGGTGAGTAACTATGCTTTTTAAGAAAGGTGGAAGGAAGGCCAAACGACAGCATGATTTAAAGATGAGGCCAGAGAAGCTGTTGGAGCCAAAAAAACATCTTTCAGGAAATGGAAAAAGGGGCGAAATGACAAAAACAGGAAACAACATAAGTACTGGCAAATTAGATGCAAGGCATTGATAAGGCAGGCTAAGAGAGAATTTGAAAAAAAGCTTGCCGTGGAAGCAAAAACTCTTAATAAAAACTTTTGTCAAGTACATTCGTAGCAAAAAATCTGTGAGTCAGCTGGACTATTAGATGATAGAGGAGTAAAAGGGGAGGAGTGGCTAAGTGGTTGGGACAGGTTACCTCAGGCTCAAGTGCCAGGGGTTCAATTCCAATGTAGGGACAAGTAACCTCAGGCCGGAGGGGCTGGGGTCTCTAGTCCCATGGCCACTCTTTGTGGCCTTGGGCAAGCCACTTAACCCTCCATTGCCTCAGGTATGCCTAGATTGTGAGCCCTTCGGGGACAAGGGAATAAAATAAAATAAAATTTAAAAATAGTGCCTGTTAGCATATATCTGTAAACCGCTTTGACCCAGTGAAAAGCGGTATATAAGCACAGCTAAATAAATAAATAAAATAAGAGAGGACTCGGCCATAATGGAGAGACTTCATTAATTCTTTGCTTCGGTCTGTACTGAAGAAGACATAGGGAAGTTACCTATGCCTAAAATGGTATTTAAAGGTTATGTATCAGAAGAATTTAAACAAATCTCGATAAACCGGAAAGGTATATTACAACTATATGATAAACTATAGAGCAACAAATCATCTGGGCTGAAAGAACTGAAATATGAGATTGCAGACCTACTATTAGTTTTAATGATAGTTCATAGATTACTCTCTGTAGTACCTGTAGATTGGAGAATGGCCAATGTAACAATGATTTTTAAAAGGTTTCCGGGGTAATCCGGGAAACTACAGTTTGGTGAGCCTGACATTAGTATCGGGCAAAATGGTAGAAACCATTATAAAGAATAAATTTACTGAACATGTAGATAGTCATGGTTTAATGATAGAAAGCTTCCATGGTTTTAGCCAAGGAAAGTTTTGTTTTCTATATCTTTTTATAGATGAAGTAAGCATACTGTGTAACTGCATGCAGTATTAAAGATGCCCTTGCACCTTGAGTATTGTGTGTATAAGAGGCGAGTAGTTTTCTTGTGGACTAATTCCAAAGTATATATTGTTAGATTGCTGCTTTTTGACCTTTTGGGAAGAAGTAGGATCTTTCATGGGAAATGCGGTATGTAAGAAGAAAAGGTTGCATATCAGATTTCA
The DNA here is from genome assembly GCA_033557465.1 of Ichthyophis bannanicus. NCBI lineage: Eukaryota > Metazoa > Chordata > Amphibia > Gymnophiona > Ichthyophiidae > Ichthyophis > Ichthyophis bannanicus. The sequence continues at coordinate 786,366,428 of CM066034.1, read as the reverse complement.
CCCTTTAGTGGCCATAATTATGTATATTTAGCTATGGAAAAAGCATTGGGGCTCGGACAGGAGGAGGCTGGGTAAGGTTAATGTAGAATGCCCCATGAATACTTTATGGCAGATATTTTGCACCTGCTATAGAGACGGTAACAGTCCGTGGCTGCTTCTGTACTTGTGATCACCTCGTGCCTAGAATTTTCAGAGGAAAACTGCATTGGGAGTTTCCCTTTAAAATTATCTTAAAGGTTCTCAAATTACAAAGTAGTTGTGGACCTGTAGGCTCCCCGTGAGTTTTAAAATTATCCCTACTAGGAGTAATTATAAAATGGGGCACCTATAAACATGTCCAAAAATGCCTGTTTTAAAAGTCAGTATACAACTGTGGTCAACATTATTGGCACCCTTGCAGTTCAACCCCTTAATGTCCAATATCTCCTAAGGAAACGTGGCAAGTGAAATGGCTTTGGACTATATGTGCACACACATTTGACAGATAAAAGACTCAAATGAAACAAGACTAATTTAAAAAAGGAAATAATAGGAAATAGTATTAAAACTGGAACATTGCCAGGACATGATTACTGGCACCCTTATAAACAATTCAAATCAGTTTGAACAGAAGAGCCGCACCTGTGATAAATTGTCAGTATTCACTTTGCTTGAATCAACCAATGAATGATGACTCTAATGTTTAAAATGGTCACATTCCCTCTCTATTCCAGTTTCACAGTGGTGAAGATGAGAGCTGCCTGAGACAGTCAGAAAAGCCATCATCACCAAACTTCAAAGGAATATTTCCAATTATTTCTCAAGATATTGTGCACAACAAATCTAAAATGCAAGGGTGCCAATAATGTTGACTACAACTATATGCGTATACATGATTTCATAAAATAGACCATTGCGGTAATCCCCAATAGTGAACTTAGGGGCATGTTTACTGAGGTGCACATCAGTTGCACACAGTTGGGCTGCCAAATTAGCACAGAGGCCCGCACTAATATTTGGCCGTATGTGCTTCCATCTACCTGCCAATAGCATGATGCTAAAAATAAGAATGAGATTAGACACCCTCAATAAATAAAAGGAATACAGTCCAGTTTTCTGATGCTATACCTGTTTATTGTTCTTATTGTTTTTTTATGTTAACAAGTATTCAGCATTAAAAGAACCAATGGTCTCAGACTGAGTCGGCAGCACTTCTGAATTGAAATCTTACAGAAGATATATGCCTATATTGCATCAACGACCATTTTAACTACGGTTCTTGAAGATGTAAAAACCCCAACTTTCTCTACTTATCTTCTTAATACCACTTGGACTTTCCTTATTATTATCTCATAAAGTAAAGAGATTGTGCTTATCTTAGAAAAGAAAAATGAACGGCCCCAACGCCACCTTCCCGGTACCAATCATGCGTTTCGATTCTTCTTCAGGGGGTTGGTTCGTCAAAACAATCTCTATTGGAAAAGATATGTACAGAGTTAGATTTATCTCGTACCCACAAGCTCATTGTCATGTTTAGAAGTGAATTCTATAATCAGTCCTACCGGTGATTTTAAAGTTGCAAAAGTCGTATAAACGATGTGCGGTTTCTCTGTCCCAACAATGAGGCTCACCTTTCCTGGAACGCCGTGCATGCGGATCAGCAACAATGGTAGAGCTATAAACTCTATGGATTGCGTAAAGTGTGATGTCATCGAAACGTTACCTTGCCGTGAATTTATTGGGGCAGGATCAGTTGAATCGCTCTGGTCTCTTAAATGCAGGCTCCCCAGTCAACCATATTATTCAGACCTCCCGGGTCCACAGTTTGAAGTCGATGTATCCATTTTTGTTCCTGGATCACCAATGTTTTGGCCCTGGAGTTGCCTGACCTTCCTGTTGCTACCCAGTCTATTCCAAAGTAGCGGAGATCTTCAAAAGTGTGATGATTTTGAATGCAATGGGTTACTAGTGGGGCTTCCTTAACCTTGCATTTTAATTGGCTCTTGTGTTCGTTCGCATGTGTGGCGTTCCAGGAAAGGTGAGCCTCATTGTTGGGACAGAGAAACCGCACATCGTTTATACGACTTTTGCAACTTTAAAATCACCGGTAGGACTGATTATAGAATTCACTTCTAAACATGACAATGAGCTTGTGGGTACGAGATAAATCTAACTCTGTACATATCTTTTCCAATAGAGATTGTTTTGACGAACCAACCCCTGAAGAAGAATCGAAACGCATGATTGGTACCGGGAAGGTGGCGTTGGGGCCGTTCATTTTTCTTTTCTTTTCTTTTCTAAGATAAGCACAATCTCTTTACTTTATGAGATAATAATAAGGAAAGTCCAAGTGGTATTAAGAAGATACGTAGAGAAAGTTGCGGTTTTTACATCTTCAAGGACCGTAGTTAAAATGGTCGTTGATGCAGTATAGGCATATATCTTCTGTAAGATTTCAATTCAGAAGTGCTACCGACTCAGTCTGAGACCATTGGTTCTTTTAATGCCGAATACTTGTTAACATAAAAAAACAATAAGAACAATAAACAGGTATAGCATCAGAAAATTGGACTTTATTCCTTTTATTTATTGAGGGTGTCTAATCTCATTCTTATTTTTGGTTAACCAAAACCCTCGTGAAATAGACCTACCTCATTGTGTGATTTACACAATAGCATGATGCTAACATCCAGCGCCGCACTAACCTGCACACTTACTGCCCATTGAGGTAGCATTAAGTGCACCTGTGCTAATGGCAACATTCTTGATTAGCGTGTGCCCAAACCACCCATGCTAATTGCCATGCATTGTCAACACCCATGTTACGCCCCTCACCTGCCCATTCCCCAGCCACTTGTGCCCTAACCAGTTAGCATGGAGCCCGGCGCTGTTAGCACAGCATCCTTGCAAATGCAATGTGTGCCTTCAAGTCAGTGTTGACTCCTGGCAACCCAGCATCTCCTGGGTTATCTTGGCAGTGTGACCGTAAGTAGATTGCCAGGCCTTTCTTCCGAGCCACTGGAGGGTTAAGTGACTTGCCCAATGCCACAAGGAGTGCTAGTGGGAATCGAACATTGGTCTCTTGGTTACCAAGTCAGTGCTGTAACCATTAGGCTGCTCCTCCACTCCACCTAGCATCCTTAGCATGCGCCAAACCCTATGCCACCAGTTAACACACCTTAGTAACTATGCTCCAAAGTTACACCTGCTCTGAGGCAGATTTTCAAAATCTGTTAATGAGAATAATGCTCCAGCCAGTCTTTTTCAACACCTATTCAAGCCAAAAATATTAGTGAACTTTGCTATGTTTTGCTATGTTGAAAAAATTTCAATTTCCTTCTTAATTTGTCCGAGTATAGGGATTCACAAGTCCCTCCAGCCACGACTTTCAGCTTTTAAAAAACATCCTCTTGTAGCAAAAATTCAGCAAACCCCTTTTTAGGAAGACTGGAATTGACACTATGGAGTTTTTCTTGCTTATAACTAGGACTCTCCAGTGTGCATAGGTAAGCTTCTAGCCTCTAGAGAAAAAAAGGGATGTCTTTAAAAAATATTTTATCAAGTACTCATGCACCTCACAGTTCTGCTCCCAGGAATGCCTATATGCAGATTGCATAATAGTATGCATGCTCTTAGACTTACGCAATTCTATAATAACCATTTTCTGCATGTAAAACATGCTTTACACATGGGAAATGCTTTATAAAATTATCTCCATCGTGTATACCTGTATTATACTGATGAGACCAGCTAAGGGCCATCAAATATGGATATAGGTATAGCTATTCATTCAAGCTGATATAAAGAGGGGATAAACATTTCCAGAATTGATGCCTAATATATCTGCTCTTATAAACAGCTGCTAGCACCATTAGAAGAAGTAGATGAATTTTACAGTGGAGTCAGAGCACTACTTGTCGCATGGCGAAAGGAATTGCTGTGCTTCATCACCACTAGCTGGCAGTGCACATAGCAGCCACACGTTTCTGTCACTAGATATCAACATACTAAGCAACATTAGGAAAGGTATATGGTTCAGTAACTAGCTTTCATAGAAGAACACATTACAGAGAAAATGAAATATATACCCGAGTCACTAAGAGCTAGCCCACCAGGGACAGAGGATTTGGCAGCATTTATGGCGAATGTGCAGCATGCCTCGTGGAATTATTTCCATTACCTCTGTGTGTCTACGTTTGTGTATTGTGTTTGTGTGCATATGTCTGTCTTTTGTTGGTGCAGGAGTATATATGCTGGCTCTGTTTGTGTCTATGATTGGGAGTGTAGAGAAGAGGGGAGAGGCAATTTCAAAGTAGTAAGTCTTTGAATGCTGTGTTTCAGTGTATCAAAGTTTCTGTGCTGCAGAAGAAGGAAATGTTCTCCCATTGAAATGCATTGGGCCCTGTTTTGGGGAAATTTATTTCTCAGGAATCCCTGATCCAGTCTGACCCATTTCCATACTCAGTCTCTCTTATCACTGTTACCTTCTCCCGTGCAAAAATTGGGTCCCATTCCATTAAATGTTTGGACAATTGTTTTGCCCCAAAATAGACAGGCAAGAAGCCAAACATGCTTGTCCCCCAGTGTATAATTACTTTCCGGCATCCATTGAGTTGGAAAGAATAAAAAGTAAATAGCATGTACCCTCGCTGGTTTGGAAGCAATCAACCCCACTCCAGTTTCAAAATATTGTGACCAGAAATACAATAGTGTTTGTCAGGCAATGAATTAGAATCCAGAAGTCAGTGCATTGATGAGTGACTTCTGAAATCCTGCTTGACTGTAAGGACTTAAAAACAGAAACAAATATTTGGCAAGTAAAGTACATTCACAGTCATCTATTGTAAACATCTAATAATAAGAATATGACGAGAACACTGAGAACTTCTCCCGGCCTGTGTAAATCTGCCACTGTCCGTCCATGTGCGACTCAGAGATCAGTGGGCTCTGTGGCAACTATCACATGTTAATGGTGTTAGCACAGTCCTCGGTCAAAGCTTCATTGGGTAGTGAAGTTGGTAAAACCTTGATGCAGGCATTGTGGTGTGCCAGAATGGCTGTGGGGTGATGGAGTGTTTGCATTTTCCCATTTGGCGTGCATTTATGTTTGAGTCATATACAAGAGTTTTGCATAAACCGGAAGAATGTTTCACTGTTATATTTAAGGCAAATTTTAGATTATATGCAATTGAGACAAAAAGGCTCTACCAACTGTGGAAACCTTTGTGAAACATGTATAAGGGAGGTGCAGGAGTGCCCATGTAAATGCCAACTTGTATTGCTGGAGGAGACATTTTACAAACTTACGCAGGGGAAAAATCAACAGAGGCAATTCGGCTACTTGCATCTATAAGTGCTAGCATTTACGAGTGTGCGAGCCATTATGTATAAATGGCACTGATTACATACAGAGGCTGCGATCTTTATTGATTTTTAGTTTGGAGGGGGGGCATAAATAATGTGAGATTAAGGAGGGTAACTCCTGTAAAATGCATCTTAAAATGAGCATTTTATAAAAGCCTATATGTGCCAAGGGTCATTGCAAAATCTTAGGCCCTTACATGTACTTTCCTTTCATAAAATGGACAATACTCATGTAGATTTTTGACCTGCCCAGGCCATGCCCCAGCATGATTACGAGTATCCACATGTAACTGAGCCTTTTCTAAAATTGCTATTTACACGTGGATGCCATTTCCTTGTGTAAATGCTGGAATTATCTGTGGAAATTGCAAATGAGGCATCTAAAATAACCCCCTTTGTTCTCCTATATTTGAAATGCAGCGAGCAGGATATTCTGCTGCAGATAGCCGTTTTGCGTCACTGACTGTCCCCTCCTAACCCCACTGCACGCCCTGACACGGCACTGAAATTAACTGGCCAGTGGACCGGCTAACTTTAGGCAAATAAAGGGCTGCCTAAGTTTATCTGTTTATCTGACCAAGCAGCGGCTGTATATTGCCACTGCCCAGTTAGCTAAAACACTTACCGGGCACACTGGTTTGCCGGTGCTGGATATGACACCAGCATTGAATATGCGGTCAGTTTAAAGCAGTGATGGCTAGCCACTCTAGGTGTACTGGCTGCCACCACTAAATATCAGCTCCAAAGTTTACAGTGGATTGATTGTGAATGCATTTGAAATAAAACTGATTGAATGAATTTGTTTCTAAGGTAAATCATGACTTTCTTGGGGAACACAAGTAAGATCTTTGAATGATGCCTTCATCCATATTTTGATTATTGCATACTGTACATTTTGTTTTGCTGTTTATTGAGGGGATAATATTTTTCTTCCTTTTGTGGTAGTTATGTAGCAAACTTTAAATACAGTTTTTATTTTTTAATAAAAAGGTCCATCTCAAATACATCGCAGGAAAGAAAATGACATAATCTTGTGTGGAAATGAATAAAACACAATCAACAGAGGCAAACAGGAATGCAACACAAATCTGGTTATGAAGGTGACAAACAAACCAAGAGAATTCTTTGGAATAGTCCGCACACTAACCAGGGAACTCTTATAGGAAGACTCAATTGACATACATCCACAACAAATAGCAGATTACCTCATGAAGAAGCAGAATAACACTCAGCCAAAAACAAAGCCATCATCAACCGATCCTGAAAGCCAACTTAGACACACCAGGACAAGGGGAGAATTCACTATTCCAACAGACAAGTAGTCCATACAATAACAACCCTGAACATATCAACCTCACCAAGCGATCCCTGCCAGTTGCATGGATAAAGTCAGCTAAGGAAGAACACATCACTCATACAGGGATATATGTATGCCTGCAACCCTCAAACTAGCATCAATAAGGCCCATCATAGAAAGCCTGAAAAAAGACAAGGAAGACCCCACATCATACATATGACTAAAATCATAGAAAAGACAATACAGTTACAACTGCAGGACCATATCAACTCCTATGCGCCCCTCGATCCACATCAACATGGATTCAAGCCAAACCATGGTGTGGAAATGCTGCTAACAGTACTCTTTGACCACATTATCAGAGGGATAGACAACACAAAAAAGGATATTATACTAATATTTTTAAACATATCAACCGTCTTCAACTCTGTCACACAACATACTTCTGAGATGCCTACAGGAGATTGGTCTCTATAATAAATAATACATTGAAATGGTTACTGTCATACTTAAGACAACAGTATGTCAGATTTGGGGAGACACATCCTCTCCCTTCACATTAAAGCACGGAGTCCCACAGGGGTCAGCATTATCAGCCCTGCTATCTAACTTATACATTCAGCCAATTTGTGATGTCATACAGAAACACAATAGCCACTACAAAATTTATGCCAACAACATCATGTTGAACAGATCCTTCAATGTCGAAATCCCAGATTACACAACTATAACTGAATGTCTCACCAAAGTTTCAGGATGGCTCAAAGTCAACAACCTCAGCATAAACTATAACAAAATGGAAGTACTCACAATAACAAGAAATAAGGCCTTCACTCCTAATTGCACAATAGCTCTAAATAACAGAAATATAGCTGTCAAAATTGAAGTTAAATATCTAGGGGTCATCCTCGATCAGAACTTAAACTTACAAGCCCATATTAATAGGACAGTACAGAATGCATACCATAAACTGAAAATCATCTGGAAACTAAAGCCTCTCCTACGTCACAATGACTTCAGGGCGGTCCTACAAGCCATAATCACGCCAGTGCTAGACTTTTGTAACTTACTATACCAAGGCCTGCCAGCTACTACCATTCATTCACTATAGATGGTCCAGAACACAGCTGCCCACATTCTGACAGGAACAAACACAAAGACATAATGCCAACATTAACCCAACTACACTGGCTCTCGATCAGAAGTCGCGCAAGGTTCACGGCAACAATTAATATATTCAAAATACTGCAAAATGAATCAGTTGAGTCACTCCAAGATCTGATAAAGATATCCCGAAAGCTGCCCGATGAGAACAAACTGCAAAAATATATTATTACTACAATTGAATTCTCCAAAAAGAAAGCAGACCACATCCAACAGGGCTTTATCACTGTATGCAACAAGCAGGTGCGGTTCTTCCATTAGGCCATCTGAGGCGATCGCCTCAGGCGGCACTCAGACCGGGGCAGACCTCCCATCGCCGGCAGCACTCCGGATGTGTTTTAATTTTAGATTTTACAGCCTCTGGCCTGTCTCTGATTTCCTGCATGGGAAGGCAGAGGCGGCAAAATCTAAAACTAAAACAGAGCTGGAGTGGCGTCGGACAAATCAGCCTGATCGCTTGCAACTGCGATCAGGCTGATTTGTGCGGCGGTGGCGGCGGCATTCTGGCTGTTTTAATTTTAGATTTTGCTGCTTCTGCCCTGCCTCTGCCTTCCTGCTGCTTTTTTTTCTTGCTGCAAGCATTTCTTGAGGAAAAAAAACATGGCGGGCAGGCAGAGGCAGGGTAGAAGTGGCAAAATTTAAAATTAAAATAGCCAGAGTGCCCCCGCCACCACCGGATGAGAGATGCAGGTGGAGGGAGTGGGCACAGGAGGAGGACATCAAGGAGAGACAATGGTGAGTGATAAGGGGGACACAGGGGACATGCTGGAGAAAGGGGGAGACCAGGGATATGATGCTGGACAAAGGGGGAGACAGTGTGGCTTAGGATTATAATGGGCTGATGGGGGGGCTAGCACTGGTAATGGACAGATCGGGTGGCTAGGACTGGTAATGAGTTGATTAGGGAAGTCTGTGACTGGGAATGGACTGATTGAGGGGGTGGCTGGGATTGGTAATGGGCTGATTAGAGGGGCTAGCACTGGTAATGGGCTGAGAGGGGACTAGCACTGGAAATAAGCTGATTAGGGGAGGCTAGGACTGGCAATGGGCTGATGGGGTGGGGTAGGACTGGTAATGGACTGATGGGCTAGCAATGGAAATTAGCTGATGGGGGGCTAGGACTGGAAATGGGTTGATTAGTGGAGGTTAGGACTGGTAATGGGCTGATGGGGTGTAGGACTAGTAATGGGATGATTAGGGGGGGCTAGCACTGGTAATGGGGTTGAGGGGGGACTAGCACTGAAAGTGAGCTGATTGGGGGGGGGCTTCGACTGGGAATGGGCTGATGTTGGTGATGGGAGGATAGAGCCGCTGGCCCTGGAAGAAAACTGGGGCTAAGGCTACAAATGGGCTGATGCGAGGGGATGGGAGAATGGAACTGGAAGGGAGTGGATGCTGAGACTGCCATGGTATTTGGACTAAAAGGGACTGGACAGTGGGGAAGGAGGGGTCTGAAAGGAAATGGACACCAGTGGCAGTCATGGGAATTCCAGTTGACATTGGAAGGTACTGGGAGGGAGGACTGGAAAGGGGCTGATATTGGGAAGGATTACTAGGCTGATGGAAAGAAGTGAAGAAAACAAAAGAAGAGATAAGAAATGGCAGATAGACCACAGAAAAAGAGCTAAGAGAAGACAGGAAAGCAGAAGCCTCAGATCGGGACCAGCATGATCAGAGAATACAATGGTCAGGCAACAAAGGTAGAAAATTTTTGATTTTAGTGATTGGACATTGTGTTATCTTTATATTTTATACTGTATGGGGGAACTGCATCTCTTATATATCTGATGTTGCACTGCTTGAAGAGTCTGGCTTCTTGGGGTTTCAGTTTAAATTTTGTCTACATATTTTTATTTTTACTTTAGATTGTAAGTCACTTATTCTGTACTGTGTTCTGAGTGTGTGACTGAGCCCAGGTGTTCTGTTAACATAGAGTTTGTACATAAAGATCTATACTGTACTGTAGTAATTTGACATATTCAGCTTTTCAAATAGGTGTATGGATGTTCCAAGGCCCACTGTAGTATTTACAGTGACGCTTTTTTGGTGGGCTCCTTATGTGAGTTTTGGAAGTTGGTGCTGATATGGTATGGTAAATTTTCTCCATAGATACTCAGTGACTTTGTTGTAGGGTTTTATATTAGTTCACAATATGTCTGGTACTGGAGAATGTTTTTTGTTAGTGAGATGATCAAAATCAGATTCTTTTTTTAAGATATTGAGTTCTGTGGGTGAATGTCCTGGTTCTGCTCTGCAGCCATTGTTGAAGGGGGTTCTATGGATGCAAAATATATGTTGAAAAAGAAAAAGCAATAACCATAACACAGTTTATAACAAAAAAATAAAAATGAGTTATAATTTTGTTTTATAAACTGTGCTGTTGTTTCTCACTCTTAGTTCCTTGGTGTGCAAACATCTTGCATTTCCTCCATATAATCTAATCAGCTTTTAGGTTTGGTTCAGTCCCTGATTGGAGTTTTGAAAAAGCCCCGCCCCCCTCTACTGGGGGGGGGGGGGGAGGGTGCCATCTTATCTTTCGCCTCGGGCAGCAGATTGCCTTGAGCTGCCCCTGGCAACAAGCTTATGGAACTTCCTTCCGGAGGATATCAGAAATACAAGGGATGCCAAGGATTTCAGAAAAAAGCTAAAGACATTCCTGTTTATTGAACATTTTGGCAGTATAACATGGACTATCCACCCACATCAGCACCAGGCAATAAATAACGAACAATACTGAGCAAGCATGAAGCATGACCCTAAATTGTAAATAATTTATGTTTGTAAATAAGTTATGAAAACATACTGTTAAAAGATTACGTGTGAAGCTCCCCGCATGATGTGCATCCCCCTCCTTTCTCTGATGATATAATATATACAAGTTATCGAGTTCAATGTAAACCACTTTGATTTAAGGAAAAGGCAGTATATAAATACTGTTAAGTAAGTAAATAAAATAAAACAGAGCATCAGTTTGATGCGTACTGAATGAGTTTTATTTGGCTAATAAAGAGGTACCAGAGCAGAACGTACCAAGCCATGCAGACCTGAGTGCAGCTGAGGCCTGCATAAAAAGCTCCAGTGCCTTGCCCTGTTGAGGCTTTCCTATCCAGGGCTCTACAGATCAACAAACGGTAAGGATTTGAGGGTTTGTTTGTTTTTATTATATTACATTGCTAGCTCTCTGACTGGGAGCTCTTAAAAGGGTTTTTGTATATTTTTTAAAGCAAGGTTACTTTCTTTTTGGTGCTTTAGGGGAACTTTCCTTGAGCACAATAGGTTGCTGAACTCTAGTAACCTCCTCAGGTTTAGAAACTGCTAACACCTAATCAGGTGTTAGTTCCCTCCCTACCCACCCCGACTCCCACCCACCTCTAGTGAGCAGTCTTGCTTTATAGGGCACCTCCCCCTTTAACAAATCACAGAGAATTGGACCAGCACATTTTGAATATAATTAAAGAGATTTAACGGCTTTTTCTCTGAAAGGACAGCTGCTTTAACAGATACCTAAGCTCCATGAACAGAACAATGGCTGGGAAAAATCGTATTGCTAAAGCTGTAGCCCCTGTTACAGCTTCTGCCTCGGTCCAGACAGAGGTCCTAATGCCAGTTGAAGGACCAGTTCCATGTGCAGGGTGCCTGCATGCTGAAGCTCTGAGGAAACAAGTGGAGGAACTCAGAGAGGAGGTGGCGAGGCTGAGGAGCATTCAAGACAGTGAGAAGTACATTGATGAGATGCTTCTTGCAGCAACCAAGCTCTCCAGCACAGGAGAAGATGGGTGCCAACAGAATGTCGATGGTTGGACACAAGTCACCAGGGCCTGCAAAATCACCAATCCAACTTCTCCAGCCCTTGAATTGAAGAACCATTATGCAGCCCTGGAAGTGGAGGAGGTGAAAGCATCCCTGGAAAGGGAAGAACCAGAGTTCAAGTACCCCAAAGTTGCAGAATCAGTGACCAGAAGGAAACAAAGGGTAGTGGTGGTTGGAGACTCTCTTCTGAGGGGTACTGAGGCGTCCATCTGCCAACCAGACTTGATGTCCAGAGAGGTATGCTGTCTGCCTGGTGCCAATGTTGCTAATCCATGTTGGAACAAATGATACTGTCAGGTATACCTCAGAATGTATCAAAAGTGACTTTGTGGCTCTGGGATAGAGGGTGAAGCAGTTAGTTGCACAGGTGGTGTTCTCTTCAATCCTCCCTGTTGAGGGTAAAGGCCAAGGCAGAGAAGATCGCATCCTGGAGATGAATGCATGGATGGTGTCATCGAGAGCGTTTTGGTTTCCTAGACCATGGGATGCTGTTCCAAGGGTTGCAGAGCAGAGATGGCATCCATCTATCCAAGAAAGGTCAACGCATCTTCGGTAGTAGACTGGCTAATCTACTGAAGAGGGCTTTAAACTAGATTCCTTGGGGATAGGTGAAGAAAGCCCCAGGTAAGTGAAAGCCCCCAGGTATGTGATACATTAAATACCTTTATGGAAATGGGTAACAGGGGTAACATATGGAAAGCAGTGTGTACAAATGCCTGTAGCATGGGAAGTGAGATCCCTGATGTTGAAGCTTTGGTGGGAGTGGCTGACTTGGATTTAGTGGCAGTTACAGAAACATGGTTCACAGAAAACCATGACTGGGATGTAACTATACCTGGCTATACTTTATTCAGAAAGGACAGGGTAAGAAGAAGGGGAGGAGGAGTGGCACTATATGTTAAAACTACTATTAAAGCTTTGGAATTACAGAGCTTAAAAGGGAGAGAGGAGGCATTGTGGGTTAAACTAGAAAGAGGGAAAGAGAAATCTATTTGCATTGGTGTGATATACAGACCTCCCTCACAAGAGGAAGAGGTGGACAGAGAGTTAATTGAAGACATACGCAGCATTGCTAGGAAAGGGGAAGTGCTACTGATAGGAGATTTCAATATGCCAGATGTTGATTGGCACATTCCTGCTGCAGTATCATCTAGAAGTAAGGAGATCCTGGATTCTCTACAGGGAGAACTATTCAGGCAATTGGTAACAGACCCCACATGTGAAGGGACCATATTGGACTTGGTGCTTACCAATGGTGAAAGTGTTTCTGATGTTGTAGTGGAAGATCATTTTGCATCCAGTGATCACCCGATGGTGTGGTTCAGTATTAGGACTTCAGCTGTTAGAATCCATTCCAAGGTGTGGATCTTAGACTTTAGGATGACTAACTTTGTGAAGATGGGGCCAATACCTCAGGGAGTCGTTAGTGGGATGGGAACAGCTGGGGGATGTAGAAAAACAGTGAGCAAAACTGAAAGGGGATATTTTAAGGGCAACCAACCTTTTTGTTAAAATGGTAAATAAAGGCAAAAGGAAAAGGAGACCGGTATGGTTTTCTAAGGAAGTAGCTGAAAAAGTAAAGAAAGAGGGAGGCCTTCATGAAATACAAGAGATCACAGAGAGAGGAAGACAGGCATCTGTATTTGGAAAAACTTAGAGAAGCTAGCAAAGTAGTCAAGAAGGCAAAGATTCAAAAGCAGGAGGAAATAGCCAATGCAATAAAATGGGGGGATAAGACATTTTTCAGATATATTCAGATATATATATCCCTGTTCGATGTAAAACCAAACAGAAGTGTGTTTTGGTCGTTTTGTTGTACTGTGAACCGCGCTGATGCCGAATAGTGCGGTATATAAGCAACTGTAATAAATAAATAAAAATAAATAAATATTAATGAGAAGAGGAAGGGCAAGAGTGGTATTGTCAGACTCAAGGGTGCAGGGGGGGGGAATATGTAGAAGCTGATAAGGATAAAGTGGAATTGCTTAACAAATATTTTTGTTCTGTGTTCACAGATGAAGAACCAGGAGCAGGACCTCAGAAAACACCCACAAATAGGAACAGAAGCGAAGGACATCTTGAACAATTTTCAGAAGACTGTGTTCGTGAGAAACTAGCTCAACTTAAAGTAGACAAAGCGATGGGACCGGATTGGATACACCTGAGAATACTGAGGGAACTTGGGGACGTTCTAGCAGCTCCACTGACTGACCTTTTCAAAGCCTCGTTGGAGTTGGGAGTGGTGCCAAAGGACTGGAGAGAGGCTCATGTGCTTTTACACAAAAGCAGAAGTAAGGGTGTGGTTGAAAACTACAGACCAGTTAGTTTAACTTCGGTGGTGAGTAAATTATTGGAAACGCTGCTGAAAGAGAAAATAGTGAGGTTTCTGGAGTCCAGCGGATTACAGGATCCGAGGCAGCATGGATTCACCAGAGGCAGGTCTTGTCAGACAAATCTGATTGATTTCTTTGACTAGGTGACCAGGGAGTTGGACCGAGGGAGAGGTCTAGATGTGGTGTATCTAGATTTCAGTAAAGCCTTTGACACTGTTCCTCACAGGCGACTTATAAACAAACAGCACCCTAGGGATGGACCCTAAAGTTACTGCTTGGGTTAGAAATTGGTTGGGTGGGAGGCGACAGAGTACAAGTAAATGGAGCTCACTCTGAGGAGAAGGATGTTACCAGTGGTGTGCCCCAGAGATCTGTCCTTGGTCCGATTCTTTTTAACATCTTTGTTAGTGATATAGCGGAAGGGCTGTCGGGTAAGGTTTGCCTCTTTGTGGATGATACCAAAATCTGCAATAGAGTAGACACCCAGGAAGGTGTAGATAACATGAGGAGAGATCTAGCTAAGCTTGAAGAATGGTCTAGAATTTGGCAGCTGGGATTTAATGTTAAAAAATGTAAGGTCATGCATTTGGGCTGCAGCAATCCAAGGGAGCAATACAGTATAGGAGGTGAAGTACTTTTGTCCACTAAAGAAGAGCGGGACCTAGGCGTGGTTGTGTCTGATGATCTTAAAGTAGCTAAACAGGTAGAAAAGGCGACGGCAAAAGCTAGAAGGATGCTTGGGTGCATACGGAGAGGAATGGCTAGCAGAAAAAAGGAGGTGATAATGCCTCTGTATAAGTCTTTGGTACGACCTCATTTGGAGTATAGTGTGCAATTCTGGAGACCGCACCTTCAAAAGGATGTGAACAGGATGGAGTCGGTGCAGAGGGTGGCTACTAAAATGATTAGTGGGCTTCATTATAAAGCATATGAGGACAGACTTAAGGATCTTAATATGTACACCTTAGAGGAAAGGCGGGATAGAGGTGATATGATTGAGATGTTTAAATACCTCCGTGGCATAAATGTTCAGGGAGAGAGCCTCTTTCAATTGAAAGCAAGTTCTGCTATGAGGGGACATGGGATGAGGGTGAAGGGAGATAGATTCAGGAGTGATATGCGGAAATATTTCTTTACGGAAAGAGTAGTGGATCCATGGAATAGTCTCCCAGTGGAGGTGGTAGAGATGAGGACAGTAACTGAATTCAAAAAAGCATGGGACCAACACAGAGGATCTCTAAAGGTAAAAAGTGGACTGTTGTAGTTGTTGATATGGAAGGACAGACTAGATAGGCCATGTGGTCTTTTTCTGTCATTATATTTCTATGTAGAAAAATCACTCTCATTTATGCAGTGTGGTGCTATTGCAGTTAATCATTTTAAATATCAGGCTTTATATTAATAACCAATAACTAGGCAGTACTAATGTGTCCATCACTTTAATTCATTTTCAAGTATTGCTTGAATTATTATTTGTTTTTTGGCACATGTGCCTACTTAAGAGTACCTGCATTGATTTTATTCACTGTGTACTTTAAGGGCTGCAGAGGTCAGGTTTTTTTTATATTTAAAATACTACTTTAGTTGTGGGCCCGGCGAGCCAGCATCAGTTCTGCTCACTGCATACATAAGACACAGCTACAGTGCTAAGTCCAGGGCTGAAAGTGTTAGGGAAGCAGCACCCTGCAATGGCATCTGCTGTTTCATTTAAGTTATACCTTTAAAGGCACATTGTAGAAATGGCATCCAGGTGCCGTCAGGGACGTCTATTTGGAAATGTGTCCAAAAGGCCAGTCATGTCTAAGTTTGGGCACGATTTCAGAACTTGTATGTTCCCATTTGGATATCGTCGGGGATGCCTACATAGATGTGTTCTAGGCAGGGGATGCATCCAAGGCAGTCGTTCTGCAAGCGGCAGAGAGCAAACTGCAATGTAAGTGTCCCCAGCTCCTAATTAAGGTCTTTGTGACTATGGACTGTACTGGGAATACCAGAGTACCATCTCTTCTACACCCTTTAGGGGAATCCCAACAAAACGAGCACTGTTCAGATGCTTAGTTGTACCCTGGAACAGATACAGATTTTGTCATGAGCCTACATATGTTGGTCATTTCTGAAATCAGGCACATATGTCTAAGTTTGGTGTATTTAGACGTGCGGACTCTGGGGGTGTCTCTCGACCCATCTTGTAAAATGGCTCCAGGGGTGTCTCCATGATTTGGACGTTCACATGCATGTTTTCAGATGTCCAAATAGCAAATAGGGCTTCTAAAATGACCCCCTTAGATAATTTTCAAAGCCATTTCCGTGCATAAAACAGCAATTTATACATACATGGAACTGGTTTATTATAAACTGCCCAGACTTTATGCTTGCAAAAATATCCATGTAATTCATTTTTATGGGTACTTTTACCAGAGGCATCTCCATAGCAAATTTGGCTCTAGTTTTGGACTTTGGGATTTGCAGACACACGTGTATAAATGCACGCAGGTATTTCTGAGGGGATCACTTTCAAACGGAAAGTATGTAGAAACTAGTGCCGTTTATATGCATGTTTGATGCACAAGTTTGATAAGCTATTACAAAATAACTTGTTATTGGATTTCCAAGGGGGGGGGAGTCATCCATGCTCTATAGTTAGAGAGGCATCACTGCAAAATATGAACTGCAAAGAATGTCTGGGGGACTTAGAATTGGGTTGTGAAATAAAATATTGGAATGAAGGCCACAAACCTTTATCTTTCTCAGTTGTTTATGACACGGAGTGAAACATGATCCTATTGGGCTGCAAAGTCAGGAATCAGATGGTGGCTAGTCTGTGCTCAGAAAACACTCAATTACAAAATACTACTTAGAACTGCAACACATTAGCATAGTTTAACAATTTTATTGGCCTAGAATAAGTTTGACCAGAACTGATTAACTGAACTACAGTATCCTCAAGATTAGGGGTCCCTAAACCTAGTCCACGAAGGTGAGTCAGGTTTTCAGAATTTGCACAGTGATCATACATGAGATGCAATTACATGCACTGCTTCTATTTGCAGCTATATAGCCCATTCATATTCATTGTAGTAATCCTGAAAGCCCAACTGGGATGTAGCCCTTAAGATTGGATTCAGGGGCTTCATATCTTCTAATGTGGGCTAATCGATCAGGCACACCCGGACTGTAGTTTGGGAATAAATATGAAATGTAGTTCTAAAATAGCATAGCTTTTGGAGACATTGAAAACAATTTAATCATTAGATTTGGTTTTTATGCTTTCTTCTTGGTCATCCAAACAAACACTATTCCTTTGCATATTAAATACTGCCATTGTTGTATAATTAATTTTAAGGGAAATAAGGACCTCAGAAACTTCTCTCAGGCTTTTGAATGTCATTAGCCAGAAGAACTCAAATTCAGCATTCAGCCTTTTATCATTCATTGGCCCAAAACTCTTCATTTTGCAAATATTTGTAACTTTTTAAAAAAATATTTTATAGCTTTATAGTGCTCATTTAAAAATTCTTTAGAGTTGAAAAAGACCCATGATAGGACTTACCTTTAATTTGTCTTCAGCCCGAATGCATGACTGGTACGCTTTCTTTTCACTGCCACAGCATAAGAAAATACTATACAGGCTTCCAAGAGAGATGTTTCCACATAGCCAAGAGGAGGCCATCTTTGATCTGTATCCCTTTCATGTAAAGGGCAAAGATAAGCAGCGCCTGATCCTGGTAAAGAACGATAGGAAGTGTGCTAATGAAGGCCCCCCCCCCCCCCCAACAGTGAAAGCATTTGCTTCAATCGACGAATAGGACTGCTACCAGAGTTGCTGGATGGGTTATGCAGCTATAAACTGTGCTATCCTATTTTTCAGTAAGAAAGGAAGAAAAATGTTTAAAATGGGTTTTACGTTTGCCATATCCAGAAAAATAAATTCCAATGTCGTCTTTGTGTTTTGTTTTAGAGCGCCAGCTGTGTGGGGCCATGGCTGGTTCCAGCACCCTGCCTGCAGGTATCGCTGACGTGAGCAAAGAGTTAGTGGCGCTGCAGCATGTGATCCAGTTCCCTGAGGAGATTGCCAGTATTCTCACTGAGCAGGAGCAGGAACTCTACAGAAAGGTCCTGCCGTTTGACTACCTCTGCTTCCTAACCAGGGATATGGGAAATGCCGACTCTCAGAGCCGGCTTCCAAGCATCAAGATGTCTTTCTCTACGTCTCTTCTTACCTCCAAGAATGGTGAACAGAACACAGTTGAAGGTCTTGTGACCAGATTCAATGAGGTAAGATGCATTGCTTTTGATATGATCCTTATATTTTATAAGCCTTCTAACACGGAAACCAAGGAATTCAGAATCAAATTGCATACGTCAAACAAATCTAACTTCATCATTCTTCCCTCTTGCCCATTGTTGACAGTATTGTGATTGCTCTGTAAGAATATTACTGTATTTCATAGTGGATGGATTATATTTGTGTCTGGTGTAGGTGCTAAGAAATAAGAAGTCAGCTTTAAAAAGACTTGTCATGGTAACTTTGGAAGCTTTGCGATTTCCCCTCATCCCTGTTCAGCATGTAAATTTTGTCTAGCTAGCAGATCCATCAGACAGAATTTAGCCACTTACATCTAAGTGATGTTTCGAGCATTTGGGGGCAGTTAAACAGCTGTAGTTTAGTGAGATACCATTGAAGGTCAGTATCCATGCTAGCCAGTTAAGTTTGGCTGCACAACCAGCTATCCTAGACTTAGCCAGATACATGCATCCCGTTACCTTAAGGCAAGTACATTCAACAGCCCAACTTAGTTGGATATGTTCACTAAATATTTGGTTAAAGTTAATTGGTTAACTCTAATTAGATAGCAGGTTGCTGAATTTCATCTCTAAGGGGCCTATGCCATAGCATTTGTAGGTCCAGTGTGTGGTGTCACATTTTATCAGAGATTGTAGAAAAGAGCTGAATCAACCAATCTTTAAATTGTCTATTTCTGATAAACACAAGAAAGAGCCACAATAAAAACAATAGAAAGGACAAACCAGTATAAATTAGATGAAATGGATAAATAAATATCATTACCATACTAAATAATAAAGGTCAAAATGTATATATACAGGTCAAAAATCTTTAAAATATAGACAAGAGTCACGACTAAAGGGCGTGTCTACTAAACCATGGTGTGAAAGCTGCAAAAGGCTTGCGGTAAGTCCAAAACCACTGTGGTATCTGCTGGGGCATTCCCAGCTTTCCCCTTGCAGATACAACAGAGGTTTTCGACTTACCATGGAGACCCATGATCCCTGCATCAGCAGGTACTGTGGGAAGTCCGTGATGCCTGCCTATGCAGATAACGCAGATCTCCACGGTAAGTGCATGGTAGGACAAGTAGCGATTGGGTGGACAGAGGTCACTACCAATCTCCCAAAGCATCTATTAGGCCTCTCCAAGCTAAGATCATTGTTGGTGCCAGGGCCGGCCCGTCCATTGAGCAAGAATGTTTTTTGCACAGGGCCCCGCGTTTCAGGGGGCCCCGCGCAAAGAACATTCTGCTTTTCTGAAAATGACATTAAAAAAAAAAAAGCTGGCTCTCTGGCTGCTGCCGTCGCGGCAGAGTGCAGTGTCCCGCGGGGCCCCCTCTGCGCCGGCTGAGCTCTCTGCCCGGCTTACAGATTCGCGAAGGGAGAGTGTCTCTCCCTCGCGTCTCTGTTAAGCCCGCAGGGGCTAATGGGAAATTTCCCATCAGCCCCTTTAGACGCGAGGGGTTGATGGGAAATTTCCCATTAGCCCCTGCGGGCTTAACAGAGACGCGAGGGAGAGACACTCTCCCTTCGCGAATCTGTAAGCCGGGCAGAGGGCTCAGCCGGCGCAGAGGGGGCCCCGCGGGACACTGCACTCTGCCGCGGCAGCAGCAGCCAGAGAGCCAGCTTTTGTTTTTTGGACTGCTAATGGGCTGGGCTGGGCTGGGCTGTTTGGACTGCTAATGGGCTTGGGGGGGGGGCTGTTTGGACTGCTAATGGGCTTGGGGGGGCTGTTTGGACTGCTAAGGGGCTTGGGGGCTGTTTGGACTGCTAATGGGCTTGGGGGGGTGGGTTAGGACTGCTAATGGGCTGTGGGGGCTGTTTGGACTGCTAAGGGGCGTGGGGGGGCTGTTTGGACTGCTAATGGGCGTGGGGGGGGTGGGTTAGGACTGCTAATGGGCTGGGGGGGCCTGTTTGGACTGCTAATGGGCTGGGGGGGTGTTAGGACTGGTAATGGGCTGTGGACTGATGGGGGCTGTCTGGAAATGGGGTGATGGGGGGGTTAGAACTGCTAATGGGCTATGGGGGGTGGTTAGGACTGATAATGGGCTATGGGGGGGCTAGGACAGGAAATGGGCTGATGGGGAGGGGTTAGGACTTGAGGTGGGCTGATGTGGTTAGGACTGGTAATGGGCTGTGGGCTGATGAGGGGGGTTAGGACTGGCAATGGGCTGATGGGGGGGGGTTAGGACTGGTAATGGGTTATAGGGGGGGCTTAAACTGAAAATGGGATGATGGGGGGTTAGGACTTGAAGTGGGGTTATGGGGGGCTTTGAATGGTAATGGGTTGGGGGGTTGCTATGACTGGAAATGGGCTGAGTGGAAGGGGAGGCTTGAACTGCAAATAGCTGATGGGGAGGGAGCTTGGAATGGAAATGGGCTGTGAGGGAAGGGAGCTAGGACTGAAAATGGGCTGATGGAGCAGCTAGGATAGGACTGGAAATGGGCTGTTGGGGGGAGCTAAGATTGGAAATGGGCTGTGGTGGGGGCTTGAATTGAAATGGACTCATGGAGGGGCTAGAACTGAAAGTAGGCTCATGGGGGGGCTTGGACTGGAATTGGACTGAGTGGAGGGGAGCTATGATTTGACATGGGTTGATGATGGGGCTAGGAAATGACTAGAAGTGGGCTGATGGGGGGGCTAGGCTTGGAAATGAGCTGATGAAGGGACTCACTGAAAATGGATGGGGGAGCTAGGACTGGAAATGGGTTGATGGTGGGCTAGGACTGGAAATGGGCTGATGCAGGGACTAGAAGGGAATGGATGCTGGGTGAGACTGGAACTAGAAGGGAGCTGATGTTGGGGGAGGATTAGAATGGGATGGGGCTGGGAGAGTAAAATGGAGAGGGGAAAAATATTTTGTGTGGGAGGGATGAAAAATCTACAATTGGCCTGGTATTGGGAGAGTAAGTGGGGATTGAGGATGGAGGGGTAAAATTTGTGTGGATGAAATAGGAATGAGGAAAGAGCAAAAGGAGAAAGATTAGTATGTTAAAGCAGATGTAGAGAGAGAGAATGGAAAAAAAAACTAGAAGAGAGAAGAAAGAACAAATGGACAGCAGACGATGGACAGTTAGCAGAAAACATGAAGAAACCAGAAGAAAATGGCTGGAGCAATTGCAACTGAAAAAAAATGCACAAAAGGTAGAAATAGCTCTTTTTTTAAATTTATTAACTGAAATATGAAACCTCTGGGAAATGTGCATCATTAACGTCTGTGCTTTGTTTGGTACAAGAGGAAATTAATTTATAGTTTTATTTCTACAGTGTTGTTGTACATTCCAAGTTTGGCTTTTGGGGTTCCCAGTTTAATTATTGCCTTCCTGTTTCTAAATTGTGATTCCTTGTTTGGTGATGGTCTCTGTTCTGCATGTGTAACTGAGCTGAGGTATTCTGTTTATGTAATTCCTATTTGACATTGCCACTTGTTCTCTTTCCCCAGTATTCTCTGAAATGTATTGGTTTAATATTTGCAGTGTTGCCTTTTGATAGAGTATGGTGCTTTGTGAGTCCTGGTAATGCTGTCAGGATACGGCGGGTTTGCTTTGGGTTCTAAATGGGCAGCGTTTGTAGTAGTTTCTAATGTGCCTGGCGGTTGGCACTGGATTATAGTAATGTAGAAATCTTTTAGTCTTTCTTTATCCATACACTCATTAAGAGACATGTTTACTAAAAGTTAGTGTATGGTAACATTATGCAAATATTTATGCAAATAAGGCCACTTATGCAAATGAGGCCCCGCACCGAATCTCCGCACATGGCCCCGCACCCCCCTTGGGCCGCCCCTGGTTGGTGCCACGGATGTACAGATCCGCAGCACTGACAGATAAAACAGAGGCCTTCCTCACCACTTCAGCACCGATTTCCTCTACCCTCCCCCGGACAGTTCCCATTCCCCATCGGGAACTCTCCGCTGGGTTTGCACCCCCAAACCAAGATCAGAGATTTATATAATGAGTATTAATGACCACTGGCAAAATGCTTTGGACCACATACAACAATTTTGGCTGCTCATGGAGACCAGTTTTGTTATCTGAATTCATTTTTTATGTTTATATACCTCTGACCCAGGTATTCACTGAAACATGGCCATGTTGTTTGTTTATTTTATTTATTTGACATTTCTTATATACCGCCTTTCATGATATCAAGGCGGTTTACATTGAACAAACTGAAATTACATTGAACAGGTCATTATAACTTGGAGATAATTATTTTACAGGGAACATGGGCAATGGAGGGTTAAGTGGTTTGCCCAAGACCATAAGGAGCACCTGTAGGACTAGAAACCCCAGTCCTTCCGGCCCAAAGTTGCTGTCCTCTAGTGGGATTTGAACCCCCGGCCTTCTGGCCTGAGGTACCTTGCCCCAACCACTAGGCCACTCCTCCAATCCATGTTGAGTATTAACTTAATGTTGACTTTTTAATACATTCTGTTAGACTTGTTGCTTACATACGAGGGTCATTTTTAAAGTAAGAACCGATTGCGCATCGTGTCCACGCAATCTGTCAAGTGACGTCCATTCAAGGTCAGCCACTCTTGGCCAGTCTCTCACTATGCCGCCATTACGTTTCACGTCTCTGCCAGTGTTGGTTGTATGGTTATACTGCTTCATTTGTCGCCATGTCAATCAGTAATCCCTCCGATTGTGAAGTGCGCTCGGTTATCCGGTTTTAATGCAAAACAAGTTCGTCCAGCATTTTCGGCACCCATCTCGCACACATTTTTTTGTAGTGCAGTTTGTCAGTAACAATGTGATAAACTACTGATCTTGAAACTTGTGGAAATGTCTGATGCAGCTCGTCTATAGTGAAGCACCTGTTTTGGCGAATTTCCTCATCAACTTCTTGTGTCAGGTCTTCATTCATGACAGTAGGCCGTCCAGATCGTTCTTCATCATGAACATTTGTCCTTCTTTCCTTAAACATCATTCATTACACCTTCCCCATACACTTCAACAAGCTGCCCGTGAATTTCAGCTGGACGAACTTGTTTTGCATTTAAAAAACGGATAACCGCGCGCACTTCACAATCGGAGGGATTACTGATTGACATGGCGACAAACGAAGCAGTATAACCATACAACCAACACTGGCAGAGACATGAAACTTAATGGCGGCGTAGTGAGAGACTGGCCAAGAGTGGCTGACCTTGAACGGACGTCACTTGACAGATCGCCCGGACACGATGCGCAATCGGTTCTTACTTTAAAAATGACCCTCATATATAAGCCATCGAGTTGGTGTCGACTCATGGCAACCCTCTGGACCACTAGCCACCGACTCGAAGGCACTTTGCATACTGTACATATATATTTTTTATATATTTGCATTCGTATATATTGTCACAAGCACAATGCCCGAAGCCACTTGCCTCTAGTGGTCGAGGGGCGTGGTGGTTGAGGATTCCTTCTTCTATCAGCTCCTAGCAGCCTATTTCTTTGTGTTGGCTTCTGGGAAGTGTAGTACTGCTAAAATATGTTGGTGCTTTAAGTAGAAGGTTTGTAGTTGAGGTAACCGAGGGTAAGGCTTGTAACAGAAAGTTTATTTCCATAACACAAAACACAGCAGGTTCAAGGTATCATTTACCGGATTATAACTGTAGGATTTGCTTAAGGTACAGCAAATAATGGCAAACAAACCAAAATAACTCAGAAATGGCTTTTTAAAGTCCTCTTACTTGCAGAAGCAATTGCCTTTAGAAACTAGGCTGCCACTTTCCTTTTTAGTCCTTGTTAATCAGAGCATAAAGAAAAGTTCAGGCTTAATTCTTCTACAGCAGTTTGGTTTCTGCCAGCCTCAAAAACCTCTCTAGGCTGCATTTCTACGTGAAACCAAACTTAGAACAAAACAAACATTCCAAGCTGTTATCACAACTCTTAGCAGGCTTTTCATAAAGGAGAGGAGCAAGCAAAAACTATTATAGCAGCTAACTTGGCTTTTCTTGCCGTTGCACAGTTCAAACACAGGTGACAAGCATGAATCAGAGCTTCCTGATCAGGCTTACGTTGCAGTAAATTTCCCTTTTAAAACAGACAGGAATTTACCTCCACACTGCTTCTGCCATATGGTTAACTTCCAAGGAGAATTACTACTTTCAGGGCTAGCTTTTCCTCAAGACCTCCTGTCTAGAGCTTGGCATAGAGAGCAATTCATAAAGCAATCTTCTTCCCCTGACTCTGACACTAGTTCTCCCAACTGCATGGGTTCTGGCTCACCAACCTGGTCAGACTGCTCAGCTGACAACCTCTCTGGTGGTCTGAAGCTTCTCCACTTCCTGGTCCCCACCTCTGTTGCCAACCTGTTGCAGGGAATTCAGCTCTCTCAGCTCTGGGTAGCTCAGCTCTTCTCCAAGAATCCACTCCTTCTCTCTGCTTCTGTCTCAGCTGCTCTCCTGGCTGCTCTCCTTCTCATCTCCCTCTCTCTGCATAATCTAACCCAGGCTTATACCTCCAGGGTCTTAACCCCACCTCTTTCTTTCCCAGGTGTTGGTAATACCCCTGCCTCCTGATATTAGAATAATCAGTGCACTTATTAAAGTAAGGGCTTTGGTCCTCATGCTTGCAATCCCTCTTTCTTACTTTATCAGTCATTGGCTGAAACCTGTTCCAGCAGGGGGTTTTCTGTCTTTGAAACCTGGCTGTGGCTTTCTCTCCCTGCACGCCTAGAAGGGGACCCTTAACTAGGGTGAATTCGCTATGCTTCTCACCTCCCCCACTCTCAGGATAGCTGACTTTACCACAATATTTTGACCTTTACTAAATTAATGATATTTATTATCTATTTGATCTTAATTTACTGGTTTGTACTTTCTACTACCTCTATTGCAGATATTGCTTATCTTTTCACATAGTGTGCAGGTACTGTGCTTTTCTTTTTATTTTGTCATAAACACAAGTTACATAAAATTTTCAGAAATTGAGGGCACAGCAGTCACCATGTCCACTTTGGAAAAGAATTTGACTTTGAAATGGTATATTAGTGTTTATTAATTTTACAAGAAAACATTCCATTTGAAATCACTGTGCATTTGTATGCAGGTATTATATTTAGTCCTTTCTTAAGACATATCTATAATTAATCAATTGGTATCAACTCTTAACATTTTCAATCTCCCGATATTGTCAATCTCCCCACATAGCACTATGTTTCAAAAGATGTAATCACTTATCTTTATGCATCAGGGTTTTCATTAGAAAAGCCTTCAGTTACTCAAACTGTAGTAAACTCATTGTCAACCAGCAAACAACTGAAAAAGAAACATGGTGCTGGTGTCTTAATTCCTCTAGTCACATGTTCTACTAAAACAAATGATTGCCATTCAGTTTCCAAGTTCAGTCCCACAGGTGTGTGCTGTATTTAATCTGTAAATGCAAAGATGTTCCCTATAATTAAGTCAAGTCTCAATTGCCACTCTCCAATTCTCAATCACTCTGTCAATCACATGCTATTTCAGATCTTCCATGCTGTGATTTTTTTCTTGAACCAATGGAACTCAGTTGGAATTCTGGGGGCCTCATGCTATAATCAGATTATCTCTAGAATGGCTTCATCCTCTGAAATTTGCATGTACAGTGATGCTACATCCAACATGACTTCTTTCATATCTTCATAGCATATTATATCGTGATGACACAGAATTCCATCTGACTTATTTGAATTGGCATAATTAGTGCTGAAGCAGAATTATTTTGTATTCGATCAACAATGTTACCAGCAAATTCATGGAGTTGCGATGGGAGATACTGTTGCCCCATTAATTACGACAGTATATGTTGAAATGTGGTTATAGCTGTCAAGGTATTTTGGTAATATTATGTGGAAACGGCTTCTGGATGATATGTTTTGTTTGTGGAAAGATTCTTTGCATCATCAATTGAAAACATTTTCCTCTTGGATTAATTCTGTGAACCCTCACCTGTAATCTGTTATGAAATCAGATAGGGAACAAATTGAGTTTTTAGATGTGTTAGTAAAAAAAATGTATTACATGAATTAATTACTACAGTTTACAGCAAGCCTACTGAGCAAAACTCTCCTGTGATTCCATAGTTGTAATCCTTTTGAAATTAAAAGAAAGTCTTTCAGTCAGCCAATTTTTATGGGTCAAACAGATTTGTTCTACCATGGATGCTTTTTTAATTGCAAGCACAGAAATTATCGGAGCACTATAAGGAGAGAGGATATCCCAAGGCTATTATTCAATGGGCTTTTAAAAGAGCCAAAAATATCCAGGGTGAGCACCTTCTACTGTACTGCACACTTAGGTTACGGAAAATGATTGGGTGGTTTGTACCCTCCTGTTCTCTAAGTTAGCCACAAAATTGGTATCAGTAATCTGCACTCTTGGGCCATCCTCTTGCCCCTCTGGTTCAGACAGAGAAGGACCATGCTTTTACCTTTTTCTCTTGCCTGGCACCCTTGCCCTAGGAATCGCTCTACTTACCGGCTGTCCGCTTAGGGACGCTGGTGCATGGTTTTGCTGCTTCTGAGACAGTGAGTTCTTGCTTTGGATCATTATTTATGGCCAGGGGGAAGGACAGTGCAGGCCTGCCATGTGGCTGGATGGCAGCTGGGGAGGGGGGCCAAGGGTCAAGCATGAACATGCAGTCCTTGTAAGCCTATGCTCAATTCTGCAGCTAGGCGAGAGCAGGGAAGGCTTAAGGGTCTAGCATCCACTCTCACAGTGCTATTTGCCGACACCAATGCTGAGTCCAACTTCCCCCACCCTCTGGTATTGCCGTGTGGTCTTGGGAACCTTCTCAGTTGCAACGAAGGTCCTGGGGGGGGGAGTCAGCCAGACAGCATGATCTCCATCGAGGCTGTACATAGGGTAAGAGGCGACTCACTGTGGCAGGGGTGAAAAGGGGCAATGTGAACATCCATCTGGTTTGTGGAGGAGATCAGGCAGCACTGGTGGCGGTACAAAGGATTGGGTTATTTAATGTTGTAGATTTACTACCATATATATATATATTTATTTATTTATTTATTTAGCAAACATTTATATACCGCTGCTTCCAGCGATCAGCAGCGGTCTGATTACACAAGGGGAACATAAAGAGGACTGTCAATCAGTACAGTAAAATTTGGGTGTGTACAGGTTGATCAGGAGGGTAGGCACATCACACGAGGGGTTTGTTAGGTATATGAGTACTAATTACATATACAGTCAAACCTCGGTTTTCATGATTAATCCGTTCGAAAAAGTCTGACTAAAACCGAAACGTACGAAAACTGAAGCAATATTTCCCATAAGAAATAATGTAAATCCAATTAATCCGTTCCAGACACCCAAAAATATTCACAAAAAATACATTTTATAGAGAATAACTATATTTTTACATACAGAAAACAATGAGAAATAAATATAAATGACTAATGAAATGGATAAATGAACATTTAACATCACTGAAAGCAAGCTAAGTACAGTACTGTACAGTACAGTATGTTAACATCTGGCCTTAGCCACCCCTGACAAGCTGCTGTGCCCAGCTCTCTTCGGAATCACATTGAATTCAGTCCATTAAAATACCTTTACATTATCTGCTCAATGCTTCAGAATGGCAGAAAATCTTAATGATATAGCTTCAGACGTACCCTGCAAGAGAAAGAACTGCCTCCAACATTCATGCAACATCTCCTGCTTACGTTGACAGCTTTTCTTCCCTGCTACCGGGACAAAATCTCAGTCAAAAGACATTGAAAACCGAAGCAATGCATGAAAACCGGGACAAAATCTCAGTCAAAAGACGTTGAAAACCGAAGCAATGCATGAAAACCGGGACAAAATCTCAGTCAGAAAAGACGTTGAAAACTGAAGCGTATGAAAACCGGGGCAAATGAAAACCGAGGTTTGACTGTATACATATATACATTATACAATATGCGAGCAGGAGTACATAAATATATTCTGGACTTAGACCCCTTAGGTTAATTCAAATTAAAATGACTCTGGAAAAGATGAGTCTTGAGGTTTTTCCTGAAGACAGTTAGGTCTTTGCAATCTCGTAACTCTGGCGGCAGATGATTCCAGAGTGTAGGTGCTGCGTAT
Source organism: Ichthyophis bannanicus (assembly GCA_033557465.1). NCBI lineage: Eukaryota > Metazoa > Chordata > Amphibia > Gymnophiona > Ichthyophiidae > Ichthyophis > Ichthyophis bannanicus. The sequence continues at coordinate 786,338,139 of CM066034.1, read as the reverse complement.
GAGAACGCTCTATTGCTAGTATTGGTTTTAACAGTTCTTATATCGGCTGGAATGAGGAGGGTGTTGGCGTTGAAGGTTCTTCTGCTTCTGTTGGGTGGTTGTGAGCATATCAAGGTGGAGAGGAAGGATGGAGCAATGTTATGTAGGAGCTTGAAGGTGGTCGTGAGTGATTTGTATTTTATACGAGCCATGATGGGGAGCCAGTGGAGCTCAATCAATACCGGGGTGATGTGATCAGCAAAGCCTTTTTTCGTGATGACCCTAGCGGCTACATTCTGCGCCATTTGCAGAATGTTCAGAGTTTTCTTTGGGAGACCCTGCAGGATGGCGTTGCAGTAGTCGAAATGTGGCATGATGAGTGCCTGGGCAATGGTCCTGAAGTCCTGAGGTTCGATAATGCTCCTTAGCGGTTGGAGGACCCTAAGCTTGTGAAAAACAGCTTTGTTTGTTTTGCGGAGGTGTTTCTCCATTTTTAGATTACCCATGGCCCATGAAACATTGCTTTCAAACTCATGCCGGGTTTTCTTTTCTCTTGACTCCTTCCCATCCATCTCAATAGGAATCTTCCTTTTAAAATGGGATTAAATATTTAACTGAGCCCAGAGCTGCACTGTAGACTTACTTCCGCAGAAAGCTTTCAGATCCAGTTTTGTTTATGAATGTTTATCTTGCTGCATTCTGGGATAGGTTAATTAACAATGGCTCAACACACTGAGGCAGTGTACCTATGACTGGAGAGTTGCAGGTTTGAGACCTGGCTGTGTATCAGGTATCTACAGAATAGTTCACATTATTGCAAGGGACCTTCACGTTTTATCAAGTGGGCCTGCTGGGGGGTATATATGTACGGTGCTGGTGGGCAACAGATTAATGGCAGGACTCCTGGGCTCAGATGGTGAATAGGTAGCCCAGTTGGGACCAGATGAGGGATTTGGATTCTGCAACTGTTTAGAAGGAAAACTGATGGAGACAGTGATCATTTGGTGACTTAAAGCTTGGAAAGAGGTGAGATCTTAGGTTTAATTGTTGATTTAAAACAAAACAAAAATTTCTGTTTGATTTAGAGGTTATAAATTAAGTTAAGAAATGCCATACTGGGTCAGACAAGGGTCCATTAAGCCCAGAATCCTGTTTCCAACAGTGGCCATTCTAAGTCGCAAGTACCTGGCCAGTTCCTGAAGGCCACAGATTCCATTGGGCTTGTACGGGGGTTAGCAGTGGATTTCCCAGGTCCTCTTTAATAATGGTTTGTGGACCTCCCCAAACCTTTTTTTTTTAAACCCAGATACACTAACAGCTATTAATTTATAGGCTTCTATCAGCCTTCTCTTTTCCCAAGTTGAAGAGCCCTAACCATTTAAGCTTTTCCCCATCGGGGTATCCTTCCATCCCCTTTACAATTTTGGTGGCTCTTCTCCGTACCTTTTCTAATTCCGTTATATCCTTTCTAAGATCCAGCAACTATTTGGGCAACATTCGGGACCGGAACCAGGGTGGCGATACTGCCCCCAGAATAATACCAGCAGCTGCACATGGAACTCATGTAAGTCCTGGCATGCCTGTTCGGTCTGTGGAGCTAGCCACTCAGCTTCCACATGTGGATCCACCAGTAAGAGAAAGCCTTTTTATGCCGCTGCCTCAAAGATCCAGCGAAGGACAAGGCTCCCTTGCACATCAGGCTTGAGAGCTTGCCTTTGTAGCCGTGGTCCTACCCTCACCAGAACTGGGCATTCATCATTATTGGATGGCTTTGCAGAAGGTTTCCCTATTATATCCTCTGCCCCTACTTCCTTGCACACCATACGCAACTCCCCTTCTTTCCTTCAGCCCTTCAGCACCTTCAGGTGGTGCGGGGGGGGGGTGGAAATCACCAAAGAAAACGCCTTGGGAAGGGTGGTGGGTCCCTACTGGGACCTCCCCCTTCCTGGGTCTGGTGTTGTCCCTGTTGGGAATAGTGCCAAAGAAGGAGCTAGGCAAATTCTGTTTGATACACAACCTGTTCTGTCCCGGGCGAGTTGGTTGATGACCATATTGATTTTTCTTTGTGTTCTGTGAGATATGTGTCTATCGACCAGACTATAGTAATCATTCAGAATTTGGGCCACAGGCAAAACTGGCTAAGGTGGAGATACAGTCAGCATTCCGATTGCTCCCAGTGCATTCAGAGTCTTTTTCATCTACTCTTTTTTTTTCACTTTCGAGGGCGAGGACTACTATGACAAATGTATGTCCATGGGCTGCTCAATTCCTGTGCATATTTTGAGCAGTTCAGTTCATTCCTGCTTTGGCCTGTCAAAGAAATAGCGGGCCTGGCTCAACTGTTCATTACCTTGATTTCCTGTTCGTGGGGGGTCGGGTTCGAGGAATGCAAAAGGATCTTGGATTCCTGCAAGCCCATTGCACAGAGGTTTGGAGTACCTCTGGTGGCAGAAATGACTGTGGGACCCACAGGACACATTCCTCAGAATTGAGCTAGATATACAAGCCTAAGTGTCTAGACTGCCCAGGGATAAGTTGGAGAAATTAAAAACCACTTTTGGTCAAATGAGAAGCTTGTGAAAAGCTAGATTAGAACAGAAAGCTAAATTAGAGCAGCTTCCATCTCTGCTCGGTTTATTATGTTTCACCTGTAAGGTGATCCTGATGAGGTTGGTTTTCTGTCATCGACTGGCTCTTGTGACAAGGGGGGAGCGGGGGTCAAGCAGAGGCACTACCGCATCAGGATTGATAAGAGCATTCATGAAGACCTACGAGTCTGGGGAACATTTCCTGAAGGCCTTTAATGGCTTAGCCTTCTGGCAGGACTCTGCCTGTTGAAACTGTGACCTAGAATTGTTCACAGATGCGTCGGAGGGCCAGTTTTGGGATATACCTTTGGGGGGCCTGGGGCTTGGAGTCTTGGCTGTGCGAGTGGCACTCCTTTGGCACTACCGAGGATATCACCTCCCTAGAGTTATTCCCCATGATGGCAGCCCTGTCTATGTGGGCCCCTCAATTGACTAACAGGGTGATTACATTCCGCACCGATAATTTGGTGGTGGTCTAAGCAGTACACGAGACATATGCCAGGATGCTAGGGGTGGTGGCGCTGCCCCAAGAAATTGTTATGCTCTGCATTCTGCATAATATCACCTTTAAGTCCACCAAGGGAGCACCAAACCACATAAAGAACAGAACCCAGTCTAAAACTCGTGGTAAACCAGGAAGGATTCTTTATTATTCTATTGCACATACATCTATTGCTGGTGAGCTAATGTATGTGCAATAGGGGCTGGTGAGCTAATGTATGTGCAATATTGGGCTGGTGAGCTAATATCACCTTTAAGGCAGAGCATATTACGGAATTCTACAATAACATTGCTGATGCCCTTTCTCATTGTTCCATGCCATCAGAATATCCATTCCAGCAGCAGTCTCGGTGTTTGGAACTAGCCAGAAATACTTTGGAAGCCTGGGAGTATTTCTGTGATTTTTGTAGCCTTAATGGGATCAGGACAGTGACCGATGCATGACGGGCTCCACTCCCCAGTGAATTCTATCATGCAAGGGCAACGGCATGATGAAATCTGAGGTACAGACGCGCCTGGTGGAAGTCACTTTCTTTCTTGGGCAATGGGGAAAAAGAGCTCTTTGGCTGATTTTGTCATTGCTAAATGATGATGGGAGCCTGATCGTTGCCATGCTCCAGACCACAGGTGCCTGATCGTCCACGAGATGTTAAGAAAGCTGCTCGCCATCATGGATGGCAGTCTACTAGGACACCTTTGAGACCCGTCTTTTCAGATGCGCCTTCCCTTAGCATTCTCCAGGGCACTCGGGGTAGGAGAGCATCTTTCAACCTCATGTTCCTGGTTCCATAACATGATTGCCAATGCCCTTTCTCATTTTAAGATGACACGATGCTCCTGGGGCAGATTTTATTTATTTATTTTATTTATTTAACCAGTTTTCTATACTGCCTTATCCTTCAATCAAAGCAGTTTACATTATGTAATCACTACAAACAGGTACTGGATACATTCCCTTGTCCCCAAAGGGCTCACAATCTGTGTGTACCTGAGGCAACGGAGGGTTAAGTGGCTTGCCCAAGGCCACAAGGAGTGCCTATAGGGCTAGAAACCCCAGTCCCTCCGACCTGAGATTGCTGTCCCCAGGTGGGAACTGCTGGCCCTCCAGCCTGAGGTACTGTGTCCTAACCACTAGGCCACTCCTCCCTCATGCAGTCAAGACATCCATTCCAGAGGCAGTCTGGGCGTAGGACCCGCCAACGTTTGGAGCCTCTTGATGTATTTCCTGGCAGAGCGGACCAGGCTGACACTTGAAGGCCCGGGATCACTTCTGGGACTTTTGTGTGCAGGATGGCATCAGGGAGGAGACTGCTTTTAGGCCAGCACCATTCTTCACTGGATATTCTGCTACAGGGACAGGGGCAGGAGTAAATCCACACTAAGAACGTGCTTAATAGCCAAAACCTATTTTACCAAAGCAATGGGAGAACGGAGCTCTTCTTTGGATTTTGTCATTGCAAGGATAATGAAGGGATGGTCAGCTGAGCGTCACTGCACACCTAACCACAGACCTGTAACTCAAAGGACCCCACAAAAGGGGGGACCAAATTGTCATGGTCACCGTGCCAGGAGACCGCATGTGTCTGGTGTGGTATTTTGAGGACTGCAGATGATTTTGCCCGATGGCACATGAGCAGTGTTTGTCGATACAGGCAGAGCACCCCCATCTCGCTTCTGGTTCACCAGGGTGTAGAAGCCGTAAACTACAATGCCTGATCACATCACAGTACACAAAACTCATATACTGACCCAAAACTGGGACATGAGTACTTACAATGGAACACTGTGAAAATATATCTTGACCAAAACACCTATGACTGAAAAAATCAGGTCTGCAAAGGTAAAATGAAATAAAACAGGAGTCAGTTTAAAAATCCATAATGTTATATCAATAGCGAAGTCCCCTGCCTAGAGTCACCATATCTAATAAAAACAGAAGAAACAGAGGTTTCATCTATACCCCATTATAAAAAACAAATTCTAGCCAAAACAATTGTAAGGAAGCAGAGGTGCGGAAGCTGGTCATTGCGGAGGCGGACCTTGAGGTTGGCTATTATGGCATTCATTCCTTCCTTCCACATTGGGGTGGCTATCATGGCAGCTAGGCTTGGCATGACAAGGGAACAAATCATGTCTGTGGGCGGGTGGCATTCTGATTGTTATAACCTCTACGTTCACCCAGAAGCTAGGGATTGACGAATTTTGCTGTAACTAACCTGACCTTTCTTGTATTCTTCATTTTATGGTTTGCCCTAAGTGCAGCTCCCCTGGAAATGTGGATGTGAGGCCATCCATATGTCCACTGGGTGCAAAAGAGAACTCTGAACAGACTGCAGGGCTTTAATTTGGGCCTGAATCCTGCAGAGATGTTGATCATTGGGATGGAGGTGCGGGGAATGATATGGGACCTACTGATTCCGTCCATTCCATCCCTTATGCACAGAAGGAGGGTATCCAGGAACCCTTGAAGTCTTAGTGATGCATCTGGAGGGGGAACAATTGGCCAATACTTGCAGTGTCGAATTAACCAGAAGATGCAGCTGGCCGACATTTTCTCTGAGACTCAGGTAGTATAGTCCCATATCGTACCACAGAGGGTCTGAAAAGGCAAAAAGGTCACACTGGACAGTGGAGAAAACAAGACGAAAGGCGAACAAATGGTTAGCTTGCTTCATGGAGGCAATCAAGGGTGGGCGTTGCATTGTGCATGACCTCTTCAATGTAAGTTGCCCTGGCCTGTGTCGCGCAGCAGGTTTACATCTGTGAGATATCAGCATGGACATTCTTCCTGTGCATGGCCCAGGACACAGTAGAAATGCTGTTGGCCACAGCCGAGTGAGGAGTCGCTGTTGAGGGGTGTGGCCAGAAGTTAAGGGCCATCGAACAGAGTGCACAGCCGTACAGTTGAGTATAGGGGGAGTGGCCACAAGGAAATTGTCCTCCCCCTGACAAAGACAGTAAGTATGCAGCAATCCCGACCTTTGACGGGCTGGGTCAGAAACAGAGAAGGAGGACACTGCTGCGACTGTTGGTATAGTGCACGCTTTAATGGCATGCTGCCCCACACAGCATATTATGGATAATGTGTATCAGTTATGACAGTAATGGTTAAGAAGTGTTTTCAGGTCAAGGGGCGGGCTTTGACGGCACCTTCCCTTGGGCAAGTATGGGCTATGTGTCTCGAGGATAAGTGTCAGAGAGGTTTAGAGCAATTTAATGTGTATAAATGTTTGAGAGTTGTATACTGTGAATTTTTGTTATATGTTTGCCTAAGGTTATGCTGTGGCCAACATTATCCAATAAACTCTAAATTTTTGTGGCAAAACTGGTCGTCTGTGCATTCTGTCAGCAGTGAGGGACGACTTAAGCAAGGAGACACGGGGCAGGGCAAAAGTGGGGGAGAAGGGGTGGGGGCAGTAGGGGGAGGGGCAGGGAACAAGGCCAAGACCTGGATGCCACTTCCCCAGTTGAGTCACACTCTCAAACACTGGGCTTCCAAGATCACCACCAAGTCAGAGACTGCCACCAAAAATTAAGTTTTTCCCTGAGCTTGGTAAGAACTGGATTCTTCTCATAAGAAGTCAAAAGTTTAAGCAGAAATTTGTTGAAGCTGACCATTTCCTTAGGAAACAGTACCTCCATAATGGAGTCACAAGCTACTGCTGCAGACATTTTCCTTTTCTAGCCAAAACTGCTTTTTGGTAGCAAAACACCTCATATATACACATTCCCCAGCAGTGGCCTGAAACCACTCTTACAAGCCGTAGGTTTCTTTGCTTTCATCCAAAATTCAACAGGATTTTTAACTAATAATAAGCTCAGCAAATGCACCTCTCTCCCAAAGAGAGAGAGACAGCTTTATAGCCCAGCTTTTCTGAACAGACAGCAAAGCTCAGACTTCTAGCCTTCAAAACAACCCAGCTTTCCACCAGGAATTATTACCAGTTTTAAAGGCAGCTCTAATCATTACATAAAATCGCTTTTGGGCAATCACTGCCTTTTTGTGAAGCACTCCTTTCAGTCTGGCAGACAACACTTCCCCTCACAGATAACAAATATAAAAAAAAATCAAAGGAACCTTTCCTAACAGTTTCACTCTGGTCAGCCACAAACACTTAAATGCTTTTAAGCTAAACTTTTGACTTTAGGTTTCAAATTCTCACTTCATTCTCACTGCAACACAGCGCATACATCTGCTTCTGTCCCCATGCAAACAGGAAGTCGGGCATCAGTGGGGGTGGAAGCAGACAGTCCTGCGACGCCCCACAGTGCTGATTTAAGATATTGCTGCTGGCCTGCCGCTTTAGGTCTCAGTGAGGAGTGACAGCGGTGGCAATGAGGAGCAACTGGGGGGGAGGGATGACATTCACCTAGGGAAACCCATCTCCTTGTACAGGCGCTGCCTGTCTCACTCTCCTACACAGACTTTCAGCCACACCCTTCTCTGCAGGGAGAAAACAATGTTCTTCCACTACTCTCTGAAGAAAATAGATCGAAAAGCAACCTTTTCCATTTAACAGTTAAACTGCAACTTTTACAGAAAACACCAATAGCACAGATCAAGAAGCTGTTAATAATAATAATAATAATTTAAACTTGTTATTTTACATGGGGCCTCCTGGGAAGTAGCATAAACAAACTGCCTCATCACTTCACCTGCTCTCCCTCCACCTCTAAAGTCCATGCTAGCTACGCTGGTATGTTTTGTGCATCAGCTTGAAACTTGGCATGCCCTGAGAGGCCCCATATTTAGGTTCAGAAAAAAACGATCTATATATATTTAACCACAAGTTACATTTCCTCAGTCTAAGTAAAGCATGCATAGGATTGAAGAGCATGCACTAGGAGGGAGGAGTGGCTCAGTGGCTGGGACAGGATACCTCAGGCCGGAAGGCCAGGGGTTCAGTTCCCGCATGGGGGCAAGCAACTTCAGGCTGGAGGGACTGGGGTCTCTAGTCCCATGGCCACTCCTTGTGGCCTTGGGCATTGCCTCAGGTACACTTAGATTGTGAGCCCTTTGGGGACAAGGGAATAAAAAGTACCTGTTAGTATACATGTAAACCGCACTGATTCTAAAAGAGCACAAAATAAAAAAATAAGTAAAATGCACACTTTTAGCCATATTGAGGCAAAAGTGTGGCATTTTTAGATCAGAAAATAAGCCTGCACACACACGTTCTATTTACTCATTGCCTCTCTCGCTCTTCTGCAACCGTCACCTGCACCTGTGTATTTACTTTTGAAAATTAGCTGCAAACTTCATATGCTTACAGCTGTACTCAAAATTGCCCCCTAAGGGGGCTAGTTACTAAGGTGCCTTAATGTGTGTTATTAATAACTAGGTCCCACTGGATAACATCGTACTAGTGCTAAATTAATGTGCATTTTGGTGAATCAACGTGATTCAGCGTTAGCACATCTTAGTAACTAGCCCCATGCATTTCTTACAGAAGAATGTGGCTTGACTGCAGTACTTCAAAAACATTCTTTTCAACCTATTTAGTGGCAATTTTATAACGCGTTTTGCTCATTGACAGTATGTTTAGATGTGGAGAATGGCTCTTACAAATTTGTGTGGGTGGGAATATGCATGTTAACAGATAGCACCTGCTTGTAGGTGATATGTGCAATGGGCATTTGTGGGAGTGTAATTTGGGCAGAGCAGGGACAAAATTGAGATGTTTGTTCCTACAGTTTAAAGTCCACGCATGCACGCAAAGGATGAGGACACATAGGTGAAAAGTTCAGAAAGGTGCCAACGTTTTATAAAAGCAGCCCAGGTGCCCATGTGGCTTGATAAAGTAGGAACCTAGAACCAGCACAAAGTTCCACCTGCTGCAAAGAAGGTGTAAATTTCTATTTGCAGTTTATTTTGTAAAATATATTTGTACAGCACAGCTCTATCTTTGTTCCACCCAGTCTATAGCCTGAGGAATACCTATGCATGGTGTGGATATAAATACCACAGTCTTTTAGGCATGTGTACTTGTATGCGTGTGCATTGCTGTGCGATTTTATAACAAAAACACCTTTATTGATTTTATTGTATTTATTTATTTAAACATTTTTATATACCTCCCCTTCCAGTGATCAGGGACTGTTTACAAAGAACATAGAACATTTCAAATTATATTACAAGGTACAGTTTACAAATCAGCTGTTCACATATACAGCAGAATAGCGGATGCTGAGGCAGAGCTATTTACAGTGTAGGGTGTGGAAGGGAACAGGATAAGGGAGAAATATATTAAATGGAGTTTCATAAAGAGAGAGTTTTAGGGGGGGAGAAGAGTAATTACCTAATTAAGCTATATCAAGTGAGAAAGAGGTTCAGGAGGGTATGTATTTATTGTATTTGTATTTCTCCAGTGTATAGCTGAGAGAAGTAGGGGTCATGTAAAATAATCCCCATAGAGTACACAGACATATTTGGACCTGCCTCTGAGCAGATATAAATTTGTGTGAGAGAAGAGAAGATCTGTCAGACTGGGTCAGACCAAAGGTCTATGAAGTCCAGTATCTTTTTTCCAACAGTGACCAATCCTGTCACAAGTAGCTTTTTTTAAACCCAGTTACACTAGCAACTTTTATTGCATCCTTCAGCAATGAATTCCAGAGCCTAACTATGTGTTGAGTGAAACAATATTTTCTCCAATTTCTTTAAATATATTGCTTTGTAATTTCATGGCATGTCACCTAGTATTTATGTTTATGAAAGAGTAAGCAACTGATTTGGATTTACCTGTTCTACGCCGCTTAGGATTTTATAGACCTTTATCAGATTTCCCCTCAACTGTCTCTTCTCCAAGCTAAAGGACTTTAACCTCTTTAGCCTTGCCTCATACAAGAGTCCTTCCATCCCTTTTAGTATTTTGGACACCCTTCTCTGTATCTTTTCTAATACCGCTATCTCTTTTTTGACATGTGGCAACCAGAATTGCACTCAATACTCGAGAGGCATTTTTATAAACGTGCACTACCTGATAGTGCAGGATTTAGCATACAGTTTGGGCACCGCCCTAAAACTCCTGCAGTCCCCTGGGTTGCGCGTGATCAGTCAGAGATTGGGTGGCCCGGGGCGAAATGGAGGCAGTGGGTGGCATTTAGTGCATCTTGGACCCATGCTAACAGCAGAGGAATAGACGCATATGCCCCTAAAGTTACCACGGGCCCCACCCATGCCAGTAATGTAGCCATATGCCATATGCCTCTTAGCAGTGCCCCACTGTGCAGTAACACTTGGATATTATGTGTTTTGTTCTCTATTCCTTTCCTAATAATTCTTAATACTCCGTTAGCTTTTTTGGCCATTGCCACACACTGGTGTGTCAGGGATTGTCCATGATGGTGCCTGGATCCTTTTTCTCAGCAGTGACTCCTATAGAATAATTTTATAAGCAGGTGTATACTTTTAGGTTCAAGATAGGCACCTACTTTGGGGTATTTTATTCATGATGGCAATTTTTTGGTTATATGCAAATGTTAATGACCTCTTATAAAATTCTGACCAGGGTAAAGGTGCACATGTTGCATGATGGTGTGTATTTTACTAGTGGCTGTATACATGGGCAGAGACCACAAGTACACGTGCATATGATAAAATGCTATCGGGACTATTTTAGAAGCTCTGTTCATGAGATGCACATCTGAGAGATGGGCACTTACAGTTGTAGTCAACATTATTGGCATCCTTGCAGTTCAACCCCTTAATGTTCAATATCTCCTTTAAAAAACAAAGTGGCCAGTGAAATGGCTTTGCATGATAATATATATGCACACATATTTGATACATAAAAAATCAAATAAAACAAGACCAATTAAAAAAGGAAATAGAAGGGAATAGTATAAAAAACGGAGACATTGCCAGGACATGATTATTGAACTATTCTAAAAAAAAGACCTGCCTGGTCCCCTGCAAAACTATACCATAAGTCAAGTGAGACCCCTTAAATACTCCCAATTGATTCAATTCTGCTTAGCACCATCTTGAGCACAATTGAATCAACAAGGAATTTTCTACAGAGCTCCTTGGAAGTGTGAAAGTGTTGAGTCACGGTGTTGAAGGTTGTTCCTGAAACAATTTTGCAACAATGCTCCTTGAACTGTCTGAGAGCAGCACCAATAGTGTTCTATGTCACTGTTAAAAGTCTTATACAGAGAAAAGTATGAGCTTTCGAATAAGGGAGAGGTTCATTGGTGTGGTGTTCAGTTAACTCCAGTGCATAAACTCTGACCCGATTGGAACGACTGGACAATGGGCGATTTGAACCATTACAGCTGAGGTGTTTATTATGCTTTGGTGCTTGTGATTTCAGAAGCTCAACGGAAGTTAAGTATATCGGAGGGTCCACTAGTACTGGTGTCCCTTTGTTTACTTTTATGGGCTTGGGCCCTTGGAAATAAGATAAAAAGGATAGTTTTGCCACGAGAGAGGTTACCCTTTCATGACAGACAATCTGACAAAAAAATTATTTATATAGTGTAAGGTCATTACTTTAAAGTATTTAAAGGACATGATTATTGGCACCCTTATAAACAATTCAAATCAGTTTGAACAGAACAACTATTGCAGTAAAATTGATTTGCACCTGTGATCAATTGTCAGTACTCACATGACTCGAATCGAGCAATGAATGAAGGCTCTAATGTTTACATGGCCACATTCACTCCCTGTTCCATTTTCACAATGTTGAAGACGAGATCTGCCTGAGACTGTCAGAAAAACCATTATCACCATGCATCAAACTTCAAAGGGGTACAGGCCATTTCCAAAGCCCTTCAGATTCCTGTATCTACAATTCAGTGTTAAGACATTTTCTGCTCATGGAACTGCCAAGAACCTCCCAGGATGTGGTGGGAAGAGGAAAATTAATCCAAGAAATCTTCAAAGGTTAGTGCAAGCTGCTGGAAAAACACCACTTACAACATCCAAAGAGCTTAAGGCTGACCTGGAGCGATCTGGAGTGGTGGTTTCAACCTGCACCATACGCCGTTGACTAAACAAAGAAGGACTTCATGGGCGACGGCCAAGGAAGACCCCACTGCTGAAAGACGGACATAAATAAAAAGGCAAGGCCTGATCTTTACCCAAACCCCCCCTTGAAAAACCAAAATCTTTCTACAATAATGTTATGTGGACAGATGAAACCAAACTTGAGCTCTTTGGCAATGCAGACCAATGATACATTTGCTGGCAAAGAAATGAACCTTTATAAGGGAAAAAAACACCCTTCCCATAGTTAAATTTGGTGGAGGTTCCATATTGTTGTGGGGCTGTTTTGCTGCCTCAGGAACTGGAGGCCTGGAATGTATTAAAGAAATCATGAAGTCAGAGGACTACCAAGATATTTTAGAATGAAATGTGCTACCTAGTGTCAGAAAGCTAGGTCTGGGTTGAAGGTCATGGGTCCTCCAGCAAGACAATGATCCAAAATATACATCCAAAAGTACAAAATAATGATTAAAAAGGAAAAAACTGACTCTTTTAAACTGACCAGCAATGAGTCCTGATCTCAGTCCAATCGAGAACCTTTGGAAAGAGCCGAAATCTACCATTGGTAAAAAGAATCCTGGAAATATTCATGAGCTGCAACAAATCACAGTTAAGAATAGGAGAATCTACCAGCAGACAAATGTATGAAACATATAGATGTCTACAAGAAATGTTTGGAGGCTGTCATCACTGCCAAGGGTTGTGCAACCAAATTTTAGTGGAGAGTGCTATTAATCCTGTCCAGATCATATTTTGTTTTTTTTTCTCAGAAATTACTACATCTAAATTGCACAGATTTCTTTTTTTTTGTTGTATACCGTTGAACATACTATTAAAATATTATGATGACATATTTGGAATATTTCCAATTATTTCTCCAGATATTGTACACAACATACCTAAAAAGCAAGGGTGTCAATAATGTTGACCATAACTGTAGATGAGTAAAGCACAGAGATGGCCCCAGAACCATTTTAGAAGCCTGGTATATAGATATCCCCAGCATGAGAACGTCCATGTAGCAGAGGGTGGTGGAGGCATGTCAGAAACATGTCTGTTCCTGGTTGGTGAGACATCCATGCCTGTACCTGCTCCCAACCATGAATAAGGTGAAGCAAGCGCTTGTTTCATGGATATAATGCTTCCAGGGGGAAGCACATAATGTGCTTACATCGCCACAATTATTATTCCTGCCTGAAGAAAGCAGAGCATAAATACATACGTCAAACGTTTTACTGGCTCACAGCTGAACAGCTTGAGTATCTAAAATGGCAGTCCGAGATGTGCAAGTCTCAAACCATAGACATCCACATCCAGGTTCCTGGTTCTGAAGCCATGCAAGGGCCCACCTTCCTATCCGGTTATGGGAATGTTCATTTTTCAGGATAGAGATTGTCAGACGGATGCCTGGGTGAGAATGTTCACAGTCTTGGCAAAGGCATATATCAATATGATTTGCAAGGGATTGTGGGAAATGCAGTCCATTCACACCAGACACAGCCGCTCACAATAATTAGTTGTGCTTGAGTGTAAAGCCAATAAGATATTTATTTATGGGGTTATTTCTCCCAACACAGATATGCTTGGTAGCACATAAAACAGGATACTTGCTTTCAGTGTTAAACTTAGAAAAACAAAATCAGGAAAACAACAGCTGAACTTGTCAGGCAATCAAAGCAAAAGAATAAAGACCTGGTTGGTAACAAACTGGTCTTTTCTGTAGGCTCTAGCTAATATTTTTTTAGCAGTGCTTTAATCAACAAACAAAACCCACAAAGTAGGGAAAAACTGTTCTTTTCAGGTTAACTTCTTATATCTTCACACATAGACTCAGAAGTGATTTCCTCAGAGCTCACAAGCAATTAGGTAAGGCTCAATTGCTAGCAGTTACCCAGCTGAAACCCCTTAGCTGGCTTGCTTTCTACTGCGTGGCTCAAATTCTACTCAGGAGCTTTTCTGAGTAGATTAAAGAACAAGTTTGTATTTCTTTGTGATGGTTGTACTTTGTAACAGAAATTACCAAAGGAGTTTAGACAGAGAGCAATCCATGTATTCACAGCCTGTATCTACAACCCCTCCCCCTTCTTCAACAATCATGGGTTCAATATCATGGATTGGCACAGAGGAATTTCTCAATGGAGCATTCTCAGGAGAATACTTGTTTCCCTGCTGTCTTTCAAGGGTATAGCTAGGGCATAGATCAGTGTTCATACCTGAGCTTCCATTGCTGTTAGAGTTCCTCTCTAAATAGCCTGGCCAGTATGTAGTCCAGTTCTTATGTCCAGCCTTCCAATCCAGATCCCTGGACACTGGGTCTCTCTTCACATACCTTCTGGCACGGGTCCTAGGGTCCCTTCCAAGTGCAGCCATCTCCCTCACAGGTACCGTCTGGAGGTTCCTAGCTCTGCAGCACCATTCCTCTGGCTTTCCCCAGTCCTATGGTGTAAGCTTGCCTTTGGAATGCCTTCCAGTATACGTACTGCTCTGGACTCCTTTAGACCTCCCAAATGCTTTTCTCTTCTTTCTTCCAAAAGGTTTCTTGCCCTCTCTGTCCGTCCGCTCTGGCTTCTGCTTCTGATGATCCTTCAGATGATGAAGCTGTCCAAGCTGAGGATATCCAAGCTGATTCTGAGGATAATTCTCTGTAGAATAAACTCTACCTTTATTCTGCTTAGATGAGTGCTCCACCCTAGCACAGCGCAGCTGTGCTGAATCAGGCCCTGCCCTTTGAGATGAGTGCTTGGGGATTACCTCATAGCCCTCCTGATTGAACACACATTTCCCCACTTCAGCTCCTCTAATGGCTGTTGGAAACCTGGTGCATTCTGGGACTGGTAGTCTTTTATGGAAAAATTCTGTTTTCTTATTTCTACCAGAACTGACAGGTTGCTTGTTCAGAGTCACTTCACCTTTTCTATAGCTCCTTCCTGAGCTATGATAAGCTTCCTTATCACAAGATGTAACAATTTAAAAAGGCATTTATATGTGCCTCTCTTCACTTGCCACTCCCCCCAAATTTTTGAATGTTCTGCTCTAGGCTGATGTAAATATTCATGTCTTAAATTAAGGTACATTTTCTGCCTCTTATACTAGTATTTTATAGACAAATTGGCGCCTACCTGTTTTATAGTATAGACTTAAAATAGCGCCGTAAATGACACTTAAACTAGGCAGCCTCTTATAAGATTACCCTCCTTATGTGGAACCTAGCATCAAGTAGCTATAATTCGGGTTATTCTTATCCATATGCTTCACTTTGCATCTGTCCACATCGAGCTTCATCTGCTATTTGGATGCTCAGTCTCCCAGTCTTGCAAGGTCCTCCTTCAATTTCTAACAATCCACATGTAATTTGACACCTTTAAATAATTTGACGTCATCTGTGAATATGATGACTGTACTTATTGTTTCCAGTTCCAAGTCATATATAAATTTGTTAAAAAGCAGCTGTCCCAGCACAGATTCATGGGGTTACTCCATTATTTAACTTTCTCTGTTTAGAAAATTAGGACATTGACTCCTGTTCCAAGGCTTTCTCATTTCTTCAGGAGTCTTTCATGATGATCTTTGTCGAACATTTTCTGAAAATCAGATACACTATATCATCTGGATGTCTGTTCTTATTATACAGTGGTTCTCAAACTGGATTGGTGGGATTGGTGGCGGGAAATTTGAATTTTGCAGGGGAAAGTTCATTGAATAAAAGGTGAGTAAAGTGCAAATTAGAAACTGGAGGCAGGGAATTTTGAATTTTAGCAGGAAGATTTATTGTGACAATCTCGGATTCTGGAAGGTGGATAAAAGCATTGGTCTTCAGTGCCAGGATTCTGGAGTCATCAGATTTGATTGTATGGCCGGTTTCCATCACATGGAGGGCTACAGCAGATTCTCTGTGTTACTGAGTTTATAATGTATTTTAAGCCTTTTTTCTATGGCGCTGTGAGTTTCTCTTATAAACGATTGGCCGCTGCATGGAATTTCATAGACTCCAGCGGTATGGAACAAGGGGATGCATATTAGTCATATGTGTGAGGATGCCAGCTTCTGTGGTGTGCTATATGATGTTCTGATGTTATTCTTTTTAAGCAATATACCTATGCGGTCTGTTACTCCTTGCACAAATCTTTGTTCTGTCATGGGCTGTCATCCAGCAGTAGTTGTTGGTAGCTCTTCTTACGGATCGGTATGTCCAAACGTTCTAAGGCTTGAGAGACAGCCATTTTGCTGTGGCTATTGGCTGAGAATGTGTCCTGGAGAGTGTTCGTTCCTTCCTAGAGACTGTCTGGGTCACGGACTTTTAGTTCCCTGTTTACTAGTGTTTGCAGGATGCCTCTTTTCATGGGTGCCTGGTGGTGGGACTCTGTATGTAGATAACGGTTGGTATGTATGGGTTTCCTATATATAGTGTGGCTCAGGGTTCCATCTGTCTGCTTTTTGATCATTACTTCAAGAAAGGGGAGATATCAATTGATCTCCATCTCCATAGTGTACTTTATTTAGGGGTGGCTGCCATTCAGATGGTTCAGAGAAAATCTGTGTCTATCAAATTTCTTGTCTTTTCATCAATGAACTCTCTTGCCAATGTTACAATTTTCTGCCTCAGATCTTACCAGTCTGGTTTGAGAGCCACTGTATATAAGAATAGACATCCACTACATAACCACTTCAACCTGAAGATCATCACAGCATGATGGCAGAAACGTTGGTTCCACTTACCAAAACACGGCATGACCTGGAAAACTGCCAGTGGGAGCTCATATCATGCTGCAGGATGAGGGGAAAGAGGCCATGCACCACATACCCACCCTTGCAGCATATACGTGTGTGAATACATATACACATGCACAAACACCCACTCCTGCACCACATATACGTGTGCACATGCACACACACACCCCGACACACCCACCATTGCTCCACATACATGTGAACACTCGCATATATTTATCCTTACACCACACACAACTGTACATGCACATACTCACACATACCCACTCTCTCACCACATACACGTGTGCATGAATGCACGCAAACACCCACCCTTGCACTACTTACATGCGAGTGCACATATGTACACATGCATACCCACCCTTGCAGGACATACACCGGAGCATGCACGTGCACACACTCTTTCTCTCTCTCGATAGACACAGACATATACATTGCATCAGTGGTGTACCAAAGGTGGGGTGGTGGGTGTGGCCCACTCTGAGTGCATGGGAGGTACACCAGCCGCAAGGGGGGGGGCACCTGCCTCAGGTACCAAGGGGGCTGGGATTGCCACTGCAGTGCATCATAGCATTGCCACATACAGCCTCACAGCTCTTGCTATCTTAATGAGCAGGGCCGGCCTGTCCATTGAGCAAGAATGTTTTTTGCACAAGGCCCCGCGTTTCAGGGGGCCCTGCGCAAAAAACATCTTGCATCACCCCAGCTAGGTTTAAAAAATACAAATCGGCTGCTGCCACCATGGCAGCGGCAGAATCGAGCATCCCGCGGGGCCCCCCCCTGATCTGCAGTGTCCGCCATGCAGCCTCAGTGTTGGCTGTCAGAGCCGCGCGAAGAGAGAGAGCGCGCGCGCGCGCGCGCGCTTCTCCTCTCGCGGCTCTGTTAATCCCACCACGGGATGCTCGATTCTGCTGCTGCCATGGCGGCAGCGGCAGCAGCAGCCGTGTTTTTTTTTTTTGTTAACCTCGCTGGGCTGCTGGGGGGGGGTTAGGACTGGTAATGGGCTATGGGGGGGGGCTAAGACTGGAAGTAGGCTGATGGAGGGGAGGGGGTTAGGACAGGTAATGGGCTATGGGGGGGCTAAGACTGGAAGTGGGCTGATGGGGGGGTTAGGACAGGTAATGGGCTATGGTGGGCTAAGACTGGAAGTGGGCTGATGGGAGGGGTTAGGGTTGGTAATGGGCTATGGGGGGCTAAGACTGGAAGTGGGCTGATGGGAGGGGTTAGGACTGGTAATGGGCTATGGGGGGGCTAAGACTGGAAGTGGGCTGATGAGGGGTTAGGACAGGTAATGGGCTATGGGGGGGGCTAAGACTGGAAGTGGGCTGATGGGTGGTTAGGACAGGTAATGGGCTATGAGGAGCTAAGACTACAAGTGGGCTGATGGGGGCATTAGGACTGGTAATGGGCTATTGGGGGCTAGGACTGGTAAGGGGCTGGGGGAGTGGCGAGGACTGGAAATGGGCTGAGTGGAAGGGGGCCTTGAACTGCAAATAGCTGATGGGGACAGGGGCTTGGAATGGAAATGGGCTGTGAGGGGAGGGAGTTAGGACTGGAAATGGGCTGAGGGGGGGGCTAGGACAGGAAATGGGCTGATGGAGGGGCTAGGATAGGACTGGAAATGGGCTGTTGGGGGGGTGCTAAGATAGGAAATGGGATGTGGGGGGGGCTTGAATTGAAATGGACTTATGGAGGGGCTAGAACTGGAAGTAGGCTCATGGGGGGCTTGGATTGGAAATGGGCTGAGTGGAGGGGAGCTAGGATTTGACATGGGCTGATGGTGGGGCTAGGAAAGGACTAGAAATGAGCTGATGGGGGGCTGGGATTGGAAATGAGCTGATGGTGGGGCTAGGATAGGATTGGAAATAGACTGATGGGGGGCTAGGACTGGAAATGGGCTGATGCAGGGACTAGAAGGGAGCTGATGTTGGGGGAAGATTAGAATGGGATGGAGCTGGGAGAGTGAAATGGAGAGGGAAAAATATTATCTCCAGGAACAAGCAGGAATGAGTCTTCACATATGGGTATCGTCGGTACCGACGGAGCCTGCGCGGGAACGCTCCCCAGCGTCCAATCAGAACACTTATGGGAGCATCCCACAGTGCCTGCGTGCTGCCTTCCCGCCTTTCCCAACTGCCTCTCTCCAGTTTTCCGTTTTCCGCGGAGCCGGCAGGACGTTCTCCTGTCACCACAGAAAATTCTTCTTTTTATTTTACTTTTTTGTGGTCGCGTCTGCCTTTCCCCGACGCTACCGGTACCACTGGTACTTTTCTTTCTTTTTCCTGAAGAATTTCTTTTTTCCTTAGAAATGTTTTCCCTGTTTAGTGCCTGACTGGTTCTAGGCCACTAGGCCTCTACCATGGAAACGCCAGCCACTATCCTTAAGAAATGCTCAAAGTGTGGCGGTACAGATATTTTTTCTGACACTCATACTTGGTGTCTAAAATGTTTGGGTCCTGACCATTGCCATCTGGAGTGTCTCTCCTGCTGGAGCTCAAACAGAAGAAGTCTTCAGAATCGAGCACAACTCGATACCCTGTCCACATCGCTCTCGATGTTACCACCTAGAATATCTTCTTCTTCACAGGATCAGGTAACCAGACAAAAGTCTGTAAAGACTAGCCAGTCCTCAAGTGGTAGATCTCCTTCTCAGCATCGAGATGGCTTCGGCCTTGCCCTCGAGGACATCTTGGCAATAAAGCCCCAGCGGGAGTCTTCGGGCTGCAAAGCATTAACGGGGCTCCGGGTTGTTCCCAGGGTTTATACCTCGATGAACACACCTGGGCCATGCTCGGTGGTTGTGGCCGCTTCAAGCGATACCAACACCCCGGCATCGGCTATGGTGATGGACGAAACACTCCTCACCGATGAACGTAGTCTAGCATTCTTGGCTACTTCGGTACCGCTAGAGTTGCTGCAGACCGTTCCTCAAGTATCGGTATCGACTCCAGTACCGGTACCAGTATCAACATCGGCATCGGTACCGTCCATGCTTGCTTCGACAGAATCGCTTCCCTTGATGCCGAGCCTGGAATCGATCTCTAGCATGGAGGATTCGGTACTGACTAGTCTCGGTACCGACCTCGGGCGGTACCTAAGACATTGCTTTAAAGAAAATCCGATGCTGCATCCTTTTCAGTCTTCCGATCCCAATGACTGGGATGAATCCATCGGTACCAAGGCTGATCTTTCCACAAATCTAGCCTTTACCCCTCATTTTAGAGAGTCCTCCTCGGGGGAAATTCCTTTTCAAGCTTTTCTGCTTGATATGGCAAAGTTGCTTGTCATTTCTATATCTGGTAATGAATCCCTACCGGGGAATTCAGAGACACTGCAATTCCCCTGGATTCCAAAGGAGGTCATCATGCTTCCTTTGCATCAGATCTTACAAGATCTACTGTTAAAAATGTGGGAAACTCCTTTAACGGTATCCCCACATTCCAAGACACTTGACACTATGTACAAGGTGCCACCTTCTCCAGGTTTTCAAAAGACTCAACTTCCTCATCATTCTATTGTTGTAGAATCAGCAATGAGGCATATTAAGAGTGCAAAAAAGCACTCTTCTTATCCGCCAGGTCGTGAGTCTAGAACAGGGGTGGGCAATTCCGGTCCTGGAGGGCCACAAACCAGTCAGGTTTTCATGATGTCCCTAATGAATATTCATGGACCTATTACCATACAATGGAAGGCAGTGGATGCAAATAGATCTCATGAATATTCATTTGGGACATCATGAAAACCTGACTGGTTTGTGGCCCTCCAGGACCGGAATTGCCCACCCCTGGTCTAGAACTTTAGATGCCTTTGGACGTCGATGCTTCCAGGCATCCATGCTTTCAGCAAGAATTATCTCATATATTTTCTATATGGGATTATCTTTTGAAGAGGTCACAAACAACTTAGTTTTTGAACCCTTTTCTTCCAGAGCATAAAAGAGCAGACTATTCCTTATTAGTCTATCATGCTCAAAATATCTCTAGGTTCCTTAATCGTGCTTTCCTGGACTGTTTTAAGTCTATAAGCAAAGCTTCTGCTATAGCCATAGGAGCACGACACATAGTCTGGCTCCAAGTTTCTGACTTGGACAGATGGGTTCAGGAAAGGCTGGGAAATACTCCTTGTACTGGTGAAAATCACTTCAACAAGGAGGCTTTATTTCAAGCTAATCAGTTGAGCACTGATGCTGATACTTTCAGAGGATTGTCCAAACTTTCCTCTATCCCAGCTAATAAAAAATCTCATAAAAAGCTTTATTCCCCCAAGGAGAAAAAGTTTTATCCATCTTCTACCCATTCTGCAGATGTTTCCAAAGATGGGCAACACCACACCAGGCTAAGAAAATCAAAACCTCAACAGGCTCAGCAAACCCAGCAATCGCAGGGTTTCTGATATTTTATTCACTTTTTCTGCATGAGGTTTAGAACTTGAACCTACGTCTTTTCAACAGAAGCATCTAAAGTTAATCTCATCCATGCTGAGATATCAGTCATACATTGACTCAATCCTCGGCTCTGGGCATGAATCTCTTGTTACAAGAGAAATCTATCCTTCTAGCTAAGAGCTATTAAGGACTATCATACCCCAGACATAACAGGTTTCTCCTTTTAAAACAAAAGGAGAACTAACAACTAACAGTAGGGTGAACTATACCTTTCACCTTGTCAGTTTTCCTGTACGAGGATATCTCATACTTTTAACTGCAAGGGGACCCTATCCCGTCAAAGCTTACTAAATTGGAAGTCTTCTCAACTCTGTATTAATTTCTATCCCTCTTAGCCCAGACATTCAGTCTCTAAGAATACTACTAATCAACTGGAGGGCTTATCCTCTAAGCCATATGATTTTCTTCAATACCTACTCCAGTGACTAGTTTCCATACAGTTTTCTCCCCTTTTGCAGTTCATCTCCTTCTCACATATCTTTTTAAGGCAGCTTTTCAGACAGAAATTGTGTATAACTACTCCAAATTATGTCTGTCGGTCCTCTCCAACCTATGGGACCTAACTTTATGCTGCCTTAATAACAGATAATTCCAAAGGAGATCCAAAACTCATTTGGACTATTTATTGTTGCAGGCATCAGGCCTGTCTGCTATTCTTAGCCACGTTCAGTTCTCTTTGGCTCCAACAGAATAGATTAGGTTGCATACTGACAATTCAACAACCAGATCTAAGCAACGTACAACATGCTCTCTGCAATTCTACAACAAAGCTCTGTAACTGTGGGCCTTTGCCAGAGAGCCTCAGAGCTACTCCTAATAGGGAGCTGCCAGATAGTTAATAAGGGCTTCAGCTGGTAGACTCTGTCAGTCATGTTCCTACATGACTGGTTTTTTCCTTAAAAATTCCTTTTAAGAAAGGTAACCAGGGTTTAGACCACGTGAAAGTGTAGAAAATTGCACAGTTCCCTGGTTGTTCCACATCTCACTGGAACTTCCTCAACAGGGATGCTTTTTTTCACTGCAGTTGGTCCTTATTCACTACTTTCCTTCTAATTTCCTATACTTCATGGTAGCTTATGTTGAACAGGAGAACTCATGATACTCATATTGCCCTCATAAAGAGGCAAATATGGTATCTCCTTATATTGCGTCTTTTTCTCCAGCTACTATTTGAAATTGTAGAAGGATCCAGACTTGCTGTCTTAAGACTAAGGATCTCCTCTGCACTCATTCACGTACGTCTCGAGACCTGGTTATTCAGGGGCTAGATCTTTTCAAGAAGTCTAATCCTATCCCTGTAAGGGAAGAACATATTACCAGTTTCCATGAAACTTTCTCTATAGTTCTTCCATATTTAACCAGACAGAGATTCTCCATCAAGATTCTCAAGTAGGTCTTAATCCTTCTTGTTGTTGCGTCAATCTCTATATAACATCTGACTTTGAAAGATTTGTCTACTGTCCATATTAATGCTGCTCCAGCATACCATAAACTCAGTGGACAACCAATTTCTATGGTATTTCACCAAATACCTTCTTTTACCGTTACCTTTTGGGTTACGTCACATCTGAAGTTCTACATGTAAAGTCTTCATCATAAGTGACATCACTTACAAAAGACTTTACTGATCTTCAAAAAATTGGAGGCTCAACGTCTACTACAAATATCTTTCTCTTTCATTGGAATAAAGGGGGTCTTAAAGACCTATCTCGTTTTTTCTGCAAAGGGTATATCTACCTTTTCATCCAAACCAGTCAGATTATCTCCACTCTTCCTAGGACCTTATTCTGCTCCAAGGACAAGAAGTTCAATTTTTTGGACTTACAGAAGCTTTAGCTATCTCTCAAAAGTCCAACCTCTTTGAACTCCCCCAGTACTTTTTCTGGGGTTAGTTCTGGCCATGAGGACTTCTTATCTCTTCCTGTATTGCAAAATTATTTTTTTCCCTCTACTTCACATTGGGGGAATTTCTTTGAGGATAATGATCTGGCTCTCAACCACAGACCCTTATTACCCTCAACAAATATTTTTGCAATATTTTTGAGTAAGATCCACATTAGAAAATTAAGACTCAACATTTTTCTAATATTTATGATTTACACAAGGACTCCCCTCCGGATACCTTGTTTAGTTAAGCTGTTCTACAGCATCTCTTTTTCTTTTCTAGTTCAACTCCTACCCTCCATCCCTTGGATGCGTGAGGTTTTCAGGGATAAGCATGGCCCATCTTTAGATTGCAACATGCTGGGGTCTCGTCCAGGCATCTTAGCTTGGGAGTCCCCATATGTGAAGACTCATTCCTACTTGTTCCTGGAGATAGCACAGTTACTTACCTGTAACAGGTGATCTCTGGGAACAGCAGGAATAAGTCTTCGCAACCCACCCACCTCCCTAGGAGTTGTATCTCTCTATCTATCTCTTTCCTTCCCTCGCTCGCTCGCTCTCTCTCTCTCTCTCTCTCTTTGTCTCAGCTCTAAAACTCAGCTGGAGCGAGGCAGTTGGGAAAGGAGGGAAGGCAGCACGCAGCCGCTGTGGGATGCTCCCAAAAGCGTTCTGATTGGACGCTGGGGAGCGTTCCCGCACAGGCTCCGTCGGTACCGACGATACCCATATGTGAAGACTTATTCCTGCTGTTCCCAGAGATCACCTGTTACAGGTAAGTAACTGTGCTTTGTGTGGGAGGGAAGACAAATCTACAATTGGCCGGATATTGGGAGAGTAAGTGGGGATTGAGGATGGAGGGGTAAAATTTGAGTGGATGAAATAGGAATGAGGAAAGAGCCCACAAAAAATCCTCTGGGTTAACTACATTGGCCCCTAAAAGCAATTGAAAGTAGCTGGACTTTGTAATTGACATATTAACAGCACAACTGATGCTGTGCATGGGAAAGTTTCATAGCATGAGATAGCGATTGCAGAAGTTTGATCTTTTCGAGTACAAGCAATCTAGTTCATTCTAGGCTCTCTGTATTCCACAGTCTATATTTATACGTAACATTTATCCATGTAATGCCTAGGTGGTCTTCTGATAAGCATCAGCCAGGCAGTACCCACGATTCAAGGGTCTTCATAACCATGTGTAAAGCCTGTAGAGAAGGACCTTAAAGCATGTGAAATCATCTCAGATAAAGCTTAAAGGGGGTTGTCATTTATTTTACTTTCTAGCTGAATTATATAAACATATTGCTAAGGACTTCTGCTATAACGAAGAGCATCAGGGATACAAGTTAGTTAATCTAACTAGATCTCTTATCTTTCTTTTCTTTACTAAAATGTTATATACTTCCGATTCCAGTATCGCTGCTTGTTCATAGTGGTTTACATAAAGACAGTCATAATTAATAACATAAACCAGAATGAAACAGATCACAAATTGGTATTAGTTATTTATAATTAATGAAATGGTGGTATCATACCTTTAAATATTTAAAAAGTATAGTTTTAATTTGTTTTAAGATTTAGATATATAGTAATGATCATTTTTTTCTAAATAGAAATGCAATTATGTGGAGTGGAGGGAATAGCTTTGAGGATGGAGCGATAGGCTGAAACCAGGGAAGTCAGGGTTCAAAACCTTCTAGTGCTCCTTGTGGCCATGGGCAAGGCACTTAACCCTCTATTGCCTCGAGCACAAGCTGATTGTAAACACCCAGGGACAGGGCAATATCTACTGTACCTGAATGTAACTTGACTTAAACTACTACTGGGAAAGTGTGAGCTAAAATTAAAAATAACTCAATAAATATGCACATATATTGGACACATGCAGTCAGGGTTGAAACTTGCGAGCAATAGCATCAATTGTCAAGGCTTCAACCATAGTTACCATCCATCTATGCATCATTCATATATCAGCCCCTTTTTATGTCAATATAAATTTATTTTTGGAATGGCTTCTGACTAGTGATTACGACCTGTCACTTTTAAGAACATAACAACTGCCATAGTGGGCCAGACCAAAGGTCCATCAAGCCCAGTGTCCTGTTTCTAACAGTGGCCAATCCAAGTAACAAGTACCTGACATATCTCTAAAGTAGCCAGTTCCATGCTACTTATCCCCAGGGATAAGGAGTGGGGTTTTTTCTCTCTGTACCTTACTAACTGTTTATGGACTTTTCCTCCAATAATTTGTCCAAGCATTTTATAAACCCAGCTACACCACCTGCTTTTACTGCATCCTCCGGAAAATGTATTGGTTATAGGTGATTTTAACATCCGTGTTGATGAAATCTGCCCATGTCGCTAGTTACCCATTTTTTGAGTTGGATGTCTGCTGTGTACTTGTTGCAGATAATCAGTTTACCATGCATCAGAATAGACATACTCTTAAACTGTTATGTGCAGTGGTATGTTCTCAACAGCTGTCTCTGTTGCCATCATTCCTATGCCTTGGTCTGATCATTCTTCAATCGGCTTCTGCTTGTCATCTATAATGAGCAGAGACCAAGAATTACAATATGGCTAAAAAAGAATTCTAGAATGCACCAAGAACCTTGGATAAAGAATATCACAGTTTATCTCCAGGAACAAGCAGGAATGAGTCTTCACATATGGGTACATCGGTACCGACGGAGCCTGCGTGGGAACGCTCCCCAGCTTCCCAAAAAGGAAAGCTTTTGGGAGCATCCCACAGCGCCTGCGCGCTGCCTTCCCGCCTTTCCTAACCGCCTCTCCTCAGTTCTTCTTTGCCGCGGAGCCAGCAGGTCGAGCCCTGTCACCGCTGAAAAAGTTCTTTGTTTTATTTTATTTCTTTGGTCGCGTGTCTGCCTTCCCCGACTCCGGACCGGTACCGCCGGTCTTTTCTTTCTTTTCTTTCTTTTCTTTAAAAAAAAAACAAAAAAAAAAACCTATATATTTTTCCCTCACTTAGTCTACTTTTCTCTTTGGGCCTTAGGCCTCACAAGAAATTTTCCTCATGGAAAAACCAGCCTTCGGGTTTAAGAAATGCACTAAGTGCAGCGGTACTATTTCTGTTACAGACACCCATGAATGGTGTCTTAAATGTTTGGGTCCTGAACACTCCATTTCGGATTGTCCGTCCTGCTCTCTGATGTCTAAACGGGGTTTACAGAACCAAGCAGCTAAGTTCCATGTGCTGTTTCCCGCTGATGCAGCTTCGGTGGCATCGACGTCTTCCAGGGCTGCTTCTTCCCCCAGTGGATCTCAGGTAACCAAACATAAATCCAGCCGGTCCTCGAAGGGTAGATCTCCCTCTAAGTATCGAGATGCCTCCGGGCTTGCCCTCGAGGATCCTGCACCGGCAAAACAACCCCGGCGGGAAGCTCCGGCTTCCAAAGCTCCACCTATGGGGTTACAGGTTGACATCGATGGCACAGCCTCGACCGATCACCTGTTAGAATGCTCTGGGGTACCGGCACAACCTTCCGGTACCGAGTTCCAGGCATTCATGGCGTCGATGGATCAGAATGTTCTGTCCATGCAGCAGGCTATCAGTGCCTTCATTCAAGCTGCGACGCCGTTGATACCACAACAAACTCCGTTGTCGGTATCGACTCGGGTACCGGCACCAGCGTCGATACCGGTACCGACTGCATCGGCATCGACCAGGATACCGACTACAGCGGTTCCTTGTCCAGGGCTGCTCATCGGTACCGATCCGGTACCGATGACGCCCGATGTCGATACTGCTCAATACGCATACCGAGCATTAGAAGAGCACCCTGACAGACGGTACTTTGATTCCTCTGCTGATTCTGATACATCAGAGGAGTCTGCTGAAGCATCTATAGTCCTTCCTGAAGAGCCGCCTTCTCCAAAAAGAAGAATGTCTCCTCCAGAGGACTTGTCCTTTCAAGACTTCATAAGAGAAGTAGCTAAAGGACTTTCTATTTCAGTATCCTCTGAATCAGAGCCTAGAGCAAAAAAATTAGATATTTTGGGTTATTCTAAGGCTCCTAAAGAGGCAGTCACCTTACCAATTCATGAGATTCTTTATGAACACATGATTGATTTATGGGAGACTCCTCTCACTATTTCTCCTCATTCTCGCAGATTGGACACTATGTATCGTGTCCCTCCCTGTCCTGGGTTTCATAAAACACAGCTTCCTCACCATTCCATTGTGGTGCAGCTATGAAGAGGATAAAGAGTACTAAGAGACACTCTTCTACTCTTCCAGGAAGAGAATGCAGGACCTTGGATGCTTTTGGTAGAAAAATCTTCCAAGCCAGTATGCTCATTGCCAGAATCAACTCCTATAGTCTTTACATGGGTATGTTTCTTAAGGAGGTTGCAGATAAACTGCACACTTTCCTCCCTTTTCTGCCAGAAGATAAAAGGGATGAATTCCTCATTTGATTTAAGCATACTCAAGATATTTCAAAGTTTTCCAACCGGGCAGCCTTTGACTCCTTTGAAGGTGCCAGCAGAGCTTCTGGCATTGCCATAGCTGCTCGCAGAATTGCTTGGCTCCAAGCTTCTGATTTAGAACCCTGGGTCCAAGATGGCTTAGGAAATCTTCCCTGTACAGGTGAAAACCTGTTTGGCAAAGAATGGCAAATAAAAGCCACTCAAATGGATGCAGAAAATTCTGCTCTTGATAGACTTTCAAAGTCAACCTCCATTCCTCCCAAGAAAAAACCCTTCAAGAAGTCTTTTTTCAAAAAGGGCAGATTCCCTTCTGCTTCTGGCCAACAATCCTCTACAGGTCGCTTTGCTACTAAGCGTCAGCAACCTAAACAGGCCAGGCCTAAGACTACAGGGGCTGCTGCAACCCAGCAGACCCAACCTCCTCAGGGTTTTTGACTTGATGCTAGAGAATTGAACAAATTTCTATGCAAGGAGAAGTTCAAGATGCTTTCTCTGGGCACTCTCCTTCCATACCTTCAAAGTCAGGATTGGCTTTGTTCTCTAGATCTCAAGGATGCGTACACACATGTCCTCATCCATCCATCTCACAGAAGATTCCTCAGTTTTCTTTTCCAAAGAAAACATTATCAATACAGGGTGTTTCCTTTTGGTCTGGCCTCTGCCCCAAGAGTGTTCACCAAATGCATGGCAACAATAGCTGCATTTCTACGCACTCTGGGAATATTTGTATTCCCATACCTGGACGACTGGCTCATCCGAGCTCCATCTCAGTCAGAGGCCCAGACTTCCCTAGACTGCACAAGGCGCATTCTGCAGTATCTGGGACTTGTGGTAAATCTCCCAAAGTCTCAGCTCACCCCTACTCAGTCCCTAGAATTCATAGGTGCCTGGTTGGATACTACCACTGCAAGGGCCTACCTTCCTTAGGCCCGTTGCCAACGTCTAGTGCAGTTAGCCTCCCAGATTCAGTCAAAGAGCCACTTAACTGCCTGGGAGATGCTACAACTGCTAGGCCACATGGCTTCCACAGTGCATGTGGTGCCCTATGCTCGCCTACACATGAGAGCAGCCCAATGGACTTTGTCCACCCAGTGGACTCAAGCATCAGGAGCTCTCTCAGATCAAATAGCAACCTCCAAATGTCTCTTTTTGTCTCTCCAATGGTGGATGTCCACTCAAAATCTTTTGCTGGGGTCCCCCTTCCAACAGTTGTTGCCCCAAGCAACCCTCACAACAGATGCCTCCCAAACAGGTTGGGGAGCTCATCTACAAGACCTCTCCACTCAAGGCACTTGGTCCCCACAGGAGACCTTTCTTCATATCAACCACTTGGAGCTTTGAGCAGTCTTTCTAGCTCTCAAGGTCTTTCATACCCTGCTCAGCTACAAGACAGTCCTCATTCATACGGACAATCAAGTAGCCATGTTTTACATAAACAAGCAAGGAGGAACTGGCTCTCTGTCACTTTGCAACGAAGCTTTAAGATTGTGGGCCTTCGCCAGAGAGCATCAAATCCATCTCCTGGCAGTATAACTCCCAGGAATCCAAAACTCTTGGGCAGACAGACTCAGTTGAGTTCTGCTCCCACACGAATGGTCCCTGCACATGGATCAGGTACTCAGAATCTTCCAAGAATGGAGAACCCCGGACATAGACCTCTTTGCAAGTCCGTGGAATGCCAAACTTCCCCGGTTCTGTTCCAGAATTCCGTGTCGGGGAGTTCAGGCCAAGGATGCCTTCCTCCTTCACTGGGGTCAGGGCTTCCTGTATGCCTTTCCACCCATTCCCTTGATTCCCAAGACTCTGTTCAAACTCCAGAGGGATCAAGGATCTATGATCCTCATAGCTCCACGCTGGCCACGCCAAGTGTGGTACCCTCTACTTCTGCATCTCTCCCAAGCCCCCTCCCTGGACTTGGGAGCTGCTCCAGACCTTCTGTCCCAGGAGGAGGGGACTTTGTGGCACCCAAACCCCAAGTCCCTTCACCTCAGAGCTTGGTTACTGAAGGCCTAGACCTTCAAGGCTGGAATCTTTCTCAACAAGTGAAGGATATCCACCATGCTTCCAGAAAACCTTCCACTAGGCGTTCCTATGCTTTGAAATGGAAAAGATTTTCCATTTGGTGTGCTGAAAGGGGTCTCGACCCTCTAGCACTACCTTTGAATTCTCTATTGGAATACCTCCTGCATCTTTCCAATGCAGGCCTTAAGACGAATTCAGTAAGAGTCCATTTGAGTGCTATTGCAGCATCCCTTAAACCTATCAATGGACAACCTATTTCCTCTCATCCTCTTATTGCAAGATTCTTGAGAGGCCTAACTTTAACTAAACCTCCCATTAGGCCTCCTCCGGTGGCATGGGATTTAAATCTGGTTCTTGGTCAGCTTATAAAGCCTCCTTTTGAACCCTTAGCCACTACCTCCTTGAAATTTCTTTCCTGGAAGGTTATTTTCCTCATTGCAGTCACCTCAGCTCGCCGCATCAGTGAACTGCAGGCCTTAGTGGCTAATCCACCTTATACAAGGTTCCATCATGATAAGGTAGTCCTTAGGACCAATCCACACTTTATGCCTAAAGTGGTCTCACCTTTTCATCTTAATCAAGAGGTATATTTACCTGTCTTTTTCCAGCTCCTCATGCATCAAGTGCAGAGAAGAATCTTCATACTCTGGATTGTAAAAGAGCTCTTGCCTTTTACTTACAAAGGACTCAGCAACATAGGAAGTCTTCCCAGCTCTTTGTTGCTTTTGATCCCTCTCATTTGGGACTTCCAGTCTCTAAGAGGACACTGTCCAATTGGATTGCTCAGTGTATTTCTTTCGCCTACCAGAGTAAGAACCTTTCTCTGGAGAGCCATGTCACAGCTCACAATGTGAGGGCCATGGCCGCCTCTATGGCTCATCTAAATTCTGTGTCCATCGACCACATCTGTCGAGCAGCCCCTGGGCCTCGGTTCATACCTTCTCAGCCCATTACTGCTTGGACAAGGACTTCCACCGGGATGCCTTGTTTGATCAGGCTGTTCTCAAACACCTGTTCCATTCTTAATCAACTCCTACCCTCCATCCCTGGATAGATGCCTGAGATCCATAGGAGGAGGTAGAACCCTTCCCAGGGTCTCATATCCTTGGGGATCTCCCAGGCATCTTAGCTAGGGAGTCCCCATATGTGAAGACTCATTCCTGTTTGTTCCTGGAGATAGCACAGTTACTTACCTGTAACAGGTGATCTCTGGGAACAGCAAGAATAAGTCTTCACAACCCTCCCTCCTCCCCTAGGAGTTGTATCTCTCTATCTGTCTTTCCTTTCCTCTCTCTCTCTTTTGTCTCAGCTTTAAAACTCGAACTGAGGAGAGGCGGTTAGGAAAGGCGGGAAGGCAGCGCGCAGGCGCTGTGGGATGCTCCCAAAAGCTTTCCTTTTTGGGAAGCTGGGGAGCGTTCCCGCGCAGGCTCCGTCGGTACCGACCGTACCCATATGTGAAGACTTATTCCTGCTGTTCCCAGAGATCACCTGTTACAGGTAAGTAACTGTGCTATCGTGCACAAGCAAAAAATAAGCACAAAAGGACATAAAGCAATCAATAACGTGACAGTCCACAATAAAACAATAAAGAAAAAGAAGGATTCAAGAACAGTATACACAGTAGGAGAACTGTTGCAAAGAAAGATATTAAAAAGAAATAGTAGGATGTAAAGTGAATACAACTTATAAAGCCCACAATGCTACCATAAGGGAAATTCACAATTGCTTAGCATCTAAGAAAAAACGCAGTTGAGATGGCTCAAAGAAATGAAAAATCGTATTCTGATACCCAAGTACGCATCTACAAGGAAATCTCAGCTGGAAACTCGCTCCCAAAGGTAAAATCTCAGAGCAGAGTTCCAGAAATGTTTCCTCCTAGATTGATTCCACCTGGACACATCTGGGAAGATCTGTAGGATCCCTTAAAGAAGGGTGGAAGTATAAAGAAGCGACCCCAAAAATGCTAGATGTGAAAGAACTTATGCAGTTACAGGAGTTGGAGGTAAAGCAGTATTGTCAGGGAGTGTTACCTGTTAACTCTGAAAGTGTTACATTTCTTGTTTTTCTGAGGATTTAAGGGAATTAGAGTTGTCCTGAACTATTTTTGGTCTTCAGTCAGGCAGCTAATTGTTCACAGAGTGATGTCCATAGCTGCTGTTATTGTATCCATCCACTGTATTACTGGCTTTCCTCTTTTGGACTGACTCATCCTTGCCAAGCATGATGTCTTTCTCTAAGGATCTCTCTTTAGTAAGGTCTTTGATAGTATACAGTAACACAAGGTGTACCATAGGGTTCCTCTCTTTCAGCTATGCTGCTTAATATATGTATTCTTCCTTTATGTGCAATGCTTCATTATATGGAAATTGATTTTAAGTTATATACAGATGATTTTTTATTGTTTGTACCTTTCTCCAGTGAGGTGGATGTTTGCCTCCTCAAACCTTTTGCATAATTTCAAACAAATATTGATTTGGTTTGAAGAGAATTGCTTAGCTTTAAATTTTAAGAAGACTGAAGCTATTATCGTGTCTACGGATACAGATTAATTTTCCCCTAGTAGAATTTTGTTTGCAGGAAATGTCCAGATTCAGAATCAAGTACACTATTTAGGAGTGACAGTTGACACATGTTTGAGTATTAGGCCTCAGTCAGTGAGAGTTTTACGGGACATTTTAAGGCCTATCTGAATCTACCTGATTTTCTTTAAGCAGTAGTTCGGGTATTGCTTTTACCTTATCTAGACTACTGCAATATAATATGCGTAGGCCTTCCTTGCAGAGTTGGTTCGACGCAGTAGCTCATAATCACAAGAATGCAGAAACGTCAACATATTACCCAAGTATTCGTAGGACTACATTGGTTGTTGCGTACATATCGAGCCCATTTTAAATGTCTATATTTGGTGTTTCAGACATGCAAAATATTTTATGTACAGCATTAGTTTCTCTGGTACGTTTATATAAATCAGCCCATAGTCTGCAGTCCAGTCAGGCTAACTTGTTGGAAATTCCAGTTATTTCTGTTACCTGGAAGAAAATAGCACAAGAATGGGCATTTTCAGTAATAGAACTGCAATTTTGGAATGGCCTGCCTTCTGAGGTATGTTCAGTACATGACTTTTTTCCTTCGAAGAAAAAGATAAGCATCTGATCACATACGTTTATTTCAGGTGTGCAATCATGAGTGTGAATTTAGTTTTATAATGTGTCTTAAATCAATTTAGTGCACACACAGGTTTTAAACACAAGCTGATCAACTCGGCACACTCTAGTTCATGTTGAAATCAATTTAGTATGCACTAAAAATTCCCTATTAAAAGAAACTAACTGGATAAGTAACCCAACAATCATGTAAAATTAATGAAAACAAAAACTGGATTTTTCTTGCCTATGTTTTATGTTAGGCAGTCCTAACTGAATTTTCTGAATGTTTTTTTCTGTTACTTGCTTAGAAGTGTAACGATGAGACTGCTATAAGTGCATGAAAAGAAATGAAAATTGTGTCTGTTTAGTTGGAAAGCAAACTATAGCTCTTGGAGATTTTTTAATTGAAGAACCTCTTAAAAAATAGGTGTTTGGCTTTCCTGGTGGCTGAGTGGAAGTGCTACGCACTGCCATGTGAAGGAACCTGGGTTCGATTCCTAGTCAGGTCTTCCATTTATGGGGTTAGATTGGGTGGAGAAAGCTGCAGAGGCAACATTTACAACCATTGGGGGTGAGAGGCAGGGGTGGGAAGAGAATCCTAGTCGTCATGCAGTGGGGTGACAGCTAGTGGCTGAATTTAGAACCTATGATTGCAAGGTCCAGTTGGAACCCGTAGTGCATGGTCCCTCACTGAGGATTCATTGCAGTGTCTGGACTAAAACAAGTTTTAAATATTCATAATACCAGATTCCAAAGAAGCAGGTGCAAACTGTTAGGTCAATGAACAACAAAAGAAGTGCTTAAAACAAATAAAATACTAGAGTCCATCTAAATGTGATGGATAGAATATGCTGGAGATGCTAACTCCAGGCATTTGTGCCACAATTTGGCACGCTGATCTCCAGGAACAAGCAGGAATGTAGTCTTTACATATGGGTATCATTGGTACCGACGGAGCCTGCGCGGGAACGCTCCCCAGCATCCAATAGGAAAGCTTTTGGGAGCATCCCACAGCGCCTGCGTGCTGCCTTCCCGCCTTTCCCAACTGTCCCTCTCCAGTTTTTCATTTTCTGCGGAACAGACAGGTCGCACATCCTGTCACCGCAGAAAAAAATCCCTCTATTCTTCTTTTTTTGTGCTCGCGTCTGCCTTCCCACGACGCTACACCGGTACCACCGATTCTTCTTCTTTCTTTTCTTTAAAAAAAAAACAAAAAAACTTTCTTCTGGAGTCTTTCCAGTAATTTTCTTTCACGTGCCATGCGCCATTTTGGGCACTAGGCCCAGCTTTTCCTTCAGAATGGAAAAACCCGCTTCGGGTTTTAAAAAGTGTTCTAAGTGTGGCGGTACCATCTCCATCACCGACACCCATGAGTGGTGCCTCAAATGTTTAGGTCCTAACCACTCTATTTCAGAGGGTGTTGCCTGTGGGGTGATGTCAAAAAGGGGCCGGCAGAACCGAGCTGCCAAGTTTAGCACCCTTTTTCCCTCCGATGCAGCCTCCGTGGCATCGACGTCGTCCAGGGCTTCGTCTTCCTCCCATGGATCTCAGGTAACTAAACATAAATCTAGCCGGTCCTCAAAGGGTAGGTCTCCTTCTAAACAGCGAAATGCCTCTGGCGTTGCCCTTGAGGGACTTTCACTGGCAAAATTGCCCCGGCGGGAGGCTTCGGCTTCCAAAGCAGTAACGGGGCTCCAGGACGTTCTCGAGGCTTCAACCTCGGCAGAACTACTGGTGCCATACTCTGGGGTACCGGCCGCTTCTTCCGGTACGATACCCAAGCATCGGCAGCGTCGATAGACCAGAGATTCTTGGCTATTGAACGTAGTCTGGCGGTTCTTCTCATGGCCTCGATGGCCTTGAAACCGCTTCAGCCAATTCAACCAACCACATCGACATCGGCAGGTATTCTACCGGGACCGAGTCATGCGTATCCATCCGGTATCGATAGGTTGGTACCGGACCACTCTGATGCTGACTTTGATCGGTACCGGTACCATGCCTTGCACGATCGCCCGATCAGAGATACTTCAAATCCTCGGATGAGTCTGAAGACTCTGAAAGCTCTGCCGATACCAGAGTACTTCTTCCTGAGGATTCCTCTTCTCCTCAGCGTAGGATATCTCCACCAGAGCATATGTCCTTTCAGGATTTTATCTGAGATGTGGCTCAAGGTCTTTCCATCACAGTGGCTCCTGAAAAAGAGCCTAGGGCAAAGGAATTAGAAATCTTTCAGTACCCTAAAGCTCCCAAACAGGCAGCTACCTTACCTATTCATGAGATCTTGCATGATCTCATGTTAAGGATGTGGGAAACACCTCTAACCACATCTCCTCACTCTCGAAGACTCGACATCATGTATCGAGTTCCTCCCTGTCCTGGGTTTCAGAAGACTCAATTACCACACCATTCCATGGTGGTGGAGTCAGCAGTGAGAAGGATAAAGAGTGCAAAAAAGCATGCATCTAATCCTCCAGGACGTGAGTGTAGGACTCTTGGTGCCTTTGGACGTCGAACCTTCCAGGCTTCCATGCTTTCTGCTAGGATCCGTTCTTATATCTTATATATGGAATGTTCCTTAAGGAGGTCACAGGAGATTTAGAGCTTATGAGCCCTCTCCTTCCTGATGCTAAGAGGCAAGATTATCTCGCCCTTGTCAAAAATGCTCAGGATGTTTCCAAGTTTGTGAATCGTGCAGCTTTTGACTGCTTTGAGTGCATAAGCAGAACCTCTGCCATTGCCGTAGGTGCACGTAGAATTGCCTGGCTCCAGGCATCTGACTTGGATATTTGGGTACAGGATAAACTAGGCAATATTTCTTGCACAGGAGAGAATCTCTTTGGCAAGAATTGGCAGGAAAAAGCTAATGAAATAGATGCTGACAATATCACTTTGGATAGATTGTCCAAATCTACTGCTGATCCTGCGAGGAAAAAATCACCTAAGAAACCATTCTTCAGTAAGAAGAAGAAGTTTTAAAGTTTTATCCCTCCTTTTCCCAACAGGGGCATCGTTTAGGTCAGTCTGCCCAAAAGGGACAACAGCAACAACCTAGACAAAGTCAAAAGCAGCTAAGCCTCAACCGGCTCAGCAGACTCAGCCTCCACAGGGGCTTTGACTCCTATCTAGAGAACTTTGCTTTCCTGGCCCTGAACGACCCAGAACCCTCCACCATCCCAGGAAGGTTATGTCATTTTGCCCCCAGATGGGGTCAGATAACAGTAGAAAATTGGACTTTGTCTATTGTAAGAGAGGGGTACAAGCTTCATTTCCTCAGCATGCCCCCTCCTACAACGACCTGTTAGGTCAAGAGGTCACTGTGCTTCTTGCCCAAGGGGCAATAGAAGAGGTACTCATTCCCCAACGGGGTACAGGGTTTTACTTCCCCTATTTCCTTATCCCAAAGAAAACAAGTGGACACAGACCCATTTTAGACCTCAGAGAATTGAACAAATTCCTGTTCAAAGAGAAGTTCAAAATGATTTCTCTAGGAACTCTGCTGCCATACCTTCAGAGTCAGGATTGGCTTTGTTCTCTAGGTCTCAAGGATGCGTACACTCATGTTTTCATCCATCCAACTCATCGAAAGTTCCTTCGCTTTCTGTTTCAAGGGAAGCACTACCAATACAGGGTTCTTCCTTTTGTCCTGGCCTCTGCACCAAGGGTGTTCACAAAATGCATGGCTGTGGTGGCAGCATATCTTCGCACCCTAGGAATATTTGTCTTCCCTTACTTAGACGACTGGCTCATTCGAGCCTCTTCAGAGCCAGAGGCCAGGGTTGCTCTCTCTCGCACAATGCGCATCCTTCAGTATTTGGGTCTTTTCATAAACTTCCCAAAATCCAACCTTGCTCCCACTCAGTCCCTGGAGTTTATAGGAGCTCTGCTGGATACCAGACAGACAAGGACCTTCATCCTTGTGCAGTTAGCTTCCCAAGCAGTGCTAAAACCTCACCTCACTGCTTGGGAAATGTTACAGTTGCTAGGCCACATGGCATCCACCGTGCATGTGGTTCCTTATGCTCGCCTCCATATGAGGGCAGCCCAGTGGACTTTATCCACTCAGTGGACTCAGACGTCAGGTTGCCTGTCAGACAAAATAGCAAACTCAGATTGCCTTATTTTGTCCCTCCAATGGTGGCTGTCACCCCAAAACCTTTTGGTGGGGTCTCCTTTTCAGCAACCCACACCCCAAGCCACTCTAACAACAGATGCCTCACTGGTGGGTTGAGGAGCCCACCTGCAAGGCCTCTTTACCCAGAGTACCTGGACTCCACAGGAGGCCTATCTACACATCAACCTCCTGGAACTCAGAGCAATCTTCCTTGCTCTTCGAGTATGCCACACCCAGCTCAGCTACAAGACAGTCCTAGTTCAAACGGACAATCAAGTAGCCATGTTCTATGTGAACAAGCAGGGTGGAACAGGCTCTCTGTCGCTATGCAACGAAGCTTTGCGACTATGGGCCCTCGCCAGAGAGCATCAGATTCATCTCCTTGCGGTGTATCTTCCAGGCATTCAGAACTCTTGAGCAGACAGACTCAGTCGAGTTCTGCTTCCACACGAATGGTCTCTCCATGCAGACCAGGTGGCCAAAATTTTCCAAATTTGGGGAACCCCGGACATAGATCTCTTTGCAAGTCTGCTGAATGCCAAACTTCCCCGGTTCTGTTCCAGAATTCCGGCTCAGGGTTGTAAGGCCAGGGATGCTTTCCTCCTCCATTTGGGCCAGGACTTCCTCTATGCCTTCCCACCCATTCCCCTAATTCCCAAAACCCTGTTCAAGCTTCAGAGAGACAGAGGTCATATGATTCTCATAGCTCCACATTGGCCACAGCAAATGTGGTACCCTCTGCTCCTACATCTCTCTCAAGCTCCGCTTCTGGAGTTAGGATCTGCTCCAAATCTCCTTTCTCAGGAGAACGGGATGCTGTGGCATCCCAATCCCCACTCTCTGCATCTAAGGGCCTGGTTGCTGAAAGCCTAGAACTTCACGGTCTTAACCTTTCTCAGCAGGTAAAGGATATCCTTTATGCTTCCAGGAAGCCTTCCACAAGACGCTCTTATGCATTCAAGTGGAAAAGGTTTACCATATGGTGCTCACAGAAGGGTCTTAACCCTCTTGCAATACCTCTGGGATCATTACTGGAGTATCTCCTTCATTTATCTAATGCAGGGCTTGACCAATTCAGTGAGAGATCATTTGAGTGCTATTGCAGCTTCTTTCAAGTCTCTAAATGGACAACCTATTTCCTCTCATCCTCTCATAGCGAGATTTATGAGAGGCCTTCTTTTAACTAAGCCTCCCATTAAGCCACCACCGGTGGCATGAGACTTAAATCTGGTTCTTGGGCAGCTCATGAAGCCGCCTTTTGAGCCATTAGCTACTACCTCTTTGAAATTCCTTTCCTGGAAGGTCATCTTTCTTATTGCAATCACATCAGCACGTCGCATCAGTGAATTGCAAGCGTTGGTGCCTCATTCTCCTTATACAAGGCTCCATCATGATAAGGTAGTCCTTAGGACTCATCCACACTTTATGCCAAAGGTAGTGTCACCTTTTCATTTGAATCAATCAATTTATCTTCCTGTATTTTTTCCGAGGCCTCACGCCTCTAATGCAGAAAGGAATCTTCATACTTTGGACTATAAAAGGGCTTTGGCCTTTTACTTGCAACGGAGACAGCAACATAGAAAGTCCTCTCAACTCTTTGTTGCTTTTGATCCTAGTCATTTGGGACTTCCAGTCTCCAAAAGAACACTGTCCAGCTGGATTGCACAGTGTATATCTTTTGCCTATGAGACTAAGAACCTTCCTCTTGAAGGCCATGTCACAGCTCACAATGTGAGAGCCATGGCAGCCTCTATGGCTCATCTTCACTCTGGTCTATCAGTGACATCTGTCGAGCGGCTACTTGTGCTTCGGTTCATACCTTCACAGCCCATTACTGCTTAGACAAGGACTCCCGCCAGGATGCCTTGTTTGGTCAGGCTGTTCTTCAACACCTGTTCCATACCTAATGAACTCCTACCCACCATCCCTGATAGGATGCCAGAGATCCATGGGGGGACGTGGAGCCCTTTCACAGGGGCACACAACTTCTGGGGCCTTCTCCCTGGCATCTACAGCTAGGGAGTCCCCATATGTGAAGACTACATTCCTGCTTGTTCCTGGAGATAGCATAGTTACTCACCTGTAACAGGTGATCTCCGGGAACAGCAGGAATTTAGTCTTCGCAACCCACTCACCTCCCCTAGGAGTTGTATCTCTCTCTCTTTCTCTCTTTCCCTCTCTCTTTGTCTCAGCTTTAAACTCAACTGGAGAGGGACAGTTGGGAAAGGTGGGAAGACAGCATGCAGGCGCTGTGGGATGCTCCCAAATGCTTTCCTATTGGACGTTGGGGAGCGTTCCCACGCAGGCTCCGTCGGTACCGACGATACCCATATGTGAAGACTAAGTTCCTGCTGTTCCCGGAGATCACCTGTTACAGGTGAGTAACTATGCTTTCTATCTCCACTGCTGGCACCAACGCTGCTTTCAAAGATTCACAGACCATCTGTGTTAATTTCATGTATTGTGAGATTTGTACAGCCAACCTGCAGGTTTTGAAACTGCTCGTGGCGCTGGGATAAGAGCATGAGCAGCATGCTACATAGGCAGGGGGACAGTCTGAATGACATGCGGAGCAACGGCGTCTGGATTGTGGTGATAGGGCAGTATGTGCACAAGCATGGAATAAGTGACCATTTAGTATATAGTTCAACCAGATTTAGCTTGTGCTTCCTTTTTGCCATGTAGGCTTAGTAGCAGCTGTACATGTTTGAGGTGTGCAAGAATAGGTCACTTTAGCCTCACCAGCAGCTTTCCATTTGAACAGACCTTGAAGATATTTATTGTCATTCCATCTCCAAGAACGGGTCTTCTAGACGTCTTTGTTTGTAGATTTGCAAGAAAATTCCTACACAGAGAGTCATGCTTTTGTTGGCTTGTATTGATGAGTGCTTGCTGATTTTCTGGCAGTGCTAACAAAAATACTTAAGTGTATTTATACTGTGGGAGCCAGAATGAATTTCAGAATGACAGAATTCTGATGCATAATAAGAGGAAAATATTTGATGATCTTTTCCTTACTGGCTTATGTAATGCACCTTTGATCACTTTTTTCTGTGGTAAATGTAACAACCTTTTTACACTTTTTCCTTTTTTTCCAATCATCTTTTATGGTTTGAGGCTCATATAAAATATCTTGCACTGGCTACAGGACACACTTGCATTTCACTTTCCCATTCAGTCCCAGAGAAATTGAGGTGGGAGGGGGCTGGATGACTGCAGGGATGTGAAACAAAGTTGTAGAAACTTTTAGCTGCAGGCATTGTTTGAAATCTTACTCAGCAGTGACCGAAAGTAAGTTCCCCCTCTGAATGCTGTTTAGTGACTTAATCTGAAATGAATTGTTGGTCTTAGTCCAGTTCAGAGTGGGGCAAGTAACAGCATCACTGAAACCACTACCGCAGTTTGGGACCAATTGATACCATTATTGGTAGTATGCAGTGGCATGTGGTGAATCCCCAGTCCTGCCGTGACGCTGTCTTTGCTTTGTCTTTAATTTCCAGCAACAGGCAGCAGTGTTTCCTATAGCTTCTCTTCTCCCACTGCTCCAGCATATCCACAAAGCGGCAGTCACAAAAATAAAATAAACATTGGACCTCTGTGATAAAGGCGCTCTTCAAAGTGGAAGGTCCTGCTGGCCCTGATCTCTTTTAACGCATGTTTCATGTTGGGGGAAGTACGGAAGAGGTGGAGTGTATCCGGAGGTCCTTGGCATCTCCTTGGCATCAGCTCATGGGAGGAGGCAGTGTTCAGTGGTGAGCAGCCCACAGTGCAGGCATAGCAGACACCTCCTCAGTGACGTCACTTCTAGGACCCAAGGCCTCATAACAGCAAGCGTGGCTGCTACATGTGGCCGCAGGGCGTGGCCTGAAGGGGCAGGCCCTGTCCCTTTGGAGCACCAGAGGACACCGGTGGGAGATTAGTTCTTGCAGCTTGTGATGTTTGGACTGTTGAGGTGAGTGCCCCTCCCCCTATGGGGAAAGGAAGAACAATGGCACAATGAAGCTGCAGTCTCCATCTGTAGGGCCTGGAAAGATTGTTGGTCCGATAGACAAACATGTAGTGTTGATGCCACTGGCCCAGGCCTCTTTGGAAGGAGCTTATTTAAGCTCCGCAGACATAACCCCCCCCCCCCCCCCCCCATCCACAGCCCCTTTTGTCTTCGACTTTGGCAGCTGGTGACTCTCATTGAGGAACTTGAAGGGGGTGCTATGCAGCTTAAGTCCCTAAACCAGGAGTCGAGGAGTAGCCTAATGGTTAGAGCACTGGCTTGGGAGCCAAGAAACCAGGGTTCAGTTCCCACTAGCACTACTTGTGGCCTTCGGCAAGTCACTTAACCCTCCATTGCCTCAGAAGAATCCAAGTTATCAATGCCCTTGTTTAATGTACATTACCAAGTTTAAGTTACAGTGTAAACCGATTTGTGTTCTTTTTCTCAGGACATTGCTCTGAAATTGCAAGAAGTGGATAAAAATGTTTCTGTATTTGATAAATCCTTGCAGCGGATTAATTCTCAAGTGCAGATTCTCCAGTAAATTAGTGTTTCTTGTATTAAAGATTCCCTTTCTTTGCATCATAAACTGGAAGCTCTTGAGAATTATCTCTGTGCTAGGAAATTTAAGGTTTCTTAATTTTCTCTGTACTCTGCTTTTCGCTGAAATACTTTTAAAGAAGTATTTTCTTGAAATTTTGAAATTTCCTCATAGTATTGATATATAAGTAGCATAAATGCCAAGCACTAGATTCCACCGCAAACAACCCACTGATAACCCGCACCCAAAGGAGAACTAAATGCAGATAGCCTGTACATATGTACATCTTATCCACCTTTCCTGTTAAGTGTATACCTACAATTGTGTTGGCCATTTTGATCGAAGGATAAGATGGTATACAAAACTGGCTAAATAAATAATAAGCATGCAGTATTTATTTATTTTATGTGCCTAGCAAATCTCTGAGTGTTAATCCCACTGAGAGGGGTTTAGATGTAAATCATCTGAGAGTCAGGATCTAACTGCCTTTTTGGAAGACCCTACAGACACTATCTCTATGCGTGCTACGTTGCTGGTTACTTTTTCTTCTGCCTAAGTTAAGTTTAATGGTCTTAAAGCTTATTTCAAATGTAAAGATTTTTTGTTTTGTGGTCAGAAGTTGAGCATATTTCCTGATGTTACTAAGAGTACGTAGCTTTGTAGAAAACAATTCTGAGTTAAAGTCTCAGGTTCTAGAGTTGGGGGCAACTTTTTATCTAAGGTTCCCCTGTAAGTGTATAGTAACTTTGCTGGGGGACACACTTGTATTTCAGGATGTATCTCATTTAGAGAAATTTCTGTTAGATAGATGCCGAATAGTGATGCCGAATAGTGCGGTATATAAGAGACTTTAAATAAATAAATAAATAAATAAGGAGGAGTAGCCCTATATGTCAAAAGGAATATTAAAGCTGCTGAAATGCAGGGGACGTGGGGAAAGGAAGAAGCACTGTGGATTGTGTTGGAAAGAGGAGATGGCACTGTCATCCATACTGGTGTGGTCTACAGGCCTCCAACTCAAACCAAAGAAATGGATTGCAAATTGATTGTTGATATTGCAAAGATAGCCATGAAGGGGGAAGGGATCATATTGAATGTCTTTAATCTACCCTATGTGGATTGGTGTATTCCTTCTGCAAATCTGGAAAGAAGTAAAAACAATTATGGATGTCTTCCAAGATGCGTTACTTAGAAAAATGGTGATGGAACCGACCAGGGAAGGCTCAGTGCTGGATTTAGTGCTCACCAACTAATCTGTTATGTTTTTTTGAAGGTGTGAATAAACAGGTAGACAAAGGGAGTCGGTTGATATAGTGTATCTTGGCTTTCAGAAAGCCTTTGACAAGGTCCCTCATCAGAGGCTTTTGGCAAAACTAAAGAGTCATGGGATAGGAGGCAGTGTACTACTGTGGATCAGGAACTCTTTAAAAGATAGAAAGCAGAGGGTAGGGCTAAATGGCCAATTTTCCCAATGGAGAAAGGTGAATAGGGATATGTGCTGGGTACGCTGCTTTTTGACATATTCATAAATGACCTGGAAAAGGGAATAACAAGTGAGGTTATCAAATTTGTAGATGACACAAAACTATTTAAAGTTGTTAAAACCCATGAGGATTGTGGAAAATTTCAAGAGGATCTTGATAAATTGGAAGACTGGGCATCAAAATGGCAGATGAAATTTAATGTGGACAAGTGCAAAGTTAAGCACCTAGGGAAGAACAACCCATACTATAGTTACACAATGCAAGGTTCCACATTAGGAACCACCACCCAGGAAAATGATTCAGGCATCATTGTGGATAACATGTTAAAACCCTCCACCCAGTGTGCAGCAGCAGCCAAGAGAGCAAATAGAATGCTAGGTGTCATAAGGAAAGGAATGGAAAATAAAACAAAGGATATTATAATGCCTCTATATCGTTCCATGGTGTGACCGCACCTTGAATACTGTGTGCAATTCTGGTCACTGTATCTTAAAAAGGATATAGCGTTATCAGAAAAGGTTCAGAGAAGAGCCACCAAAATGGTAAAGGGGATGGAAGGATGCCCCTATGAAGAAAGGCTAAAAAGGTTAGGGCTCTTTAACCTGGAAAAGAGACGGCTGAGGGTAGATATGATAGACATCTATAAATTAATAAATGGAGTGGAACGGGTAAATGTAGATCGATTGTTTACATTATCAGAATATAGAAAGACATGGGGACATGCAATGAAGCTACAGGGTAAATTATTTAAGTCAAATAAGAGAAAATATTTTTTCACTCAACGTGTAATCAAACCTTGGAATTTGTTACCGGAGGATGTAGTAAAGGCTGTTAGTGTAGCTGGGTTTAAAAAAGGTTGGACAAGTTCTTGGAGGAAAAGTCCATAAACCATTATTAAGAAGGAACCCAGGATATCAATGCTTGACCCAATACAAGCATTGTGGAACCTGTGTCTTTTGGGGAAACTGCTAGGTACTTTTGACCTAGATTGGCCACTGTTGGAAACAGGATACTGGGCTTGATGGACCTTGGTCTGACCCAGTACGGCATATCTTATGTTCTTATGGTGATAGTGCGTTGAATGTCCAGGTGGGTGCCCCTGTGAGCAGCAACAATAATCACACTTTGTGGTTTGAGATAAACGCCAAGGTGCAGTCCAATCACAGCAAACTCAGTCTTAGACTTCAAAAACACTGACTTCAGTAAAATGGCCAAGTGCCTGAAGGAGGAGTTGGCAGGGTGAGATGGGATAAGGGAAGTGGAATTGCAATGGGCTAAACTAAAGGTGGCAATAAAAGGGGCAACAGATACATATGTAAGGAAAGTAAATAAAAACAAGAGGGAAAGGAAACCTATGTGGTTCTCCAAAGAAGTGACTGCTCAAATAAAGCCAAAGAAACACAGCTTTCACAAAATTCAGAAGCCCACAAATAGAGGAACACAGAAAGGAATATAGGAGCAAACTAAAAGAGACAAAAGAGAAATAAGGATAGCAAATTCAAAGGCAGAAGAAAGGATGGCTAAAGATGTGAAGTGTGGCGACAAATCTTCAGGTATATTCTGGAAAGGAAGAAAATCAGAGGTGGAATTGCAGGATTCAGAAGTGCTGGGAACGAACTTCTGGAAAGTGACATTGAAAAAGCGAAAAGCTAAACAAGTACTTCTGCTCTGTTTTTACTGAAGAAAATCCTGGAGAAGGACCACCTGTGACTCCCAAATATAAAA
This sequence comes from Ichthyophis bannanicus, assembly GCA_033557465.1. Classification (NCBI taxonomy): domain Eukaryota; kingdom Metazoa; phylum Chordata; class Amphibia; order Gymnophiona; family Ichthyophiidae; genus Ichthyophis; species Ichthyophis bannanicus. Next base: position 786,293,557 of record CM066034.1, on the reverse strand, counting down.
ATGGGAAATGGAGTAAATGCCATACCATTCACAGAAGATGATGTGTTAGAACAACTTTCAAAACTGAAAGTGGACAAGGCCATGGGACCAGATGGGATACATCACAGGATACGGAAAGAGCTCAGAGAGGTTCTTGCAGGGCCATTAAAGAATTTTTTTAACAAATCCTTGGAGACAGGAGAAGTTCCTCAGGACTGGAGAAGGGCTGATGTGGTACTTCTTCACAAAAGTCATAACAGGGAAGAAGTGACAAACTACAGGCCAGTAAGACTTACCTTGGTGGCAGAAAAAGTAATGGAGGCGCTCCTGAAAGAGCGAATAATGGACTTTCTCAAAACCATCAGGTTGCATGATCTGAGGCAACATGGTTTTACCAAAGGACGATCTTGCCAAACAAATCTGATTGAGTTCTTTAACTGGGTGACCAGAGAACTAGATCAGGGGCATGCATTGGATGTCATCTACCTGGATTTCAGCAAAGCTTTTGATCAGGGGCGGCCCAAGGGGGGTGCGGGGCCATGTGCGGAGACTTGGTGCGGGGCCTCATTTGCATAAGGGGCCTCATTTGCATAAATATTTGCATAATGTTACCATATACTAACTTTTAGTAAACGTGCCTCTTAATGAGTTTATGGATAAAGAAAGACTAAAAGATTTCTACATTACTATAATCCAGTGCCAACTGCCAGACACATTAGGAACTACTACAAACACTGCCCATTTAGAACCCATAGCAAACCCGCCGTATCCTAACAGCACTACCAGGACTCACAAAGCACCATACTCTACCAATCAAAAGGCAACACTGCAAATATTAAACCAATACATTTCAGAGAACAAGAATACATGACCTACTGGGGAAAGAGAACAAGTGGCAATGTCAAATAGGAATTATATAAACAGAACACCTCAGCTCAGTTACACATACAGAACATAGACCATCACCAAACAAGTAATCACAATTTAGAAACAGGAAGACAATAATTAAACTGGGAATCCCAAAAGCCAAACTTGGAATGTACAACACTGTAGAAATAAAACTAGACATTAATTTGCTCTTGTACTAAACAAAGCGCAGACGTTAATGATGCACATTTACCAGAGCTGACATATTCCAATTAATAAATTCAAAATAAAGAGATATTTTTCTACCTTTTGTGCATTTTTTTTCAGCTGCATTTGCTCCAGCCACTTTCTTCTGGTTTCTTCGTGTCTTCTGCTAACTCTCCATTGTCTGCTAACTCTCCATCGTCTGCTGTCCATTTGTCCTTTCTTCTCTCTTCTAGTTTTTTTCCATTCTCTCTCTACATCTGCTTTAACATACTAATCTTTCTCCTTTTGCTCTTTCCTCATTCCTATTTCATCCACTCAAATTTTACCCCTCCATCCTCAATCCCCACTTACTCTCCCAATACCCGGCCAATTGTAGATTTTTTATCCCTCCCACACAAAATATTTTTCCCTTCTCCATTTTACTCTTCCAGCCCCATCCCATTCTAATCCTCCCCCAACATCAGCTCCCTTCTAGTTCCAGCCTCACCCAGCATCCATTCCCTTCTAGTCCCTGCATCAGCCCATTTCCAGTCCTAGCCACCCATCAGCCCATTTCCAGTCCTAGCAACCCCCCAACCCAATACCAGTCCTAGCCCCCCCATCAACCCACTTCCAGTCCTAACCCCCTATCACCCCATTTTCAGTTTAAGCCCCCCCTATAACCCATTACCAGTCCTAACCCCCCATCAGCCCACTTCCAGTCCTAACCCCCCATCAGCCCACTTCCAGTCCTAACCCCATCAACCCATTTCCAGTCAGCTCCCATAGCCCATTGCCAGTCCTAACCCCCCCCCCATCAGCCCACAGCCTATTACCAGTCCTAACCCCATCAGCCCACCTCAAGTCCTAACCCCTCCCCATCAGCCCATTTCCTGTCCTAGCCCCCCCATAGCCCATTACCAGTCCTAACCCCAAATCAGCCCCCAGACCATTACCAGTCCGAAACCCATCAGCCCACCTCCAGTCCTAAGCCCCCCAGCCCATTTCCAGTCCTAGCCCCCCCATAGCCCATTACCAGACAGCCCCCATCAGCCCACTGCCAATTACCAGTCTTAACCCCCCCATAGCCCATTACCAGTTCTAACCCCCCCCAACAGCCCACAGCCCATTACCCGTCCTTACCCCATCAGCCCACCTCCAGTCTTAACCCCCCCAGCCCATTTCCAGTCCTAACCCCCCCCATCGGCTCAATTAAAATTAAATTAAAAAAAAAAAACGCTGGCTGCTGCCGCTGCCGCCGCAGCAGCAGCAGAATGGACTGTCCCGCGGGGCCCCCTCTGCCTGACTGAATCCCTCCCTCCCTCCCTCCATGACGGCTGAGCCCCTCCGTGCCGGCTTTGAGAGTCGCGAGCCGGCACGGAGGGGTTCAGCCGTCATGGAGGGAGGGAGGGAGGTATTCAGCCGGGCAGAGGGGGCCCCGCAGGACAGTCCATTCTGCTGCTGCCGCAGCGGCAGCGGTAGCAGCCAGCGTTTTTTTTTTTTTTAATTTAATTTTGAAAAAAGCAGAATGTTCTTTGCGCGGGGCCCCCTGAAACGTGGAGCCCTGTGCAAAAAACATTCTTGCTCAATGGACGGGCCGGCCCTGCTTTTGATACTGTTCCTCATAGGAGGCATAAATAAACTTAAACAGCTTGGGAATGGGTCCCAAGGTGGTGAACTGAATCAAAAATTGGTTGACTGACAGACGACAGAAGGTGATGGTAAATGGTGCTCACTCGGATGAAAGGAAGGTAATTAGCGGGGCGCCCCAGGGTTCGGTCCTGGGCCCAGCACTGTTCAATGTATATGTGAGTGATATTGCTGAAGGACTGAATGGAAAAGTCTGTCTTTTTGCAGATGACAAAATTTGCAACAGAGTGGACTCCCCTGGGGGAGTGGATAACATGAGAAAAGATCTACAAAAGCTGGAAGAATGGTCTAATGCTTGGCAGTTAAGATTTAATGCGAAGAAATGCAGTGTCATGCACTTGGGAAGCAGAAATCCAAGGGAATTGTATGTGATAAGGGGCGAGAGGTTGGTGTGCACGGACCAGGAGAAGGATCTTGGCATGATTATTTCTGAGGATCTCAAGGTGGTGAAACCGTGCAGCAAGGCGGTGGCAAAAGCCAGAAGGATGCTGAGTTGCATACAAAGAGGAATTACCAGCAGAAAGGAAGAGATACTAATGCCACTGTACCAGTCACTGGTGAGGCCTCACTTGGAATACAGTGTTCAGTTTTGGAGACCATATTTCGCAAAGGTTATAAAAAGGCTGGAAACTGTTCAGAGGAAGGCGACCAGAATGATTTGGAGTCTGCACCAGAAGACTTATGAGAAGGGACTTGAAGACCTAAATATGTACACTCTGGAGGAGAGGAGGGACAGGGGAGATATGATTCAGACCATTAATTACTTGAGTATTAATGGACAAAGAAACCTCTTCAAAGGAGGGGAAGCTGTAAAACTAGAGGGCATAAGATGAAGCTGCAAAGGGGTAAATTGAAAGGCAACATCAGGAAATACTTTTTCACTGAAAGGGTGGTGGATGCTTGGAATGCCCTCCCGATGGAAGTGGTGGGGGCAAATACAGTGTCAGAATTCAAAATGGCATGGGACAGACACAGTGGATCCCTTTATAGCAACAGGATAAAATCTAAATAAATGTAATTATCTTTTATATCTCAACAAACAGGGGTGCCTTACACAGAGCGGTGGGTACATGTGGAGGGGTGATCTGCATGGAACGGCAAGTGCACCTACTCTTGCCGCCCTGCTGGGCAGACTAGATGGACCATACTGGTCTTTATCTGCAGTCATATACTATGTTGTTATTATGTTATAAGAAGGGATACATTGGGGTGATGGGGGTTTTTTGAGAGTTCAATATGATTAACCACCTATTTGTGGCAAGTTTGCTTTATTTTCTTTAATTTTTTTTTTGTGTTTGGTGTCTGCACTGTTTTCCCATAATGTAGGCTATACCAAGTTTCATTTTCCTTTGTGTGTTCGTATTTTGGATATTCGTGCTTTCCTAAAGGTTTTCCTTATGTTAAGTGGAATGCATTTTTCAAAATTCTCAATTAAAAAAAAAAAAACACAGGTGAAGGGAAAAGAAATAAGAGGTAAGAGACATGGGGGTGGGGAAGAACTAGGGAGAGTAAGGCAAGCTGCTGGAAAAGGGTGGGGAGGGGTGTGGGCCTAGGAAGAGAAGAGACTGCACCTGAGGAAGGAGCATAAGGAAATGAAGGAGATATGCTGGAAGCTGAAAGGGGATCCTGGACATTGGAGGGAGGGTCCTAGGAAAATGGAGATGAGATGCTGGATGTAGAGGGAAATAGAGAAATGGAGGAGTGATGCTGGGTGCAGGGGGCATAGGGAGGAGGAGGAGTGGGGGAAACTGGACGTGGGGGGCATAGTGAGATGGAGGATATGGGGGGGAGGCACAGGGAGATGAGGGAGAGATTATAAACCTGCATGGGACAGAAGCTGGATGGGAAGGAGATATAGCACATAGAGGGGGGAGAGAAAGGTGAAAGCCGGGAGGCAGCAGGATGGAGGGCTTGTCTAGGGCACCTTCAGTCCTTGCAGCAGCCCTGACTGAATCCCTTACTACAAATGTCAGCACATTCCACTGGAACTATGAGCATTGGAATCAGTGGAGGCTAAATCTCCCTCTCATCTCTAGAGGGACTTTCTCCAGCTGGAAAGCTTGATGGTCTCTATGCTATACTCTTTCTATAGATAAAGAAAAGGCTTTGTTTTCCAATGCTGTCAGTCTGGTCCATTCTTCAGATGCTTTTGAAACTGGATAAAATTTCACACTCTTTTGCAACTGGTGATGGAAAATAGTTGTCAGATGGACATGTAAATACAATCTAAAGCTTTCAAAACTAGATAACATCATTAGTACCACTATGTTTGAAATAGGGTTGCCATCTTATTGAAAGAGAAATTCCTGCCAAATTGCGCCTCTACTCTGCCCCTTGCCCCCCCCCCCAGCTCCATCCCATGCCCCACCCTCTAAAATAAATACAATGATGGCTGCGGTGCAAGCTTCCACACCTGCTGGCCACATTGGAGTGGGGAAAAGGTGGGAAGTACAAGAGGTTGCACTACTCAACCTGCAATGAATCGCAGTCCTCTCCTCATTCCTCCAACACATACATTCTTCGCCATACTGTATTAAATCCAAACATATATTCTGTATTCACAGAACCCCTCCCCCAGCACCTCCTCCAAAAATGAGTGCCAAACAGAGCTAGGACATTTCCCCCTTAGTATCATCTGAGTAATAGCAACATAAACCCTCTCCGTACCAGGCCTATTTTGAATACAAAACTCTACCAAAACATTGTTCAGGTCCCTAGAGCAAATCTACCATGCCAACACTAACTTTAAACCTCACACATGAAGGTCTCTACCTAGAATAAGGCAGCACATTAAACATTGCAGTGAGCCCTAGAACATCAAGTAACTGAGTCTGCTCTGAGACGCCTGCTGAGTACAGTGCCTGCATATGGAAGAAGCCCGCCACATGACCCACACTGCACCCCCTTGCAGATGTGCCTGCTGCCACATTAAGTCAGGCAATGATGGCCATCTGTAATGTGAGCCATCAAGTGGAGCAAGTTCTGTACATTATGTGCGTGTGCCTTCCTGCTGCCTAGAGCACCAGAGGATGGATCACTCACTCACACAGAGATACTAAGGGTGGCCCATTGCAAAGGGTGCAATTTACCTCTCCATTGAATAAGATTGAAAGCCAATGAGTGAGGTTTTGCTCACGGCGCATTCGCAATATAAATTTGGAAAGATATATTGTTTTGCAAATAAAAGGAGCACCACAAAAGGATGATATTTAGTTTTCTGTGGTTTTCTTTTAGCTTGTAATCTTTCACTCCCTCCCTCCGGAGCAGAGCTAGAACATGTCCCTGTAGAACTCACCATTAGATTCTAAGCCTCTGGAGACAGGGAAATACCTACGTACCTGAATATAGCTCACCTTGAACCACCATTGGAAAGGCGTGAGCTAAATACTAGTAAATAAATAACTAAAATAAAAATATAGACAGAACAGTCTGATGGTAACGACAACATAAACCTTCTCCAGTAGCAGGTGTATTATGAAGTAAGACAAAACCCTACAAAACTCTACAAAAGTCAGCTTGGACAAAACAAATCTGCCATTCCATAACGGCACCAATGAGGGCCTACCTAGAGAAAGGCAACGCTGTAAATACATCAGTACCACTTATTAGTAAACTTAAACAAGCTGCAATACTATAGATCCCTACGGCCAGCCATATGAAATGCCATCTGGGAATGAATGAGACGAGATGTGGGCCTGAATCCTCCAGACTGACACTTATGGTCAGAGATCCCTGAGTCTGTGGAATTCGAGTATGGAGCACTGTCTGCCAGACTCTGTGCTATTGGGCTTGAAAAAGGGTCATGCCTACATCCACATTGTGAGGATACATCATGTAAACCCCCCAGCAGGACGTGGTCCACAGAATTATATTCAAAAATAAAGTGAATACCAGGGGTCAAAAAATAACCTATAAATTTTTTTTTAAAAAACTCAAAACCAACATCAAAGTTGTGTGCAATTTTCAGCCACCACATATAGCAGAAAAAAATATTTTTTGTCAGATTCCAATATATGAATTATGCAATTGAAACCTGCATTATCCTTTATCAATAGTCCATTTTACTAAATATATTAAAGTCCAAAGGAACTTGAAGCAGAAGCATTTTTATATACTTTAAAGGTTTTAAATAAAATATCTATCCATTGTCCTACACCCCAGCATTGCGCTACATTTCAGATGAGCAGAAAAAGTTCTCTAACAACTGTCATGCAACAGGGGATATAAGGAATATTTAACTGGTTACAAAAGTCAAAATCCATTGATATTAACAAGACATAAATATTCCAGACATCCATATACTTATCCCTTCTATGGGCCGTTGACTTCCACTTTTGGGTGGAGTAATATTTTATTCATTGCTTCTGTGCTGAACTCTCGGCACCTCCATGCTGTAGTTCCATTCCCAGCAAACAGAGGGAGTAATCACTACGCCATCCAGTAGGTATATTTCATTGGCTGTTGCAGAAGCAATTCTGGTTCTGTTTGCACTAGCGCCAAACTTAAAGCAATGTCACAAAACTAATACATTGTACTCAAAACCTTTGAAGATAATACTGTTACAAATGAAAAGTTCCATTCAGCATCACAATTCATACCATAGGGTGCGATCAAGTACAATTTGTAAATCCAAAGTTGCTTATGAAAATGTAAAATACCATCACAATCCTCCCCCTCCTCAGGCCAATTATAGGGGGACATGGTCTATTGCCTTCTATTAAAGAGAGACAGAAGTATGTTGTGCTTCCAAGCAATGGGACACATTAAGGGCTGACATTGTGCGAGTCTTAAGACGTGATTTATGTTCCGCTAAATATGAGCTTCAAGAGGCAACTTGTCCATCCCACACACATCTTAGAACCTGGGTAAACAATTATGCCACATATGATAACATATAAGAAGTATGATAGTTGACCGACAATATAATTTCTTTTGTCACTGGATCGTGCCACACAGGTCCATGCCACATTTGCATACATGATTGACATGCAAAGTGGCCATTGTTTCCCAACTCAGTAGGTACTTCTGGATCAGGTGTATTAGATTGTATGATCTGGTCTGCAATATTATTTCCTCTGGTGAAGATAAAGAGGGGTTCTGTAAATGCAAGATAGATTGATATAATTTTCCAGTGATCTCTAATAAATGCTTTCAGTGACTTAACCCTGGTAGAAAACAGCAAAATACCGGTAAGGTGATCTCTCACACTGATTAATATGGTAGAAGTAAGGAATGCTGAGAATAACACACTCATTTATTAATTATAGAATAACCCCGTTCCAGCAGCCTATATTTAAGATCTGCTTGATATGTAAAGTCATCCATTCTCTGGTCTCTCTTCAAAATGAACAAATCTTTTGTCTTGAAAGTCATCCAAATACAAACAAATCCCTCTGAGCCTCAAAGATTGGCCCATGGGAAGACCAGCTTTTAATGGTCCAGGGTGGGAACTCTGCTAACTCAATAAATTATTGCGATCTGTTGCAGCCTTGTGTAATTTAGGCCATCATAACCCCCGCCCCCCCTCCCCCCAATTGAAGACTGTGTTTTTTGTGGGCATTGAGTTGACCTTATAGTAAGAAGGGAAAAGCCAGGAAGTGCCCTTCACTTTATCTGTTACTTTGGAATGTTGCTATCCCAGATGCTGTAGAAAAAAAAGGAGATTTCTTATGGAGCAGCCACTATGGAGAAATAGAGAAATCAGTTTACTGGAATTGCTGGATGGTCTGTAAGTATGACTGGTGATAAATGCTGGGAAATTATTGTGACGGGGTGAGAGAAGATGTACCCATGCTAGAGGCCTCATGAGTTGATTCACGGTACAAGGATGGGAAAGGAGAAGTAAGTAAACCAGTCTGAACTGGAAACACAGCCTGGGAATGGTATGCCTGATTCTCCAATGGTAGTAATCATTTCCAGTAAATATAGCAAAGTGGCAGAAAAGAAGAAATTGATCCTAAAGGATCTGTTGAGCTATGTGATGATAGTGGAGGGGCTTGTGGAGGTATCCAGAAATCCAGCGTTATTCTATTCAGCACAAAGGCAGCCTCGCCACCAGCAAAGGAAAGGAGTGCAGCCAAGGGATGGTGGTGATATTCTGGAGATGCCTGAGCAGGTCTTGAAAGGTGTCAAGGTGGGACCCTCAAGGATTACTCAAAAAATGAGCAAGTAAAGCAGAAGCTCCACTGTATGGGAGTTACCCACAGACATATTGGTAGGCCTTAGCCATCCAGTAGCAGCTGGAAGCAAGAATGAGTTCAAGGAGAATGATTGTACTACTGAGGATAATTTTAGTGTTCATATCTTGGAGGAACTATGAGATAAGATCTGGTGCATTAAACCTGGACGCCCATATATTTCATGGTTTATTTCAACTTCTTATATACCGCACTCTTTGACATCAGCGCGGTTTACAAATAACAGAAAGGAACCAGAACAACAGGCTGTTTGGTATTACATATAACAGGAGTATCAACTTGGATAACATGGGAGAACTATTTACATGGAGTATATAATCTATTAGCTAGATAGCATGCTCGAACTATTTACATAAAATTAGCAGTGATGCTTGGAACAAGAGGGATATTGTGGATTATACTAGGGTGAGGCTGTTATGTTACGGTTCATGTAGGGTAGTATTTGATGAAAAGGTGCAGTTTAAGGGCCTTTCTGAACTGGGTTAGGTCGGTTATGGCGCGGAGATCAGGTGGGAGAGCATTCCAGTATTTTGGTGCGCTAAACATGAAAGCTCTGTTTGATGTTGATAGGCTGCACGTTGTTATAGCCTTTGGGGTTGTTAGTGAGTTTAATGCTGCATGTCTCCTATTTCTATTTGATGGGACGGATTGGATGAGTTTGGTAAGTGATGTGGACGATAAACCATTTAAGGCCTTGAATGTGAGAAGGAGGGTTTTGAATGTAAGTCTTCCGTGTATAGGGAGCCAATGGAGCTCTTTGAGGATAGGTGTAATGTGTTCACTTCTGGCCGCTCCTAGAAGAACCCTGGCAGCGGTGTTCATTGCGAGTTGCAAGGAGCTTATTGTGGATTGTGGGAGTCCTTGTAGAATGGAATTGGCGAAGTCGAAGTGCGGCAGTATCAGTGCTTGGTAGATGGTTCTGAAGTCTTCGTGGTCTAGTAGGGGACGCAGGTGTCTAAGAGTGCGTATTTTGAAGTATACAGATTTTACGATATTGTTTATGTGTGATTTCATGTCGAGCCTATGGTCTAGTGTGACTCCGAGGTATTTTATTGTATCCTTGGTGTCTAGGTCAGCTCCCTTGACACTTATATGTGGTGGTGGGGTGAAGTTGGGGTCTCTTGTGATAAAGAGAACCTCAGTTTTCTTATGCTGAATGCGGAGGTTCTGTGACAGGAGCCATTGTGATACTGCATCGAAGCAGTTTGTTATAGGCAGTAAGTCCATTTGCATTGTGGAAAATGGCATGTAGAGTAGGATATCGTCAGCGTATATCATACATTTCACATTGAAGGACCTGATGATATTGCAGATAGGCTGCATATAGACGTTGAACAAGAGGGATGAGAGTGAGGACCCCTGCGGAACGCCTTGTCTTTGATGGAAGAGTTTTGATTCTCCTGTTGCGGATTTGACGTATTGCATTCTGGTGTCGAGGTATGATTTACACCATTCAAGTGCTGAGTTGCAAATGCCTTTTCCTTCCAGTCGACCGAGGAGAATCTCGTGATTTACCGAGTCAAACGCTGCTGCTATATCCAAGAAGATTAGCACGACGCCTTGTCGGATGTTGTCTATGGTATTGAGAATATCATTGAAGAGGGTGGTAAGCAGTGTCTCGACGCCGTGGAATTCTCTGAAACCGTGTTGAGAATAGTCTAGAGGGGCTGCGGAGTCGATGTGGTCTTGGATTTGGCGCTGTGCCTCTTTCTCAAAGATCTTTGCTAAGAGGGGGATACTGGCTATTGGCCTGTAGGAGTCTGGCCGTTTTGGATCCAGTTTAGCGTTTTTCAGTAGTGGCCTGATGGATGTGAGTTTTAATGCAGATGGGAAGGCGCCAGTAGTGAAAGAGAGGTTCATGATTCTTGCAATGAAGGTGCTAAAGTCACCCCGCAGGTCCTTTATCCAAAAGGCTGGGCAGGGATCGGTTTGTGCAGTGGTCGTGTTGAGTGAGGAGATGGTGTCTTCAATGTGTTTAGAAGAAGGCGTGTGAAGTGCGGATAGGGATGTTGGGCAGGTCGTTTCTTGTATATTGTTTTTTGAGAGTTCATCTGTCTGTAGGAGTTTTGATTGCAAGTAATCAGCGAATTCTTGCGGGTGGATATCATTATTTTGTTCAGATGGTTAACTTAATTAAGCAAATAGCATATTGAGTGGAGGAGTTGCCTAGTGGTTAGAGCAACAACCTAGTTACCCAAGAGATCAGGGTTTGATTCCCAATGGTACTCCTTGTAACCTTAGGCAATTTACTTCTAGTCATACCTTGCCAAGAAAACTCAAGGGCTGCTGGGTCACTAGGAGTCAACATTGACTTGATGGCACTTAAAAAATAAAAAAGGACCATATCAGAAGGTGGCAAGAAGGAAACCATTGCTGAAGAAAAGCCATATGATCTGCTGCATAGCGTTTCTAAAGATACACTTAGGGGATATTGTCTGCATGTGAGAGAAGGTTCTGTGGTCTGTGACCACTATGAAGCATTTTGATGCCAATGCTAAGTAATATGTGTGACATAAAACATACACAGCATATCACCTGGCTATTACTATTCTTATCGGAAAGCAAGGTGGTAGCAACAGATCTTTCCAGAAATGGGACAAAGAAGCTTGTGAAGATTGAGGGATAGATAGATGGTACAAAGCACAGGCAGGTCCTGGAAGAAAACCTATCCTTGCCTACCATAGATCTGGGTCGGGAGAGAAGTGCTCTTTCTCCAAAGGCAACAATGGAGTGTCCCAGCAAGAAGAAGCGAATGTCCTTGAGTGGCCCACTGAAAGCCCAGACCTGACTCCAATAGAAAATCTGTAGTAAGATTTGCAGACTGCAGTCCATAGATGATCCTTAGTCAATGTGAAACAGCTTTTACTAGTTTTCCAAGAAGTATGGGCAGAAATGGCACCATCTTGCTGCAAAAAGCTGGTACACACTTAATCTAAATGATCATTATTATTATGAAAGGTCTTCTTCCAAGTATTGAATCAAGGGGTGTGAGGGCTTATGCACATAAGGCTTTTTGGTTTCTTATTTTAAACTACTTCTTGAATATTTTAATTGTTCTTTCACATTGAAAGTGTAAAGTATGTTGTGTAGATCAGTGAAATGCATTTTTGATTGCATTTTCTAGAAAACAGATTCTTAAAAATGTATAAGGGTATGAAGACTTTTACAAGGCACTGTATTTGGGTGTTCTTGTATCAGCTTTCCTCTCCTGACACTACTGGGTGGAGATGTAGCACTGGAAATAGATTAGAACATGTGGCATTTTGCAATGAATTTTTTTTAAGGAAACTGAGGGGGGAAATGGTCATAGGATTGATTTGATTTTTGGCGGCTTTTTGCATTCAGCGGTTTAGAATCCAGATTTGCAAAATGTTTCCTATTCTCTGCTCTTCCTGAAACCCCCTCTACTTTGTCTTTGAAGACAAAGAATGCAATTTTCGTGAGCCATTTTTCATGTTTGAAAATTACTTGGCTCTTTCCTGCCTAAAAATGAACATGGGGATCAACAATATGCAAATATCTGGATGGGCAACAAGTAGTCACTGGCTGGGGGCATGTATAAGTTGAGGGACAGAAATAATATACTTGCATTACTTCAGAATGGCACAATCTCATCTGGCCCTGGTTGTTGAGACATCCGTACCTATATCTGCTCCTGACCATCAATAATGTGTAAAAAAGTGCTCGTTTTTTGGCTGCAATGCTTCCAGGGGGGAGAAGAAAATGCACTTTCATTGCCACAGTTAATATTTCCTGTCCAAAGAAATCTGCACGTAAATGATACTCAAAACATATTTCTGGCCCGCTGTTGCACACCTGATTATCTCAAATGCCCAACTGGGATGAGCTAATCTTATGACATAGTCGCCCCCTCTTCTGAACTACGCTAGTGTCACGTGCAAGTACCTTTTTCTGAGGCCATGCTGTTCGGAGATGCCTACGCCCATGCATGTATTTAACCTTTCTATCTGTGTGAGGCTTGTCGCCAGAACCAGTTACTAAGAATTTATCTTTTGGGTGGAAATGGAGCGATTTCAGAAGGTATTTATACATACCTCCCTTCACTGCTGCCACGCCTCCAGACTTTTGGACTTTGTGCTCTAGACGTCCCAGATTTTTCCTAAACATTCCTTCTAAATTTCCACTTATGATGTTTTTAAGAATATAAAACCATGTGCATGGTTGGGTCTCCCCACTTACCCTGGCTCAGGAATACCTCCACAGAAATATGGATAAAAGTGCCTGCATTGTGGAACAAGACCCCCCAGTTTTATTGGCATCAGACTGGGCAGTGTTCAGGCAGCCTATTTTCCTGTGTAAATAGCATTTGAGAGTTGTCCTCTGAATGAAATGTGCCTACTCCAGTGTAATTCAGAAAGAACTTTTAGATTCCATTCTCATCACATTGTCGTCATAGTTGTGGAATCGAGCTGCTAACTCAATCACAGTTGGAAATGGTACGGGAACAAATTATGGTACCCACAAGTTATGGTAATGGAAGAAATCGATGTGCTGATAACATTGTGGTTCTGTAGTCTACAGCTAAATGAACAATGATACTGTTCATTGGCAGTGGATATAGACTTAACATCTTCCATGCTGGCTTGCAAGTACAGTATAACATTACGGGACTAAGGTGAAAACAATGAAAAATTTAGCAAATACACGATGTTTAGAGGAAGAGGGTCTCAGGAGGGAGTGGTATATGGGGAAATCACTTACCTTGTTCTACATACTAAGCAGATGTTCCTAAGTAATCCTCTCAGTACCATCTTTAATAAAATAAAACCATGATTTCATAAGCATAAAGGTCTTTGTGTTTGAGTGTGGCATTTTACTCATACTTTAAAGATAATTAAAGAAATGTAGAAACCCAGAATAGGGCCATAGGTAAGAACAAGAAGGTCCATCTAGTCAGCCCAGTGTACTTCCTGTTATAATGCCGTCAGTTCAAGTTAGTCCCTGGCACTACCGTTCACTTCATCGCAACTAAGGATCCTCTGTGCTTATCCCATACCTTTATGGATTTGGTTACTGCCTTGGCTTTCTCCATCTTCCTGGGAGATTGTTGCATCCAACTTCCACCCTTTCCTTGAAGAGTGCACCACTCCACTCCTCTTCTTCCCTCCAAAAGAAGTAAGTTGCTAGATGGAGAACCCCAGGCAGGAGTACATCAACGGAAGTGTTTTCTGAGGGGGAAAGCGTGCAGGAGAAAGCATATTAGAGAAGTTATGAAGCAGAGCAGGGTTGCTTTGTAATTTTTAGGTGAGTAGAGAGCCTTTTAGAAGGGAGGTGGGAAGATGGTAGCAACACAGTCAATACACTTTTTGGCCTGATATTCAAAGTGAAATAATTGGATGACAGCCATCGTTATTTGTAGATTTCCCTTGGCCACCACTCTTTGTGGATATTTGGCAGCTTGATCCAGATAGTATTGGGGTGGAGTGTGTGTGTACCCAGATGTTATCCAGAGAGCAGCGATATTGATACTGCTCTCTGAATAACGTATGTGTTTGGTGATGACATTCAGTTCCTGTTCTCAATTAATCTGGCAGCATTTGATTTTGTCTTAGTGCAGTAACTACTTGGTTAAAGACGCAGAGATTTGTCTTGAATATAGCTAAACATGAAGCTATTTAGCTTAGTAGATTTAGCTCACCCCTTAACTTCCCACATTGATGGTACTTCCCTCAGTGTCCACACACATCCACACTTTGGGTATTGTTTCATTGAAGCCTTAAGCTTTGGCACTAGTAGAGTCTTCATTTACCGCCTTGTGCAAAATTAGAATTATGAAGAATATCGTATCTGCATCAGATCTTAAGGTTTTGCTGTGTATCTTGGTGATCTCTAAAATGGATTATTGGAATGCACTATATTTTGACTTGCCAAAATTGCTTGTCGTTCTATCCAGATAGAATCCTGAAATGCACTAAATATCTAAATTATATTTCAGTGTCACAGCCAGTATTAAAATGAAACGTCAAGCACAGTGGTTAAATATTTGCCCGTTTGATTATTGTCATAATAAAAATATATGAAAAAATTGTAAACTCGGTGCATTTGTAAGCCTGATTTACAAAATGTACAAAGAATGATTGAATAATTTCAATATGTGGAATATGTCGCGCATATTCCACATATTGAAATTATTATGGAAAGGCTGATGAATTACTGTTGTTGGGAATAAGCATGCTTTATGCTAAACCTTTATCAGAAAAGTATAGAATATACTGTAGACATTGAAAAACTCTGCTTGGCTTATTTCTCCTATATTAGAATAAATTGGGCTTCTGCATTATTTTCCAGAGAAACGTAAGTCTCAGGTTTACTATCCTGTGTTACCAGCAGGAAGCAGAGCACATTAGGTTTCTAATTCATATTAATAGAATTATAGTAATTGTTCCAGCTGTCAAGTTGTGTTTTTTTTTCTCTGTAGAGCATCTGTCAGATAATAGGGATTATAACTGCTCTCAAAACAAGCTCCGCTGCGTCAGAATTGTGTTTGGCCCCAGTGCAACTGTAAAGAAATCTCCCTTTTTATAAACAGTGAAGCCTTGGGAGTTTTCATGATTTCCACATCTCTGACCACTTGTCACAAGTGGGAGAAGTTAGTGGTTCCCCAATCTGTTCTTGGGTACTGCCAATCCGTTTGGTTTTCAGGATATCCACGGCAAATATGCATGAGGTTTATATACAGTGGCAGAATGTATGTTACGAACATCCTCACAATCTGGCTGACGGAGAATACTTGAAAACTGGGAAATGTCATGGGAAACCCTGATAGAAGTACAGTAGTGGTGCCATTGCACACAATGGGGCTAATTTTATAACAGGGTGCTTTTGTGAAAAGTCCAAAAAGGTGCCTGTTATGAAGACAGACACCTTAGTCACCAGCTTAAATGCTTTGAAAATGACCCCATGGACTTTAGAGCATGTATATATAATTATGAAGGTAAGCGATTGACCAAGTTGTGATCAGTTGATTTAGGAGAGAATAAAGAAAGTCTTCTGAATTATAGAAAACTATTCTTCATCTTTACATTATGCATGGTGACTCCATATAGATTAAAAAGTGACATTGAATGGATGCCTTTAGTTTGATAGTTGTCCTTTTTAAATAGGTCATTCAGCATCTCTCTGGTTGGTTGTTTTATGTCACGTGTTGAGCTCTTAAATAACATCACCACTCTTCATTCTTCAGTCATTGTAGAGCTGAGGTTGTCAGCCCAGTCCTTAGGGCACAGCTGGCCAGTCAGGTTTTCAGGAAACCACAGTGAATATGGTACGTGTAAGAGAGATTTAACATAAGAACATAAGATATGCCATACTGGGTCAGACCAAAGTCCATCAAGCCCAGTATTCTGTTTCCAACAGTGGCCAATCTAGGTCATATGTACCTAGCAGTTTCCCCAAGAGACACAGGTTCCACAATGCTTGTACTGGTTCAAGCATTGATATCCTGGGTCCCTTCTTAATAATGGTTTATGGACCTTTCCTCCAGGAACTTGTCCAAACTTTTTTAAACCCAGCTACATTAACAGCCTTTACTATATCCTCTGGTAACAAATTCCAGAGTTTGATTACACGTTGAGTGAAAAAATATTTTCTTTTATTAGTCTTAAATAGTTTACCCTGTAGCTTCATTGCATGTCCCCTAGTCTTTCTATATTCTGATAAGGTAAACAATCGATCTACGTTTACCCGTTCCACTCCATTCATTAATTTATAGACTTCTATCATATCTCCCCTCAGCCGTCTCTTTTCCAGGTTAAAGAGCCCTAACCTTTTTAGCCTTTCTTCATAGGAGTATCCTTCCATCCCCTTTACCATTTTGGTGGCTCTTCTCTGAACCTTTTCTAAAATCGTTATATCCTTTTTAAGATACGGCGACCAGAATTGCACACAATATTCAAGGTGCGGTCTCACCATGGAACGATATAGAGGCATTATAATATCTTTTGTTTTATTTTCCATTCCTTTCCTTATCATACCTAGCATTCTATTTGCTCTCTTGGCCGCCGCTGCACACTGGGCCGAGGGTTTTAACATGGTATCCACAATGACGCCTAAATATTTTTCCTGGGTGGTGGTTCCTAATGTGGAACCTTGCATCGTGTAACCATAGTTTGGGTTGTTCTTCCCTAGGTGCATAACCTTGCACTTGTCCACATTAAATTTCATCTGCCATTTTGATGCCCAGTCTTCCAAATTATCAAGATCCTCTTGCAATTTTCCACAATCCTCTTGGGTTTTAACAACTTTAAATAGTTTTGTGTCATCTGCAAATTTGATAACCTCACTCGTTATTCCACTTTCCAGGTCATTTATGAATATGTCAAAAAGCAGCAGACCCAGCACAGATCCCTGGGGTACACCACTATTCACCTTTCTCCATTGGGAAAATTGGCCATTCAGCCCTACCCTCTGCTTTCTATCTTTTAACCAGTTCCTGATCCACAATAGTACACTGCCTCCTATCCCATGACTCTTTAGTTTTGCCAAAAGTCTCTGATGAGGGACCTTGTCAAAGGCTTTCTGAAAGTCCAGATACACAATATCAACCGACTCACCTTTGTCCACCTGATTATTCACTCCTTCATATTTGTATGCACTGCCTTCATTGTCAGGGGTGGTCACAGAGTTGGCTCAAGGTGATGGTGCCCTATGCAAACCTTAAACCTTACACTCCCCTGTCTGTCAGAATCTATTCTTTACCTTTGATTGCCCTGCTCTTTGCTGACCCCCAGAAGCTGGTGCCCTAGGCAACTGCCTAATTTGCTTAATGGTTGGGCTGGCTCTGTCCATTGTATGCAGCTCTCTCTCATGCATGTTCATTGTAGATGTGTCCTGAGGACTGGGTTGAGAACCCCTAGTGTAGAGTATGGTTTGGTGGAGGAGTGGCCTAGTGGTTGGGGCAAGGTACCTCGGGCCGGAAGGTCGGGGGTTCAAATCCTTTATCTTTATCTTTATCTTTATTTGCAAAACTTGATATACCGCCCTTGCCGAAGCATCAGGGCGGTGTACAATACAACAAACTGTGGGCTACGAGAGATAGAAAGGAAAAGGAACGCCATTAAAAGACAGGAAAGTAAGATGAAAAAAAGAGCAGGTTGAAGAGCAGCATGAGAGAAAACAGAGATATGGAGCAGCTAGAGAGCTGTGGGCAGATTAAACAGGAGACAACTAAACCGGATGTGGGGAGGTGAGGCAGGACGAGGGGAGGTCCGAGCCATCGGTGAGGGCAGGGAGGTCGTAGGCCTGAAGAAAGAGGTGGGTCCTTGGGCCAGAAGGACTGGGGTTTCTAGTCCCACAGGTGCTCCTTGGGGTCTTGGGCAAGCCACTTAACCCTCCATTGCCCATGTTCCCTGTAAAATAGTTATCTCCACGTTATAATGCCCTGTTCAATGTAATTTCAGTTTGTTCAATGTAAACCACCTTGATATCATGAAAGGCGGCATATAAGAAATGTTAAATAAAATAAATAAATACAAATAATGGTTTATTTGAATAAAGGATGCGACAGTGGACTGGAAAACTGTGATGATATTCAGAGGAATCCCTGAAGTAGACTGACCTCAAAACACAATTACAGTTGTCCCTTGCCACTTTGCGCTTCGACTTTCGCGGCTTCACTATATCGCGTTTTTTTCAAATACATGTGTATTCATTAAAAAGTTAATTGAGACAGTTAAAATGATACAGCACACGCTCGGTTGTCTGAGTCAATTATACACCCCTGTATTACAATTAAAATTAAAATTACTGTATGTATGGACTGTAGGCCTTTATCTAAGCCCCACGATGTCTCCTAAACGTGCTGCTGCTTCTAAGCCTTCTGACGATGAAACTAAGTGCCGGAGGAAGATGCTTACCATCTAGGAGAAGGTAAAACTCTTGGATATAAATAAAGAATCCTACTTCGCGGAAATTCACTTATCGCGGTAGAGTCTGGTATTGATTAATCGCAATAAACGAGGGACGACTGTATGTCAGATGGATGTGGAACACAGCAGATAAAGATTTTTAAGAATGAATAATAGAAGATAGTGAATGGGTTGAGTTTCATTATAGGCACATAATTATAAGAAGAATCTATTGAAAAGACTATTTGCACTTATGATTAAAAATAGAGAGTCAGATGTAGAAAGCACATGAAGAATAAGTTGTTCGGTATACTGACCATTGTTTTTAAAAGTCCAATTTTATATTTAATTGGATTTCAAATTTTGGAGTGTTAAGTGATTGAGGTTGATATAAACTGGTATTATTTTGGTCAGCCCCTAGCAATTGATCTTTTTTTGGTATGTATCTTAATAGAATAGGCTCATACGATGACCCCCTCCCCAGGCACTGTTCCCTCTAAGCTGTGCGCGTGTGCGCGCGCACACACCTCGCCGAGCGAGCGCACGCACATACTTCATAACAGAGCGCACAAAAATTACGGTTCTGATTCTGATAGAAAACACAGACGTCTTAAAATTTAAAAGTTGTTGTATATTTACGGTTTTCACAAGTTCTACAATATTTTCTAGTGCAATCAATGTGGTGTACATACTGTATTCTGACGTGTAGTCAAATTTTAAAGTATATAACTCCGAGTGTCGTTTATGTGGCGCACAAAAATTTAACCTTCCTTCAAAAGCTGCACAGCTGATATTTTATGCGCACACAGCCTACAGAAAATTAGAGGGAACATTGTCCCCAGGGCCGCATCAACCCCTTATGGGCGCTTCAGTGAACTGGCTGAAAGAAAGAAGTCATTAGTCTGTTCACTAAAGCACCACCCACTTCTCTTGCAAGCAGCCTGAGAGAGCAGAAGGGAGGAACAAGGCTGCTTTTACCTATGGACAGCAGGGCAGCTGGGCCCCCATTGTGTAGAGGCCCAGGCAGCTGCCCCTTTTGCTCATAGGTAAAAGCGGCCCTGTCCCCCACTAATGTATCAATGCTCTCACCCAAATTTACACCTGCTCAGAAGAAGAGGTAGATGTGTGCATGCATTGGTGATTTATGTATATCATACATTACTATTGCAAATCTACCTCTCCTCCACCCAAACTATGTACAGGCGCTGTATATATAAGTATTGCCATCTTGTCAGTGTTCATTTATGTGCGTGCATTTGTCTGCACAATTTTATATGAGCCTTTTTCCATATCTGAAATATGCTTTACCGACGGACAATGCTTTTTTAAAATTGCTTCCAATGTGTTGATTTGATTTGGTTGACTCCATTCTTTCTTGGTCCTATCTCAGATTTATCTTGAATATGTCTTGCCTATATCCTGCCTGCTTTGAAGGCAACAAACGCAGGGAGTTTTAAAGAAATCACTTTTTTTTAATGTCATTTCAGGGATCAGATTCTCTCTGGATTCCAGGGATAAAGCATTTATCCTAATGCTGCCTGAGATCTCGCCATTTCCCTCCTGCAATCTCACAAAGCTCTTTGGCTCCACTCATATCCAGACAGTAGACCATCTAAGTCGCATCTTTTTAAGGGCTCAGCGGTTTGACTTACTACGAGCCTGAGCTTGTCCAGTACAAGACGTTTTCCCCAGGATAAGGTCAAACGCTGGCATTTTAAATCTCCAATCTCACGATTCTCATACAGAGATCAAGCAATAAAAATAGCCACAGGCCACTTTCTATTCCCTGATGTCCGTGGTTAGTATTTACTTAGCAGGCTGCTAACATTGCAAGTTAAGGCAGCACGAGTTTGCGACAGACTCATAAATTGGGTCTATGCAAAGTGCTTCCATTGATCAGTTTGAGATGCACTTAAGATTAATGAGTAGAATTAGAATCTTAGACTCCATCTGGCTGTGTGTCACTAATAACAATGATCTTACCCATTTCGTGTGTATACATTTATCCTTCCATCAAAAGCAGTTACTTTATGTAGGATGAGCAGGAACATACGCCCTAAATGAGGAGGCATGGCAGGGAGAACTACATCAGTTTTCCTGGCTGTCAGCGTGTGCTCCAGAAGGAGGAATATACGTTTGTTAGCACGTATTCGGTTCGTTGGGACGCCTTAAAAATTTCAATGCATGCAAAATGAATTATTTCATGAGTTAGCATGTATATCATTGATTTGTGTGTGTAAAAAAATTCTACTAAAATGAATGTATGAAATAAACTGGGAAAACACCTGAAAACTAGGGAAACAAGTTCAGAACAAACAGAGTACTTTTTGTCCAGGCACATTCCTTTCCATAAGATTGCACCCTGGCTCTCGCATGTCCGTATTCCTAAAGCATTGTTTCCCTAGGCACATTTGGAAAAAGGCTTAC
Source organism: Ichthyophis bannanicus (assembly GCA_033557465.1). Classification (NCBI taxonomy): domain Eukaryota; kingdom Metazoa; phylum Chordata; class Amphibia; order Gymnophiona; family Ichthyophiidae; genus Ichthyophis; species Ichthyophis bannanicus. The sequence continues at coordinate 786,272,385 of CM066034.1, read as the reverse complement.
GGTGTGCATCCTCTGATACATGCCATCTGGGGTGCCTTACATGTGATTTCTAGGGATGTGCTTGAGATTCGAAATGAAAGCAGCAGTAGTGCATCCTATTGAAAAAAAAACAATATGAAGACAAAAAAAATACCCCAAAACAAAACACAACACAACATTTTTTGGCTTGCATATCCAGAGTGATTTCTAATGAACTGAAGAGTACTAATGCTTGGAGAGAGACTTCTGATAAACAAACAAAAAAGAAAAAAATCAGCCAAATTGAAATGCATCCCTAGAGCACATGTACAATATAATGTAATCCATCCTTAAAAGGAGAAAATTACTTTTAATTAAAAGTTGATTTTAGGGACTTAGTGTGCCTCTAGAAACTCCGCCTTACCTAATGGCTTGCAGTGCACAATGGCTCAAACCACTAAATCACATTTTTATTGCTCCGATGACGACATAGAAGTGGTTCTGTTGTGTATGCAAGAGAAAATCAAACTGGGGTTTTGTCTGCTCTTGTCATTTTAGGAATCTGCGTGTCACTTATTTTTAGTTGCCAATACCCACAGCTGAGCTTGCTGTGAAAACCAAATTCTGGCTGCCCCCCCTCCCCCCCACACCCTCTCCAGCATCTTTTTGTAAGCACTCACCTTATTTCCTGCTTTATAATGCTATATGAAGTCCCCTGAACACAGCCTGGGTTTCTGTTTCAATAGTTCTTTTAACCGTGTTCAATCTGGAGAAGTTGGGAAACTCTTACATGAGATAGCTATTAAAGGACTATGAAAAAAAAAAGGCAAGTGTTAGAGAAGTTCGCAATATCACTATCACTCAGCAGTGAGTCCTATTTATCAATAGATATACTATTGAAGACATTACCCCTGAAATGAAATTACATTTTTTAAAAACAAATGCAATGGAAAATCCCGGAAGCAAAATTAAAATGGTCTGCACACCCCCAACAAGTATTACATGAAGTTTTGAGAGTTCACATGCTGCCTCGTCAGTCATCTCAGGCATGCGAGGTTCCAAAAGCTCGTACACCTCAGCAGAGGTATTGGAAATGTATCTAGCTATAAGGACTGTGTAAATCCAAGCATTAAACTCGTGGGTTACTTACTGTCTCTCTCCCTGTCCTCCTTTACCTCCAGGCCAGCCCCGATCTCCATTGCGGAAATGGTGTGGCAGTTGCAGGTACTGAAGGAGCACAGATTTGTCATTGGGTTAACACATGCTCCCAGGCAGAGCCGTGCTAGGGTTTCTGGCGTCCCCCTGCAACCTATAGATTGGCGCCCCCTCCCTCACTATTATTAATTCACTGTAATGTGTGGCATTAGTTTATTTTATTTTATTTAGACAGTTTTGTATACCGCCTTATCCTTCAATCAAAGCGGTCACAACACAATTGGGGGATACATTTAACACGCGGGGATATGAGACACATACACTAATACTTACAGGGAACATGGGCAATGGAGGGTTAAGTGGCTTGCCCAAGACCACAAGGAGCATCTGTGGGACTAGAAACCCCAGTCCTTCCGGCCCAAGGTTGCTGTCCTCTAGTGGGATTTGAACCCCCGACCTTCCGGCCTGAAGTACCGTGCCCCAACCACTAGGCTACTCCTCCTGTGGCCGTTTTCCCACATTGAAGAGTGGTAACTGCAGGGCACTGTACCTGCTTTCCTGGAGTTAGTCTACAGCACTGCATTGGTAACGCAGCCCACATGTGTTACAAGCACGGCGCTTAGGAAACATGCAACTAAATGTACCAAACAACAAGTGGGGTTCAACATTACCACTGCAGCACCTTCAACTTCCATAAAAACAATAAGAGCAACTTGGCAGCCCTAACACAGCATTTTCCACCATCATAAAAACAAGAGGGGACTTGTGATCTCAACACAACACCTCCCACTGCAACATAAACCCAAGAGGGGCTTGGCAACCCCAGTGTAACTTCTGAAACTGCACACTGGACCAGCATGGTGTTAATGTAAGTATATAGTTTACAAAAAACAAAGCAAATGCAAGATGCTCACACACCAAGGAACGAAAAGAAAAAGCGAGAACCACGGCACAGTTTATAACACCAAATTATAAAGTTATAACTCATTTTATTTTGGTATTTTGTGGTCGCGTCTGCCTTCCCTCGATACCACCGGTGCTTTTCTTTTGTTTTTCTAAATAATTTCTTCTTTCCAACAGAAATTTTTTCATGTTAGTGTCTGTCAGTTTCTAGGTGACTAGGCCTCCATTTTTTCCGCTATGGAAAAGCCAGCCACTACCCTTAAGAAATGCTCTAAGTGTGGCGGTACAAATATTCTTTTAGACACCCATACTTGGTGTCTAAAATGTTTGTTTGGGTCCTGACCATTGCTCACTGGAGTGTCTTTCCTGCTGGACTTCAAACAGAAGAAATCTTCAGAATCGAGCACAGCTCGATACCCGGTTCACATTGCACTCGATGTCACCAGATAGAATATCTCCACAGAATCAGGTAACCAAACAAAAGTCTGTAAAGACTAGCCAGTCCTCGAGTGGTAGATCTCCTTTCCAGTATCGAGATTGCTCCGGCTTTGCCCTCGAGGACATTTTGGCAATAAAGCCCCGGCGGGAGTCTTCGGGCTTCAAAGCATTAACGGGTTTTCAGGTCGTTCCCGGAGTTCTCATCTCGGTGAACATACCTGGGCCATGCTCGGTGGTTGTGGCCGCTTCGAGCGGTACTGACACCCCGGCATCGGCTACAGTGATGGATGAAACACTCCTCACCGATGAACGTAGTCTAGCGCTCTCGGTTACTTTGGTACCGTCAGAGTGGCTGCAGACCGTTCCTCCAGTATCGGTATCGCCTTCGGTACCGGTATCGACATTGGCATCGGTGTCGGTACCGTCCATGCTTGCTTTGACAGACTCGATTCCTTCGATGCCGAGCCTGGAATCGATCCCTAGCATGGATGATTCGGTACCGACTCGTCTCGGTACCAACTTCGAGGGGTACCGAAGACATCGATTTAGGGAGATTACGATGCTTCATCCTTTCAAGTCTTCCGATACTGATGACTGGGATGAGCCCATCGGTACCAAGGCTGAATCTTTAACAAGTCTAGCCTTTACCCCTCATTTTAGAGGGTTCTCCTCAATGGAGATTTCTTTTCAGCTTTTCTGCTTTATTTCAAGCTACTCAGTTAAACACTGATGCTTTTACTGTCAGAGGATTGTCAAAAATTTCCTCTATCCCAGCCAATAAAAAGCTTTATCCCCCTAGGGGAAAAAAGTTTTATCCATGTCCTACCCATCATACAGATGTTTCCAAAGACAGGCAACATCAAACCAGGCTAAGAAAATCAAGACCTCAACAGCCTCAGCAAGCCCAGCAGTCGCAGGGTTTCTGATATTTCTATTCTCTGTTTTTTCTGTGTGAGGTTTAGAACCTCTAAGCCTACTTCTTTTTAACAGAAGTATCTAAGGTTCATCTCATCCATGCTGAGATACCAGTCATACATTGATTCAATCCTCGACTCTGGGCATGAATCTCTTACCACAAGAGAAATCCATCTTTTTAGCTCCAAGAGCTATTAAGGACCATCATACCCTAGAGATAACAGGTTTCTCCTTTTAAAAGAAAGGGAGACCTAACAACTAACAACAAGGTGAGCTATATCCTTCACCTTGACAGTTTTCTGTACGAGGATATCTTATACTTTTAACTGCAAGGGGACCCTACCTCTTCAAAGACTCACCAAATTGTAAGTCCTCCCAACTCTGTATTACTTTCTATCTCTCTTAGTCCAGACTTTGTCTCTAAGAGTACTACTAGTCAACTGGAGGGCTTATCCTCTAAGCCCATAGGTTTTTCTTCAATACCTACTCCAGTAAGTAGTTTCCATACGGAGTTTTCTTCCCCTTTGTGGTCCATCTTCTTCTCTGTGTATCTTTGAGCTAACCTTCTCAGATACTTCTTTAAGGCAGCTTATCAGACAGAAATTGAGTATTACCACTCCAAATTATGTCTGTCGGTCCTCTCCAACCTATAGGACCTAACTTTTTTCTGCTGCCTTAATAACAGATAACTCCAAGAGAGGTTCCAGAACCCATTTGGACAATTTTTTGTTGCAGGCATCAGGCCTGTCTACTATTCTTAGCCACCTTCAATTCTTTTTGGCTCCAACAGAATAGATTAGGTTGCACACTGGTAATTAAACAGCCAGATCTAAGCAACCTACAACATGCTCTCTGCAATTATACAAGAAAGCTCTGCAACTATGGGCCTTTGCCAGAGAGCCTCAGAGCTATTCCTAGTAGGTAGCTTCCAGATGGTTAAAAAGGGCTTCAGCTGGTAGACTCTGCCCAGTCATGCTCCTACATGACTGTTTTTTTCCTAATTTTACCATCTTCCTTAAAAATGTCCTTTTAAGGAAAAGTAACCAGGGCTTAGACCACCTGAAAGCGTAGAGAATTGCACAATTCCCTGGGTTGTTCCACATCTCACTTGAACTTCTACAACAGGGATGCATTCTTTTCACTGCAGTCGGTCCTTATTCACTACTTTCCTTCTAATTCCCTATACTTTATTGTAGCTTCTGATGAACAAAAGAGCGCATGATACTCATATTGCCCTCATAGAGAGGCAAACATGGTATCCCCTATATTGCGTCTTTCTCTCCAGCTACTACTTGAAGTTATAGAAGGATCCAGACTTGCTGTCTTAAGACTAAGGATCTCCTCTGCACTCTTTCACGTATGTCTCGAGACCTGGTTGTTCAGGGGCTAGATCTTTTTTTTAAAGTAATCTAGTCCTCTCCTTGTAAGTGAAGAACATCATACCAGTTTCCATGAAACTTTTCTCTATAGTTCTTCCATTTTTCACCTAACAGAGATTCTCCATCAATATTCTCAAGTAGGTCTTAATCCTTCTTGTTATTGGGTCAATCTCTATACAACATCTGACTTTGAAAGATTTGTTTACTGTCCATATTAATGCTGTCCCAGCATATCATACAACTTAATGGACAACCAATTTCTATGGTAAATTAGGAAATACCTTCTTTACTCTTACCTTTTTGGTTCCGTCACATCTGAAGCTCTCCATGTAAAGTCATTATCATAAGTGACATCACTTACGAAAGACTTTACTGATCTTCAAGAAATTGGAGGCCCAATGCCTAGTACAAATGTCTTTGTTCTTCATTTGGATAAAGGGGGTCTTAAAGACCTATCCTTTTTTCTGCAAAGGGTATTTCTACCTTTTCATCCAAACCAGTCAGACTTATCTCCACTCCTTCCTATGGCCTTATTTTGCTCCAAGGACAAGGAGTTCAAACTTTGGACTTTACAGAAGCTTTAGCTATTTCTCCAAAGTCCAACCTCATTAAACTCCCCCACTTTTTTCTTCTGGGGTTCATTCTAGCCTTAATGCTTCTTATCTCTTCCTGTATTGCAAAATTTATTTTTCCTCTACTTCACAGTGAGGGAATTCCTTTGAGGATAATGTACTGGCTCTCAACTACAGACCCATATTAGCGTCAGCAGATACTTTCACAATACTTTTGAGTAAGATCCACATTAGAAAATTGGGATTCAATTTTTTCAAACAATTATGATCTACCCAAGGACTCCCCTCCGGATACCTTGTTTAGTTAAGCTGTTCTACAGCATCTCTTTTTCTTTTCTAGTTCAACTCCTACCCTCCATCCCTTGGATGCGTGAGGTTTTCAGGGATAAGCATGGCCCATCTTTAGATTGCAACATGCTGGGGTCTCCTCCAGGCATCTTAGCTTGGGAGTCCCCATATGTGAAGACTCATTCCTGCTTGTTCCTGGAGATAGCACAGTTACTTACCTGTAACAGGTGATCTCTGGGAACAGCAGGAATAAGTCTTCACAACCCACCCACTTCCCCTAGGAGTTGCTCTCTCTCTCTCTCTAATTTGTCTACTTCCCTCCTTCGGTCTCAGCTACAAACCCAACTGATGAGAGGGAAGTGTTTAGGCGGGAAGGAGTGCGCATGCATGTGGGATGCTCCCAGAGGCTTTCTTTTTGGACGCTGGGGAGCGTTCCCGCGCAGGCTCCATTGGTACCGATGTACCCATATGTGAAGACTTATTCCTGCTGTTCCCAGAGATCACTTGTTACAGGTAAGTAATTGTGCTTTCCTGGGTGTGTATTGCAGATTTTGGCATCATCCGCAAAGTGGCAAACCTTACCCGACAGCCCTTCCGCTATATCACTAACAAAGATGTTAAAAAGAATTGGGCCAAGGACAGATCCCTGGGGCACACCACTGGTAACCTCCTTCTCCTCAGAGTGAGCTCCATTTACCTGTACCCTTTGTCGCCTCCCACTCAACCAATTTCCAAACCAAACAATAAGTTTAGGGTCCATCCCTAGGGTGCTCAGTTTGTTTATAAGTTGCCTGTATTTATCCAAGAAGCAGTACCTCTTATGTCCACTGATTCAGATGAGCTTGAAACTCAAATAACCAATTGGAATCACATTATTTCTAACGCAGCCAGAGCAACGGACACGAGACCAAAAAAACCACGGAATAATAAACTTCATCACAAGCCTTGGTATTCAATAGCAATACGTCAAATGAAAAGAGCACTCAGACGGATAGAGCGTAAATGGAGAAAACACAATACAACAGAGATAAAACAACTATATTTAACAACGCTAAAGCAATATGATGAACACATTAAACACACAAAAAAAGAATACCACACAAATTTAATTGATTCAGCCATCAACAAGCCCAGAGAGCTTTTTGAAATTGTGAAGACACTAACAAAAGAACAAAAAACAGAAGGTGAAGTAATAATTGAGCCACAGAGTTTTGCGGATTATTTAAAAGACAATTTTCATTCTAAAAGAGAATCAAAAATTATAATTAACAAAAATTCAGTCTCGCATAATAGGATTTGGGATTCATTCATGCCTCCATCAAAGGATCAACTAGCCCATATCATTTCAACAATAAATACAAGCACTTCTCCCTCTGATCCTTGTCCAGTATCATGGATCAAAGCCACTAAATCAAGCTTCCTTCACATTATACAACACATGGTGCACATTTCACTTACTCAAGGTCTATTGCCAGGGCAATTAAAACTTGCATCTGTCAGACCAATCCCCAAAAAAACTACTTTAGACAAGAACAACCCAGCCGCATATCGGCCAATATCTAGTATCCCATTTTTAGCTAAGATTATTGAAAAAACTGTTCAGCTTCAACTTCAAGATCATATTGATATTTACGCTCCTTTAGACGACAATCAACATGGTTTTCGGCCAAATCACGGAGTAGAAACCCTAATGATTTACCTTTTCGACAATATACTCCGTACCATAGATGACTCTAAGAAAGGCATCATAATGATCTTTATCGACATCTCCGCGGCATTTGACTCTGTGGATCACAAAAGATTACTAAACAGATTAGAGGAGATCGGACTTTATGGTACCACATTAAAATGGTTTCAGTCATATCTTACAGAGAGACACTTACAAGTAAAGATAGGTGACAAAGCATCTCAACCCATAAGAGTTTTACAAGGAGTTCCACAGGGCTCTGCCCTCTCTTCCCTTTTATTCAATATCTACATACAACCAATTTGCAACATCCCTTCAAAGAATGACATTAAATACACCATCTATGCAGATGATATAATGATATTTACACCTGTGTCAATCAATAACCCTGACTATCATAGAATTACAGATTGTCTCCTACAAATGTCTGATTGGTGTAAATGTAATAACATGGAAATCAATTTCAACAAAACTGAGGCCTTATTTGTATCTCGAAACCCTGATTTCCCTCCTCCACCTGACATCTTGATAGAAGATTCTATTATTCCCATTAAATCTGAAGTAAAATATCTTGGGGTGACCCTTGACAGAGAAATGAATCTGAAAACACATATAAGTAAGACAATCAGGAGCGCATATTACAGAATGAAGATTATTAGAAGATTAAGACCACTACTCGAAACAACCCACTTCCGTAACGTCTGCCAAGCTTTAATCACGCCATTATTTGATTTTTGTAATCCTATATATCTTGGCCTTCATAAGCAGTCACTAAAACCTTTGCAACTCGCGCAAAACACTGCTGCTCGAATAATCTTCGGATTATCAAGCCAGGAACACATAACTCCTATTATGAAGGAGCTACATTGGCTACCTATAGCTTATCGTATAAAATATAAAACCACTATATACATTTTCAAAATCAAACATCACTGTTCTGCAAACAGTCTGGCTACTCTCATTCAATCAGACGTCAGCAAAAGACCTAGAAGATTAGGATCTACCAAAAGAGTCAACACATCACTTGACTTTAGAAAAGCACGTAAAGAAACAACAGAAAGGGCATTCTCGTTTGCGGCACCAAAGATTTGGAACTCTCTTCCAAATGATTTAAGAGCAGCTCAGGACCTTAAAGACTTTAGAAAGCAACTAAAAACTGTCCTGTTTATTGAGCATTATGGTCTAACTGAATAATTAATTCAATGTTTAAGAGAAAAACAATCATTTAGTAAGCTGTATTATAGCTCACGTTGTATTATAGTACACAATGTAAATAACGCTTTATATCTTTCTGTAAAACACACTATGTTACTTTACATGTAATTATCATTACTACATGTTCATATTATCACTGCTTTTATATTTCTTGTTTGTTAAACCGCTTTGATTGTTTGTTTGATAAGGCGGTATAAAAATATCATTAAATAAATAAATAAATAAAGGCTTTACTGAAATCTAAATACACCACATCTAGGGCTCTCCCTCGGACCAATTCCCTGGTCACCCACTCAAAGAAATCAATTAGATTTGTCTGACAAGATCTGCCTCTGTTGAATCCATGCTGCCTCAGATCCGCTAGACTCCAGAAACTTCACTATTTTCTCTTTCAGCAGCATTTCCAATAATTTACTCACCACTGAAGTTAAACTAACTGGTCTGTAGTTTTCAACCACACCCTTACTTCTGCTTTTGTGTAAAAGCACCACATGAGCCTCTCTCCAGTCCTTTGGCACCACTCCCAACTCCAACGAGGCTTTGAAAAGGTCAGTCAGTGGAGCTGCTAGAACGTCCCCAAGTTCCCTCAGTATTCTCAGGTGTATCCCATCCAGTCCCATCGCTTTGTCTACTTTAAGTTTAGCTGATTTCTCACGAACAGTCTAATGAAAATTGTTCAAGATGCCCCTCGCTTCTGTTCCTTTTTGTTGGTGTTTTCTGAAGTCCTGGTTCTTCATCTGTGAACACACAACAGAAATATTTGTTAAGCAATTCCGCTTTATTCTCATCAGCTTCTACATATTCCCCTTCACCCTTGAGTCTGACAATACCACTTTTGCCCTTCTTCTTCTCACTAACATATCTGAAAAATGTCTTATCCCCCCCCCCCCCCCCCATTTTATTGCATTGGCTATTTCCTCCTCTTAAATCTTTGCTTTCCTGACTACTTTGCTAATGTCTCTAAGTTTTTCCAAATATAGATGCCGGTCTTCCTCTCTGTGATCTCTTGTATTTCATGAAGACCTCCCTCTTTTTCTTCACCTTTTAAGCTACTTCTTACGAAAACCATAGCTGTCTCCTTTTCCTTTTACCTTTATTTACCATTTTAACAAAAAGGTTGGTTGCCCTTAAAATAGCACCTTTTAGTTTTGCCCACTGTTTTTCTACATCCCCCAGCTGTTCCCATCCCGCTAATGACTCCCTGAGGTATTGGCCCCTTTGGCAAAGTTAGTTTTCCTAAAGTCTAAGACCCTTGCTTTTGAATGGATTTTAACAGCCCTAGTCGTAATACTGAACCACACCCTGCTCCTAGGCCCTATAGTATCCAAGCCGGCCCCCCCCCCCCCAATAATCTTTCAGAACGAGGTGGAGCTTAGGAATATGAGTTGACTCCCGGCCTTGCTCTTTCACTGTAAGCAGGACCACTACATTTCCTAAGAGAGAATCTAGGGGGGTGGCTGTTTTTTCTGTGAGGGTTGATCAAGAGGTCCTGTTGAGTTGCAACATGGTGACTTGGCAGCATTTGGCAGTTGACTACCAATTGTATCACAGGTGTATAGAATATATTGCAATCTACATAGATTTCAGTTTATTCCTATAGAAAATTCCTAGCCAACTCATTCCAGAAAGTGTTTCTTGTCCTGCTGGAAATCTCTCTCCTCTCGTAGTTTTATTTTGTGTGTATCTTTGTTGTTCACCTGTGTTGATAGCTGTAGGTCAAGGTGACTGGTATTAGAGTGGAATTCCAGACAAGGAGGATGCAGACAGTGTGCTGGCACCAGCTGTGTCTTTGGCAGAGCTATACACCCATTGAGCCATCTAAAGTGATATACATTGGCAAAACTTGTTGCCACACACTTACCAAAGGGGGAAGGGGTGGTGCTTTTTGCTGTTTCATCACAAGGAACTGTATTCTCTAACTGCAGAACTGAAGCTCCTGCTTGTATGGTTCATTATTCAAAGTGACTTATACATTCACATGACACCAGTGACCCATGAGCAGAGGGGCCATGAGACCAAAGCAAGATGGTGAGCCATGGGAACAGAGGGAAGCCATGAGCTATGGGACTGAAAGAAGGTTGTGAGCCGTGATATAGAGAGAGCAAAGTAGATGGATGGGAAAGTGGGAAAGGGAGGCTGCTCAGGTCAGAAGTGGAGAGAATAAAGTGCCGGTTGAGGCTAGAGCCTGGGAGGGGGCAGAAATTCTTAGAGCAGAGTTGCTTGGATTGGGCTGGGCTGGGCTGGAGAGAAAATAAGGAGCCTCAAGGGAGTTTCATCTATATATTGTGATTTTCAACACATCAAAAATACACAACTATAACTACATATACTGGCCCTGTACCCCACAGTATGGTGTCTGTTCTCCCTCAGGTCGGAGACAAATATTTTGTTCCTTGTGAGTTTACGTCTCCACTTGGGTTCCAAGTTTAATGTGGAGCCCCATTTCTCAGCAGTAGTGTTCGTCTCCTTCATAAGTTTCAGATTAATGTAGAAATTGTGTCCTTCGGTTGTGCAGAAGAATTTAGCTACTATCATGCATGTCCTAATCACAAACAGACTAGATTACTGTAATGCCCAGGGTTTTCCACAATGTGCTCTTCAGGACCTCTAGCTCCTAAAAAATACTGTGGCAGACACCTGACTGGCATCATGTTTTGCCAACCCCCAAGGAATTACACATGTTGCCTGTTCAGCGGTGGGTTACATTAAAGGTAGAATTTTACAAATGACGTCCAAGCATGTACGTCTGACAAAAACAAACAGGCTTATCCAAGCTCAGGTGCCGTTTCACAAATGTGGGCATGCCCGATATGGACGTCTGCAGAGATGTCTACATATACATCCGCAGAACGATATTCCAGACAATGGACATGTAGGAATAGCCTAATGGTTAGGGTAGTGGGCTAAGACCAGGGAAGCCAGGGTTCCAATCTCATTTCTGCTATCATTGTGAGTGTGCAGACTATATGGAGTACCATGTTCTCTACACCCTATGGATGTTTTATGGCCAAAATGAGCACTTTCTGAATGAAAATTCATGCCTGGAGCAGGTATAACCTTAGACGCGACTCCAGATGTCCAGGCCATTTCTGAGATCAGTCAGTGACATCTTCAAATGCCCCCTTTCAGAGTTGGATGTCCTCATGCTGGGGACATCCACAGACCCAGCTTCTAAAATGCCTCTGGAGACATCTCCATGCTTTGGACATCTCTCTGCCCGTTTTCAGACAGCCAAAGCACAAACATGGCTTCTAAAATAACTCCCTTAAGATCCTGGTTCTGGTATACAAGTCATTAAACATGTCTAGGATCCTCTTATTTGGCTGAATTGTAATCTCCTGGTTGGCTAGGGCAGATCCTTAGATCATCTCAGCAATCCCTTTTTGCAGGTCTTGTATTAAAGAAGATTAATTAGCTTTGACAAGGCAGAGTGCTTTTAGTTTTTATTGCATAGTTTTATGGAATTCTGTGCTTTTGGAAATGGGCCAGGAAGCAAATTATTTAGTACTTAGGAAATCTTTTTTTTTTCCAGGCATTTGGTTGATATATACTGTATGACGAAGATGATTTTTGCTTTCTAGGTGGTTATGAATTTTTAATTCTGTAGAAATTTTTTTTCTTTTCTTATAGGTTATACGTTTTGCATTTTTACTTATATTTTTGTTTGTTTTTATCTCTCTTTTGAAGTCATTCTCTCTCGTGAAATTTATTATAAACCACTTTGATAAACCTGTGCTGAAAATTTTAATTTAACTGCTTTTCCCAAGATATTCTTATTTCATTTTATTTATTGCACCTAACAAAAAAACGTGAAGCTATTTTCATCAGCATTAATATGAATCGTAGCATAATGCTATAATCTTTCCACGTCTCCAAAAAAGTAACTCTTCCTACCTTATCACTTCATCTCCCAACTATAAAAAGTCAGAGCCAATCAGATTTCTTATCCTCTCATTACAATTAGCAAGACTCCATAGCCCAGCCTTGAGTCATTTCCGAAAGCATAAATAATCCTGTTACCACCTCAAATCAAGATATAACTTGTTTCACCAAGTTGGAGCGAAAACTTAAAAAGAGTTTGTAACTACACTTCTTTATTAGAAGGGAGGATGCATAAAAGCTTCCCTTGAGAAGAGAGAAGGGCACAGTTAAAATTATACCATTCCAAATGGTTCTTCAGATTGTCAGGACCCATCCCATATAAAATTTAAAAAACACCACCTTTAACCTAAAAATGCAGCATTGTGTAACCGGTAGCCAGTGTAATTTCTGTAAAGCTGGAGAGATATGCGCATATATTTTTTCATGGGACAGACACAGCGGATCCCTTTACAGCAACAGGATAAAATCAAAATAAACTTAACTATTTCTCAACAAATAGGGGTGTCCTACATGGAGCGGTGGGTTCACCCTTAAACAAAGACATGGGGAGGGGTGGCCTGGTGCACCTACTCTTGCCATCTTACTAGGCAGACTAGATGGACCATACTGGTCTTTATCTGCCGTCATTTACTATGTTACTATGTTACCTTCAATCAATCTTGCAGCTACATTTTGAAGTAATTGAACTCGTTAGTGATAAATTAGGTAGTCTAATCTAGACAGCCCAGTGACTAAATTATGAGCAAGGCCGGCACAAGGTGACGAGGTGCCCTAGGCGAATCTCTTCTCTTGTGCCACAGCCACCCCTCATTGCCACTGCTGCTGCCCCTCTCTGGGAGCTATAGTGGTGGCAATAGCCTGAAACAGCCCTGTGTCACTTACCTTCAAACTTTGGCACCACAGAGCTTTCTGCTTTTGCCCCTACCAATACAGACTTCCTTTTGTATGGGGGCGTAAGTGGCTTCTGCCCTCATGCAAACAGGAAGTCTGCATCTGATAGTCTTTTGGAAAGCATGGTGCTAGCGTCGGAAGCTAGCACAGCCACGGGAGCAAACAGAAATGCTCCCGCGGTTGTGTTGCTGCTTAAAGTGAGGCAGGATCGGGTGCTCTTAAAGCTTGTGCACCCGATCCTACCTCACTGTCTTGGCTCACCGGTGTCTCTGCAGAATTCTGCGCCAGCTGGGAATTCTATGCAAATTCTACGTTGTGCAGAATTCCCCCAGGAGTAAATATATATATATCTGTCTCTGCGTATGGGTGGGTGGGAGAGAGATGAGGGACTGTGTGTGTGTGTGTGTGTATGTGTGGGGGAATGCGATGAACAGCTGGGAATGTGTGCGTTAAAACATGGCAGAGTGTGGTGAAGAGCTAGATTAGTGTCCACACACTAATGGGTGACTGGCGGGGGGCGGAGGGGTGGTATGTGTGAGAGGGCAGTGTGTACATCATAGGTTTTCAACCCTGTCCTCGGGGAACCCCAGGCCAGTCGGGTTTTCAGGATTCCCACAATGAATATGCATGAGATAGATTTGCATGTTCTGCCTACATTGTATGCAAATCTATCTTATGCATATTCATTGTGGGAGTCCGGAAAACCCGACTGGCCTGGGGTTCCCTGATGGTGTACATGGTACATGCATGGCTGAGGATGTAATGAAGGGCTCTATATGTGCATGCATTCATGGGCAGTGGGGGTTGAGGGGCTGGGTGCTTGTGTGAAGAGATGATGGATGTTTGTAGTATGTTTATCTTGGCATATGATCATTCTAGCCCCCTTTCCCTCATGCTCTCATCCCTCCCTTCCAACTCCTCCTCCACACTGTCTCTCACTCTCTTTTCCTATCCTTTCTTCCACTCCACCCCTGCTATTCCCCCTTTCTATTCTAGCCACTTCCCTCTCATATGTTTTTTAAAATTGCCTCCTTAGGATTCCCCCCATCCGCCACTTGCATTCTTCTTGTGCCAGTGGGGGATGGGGTCCCCGCCAACCTCTAGCAGTTCCTTTTGCCACAGCCTGCCCGCCTATATCTACCAGCAGGGGATGGGGTCGCCGCCAGCCTCCAGTGGTGGCCTTTGCTTCCTCCTGCCTGTCCTTACGCATAGATTTGTCTGCACAAGCAGACAGACAACTAACATGGCTGGATCCTGATTAATATGCACTATCACATTAGCGAAGTGCACCTAATAAAGCACATATACAAAAGAACAACATACACAAAGCAACATAATTCAATGATACCAAAGATAGAGAAGATAAATAAAAAGAAAACTATGGCACAAAAAATATATACTTTTTATTTCACTACTTGTTCATTCCTAAATCAAGATGGGATAGTGTTAAACTGTATGTTATCTCTTTTAATCAGGATTTTGTTTACTGCATGTGCAGTTGAATGTTTTATGATGTGTGTGTTTGGTCATATGGTTGTGTGATGTATGTGTATGCCATATACTTTACAGATAAATATTTCTGGGTCAGTATTCAAATGCTGTAGTCTGTGCTTTTCCTAAATGCTGACCATGGCATTTAAATATCTAGTATATTCAGTGCTGCTCTCTGCAGAAGCACTGGTGCTGATACTACGTATTCTAAGGTTGTTTAGAGTAAGAGAGCACCTCTTACTCTAAACAACCTTATTAACAAAGAACCCAATCATAATCTCCAAAGGCGAGACCAACTAAACAAACTTATAACACCAAAGAATTTATAAAGGCCAAAAAATCAACAAACAAGAAAGCATTCTCTCATGCTGCCCCTATAATTTGGAACAACACTCCATCGGAATTAAGATCCTTACCTCAAATCATGGAGTTCAGGAAAAAACTCAAAACTCACTTATTCTCAACATACTACGGATCCTTGTCAAACTCACCTATTCAACAGGAAAAAGGATAGCTTCACCAGCTGACATATCCCAGCTTTGAACTGGAATAAATGAGAAAACCCCAAACCGACGATCTCAAAAACATACATACCTGTACATAGTTAATATTTGGTTCTTTGTATATAGTTAACAAACTGTTAATTGTAAAATTGAATTTCTTTGTAGTTTCACATTGTTATCTGTAAAAGCAGCTTTGCCTGTTTACTGTTGTTCCATGTAAACCGCAACTGATCAATGGAAGGTGCGGTATATAAAAACTTGCTAATTAAATTAAAATTAAATTAAAATTCAGCAGTAAGCACTGCTGCTATATGAATAGTTGGCAATTTTCGGCCACCGACAGCCTTTCTGCTGTCCTAAATTTATCATAGAACTATATGGATAACAGATGAATATCACCACAAACTTAGGAAGGAAACCCCATTCCACCCTTTATTTATTTATTTAGTATACATTTGTATACCGCTACTTCCAGCGATCAGCAGCGGTTTTGATTACAGATTGGAAATTGTCAAATCATGACAGGAAATTTTTGAGGTATAAACACATTGATTAGACAGGAAAGCACAGCACACAGAGAACTATTTTACAGGGAACATGGGCTATGGAGGGTTAAGTGGCTTGCCCAAGACCACAAGGAGCACCTGTGGGACTAGAAACCCCAGTCCTTCTGGCCCAAGGTTGCTGTCCTCTAGTGGGATTTGAACCCCCGACCTTCCGGCCTGAAGTACCTTGCCCCAACCACTAGGCCACTCCTCCACTCCACCCTTGCTCCGCCCCGGCACTATCCGGATAGCGTCTGGCAATCTGTAAAGGTTGTCAGTGGCCCGATGCAGGTGGAATAGAGGAGTAGCCTAGTGGTAGGACAGCAGCCTGGGACTAGCCAGACCAGGATTCAAGTCCCACTGGCACTCTTTTGTGACCTTGGGCAAGTCGCTTAACCTTCCATTGATTCAGGTACAAACTTAGATTCTAAGTACTCCAGAGACAGGGAAATACCTACAGTACCGGACTGTAACTCGCCTTGAACTACCACTGGAAAGGTATGAGCTAAATACTAATAATAAATAAAATTTAAAAATCCCTATAGTGCTGCATAAAATTCATGGATAGAGGGTTTGTATATTTAGTGGCTACTGTTTTACACATAAATCCTTTTGAATATCTGGCTATTCACTTTTATTTTGGATTGATATCTCACTGACGTTGAACTGCAGTGCTTCATTCTCTGAGTGGGTTGTTGTCTACTCCTCAGCGCTGTACCTAGCCCCTGTTTAAGCAGTGCAGCTGCATAGGGCACAAAGGCTTAGGGGCGCATTTCGAGCTGCTGGTCTCTGCTCCCCCCCACGCTGTCTGCTGTTGCCCTGCAGCTTTTACTTTTTGTTTTCTCAGCGGCACCAGCAGCAGCGAAACAGACCTGACTTCCAATTTAAAACAAAAAAAACCCCACGCGGGTCCTTCAACTCCGTGCTTGTATGCAGTTCTGGTCTCCCTTCTCTGATGTAGGTCATGTCAGAGGCGGAAGGGACTAGGCCAGCCATTCAAGCGCGGAGTTGCAAAGACCTGTGTTTGACTGGCAGGCCTGGCCCCTCCCTCCCTCTGACGCGATCTACATCAGAGAAGAGAAAGAGGGACGAGAACTGCACAGAAGTGCATACAAGACCCGTGTGTTTTTTTGTTTTGTTTTTTAATTTGAAGTCAGGTCTGTTTCGCTACTGCCTTCTCCGAGAAGACAAAAAGTGGCAGCAGCAGAGCAAGGCCGGGCAGCCAGCTAGACATGAAGGCAGTGAGATGATGATTGGGGGTGGGGGACGCGCCCGATGTGCAAGTCGCATAGGGCGCAGTTATGGCTCAGTACGGCCCTGCTACTCCCAATCACTTTCCTCCATTTTGATTATATAAAAATGACTGAATTAGCACAAGTTTTAAACTTGAGAGTTGTAGCACTTATCATTAAGGCTTTAATTTTGGTGGTCTGATTCTCCAAAGTTCATTATTGTTAGCATGCATATTAATAAGCATATTGTACTCAACTGGTTTAGCGTAGGTGAAAACCCTCAGAGGCAGAATGCAGAACAGAGCAGAGCGCCAACTTTACAGGTCTGGATGGCAAACCAGCAGGAGATAAGAGACTTTGCTGCCAGCGTCTCTTGTCTTTAATGTTGCCGGTGGGGAGAAGGATTGGTTTCTTGTAATGAACAGTACGTCCGTCTTGCTGAAGTTTATCTTGAGGCTCTGTGAGTGCAGCCAGTCAGTGATGGCCTCAAAGCATTTTACTAGTGGTGAGAAGTCAGGAAGGTCGGTCGTAAATGGGGTGAAGAGCAGCACATCATCCGCATAGATCAGGCATGAGATGTTAAAGGAGCGGATTATTTCACATATTTCACATATTTCACAAATAACTATTATAATCTTTTGCTAACCATGTAAAGCTACTTTTTGGTTCTTTGTAACATAGTTTTATGTTTCCTTTTATGTTAATAACCCACACATTGTTTTCCATGTAACCTAGTTCTTATGTAATCTAGTTTTATGTTCACCTAATGTTTAATGTAATGCAATATTGCACTGTTTTGCTATATTGTTGTTTTAAAGTTCCTTGTAAACCGCCCCTGATCTCTGGAAGGGGCGGTATAGAAAAGCACACAAATAAATAAAATAAAATAAATATAGGCTGCATGTATATATTAAATAAGAGGTCAGAGAGCGAGGAGCCTTGGGGCAACTTGAAAAGGCTCCGAAGTCCTAGTGCATGTTCGTACCTCATGCCATCTGTCTGTTAGATACGATTTGCACCATCTCCAGGCTGAGCCATGGATTCCCTTTTCTTGGAGCCGTTTCAGGAGTTGCTCATGATTTACGGAGTCGAACGCAGCGGAAATGTCCAAGAAGATTAGGGTGTATCCTCATTTGATGTCGATCCCTGTGATTAATGTGTTGATGAGCGTGGCCAGGAGCATTTCAACGTCATGTGATTCCCTAAAGCCATGTTGGCACGGGTCGAGGGGGGCCGTGGCATTGATGTGGTTCTGTATTTGATGCTGGACCACCTTCTCAAGTATCTTTTCTAGCTGCGGGATGCTCGAGATTGGCCGGTATGATTCTACCTTCGGGGGATTCAGTTTGTTGTTCTTCAGAAGGGGCCGAATTGATGTCTGCTTGAGGCATGGTTGGAATAGCCCTGTGGAGAAGGACAGGTCCATGATCTTGGCTAGGATAGGGCTGATTTCCTTGTGTAGTGATCTTATCCAGAATGCTGGACAGGGATCGTTTGGTGCAGTGGTGGCATTTATGGCTGCAATGATGTCCTCGATTCCTCTGGGCGATGGTGTACTGAGAGAGGTATGTATCAAACTTCACACAACATTTGTATTTAACAACAATTATATTCTATTTATTAATTCATGTAATATTACTCTAAATACTCTTTATACCATTCCCTTTCTAACCACCCTCTCCCACCCTCCCCCGCTCATCCATCCTCATCCATTATTGAATTAATATCCTCTCTCCTTTCACCCAATCACCATTTATCCTTCCAGTAAAATTTTATTTAAATTTTGTATAAAATCCCTCTCATATTTTCTCTAGCTCTCCCACTCATTCTTCCTTACATTTTTCCAACCACTTACACACACTCTTCCATTGTTCCACAACTTTCTCACCTGTCCCCCGCCTCATCTCCGTCAATCTATGCATCAAACACATCTCTGCCACTCTTTTCACAAATCCTGCCTTATGTGGCATGGATTTCCCCTGCCAATGTTGTGCTATTTCATTTCTAGCAGCTACTATACAGTGATGTATCACTCCACTAACTCTCTTTGGAATGTCCACATCTAATTGATGTAGTAAACAAATCTCTGGCTTTCTTTGTATTCGATATCCTGTCATGTTATATATCAACTCCAAAATCTCAATCCAAAAGGCTTGTATCCGCTTACAATTCCACCACATATGCAACCAATTCCCTTTCTCATTGCATCCCCTCCAACATTGATTATTAATCCTCCTTCCAGCTCTTTTTTTACATACTGGAGTCCAATACCATCTGAACAACAATTTATAAGCATTCTCTTTTACCCTTGTGGCTATGGATATACTTGCCACTGTTCATATTATCTTATCCCATTCCTCCTCAGACCAACTTATCTCCAGATCTTCCCATTTTATCATGTATCTCAATTTGTTATTCCTCCCCCCCCCCCACTTCCTTTATGCCTTTATAAATTTTGGATACAATTCCTTTCTGCCCCAAATTTCATAAACACAATGCTTCAGACCACCCCCTGTTTTCCCAGAGATCATGCCACACCTTCGGTTGTTTCAAAAAGTGACTCACTTGTAGATAAGCATAATAATCTCTATCTTCTAATCTATATAGATCCTTAATATTTTCAAATTCAAAAATGCCCTCTTTACTCACTATTTGTGAGATATATTTTAACCCCGCCTTATCCCATCTATTCAAAATGCCCATCTCTGTTCCTTTTCCGCTTTCAAAACAAGCTTCTAGAGGCATGCACTGTGAGTACCTCTCCGATGATGAACCAACAGCCCACTGCGTCACCCTCCTATTTTTTTGCCATGATTCCATCTATTGCTCCTGTGAGCAGAGGTCTGAGCTCCTTGTCTGTCTTCTCTTTTTCTGTCTCTTAACTAACCTCGTTCCATCTTTCTCGTTCTGTTTCTTTGCTGCCATCTCTTCTCTTTTCACTCCTCTTCAGCTTTTCTCACATCTTTCTGCTCTCACACCTGCCCTCACTCCATTATTCTCTTTTCTGCCCTTCATTTTCTCTTGTCCCCTCCATATCCTCTTCCTATTCACCCATCCCCTTCAGCATCCCTCATTCCAATTATGCCACGGTTCTCAACCCTTCACATTTATTGCCCCTTACCTCTATGACCCTCCATTTCTCTTTCCTTCTCTTTCCCATTCACCCCCTGCCTTTTGCTCCATCCCTATCATAATATATGCCATACTGGGTCAGACCAAGGGTCCTTCAAGCCCAGTATCCTGTTTCCAGCAGTGGCTATTTCAGGCCTCAAATACCTGTCGGGTTCCCAATGGTATACTGTACGTATTCCATGCTGCTTGTCCCGAGCGTAAGCAGTGCATTTCCCCAGTCCTCTTTAATAATGGTTTACAGACTTTTCCTCCAAGCCTGTTTTGAACCCACCTACACTAACAGCTTTTACTACATCCTCCGATAATAAATTCCAGAGTTTGATTATCGCTGAGAGAAAAAATATTTTCTCTGATTAGTCTTAAATGTGTTGCATTGTAGCTTCATTGCATGTCCCCTAGTCTTCCTACTTTTTGAAAGAGTAAACAACAAATCTACATTTACCTGTTCCACTCCATTCATTATTTTGTAGACCTCTATAATATCTCCTCTCAGCTGTCTCTTTTCCAAATTGAAGAGCACTAACCTGTTAAGCCTTTCCTCGTAGGGCTATCCTTCCATCCCCTTTACCATTTTGGCAGTTCTTCTCTATACCTTTTCCAATTCTGATAAATCCATTTTAGGATATGGTGACCAGAACTGCACACAATATTCAAGGTGTGGTTACACTGTAGAACAATACAGAAGCACTATAATATCCTTGGTGTTATTCTCTATTCCTTTCCTTATGATTCCTAGCATTCTATTTATTTTCTTGGCCGCCGTTGCACACTGGGCGGAGGGTTTCAACGTACTATCCATGATGACGCCTAGATCCTTTTCCTGAGTGGTGATTCCTAATGTGGAACCTTGCATTATGGAATTGTACTTCATGGCATGGGGAGGGGTGACCTGCACGGAGCGGCGGGTGCACTTACTGTTGCCACCTTGCTGGGCAGACTAGATGGACGATGATGGTCTTTATCTGCTGTCCTATACTATGTTGCTATGTATGTTAAAGCAAGTAATAAAGAAACAATATAGAAATAATGTATAAGCAAAACATTTGGGAAATACATCTAGAAACAGCACAATCTAATTGGCCCACATCATGGTGAGAGATATAAACAAAGAAAAAGGGGAACCCCCTTATAAAGGAATTTAAGGAAAAACCCCAACATCACTGCCCTAATCAATTAACCCACCATCCACTAACTGTGATTTCCCCCGAGGTCAGCCCTGGTTTTCCCCTGACACTTACAGGGGTAACGCAGTAAAAAAGAAGCCCCAAGGATCACCACCCTGGGTTTCAGGGCTTAAAAAGCCCTTCTCATTTGTGTGGCCCCTGAGACATCAGGAAATATCTGAACTTTAGCACTACAAAATAACATAGCTTTTGTTTTTAAAGTAAATTTTAAATATCAACACCTTATCCTGCTCACTAAGAAACGTAACCACTAATGTGCCTCTGGTAGAGATTTTGTCTTGTGTGTCCTCAAGAAATTTTGTTAAATCAAAATCAGATTGAGACTGTAGGACATCAAATCCTCCTGAGGGCTCATCAGACAACTTCCTGCCAGTAAGATAATAGCATTTAGAAACCACAATTGAATCATAATTATAAAGAAGCAATATTTCCTTAAAGTATTTACGCAATAAGGTGTCAGCAGAAAGTAGCTTATAGCAAGGAAAATTTAGAGTCCTAACATTTTTAGCCTTAGCCATGTTTTCAGAAGACTCTAATTTACCATGTTTCACAATACTATCCTTAACAGTAAAAGCATATCTCCAGGAACAAGCAGGAATGAGTCTTCACATATGGGTACGTCGGTACCGACGGAGCCTGCGCGGGAACGCTCCCCAGCTTCCCAAAAAGGAAAGCTTTTGGGAGCATCCCACAGCGCCTGCGCGCTGCCTTCCTGCCTTTCCTAACCAACTCTCCTCAGTTCTTCTTTGCCACGGAGCCAGCAGGTCGAGCCCTGTCACTGCTGAAGAAGTTCTTTATTTTATTTTATTTCTTTGGTCGCGTGTCTGCCTTCCCCGACTCCGGACCGGTACCGCCAGTCTTTTCTTTCTTTCTTTTAAAAAAAAAATATATATATATCGATATTTTTCCTCACTTGGTGTATTTTTCTTCTTAAGGCCTCAGAGCCCATAAGAAAATTTCCCCCATGGAAAAACCAACCTCCGGGTTCAAAAAATGCACTAAGTGTAGCGGTACTATTTCTGTTACAGATACCCATGAATGGTGTCTTAAATGTTTGGGTCCTGAACACTCCATTCCGGATTGTCCGTCCTGCTCCCTAATGTCTAAACGGGGATTACAGAACCGAGCAGCTAAGCTCCATGTGCTGTTTCCCGCTGAGGCACCGGTAGTAGCATCGACATCTTCCAGGTCTTCTTCTCCTGAAGGATCTCAGGTAACCAAACATAAACCTAGCAGGTCCTCGAAGGGTAGATCTCCCTCTAAGCATCGAGATGCCTCCGGGCTTGCCCGCGAGGATCCTGCACCAGCCAAACAACCCCGGCGGGAAGCTCCGGCTTCCAAAGCTCCTCCTATGGGGTTATAGGTTGACATCGATGGCACGGCCTTGACCGATCACCTGTTAGATTGCTCTGGGGTACCGGCACTTTCTCTCGGTACCGATATCCAGGCTTTCATGGCGTCGATGGATCAGAATGTTCTGTCCATGCAGCAGGCTATAAAGTCCTTCATTCAAGCTGCGACGCCGATGATACCGCAACGAGCTCGTTGTCGGTATCGGCTCCGGTACCAGCACCAGCGCCGATGCCGGTACCAACTGCATCGACATCGACCAGGATACCGACTTCTGCGGTTCCTTGTCCAGGGCTACCTCTCGGTACCGATCCGGTACCGGGGACGCCCGATGTCGATACCGCTCGATACGCGTATCGAGCGTTAGAAGAGCACCCTGACAGGCGATACTTCGATTCCTCTGATGATTCTGATACATCAGATGAGTCTCCTGAAGTATCCATAGCCCTTCCTGAGGAGTCTTCTTCTCCAAAAAGAAGAATGTCTCCTCCAGAGGACTTGTCCTTTCAAGACTTCATAAGAGAAGTAGCTAAAGGACTCTCTATTTCAGTAACCTCTGAATCAGAGCCTAGAGCAAAAAAATTAGATATTTTAGGATACTCTAGGGCTCCTAGAGAGGCAGTCACCTTACCAATTCATGAGATTCTTCATGAACACATGATTGATTTATGGGAGACTCCTCTCACTCTCTCTCCTCATTCTCGCAGGTTGGACACTATGTATCGTGTCCCTCCTTGTCCTGGGTTCCAGAAAACTCAGCTTCCTCACCATTCCATTGTGGTGCAGTCAGCTATGAAGAGGATAAAGAGTACAAAGAGACACTCTTCTGCTCCTCCAGGAAGAGAATGCAGGACCTTGGATGCTTTTGGTAGGAAAATCTTCCAGGCCAGTATGCTTATTGCCAGAATCAACTCATATAGATTTTATATGGGTATGTTTCTGAAAGAAGTGGCAGAAAAGCTGCACACTTTCCTCCCTTTTATTCCAGAAGATAAAAGGGAAGAATTCCGCATGTGGCTTAAGCATACTCAAGACATCTCCAAGTTTTCAAACAGGGCAGCCTTTGACTCCTTTGAAGGGGCCAGTAGAGCCTCAGGCATTGCCATAGCTGCTCGCAGAATTGCTTGGCTCCAGGCTTCTGATTTAGAACCCTGGGTTCAAGATGGCTTAGGAAATCTGCCCTGTATAGGTGAAAATCTGTTTTGCAAAGAGTGGCAAATTAAAGCCACTCAAATGGATGCAGAGAATTCTGCTCTGGATAGACTTTCAAGATCTACCTCCATTCCTGCCAAGAAAAAGACTTTTAAAAAGTCTTTTTTCAAAAAGGGCAGGTTTCCGTCCACTTCTGGCCAACAATCTTCTACAGGTCGCTTTACCGCTAAGCGTCAGCAACCTAAGCAGGCCAGGCCTAAGTCTACAGGGGCTGCTGTAACCCAGCAGTCCCAACCCCCTCAGGGTTTTTGACTTGATGCTAGAGAACTTAGCCTTTCTGGCTTTAACACAGCCAGAACCTCTCACCATTCCAGGAAGGTTAGCTCATTTTGCTCCCAGATGGGAGCAAATCACATCAGAGCAGTGGACCCTCTCCATCATAAGAGAGGGCTACAAACTTCATTTCTCAGACCTTCTTCCCCACACCATGGTGAGACACTTCAATTCTCCCACATCTCTTCTCGACCTTTTAGGTCAGGAGATAACTACCCTTCTTGCCCAAGGGGCAATAGAAGAAGTTCCTCTTCTTCAACAGGGGTCAGGGTTCTACTCCCCCTATTTTCTCATTCCAAAGAAGACAGGAGGATACAGACCCATTCTAGATCTCAGAGAATTGAACAAATTTCTATGCAAGGAGAAGTTCAAGATGCTTTCTCTGCTTTCCTTCCATACCTTCAAAGTCAGGATTGGCTTTGTTCTCTAGATCTCAAGGATGCGTACACACATGTTCTCATCCATCCATCTCACAGAAGATTCCTGCGTTTTCTTTTACAAGGAAAACATTACCAATACAGAGTGCTTCCTTTCGGTCTGGCCTCTGCCCCAAGAGTGTTCACCAAATGCATGGCAGTAGTTGCTGCATTTCTACGCACTCTGGGAATATTTGTCTTCCCATACCTGGACGACTGGCTCATCCGAGCTCCATCTCAGTCAGAGGCCCAGATTTCCCTGGACCACACAAGGCGCATTCTGCAGTATCTGGGACTGGTGGTAAACCTCCCAAAGTCCCAACTCATCCCTACTCAGTCCCTGGAATTCATAGGGGCCTGGTTGGATACCACCACTGCAAGGGCCTATCTTCCTCAGGCCCGTTGCCAACGTCTAGTGTAGCTAGCCTCCCAGATTCAGTCAAAGAGCCATTTAACTGCCAGGGAGATGCTACAACTGCTGGGCCACATGGCTTCCACAGTACATGTGGTACCCTATGCTCACCTACACATGAGAGCAGCTCAATGGACTTTGTCCACCCAGTGGACTCAAGCTTAAGGAGCTCTCTCAGACCAAATAGCAACATCCAAACGTCTCTTTTGGTCTCTCCAATGGTGGATGTCCACTCAAAATCTGTTGCTGGGGTCCCCCTTCCAACAGTTGTTGCCCCAAGCAACCCTCACAACAGATGCCTCCCAGACAGGTTGGGGAGCTCATCTACAGGACCTCTCCACTCAAGGCACTTGGTCCCCTCAGGAGACCTCTCTTCATATCAACCACTTGGAGCTTCGAGCAGTTTTTCTAGCTCTCAAGGTCTTCCATACCCTCCTCAGCTACAAGACAGTCCTCATCCATACGGACAATCAAGTAGCTATGTTTTATATAAACAAGCTAGGTGGAACTGGCTCTCTGTCGCTTTGCAACGAAGCTCTAAGATTGTGGGCCTTCGCCAGAGAGCATCAAATCCATCTCCTGGCAGTATACCTCCCAGGAATCCAAAACTCTTGGGCAGACAGACTCAGTCGAGTTCTGCGTCCACACGAATGGTCCCTGCACATGGATCAGGTACTCAGAATCTTTCAAGCATGGGGAACCCCGGACATAGACCTCTTTGCAAGTCCGTGGAATGCCAAACTTCCCCGGTTCTGTTCCAGAATTCTGTGTCAGGGGGTTCAGGCCAAGGATGCCTTTCTCCTTCATTGGGGTCAGGGCTTCCTGTATGCCTTTCCACCCATTCCCTTAATTCCCAAGACTCTGTTCAAACTCCAGAGGGATCAAGGATCTATGATCCTCATAGCTCCATGCTGGCCACGCCAAGTGTGGTACCCTCTACTTCTGCATCTCTCCCAAGCCCCCTCCCTGGACTTGGGAGCTGCTCCAGACCTTCTGTCTCAGGAGGAAGGGACTTTGTGGCATCCAAACCCCAAGTCCCTTCACCTCAGAGCTTGGTTACTGAAGGCTTAGACCTTCAAGACTTGAATCTTTCTCAGCAGGTGAAGGATATCCTCCATGCTTCCAGGAAACCTTCCACCAGGCGTTCCTATGCTTTTAAGTGGAAAAGATTTTCCATTTGGTGTGCTGAAAAGGGTCTTGACCCTCTGGCACTACCTTTAACTTCTTTGTTAGACTATCTCCTGCATCTCTCCAATGCAGGACTTAAGACAAATTCAGTAAGAGTCCATTTGAGTGCTATTGCAGCATCCCTTAAGCCCATCAATGGACAACCTATCTCCTCTCATCCTCTTATTTCAAGATTCATGAGAGGCCTAACTTTAACTAAACCTCCCATTAGGCCTCCTTCGGTGGCATGGGACTTAAATTTGGTTCTTGGTCAGCTTATGCAGCCACCTTTTGAACCCTTAGCCACTACCTCCTTGAAATTTCTTTCCTGGAAGGTTATTTTCCTCATTGCAGTCACTTCTGCTCGCCGCATCAGTGAACTGCAGGCCTTAGTGGCTAATCCACCTTATACAAGGTTCCATCATGACAAGGTAGTCCTTAGGACAAATCCACACTTTATGCCTAAAGTGGTCTCACCTTTTCATCTTAATCAAGAGGTATATCTACCTGTCTTTTTTCCAGCTCCTCATGCATCCAGTGCAGAGAGGAATCTTCATACTCTGGATTGTAAAAGAGCTCTTGCTTTTTACTTATATAGGACACAGCAACATAGAAAGTCTTCCCAGCTTTTTGTTGCTTTTGATCCTTCTCATTTGGGACTTCCAGTCTCTAAGAGAACACTGTCCAATTGGATTGCTCAGTGTATTTCTTTCGCCTACCAGAGTAAGAACATTTCTCTGGAGAGCCATGTCACAGCTCATAATGTGAGGGCCATGGCCACCTCTATGGCTCATCTAAATTCTGTGTCCATCGACCAGATCTGTCGAGCAGCCACTTGGGCCTCTGTTCATACCTTCACAGCCCATTACTGCTTGGACAAGGATTCCCGCCGGGATGCCTTGTTTGGTCAGGCTGTCCTCAGACACCTGTTCCATTCTTAAACAACTCCTGCCCTCCTTCCCTGGATGGATGCCTGAGATCCATAGGAGGACGTAGACCCCCTTCAGGGTCTCATATCCTTGGGGATCTCCCAGGCATCTCAGCTAGGGAGTCCCCATATGTGAAGACTCATTCCTGCTTGTTCCTGGAGATAGCACAGTTACTTACCTGTAACAGGTGATCTCTGGGAACAGCAGGAATAAGTCTTCACAACCCTCCCACCTCCCCTAGGAGTTGTATCTCTTTTCTATCTTTCCTTTCCTCTCTCTCTCTATTGTCTCAGCTTTAAACTCGAACTGAGGAGAGTTGGTTAGGAAAGGTGGGAAGGCAGCGCGCAGGCACTGTGGGATGCTCCAAAAAGCTTTCCTTTTTGGAAAGCTGGGGAGCGTTCCCGCGCAGGCTCCGTCGGTACCGACGTACCCATATGTGAAGACTTATTCCTGCTGTTCCCAGAGATCACCTGTTACAGGTAAGTAACTGTGCTTTACTGCCTGAAGAGAAGGGCATCAGGTCTCACATTTAAGTACTGAATTAGATAAGAAGCCCAACCGTTCTTACACACTTCCCAGCCTAGCCATCGGCTCCTGAGAGAATTGTCATAGCTGTGAGACATTGGATACCAGAGTCCTCTCAATACGCCTCACAACTCTCTATACGTCTGTTAGGGAAGCATGACACTCTAAAATTTCCCCAGCCTCCACTTTAGGAGACCAGGTTAAAGCTTATAAGTGGTATTCGGTGACTGCGGCGTACTCTGCTGTTACAATACTTCACTGACAGTGCAAGTGGATGGAGTCACAACTGTCGGAGGAGGAGGTGGAGTGTGGTATGGAGAGCTTAAAGAAGCTCCCAAAAGAGGTGAAACCTAATAAAGATTTGTACACAATATTCAAGGTGCGGTCGCACCATGGAATGATACAGAGGCATTATAATATCTTTGGTTTTGTTCTCCATTCCTTTCCTTATGATTCCTAGCCGTCTATTTGCTTTCGTGGCCGCCACTGCACACTGTGTGGAGGGTTTCAACATATTATCCAGAATGACACCTAAATCTTTTTCCTGGATGGTGGTTCCTGATGTTGAACCTTGCATCATGTAACTGTAGTTTGGGTTGTTCTTTCCTAGGTTGTGATAAAGAAGCTTATCATAGCTCAGGAAGGAGCTATAGAAAAGGTGAAGTGACTCTGAACAAGCAACCTGTCAGTTCTGGTAGAAATATGAAAACAGAATTTTGCCATAAAAGACTACCAGTCCCAGAATGCACCAGGTTTCCAACAGCCATTAGAGGAGCTGAAGTGAGGAAACGTGTGTTCAATCAGGAGGGCTATGAGGTAATCCCTAAGCACTCATCTCAAAGGGCAGGGCCTGATTCAGCACAGCTGCGCTGTGTTAGGGAGGATCACTCATCTAAGCAGAATAAGAGTAGAGTTTATTCTACAGAAGACCATCTTCATGATCACCTTGGATATCCAGAGAATTGTCCTCAGTATCCTGGGAATCAGCTTGAGTTTGATCATCAGTTTCATCTGAAGGATCATCAGAAGCAGAAGCCAAACCGGACGGACAGAGAGGGAAAGAGACCCTTTGGAAGAAGGAAGAGAAAAGCCTTTGAGAGGTCTAGAAGAGTCCAAAGCAGTACGTATACTGGGAGGTATTCCAAGGGCCAGCATACACCATTGGACTGTGAAAAGCTAGAGGAATGGTGCTGCAGAGCTAGGAATCACCAGAGGCTACCTGTGAGGGAGACGGCTGCACGTGGAAGGGACCCTAAGACCTGTGCCAGAAGGTATGTGAAGAGAGATCCAGTGTCCAGGGATCTGGATTGGAAGGCTGGACATAAGAACTGGACTACATACTGGCCAGGCTATATAGAGAGGAACTCTAGCAGCAATGGAAGCTCAGGTATGAACACTGATCTATGCCCTAGCTATAACCTTGAAAGACAGCAGGGAAACAAGTATTCTCCTGAAAATGCTCCATTGAGATATTCATCTGTGCCAATCCATGATATTGAACCCATGCTTGTTGAACAAGGGGGAATAATAGCAGTTGAGGATCCTGTTTATATGGACTGCTCTCTATCTAAACTCCGTTGGTAACTTTCTGTTATAAAGTACAGCAACCATCACAAAGAAATACAAATTTGTTCTTTAATCTACTCAGAAAAGCTCCTGAAGCAGGATTTGACCCACACAGTGGAAGGCAAGCCAGCTAAGGGGTTTCAGCTGGTAACTGCTAGCAATTAAGCCTTACCTAATTGCTTGTAAGCTAGGAGAGAATCACTTCTGTATCTATGTGGGAAGTAATCAGAAGTTAACCTGAAAAGAACAGTTTGTTTCTTGTTTTGTGGCTTTTCATTTGTTGTTTTCCTGATTTTGACTTTGTTTTTCCAAGTTAACACTGAAAGCAAGTAACCTAATTTATGTGCTACCAAGCATATCTGTGTTGGGAGAAATAACCCCATAAATAAATATCTTTCTATTGGCTTTACCCAAGAGCACAACTAAATTATTGTCAGCAGCTGTGTCTGGTGTGAATGAACTACATTGCCCACAATACCTTGCAAATCATATAGAAATATGCACTTGCCAAGATTGTGAAGATTCTCACCCAGGCAGCCATCTGACAAGGTGCATAACTTTGCACTTGTGTACATTAAATTTAATCTGCTATTTGGATGTCCGGTCTTCCAATTTATCAAGGTCCTCTTGCAATTTTTCCCAAGGTTGTGTTTTAACAGCTTTGAATAATTTTGTGTCATCTGCAAATCTGATCACCTCATTTGTTTTTCCCATTTCCATGTCATTTATGAATATATTAAAAGCAGCGTGCCCAACACAAATCCCTGGGGTTCTCCACTATTCACCTTTCTCCGCTGAGAAAATTGGCCATTTAGCCATACTCTGCTTTCTATCTTTTAAGCAGTTCCTGACTTTTTAATTTGGCCAACAGTCTCTCATGAGGGACCTTGTCAAAGGCTTTCTGAAAATCCAGATACATTATATCAACTGACTTATCTTTGTCTACCTGTTTGTTCATACCTTCAAAAAAATTACAGAGATTAGTGAGACAAGGCTTTCCTTTGCTAAATCCATGTTGACTTTCTTCCATTAAACCATCTACATGTTCAGTAATTTTATTCTTTATAATGGTTTCTACCATTTTTCCCGGTACTGATGTCACCTACTGGTCTGTAG
This sequence comes from Ichthyophis bannanicus, assembly GCA_033557465.1. Classification (NCBI taxonomy): domain Eukaryota; kingdom Metazoa; phylum Chordata; class Amphibia; order Gymnophiona; family Ichthyophiidae; genus Ichthyophis; species Ichthyophis bannanicus. Next base: position 786,242,049 of record CM066034.1, on the reverse strand, counting down.
TTTCCTGGATCGCTCCTGGAATCTTTTTAAAAATTGCCGTTACATTGGTCATTCTCCACTCTTCATTTGCTGCAGATGTTTTTAATGATAGTTCACAGATTACTAATAGTAGGTCTGCAATCTGATATTTAAATTCTTTCATAGCTTTTTTTCAACACCCTCTGATGTATGCCATCCAGTCCAGGTGATTTACTACTCTTCGGTTTATCAAATAGTTGTAATACATCTTCCCGGTTTAGTAATATTTCTTTCAATTCTTCCGATATATCAACTTTAAATACCATTTCAGGCATGGGTAAGCAAAGAATTCATTCTGTCTCCGTTTATGGCCTTGTCCTCCCTAAGTGCCCCTTTTACCCCCTCTATCATCCAATGGTCCAACTGACTCTTACAGGATTTTTGCTATGAATGTACTTGAAAAAGTTTTCATTATACGTTTTTGCTTCCATGGCAAGCTTTTTTTTCAAATTCCGTCTTTGCCTGCTTTATCAGTGTCTTGCGCCTAACTTGCCATTGCTTATGTTGTTTCTCATTTTTGTTATTTGGCTCAGGATTTTTCCACAAGATCCTCTCTTAGCCACAACAACCTCTTTGACCTCATCTTTAAGCCATGTGGCTGTTGTTTGGCCTTCCTTCCACCTTTCTTAAAGCGTGAAATATCTGCTCTGGGCTTTTAAGACAGTATATTTAAATAATGCCGAGGCCTGATGTAGGCTCTTAACCTTTGCAGTTGTTCCTTTTAGTTTTTTCTTGACCTAGAGGGAGGCGTGGCCTAGTGGTTGGGGCAAGTTGCCTCTGGCTAGAGGGCCAGGTGTTCGAATCCTCCTGCAAGACAGCAACCTCAGGCTGGAGGGACTGGGGTTTCTAGTCCCACAAGTGCCCCTTGTGGCCTTGGGCAAGCCAGTTTAACCCTCTGTTGCCTCATGTATAAAACATAGATTGTGAGCCTTTCGGGGACAAGGGAAATATATATTGTACCTGAATGTACACCACTTTGACCCAGTGAAAAACGGTATATAAACATTGCTAAGTAAATAAATTTTCCTCATTTTATCATAGTCCCCCTTTTGAATGTTAAATGCTAGTGCCGTGGATTTTCATGTTATCTTCCTGCCATTTATCAAATCAAATGTGATCATGTTATGATAGCTATTGCCAAGCTGCCCCAACGCCATTACCTCTCACATTAGATCCTGTGTTCCACCAAGAACTAGATCTAAAATAGCTTTCCCTCGAGTCAGTTCCTGAACCAGTTGCTCCATGAAGCAGTCATTTATTTCATCTAGAAACTGTATCTTCCTAGCGCATGGCCTGATGTAGCACTGACCCAGTCAATACTGGGGTAATTGAAATCTCCCATTATTATTATTGTTTGTAACCTTTGCAAGCTTCCCTAATTTCTTTTAGCATTTCATCATCTGTCAGTTGATTCTGACTGGGTGGGCAGTAATACAACCCCACTGTCATTCCCTTCACCTTTTTACATGGAATTTGTATCCATAAAGATTCTACAGTGTATTTTATTTCCTGCAAAACCTTTACCTGTTTGACTCGGTGCCCTATTTAACATATAGAGCCACCCCTCCACCTATCTGATCTACCGTATCATTGCGATATAATTTATACTCTAATATCACAGTGTCCCATTGGTTATCCTCTTCCTACCAGGTCTCTAAGTTGCCAATTATATCTAACCTTTCATTCAGTGCCCTATATTCTAACTCTCACATGTTATTTTTTAGACGTCTAGAATTTGCATACAGGGATTGCAAAGTTTGTTTTTGTTCATATTAACAGTCTGGCTGTTGGATGACAGGGATAATTTGGAATCTTTCAGTTTGATCTGGTTTTTACTTACAGGCACCTGTGTTACTTTTACCTTTATTGGAGTCACTCTATCGGGATGCCCTGACTTCCCTGTTTTACTATTATCTGCCCCTTTGCCTATTCATCCCCTTCCCTGACTGTTACTCCACCTCTTCCCACTTTCCCAGCATCTGCTTCCTGCCTCTCTTCCCTCTTCCCTAGCATCTACCCCTACTTCCTTGCCATCTTCCTTCAATATCCATTACTCATCTCCTTTCCACTCTACTTTGTCTTCCCCCTTTCTGTGTATTTATTCCCCGAGTCCCTTCACTTCTTCTCTCCCAAGTAGCTCACCCTCAGTTACCCTAATTCCAAAGGAGTCTGTCTCTCTGCTGCTGATTGCTCTATAGTATACTGTGCAGCACCATGAGCATTTTGAAAGCTCATGTGTCAGAACTTCCTAGTTAATGATCTTATAATGCACAAGATCAAAAAAAGGAGCTACCAGCCTTCAAATTTTGAAAATATTTGTTGTGTTGTCACAGGTTCTTTTTCATTAAGTTCAAAGGGGCGTTTGTTGACACCATTCTGCATAAGATAAGTGGAGTGGTGACTGGTATTTAAAGCTTTTTAAGAAAAGATAAATATACAAAAAGAGCAATGCAGATGTTAAAAAATTAAGAAAAAACACTTGCCTATGGTCATTGATGTGAACGGACACTATCTTGGGAGAGTTTCATTACCCATAAAAAAGTGTCAAATGATACCGTTTATCTGAGACCGTTGGCAAGAAGAAAAAAATGAGTAAAAAAATGAGTTAAAGAAATGAGTTGAAATTAAAGAAATTTAATTGAGTGAATTTAAGTATTTTTTGTGTGACAGGCAGTACACAGCATTCAATCTGAGGAGAGAGAGGACTCGGATACCTTTCAGTTCTGGTTCCATTGGAGGTATACTGGCTGTTGCAGGGTCTGCCATTTGGCTGAGTACCAAGCATACATGTACATCTTAAAGAGAACATTGGTGATAGAGTGATTGGAAGGTAGGAAGTTTGGATGTTCAGTATGAAAATAGCAGGGACTAAAACGTGACAATATATAACTAGATATTGCCACTGATCCTGACATGATTTGTCTCTGTTGTTCCCTAGTCAAATTCCTAGTAAGGACTGGTACAAGGGTATTGGGCATACTAGATGAACTTTCAGTCTTACTCCTCCTCTCTCCCTCTCCCCCCTCACCCAAGATTTTGATAATTAAACTCAACAATCATCATCCCAACACCACCTCTCAGACAGCAATCCTGATTGAATATCATACTTAACATATTAAATTTTGCTTTGTATGCATGTGTCTGCCTGTAATCTCTGCAAGTAAACATTCTGATGGCTCTCTTGAGTTTGTGTCACTCTCAGGACCTATAGTTTTGCTTGACAGTAGCTGTCTTTGCTACCCCTCAGAAACAGCCACCCTAGACAACTGCCTAGTCTTGTTTGATGGTTGATCGGCCGTCTTTCTCGTTACTAGAAAATGTGAGAGACCTTTCTGTGGGTTTCCGTGTCAATCATCTGATAGAAATTCATGTTGTGAATGGTGGATAGAAAGGCTGATGTTTGGTTGTATGGTAGTGATGCAAAGTTGAGGTCGCCTAGAAGTATTAGAAGATGTTTGTGAGTGGATGAGCATAATGTCTCTGTTAGAATTCCAAGGCTGTCCACAATTGCGTCAGGTGATCTGTAAGTTAGAAGTGGAGGTTTTTTGTTCGTATGGTCAGAATTTCTAGGTTCTTAGTGTTGTTTGAGGTTAATAGGGTCGCTTTCAAATCTTACTTTATAATGATGAGGACGCCCCCTCCCTTTTTGGATGTGCAGTGTGTGTGAAATATTTGATAGTTTGATGCTTTGAGTTGGTTGATCAGTACCTGGTCTGAGTCTGATAACCATGTTTCGGTGATACAGATAAGATCAGTGGAATTTTCAGTTATGATATCTTGGATGAGGGGTATTTTGTTCCTAATTGACCTAGCATTAATGAGGAAGCAGTTAAGATCTCTGTTCTTGGATATGTCTATCTCTGGGGTTGTTGGGGTTTTGTATGGAGTTTGATATTAATAAGTCTGTTGTAATTTGGTTTCGTGTGATAGTGGTGTTTGTGATAGTTGTGTTTATAATAGTAGTGTGTGAGCAGTTGCCTGAAGACTGAGCAGATAGTAGAGATCATTTTATAGTATGAAGTGATGTGAGCATAGTTAAATATGGTGGAGCAAATAAGGGTGAATAGTATAAAATTTAGCCAGATTGCTTTCTTTTCCATGTTTGATAGGTCAGGTGAGGTGAGATGGGCAGTGAAGCTATGTTCTGTAGATGGGAGGAGGGGGGGGGGGGAATTGCGGAGAGATTTGGGTATTAGGTAAAGGTAGTTATAGAAACAAGGTAACGTCTTAGTGTCCTACAATTTCTATTGCAGTGTGTCACCACGCCCCCTGCTGGTAGCTTGTTGAAGGGACAGGGTGGACATTTTAATTATTTTGTAGAAGTAGGAAACCTTTTTGGACCATCATGGTCCTTGTAGTCCTTCTTCTTAAAGAAATAAGTTGTGTACGCCTTGTGTAGGGTCAAACAAAAGGCTTTTTATTCCCCTTTAGCACTAAGGTTCACTAAGAAACCAAAAGTAGAATTTACCTTATTTTCAGGTTTATGCCAAAGTAATTACAGAGCAAGAAAACTGTTATGAGAGCTTCACAGTTCCTTGTAAAAATACACAGGGTTTTCAGCACTGTAGTAAAACAAATAAACAAGCTCTTCTTTAGCTCAACACAGACAAAAGATATTGTTAAAGCATGTTCTGGTAATTACAGCTCTGGGAGAGACTCTAGGCCAGCGATGGCGAACCTATGGCACGCGTGCCAGCTGTGGCACGCGAAGGCCTTGCAGCTGGCACGCGGGAAGGTCCGCAAGTAAAATTAAAAAAAAAAAAAAAGCTGTCTTCTCCCGCTGCCGGGGCCGCCGCGGCAGAATCGAGTGTGCCGCGGGGCCCCCCCTGCCCAGCACAGCCTGCCCTCCCCCTCTATCCGCTCTCTCTCGTCGCAGCTCACAGAGTCACGCGCCGGCTTTCAGAGAGCGAGGGAAGAGTTTCTCCCTCGCTGCTCTGTTAAGCCCGCGGGGGCTGATGGGAAGTTCCCATCAGCCCCCGCGGGCTTAACAGAGCCGCGAAAGGGAAACTAATCCCTTCGCGCTCTGAAAGCCGGCGCGTGTCACTGTGAGCTGCGACGAGAGAGCGGATAGAGGGGGAGGGCAGGCTGTGCTGGGCAGGGGGGGCCCCGCGGCACACTCGATTCTGCCGTGGCGGCCCCGGCAGCGGGAGAAGACAGCTTTTAAAAAAAAAAAATTCCCTCGGCTGGGCTGGGCTGGGCTGGGCTGGGGGGGGGTTAGGATTGCTGATGGGCTGGGCTTGAGGGGGGGTTAGGATTTCTGATGGGCTGGGGGGGTTAGGATTGCTGATTGGCTGGGGGGGGTTAGGAGTGCTGTTGGGCTATGGGGGGGCTGGGGGGAGTTAGGAGTACTGATGGGCTATGGGGGGGCTAGGACAGGAAATGGGCTGATGGGGAGGGGTTAGGACTTGAGGTGGGATGATGGGGTTATGACAGGAAATGGGCTGTTCGCTGATGGGGGCTGTCTGGTAATGGGCTATGGGGGTTAGGACTGATAACGGGCTATGGGGGGGCTAGGACAGGAAATGGGCTGATAGGGAGGGGTTAGGACTTGAGGTGGGCTGATGGGGTTAGGACTGGTAATGGGCTGTGGGCTGATGGGGGGGTTAGGACTGGCAATGGGCTATGGGGGGCTGACTGGAAATGGGTTGATGGGGTTAGGACGAAGTGGGTTGATGGGGGGGCTAGGACTGGTATTGGGTTGGGGGGTTGCTAGGACTGGAAATGGGCTGATGGGGGGCTAGGACTGGAAATGGGCTGATGCAGGGACTAGAAGGGAATGGATGATGGGGGAGGCTGGAACTAGAAGGGAGCTGATGTTGGGGGAGGATTAGAATGGGATGGGGCTGGGAGAGTAAAATGGAGAGGGGAAAAATATTTTGTGTGGGAGGGATAAAAAAATCTACAATTGGCCGGGTATTGGGAGAGTAAGTGGGGATTGAGGATGGAGGGGTAAAATTTGAGTGGATGAAATAGGAATGAGGAAAGAGCAAAAGGAGAAAGATTAGTATGTTAAAGCGGATGTAGAGAGAGAGAATGGAAAAAAAAACTAGAAGAAAGGACAAATGGACAGCAGATGATGGAGAGTTAGCAGAAAACATGAAGAAACCAGAAGAAAGTGGCTGGAGCAATTGCAACTGAAAAAAAATGCACAAAAGGTAGAAAGATATCTCTTTGACAAGTTATCAGCATGCATGCAACAACAAACATCACATTAATTTTTTTCATGTATAGATTCTTTGGGAATACACACCGAGTCCTGACACAGTTAACAGTTTTAAGAAGTTTATCTTTTTTTTACTCAGGATACATTTGACATGTTATGTGAATAATACATTTAAAATATATTGTGTAACTGAATCAAATTCTTCCTAAATTCATTAAATTGAATGAAATCATTAAAACATTATAAATTGCCAATAAATTGAAATGAAAACCAAAGGATTGTGAATCAAATTGATTCTCTGACAATACAAAGATTCCAACCTTTACAAATGATGTTACATAGTTCAGGCAACTTTATAACGAGTTTTTAGATACTAAAATCTTGTTGTTAAGGTTTAATTGACGTGCTGGCACTTTGAGGAAATTCTTTGGTTTTGTGCGGCAGTTTGGGCACTCGGGCTCAAAAAGGTTAGCCATCACTGCTCTAGGCTTTCAGCAATACACATCGAACAGTCCATTTGTTCTTCAGGCATCGATGGCTCTGGTTCCCCAAGCTCAATCTGCATGGGTTCCAGCTCAGCCGTGCTTTCCTTTACACCTGAGCTTTCCCTGGCTGAAATAGTTTGCAGTTCAGAAGTTCTCTTCCCTAGTTTCCAGCCTGGCAGTTCTGGGTTTTGCAAACAAGTGGTATGTCTTGTTCCTATGCCTTTTTGTAGTGGTTTCCAAAACTTCTGCCAGCTTTCTTTCCTCTCAGTATTGCTATCTGAGTTATAAGTCTTTCTAGGACCTGGCTCCTTTGTGAGAAATAAAGTATCACTGTACCTTGGCTCCTTGAAGTCTGTGCCACTGGTATTCCCCCTACCAGGCACCCTCCTTCGGTTACCGTCTTCTCTGAAGACTGTTTCTTGGAGTTCTCTGGGCTGGGCTTGTCTTCCCTGGAGCTTAGCTCTACCCCGTAATGATTCCAAGCTCCTCTGCCTTGCAGTAAAGGAGGTTCCTCTATCGGGTCCTTTCTTCCCAGTATCCTTGGATTCCTTTCCAGATCCTTTTTCAGAGTTTCTCTCTATGCGTAGGCCTCTCTCTAGGCATGGCTCTCTCTCTTGCCGTGGCTCTCTCTTGCCGTGGCTCTCTCTGCTTCCTTCCTGCAGAGCTCTGCTTATAAAGCCCTTTTTCCCTTGAGTTTTCTGACCCTCTCCTCAGGTGCACCTGATTAGCTTCTGCTTCATCAGTACCTGGGTGTGTCAGCTCAGCATTTGCAGGCTCGTGCCTGCCCCCTCTAGCTGTCCTGCTAGGTAATTGCACCCTCTGCAAGTCAGTTGCTTTATGAAAAACAGCGTTTTTTTCTAAGTTCATAGCTTCACTAGCTTCAGCTCTATCACAAGTGTCAATTACAGTATCAGGTTTCATTAAGGTTCATCATAAGTTACATACATGATATTGATTTACATGGTGCAGTCACTATTATTTAAACAAATTAGTGGATATTGTTTGCGATTAGAGATATTACCAGAGGTTGTAGCTCTTGGTTACTTGCCTGGTTAATGTGGTGGAGGAGGGAGTACTTAATGTTCTACAGTTGTCTTGAGGAGTAAGGACTCTCTTCTGGGACTTCTGTGTAAGAGACGTTCCACTCGCCTAATTTCCACGCCTAAGGTCCACTCGCCTAATTTCCACGCCTAAGGGTTTGTGATTGGCTCGGGGGTCGGCCGGCACGAGCACGTGCAGCCTGGCTCAACCCCGATCTGTGATCAGGAGAAGTAGCAGGGTTTGGATAGTTTTTGATCACTGAAGAGTAGGATTGAGAGTTCAACAGCGTTGCTGCGTGTAGAGATGTGCGCTTGAGGCAGGAGATGGAACCCGGTGGTTGTTCTGTGCACACGCTTTGGAGCAGTGGATGGATGGGGTCCGTTGCTTGCTCTGTTCTCGATGTTGCCCCTTTTATTGCCTCCTTTAGTTCAGCCCATTGCAATTCCACCCTCCAACTCCTCCTTCAGATTCTTGGCCATTTTACTGAAGTCATTGTTTCTAAAGTCTAAGACTTTGAGCTTGCTGTGATTGCGCTCCGCTTTGGCTTTAATCTCAAACCACACCGTGTGATGGTCACTGCTGCTCACATGGACACCCACCCGGATATTCGATTGCTATCTCCGTTGGTGAGTACTAAATCCAACATTGAGCCTTCTCTGGACGGTTCCATCACCGTTTGTCTAAGTAATGCATCTTGGAAGGCATCCACAATTTTTTTACTTCTTTCCAGATTTGCAGAAGGAATCCTCCAATCCACATCAGGTAAATTAAAATCTCCTAATATGATCATTTCCCCCTTCATGGCTATCTTTGCAATATCAATAATCAATTCGCTATCTATTTCTTCGGTTTGAGTTGGAGGCCTGTAGACTACACCAGTATGGATAACAGTGCCATCTCCTCTTTCCAGCACAATCCACAGTGCTGCTTCTTTTCCCCACATCCCCTGCATTTCAGCAGCTTTAATATTGCTTTTGACATATAGGGCTGCTACTCCTCCTTTTCTACCCTATCACTTCTAAATAGATTATAGCCAGCTATGGCTATATCCCATTTATGCGACTCGTTGAACCATGTTTCTGTATTGGGGCAAAACCAGGTTGACCAGGGTGTGGTGGCAGCCCCAGCTTAGCTGTCTCTAGATTTGGCAAGATACAGTGCGGAGCACTTAGCCATTGTAACCAAACTTAATTTAGAAAACTCGTTTTCAAAGTATTGCTTCAAAACAGTGGCTTGACCTGAAGCTATTATTTTACAGCAGAAATGGAATGTAAATAAATATTTCTGCCATTAATGTGGGATTTTTTTCAAAACACTTTTGAGTTTTGCAGGGTACTTTTAAAAAAGATGATGTTTGTACAAGCATCAAACTGTTTCCAGTCCTTGTTTGGAATAGGGCTTTATCAGATTAAAAATGGTGAGTGCAAGGTTATTCTCTTTCCTCCCAAGTTATGTAAAGTGCTTTATCTGTCTGTAGTCATAAGAGCTGAAAACTGTCTAGTAATTTAATAAAACAATAGCAAAAGTAGAGACACACTCAGTGTGCTGCAGTTGAAAAGAATCTGTCAAAGTAAAATATGAATATTTGTAGCAAATGTTTTCTGGGTTTTTTTTCTTGTGCCTTTATTGTGATTTTTTTTTGTTTATTTTGGAAGTATATCCCTGGGGTACCCTCTGAGTGGGTAGGAGTTGGCATTCCGGTTTCCCTATTTCCAGGGCTGTATTAGAAGGTGAAAAAAAGATAACTTCCATGGCCCTGTCTCTATAGCTGTCTTGTCTCACTTTATCTCAACTCCAGCAAGTGTTCCAAATAAATCCAATTTCCCAGTCTGTGTGTCCTGAACTATAAAACAGCCCTCTACTGGATAGATTTTTCAAACGTGGTCCAAAGGGCAATGGTTAAGGAAACTCAAGGCTCAGTTCTGTAGTGCATCAAGCAAAATAGATGGCCAAAAGAAAATATACAGCCTTTTGATGAACAGGTCATGTGTATCATTAAATGTTGGGTGGGGTGCCATACTTTTCCACTACTCACTTTTTTCTTCCAGTCTCCTCTTCTGTAGACTGCAATTGCAAATTCCTGAAAAACTGAAAGGACAACCTTGCTTTTAAGTTGCCTATAGTCTCTCTCCTAAACCAATCATTAGTCTCCTATAGCAGCATCTCCTGTGCCAACTTAATTGTAAGCAGGAAGGGATGGCTTGCCGCTTTATAAAGTGGGGAGGGAAACAGTTCCTATTGTAATTATTCTTAGGATTATTATTCTTAGGATTTGATTATTACTTTCGATAGAAGTGGTGTGGGCAAATACAGTGACAGAATTCAAAATGGCATGGGACAGACAGTGGATCCCTTTATAGAAACAAGATAAAATCAAAATAAAGTTGACTGTCTCTGATATCTCAACAAATAGGGGTGACCTGCATGGAGCGATGGGTACACCCCTAAAAAAAGGCATGGGGAGGGGTGACCTGCATGGAGCGGCGGGCGCATCTACTCTTGCCACCTTGCTGGGCAGATTAGATGGACCATACTGGTCTTTAGCTGCCGTCGTATACTATGTTATTATGTTACTGTTGTTGTATATTTTAATGTGTGATTGTACACTGCTTTGAATGCAAATATAGATGATGATATAGCAGTGTTTCTAAATAAATAAATCAGGAAAGACCAGGCAGTCACCTAGGGCAGCAGCTTCTGAAGAAAGCAAAGGGCAGGTGCACTCAAAGCAAAATAATATATCTTGATGACAACACAAACTCAAGAAGACATCAGCATGTCCATTTATCTACAGGGAGAGAAGGCAGTATGTTCAAATAGTCATTTGACATCTAAATGGCTTTGAAAATTGATCTCTTTGCTTTATATGTATGACCCAGTCATGTATTTTTACTGGTTTGTTCTGGAAGAGGTGGTGTTGGGGTGATTATGATGTTTGAGTTTAATTGTCAGTATCTGAGAGGGGACTGCCTAGGAGCCTGAAAATCAGTGAGAGGGTGCACAAGGCTGAAGGTTCACCTAGCATTTAATACCCTCACACCAGCCTTGGCCTCTCCTTTCGCGCTTGTCACTGATTCACTGAGCTACTTTTCTTCTCTTGGTGTTACCGTGGGGTAACCCCTCACACACAGCACTCACCTTCTCTAAACCCACACACTTCCTAGTCTAAGGACCATATTCCCTGGAGCACCATCAGCTCCCATGGACAATGGGGCAGGGAAAAGGGATGAAGACTCCTCCTTTATAAAGCGTTTTATACCCCTACTTCCACCAATGACTACTTCCTCTGGACAGAGTCTTTAGCATAAATGTTCCCCCTGTACACATTTACTAACTGAGACTGTGAAATCTGAGGCCACTAAGAAATAGTAAGAGAGGGGAAGAAGTAACAGTGATAATGTTATAGAACATAGTCAATAACATAGGAGACGGCCAACCCACCTATCCAGTCTGATCAGGTATTCCTGTTGACACAGACATAAAAGCAGACTGCGCATATACAATTTGTCCAGTCTGCATCTGCACCAATCGCTCATTTCTGCAATTCCTTTTTCTTTCTCGAAGATTCTCTGTGCTTGTCATATGCATTCCTGAATTCACTGTCTTTGTCTCCTTCGTCTCTGCTAGGCGACTTTGCCACCACATCCTGCTGTTCTTTATTTTCACTCTTATCCTATGACTCCTTGTTTCAGAGCCTCCTTTCTGTCGAAAGAGGCCTATCTGTGCACTTGTACTTTGAAGGCATTTAAATCATTCTGTTACCTCCCCATCCTTCCTTTACTCCAGGGGATACACATTTAGATATTTATGACTCTTTCCATATGATTTATGAATGTGTCTTCTCCAGAATTGGCCACAGTACTCTAAATGAGGCAATATCACTATTTTTTTCCTCCTGGTAATTCCTCTCCCTATGCACCCAGTCATCCTTTAAGTGTTGTATTGTCTACCCATTTGACCAATTTAAGATCATCAGCTATAGTTACCCACAGATGCTGCACTTCTGTGTACAAAAGAACTTCACCCCCTTTATTCAGGGGCTTTGCAGTGGTGGAGGCCACATGAGCCTGCCATGATGAAATTTCTCATCACTAGAGAACAGTAAATAAAAAATTATTGAGAATATAAAGATGAATTATAGCAATATATACTATGGGCAATGATGAATAGGTGATGCAGTGCGAAGACGTCGTTCTTATATGACTGTTTTCCTTCTTTTTCACTGAGAATTTTGACAGCAACCAGTTGTGTATAGTGAAAGACATCCTTGCAGATCTCTTGGCCGCAGACTCTCTAGCCTCTGCTTTCTCTATAGTTTAAAATGCCTAATGTGCCTGCCCTTCACTACAGAATACTAGTGAATAGGAGTTTAGATTTTACTAGTATTAGTCACATTTGGTTTTTTTCTTTTAGATGATGGGTTTTGGGACTGGGACATATAATGAGTTTTGGGTTTGGCTGGGAAAGGTATTTGTGGGTGTATGAGGTAATATTTGTTATGTGATTATGTATGTAGTTTTGGTATTTGGTTAGAAGTTTTGGGTAGGCGAATAATAAAATATTTAAAATTTATTTATTTATTTATTTGAATGCTTTTATATACCGTGCTCTTTAAAATCAGTGCGGTTTACAGATAACATTTTGTGCAGAGTAGGAAGAGCCTGCTCTGCACTTACATCGAACGGGTGGAGCAACTTGGATTCAGAATGAATTCTTTGCTTCGGTCTTTACTGAGGAAGATGTAGGGATGTTACCCAAGACTGAAGTGGTATTTAAAGGTGATACTGCAGAGGAATTGAGAGAAATATTGCTACACCGGGAAGATATATTACAACTATTTGATAAACTGAATAGTAGCAAATCACCTGGACTGGATGGTATACATCCCAGAGTGTTGAAAGAACTGAAATATGAGATTGCAGACCTGCTATTGGTAATCTGTGAACTTTCATTAAAATCATCTGTAATACCTGAAGATTGGAGGGTCGCCAACGTAACACCAATTTTTAAAAAGGGTTCCAGGGGTGACCCGGGAAATTACAGACCGGTGAGCCTGACGTCAGTACCAGGGAAAATGGTAGAAACCATCATAAAGAACAAAATTACACAGCATGTAGATAGTCATGGCCTAATGGGAGACAGCCAACATGGCTTTAGACAAGGAAGATCTTGTCTTACTAATCTGATATGTTTTTTTGAAGGTGTGCATAAACAGGTAGACAAAGGTGAGTCGGTTGATATAGTGTATCTGGACTTTCAGAAAGCTTTTGACAAAGTCCCCCATCAGAGACTTTTGGCGAAGCTAAAAAGTCATGGGATAGGAGGCAGTGTACTATTGTGGATCGGGAACTGGTTAAAAGATAGAAAGCAGAGGGTAGGGCTAAATGGCCAATATTCCCAATGGAAAAAGGTGAATAGTGGAGTACCCCAGGGATCTGTACTGGGTCCGCTGCTTTTTGACATATTCATAAATGACCTGGAAAAGGGAATAACTAGTGAGGTTATCAAATTTGCAAATGACACAAAACTGTTTAAAGTTGTTAAAACCCAAGAGGATTGTGGAAAACTGCAGGAGGATCTGGATAAATTGGAAGACTGGGCATCCAAATGGCAGATGAAATTTAATGTGGACAAGTGCAAAGTTATGCACCTAGGAAAGAACAACCCACACTATAGTTACACGATGCAAGGCTCCACATTAGAAACCACCACCCAGGAAAAAGATTTAGGAGTCATCGTGGATAACATGTTAAAACCCTCCGCCCAGTGTGCAGCGGCGGCCAAGAAAGCAAATAGAATGCTAGGTATGATAAGGAAAGGGATGGAGAACAAAACAGAGGATATTATAATGCCTCTGTATTGCTCCATGGTACGACCGCACCTTGAATATTGTGTGCAATTCTGGTCACCGTATCTTAAAAAGGACATAGCGTTATTAGAAAAAGTACAGAGAAGAGCCACCAAATTGGTGAAGGGGATGGAAGGCTACTCCTATGAAGAGAGGCTAAGAAGGTTAGGGCTCTTTAGCCTGGAGAAGAGACGGCTGAGGGGAGATATGATAGAGGTCTATAAATTAATGAATGGAGTGGAACGGATAAACGTGGATCAATTGTTTACGCTATCAGAGTATAGAAAGACTAGGGGACATGTAATGAAGCTACAGGGTAAACTATTTAAGACAAATAAGAGAAAAATTTTTTTCACTCAACGTGTAATCAAACTCTGGAATCTGTTACCGGAAGATGTAGTAAGGGCTGTTAGTATAGCTGGGTTTAAAAAAGGTTTGGACAAGTTCCTGGAGGAAAGGTCCATAAACCACTATTAAAAAGGGACCCAGGATATCAATGCTTGACCCAGTACAAGCATTGTGGAACCTGTGTCTTTTGGGGATATTGCTAGGTACGTATGACCTAGATTGGCCACTGTTGGAAACAGGATACTGGGCTTGATGGACCTCGGTCTGACCCAGTATGGCATGTCTTATGTTCTTATGTAACAGGGTAACTATATACAAGCTATTTACAATCTAGACAGGATGGTATACAGGCTATATGAGTCCAGACAGGGTAACTATATACAGACTATTTACAATCTAGACAGGATGTTATACAAGCTATACAAGTCCAGACAGGGAATCACTATGCAGTTGGTTTGCCCTGGGAGCTGTGTAAAGGGATATGAATTATTTACTGGGTTGTCTGTTTCATGCGGTTAGATGTAGGGTTGTGTCAGGAGGGGGCGTGCTGTTGGCCTGGGTGTAGTGTAGGAGAAAAAGATGGTGCTTTAGTGCCTTTCTGAATTGGGCAAGGTCAGTGATTGTGCGGATAGTTGCTGGGAGCTCGTTCCAGCAGGTAGGTGCGTAGAACATGAAGGCTCTGTTTCTTGTTGCCTGAGTGCATTTTGTTACTTTGCAGGGGTTATTAGTGTATTGGTGGTGAAGGATCTTCTTGCTCTAGTTGCAGGTGTGGGGTGGATAAGATTCGTCAAGGAGCCAGCGGTTGTGTTGTTGATGGCCTTGAATGTTAATAGAACTGCTTTGTAGATGAGTCGTCAGTAGATTGGTAGCCAGTGCAGGTCTTTCAGGATTGGCATAATGTGGTCCCTTCTAGCGGCCCTGTGTAGGAAGTGGGCAGCAGCATTCATTGCTAACTGTAGTGGATTTAGTGTATTCTTAGGAAGTCCATGAAGGGGATCACATTGGCGTAGTCGAAGTGGGGGGGTTACTAGTGCCTGGAAGACTGTTCGGAAGTCGTCTGGTTGTAGCAGGGGTCAAAGATGTCGAATCGTCCTCATCTTGTGGTAGATTTTCTTGACGGTGTTGCCTATGTGGGCTTTCAAGTCGAGGTGCTGGTTGAGCGTGACTCCTAGGTAGCGGATGGTGGATCGACTTGGTAGCTCGGCATCTCTCGTCTTTAATGTTGCCAGTGGGGAGAAGGTGTGGTTTCTCGTGATGAACAGTACTTCTGTCTTGCTGAAGTTTATCTTGAGGCTCTGTGAGTGGAGCCAATCAGTGACTGCATCAAAGCATTTTACTAGTGATGAGAAGTCTGGTTGGTTGATAGTGAATGGGGTGAAAAGTAGAACGTTGTCTGCATAGATCAGGCAAGATATGTTGAAGGAGCGTATGATTGCACATATGGGCTGCATATATATATTGAATAATAGGGTAGACAGCGAGGAACCCTGGGGAACTCCATGTTTTTGTTGAAAAGGCTCGGAGGTCATGGAGCCTGTACGCACCTGCTGCCATCTATCTGTTAGGTAAGATTTGCACCAGCTCCACGCTGAGCCATGAATTCCTTTTTCCTGGAGACGAGTCAGGAGTTGTGCATGGTTGACAGAGTCAAAAGCTGCGGAAATGTCCAAGAAGATCAGGGCATATCCTTGTCTGTTGTTAATTCCTGTGATTAATGTGTTGAGAAGCATGGCAAGGAGTGTTTCGATGCCATGTGATTCCCTGAAACCATGTTGGCATGGATCGAGAGGGGCAGTGGAGTCAATGTGTTCTTGGATTTGTCGTTGCAGAACCTTCTCAATAATCTTGGCCAGAAGCGGGATGCTTGAGATCGGTCGATAAGATTCAACCTTCTGAGGGTTCAGCTTGTTGTTCTTCAGAAGGGGTCTATTTTTATTATTATTATTATTATTATTATTTTTATTTTTTATATACCGCGCTATTGAAATCAGCTCGGTTTACATTAAAACTGAACAAGCAACAATGCATAAATATCACAATGTGCTTACATAGAACATGGCTTACATGGAACATGTGCTTACATAGAACATGTGCTTACATAGAACAATGGCATAATCAAACTGGGATAACAGGGAAAACTATTCACATGGTATATACAAGTATTTACATAGAGTTATCTATTCTCGTAAACCGTAGGTATTTATAGGTCAGGTGGTAGATTTATGATGTGTATATCTAAAGGAGAGGAGCATCTAGCCATTTTCATGTTGGGTGATAGGGCAGTTAGTGTGTGGTGTGAGTGCAAGTGACTTATGTTTTTCGGGCAAGGTTTCAGGATAGTGAATTAGAAAAAGGTGGTGTTTTATTGCCTTTCTGAAGGAGGTGAGGTTGGTTATGGATCTTATACTAGCGGGGAGTTCATTCCAGGCTGTTGGGGCATAAATTGAGAAAGCTCTATTGGTAGTTGCCTTTGTACATCTTGTGGTGAGCTTAGGTACAGTTAGCATGTTCAGTAGTGTAGGTCTTCTGACTCTAGTATTGGGTATGTTGTTGAGCAGTTTACTAATTGGTGTGGGAGATTGATTATTCAGTGCCTTGAAGGTCATGACCAGTACCTTGTATTGAGTTCGGGCTTGTAGTGGCAGCCAATGTAGGTTTTTCATTACTGGGGTTATATGTTCTAATCTTGATGTCCCTGTGAGAACCCTAGCAGCTGAGTTCATGGCCAGCCGAAGTGGGTTGAGGGTTGCTTGTGGAAGACCATGGAGGATGGTGTTCGCGAAGTCTATGTGTGGGATCACTAGGGCTTGAAATATGGTTCGATAGTCTGAAAAGTCCAGTAGTGGGCGGAGGTGGCGAAGGGTTCGTATTTTGTGGTATATTGCTTTGGTAACGGTCTTTACGTGGGTTGTCATAGCCAATCGCTGATCTAGGGTGATGCCTAGGTAGCGAATTGTGTCTTTTGTCTTTAGTTCAGCGTTTTTAACTTGCAGGTTGGGTGGTGGGGTGAATTTCTGATTCCTTGTGACAAATAGGACATCGGTTTTGCTATGATTAATCCTCAGGTTTTGTGTGAGAAGCCATTCAGCCACTGCATCAAAGCATCTGATGATAGGGGAAAAATCAGGTTGTTCTATGGTAAATGGAATGTATAGTAGTATGTCGTCAGCATACACGAGACATTCTACATTTAATGAGCGTATCAGGGAGCAAATAGGCTGCATATAGATGTTAAATAATAGAGCAGACAGGGATGATCCCTGTGGCACTCCCTGCTTCTGTAAGAATGGTTCAGAGGACGTGTTACCTGCTTTTACTTGCTGCCATCTGTTAGTTAAGTATGATTTACACCATTGTAATGCAGTTCCCAGTAATCCTTTTTCTTGGAGGCGTTGTAATAGTATATTATGATTCACAGAGTCAAATGCGGCAGCAATGTCAAGAAAGATGAGGACGAAACCTTGGTGTATGTTGTCAATTCCTGTGATTAGCTTGTTGAATAGGGTAGTTAAGATGGTATCTACTCCATGCGATTCCCTGAAGCCATGTTGGGCTGGATCGAGGGGTGCCTCGTCATCGATGTGCTGATGGATCTGACGCTGGACTATTTTCTCGATGATCTTAGCAAGCAGTGGAATGCTTGATATGGGTCTGTACGATTCAACTTTGGATGTATCAAGGCGACTATTCTTTAGCAGGGGTCTGATCGATGTATGTTTTAAACTTTGGGGGAAGATGCCCCTTGATAGTGATTGGTTAGTTATTTTACATAATGCATGGCTTAGTTCATGTCGAAGTTCCTTTATCCAACTTGCTGGACAGGGGTCATTGGGAGCTGTGGTGAGATTGATGGAGGCAATAGTGTCTTCAATTTCTTTAGTAGATACTGTAGAAAATTTAAGTAGTGTTGTAGGTTTTGGTGTACTAAGTATATTGGACAAGCTGCCGTTAGATGAGGTCATGTTGGATTGTATCATTTTGGATTGTAAGTAGTCCGAATAATCCTGTGGTTGAGGCATGTGTGGGCTTGCTGGTGAAGGGTCACCTGTTAGTGATTTTACTATATTAAATAGGTCATGTGTTTTATTCAGTGATCTTTTTAGGATCATTGAATGATATTGTTTCCTTTTTTCACTTATCTTCTCTCTGTGTAATGCTAGGTATGAGTTGTAGTTTTGGTGGGCTATGGTAGTTTGCTTTTTTCGCCATCGTCTTTCTAGTTTACGTAGTTGTAGAAGGGATGATCGAAGGTCAGATGAGTACCAGGGTGCATGTCTACGTTTTGTGGGTAACTTGTTGGCAGATGAGATACAGGCTAAGGTTCTGATGCTATTATTCCAATTTGCTACAAGTTCGTCAGGGTCAAGGGTTGGTACATCCAGTTGTGGAAGAAGCTTGATAAGAACATCCTCCTTGTTGAGTGTGCAGAATCGTGTCGTTGGTGTTCCGTGATCTGGGATATTAGTCCTGGCCTTGTTATTGGGTAAGCGGGTGCTAGGTATTTGGAATTTTAGGAGTTTGTGATCAGACCACGGTACTGGAGATATGGAGGTCAACAGCGGAGGAGAGGTGTTGACTATAGACACGGGCGCAAAAATAAGGTCGAGGGTACCGCCTTTTTCATGCGTTGGGGAGTTCACTAGTTGCTTGTAGTCAAGGTCATAGAGCGCTTCGAGGAAGGTTCGTGCTTGTGCTTCAGGCAGTGAGGGGAGATTGAAGTCCCCCATTAGCCAGTTTGAGGATCGTGAGTTATTTGAGTTGCATGCAAGATTGATGATTGTTGGTAGGTCATCGGAGGAAGGTGTTGGGGCTCTGTATAGTGCATTGATTGTACATTGGTTGTTTGATACAGTGATAATGTCAAGGTGCTCTGAGGTGGATGCATCAACTAATTTAAATTTGAGTTCTGTTTTTGCAAGGATGAGGACCCCTCCTCCTTTTTGTTTGGCTCTGTGGCAAGTGTATGGCGAAAATCCTGTTGGTGTCATTTGGTTGATGATCACATTGTCACAGTCTGATAGCCAAGTCTCAGTGATAATTAACACATCAAGGTTATAGGATGTTATAAGGTCGGTGATTGCTGGCCATTTTTGGCGTGTAGATCTAGTATTTATGAGTGCACATTTCAATAACTGTTGTTGGTGATTCTTGCACAGTTGGGTTTTTTTAATATTTTGTAAAGGAATGTATAATAGGTGTTGGTAAATTATCCTGGGGGTGTTATGATCAGTTTGGTAGTGATTCTCTGACCATCTCCTACTATGACTAGTGAGGATTGGGATATGTGTGGCATATGTATTGAGTGCATGACTGGGGAATCCAGAGGTGAGAAATAGAATGGTCAGTGGTATGAATATGGCCATCATGGTGGGTATTGGTGGGTGAGTGCGTGTTAATGTGAGGTGTAGAAAGCTGTTAGGAGAGACTAGAGGTATGATATGCTGCTATGTGGGTGAGCTAGTTTTAGAATGGTAGTGTACGCTACAGGGAGGATAGCAACACTTTTTACTGATCTTCCGTGCTACCCGATTCAATCTACTTAGCGTTACTGAAGAGGTTATGACTGAGGTACTAGAAGTGCTTAACAGTGTATTTTACTCACTGCAGCGTTACTAAATTGCATACATAAGTCAAGATAGTATTTGTTCACTATATCATGAGACTCAACAATACTGGTTACACTGTTAAATAATGCGGCCTTATAGGATATGTTTCACTGCACTAAAGTCAGTCACAACAAGGTTACTTTGTTACAACAACAACACTGGTTACACTGTTAAATAACAAGGTTACTTTGTTACAAGCATAGTCTTACCATCCGTGCTATAAGGTGTATATGGCTATTCATACTCACAGCGTTTTCTGCATTGGGATGGTTACCCGGTTGTCAGGTCTGTATTAACTATAGGCCTCCACCAGGGCCTCCGCCTAAGGGCCACGCCAAAGGGCCCTCAGGCGCGGGCCCGTCAGGCGCGGGCGCGCCAGATGGTGCGAACTTTTATGCCCGTGCGGGCAGTCCCGATTGGCTGGAGCTGTTCCCTGCCACCGGAGGCTCTATCCCCCGACTGGGGAGAGCTGCTGATGGTGGCAGGGGTTCACTGGACCACGCGCCCAATGGCGCGAACCTTTATGCCCGTGCGGGCAGTCCCGATTGGCTGGAGCTGTTCCCTGCCGCCGGAGGCTCTATCCCCCGACTGGGGAGAGCTGCTGATGGTGGCAGGGGTTCACTGGACCACGCGCCCGATGGCGCGAACCTTTATGCCCGTGCGGGCAGTCCCGATTGGCTGGAGCTGTTCCCTGCCACCGGAGGCTCTATCCCCCGACTGGGGAGAGCTGCTGATGGTGGCAGGGGTTCACTGGACCACGCGCCCAATGGCGCGAACCTTTATGCCCGTGCGGGCAGTCCCGATTGGCTGGAGCTGTTCCCTGCCGCCGGAGGCTCTATCCCCCGACTGGGGAGAGCTGCTGATGGTGGCAGGGGTTCACTGGACCACGCGCTCGATGGCGCGAACCTTTATGCCCGTGCGGGCAGTCCCGATTGGCTGGAGCTGTTCCCTGCCGCCGGAGGCTCTATCCCCCGACTGGGGAGAGCTGCTGATGGTGGCAGGGGTTCACTGGACCACGCGCCCGATGGCGCGAACCTTTATGCCCGTGCGGGCAGTCCCGATTGGCTGGAGCTGTTCCCTGCCGCCGGAGGCTCTATCCCCCGACTGGGGAGAGCTGCTGATGGTGGCAGGGGTTCACTGGACCACGCGCCCGATGGCGCGAACCTTTATGCCCGTGCGGGCAGTCCCGATTGGCTGGAGCTGTTCCCTGCCGCCGGAGGCTCTATCCCCCGACTGGGGAGAGCTGCTGATGGTGGCAGGGGTTCACTGGACCACGCGCCCGATGGCGCGAACCTTTATGCCCGTGCGGGCAGTCCCGATTGGCTGTTTGAGGCATGCTGGGAATATACCTGTGGAGAAGGTATAAATAAATAGATAAAACAGTATCACACACTCTTCAGATATAAGACGCTCGGGGGGCAGTGGTAATCCCATTTCATGGTGTTGGTGCATGGCAGGAAGAGGAGTTAAAGGGAGGATACTCAGGGAGCAGAGTCTCACAGCAGTCCCCAGCCCAGAGAAATGTTTGTGGTACAAAGCATTATAGCTAGGGTTGCCAACCTTTTGAAAGAGACAAATCTGCCACCTCTTGCTGCCTGTGTTCCGCCCCTTGCTCCACCCTCATCCTGCCTCTGTTCCACCCCCACCCCAACAGTAGCTACTGTGATGGCAGCCATATAGGCTTTAGCTCCTGCAGGCCACATAGGGTAGAGAGGGGTACAAGAGGTTGCACCCTTCAGCTCCCTTTGAGCTATAGTCCCTTTCTTAGCCCCCAACACACACATACGCCTCATATGGTGTTAAATCCAAATATATATTCTGCATCCACAGAACCCCCAACTCCTCCCCCAACAGTGGATGCAGAGCAGAGCCAGAACATTTCCCCATAGAACTTACCATACAAAAAAATATCTTGATTCCTTTGTCATCTCACTAACAGCAACATACATCCTTTCAGTACCAAGCAGACTATGAAGTAATACAAAACTCTACAAAACGTCACGCAGGACCTACCAAAAATCTGCCATGCCAGCACTAATTTCCAAAACTCACACAATAAGCCCCTACCTAGGAAAAGGCAATACTGTAAATGTTTCAGTGAGCCCTAGAACCTCAGTACACCTGAACAAGCCAGAATAACTACACATTCTTAGGTTTCTAGAAACTCCATGATAACAGATTACCTAGCCCCTGGCAGATATTCATTTCAAAAACTGACATATCCCAAACACTAAATAGAAAGTAAAATTATTTTTCTACCTTTGCTGTCTGACCATTTTATTTTTTTCTTTATGTTGATTCCAGGTTCTGGATTTTGCTTTCTTCTGTCTTCTCTTAACTCTTTCCAGGATCTCCTGTCCAATTGTCATTTTCTCTCCTTCTGTCTTCACTTCCTCCTCTTTATTCATCTCTGATATTGATCTCTTCCTTTCAGTTTTCTTCCATTCATTATTCTGCTTCACTATCCCAGATTTCACTCCTCCTTCTTTCAAACCAGCTCTCAGTCTTCCTTATTTTTACTACATCTGCCTACAATGTCCCTGATCCCAGCCCTAACTTTCCTATCAGTCATTCCTCCAAACTCTCACTAGCTCCCATTTCTCTCTATCCACCTCGCACTCCCCATGCCCAGAATCTCCTCTCTCTCTCCTCTCCAGATCCAGAATCTCTGCTTTCACTTCCTCCCTTGGTCCAGCTTCTCCTTTCTCTCTCCTTCTCTCTCTATCCAATGTCTTACAACTAACATTCACACCCTGTTCCCCTGGTCTCCTATGTCCACCATCTTCTCTGCCTCCCTAGTCCCCCCTGCCCAGGTGTTCCAACATATCCCATGGTTGTCCCTATCCCCCTCATCCCCTCCCCCCAATAATCTTGCATCACCCCCACCTGTGTCTGTTCTTTATCCTAGGGACACATTATGTCCAACATAACCCCTTAAACTTCTCTACTCCCTCCCCTAGGTCCAGCATCTCCCTATCTGTGTCCCTCATCTCCCTCTCATATATCCATAATGTCTAGCACATACCCCCTCATTCCCAAAGTCCACCATTCACCCATCGGTGTCCCTAGTCTCCTCCCAACCACCCTCAAACCCCATTATAACCAGCAGACCAGTACATCCTCTCCATCAGCACTCTCCTAAGTTCAGCATTCCCTCATCTGTGCCCTTATTCATCTTTCCCACAGCCCCATCGAGTCCAGCACATCATCTCCCCTTCATCCCAATCCAACCTGTTGCTGCGGCCACCATCGAGTTCAACAAACTCACATGAAGAATAATACAGGTCCTTCCCCCTCTGACACAGGAGGAAGTGTCTCAGAGGAGGCAGGACCCGGCATTCCTTCTGAGCCGATGTATCAAGGAAGTTCCTGCATCCTTTTAACTCTGTTGTGGCGAAAGCCTGATGAGCACTGACTGGTGCCTGCTATTACTTGTGGTATTGAAACAGCAGTTGGCACTCAGTAGCTAAGCTCTGCAGCAGAGAAAAAACAACTCTCCATTGCTTGGTTTTAAGGGTCTGTTGGCAGTCAGCTTCTTCATATAAAAATTGATCAGGCTGGCTGAAAACTGATCAATTGTCAACTCCAATTGCAGCAGATCAAAGATTCTAATAAACAATGTGTCCTGCAACTTCCACAGCAGGCAGATGGTGACCCTGCTACCACAGCATGAAAGTGAATTCTGTAAGAGAGAGCACTAATGTTTACTCCATCACCTGTTGTAACATTTCCATCTCCTAACCAACTTGTAATCCTGTATATACCATATCTGATCCCATGCATGCACCACACCTCCATCAGAGGACCCCTGCTTCAATTCCAGCCTCTTGTTTGAAAGGTGTGTGGGTGCTGCTCTGCATCATAGGGCTGGCAGTGAGGTAGGACTGGGATCCAGCATTTGCCCACTCTTCCACACTCACAACTGACTTCTTCCTAGCTCTACCCTGGAGAACAGCACCTATATACTTCTGCTGGAGCATTGATTAGGCATAGGTTGGTGCCCATCAGATTGTCTGTGGTTTGAAATGGCTGTACACTGTGCTTCATCATATTTATATTCATGACACAAAGTGGCATTTTACAAATGATGTCCAAGCCAGAACATCTGGAAAAAATAGTGGCATATCCTTGTTCGGGCACAGTTTCACAAAGGTGGACATGCCTGATATGGACGTCTGTAAAGGTGTACATAGACAGACCCAGAATAATATTCTAGACCATGGACATCAAGGAATAGCCAAATGGTTGGAGTAATGGGCTAGGACCAGGAAACAATTCCCACTGCTGCTACCATTGTGATTGTGCAGAGTACTGGCGATGGTGGAGCACCATCTTCTCTACACCTCTGGATGTTTTACAGCCAAAACAAGCACTTTCCCAGTGCTTATTTCTGCCTGGAGCAGATATAACCTTAGATGTGACTCCGGCACCCAGGATGTTTCTGAGATCAGGCGGTGACATCCAGGTTCTGGGGAACACCTCGGCCACGCCTCTGCTCAGTCTTGGATGTCCTTGCCCTAGGGACATCCACAGACCCAGCTTCTAAAATGCCTCTGAAAATGTCTCCATGTCATGGATGCATCTATACCATATATAGATATGGTATAGATGCATCCATGGCAGAATCTTCACACTTGTTGTCTTGACTGAAATGTATTCAGCCCACACAATGTAACACATTTTATGTACATAGTTGCAGTGCACTCTGTAAAAAGTTATTATGTATATAGTAGTTGTCCATTGTTATAGCTCCAGTTTAATGTATTAAGGCATAGGCCTACTGTACATAGTTCGATGATGTTTTATGTAAGAAGAACATTTTATGTTTTATGTAAGAAGAACAAGCTTTATATTCACTCCTGCTTCTTTACTTTGTTTATTGTAAACCGCACCTGATCCATGGGAAAGTGCGGTATATAAGTGTTTTATTAAATAAATAAAAATAAAAATCTATGCCCATTTTCAGATGTCCAAAGCACGAATAGGTCTTCTAAAATAACCCCCATAATACTTTCAAAAAAGAAAGCTGCTGATGTCAATCTGGGGTCTGTGTGATGATATCCGATGTTTGGATGCAAATTTGACAGACTGCATGAGCCTCTGAGTTCTTATCTGCCATCATATTGTGTAAACCTGTGTGTGCCTTTCTCTGGAGTCATTGTCTGTACAGTAGTTTGGAGCAAAGGACCAAGCTCCCGCTTCTGTGAAGAGGAGTCAAATGCAGCAGCTGGGGATAGGTGGTAGAAAGAGGTAAATGCTGGAGCTAGGAGAAGAGAACTGATGCTGAAAGATGGTAGTGGTGGAAATTGGAGAAGATGTTGCTGGAAGATGCTGAGGGGAGACTAGATACTGTGAAGGGAGAGAAGCAAATGCATATGCAGAGGAAGGCAGAGAGGGAGGAGCAGAAGGATGGATAATGGGGTAGAGGAGAAAGAGGTAGAAGGGGCAGATATTGAGAATTGGTGATTCAGGAAACCAAAAACTTAAGCATGACAGAGAGGGATTGGATGAGAGATGAGAAGACAGCAGAGTCTTTGGCATCCAAATCGTCAATCTGGGCTTGGTTGGGTGTGTGGGTGAGGACTCGGGGACCGAGTAGGGTGGGAGAACGAGAACTTGGAGATTAGGTGAGAGGATTAAGAAACTGAGCAGGATTTTGAAGGACAATAAATAACAACAGAGGGTTGAGGGCCGAGTCTGTTTTCTTAGGGGTTCCATTTCATTTTTGGGCTGCTTATTTATTTCTTATTTGAGCTCATGTTCTTTGAGGTAAAGGTCTATGTTTTCCATGTGTGTCTGAGGTGAGTGATTCTATTAATACGAGGTGTGACAAAAAAGAAACGAGACTGTCCCATAAATGTTTTATTACAAAATCTACTGAGAAATTACGCATTGTCCCCTTCAAAGTAATCCCCCCCAGAGTTAATGCATTCGCTTCTGCCACATATGGAAGCACTCGGTAAAGTCTTCCTCCTTGAGGTCCCTCAGCTCCCTCATCACAGTGGCCTTGATCCCTTCTACAGAGGCGAAATGAGTTCCTTTCAGCACAGTCTTTAGCCTGGGGACGAGCCAGAAGTCACACAGTGCGGGATCTGGGGAATAAGGAGGGTAGTCGAGAGCTGTGATCTGTTTGTTGGCCATGAACTGCCTTCCACTGAGCGCGGTGTGTGCGGGCGCGTTGTTGTGGTGGAGCAGCCACAACTTGTCTCTCCACAGAGCCCGCCTGCTGCGCCGAACCCGGTCATGGAGGCGATTGAGGACCTGCTGGTAGAAGTGCTGGTTCACTGTCTGACCCTCAGACACAAACTCATGATGGACCACTCCCTTTTGGTTGAAGAATGCGATCAGCATGACCTTGATCCTTGATTTGGACATGTGTGCCTTCTTGGGTCTGGGCGACAGTCGAGTCTTCCACTGCAGGCTCTGTCTCTTGCTTTCAAGGTTGTACTAGAAGACCCAAGTCTCGTCTCCTGTGATGAATCAGCCAATGAACTCTGGGTCTTCTCCGATTTTCTGTAGCAAGTCTCGACAAACATTGACCCCGTGCTCCTTCTGGTCATCCAATAAAAGCTTGGGCACCATCTTGGCGCACACCTTCCGCATCCCCAGCTCCTGCACCAAGATGGTCCGCACTGACTCCCTGTTCAGACTGAGATCCTCAGCTATCATCCGCATCGTCAATCTGCGATCACTCTGCACCAGCTGGTTCACTCTGTCAGTGTTCTCAGCCGTCTTTGTCATGGAAGGCCGTCCTGACTTGGGGTCATCTTCCACCTCCTCGCGGCCAGTCTTGAAGTGTTTGTGCCACTCTGACTTGCGGCCTTGACATTGCATCTTCTCCATTAGCATTTTGGAGAAGTTGGAGACACTCAGTTGGGCCCTTCTCCAACTTAACCAGAAATTTCAAGTTGATTCTTTGCTCCATATTTCTGCCACTTCCAGTTGCGTGACAAAGCGATGGAGCAGTGTGCTACAAAAAAAACCTGAAAAAGAAAAACAGAGTGACAGAGATGAAAAATATTATAGCAGAATAGTGGTGAGATATTGCACAACACAGTGACATAAGCGGTTAGCCAATTGACATTGAGTCATGAGCGTGGCTGCCACAGTCTCATTTCTTTTTTGTCACACCTCGTATGTAGGTTCTCTGTAGAAATCTATAGCAGTCCATTCTCTTTTCCTGACTAGTGATGTATTGATGATCTAAAATATTGGCAGTGCTGACTTTCATAGGTGGATATAGTAGCATTTGAATTCTTGGAGTTGGTAATGATACAGTGTGGTCAGGTTTTGAATGTCTGTTGGCAGTGTTTTGTGTTATTTTGCAGTGTCTGACAGAGGAGGGAGTTTCTATTGCTTGTACTGATGTCCACAAAATAACCAATACCCTGAAAAGCTATTACACATAGTAAAAGGACCTCAAATAATGCGAGCAAAGAATACTTTTAGCATGAAAGCCAAAAGATACTTAAAGCCACAAAGCCAGAGATGCTCAGATGTCATCATCTGTCTATAAGCCCAAAGTTACATTATTTTCAAATGGGCAATAAATTTGTAATCCAAAATGTTAAAATTATATTTCTTATTCAAAAGACCTTAAACATGCATAATAGAGTACTTTATAATTGAGGAGTGGGGGAGGTGTGCAGCCTCGCGCTCCTCGGGCCGATGCCAAGCGGGAATTCTGCTTGCTGGTGCTGGTGATTCCTTGCCTCTTCACACCTGCTGGCGCTTGCTTTTAAAAGTTCAGGCTGCCTGGGCTCTGATGGCCTTGCTTCGAGGAGTGGGGGAAGGGTACAGCCTCGTGCTCCTCGGCCCGATGCAGATCGAGGTTTCTGCTTGCTGGTGCCGGTAGTTCCTTTTTTACTATCTTTTGTGGTGATGCATCAGCATAGTTTTATACTGATGACATCCAGTTGCTACTGCCTTTTGAAGTGTGCCTTGATCAGGCACCCTTGTTGGATAGAGTGCTTGGCTTCACTCTAGTTCTCTGTTAATAGGAAGGCATTGAATGTGAAAAAATAAACTTTCTTTGGATAGGAATAACTCTGAGCCCTGTAGAGCTGGGTGTCGCTGGCTCTCCCTATATTGTTATCGTTCTGAGTTCACGGGGTACAATTGGATTCTCAGTTCGGATATATACTCAGGTAAGGTTGATTGTGATGACTTCCTTTCACAAATTGTGTTTGATTTGCAAACTTTGATTTCTGCTATCACCCCAGGGCCTTTGCACTGTGGTGCAGAGGTTAGTCTTCAATGGATGAGACCATTGTACTGCATTGTATCTGGATTTGCCTTTTTTTGTTTTGCTTTATGGGTGTGCAGGTTGCCATAGCTCAGTTGTTGTCAGGTTGCAGGATGTGTGATCAATTCATTCGGTCTTATCAGCACTTTATTGGTTGCCTGTGGTTCTGAGGTTATCGTTTAATGTGCATGTTTTGATTTTTAAGGCTCTGTGCGGACTACAGCCAGGACTCTTAGGGATTGCCTTGAGCCCTACATTCTGAGGTGTGCTTTACAGCCTCAGGATGCCAGTCTGTTGAAAGTTCCCTTGTTGAAGGTGACCTGCTTGACAGCAACGAGAAGGCTGGCTTTCTCATTTGCAGCTCCAGTATTATGAAACTCAATACCTGCAGCCCTAAGAAGTGAAGAACACTTGGCTACCTTTTGAAAAGAGATGAAAGGATACTATTTCTGCAGGTCTTTGGAATCAATTGATTCATAGGTCAGTTGATAGGTTTAATAGCAATTCTGACAGGCTTTGATGCTTGTTTTAATGTGTTACAATGTCTAGTCTGTGAATGGTGTTTCTGAAGTACTCTTTGGGGCATGTGCTGGTAGTGTGGGTGTGAGTATGCACTATCTAGCATGTACCGACCCGTGCTAACAGCGCAGCAGCCTGGTTATATTTCTGCACCATCTGCTTAGTGTGCCATGGAGAAGGGACATAGTGGAATCTGGGCGGAGAGTAGGTGTGTTGGCCATTGACAGCTAACACAGAATATTGCAATATACCAGCTATCGCAAGAGCTGGCATTAAGTGTAGTCATACTATAGGCAGCCCAGTATGCCCTTGCTGCGTTGTGCCCTCCTTCCCCCTGAAGATCCAAAACACCCCCCATCAATCCAGTCCCCTCCCCTGCGCAACCCCCACCCCACTGATCCAGACTCCCCTTTCAGAATTACCCTCCCATTAGACAGCATGTCCTCTCTCCCAAGACTCCCTTACCAGGCCTTCTCCCCAGTCAGGCCCTCTCTGCCCCCAGGCATTCAGCCTGTTGATTCCCCCCTGGAATGTTACCTGGTGCTACAAGTGATGAATGGAGCAAGAGTGCTCTCCCTCTGCTCTGCTCTGGTTCTGGCAGCTCTCAAAATGGTGCTGGTCTCACAGTACTGACCTCTAAAGATAGTATGAGACTATCGGTAGGAGCTAGTACCGTAAGATTGGTGCTATTTTGAGAGCTGCTGGAGCCTGAACAGCAGCAGCCCAAGTCCAAAAACGTAGCACAAAGAAGGGATTGCTTAAAAAGATATTTTATTTTCAACCAAAATTGTGTGCCAAAGACCCTACACAGGCCATGTTTCGTCACTACTTCATCAGGGGTATTGGCATACTAAAATCATAAAAACAAATATAATTAAAACACATATAAATACCCATAAAAAATTCTTAAACCACATATACAACAACTAATCCATTGTATTAAAAATGGGGGGAAGGACCTTATTACACATAATAAATACATTTATACTAAAACGCTAACTATCATTAAAATCTAAATATCAAATAAAACACTTGATATAAACGATGAGACAACAATAATAAAAGAACTATGAATAAAACCAAATACCTATCTTGGCTGTCTTGTGTGATACTTGCTATTGACACTTGAATGATTAGACGATATCTCTTTAAATAATAGCGCCAGTCGTGCACAAGCGTCATATACTAAAACATAAAAATTATTATAAAAACAATAAAATAGCCAATCATAAGAAATATAAAAACAAGGAGGATAGAATTATAAACCATTGAAAAGATAAAAATTGTAAATAATTAAAAAGATAAACAGATAACAAAGGAAGCAGGAGTGAATGAACTGCAACAGTGTAAAGAGACTAAAAATACTTAGGCACCCTAACCACAAAGAGTATTATACCTATGGATTAATAACATGTTTATTTTTGCCTCTCCATTAGATAGTAAACAATTGAAAAAAAATTGAATTGAAAAAAAGGGGGGCTAACTTCATGTGCATATATTTTTCTTTGATATTTTAATACATTTACAAAAGGCTATGAGATTTGCATTACCGGATGTTATACCGCATAAATGTGTGTTTTCTTATGTAAACTCAATCCTCAACAAGTACATCTGTTTTACCCTGGAACTCATTTGAGAGCTATACTACCACTACACTATCCATAGCATGAGTCAAAACTATATACCATCCGACCTACTATGTTAGTTGTACTGTAGTATCCTAAACTGCCGTGCAGCTCGATGCCGATTATTCTAATGCCGCGTTGGAATCTCCAGCGCTTGTACTTATAATTTGTCTTTTTAAATATAATTTTTTATTTTAAAGAACCAACGTGGCATTATATATGCTGTGCTAGTGGTTATTGAATAATCCTCTTAGCACAACTATTTTTGCAACACATCCATTAACAGAACCTTTAGCTTGTATTATATTTAAGTAAAACGCTCGTATTTAAGAATGGACTACATATATAAATAAATAATAACTATTACCTTTGCCACTCTTCTTCTCCCGTATCGCGCTGCCTCAAGCACAGTTACCCATCACTTGTTAAAATTTGCACTTCTTTTAATCGTCGGCTCATGCACTCTTTTAAATGATTCCAATCACGGGAAATGTGACGTCATTCGTTACTAGGCAGACTATCTACCAACGTGAACTTATGTTCTATTAAGAGTGCTTGCGACCGCAAAGGCTAAGCTTTACAAACCTCGTTGATCTTTATTTAATAACAACTCATTTATACTCATGCGATTAATTTGATCAAGGGACCAGATAACAATACCTAACAACTATAAAAAACAGTACACTTATACCTTATATTAGTATTCCATAAACTATATAAAAACCTGCTTTTAAATAACTTTTTGAAACAAACGTTGTTATAGTAAATTGTTAATAAATGATTACAGCAATTACCTTGCTATAACAGTTGTGAAACAATGTATCTGTAATGTTTGTTAACATGTTACATTATTACTTATCCTACTATTTAAATTATTACTTATCCTACATTTTAAAACCCATTATGGCCCTCCTGTTGCTAACCTATTTATAATGTGGACAAAACCTACTACTGTTATTAATTGAATACAGTATGTAATATCATATTATGACCAAGATATATTAATTATATTGAAAAACAATGTATAAAAATATTATATATTAAAATTAATGTATAAAAATTAGAAAATAATTAAATTAAAAACTATGCTGCATTCGTAATAGAACACCACTGCCGAAAATTTTTTTATTTGTTAACTTATAGTTATCATATGTTCTATTTAACAACTATACATACTTTATACCTTCAATCTATCTGTCCACCAATATTATAGAAACACTGATAGGTCTCTTTCCATATTAAGTCCTTTGGGACTGAGAGAATTCAACAAAAAAATATACTTCTGTTCTAAACACATTATTGTTTTGTTTGTCTCCTACTCTCCAATTTTGCTTAACTTTCTTTATTACAAAGAACTTAAGATCTGTTATTTTGTGTGATTCTTCTTGCCATTGTGTAACCAACGGCTTGTCTGCTAGACCTCTCCTAATACAACATCTATGTTCTACAATTCTCACGCATATACTTAGAATGGTTTTTCCCACATATAATTTGTTGCATGGGCACTGCACAACATAAATGACATGCGTAGTTTCACAGTTTGCATAATCATCTATAATAAATTTGTGTTTAATAATGGGATGAATGTAAAAATTCCGTACTGGCATCGCATGCACACAGACAGAACAATGTCCACATGGATACTGACCTTTGTGGTTCGATAAGAATCTTCGTTCAGTGAGGGCAGAAGGCACTAACAAATTGCGCAAATTAATATTGCGTTTGTGTTATTGTAAGGGGGTACTTGCTCAAAACCAGGGATAGACTGGATAAAGTGCCATTCCTTTTTAAGGATATTTATAATGTTATGTGATTCAGATGAATATATGAGTGGGCATACCATGCCTACTTCTTTTTTCTTGTCCTTTGGTATTAACAGTTCTTCTCGGGAAGATTCTTTAGCTCTTTTGTATGCATTGTTAATATGTTTAACCAGGTCTTCTCGTGCTGCAAATCTATCTTTCATAATTGTAGCTTGTCTCTCAAATTCTTGTTCCCTAGTACAAATTCTTCTCGCTCTCAGGAACTGTCCTATTGGCAGATTCTTTTTTAATGCCGGATTGTGGAAACTGCGATAATGCAATAAATGATTCCGATCCGTAGGTTTTTTTATATAATGTAGTAATAAACTTGTTATCATCTTTCTCTATTAGGAGGTCTAAGTATGGGATATGCTTGGGATCATACGTAATCTCAAATCGTAAGTTCTCATCCAAACTATTTCTCCATAGGTTGTTTTCTAAAAGCACTGTGACCGATCCTTCCCATATTACCAAAACATCATCGATGTAGCGAATACAAACTTAACGTTATTTTGATATGGGTGATGATTCAAAAACTTTTTTTTGAACCGAGAAACATAAGTTGGCAATGTCTGGGGCCATCGTTGATCCCATTGCTGCCCCTTTTATTTGTTTAAAAAACAAATCTCTAAAACAAAAATAATTCTCGCATAATGCTACTTGTGCTAAATCTAACAAAAAAATAGATGGTATTCGTTTATGCGTTTTTCTAGTTTTAAGACATTCTTCAATTATAGCGAGTGCTTCTGCCTGCGGGATGTTCGTATATAGTGGCTCCACGTCCAAAGTAACCAATAAATCATCAGGCCCCAAATTTTGTACAGAGGAAAGGATTTCTATTACATGCGATGAATCCCGTACGTAGGATTTCATATTCATAACAAATGGACGTAATAATATGTATAAAAGCTGTGAGATAGGTTCCAAAAGGGACCCCACGGCACAAACTATAGGTCTGCCGGGAGGATTCTTCATTGATTTATGTATTTTTGGATTGATGTAGATGGTAGGGATGATCGGTGTATCTACTATTAAAAACTCTTTTTCTTTCTTAGTAATATATCCAATATCAAAGGCATTTAACACTAAATTATCAATTCTACTTTTTAATTTGCCCGTAGGATCTTTATCTAGTCGGAGATGAAAGGTTTGATCACTTAACTGTCTATTAATTTCATCTATATATTTATTCTTATCTAATACTACTACAGCACCGCCTTTGTCCGCTGGTTTAATAATGATTTTGTTATTTTTCTGCAAAGACTTAATAGCTGCATGTTCTCCTTTAGAAATATTATGAAATTTACATTTTGTATCCACTAGCACTTTGTGGACTTGTTGGTTTACTACTTGTTCAAAAGCTACTATTAATGGATCTGTTTGTACTAGGGGAATCCAACTAGACTTCTTTTTGATCATAGATATATCATCAGAAGCATTGTCTTGATTATAGAAAAAGTGTTTTATTCTTATTTTGCG
Source organism: Ichthyophis bannanicus (assembly GCA_033557465.1). Lineage (NCBI taxonomy): Eukaryota > Metazoa > Chordata > Amphibia > Gymnophiona > Ichthyophiidae > Ichthyophis > Ichthyophis bannanicus. Next base: position 786,208,870 of record CM066034.1, on the reverse strand, counting down.
AAAAAATTTATATAAATCTACTTCAATTTCAAAGGCATCTGGACCTTTGGCGGGTACGAATGACAGACCTTTATTTAAAATTGATTCCTCATTGGGTGTAAGTGTGTAACTCAAGATATTGATCACATTACTACTTCCATCTGACCTTAATATCTCCTTTCATATGATTTGTCCGACCATCCTCTTCCCCTTCCCTGTCCTCGACCCCTCCCCCTGTGAGGGTAAAAGTCGGAATGTGTTCTTTCTTGCTCCATCATATTTTCTTCTTCTACTGGTTGGCGGCGAGAGCGGGACTTGCCCCGCCCTCCCCCTTCCATAATTGATTCATGTTTAAAAAATTAGACCTAGTAAATGGAGACAAATATTTGGAAGGGTAGATATGGATAGGATTTCTTGCTGTGCAGTTAGAATAACGGTTTACACCTTGAGGGGGTATATTCCAAATGTGGAGGGGAATTTTAGAATGTATAAGGGTAGTGAAAAATGGTGTATTTTACGGTTGGTTGTGGTGTTACTGTTTTGTGATGTTTATTATGCTGTGTGTAATAAAAATTTAAAAATTAAAAAAAAAATTAGTCCCATTCTTATTATCTCTTTCTCTTTGTGGTTTAGGCTTATCTTTTTGGGTTGAAAACAATGATGCCGAAGGATGCACAATGATGCCTCTACTGATTCACTCCTGCTTCGTTTCTTTTTTTGTTCAAAGGGATTTTCTTTATCTTGATCATCTGTGATGCTCTCTTTGTGGTCAAACATTGTGGATCTCTTTTTAATCCACAATCTATCGTTGTCCACTTTTTTGCACCAGTGATATACGTATCCAACTCTGTAATCTTCCTCATCCCTTTTGAACTTGTCTACCTTTTTATTTTTGATTTCCTTCTTAAAATCTTTTATATTTTTCTCATAATCTATGTAAATCTTTTCAAAATTGTTGTCACATCCTTTCAACATATTTAACTTGTCATCCAGTTCACTTTTCAAAATTTCAGATTTCTTATTTGCAAAATCATTAAATCAAGTGAACAATTATTAAGAATTGCATTCCAACATTTCACAAATCCTTCCTCATTCACCTATAATCCTGGAGCTTTGTTCATCCGCAATCCTCTAGGTATAATCTTCGATCGACAACACTCGAGGAGATATGCTGCATGGACTTCCTCTTTCACCACCTTCTGTGTTAATCGGATGACTTCTTCCCATTGTGAGCAAACGTTGTCTTTGCTCTCTACATCTTAGTCCATAATGGATTCATGAGTAATCAACTTATCAAGAGCATCATCTCCAAAGCTTAAAATGTCCTTCCAAGGAGAAAACATGCTGAAACTGCACGTACCAACAAAAAAGCACTGTGCTACGCACACCAGAAGCCCAAGTCCAAAAACGTAGCACAGCAACGAGCTGCATCGGGCTGCACGGCAGTTTACAGTACAACTAACATAGTAGTTCAGATGGTATATAGTTTTGACTCATGCTATGGATAGTATAGTGGTAGTATAGCTCTCAAATGAGTTACAGGGTAAAACAGATGTACTTGTTGAGGATTGAGTTTACATAAGAAAAACACACATTTACGCGGTATAACATCCGGTAATGCAAATCTCATAGCCTTTTGTAAATGTATTAAAATATCAAAGAAAAATATATGCACATGAAGTTAGCCCCCCTTTTTTTCAATTCAATTTTTTTCAATTTTTTCAATTGTTTACTATCTAACGGAGAGGCAAAAATAAACATGTTATTAATCCATAGGTATAATACTCTTTGTGGTTAGGGTGCCTAAGTATTTTTAGTCTCTTTACACTGTTGCAGTTCATTCACTCCTGCTTCCTTTGTTATCTGTTTTTTATCTTTGCAATGGTTTATAATTCTATCCTTTTATTTTTTATATTTCTTATGATTGGCTGTTTTATTGTTTTTAAAATAATTTTTATGTTTTAGTATATGACACTTGTGCACGATCGGCACTATTATTTAAAGAGATATTATCTAATCATTCAAGTGTCAATAACAAGTATCACACAAGACAGCCAAGATAGGTATTCCTTATCGTCACTCCAGTCCAGTCCCTTTTACTTCTGGGTTGCGCAACCCTTCCAGCAGCTTGGAGGCTGAGCCCATCATCGTTTTGATGATGGTGTGGTATAAATACCACTGGCACCACCCACAGGCACCAGTATTCTCAGCCTCCAAGCAGCTGGAGGGTTCCAGTAAGCCAGAGTGCTTACAGGAGTTTACCTTATTTAATTTGAATTTTATTTAATTTGAATTTAATTTTAATCATTTCAAGGCCTATTGTTTGCGCCGGCAGGGGGCAGGAGAAGCAGTGGCAGTGAAGGAAAACGCTGTGGCTGGGCCGGTGAGGGCCAGGACCCAGGCCTCTGGGCCTCCGCCTAAGCGTGCAAGGCTAATAAGCGAGGAGCCGTTCGGGTCGCAATCACAGGGCTCTCCCGAAGAGGAGGTCTCGGATAGAGAAGTAGGAGAAGAGGATGAAGAGCTGGAAGAGGGGGAGATTCCGGAGGAGGATCAATCCCGCATAGTTCGAGTGTTTCGCCGAGAGGAGCTCTCTGCTTTAATAAATGCGTCATTGAAGGTACTCAATATGGCCTCCGATACTCCAGCAGAGGAGGAAGCTTTGGAGGATCCCTTGATCCAGGCCATCAGGAAGTCTCAGAAGGTGTTTCCAGTACACAGGGTCGTGCGTCAGATGATCCAGGAGGAGTGGAACCAACCAGAATCAAGTTTGAGAGGGGTCCGTTCTATGGCTCGCCTATACCCATTGCCGAAATCGGACAAGGATCTACTGAAGTCACCGAGGGTAGATGCAGCAGTGTCAGCAGTAACAAAGACGACGACTATCCCGGTAGAGGGCAGCGCGGCTCTGAGGGATACCCAGGATAGGAAATTAGATACGCTGTTGAAGCAAGCCTTTGATGTTAGTGCACTCGCCTTACAGGCCTCAGTATCAGGGGCATGGGTGGCTCGGGCCTGCCTGAGGTGGTCCCAACAACTTCAGCTGGCAGTCTCCCAGAGGACGCTAAAGCGGTTTCAGATAGGCTGGAGTCCTGATCGGCCTATCTGGCGGATAGCCAGTACGACCCCATTAGGCGCCTGGCTAAGAATATGGCCTCCGTGGTAGCGGCCAGGCGTTATTTGTGGTTACGTAATTGGGCAGCCCCTCACTTGGTTTGCAGCTTGTCGTGCTGTGAGGGCTTGTGTGCATCAGTGATGCTGAGAGCTAAACTATCGGTAGTTTAACTACTGGCAGGGTCTCCCAAGATGGACAGGTCTCAGCTGAGATGCCAGACCAAGACAAACCACCCATCTGGGCAGCAGCAGAATGGGATAGTGTTGACAACGGAGGATCACAATTCTGTGACAACGGCAACAACACCAAACTTAAACTGCGCGGAAGAAAGGCCCGGCAATCTACTTCTGTATCTTGCCATGAAAACCCAATGGATAGTTACAACAAAACAAATTGTGCTGTAGTGCTGGAAGATGATACCCCCAGGTTGGAAGGCACTCAACTAGCTACTGGGGAAGAGCTGAAGATTTTTCAGAGTAAAGCCAGCATTTATGATGTGGTTGGATCAAAGCCCTCGGGACGTCTGACTGCTGATGTAGCTGCGCATGAAATGAGTCAGAAGCTGTAAATATGTCTTACACATTGGAACATGGAACGTACGAAGCATGAACCAAGGGAAGTTGGAGGTGGTCAAGAATGAAATGGAACGTGTACAACTTGATCTGTTGGGTGTCAGCGAACTGAAATGGACTGGCATCGGGCACTTTGCATCAGATGATCACATGGTCTACTATGCTGGAAATGAAAGACAAAGAAGAAATGGTGTTGCATTTATAATCAAGAAGAAACTTGCAAGAACTGTAATGAAATACAATGCAGTCAGCGAACGCTTAATCTCTATTCGTCTACAAGGAATGCCTATCAACACAACTATAATTCAAGTATATGCCCCAACAACAGCTGCAGAAGAGAATGAAATTGAAGAGTTCTATGAACAAGTACAAGTTGAAATTGACAGAACATGCAAACAGGATATCCTGATAGTCATGGGTGATTGGAACACAAAGGTTGGCAACAAAGAAAAAGACAAAGTAGTTGGAAAATATGGACTTGGCAACAGAAATGAAGCTGGAGAAAGACTGATAGAATTCTGCAAGACCAACGATCTATTCATCTCGAACACCTTCTTCCAGCAACACAAGCGGCGACTGTACACATGGACTTCACCCAGTGGATTGTATAAAAATCAAATTGACTACATCTGTGGAAGTCAATGATGGAAAAGCTCTATAACATCAACAAAGACAAAACCTGGAGCTGACTGTGGTATGGATCATCAACTACTAGTATGCAAATGCAAGCTAAAGCTGAAAAAGAGCAAACCACTCATGAATGCAGCAAAATATGACCTTGAGAATATACCACTGGAATTTAAAGACTGCCTGCAAAATTGATTTGTTGCTTTAGATACAAATGAGAGAGTTCCAGAAGAGTTATGGAATGACATCAAGAAGGTTGTGTTGGAAGAAAGCGAGAAGTCTCTGCAAAAGGTAAAAAAGAAAAAACGGCCAAAATGGATAACGGAAGAAACTCTGAAAATTGCCCAGAAACACAGAGAAGCTAAAGCCAGAGGAGAAAGAAAGACAATCACAGAACTCAACAGAGATTTCCAATGTGCAGCAAGACAGGACAAGGAAAAGTACTACAATGACGCATACAAGGAAATAGAAGCAGAAACTATTAGAGGAAGAACAAGATCTGCTTTCCTAAAGCTACGAGAGTTAAAGAAAAATTTCCAGCCTCGAATTGGAATGTTACAAGATGCTCAAGGTTCTATGTTGAATGATGCTGAGAAGATCAAGAAAAGATGGAAGGAATATACAGAGTTTTTATATGATAAAGATCAAGTGGACCAACAGCCGTTTCAACCTGTACCTTATGATCTGGAACCATTGGTGATGAAAGAAGAAGTTGAAGCAGCATTGAAAGCCTTATCAAAGAACAAAGCACCAGGCATTGATTGCATTCCCATAGAAGTATTACAGCAATCTGATGCAGCTGTTACCGTACTTACAAGGCTCTGCCAAGAAATATGGAAGACAGCATCATGGCCAACTGACTGGAAAAGATCTGTGTTTATACCAATACTAAAGAAAGGTGATCCAACTGACTGTGGAAATTATCGCACAATCGCTCTGATCTCACATGCCAGCAAGATTATACTGAAGATTATTCAAAAGAGACTACAATCATACCTGGAACAAGAACTACCTGAAGTGCAAGCAGGGTTCATAAAAGGGCGAGGAACGAGAGACATTATTGAGGATGTGAGATGGATCCTTGAAAAGACTAAAGAATACCAAAAGGATAGCTATTTGTGCTTTATCGACTATAGCAAAGCTTTTGACTGTGTAAACCATGAGAAACTCTGGGCCACATTAAGAAGCATGGGTATACCAGAACACCTGATCGTTCTCTTGCACAATCTGTACATTGATCAAGAAGCAACAGTTCGAATGGAACAAGGAGAAACAGAATGGTTTAAAATAAGCAAAGGTGTAAGACAAAGCTGCATACTTTCCCCCTACCTGTTTAATTTATATGCAGAACAAATCATCAGAGAAGCAGGATTGTATGAAGACAAGAGAGATGTGAAGATTGGTGGAAGACTCATCAACAACCTTCGCTATGCTGATGATACCACATTACTGGCGGAAAGTGAAGATGATCTGAAACATTTGCTTCTCACAATCAAAGAACATAGTCTCAAAATGGGCCTGCACATACAAAGATTCGACTTGTTCAAGCCATGGTATTTTCAATAACATCATATGGATGTGAAAGCTGGACAGTGAAAAAGATAGACAGGAAGAAAATTGATGCCTTTGAATTATGGTGCTGGCGGCGAATACTGTGTATACCATGGACTGCCCGAAGAACAAACCAGTCTGTACTAGAGGAGATCTAACCTAAGCTTTCTTTAGAAGCTCAGATGACAAGACTTCGACTTTCATACTTTGGACACATCATGCGGAGAGAGAGATCATTAGAGAAAGACATCATGCTTGGCAAGATAGAAGGTCAACGCAAAAGAGGAAGTCCAGCAATGCGATGGATCGATACAATAACAGCAGCTACAGGTACCAGTCGGTCAACAATGAGCCGCCTGACTGAAGACCGAACACAATTTAGGATAGCTATCCAGAGGGTCGCCATGAGTCGACTCCTACTCGACGGCACTTAACAACAACAACAATTGGGCAGCAGATGCCTCTTCTAAGGCACGTCTGAGTCGCCTCCCCTTTAAGGGGAAGCTGTTGTTTGGGGAAGACTTGGATAAGTTGGTTAAAGACCTTGGAGATTCTAAAGGAGGCAGGCTCCCGGAAGACAGGCCGAAGCAAGGCCGCTCTTCAGCTCCGCTGCAGAATCAGCCAAGGGATTACCGGAGATTCCGTCCGGCCAGATCGAACTCCTTTCTTAGGGGCCGTTTCCCCTCTAGGGGTCAGAGCTTCAGGGGATTTCGTGGAGCAGGTAGAGGTTTTGGGGCCCCCCTCTTCCTCCTCGGGCCCCAGAAAACCGCAATGAGATTCCGGGGGTCCAGGAGGGATGCCTGCCGGTGGGGGGTCGCTTGAGGCAGTTTCTTCCCGCCTGGTCCCGGGTCACATCCTATCAATGGGTCTTGGAAGTAATCTCGAATTCTCGAAGCGGGTACTTCCAGCCTTTATTCAATCTCCCTGCGGTCCACCGGAAAAGAAGGCGGCAATAGAGGTTACGCTGTCAAGGCTAATAGAGCTAGGGGCAGTGGTTCCCGTTCCGAAAGACCAATGCGGGTTCGGTCAATACTCAATTTATTTTGTGGTACCAAAGAAAGAGGGTTCCTTTCGTCCAATCCTGGACCTGAAGCAAATCAATCGCTGTCTCAGGGTACCTCACTTCCGAATGGAAACCGTGAAGTCGGTCATTGTGGCCATAAGGCAAGGGGAGTTCTTGACTTCCTTGGACTTGATGGAAGCATACTTACATATCCCGGTCCGAAGCTCTCATCAGCAGTTCCTGAGATTCGCGGTACCAAGAGGTCATTTTCAGTTAAAAGCCCTACCTTTTGGTCTAGCAACAGCTCCCAGGACGTTCACCAAAGTGATGTGGTGGTAACCGCGGCTCTCTGAAAGAAGGGAATTTTGGTGCATCCCCTACCTGGAAGACTGGCTGATTCAGGCGAAGTCAGAAGTGGAGAGTCGTTCGGCTACAACCAGAGTGGTGGAATTCCTGGAGGAGTTGGGGTGTGTCATCAATCGGGCAAAGAGCAGATTGATTCCCACGCAAGAGATTGAGTACCTCTGTGCGAGGTTCGACACCAGGAGAAGAAGAGTTTTCCTGACGAAGCAGAGGTTAAGGGATCTGAGCGTCCTCATCTCACAGTTTCTATTAAGACGAAACCCCTCTGCCTGGCATTACCTTCAGTTGCTGGGTACCATGGCGGCTGCGATAGAGGTGGTACTGTGGGCCAGGGCACATATGCTACCTCTTCAGCGCGCCTTATTACGGTGTTGGTCCCATCAGTACCATCCTTTGACCATGCGGCTCTACTGTCCTCCACAGGTCAGAAAGGCTCTTCTGTGGTGGAGGTGCCCAAAGAACTTAGGATGCGGGATGCCCCTCGAACCTCCTCAGTGGGTTCAGCTGATGACGGACGCAAGTTTAGCAGGCTGGGGTGCCCACTGCGAGGGCCAGTTCGCACAGGGCGTCTGGTCTCCAAGGGAGTCTCAGTGGTCAATCAACAGACTGGAACTACAAGCGGTAGCGTTGGCACTCAGAGCTCTGGAGTCCTTAGTTCGGCAAAGGGCTGTCCGCGTCCTCTCTGACAATGTCACCATGGTGGCCTACATCAACCGCCAGGGGGGAACAAGCAGCCCTCCCCTGGAGAAGGAGGCGGACAGCCTATTGCAGTGGGCGGAAGCTCATTTATTGGCTCTATCAGTGCAGCATGTGGCCGGGGCGGAAAATGTAACAGCCGATTACCTCAGCAGGTTGAAGATAGACCAAGGAGAATGGGAGCTAGCGCAGGAGGTGTTCGATCAGGTGGTAGCTCTCTGGGGGATGCCGGTCATGGATCTCATGACACGTTACACAACGGCCAAGGCCAGCCGGTTTTTCAGTCGCAGGAAGGAGAGAATGTCCGAGGGCTTAGACGCCCTGGTCCAGAAGTGGCCCTCAGAGGGTCTCCTGTATGTGTTCCCTCCCTGGGCTCTCATAGGGAGGGTTCTGCGGTGAGTGGAGGCCCACCAAGGATTGGTAATTCTTATAGCTCCGGATTGGCCTCATCGCCCGTGGTATGCAGATCTGGTGCGACTAGCGACCGATCGGCCTTGGCGCCTTCCCTGCAGAGAGGACCTGATTCGGCAGGGTTCGCTTCGGATGCCTCACATGCATCGATTCTCGCTTATGGCCTGGCTATTGAGAGGGCGCGGCTCCTCAAGCGAGGTTACTCAGGTTCGGTGATTTCGACTCTATTGAGCGTGCAAAAGCGCTCGACCTGTCTTTCCTATGTGAGAGTGTGGCGCATATTTGAACCTTGGTGCACGGAATCTCAGAAGAGGCCTCTGGCGGCCTCGGTCCTTGAGGTTCTGGAGTTTCTACAAGCAGGGTTCGAGAAAGGTCTAGCTCCTAGTTCGCTGCGGGTCCAGTTAGCGGCCATCTCTTGTTATAGGGGGAAAGTCCGGGGAAAATCATTAGGAGATCACGCGAATGTGGGTAGGTTCCTAAGAGCGGTCAGGAGATTACGGCCCCATCAAAGATCGGTGATCCCCCCCATGGGACCTCAACCTAATGTTGAATGCCTTAAACCAGGGAACCTTTCAAACCAGGAGGGAGCGCCTCCCTAAAGGACTTGACCCTAAAAACGGTATTTCTGGTAGCTATCTGCTCGGCTAGGCGTGTCTCCGAACTTCAAGCCCTGTCTTCTCGGCCTCCCTTTCTTTCATTCTTTAAAGATAAGGTGGTCTTGCAGACAGTCCCTTCCTTCTTACCCAAGGTCATCTCTCCTTTTCATGTGAACCAGACAGTCTCACTTCCGTCCTTCACGGGAGAAGAGCAAAAAGGGAAGGCCGGGAGGCTCCATCTCCTGGACGTGCGTAGAGTACTGAAGCATTACCTCTCCCGCACGGTGTCTTTTCGAAAATCCAAACGTTTATTCATTCAATTTGTAGGGCCGCACAAGGGAGAGGCGGTGGCCAAGGCTTCCATCTCTAGGTGGATCAGGGAGGCTATTGCCTCCGCTTAGATCCTGAAAGGAAGGCAGGTCCCAGTAGGTCTTCGCGCGCATTCAACGCGGGCGCAGGCGACTTCCTGGGCGGAGCACAGCTTGGTCCCGCCACTGGACATTTGTAGAGCGGCTACATGGTCCTCGCTGCATACTTTTACCAAGCACTACAGGCTGGACGTGCAGAGGACGGCGGACGCCAGGTTTGGGGATGCAGTGCTTCGGTCCGGGATGGCGAACCCCGCCCAGGGGTGAACTGCTCTGATACATCCCAGAAGTAAAAGGGACTGGACTGGAGTGACGATAAGGAAGAAGTAATTAGTCCTTACCTGCTAATTAGTGTTCCTGAAGGAACTCCAGTCCAGTCCCTGATCCCGCCCGGATTCGATGTTTGCAGTGGGCAATAGTCCTCTTTAAAAAAAAAAAAAAAAAGAGGAAAAGCAACGGACCGAAGTCAGGGCGGGGCGGCCCGCTAGGAAGGCCTACATCAATGGGTGAAGGCTGTGGCGGACTCGGATAGACCTTCTCCTTCCTCCCTTCCTTCCTGCCTTTCCCACGTATCTTCAAAAAAAAAAAAAAAGTTTGGTTTGTAGTTAGTTTTATGCGTTTTTAGTTGTTAAAGGGCTATCTGTTAAGTCTGCTTTTTCAATAGATTACTGGTGCCTGTGGGTGGTGCCAGTGGTATTTATACCACACCATTATCAAAACGATGATGGACTCAGCCTCCAAGCTGCTGGAAGGGTTGCGCAACCCAGAAGTAAAAGGGACTGGAGTTCCTTCAGGAACACTAATTAGCAGTTAAGGACTAATTACTTCTTTGTTTTTATTCATAGTTATTTTATTATTGTCTCATCGTTTATATCAAGTGTTTTATTTGATATTTAGCTTTTAATGATAGTTAAACACATTTATACTAAAACATTATTACGTGTAATAAGGTCCCCCCCCCCCCCCCATTTTTAATACAATGGATTGGTTGTTGTATATGTGATTTAAGAATTTTTTATGGGTATTTATATGTGTTTTAATTATGTTTGTTTTTATGATTTTAGTATGCCAATACCCCCTGCTGAAGAAGTGACGAAACACGGCTTGTGTAGGGTCTTTGGCATGCAATTTCGGTTGAAAATAAAATATCTTTTTAAGCAATCCCTTCTTTGTGCTACGTTTTTGGACTTGGGCTTCTGGTGTGCGTAGCACAGTGCTTTTTTGTTGGCCAGAACAGCAGCAGACAGGGGAATCACTGCTGCCCCATTTACCACTAGGAGCACACGGGGGTCCTGTTTAAAATGTGGGGGGAGGATCAGGATAGATGCCTGCGGAGAGCAGGATGTGATTGTTGTAGAAGGGTTGGGGGCATCTTGGGGGAAAGAAGACATGTTGGGATGCTGTCTGGGGGAGGATGGTTCTGAAAGAAGGGATGATCAAGGAATGGGACAGTTGTTTTGGGGGGGGGGACATGGCAGCTGCTGTTTGCCCCTCGCTGGTGCTCCCCCACTGTCTGGCAAAGCAGGAAATGTGGGCCCATGTGGTATGTGTCTGCCCTGTGTGTTAAGTGCAGGGCAGATGCTGGGCATGCAAAGGGTTAGCGCCTACCACATAGGCATTTTTACACATGCCATGCAGTAGGGGAAACACATATTGCAGCTTAGTAAACATGCCCCTTTGATTTTATGTATTTTATTGATCATGTATGTTATGATATTGTCGCCTTGGACAGTTTATGGAATGGATTTGATGGGATACAAATTTGTTTAGATAGATAAATACATTTCTAGATACATTTTGGCGTTGAGTGCATTATCCAGATGTTCAGCACCAGCCAATATCTGGATTTTTAATTTTTTTTAAACCTGTGGCAGCCATTGTTTACAAAAAAAAATGCTGTGCAAGGAGTGTGCATGCACAGGGCAATGGCTCCAAGGGGCAGCAAGGGCTTAGAGTGAGTGCTGGGACAGACAGAGAAGAACATGCAGCATCAGCACTAAGACGCACGGCAGCGATCGCACACAGCTCCAACAACTGCAAGTATTGCACAGCCCAGCCCCATGTAATTACTTCTCCTTCGGGGTTGGATTGCTCTATAGCTGGGTCAATCAGATGGAGGAAGGAGCAGGGGTTGCTGCCTCACTTCAAAACCATCCCTCCTCCCTTCTCCGTCCATGCTGCCGGTAATCAAACGCACAGGCGCTAGGCCTTTCCAACCTAGGCCCGCCTCTCATGCCCTCCCTGTCCTGCCCCGCCCCCTCTGATGCATACTTGTCACATCAGAGGGGGGCAGGTCTGAGAGGCACGCACCTGTACTGGAAAGGTCCCACACCCGTGCTATGTTTCATTACTGGTGGTAGGAAGAGGGAGGAGGGCTCGATTTGGAAAGAAGACGATTAAAGGAGGATTAATGTAAGATATCGGATGGGGGGAGCAAAGGAGGGGAAGATGCTGGGAAGGAAGGGGGAGGGGGTAGAAGATTCTGGATAAAGGGGGATTTAGGAAAGACTGGAGAATAAGTGGTTCAGGAGGTAGAGGGAGGGAAAATGCTGAACTGGTGGGGGGGACAGAAAGATAATCTTTTTGCCACTGAATGAGAGGGGAGGACAGGGAGACACAGAGGACATGCTGGATTGAGGGGAGGAGGGACAGTGACAGATAATCTTCTTGCTGAGGGAGGTGGGGAATGCTGGGCTATTAAGGAGAAGATGCAGAGAAAAGAGATGCTGGCCTGTTACAGATGAGAGAGAGAAACATAGAAGCATAAAAAAATAACGGCAGATAAAAACCATACGGCCTATTCAGCCTGCCCTTCCATATCAACTACTAATCTTTACTATTATTACTATTACAGATCATTTACTTAGCCCTACAAGGCATACACAGCGATATACAGAGCCATGCAGGAGATGGTCCCTGCTCATTAGCGCTTACAATCTAGTTAAGACAGACAATACAACAAGTTGGGATATGTCTAGGAGAGTGGTAAGGATTCACATAGTTGGAGAGCAAGAAGCTATGTGAATGAGGATCCAAAGGCAGCCTCGAAGAGGTGAGTTTTAGCCTGGATTTGAAAAAGGCCAGAGATGGAGCCTGATGTACCAACTCGGGTAGTTTGTTCCAGACATAAAGAGCAGCAAGGTGGAAAGATTGAAGTCTGGAGTTGGCAGTGGAAGAGAAGGACACAGATAGAAGCGATCTATCAAAAAAGCCCCACTCATCAGCTTTTGTAAGTACTGTATAGTAGTTTGAGCTTGAGAAGAAAAATTTTTGAACGTTCTTAAAGACAGTATGCATATACTAGACCATCTATAGCTAGCTGATGGGTGGTTATACTTGAAGTAAGTAAGGCTCCCTGGAACGGTTTCTTCCTCAAGAATTCATATATGCGGGTCTATATCTGGAGTGTTAGAGAAATCCTTACATTTTTGGCTTTTCTCGTAGCTGCTTCCACAACCATTGACAAATGAGAAAGGTGGATCTTATATGTGATATCTCACTTCTTTGGAGACAGACTGAACCATAAACTGCCACATACAGAAGTGTTGATCCTTAAGGAGCCCATGAATAGAAACAGCCACAGACATTTTAGAGAGCTTCAATGTACTTAAGAAGGCCAAAGACTTCAGCTCTGGTTCAACATTGTCGCTTTTTATTCTTTAGAGATCCTCCCATGTCCCATGTTTTCTCAAATTCAGATACAGTCATTATTTCTGCTACCTCCACTAGGACGCTATTCTATGCATCTACAATTCTTTTTGTAAAGAAATATGTCTGCAAATTACTCCTGAGTTTATCCCCTTTCATTTATTTATTTATTTATTACAATTTCTTATATACCGCGCTATTCGGTATCAGTGCGGTTTACATCATAACACAACGACCATAACAACAAGCTGTCTGGTTTTACATCGAACAGGAGTGCAAACTTGGATAACAGGGGTTAACTATATACATGAGATATTTACACGGAACAAGGTTAGGTAAAAATCACATAACAAATGTAAGGGTCTTTCTAGAGTGGGTCGTTTCTTCAGAGGGGATATCTAGGTTCAATTGCTGGTTGGGTAGTATTGGAGGAAAAGGTGGGATTTGAGTGCCTTCCTGAACTGATATAGGTCGGCAATGGCCCTAATGTCAGGGGGTAGAGCATTCCAGCATTTGGGGACATAGAAACTGAACGCCCTGCTTGTGGTTGTCATGTTGCACTTTGTCAATGCCTTTGGGGTTGTTAGAAGGTTTACGGCTGCTGCTCTTCTGGATTTGTTGGGGGGGACCATGTGAATAAGATCTGTGAGTGAGGAGGATGAAATACCTTTGATTGCCTTGAATGATAGGAGTAGGGTTTTAAAGATGATCCTCCCATGGATAGGTAGCCAGTGAAGCTGTTTGAGAATGGGAGTCACATGGTCGCTTCTGGAGGCTCCGTAGAGGACCCTTGCTGCGGAATTCATGGCCAACTGTAAGGGGGTTAGTGTGGATTGGGGGAGACCTTGAAAGATGGCGTTTGCAAAGTCAAAGTGTGGCAGTATTAGTGCTTGGTATATGGTCCGGAAATCGTCTGGGTCCAACAGGGAGCGTAGGTGCTTGAGTGAGCGGATTTTGAAATAAACTTATGTTCCCTCATTGCAGAGCTTTCTTTCAATTGAAAGAGGCTCTCCTCCTGTGCATTTATGCTATAGAGGTATTTAGACATGTCTTATATCTCCTCTCTCCTGCCTTTCCTACAAAGTATACATATTGAGATATAGCGATACTTTAGATTGTCCCATATACCCCTTTTGGTAGCTCCCTTCTGCACCGACTCCATCCTGTTTATATCTTTTTGAAGGTGTGGTCTCCAAAGTTGCACACAATACTCCAAATGAGATCTCACCAAAGAAGGTATTGAGAGGGTTTTTTTTCTTGTAAGTTTTATGGGGAAGGTTCTAGTTCTGCTCTGCACAGGTTGTTAGGGAATGGGCCAGGGATTGGATTCAGTGGATGTAGAATATGTATTTTGGGATTTAATATATGGGAGAGCAGGCGGGACCTGAGAAGGGAAACCTTGGCTGTATAGGTGATGGAGTTCAACCTCTTGTAGTCTGCCCCCACCCCACCCACCATACACTAAAGTCTGCACTGTTGCTGTCTCTGCAGTTATTTTGAGTGGGGGCAGGGTCAGGATGGGGGGTGAGCACGGGAGGGGCATGGGCTGGGAATGGTTAGCCACAGATGGCAGGTTTTTCTCTTTCAAAAAATTGGCAACCCTGGTATGAATTTGCAGATTTTTTTAGGAAAGAAAAAGTTCCATAGTACTGGATAAATGTGCCCTTCATTTTAGAAAAGCGACCCTGAGGCTCAGGCTTGTTACAGAAATTGTGAATGAAATTTTCTTAAAGAACTCAATCATTACCTTTGCGGTTTTCCAGGTCATGCCGGAAAACTGCAAACATTATACTAGCCGTCTTGTATTGTATTGTGAGACTGGCTATGCCTGTAATTGTCTGTGTCAGAAATGTACTATGCAATTTCTGGAATATTATTACCTTAATAGAGGATTCCTTAATTAAATAAAACAAATTTAATTTCCTTATCTTTGTGAGATGACTCCAGGGATTACATAACAGAAGCCTCAGATTTGTTGACGTGGAAACAGACCATTCCTCCCTCCTTCCATCTTTCTCTTTTGGCCTAGATTAATGAGAAGATTCAATAGCATGCCATCAAAAGTCACATCCTTTTGAAATAAATGTATTTCTATGGATCGATGTGTGAAGGCAAGCTAGCCTAAATCATTGCATGGTTTTACTAGAGACAGGTCTTGTCAGATGAATCGAATTAATTTCTTTGACTGGGCGATCGGAGAGTTGGACCAAAGGAGAGTCCTAGATGTGGTGTACTTAGATTTCAGTAAAGCTTTTGACACTGTTCTGCACAGGTGATTTGTAAATTGAGCTCCCTAGGGATGGATCCTAAAGTGACTGGATTAGAAATTGGTTGAATGGAAAGCAACAAAGAGTACAGGTAAATGGAGCTTACTCTGAGGAGAAGGATGTTATCAATGGTGTGCCACAGGGATCTATCTTTGGTCTGATTCTCTTTAACATTTTTGTTGGTGGTATTGAGGAAGGGCTGTCGGGTAAGGTTTCCCTCTTAACGGATGATACCAAAATCTGCAATAGAAGTAGACACCCATGAAGGAGTGGATAACAGGAGGAGAGATTTAGCTAAGCTTGAAGACTGGTCTAGAATTTGTTAGCTGAGATTTAACATAAAAAATTTAGGGTCATGCATTTGGGCTGCAAAAATCCAAGAGAGTTGTACAGTATAGGGGGTGAAGTACTTCTGTCCACAAAAGAAGAGTGGGACTTGGGAGTGATTGTTTCTGATGATCTTAAGGTTGCTAAACAGGTAGAAAAGGTGACGGCAAAAGCCAGAAGGATGCTTGGGTGTATAGGGAGAGGAATGGCCAGCAGGAAAAAGGAAGTGATAGTGTCTCTGTGTAAGCCTTTGGTGAGACTTCATTTGGAATATTGTGTGCAATTCTGGAGACTGCACCTTCAAAAGGATACGAACAGAAAGGAGTCGTGCAGAGAATAGCTACCTAAATAGTCAGTAGGCTTCATCATAAGACATATGGGGACAGGCTTAAAGATCTCAATATTATATACTTCGGAGGAAAGGCGGAAGATGTTTAAATACCTCCGTGGTATAAATGCACAGGAGAGAGTCTCTTTCAATTGAAAGAGAGCTCTGCAACAAAGGGGTGTAGAATGAAGGTGAAAGGGGATAGTCTCGGGTAATATGCGGAAATATTTCTTTACGGAAAAAGTGGTAGATGCATGGAATAGTCTCCCAGTAGAAGTAGTAGAGATGAGGACAGTATCTGAATTCAAGAAAATCTGGGACAAACACAGAAAATCTCTAAAGGAATAAAAGGACTATAGTAGTTGGTATGGAAGGACAGACTGGATAGGCAATATGGTCTCTTTCTGCCGTCATATTTCTATTTTTCTATCATCCTTTATGTGGAATGTATTCAGGAATTATTCTTTATAGAAAGAGTAGTGAATGCATGGAACAGCCTCCCTGGAGGTGATGGAGACAAGAAAAGTATTTTCCATGCATCCACCACTCTTTCCGTAAAGCAATATTCCATAGATTACTCCTGAGTTTATCCCTTTTCAACTTCATCCTATGCCCCCTCGTTCCCGAGCATCCTTTCACTTGAAAGAGGCCCACCTCCTGTGCATTTATGCAACCTAGGAAATTAAATGTCTCTATCCTATCTCCCCTCTCCCGCCTTTCTTCCAAAGTATATATATTGAGATTTTTACATCTGTCCCCATATACTTTGTTGAAGATCAGTGACCATTTTAGTAGCCACCCTCTGGACTGATTCCATCCTGTTTTATAACTTTTTTAAAATGTGTTCTCCAGAACTGTGCAGTGTGTTCCAAATGAGGTCTTACCATAGACTTATACAGTGGCACTATCACCTTCTTCTCCCTATGACCTAAGTATCCTCCTAGCTGTCCTGTCGCCTTTTCTACCTGTTGACCCTTCTTCTCCCTATGCACCTAAGTATCCTTCTGGCTTTCCTGTTGCCTTTTCTACCTGTTTGATAATATTTAGTTTATTTATTTAACAGGTTTTCTATACCGCATCATCCTTAAATAAAACTGTTGGTCAAGTCAGGATTTACATTATCAGGGAACAGTATGCTAACAGTATACTAAACAGCAACATAACTGGTGACTAGTAAATTAACAACAATGAACGATGTTAATCCAAGGGAGTAACATTAGGTGCGAGTATCCTTAACTTGTACCTTAACTTATGTACAATTAGTATTTGCAGTAATTGATCTTATTTCAGTTGTCACAGTTATTTGATTCTTGTTTGTTGTGCGTCATGGTGGTGTTGTGTCATAGTGCCCTAGGTGATATTACCAAAGTATTCTGTATATAGATGTGCTTTTAATTTTTTTCAGAAGTCCTTAATGTCCTTGCTAGATCTTAGTTTTTCGGTAATCGCGAGGCCGCGGGCAGGGTCCCAGCGGCCGACTTTAACGCGGGGACCCTGCGCGCGGCCCGGGGGGGGCGCGCGAGTGCGTGTTTCAAATTGATTGGCTCCCGATGGTCGCGGCTGTATGGGAGCCAATCGATGGGTCTGTTGTTGGGGGGCGGGGGGAGTTCCGGCCAGCAGCCTTCGCGTGTCAGTAGGGGCGGAGGCTGCTTTCGGTGTGCCGGCGTCCCTCCGTCCCTCCCTCCCTCCCTATCTTTTGGAGACTTTGGTATGGGGTGTTGCAGCTTGGGGGGGGTGCGGGATCCCGGAGGTTTCCGGGGTCCGGAGCAGCAGGCTACATTTGGGTGGGGGCGGGGTGCCCCTAACCCGGTCAAACCCCTGCCGACTTTTGCTAATAGCATGGCGAAGTCGGGGAAAGGGGCATGGCAACTTGCCGGGAGGCAAGTTATGGCATTAGCGGTAGCGGGCACTTTGCTAAGGTATGGCTGGTGCAGCCGGGTTCCGCTAATGGGGGGTTAGGAAGTTTGATGTTGGTTTGTTCTAATTATTAATGGTTAATAAACCTGCGACTAGTTGTGTTCCATGAAGTTATGGTGTGATGTCTTATGTTGGGGGGGGGGGCGGTGGGGGAAAAGGGTAGGGCCCGAAGCGCCGGGTCTGCCTGCCTCAGCTATGCATTCCAAAGTGCTGGTGCTGTCAATGCAAATGCTCTTTTGGATGTGATGTACTTAGACTTTGCGTAGATGCTAGATGTGAGAATGATGTTCTTGTTGTTGATCCTCCTAGGTCTGTTGTCTGGGTCCTTCGTAATCAGCTCCTGTAGTATATCGACTGTTTTACACATTAGCATTTTGAATATGGTGAGAATGATCTTGAATCTTATGCAATAGGATATTGGTAGCCAGTGCAGCTGGTTAAGAAGTGGTATGATGTGTTCATATTTTATGAGCCTGTGATTATGTGGGCCGCCATTTTCTGTGCCCTCTGAAGCATGTGGCTTGATTGTTTTGGGATGCCCTGATAGATTGAATTACAGTAATCCTGTATTGGGATGATTATTGCTTAGACTACTGTATGGAAGTTGCCCTGGTTAAGAAGTGGTTTCAACCTCCGTAATACTTTCATTTTTTGATATACAGTGTGTGGTCTTATTTATGTGTGATTGTAGGTTTAAGGTCTGGTTCAGGATCACTTACATTTATTTTTGTTTTACATTTATACTGAAACTTGATAGTTGAATTGTGCTTGGTGGTGTGAATGCTTGGTTTCTAGTTATAAAACGAGTCTCTGTCTTCTTACAGTTTATGGTAAGGTTATGATTTTTGAGCTATGAGATCATGTCTTTGAGGAAGTTAGTTAGTTTTGTGTCATCTGGTTTATCAGTGTCAGTTGGCGTGAAAATCATTATATCATCGGCATATAGCCTATATTGCACATTATGCTTTTTTATGACATTGTAAATAGGCTGTGTGTGTATGTGTATATGTGTATATATATATATATATATATGCAGCGATGACATTGCCAAGCCTTGTGGAACTCCCTGTTTTATGTGGCTTTCTTCAAGTTGTTGTGGACTTGTTGTCTTTCAGATATGAATGGTTCAAATCATACCTATGTAATATGGTGCAGTTCAATTTCTTACAGACGCAGCAGAAGTCGTTTGTGTGATTATGGCATCAAAAGCCAATATGCTTAGGAATATGATCAGAAAACCCTTCTTAATTTTGTCCATGCCCTGGTGAATGCTGCCTAGTAAGGATGTTAACAGAGTTTCCACGCCGTGGTTGGTTCAGAACCCATGCTGGTGAGGTCTAATGGAGCATGTAAGTTGATATGGTCTTGCACTTGTTGCTGTTCAACCTTTTCTATAATTTTGGCTAGGAATGGCAAGCTTGAAATAGTCCAGTATGAACTGGGATCCGATTATTTGAGTATGGTGTTTTTTGATGATTGGTCTTATGGTTGCTTTTTTGAGTGCTAATTGCATATGTCTTTTGGAGAGGGAGGCCTGTGTTAATTATGGAGTGGAGGAGTGGCCTAGTGGTTGGGGCAAGGTACTTCAGGCCGGAAGGTCGGGGGTTCAAATCCCACTAGAGGACAGCAACCTTGGGCCGGAAGGACTGGGGTTTCTAGTCCCACAGGTGCTCCTTGTGGTCTTGGGCAAGCCACTTAACCCTCCATAGCCCATGTTCCCTGTAAAATAGTTATCTCCAAGTTATAATACCCTGTTCAATGTAATTTCAGTTTGTTCAATGTAAACCTCACTGATGCAGAATAGCACGGTATATAAGAGAATGTAAATAAATAAATGTATGGATTGAAGGAGTCGGTGGTTCTTTTGTGAGCTTGATCCATGAGACTAGACATGGGTTGGATGGTGATGTCGTGGTATTCAAGTTGGTTGTTATGTTGTTTGTTTGCTTGTGAGATGGCATGGTGAAATTGCCCCATATTCCAGTTGATGATGTCATTTCATCTGTGTCTGTCCTTGTTGGGGTGTCATGAAAAGTCTTTTTTAGGTGGTGTGTATATGCATTTCATCTTTTATTGAAGGATTTTTGGTTAGATTCTTGACTATGTCAAACAGTTCTCTTGGCTTGTTTGCGGATTTCATTATGAAATTTGTGTAATATTCTTGTTTACATGTGTTTATTAGGTTGTTGTATTCGCTTTGTATTTCTTTGTATTGTTGAAGTGTGATTGGATCTTTGTATTATCTCCATAGCCTTTCAGCTTTCCATAGTTTTCTGTTTACTTGTCTGATCTTTTTGGAATACCATGGGACGTTCTGTTTTTTCCATTCGTTTTTTGCGGGTTGTGTTCTCATCCTCTTTTTAGGTGCTTCCACAGCTGCGGTAATACTGTATTTCCAATTGCCTATGGCTTTGTCAGAGTCTGTATAGTCCAGCTTAATCTTTGGTAATGTATCTTTTAGGAACTGTTCCTTGTTGAAACTTTTGTATTTTCTGTTCTTGTTATCCATGCGTCTTACAGTAATGGGGATGTAGTGTGCTACATTGAATATATGGTGATCAGACCAGGGTATTGGGGTGACGGAGGACGTATGATATCGTGCTCTATTAGTGTCCTGGGGGGCAAAAATGAGATCCGGTGGTGTTCCTTGTCTATTTCATTATTTTAAGGTAGCCATTCCCAGGTCCTGCACAGAAGTACTTCATCCTCTATGTGGAACCTTAGCCTTGAATTTTTGCACACAAATCCATGGCCCTGCATTTTTCTAGCATTAAATATTAGCTGCCAAATTCTAGAACCGTCTTCAAGCTTCATTAGATCCCTCTTCGGGTTATGCACTTCTTGTTATGGTCTACCCTATTGCAGATTTTGGTACATCCACAAAAAAAGCAAACCTTGCTCAATAGCCCTTCTAGAATATTGCTTACAAAAATGTTAAAAAGAACCGGATCAAGAATCGATACGTATGGTAGATCACTGGTAACATCCTTGTACTCAGACTGAACTTCATTTACAACTACTCTGTCGTCAGTCACTCAACCAGTTTAACCCAGTCACTTTTAGGGCCAACCTCAAGGCACCTATGTGGAACTGTGTCAAAGACTTTGCTATAATCTAACTATACCACATCTAGCACTCTCCCTCAATCCAACTCTTTGGTTACCAAGTCAAGAAAATTGATCAGGTTCATTTGACAAGACCTCTAGTAAAAATCGTGCTGCCTCAGACCCTGTAATCCACTGGATGACAGAAACTACACTACCCTTTGTTTTAACAGAGTTTCCATGAATTTACTCAATACAGAGTTCATACTAACAAACTGCAGTTCCCAACCTCCTCCTTACATTTGGTGGAGAAGGAACACTGCCATCCTCCAGCAGAGCCACTAGAACTTCCCTAAGTTCCTTCAGTGCCCTAAGATGCATACCATCTGACCCATCACCTTGTCTACTTTTAATTTAGTTAGCTGCTCATGAGCAGTGTGAAAATTTTTTGAGATCTGCCTCACTTCCTTTCTTATTTGTGTTTTTTTTTCTGAGGTCCTACTCCCGGTCCTTCATTTGTGAACACAGAACAGAAATATATTTTAAGCAACTCTGCTTTAGCCTCCTCAGCTTCTACATATTCTTCCCCTTCACCTTCAAGTTTTACAATAACCATTTATCTCCAGGAACCAAGCAGTAATGTAGTGTTCACATATGGGTGACATCTGTACCAACGGAGCCCGTGCGGGAACTCTCCCCAATGTCCAATTGGAAAGCCTTTGGGAGCACTCCATTGTGCCCATCTAGTCAAACTAGCATCCCATATGCTCCTACAAGACTATCTGACCGCCTGAGAGATGCTGCAGGTCTTTGGGCTCATGGCCTCTACAGTACATGTGCCCGATTACATATGCCCGCACAATGGACTCTTACCCAATGAATGCAGGCCTTGGGCCATCTCCGGGACAGGATCCAAGTCACTGCCTCTCTAACCACATCCCTTAAGTGGTGGTATTCTACAGAAAATCTGCTCGTAGGGTCACCTTTTCAGATGCCTCCACTTCAATGCAGCCTGACGGCGGATGCCTCCAAACTGGGTTGGGAAGCACACCTGGGCAACCTGTCCACATAGAGGTTCTGAACAACACAAGAGTAACAACTCTAGGGAGGGAGTGGCGGCCTAGTAGTTGGGACAAGTTACCTCAGGCCAGGGGATCAAATGCTGCTACAGGACAGCAACCGGAAGGACTGGGATTTCTAATCCCACAGGTGCTCCTTGTGGCCTTGTACACCACTTTGACTGGTAGAAAAGTGGTATAAAAGCCTAGTTAAATAAATAAATAAAACTCCAAATCAATATCCTGGAACTTTGTGCTATCTCGAATGCCCTCCGGGTGTTTCAACACCACCTCAGGGCACAATAGGGCCTAGTCAGGATAGACAATCAGGTTGCCATGTTCTCTGTGAACATGCAGGAAGGAACAGGCTCATGGGCTCTCTGCAAGGAGGCTCTCCACCTGTAGTCCTTTGCCATTTCTCCTCGGATACACCTCCAAGTGGTGTACCTCCATGGGGAGTTCAGTGTCTTGGCAGACAAGCTGAGTCAGATCCTTCTTCTCCATGAATGGTTTCTCTATCTGGACACAATGTCCTACATCTTTAAGACTTGGGGAACTCCAGACATAGACTTGTTTGCAACTCCGCAAAATGCCAAGCTCCCTCACTTCTGCACAAGAACTCCGACATCCAGCAACCAACAGGTGGATGCCTTCCACCTAACTGGGGTCAGGGTCTACTTTATGCTTTCCCTCCCATTCCCCTCATTCCCAAAATGTTTTTCAAGCTTCAGTCAGACAGGGGCTCCATGATTTTTATAGCTCCTCACTGGCTGCGGCAACCATGGTTTCCACTGCTACTGCGTCTGACTGAGACTCAGCCTCTGCAGTTGGGATCTGCGCCTGATCTCCTCTCCCAAGATAACAGCTCACTACTCTATCCCAGTCTACAGTCTCCATCTCACAGCTTTGTTGCTGAGAGCATAGCATTACAAGGCTTCGAACTTATGCAAGAGATTAAGGAGATCCATTTGGCTTATAGAAGTCCCTCCACCAGACATTCATATGCTTTTAAGTGGCATAGATTCTCTGTCTGGTGTTCTCAGAAAGATCTCAATTCCTTTTTTGCCCCATTGGAATCGCTCCTCCACCTGTCCTCGAGAGGTCTGAAAACCAAATCTGTGAGAGTCCATTTCAGTGCAATTGCAGTCTCTCACCACCTACTGGATGGACAGCACATCTCTTCACAACTGCTAGTAGCGCATTTCATGATAGGCCTTCTGCTGTCCAAACCGCCCATTAAGCTACCTCTGGTGGGTTGGGACCTCAGTGTCGTTCTAGGACAGCTTCTCAAGCTGCCCTTTGAACTATTAGCCATGATCTCACTAAAGTTCCTGTCTTGGAAGGTGCTCTTTCTAATTACCTTCACATCAGCTAGATGAATTAGTGATCTTCGAGCTTTGGTTGCTGATCCACCTATACCTGGTTCCACCATGACAGTCATCCTTCGGACTCACCCCCACTTTATGCCAAAGATGGTGTTTCCTTTCCATTTAAAACATTCAATTTGCCTTCCAGTCTTCTTTCCTAAACTACATGCGTCTCGAACAGAAGCAACCCTGCACACTTTTGACTTCAAATGTGCATTGGCTTTCTATCTCCAAAGGACCCGAGATCATCTTAAAGCCTCGCAATTGTTCATCTCATTTGACACTAGTCACCTGGGTCTATTCGTATCTAAACATATGCTCTCCAGATGGATTGCGGACTGCATTTCATTCACTTATGACAAAACGGTACTCTTCCTGGAAAGGCATGTCACTGCTCTCAATGTTCGCACCATGGCAACTTCGATGGCAAACCTACGTTCTGTGGCCATTGACAAAATTTGCAAGACAGCAACTTGGTCTTCCGTCCATACCTTTGCTGCCCATTACTGTCTGGACATGGACTCCCGCCAGGATACCGTTTGGTCAAATTATACTCCAGCACCTCTTTCAGATTTAGAAGCAACTCCTACCCTCTGTCCCGAACTTTGATGATACCAGAAATCCATGAGAGATCCATAACCGCTTCAAGCCTACTCCGAGATGAACCTTCACTGGTTCTGAGGTCACTTCATCTGGCATCTGTGGAGACTACATTCCTGCTTGTTCCTGGAGATAGTGTAGCACTCTAACAGGTGATCGCCGGGAACAGCAGGAATTTAATCTTCACAACCTGTCCTCCTCCCCTAGGAGTTATAGGGTTTCATTTATTCTCATTTCTCAGTTGAAAACTCAACTGAAGAGAGGGAGTTGGGAAGGCAGTCACGCAGGTGCAGTGGAGTGTGTCAGACGGGTGCCTGGATGAGAATATTCGCAGTCTTGGCAAAGGCATATATTAATATGATTTGCAAGGTATTGTGGGAAATGTAGTCCATTCACAACAGACACAGCCGTTCACAATAATTAGTTGTGCTTGAGTGTAAAGCCAATAAGATATTTATTTATGGGGTTATTTCTCCCAACACTGATATGCTTGGTAGCACATAAAACAGGATACTTGCTTTCAGTGTTAAACTTAGAAAAACAAAATCAGGAAAACAACAGCTGAACTTGTCAGGCAATCAAATCAAAAGAATAAAGACCTGGTTGGTAACAAACTGGTCTTTTCTGTAGGCTCTAGCTAATATTTTCTTAGCAGTGCATCAAACAACAAACAAAACCCACAAAGTAGGGAAAAACTGTTCTTTTCAGGTTAACTTCTTATATCTTCACACATAGACTCAGAAGTGATTTCCTCAGAGCTCACAAGCAATTAGGTAAGGCTCAATTGCTAGCAGTTACCCAGCTGAAACCCCTTAGCTGGCTTGCTTTCTACTGCGTGGCTCAAATCCTACTCAGGAGCTTTTCTGAGTAGATTAAAGACCAAGTTTGTATTTCTTTGTGATGGTTGTTGTACTTTGTAACAGTAAATTACCAAAGGAGTTTAGACAGAGAGCAATCCATGTATTCACAGCCTGTATCTACCACCTCTTCCCCTTCTTCAACAATCATGGGTTCAATATCATGGATGGGCACAGAGGAATTTCTCAATGGAGCACTCTCAGGAGAATACTTGTTTCCCTGCTGTCTTTCAAGGTTATAGCTAGGGCATAGATCAGTGTTCATACCTGAGCTTCCATTGCTGTTAGAGTTCCTCTCTAAATAGCCTGGCCAGTATGTAGTCCAGTTCTTATATCCAGCCTTCCAATCCAGATCCCTGGACACTGGGTCTCTCTTCACATACCTTCTGGCACGGGTCCTAGGGTCCCTTCCAAGTGCAGCCGTCTCCCTCACAGGTACCGTCTGGAGATTCCTAGCTCTGCAGCACCACTCCTCTGGTTTTCCCCAGTCCAATGGTGTATGCTGGCCTTTTGAATGTCTCCCAGTATACGTACTGCTCTGGACTCCTTTAGACCTCCCAAATGCTTTTCTCTTCTTTCTTCCAAAGGGTTTCTTGCCCTCTCTGTCCGTCCGCTCTGGCTTCTGCTTCTGATGATCCTCCAGATGATGAAGCTGTCCAAGATGAGGATATCCAAGCTCAGGATCTCCCAGATGAAACTGAGGATGAGGATGATTCTCTGTAGAATAAACTCTACCTTTATTCTGCTTAGATGAGTGCTCCACCCTAACAGCGCAGCTGTGCTGAATCAGGCCCTGCCCTTTGAGATGAGTGCTTGGGGATTATCTCATAGCCCTCCTGATTGAACACACATTTCCCCACTTCAGCTCCTCTAATGGCTGTTGGAAACCTGGTGCATTCTGGGACTGGTAGTCTTTTATGGAAATATTCTGTTTTCTTATTTCTACCAGAACTGACAGGTTGCTTGTTCAGAGTCACTTCACCTTTTCTATAGCTCCTTCCTGAGCTATGATAAGCTTCCTTATCACAAGTGCTCCCAAAGGCTTTGCAATTGGACACTGGGGAGCGTTCTCGCATAGGCTTCATTGATAAAGACATCACCCATATGTTAAGATTAAATGCCTGCCATTCTCTTTATACTTCCTCCTATTGCTAAAATATTGAAAAAGTCAGAAGGCATATGGGGACAGACTTAAAGATCTCAAATATGTATACTTTGAAGGAAAGGTGGGAGAGGGGAGATATGATAGAGATGTTTAAATACCTCTGTGGCATAAATGCACAGGAGAGCCTCTTTCAGTTTAAAGAAAGCTCTGCACCAAAGGGGCATAAAGATGAAGATGAAAGGGGACAGACTCAGGAGTACTATGTGGAGACATTTCTTTACAGAAAGAGTGGTAGATGCATGGAATACTCTCCCAGTGGAGGTAGTAGAGACGAGAACTATATTTGATTTCAAGAAAACATTGGACTAACAAAGAAGATCTCTAAAGATAAAAAGGGGCTGTAGTAGTTGGTATGGAAGAGCAGACTGGATAGGCCATGTGGTCTTTATCTACAATCATATTTATATGAGCTCGACCCCTAGTGGTAGTACCATGAGATTACTGCTAGGAGGTCAGAGGCACCCTTTTGAACCAGATGTCAATGGAGCAGAATAGGGATTGTATCTGTCCTACATAAGACACTGGGGAGACCCCTGCTAAGAGCCAAAGGAGTCTGTGGGAAGGTAGGAGGGGGTTGTAATTGATGTCGGAGAGGCCTGGGATGCCATCAGCCTTTGCACCTGTTCCTTCATTGAGACCGATGGAGATATTTTTCAAGCTAGGCATGCTTTCAATTGTGAAATGGGGAGTTTGTTTGTTTGAGGCATACCAGAACTACCCCTCCCAGGGGGGGTATACATGTCCCATCTAATAAGAGCTTTCTAAAATTGCTATTTGGATGTATATGCATTCTAGACATATAAATGCCACTATTTACACGTCATTAACTATTATAAATCATTTTATTTAAAATATAAAAGCAATGACTTTTTAAGTGTTTTGAGTACTCTAAAATACTACTTGGGTAATGGGAACAATAAGGTTCCCCCTTCTTTGTAGCAGCTCCTAAGCCTTTTCAGTCATTATCACAACCAATCAGCAAGTTCTGGGGCCAACCAGTTATTTGGCCTGCTTTCCAAGTCTTAAAAGCCTTTAATTTGAATTTGACTCTGAAACAAAATTATATTTGTTTTATGACACCCAATAAAGGAGGCTGTTATGTATTTTCTGTGTTCTATTATTAATGTCCACGTAGGAATGTAGATATTCAGCCAGAGAATCTTACAAAAGTAGTGAATTTTATTAATGGTTCATAAATTAGTGATTATTTTTCTTTTTGATAATTTAACTTAGGGAGCTAACACAATGCAGCTGTCAGTGCTGGAGGAGCGAGGGCAGACCACTTAGTAAATTACTTTATATTCTAGTCTAGTAAATTATTGGTCATTGACTGCCCTGGAAATTTCTTCTTTTAAGCAATGCAGAGCTGAGTTGAAATAGTCAAACAGTATTTCCTCATTTCCTCAAGGTTTTTCTTTCCCAGAACAAGCAGAGAAATAACTTGATTTCACATGGAAACCTAACTTAAATCAGTGGTTTCATTTTACAGTGCAATTCCCCGGGGTTTCCTTTTTGCTCTTGTCTAAATATTGTCGTCGTCATGATGTTTAAAAAAAAATGCTCTGTTTACACACACTAGGTTTCAATCTTCCTTCTCTGCATTGATACAGCACGAGCACTTAGTTTACACCTAATTTGACCTTCCTGTAAAAATGGTGACACAGAGAATGGGACCCAGCTTGTCCTTAGTAATGCCAGTTTGACTATTGAAGACATAGACCATGTAAGTGCCTATAAAACCTGAAAACTGAGAACACATTTGGGATTTACATGCCCTTATGCCTTTCAATATCCCCCTACATCATACAGGGACAGCCACCCTAGTCATCTCTTACAGTCCTGTAAAGAGAAAGAAGAAGAGGACAGTACCATCTCTACTTTGTATGTTTATCTGTATGCCCTACAGCAGAGGTTCTCAATCCAGTCCTCAGGACACACCTAGCCAGTCAGGTTTTCGGGGTAACCACAATGAATATAGCTAGGAGAGATCTGCATACAATGGAGACAGTGCATGCAAACCTCTCATATGCCGTGCGACTCACTCATTATACATAATCAGCTGTTGTGCTGGGCCTTTTGTGGGGAGGAAGAGTGAGCAGCTGATATACTGTATATGTATAAGGGTAGCAACGCAATGAAATGGTGCCTTTGAGTCAATGCTGACGCCTGGCGACCTAGCACCTCCTGGGTTTTCTTGGCTGTGTAGCTGGAAGTAGATTGCCAGGCCTTTCTTTCGAGACAATGGAGGATTAAGTGATTTGCCCAAGGTCAAGGAGTGCTAGTGGAATCGAACCCTAGTCTCTTGGTTACCCAGCCAGTGCTCTTCCACTGTAAGGGTAGCATGGAGGAATAAATCACCACTTTCTCTGTGTCATGCCAGAACTCCGCTGTTCAAGATGCTTGAAAATGAAAAGCTCAGTAATAAGGGATCAGCATCATACCTAGCCCTATGTGAGCGGTGCAGCCACACAGGGTGCAAAAGATATAGGGGTGCATTTTAGGCTAGCGGTCTCGGCGCCCCCTACGCTGCCTACTATTGCCCTGCCGCCACCGCTTTTTCCCTCAGCAGCGACAGCACCAGTAACAGCGGAGCAGACCTGACTTCAAGTAAAACAAAACAAAACAAAAAACAAGTGGGTCTTTCCGACTCCATGCTTGTAGGCAGGTTTGGTCCCTCCCATCCTTCTCTGATGTACAGTAGGTCGCATCAGAGGAGGGAGGGACAAGGCCAGCCATTCACATGCGAGTTGCAAAGATCAGCGTTTGAATGGCTGGTCTGGTCCCTCTCTCCTCTGACGTGACCTGCATCAGAAGGAAGGGAGGGACCAGACCTGCCTACAAGCGCAGACTCGAAGGACTGAGTGAGTTGTTTCATTTTTTTTTTTTAATTTGAAGTTAGGGCTGCTGCCACTGCTGAGAAAAAAGTGGAGGCAGCTGTCTGGACATTGAGGACATGGAGGTATGAGATTTGGGGGGGGGGGGGGCACCAGATGTGCAAGTAGCAGAGAGAGCAATTATGGCTTGGTACAGCCCTGTTAGGGAGTCATTATCAGGGCTCAACAAATCTCAGGTGCTAGGTCACCTTGGCAGCCAGAAATTTGCACCTGGTACCTGGGATATTCTCCCCGACCCCTTTAAAAAAAACAAAACAGAAAACAAGGCAATCAAAGGTGGCAAAACCACCTCACAAGCCTCACCTCACCAGCCATTTATAAAATGAAGCCTTCTGATAGAGACCTCTAAATACCATGGTGGTATCGTATGTATAGGAAGTGGGCCTCTTTCAATTGAAAGGAAGCTCTGGAATGAGGGGTCATAGGATAAGGGTGAAAGGAGATAGAATGAGAAGTATTCTAATAAAATATTTATTTACAGAAAGGGTGGTGGAAGTGGCAGAGACAAGGACCATACCCAGATTCATGAAAGCATGAGCTGGTTGATATAATATATCTGGATTTTCTAAAAGCCTTTGACAAGGTCCCTCATGAAAGATTCTTGGTAAAATTAAAAAGTCATGGGATAGGAGGCAGTATGCTATTGTGGATCAGGAACTGGTTAAAAGATAGAAAGCAGAGGGTAGGGCTAAATGGCCAATTTTCCCAATGGAGAAAAGTGAATAGTGGAGTACCCCAGGGATCTGTGCTGGGTCCGCTGCTTTTTAACATATTCATAAATGACCTGGAAGTGAGAATAACAAGTTAGGTAGTCAAATTTGCAGATGACACAAAATTATTCAAAATTGTTAAAACCCAAGAGGACCTTACTAAATTGGGAGACTGGATGTTCAAATGGCAGATGAAATTTAATGTGGACAAGTGCAAAGTTATGCACCTAGGAAAGAATACCCCAAACTATGGTTCCACGATGCAAAGTTCCATATTAGGAACCACCACCCAAGAAAAAGATTTAGGCATCATCGTGGATAACATGTTAAAACCCTCCGCCCAGTGTGCAGCAGCAGCCAAGAGAGCAAATAGAATGTTAGGAATCATAAGGAAAGGAATGGAGAATAAAACAAAGGATATTATAATGCCTCTGTATTGTTCCATGGTGCGACCTTGAATATTGTGTGCAATTCTGGTCTCCATATCTTAAAAAGGATATAGCGGAATTAGAAAAGGTACAGAGAAGAGCTACCACAATGGTAAAGGGGATGGAAGGAAACCCCTATAAGGAGAGGCTAAAAAGGTTAGGGCTTTTCAACCTGGAAAAGAGATGACTGAGAGGAGATATGATAGAGGTCTATAAATTAATGGAGGAAGTAGAACGAGCTAACGTAGATCAATTGTTTATGCTATTAAAATTTAGAAAGACTAGGGAACGTGCAATGAAGCTACAGTGTAACCCATATAAGACTAATAAGGGAAAACGTTACCTCAGTTCTTTTTTTAGGCAATCTAGTCCGTGCACATATGTGCCAGACAAGCAGGCCCCTGTGCTCATGTGTCTAGCTTGTTCCCCTTGTTTAGTGCTGGCTTTTTGTGCATAGCTGATTTACATACTGTTTGCTTACAGCATCACTGCGCAAAATGTCAGGGTTAAACTCACATTAGGAACCCTGTTCTAGAGCTTTAGCGTTGGACTCTGGCATTGGGTTTCAGCATCGACTCCTTAGATTGTAAGCCCTCTGAGGACAGGGAAATACCTGCTGTAACTGATTGTAACTCTTCAAACTACTACTGGGAAGGTGTGAGCTAAATTATAATACATTACAAAAAAAATAATGTCACTAAACGGATCTGTGTAACTTGCTATATGGCCAAGTAATACATTTCGTATGGGGTGAAATTTGGGATGGGCCAAGTGTGGAGCTAAAACTTTTATAGATAGTGGGAAAAGTCTGAATACAAGAATAATTTTTAAATAGTTATGTTTTCCGTTAAACTTTTATGCCAGTATTTTCAGCATTCAGGCTTGAAAGCGTGGCCTGGCTGAAAACACACTTTAATTTATAGGATTAAATTAGCCATATAGCTCCATGCATTGGTTGTCCTGCTGAATATTTACGTCTGTGATTTTAAGTTGAGCTCTTGGGTGACCTGGCTGATCCTTTGATTGTTATGTTTTTAAGGTGAGTTCTTGGGTGACGTGGTTGATCCTGACTGCGGGCTCCATGGAAGAAAAGCGAGAAGTCTTCTCACACTTGGTGCATGTGGCAAAGTGCTGCTGGAACATGGGCAACTACAACGCTGTGATGGAATTCCTCGCAGGACTCAGGTAGCCCTTCAAGAAGACAAGTGTGCACTCTGCCCAAGTGCACGCCTATAGCGAGAGTACACACTATCAGTCCAACATGCACTTTCAGAATAGCGACTGCCTCAGTTACACATGTAGATGACCATTTGCTTATATAAATCACTAAAATACCATGATTTATGCACATAAATGGTGCATAACGTTAGGCGGCTCCTTATAAGTTATCTTCACTATGCATAGCAAGAGGGATGCAGATTCCAGCTCATTTCTCTTTTGTAGGATGTAACATCGTCTATGATGGGACTCAACAGATCCCAGGTTGCCATAGTACGTGGGCTTTTCCTGCAGTGTTTTGTTCTGCTCCCACGCTTGCTGCCAAAACAGGAGCTTCCTCCTCTCGGCACCATACGGCTTTCTGCATGGTTCAGTTGTGTGCTACAGGAGCTCATGCTTTTGTCTCGGGGTTTCATCTCGCGAGACAAGCGAGGGAGTTCTTGCATGTCACAGCTCAAATTTCCTGAGAGCCATGTGGTGCAGAGAGAAGGATGCTCCTGTTCCAGTGGTGGCTGCAGACCACAAGAGGATCAAGGGCAGGACAGCTGGCCTAATGGGAAATCTGGGGGTGGCTGGCTGGTTGGGACCAGTGGCTATGAGAAGTCATTAACTGGGGCGTGAGGGTTAGCTGAAGGGAGATGTAACTACCTCCCGGGTAGCAGGGTCTAGGTGGGAAATTGTTGACTGGGGGAGGAGGGTGATGGTGGAATAGGGGAGGAAGACTGGTGGGAAAGAGAGGGATAAGAGAACGAGAGATTTATTGATGAAAGGGGGGAATGAGAGAGAGAGAAAAAGAGATGGGTGGGGAGGGGGCTGCTGATTCGGCATGTCTGTCAGTGGTCTGCTGTGGTGTATGGCCTGCAGTGGTGTATTAAGGCCTGATTTACTACATTTTCTTTTCCCTTAGACATGAAATGAGAAAACTACCTTAGCTCCTAAAACCAAATAAAATTTGTCAAGCCCCAGTCTGAGTTTTACTAAAGTAGATTAAACATAACACAGGCATTATTAATGCATATCACGTTATGACCATGTCCAGTCTGTCTCGGCTGGCTATTTGGTTTTTTGATGTTGGTAACTCTTGTAAATTTTGTTAGCCGCTATGATTTTATCTCTAATACTAAATAATTGAACGAATGAAAGACTGAATAAATACTGCAAACGTTAACACTATCTATTTAACACACTTTAGCGCATAAGCCTATGATAATGTAGAATTAACATGGATTAATGTGAAAAAAAATGTTAACGATTTAATTACTGGACATGTCCCTTAATCATTACAACAAATTATAGTCCGTCAGTCTCTCAAGAAATCAAACCTAGATGCTTCTATTCCATCCAGTTACCACCTGATCTCTAATTTTCCATTCCTATCAAAGATAATAGCAAAAGCAGTGTTCCTTCCACTTTCCAACTTTCTTGAGAAAACTAATGTACTACATCCAAGGCAATTGGAGTTTTGCAAGGCCCATAGTACAGAAACTGCTTTGACAGCCTTTCTCAGTGAGCTCAAACTCACCTAGGTGTCACTTTGGATGCCCATCTGACCTTTGAACTCCAGGTAGCAAATACAGTTTGGGGATCCTTCTATGCACTGCTCCAGATTCGTTCTGATCAACCGTTCCTATCTAAATCTGCACTACAGACTCTATTACATGCCAAATTAAAATTGGATTATTATAATGCTGCTTATTGTTGCCTCCAATCATCTCAACTAAAGAATCTTCAACTTGTTCACAACACGGTAATCTGTCTTCTCTGTTTTTCCAGAATCATTAGCTACCTCTGACTTTTCATTTCCATTTCAAAATTCTCCTGCTCACCCATAGAGAATATTACTCGAGGCTTCCTTTTTGTCTTGCATCTTTGCTGATCCCGCACTGTCCCTCGCGACTCCTTAGATCTCAAGCTGCTTGATTCTACCGTTCTGCTATGTATGCCCAGCTCGAATCCACATGTCACTGCACTTTTTTTCCTCACAACACATCTTTGGAATGCTTTACCGGATTACATTCATGCTGAATCCTGTTATTTGAAATTTAAAAAGGCCCTTAAAACCTACTACTTCCTTATCGTTCCTCAAGTCCAGTCCCGAACCTCTAGGGTTGTGATCCTCTTCCAGCAGCTTGGAGACTGAGAAACATCATTTTTCTGTGATGTCACTGCTATATAACCACCGGATCCACCTCCTCCAGTTATCTCAGTCTCCAAGCAGCTGGAGGAGAGTGAGCCTGGGGGTTCAGGGCTCACATGAGGAACAATTAAGGAGAGCTAGGATAGAGAGTTTGGGTTAGGTCCCTTTAAATTGAGAGAATTTATTGTTTTATGAGTTTAGGTACTTCCTCTTTAAATTTTCGGCTGTAGTGCTCCTTCCTCTCCCCCTCCCCCCCCTGGGTATGGCAGTAGTGAGGCCTCAGTGACAGACTGACTGAGCCGGTTCCCTGTGCCGATTGCAGCGGGGTGGTACTGGGTTCGACAGCTCTCCAATGCACGCAGAAGTACTTGCCTTGCTAGCGTGTGGAGGCCAGAAAAGGGGGAGAGCAGCAGCAGCACCGGCGGCTTTGGCCGCGGGGTGTCTGGGCCGGCACGGGAGCAGCCGTGAGGCAGATCAGAGGATCGGGTGCCTTCTCCGGCTGAGGTGTGCACACCAGGTAAGGGAGCACATGTGTAGATCGAGGCGCTGAGCTTCGAATGGCGGAATGGCAGAAAAGAGCTTGTCAGCGGCGGAGTAGGCTGCGCCGCGTGTGAGGAGCGCGGGAAACTCCAAGCTGCTAAGGTGTCCTGCAAAGGCTCCGGTACAGGTCGGGAAACTTTGTTTTGGCTTCTATCTGGCAGGATAGGAGTGGGGCAGACTAGTTAAAGGTTTCCAGTTAGTTTAAAAAAAAAAAAAGAGGCGCTGAGGTAGAGCAGTTTCAAATCGGGACTGTTAGGTTTTCATTGCTTTGGAGCTGCAGGAGGGAGCATGTTTCACTGTATAAAGCCTCTATTTAGGCGGGATGCCTTCTAGACCGCAGTGCTTGGTTTGTGGGTCTAGAAGGAGTACAGTTTCTGAAGCAGGTGTGTGTAAGGGCTACATTCTAGAGGCAGCTTCTATGGAGGAAGCTTTAGAGGATGCTGGTGAGAGCAGCAGGAGTGTTGAGGTGATACAGGAGCAGGTTTCTCCTGATATGCCCCCTTAGGAGCCGGTAGCGGGGACTTCTTTCTTTCCGGATGGGCCAGCGTTGCCTGGGGGCCTAGTGGCAATTTTTTCTCTGGAGTTTGTGGCTCTTATGCAGCAGGCATTCGGTGGCCCCCAGGGAAGGGTGGCTGGTACTACTGCAGCAGTGAACCTGGGAGTCAAGAGGCCTGATATGCCATTGAATACTAGGGCGTTAGGTATTCGGGCGAAGAAGCTCAGGGTTGATAAAGAGCAGTCGGAGCCTTCCGTAGTTTGATGGGCTTCACTCCGAAGGCGGGGAGCCTGAGTTGGAGCTGGAGGATGAGTTGGAGGAAAGTGAAATAACAGAACAGGAAGAGCAGGCGAGAGTGGTGCGCGTTTTTCACAGAGAGGAGTTGCCGGCACGCATCTCGGAGACCCTTAAGGCGCTGAATATGCCGGCAATGGAGCCAGCGGAGGATTCAACCCTGGAAGACCCCTTATTGCAGGCCTTTAGAAAGACTAAGAGAGCCTTTCCAGTAAACAGTGGTACGAGAGATGATTCAGGAAGAATGGGACATGCCCAAGGCGGCCCTTAAAGGGTCCAGAGTTATGGCCCGGCTTTATCCGCTGGTAGATCAGGATCAGGAGTTATTTAAAGCTCTGCGAGTCGAAGTAGCGGTCTCGGCGGTGACCAAGAAGACTACCATTCCTGTGGAGGGGGGTGCGGCCCTCAAGGATGCTCAGGACCGGAAGCTAGAGGTGTTATTGAAGCAAGTGTTTGAGGTGAATGCGCTGTCCTTACAAGCTTCTATTTGTGGAGCATGGGTGGCGAGAGCCTGTCTGCGATGGTCGCAGAGGATTCAAGGGAGGCCTGTAGAAGAAGTGACCGCGGAAGCATCCAGGTTGGAGTCCGGGGCAGCTTATCTGGCCGATGTGCATTATGACCTGATACGGGGGTTAGCAAAAAGCATGGCCTCGGCGGTGGCGGCTCAGCATTATCTGTGGCTGCGCAATTGGGCAGCAGATGGCTCCTCAAAGACCAGGCTGAGTAAACTCCCATTTAGGGGGAAACTTCTCTTTGGGGAGGATTTGGATAAACTGGTGAAAGATTTGGGGGACTCGAAAGGAGGGAGGCTTCCGGAGGACAACCAGCGGCAGGGGCGGACCACTCCATTGCTCAAAGGACAGCAGAGAGAGTTCTGTCGTTTTCATCCCCCGAGGTTCGGCCAAAGCCAAAGAGGACGTTATCCCTATAGAACCCAAGGTTTTCAGGGGTTTCGGGGAGCAGGTAGAGGTTTTGCAACCTCTTCCTCCTCAAATCTTAGAAAGTCGCAATGAAGTCAGGAGGACCCAGGGGGGTTTGGTGCCCGTAGGGGGTCGGCTATGGGATTTCTACCCGGCCTGGGTCCAGATTACGCCAGATCGGTGGGTGCTGGAGGTCATTCGAGAAGGTTATGCCTTGGAGTTTCACCGGCCGGTGACCGATTCTTTCGTGCAGTCGCCGAGCAAAGCACGCTTCAAGGGGGTGGCAGTGCGACAGATGGTGCAAAGGCTTTTGGATCTCCAGGCTATAGTTCCAGTACCAGCAGACCAATGCAGCTGCGGTCGGTACTCCATATACTTCGTTGTCCCAAAGAAAGAGGGAGCCTTTCGGCCAATTTTGGATCTCAAAAGAGTAAATCGTTGTGTTTGCATGTCTCACGTTCAGATGGAGACTCTTAGATCGGTCATAGTTGCGGTAAGAGCGGGCGAGTTTCTTACATCCCTTGACCTATCAGAGGCGTACCTGCACATTCCGATCCGTGCGGAGCATCAGAAATACCTCTGGTTTGCGGTGCCGATGGGGCATTTCCAGTTTTGGGCTTTGCTGTTTGGGCTGGCAACGGCGCCTCGAACATTCACCAAGATAATGGTGGTCGTGGCGGTGTCGCTGCAGAAGGAAGGAGTGCTGGTGCATCCTTATCTGGACGATTGGTTAATAAGAGCAAAGTCCAGGGCAGAGAGCGAGATGGCAACATCCAAAGTGGTGGTGTTTCTTCAGAGTCTTGGTTGGGTAGTCAATCAGGAGAAGAGCTGGTTGGTACCGTCACAGTGCCTGGAGTATCTGGGGGCGAGATTCGATACGAGCATGGGGAGGATCTTTCTGCCTCAACTTCGCGTGCAAACATTGAGGAAGCTGGTACTAGAATTCCTAAACAGGCCGAGGCCGATGGCTTGGCACTATCTACAGTTGCTAGGGACTATGGCGGCAACGCTCAAGCTGGTTCCGTGGGTGAGAGCTCATATGAGGCCATTGCAGAGCTTTGCTTCAGTGGTGGTCGCACCAGAGGGATCCGTTGTCACGGAGGTTACCCTGTCCACTGGCAACTCGACAGGCCCTCGAGTGGTGGCTGCGGCCATTAAATCTAGAAAGCAGAATGCCCTTGGAATCGCCCATATGGGTTCCTTTGATGACGGGTGCCAGTCTTCTGGGCTGGGGAGCTCACTGTCAGGGTCAGTTCACCCAGGGTCAGTGGACCACGCTGGAAAGAGGTTGGTCAATCAACAGATTGGAGTTACGCACGGTGACGTTGGCACTATGGGAGTTTCAGTCTTATCTCAGAGGCAAGGCCATTCAGGTGTTTTCCGACAATGTGACGGCAGTGGCTTATATCAACCGTCAAGGGGCTACCACAGTGCCGTGCTGGAATAAGAGGCCGAGGAGCTGCTCGGGTGGGCGGAGGCGCTTCTAGTAGCTCTGTTGGCGGTGCATGTAGCAGGGATAGACAATGTAGAAGCGGACTTCTTGAGTCGAGTGAGAGTAGATCCGGGAGAGTGGAACCTTCATCGGGATGTGTTCGAGATGCTTGTGCAGCGGTGGAGCATGCCAGTGATGGCTCTCATGGCCACTTTCCAATCGGCAAAGGTCGAGTGTTTCTTCAGCAGGATGTCGGAAGGACTGGATGCCCGATACAGCCATGGCCCGAGCGTCAACTCCTCTACCTGTTTCCACCTTGGGTGTTGATAGGATGGGTGTTACAGCGAATAGAATGTCACAAAGGGCTGGTACTGTTGTTAGCACCGAACTGGCCGAGAAGGCATTGGTATGCGGATCTGATGAGGTTGGTAGTGGAGGAGCCTTGGCGCTTACCTTGTCGCAGGGAGCTGTTAGCTTAGGGACCGTTGCTTATGCCTCAGGTGGATCGGTTCTCGCTTACGGCTTGGCTCTTGAAAGGGCGAGACTGAGAGCGAAGGGATATTCCGTGGTGGTCATTGATACCTTGTTGAAGGCACGGCGGAGGTCTACCTCGGTGGCGTATGTCCGAGTATGGCGTATATTCAAGGATTGGTGTGAAGACAGGAAGGTGGTGGCGTTACGGGCTTCTGTACCGCAAGTTTTAGTGTTTTTACAAAATGGTTTTCAGAAAAGGTGCTGTTGAGGCTACCGTGTTGGCAGGTAGTTCCAACGTGGGATCTCCAGATAGTGCTGGAGGCGTTGCTAAGGGAGCCGTTTGAGCCGTTATCGCAAGCGACTATAAAGGATCTTACTCTTAAGGTGGTATTCCTGATGGCGATCTGTTCAGCGAGAAGAATCTCTAGGGAACCCTTTTTGACCTTTTAAGACTCAAAGGTGGTATTGTGGCCAGTACCAGCCTTTTTGCCTAAAGTAGTTTCAGCTTTTTATGTGAATCAAGTAGTTTTTTTGCCAGTGTTCAGTGGTGAGGCGGATGAGACTTCGGCAGGGAAGTTACGGCTGTTGGACGTCCGTAGGGCATTGAAGAAGTATTTGGCCAGGATGGCAAGTTTCTGGAATACCGATCGGCTGTTTGTGTTGTTTGGAGGAGCTAGGAAAGGTGACATGGCGTTGAAAGCTTCAATAGCGAGATGGCTCGCTATTGAAGCAATAGGGTCGGCGTATCTGTTGAACGGAAAGCCGGTTCCAGATGGGCTTAGGGCTTATTCGACTAGAGCACAAGCGGCATCTTGGGCAGAGTACGGTTTGGTACCAGTTGTGGAAATTTGTAAGGCAGCGACCTGGTCGTCTGTGAATTTGTTTGTCCGCCATTACCGGTTGGATGTTCAGGCACGAAGAGATGCCTGTTTTGGTTCAGCAGTGCATCAGGCGGGGGTGGCAGGTCCCTCCCATTGACTTTGTTGTACTGCTCTGTTACATCCCTAGACGTTCAGGACTGGACTTGAGGAACGATAAGGAAGGTTAAATTAGACTTACCTGCTAATTGTTGTTCTTTAAGGAACTCAAGTCCAGTCCCGTATCCTGCCCAGTTAATTTTGGACTATGGCCTGAAGCATGACAGCTATCACAGGTAAAAAGTCTTTTCCTAGGGGCCTGGTGTATAAGGGCGGATGATCTAGAGGGAATTTAGTTGGGGGTCAGTGTCCTTCATAAAGGGGAAGGAAGGGCCTCAGTATGGTAAGACCTTTGTGGTCTGTTTAAGAAGAATATGCAGAACGTTCAGGATGTTCAGTAGTTACATACAGGTTCAGTTGACTATAGTGTTTTGGTAGTAATGTCTACTTAATTGTTGCTCCGGGGAGTTTGCTTTGTCAATAGGTTACTGGAGTGAGGAGGCGGATCCGCTGGTTATATAGCAGTGACATCACAGAAAAATGATGTTTCTCAGTCTCCAAGCTGCTGGAAGAGGATCACAACCCTAGAAGTTTGGGACTGGACTTCAGTTCCTTAAAGAACAACAATTAGCAGGTAAGTCTAATTTAACCTTCTAGTTAGCATTTCCAGACTTCAGAGATCAGGAATAGTTGGGAGAGATAACACACTTAGTTGTAACCATTGCCTTGTTGGATGTAGTTTAAATTCTTACTTTAATTCCCTCTTCTTCCTTTTTTTTCTACCCTTATTTGAAATGGCATTCTTTTTCTGTCTTTGCTATTTTTTTTTATTATTGTAAACCACTTTAGTGCTCACCCGTGAAA
This sequence comes from Ichthyophis bannanicus, assembly GCA_033557465.1. Lineage (NCBI taxonomy): Eukaryota > Metazoa > Chordata > Amphibia > Gymnophiona > Ichthyophiidae > Ichthyophis > Ichthyophis bannanicus. The sequence goes on along the minus strand of CM066034.1, from coordinate 786,169,690 downwards.
GGCGGTAAATCAAATATTGATTAAACATAAACATTGTATGCATATTCCTGCAAAACAAATCATTAATGCCAAAACTGATTATTGCCAATCATGTGAAGCTATGTGGCTTACATGAACCTATTGGCTAATGCTAGAACCTAACTACACCTCTGGGAGGTAGAGGAATCAGGCCACGTCCCCCAAGATGCCTTCCCTCCAGGGGCTGTGAATCCTGTGTCTGTACCATGCTCAGCCCTGGCCAGTTCAAGGAACAGAAGTTGGGCTTGGAAATCAAAACAGGTCTTGAACATGGACAGTGCATAGTGCTGCCAACAGACCAGCTCAAAACATTATTTTGATGTTGGAAAAAAAAGTCACAGAATGACTCTTATTTTTCAAGGGTACGCCTTGCATTTTATATTTTGATGCAGTGTAAATGCATGTACCTGTGAAGTATCGTTTTGTCATCTTTGAGCAATGAATAATACTCAGGGCTAGCTCAAGGGTTTCTGCCAACCCCCCCCCCCCATTGATGCCACCACTTCCCACTGATGCTGCCGCTGATGCCCCCCTGCCACCAATTCTGTTGCCGCCGCTTTTGGAAATACTGCCACTATCCGCCTTTGCCCCCAAACAGAGTCAATGGCAGCTGCCCATGTGTATTGCTGCTACTGCCCGCCTTTGTCACTACTGCCACCCACATGGGCCGGCCGCCCTAGGTGGCCACCTAGCTCCCCTAGTGAACGGGCCAGCCCTGATGATGCTACCTAATGCAGGGCTTTCCAAAGTTGCCCTGCTGATCCCATAGCTTGTTGACTTTTCAGAGTAGATACAGTGATGAGTTGAGTTCACCTATACTGGGTGTCTGTCACTCTTGTGTGTATGTAGTATGGATATCCTGAAAAATAAAGTCATGTTCTGATGCTAGAACAAATTTGGGAAGTCCTGGCATCAGAAGCCATTAAATCTGAACAGTGAAGATTAAACACAAGTAGCCTTTGATCCATCCAAAAACATTTCCTTCAGTATTTGAAATCTGTCAATCATCTTTTGTTTTGAAATTAGTTTCTAAATCCCTTGTTTGGAAAATAGGTCAAGGAAAGTTTTGAAGATGTGGCAGTTCATGGACCAGGGTGATATTGAAACCATGCGAAGCCTGAAAGATGCAATGGCGCAGCACGAATCCTCCTCTGAATACAGGAAGGTGGTGAACCGGGCTCTCAACATCCCAGGCTGTAAAGTGGTTCCCTTCTGCGGTGTCTTTCTTAAAGAGCTCTGTGAAGTTCTCGATGGAGCAGCCAGTCTCCTAAGGCTCTGCCCACGCTACAACTCTCAGGATGAAACGTTAGAGGTGAGTCATGGTTTCCCCGAGTCTGGTCCTTGGGACCTCACCCAGGTCTGGTTTTCAAGTTAACCAAAATATGTACATTTTCCGTCCTCTTGGACCATACAACACATATCCTGAAAACTGGACACAATGAAGAGTGTCATGGATCTAGTCTGGGAAGACCTGCTTTAGAAAGCTATGTCACAGAAATAATGTGCACCAAAGGGTTAGATGTATTGTAAATTGGCAGTGAGCCATGTTGTATTGCAGAATGGAGTTCTCCAGTGCTCATTGGCTGTAGGGATAGAAAAGTGAAGGTAAAAGATTCCTTGTGCCCAGATGACCTGCTAGCCGGAGAAAACCTCCGCTCAGTGACTTGTCCATTACAACTCACTTACGCATTAACAAAGCCCAGATTTAAACATGAAAAACATTTTTAAGCTAGTTTGATTCAGGTTTTTTTAAATTTAGGCTCTAACTCTAGCTAGAAAAAAGATCCCATGTTTGTTTCCTCCTGCTTCTTTGTACTTCTTGCTCAGTCAGAGCTAGGACCAGGAGCTAGCATCATTAGTGCTCATATCACCCTTCCAGCATAATCTAGTTGGACCGTTGCAGTGATAGTCCTTGTCCTTACACCATGGCTCTCTTCAGAACCTTGCGACCCATGAGCCTGAATCTAACCATTTGGTGTTACCCATAAGCAAGGATCACAGCACCCTTCCTCCCCTCCCCCATAGTCTATGAAAGATGTATCTGCCTCATCCCGAACCCCAGCCGACCTGTGGAGCAGAAGATATGACTCTAGGATTGATTTGTGGATCTTCTGCTTGGCCGTGCACAGCACTTGCCACTGAGCTGGCCTGCTTTCCAATTTTTAGAAACAGAAACATGACGGCAGGCTGTGTGGTCTTTTTCTATCTAGTCTGCCCTTCCATATTGACTACTACAATATTCCCCTCTTTTCCTTTAGAGATCCTCTGCATTTGTCCCATGCTTTTTTGAATTCAGATACTGTCCTCATCTCCACCACCTCTACTGGGATTCACTCTTTCCGTAAAGAAATATTTCCGCATATTACTCCTGAGTCTATCCCCTTTCACCCACATCCTATGTCCCCTCGTAGCAGAGCTTCCTTTCAATTGAAAGAGGCTCTCCTCCTGTGCATTTAAGGTACAGAGGCATTTAAACATCTCTATCATATCTTCTCTATCCCGCCTTTCCTCTAAGGTATACATATTAAGATCCTTAAGTCTGTCCTCACATGCTTTATAATGAAGAACACTAACCATTTTAATAGTCACCCTCTGCACCAACTCCAACCTGTTGTATTTTAGATTTTCAGCATATAAACCAGGTTTTTTTATATATTTTCAATTTTTATTTCTATTAAGTCAAACAAATACTGCTTCCATACGTCACGCTTTTGTTCAATACATGGAGTTTTTTACAGCAAAATCCCCTCCCCCTTCCCCCACCCCCTCCCCTCACCCCCCTACACTCCAACATTTAATTCTGCAAAAAGTCCAACAGTGGTTGCCATTGGCCGTAGAATCATTCTGTACTCTGATGTTGGGCCGCAGTCAGCTGTTCCGTCAATACTATGCGGCGCAAGCAAACCTTTCAAGCTTCGATGTCGGGGGCAGCTGAATTCTTCCAATTCCATGAGATTTCCCCTCGGGCCACCTGGATACACGCCTGGATTGGGCAAGCCCATCTTAATCACTGAGCCACCTGCATGTGTGCAAAAAGGTCTCTTGAGGGCAATTGGTACTTCTCCTGAAGTGCAGCAAAAGACAGAGGTTCACCCTGGTCTAACAATTTCACAAATGTATCTAGACCCAACCGCACCCAGCACTGAAATACCCCTTCCCTTCTCAGAGCAAAGGCTGGGACCCCACAAATGGGTGCTAGAACTGTAAACTCTACTTTGGGAGTCACCATTCACCAGCCCTTATGCCATTGGCTCCAAAGATGCACCAAAAAGAGATTTGTCCTCCAGGAGTCCCCTTTAGCAACCAGGGAAAATGCGCCAGCTTCACCTCTCCAGCCCAGGATTGTTCTATCACCCGAAACCACTTGTCTCCTCCCTCCCTCCCTCCCTCCCTCCAATCCATAACCTGTCACATTTGAGAAGCCAGATAGTACCAGTTAAAATCCGAGACCCCCAAGCCCCTCTGCGGTGCATATGGTATAATATCTGATGCAATACTCTTGGGGGATGGCGCTGCCAAGTGAAATCAAATACTTGTTTCTGGAGCTTTCCCAGCTCATGTGGCGAGACTGCCACTGGCAGCACCTGAAAAAAATACAGAAGCTGTGGCAACACGTTCATTTTTATGGTTGCTACCTAACCAAGCCAGGAGAGCTCCCCAGACTGCTACTGGGCCAGATCTTTCTCTGTCTCCTGCAACAGAGCTGGGTAATTGGCCTGATAGAATTTATTTATTTTATTTTATTTTATTTATTAGCTTTTCTATACCGTCCCTTCCAGAGATGAGGGTGATTTACATTGAACATAACACAAAAATTACATTATAACATGGAAAAACTGTGGTTGACATCTTCAACTGGTTAACGGTTAGAGAATTCAAATTACAATCAACTTATATACAATATATAGCAGATGGGTACTGGCTGAAGTGTCCATTGAGCGAGGTAATATTTACATTGGTTGAGTTTGTGGAATGACAGACAGGTTGCCATAGTATTCTATAAATGGGAATGTTTTGAGATCCTTGTGAAACAGTTTGAGATCTTTTATGGATCTTAGTCTATAGGGGAGAGCATGATATAGTATTGGGGCAATGTAGTTAAATGTCCTATTGCTTGTGGCGTGATTGGTGATGCAGACATGATAGGGTATTTCAATAGTATTTTGGCAATAATGAGGGAGGATAGATGCAATGTGGCTATATTGTTGATGAGTTTAAAGACTATCATCATGTATTTGTATTTTATTCTGCTTGCAATGGGCAACCAATGGAGCTCTTGGAGTAGTGGGGTGATATGGTCAGAGTGGTGTACTTTAAAGATTGTAAGTGTGGCAAGGTTCTGAGCTAACTGGAGCTGTAGGATTGTTTTCTTCGGGAGACCTTGCAGGAGGATGCTATTGCAGAAATCAAAATGTGGTATGATTAGTGCCTGAAGAACAGATCTAAAGTCACAGCTTTCTAGAATGGGTCTGAGGTGTTGTAACAAAGTTTGAAATAGATGGCTTTAATAACTGATTTTATGTGTGTTAGCATGCTAAATGACTGGTCTAGAATGACCACAAGGTATTTCACTTTTCTTTTGACATCCAGCTCTACCCCTTGAAAGTGGAATTTTGATGGTGGGATAAACTTTTGGTTTCGGGCAATATATAGTACTTCAGTTTTGTTAAAAGTTTATTTTTAGGTTGTATAAAGAAAACCATTCTATGACTTCATCAAGGCAAGATGTTGTTTGATGACATATAGGGTTGAATATATCTATGGGAATATACATCATAATGTCATCCACATAGATGTGGTAATTTACTTTGTATTTTTTAAAGATGTTACAGATTGGCTGGATATAAAGATTAAAAAGTAAAGCAGAGAGGGCGGATCCTTGTGGTATGCCTTCTTGTTCTTTGAATGTTGAAGAGGCTGTTTGTCCAATCTGAACTTGTTGTATACGGTCAGTTAAGTAGGATTTGAAACCATTCTATTACTGTGCCTTGTAAACTAATCTGCTGTAGTCTTGTAATGAATATTTTATGACTGATGCTGTCAAAGGCTGATATAATATCGCGGAATATCTGGACAAATGCCTGTCTGTTGTTCAGTCCTGGAATAAGTTTGTCTATAAAGGTTAGCATAAGTGTCTCTGCACTATGGAAAGGTCTGAATCCATGTTGTTGTTTTATTTATTTATTTATAAACTTTTATGTACCGCCATTTCCATAGATCAGTGGCAGTTTACAATGAAACACAATTAAGTTACATTATAACATTCATAAACTTATATACAAATAACATGTTGAGTAACAAAGTGACTAAACATTGTATCAACTTTGTAACTTATTTACAATTAAGTGATGGTGAGATAAGTAGTGTCGCCTGAACAATGTGCATCTTGGCAGTTGAGTAGTTCTTAGGAGATTTGAAGTGTTGTTATGGATTGTGATGGATATGTTGAGTAGGTGCTAGGTTAAGTTGTTTGTGACTATTGATCCAAGGTAGTAAGGCCATAGTATTGGATGAATAGGTGAGTTTGGAGTTCTTTGCAAAAAGTTAGTAGATCTTTAATCATCTAGGGGGCGTTTATATAGATGAAGTTCTAAAGTTGAATCTGCATGACTTTTTCAATAATCTGGGCCATCAACAGTAGACTAGAGATCAGTCTGTATGAGTTAGGGTGATCTTTATCAATGGATTTGGATTTTAATATTGGGCGGATAGTTGCCTGTTTTAATGCTATGGGTATGTAACCTTGGATTAAGGATTGGTTGACTATTGATAGTATGAAAGGAGTAATCTCAGCTTTAGAGGCTTTTAGCCAACTGACCGGGCAGGGATCAATAGGTGAAGTAGTTGTATTGATGTTGGTGATTATATTTTTGAGTTGTTTTTGGTCAATTATGTGGAATGGATTCCAATAGTTAATGGCTTGTAGGTTAATGTCATTGGAAGTGAGTGTAGTAGTGTTGGGGGTAATGTCTTCTCTTTGTTGGGATGTGCATTTTTTATGTACTAATCAGCTAGACTTTGTAGGTTTAATGTTTAGTTTTCTTCAGGATTAGGAGGTTGAGTTAGTGATTTGACAATAGAAAAAAGTTCCCTTGGTCTATTGAGGGATTTGGTGAGAAGAGAAGTATGGTATTCTTTCTGTTAGTGGCTTCCTTGTATGTTCTCGGCGTGTTCCATGTATATTCTTTTATCATTTTCTGTTTTTGTGAACCTCCATCTATGTTCTATTTTTCTCAATTTTTGTTTTAATTTTCTTAGGTCATTAGTATACCATGTTTTAGAGGGTTTATGACTTTTTCTGTAGTGAGGGAATGGAGCTAGAGCTGCTTTGGAAATGGTGGAATTCCAATTTAGTAGGATATCGTCCATGTAATATGTATCCCCAAACACGACAAAGAATCCTGAGCCCATTGAAAAGAATACACCTGTTGAAGCTGGAGTTCCTCATTTGCCCCCTCAAAGAAACATTTAACGCTTCTGTTTTATCTCAGTTAATCTGAAATCCCAATAGGGCTCCAAAACATTGAGTTCATGCATGAGCACCGGCAGCGACAGTATCAGACGGGTCAGCGCGAAAAGATCATCTACAAAAAGTGCAGTCTTGTGCTGATCACCCCCGCTATGTCTCTATTTGCCCAAATGATACACGCTAGCGGTTCCATAACCAGTGCAAATAATAGAGGGGACAGTGAGTGTCCCCCATTAACCCTCACCAACGCCTATGGTTCGGCATATAGTGCCCGGACCCAGGCTGTAAACTGCGGGGCCAGCCCCACGCAGTGTAGCACCCCAAACAAAAAATCACAATGGACACGATCAAAAACCCTTTCAGCGTCGATGGCCAACAAAACGGTTGCCATCTGTTCTTTGCATGCCTGCCACACCAGTTGAAGAACCCACCTGATGATATCTCCTGTCTGGCTCCCCTGAATGAAGCTGGTCTGGTCTGAGTGGACCAGCCCCAGTAACACAGATCCAAGCCTATTGGTCAGAACCTTAGCCAGCAGCTTTGCATCCATATTCAGAAAGGATGTGGGTCGATAGGACCCACATATTGTGGGGTCACATCCTGGCTTAGTAATCACTGTTATAGCCGCTTCTCCCATGGACCGTGGCAGGCTGCCTCCTTGTAATACCCCGTTATAAACCATAAGCAAAACCAGTACCAGACTCTGAGCAAGTATTTTTATATAAGAGACCAGTAAACTTCTCTAACCCTGAGGCCTTACCCTTCTGGAGGCATTTGATAGCATCTCCAAGCTCCTTTTCCCCTATAGTCCCATCCAACCTGGCCTTATCCTCCTCCCACAGGTGGGCCAGACCTTCTATCCCTTTAGATATGGCTGTACTTGGGCCAGAGATCCCCCCTCCTCTCGCTGGTACAGAGGTTGGTAAAACTGTGCAAAGCACTCTCTAATCTCCAGTCTCTTAAAAAGCATACAATCTCATTCATCGTTCAGTTTAGCCATCTGGGTGGCCCTTTCCTATTCTCACAACTTACACGCCAACAGCCTCCCTGATTTATTATCAAACTCATAGTACATCTGATTCACATGCTGCAATTGAAAGGAGACCCAATCTATTTGCGTTGCCTTAAGCTCTAGTCGTATTACCTCCATCTGCTCTCATATGCGTCTATTCCCTGACGCTTTATGCTGGCTTTCCAAATTCCTGAGCCACTGCTCTAATAGCTGTATCTGCTCTGCTTGCACCCATTTTCCCTGGGCCCCTAACTGGATAAGTTTACCTTGCATTACCGTTTTTAGACCATCCCACAATGTGCCCAATCCCACCTCTCCTGTATCATTAAGCTCTAAATAGTCTTTAATAGTGCCTTCCAATGATCTGATCACTTCCGCCTATTCATTAAGGCCTCATTAAGGCACCAGAAGAGTCACTGATTCCTCTTATGGTCCCCTCCAAACTCAGCCCAGACCGACGCGTGGTCGTCCACGTGATGGTACCAATATCCGCCCTTTCTAATTTATCACCCCAATAGTGGTCGCCAAGCAAGCTATTGTAGCTATTGTGCATCACCGAATAGAAAGCATAGTCCCATGAAGTGAAGTGGTGCATTCACCACCGATCCCCCAGCATCCAGGCCTTTACCCATCCACTAAAGCCCCGATCACTTTGGTTCGGGACATTGGCCACCATCTTGATCCTGGGATCTACCCTTCTTTGTCAAGTAGCGCATTACAATCCCCCACCACAATTAGGTGATCCCTCACTCAGTCCTCCAACCAACCTCCCAAGACCTCCCAAAACCCTTGGCTATCAACGTTAGGGCCATAGATATAAGAACATAAGATATGCCATACTGGGTCAGACCAAGGTCCATCAAGCCCAGTATCCTGTTTCCAACAGTGGCCAATCTAGGTCATACGTACCTAGCAGTTTCCCCAAAAGACACAGGTTCCACAATGCTTGTACTGGGTCAAGCATTGATATCCTGGGTCCCTTCTTAATAATGGTTTATGGACCTTTCCTCCAGGAACTTGTCCAAACCTTTTTTAAACCCAGCTACACTAACAGCCTTTACTACATCCTCCGGTAACAAATTCCAGAGTTTGATTACACGTTGAATGAAAAAATATTTTCTTTTATTAGTCTTAAATAGTTTACCCTGTAGCTTCATTGCATGTCCCTTAGTCTTTCTATATTCTGATAACGTAAATAATCGATCTACGTTTACCTATTCTAGAGAGTATATGCATTTCCTACCAGCCATGGGTAACTGCAGAAAGGAATAGATATTTCTTCACCAGTGATGAATGACATTTTTTGTAAGTATATGAATATGTGATAATGGTGTAGAAACCGGTTATACAGTGTGCTAAGGCAAAAGATGTCCTGGCAACGTCTGTTGGCTAAATTTCCACACCACCTGAATCTATTTGTTTGTAGCTGGTTCCATGACATATAGCAGTGTCCCTTTATTCTTTAGTTAGATAGTCAAAATGCTGTTAACCCTCTTCCACACTGTCCACCTCTCTCCCACCCACCCCCATCCACATCAGTCACAGACAGTCATGGAATAGAAGTGTCAATTCATCCAGTTCCATGAGAGTTGAATTTTAGACCAGTCCTGGGTTTATGACCATTCTATAGGGTGCATTATGGGACTTAGATTGCTGATTTTAGTGAGTAGAATCATGGGCTACAAATACCACATTGCTTAGGGATATAAATGAAAAACTTGGACTGGCCCAAAAAGTCTTCTTCCTGGAATGGGACACTTGTCAGCTATGTATAGAAAGTTTTCCTTATAACCATGAGACATTTTTCATTTGGGGCAGTTCAAAATGATTGGGGGGTGCTGCCTTCTGATCATATGGCCAAGAAGTCAATGGTGGAGCAGCTTTGGATCTCTGAGCATTTTTAGAATAAATGTAATCTTTTTGCTCACAACTGAACATTTGAACTGCTCTGTCATAGGCTCTGGTAAACTAATCTGTATCTTTCACAGTAACCTAAGGAATGATTTCTTTAAGAACCTGGAAACTCTTTCTGTTGGCTGCTGCCCTCTGCCTTGTAGCCCCTTGGTATGTTGCTGAAGCAAGCTAGCCCTTGATCATAACAAACATGGGAATCTTCAGTACCTCAAAATCACAAATAAAGAACGGAATCTCCAAAAATATTTTCAAATGGATCAATTCTGAAATTTTGAATTTCATATAATTTTACATTTCTGAAAATTGTAAAATGTATCAAGAAAAATAATTTTAAAAATAGACTTTTTATAACTTGGCTACTGTGTGTAAATTGACTGAATTTTGCATAGTCTTCAAATATTTTTCACAGTGGTAATCCAGGTGTTTTTATTGCAGTTCTCTCAGTTAAGAGTGTGATGCTACTTTCTATTTAAAACCATTTTACTTTCATTAGGGTTCGCCATGTACTGCTATGGGAAGGAACCTGGGTTTGCTTCCTGGGGTGGCGGAGGCAGAGTTCACAAGCCTCAGTCATTGGAACTCATAGGACCCCTTTTACTAATACTTAGCTTGAGCTGTCTGCCACACAGCCCATAGGAATAAAATGGGCCATGTGGCAAACAGCTCGAGCTAAGTTTTCGTAAAAGGGGCCCATAGTCATCATATAATAGCAACACCTAGTGCTGGATTTAGAGTCCATGATATCAGGGTTCCTGAAGGAGCTGCCACTGGAATGACCAAGCTAATTATATGGATGGGAAATATAAAACTGGAGAAAAATCTCCAGCCAATTTTGAATTAAGACTTATGCCATTTGATCCTTGGTTCTAGATAAGTTAGAAGCCCAAAGAAGCAGAGGAAATATGGGTCAAAAAACCTGCTGATGTAAACCGCAAGAAGCATATAAGAGGAAGTACTTAAAACCAGAGCAGTGTCGGTCTCCTTTTGTTACAAAGCAGGCTGCCTGCCCCTCACATCAGCTCCTGCTTGGTAGACTGTAGATACAAGTGCTCTTGAGAACTGGCATCAACGTGAGATGGTACCGCACATAAAAATATAATTAAAAATTCTCTTTTGAAGTCTTTTAAACAAATAAAAACACTTTTGCAGAAGCTTGGTAAACCTTTTCATCTGGCTTGCCTCTCCTCCATTGTTGTGCATCCCTGTATTGGCAGCTGGGAGTCTTTTCCTAAAGTGGTCGTCATTTTCTCTGTAAAGGCCAGGCCAAATCTGAGGATTGACACTTGAGTGCCACAGAGAAACGGTTAAAGCCTTGCAGAGTACTCCATGCTGCTTTAAATTCTTTAGTTTGTTTCAGATTATAATGGGCAAGATAACTACTTGCAGCGCGTTGGAAAAGATGGTTTAAATAATGCAGACAAAGAGTCAACGGTGAACAGCATTCTGCAGATCATCCGCAGCTGCAACCGCAGCACGGAGTGCGAGGATGGGGACGATGGCTTCAGTGAGGGCAGCAGCTCCAGGAAAAACTCCTTCAAGGACAGGAACAGATATCAGTAAGGTTTTCTATTTTTAACTCTTGAGAGATCTCGTCGGCCTACGTATTCTGTTGTATAAATGTACCATTTCTTCCCCGAAATGCTTTAGTGCGATTGAAGATATCTTTGGTGACTACGCAGAGGCAGTAAGGCAGATCTTGAGTTCCTCTCACACTATGCTTTGAATTATATTGCTCAGACATAGAAACTACCTCAAGGGTATATTGTCTAACAGAGCTATAATTTCTAGAACATTAAAATAGAGAAACTCAGCAACAGGATTTGTATCTTGATCAGTGATGATGTAATTAACTTGTTTTACTTCCATTATATTTGAACATATCTTTCTGATGCACTGGAGGGAAATAAAACCAGGACTGGCTCGGCCTGTCCCTGAAGACCTGGAGCTCTCTGGTTAAACCTATGAAAGGCCGTCTTTTTTGGGGATGCCACCATTGTAAAAATTATGCTGTCTTATTTTTATGCCCTTGGTTTTTAAGGCTGCAAAAGCACAATGATGGAATTACAGAAATGAAATGAACCTCTTACTGTAGAATTATGTTTCCGTTGTTATTATCTTGTAAAGCTAGGACGTTTAGCAAGAGGGGCAAAAGCTGAGTTATCCCTCAGCCTGTGTTAGGGAATAGCTCAAAGTGTAAGCAGATTAACATAGGGTGCATTCATTTTATTTTGAAAGATTTGTTACAGTAGACAAATATTATTCTCTCTCAATAGCCGCATTGATAGCTTGTTCCAGATTTATCATTTGCAATTTTCCTAATGCTTACGATTGTGTTTTGGCTTAAATGTCAACAGACGTTTTCATTCTGAGGAGCTGACAAAGAAGTTCAGCCCCTCGAAGTACCAAGAGACCAATACGTTATCTTAGGAAGGAACTACCAGTTCCTGCTTTAAACATATTTATATCATTTACCTGCAATTGTAAATTTCATTTTAAAGGAATAAACTTTGTTTCCCAAAGAAAAATTTACTAAATGGAATTATTAACATCTGCTATAATGCAGAAGCTGGCGCCAAGAATGTCCAGCCATAGGACTGATGTACTTTTGTCATGGTCCTTTTAGCAGTGGTCTCTCTCTCCGTGCAGTTTTCTTAAAATTAAATGTTTGGAAGCAAGCTATAAAACATGTGGGTCAATGCAGAAAGCTGGCTCTGAAGTTGTGCACTAGCCCTGTACACCTCTATACAACGCACTGAAAGCGCACAACGTCAACGCCGGCATGCAGAAAGGGGCGCACATGCAAATTAGTCACACATTAAATTGTGGTGCAAATGGCAGCTTTAAGCTAGGAGAGCAAGCCAAACACTTGCGCACAGAAGTCAGCACAAGTTTAGCATGCTCTTCCAGAGAAACAGGGGCATCACGTGACTAATTTGCATATGAGCCCTGACAGTATTTTCATGGCATCAGGGGGTTTTCCCCGATGCCTGGATCATCTGAGGTGAAGGGTCAAACTTCCCCTCAAATGATCCAGGCATCAGGAAAGCCATAGATGCCAAGTAAATGTTGTCGAGTGGACGGTGTCCCAGTGGCTCCTATTACCTCCACCCACCAATTAAAAATAAGCCTGTTGGTCCAGTGGCCCTGATTCCCCTCCCTCCCACCCACCCAATTAAAAATAAGCCTAGTGGCCCAGTGGCTCTGAACCCCCCATCCCCTTTACAATGGAGCAGGAGCGTTGCCCATGCATTACTGCACTGGGCCACCATCCTGGGATGCACTGGGCCGGGTCATACTGCCATATCTGGCATTTTCTACTTTAAATGGCAGTCTGACCATGCCCCATGCATCCCAGGATGCATCACATGGAGCCAGGCACTGCCATTTTTCACGATGGTGGTGCAAGAGGAGGAGCGCGTGGGCAACACTCTTGCTCCATTGTGAAGGTACCAGGAGGGGGTGGGGGGTTTGGGGCCGCTGGGCCACCAGGGATTTGATTTCTGTCAGGGGCACCGACCCCCCCCCCCCTGACAGTACATAGATGTCATCAAGGGCTTTCCCCGATGCCTGGATCATCTGAGGGGAAGATTGACACTTCCCCTTAGATGATCCAGGCATCGGGGAAAGCCCCCGATTTCTCGTCAAAATACTGTCTGGGGCACATGCAGGATATTTAAGCCACCTCAGACCTAGGAGTAGAGAACGGACATTTCGGTTGGTTACAAAACCTCTACGTGTTTCTCTGCTTCAGGTGCAAACAATATTAGCATGCCATTTTAATATGCATAGAAACATGACAGCAGAAAAAGACCACATGGCCTATCTAAACATAGAAATATAGAAATATGACGACAGAAAAAGACCACATGGCCTATCTAGTCTGTCCTTCCATAACAACTACAACAGTCCCCTTTTTACCTTTAGAGATCCTCTGTGTTTGTCCCATGCTTTTTTGAATTCAGTTACTGTCCTCATCTCTACCACCTCTACTGGGAGACTATTCCACGGATCCACTACTCTTTCCGTAAAGAAATATTTCTGCATATCACTCCTGAATCTATCTCCCTTCACCCTCATCCCATGTCCCCTCATAGCAGAACTTGCTTTCAATTGAAAGAGGCTCTCTCCCTGAACATTTATGCCATGGAGGTATTTAAACATCTCAATCATATCACCTCTGTCCAGCCTTTCCTCTAAGGTGTACATATTAAGATCCTTCAGTCTGTCCTCATATGCTTTATAATGAAGACCACTAATCATTTTAGTAGCCACCCTCTGCACCGACTCCATCCTGTTCACATCCTTTTGAAGGTGCGGTCTCCAGAATTGCACACTATACTCCAAATGAGGTCGCACCAAAGACTTATACAGAGGCATTATCACCTCCTTTTTTCTGCTAGCCATTCCTCTCCGTATGCACCCAAGCATCCTTCTATCTTTTGCCGTCGCCTTTTCTACCTGTTTAGCTACTTTAAGATCATCAGACACAAGCACGCCTAGGTCCTGCTCTTCTTTAGTGGACAAAAGTACTTCACCCCCTATACTATATTGCTCCCTTGGATTGCTGCAGCCCAAATGCATGACCTTACATTTTTTAACATTAAATCCCAGCTGCCAAATTCTAGACCATTCTTCAAGCTTAGTTAGATCCCTCCTCATGTTATCTACCCCTTCTTGGGTGTCTGCTCTATTGCAGATTTTGGTATCATCCGCAAAGAGGCAAACCTTACCTGAAAGCCCTTCCACTATATCACTAACAAAGATGTTAAAAAGAATCGGACCAAGGACAGATCCCTGGGGCACACCACTGATAACATCCTTCTCCTCAGAGTGAGCTCCATTTACTTGTACTCTTTGTCGCCTCCCACCCAACCAATTTCTGACCCAAGCAGTAACTTTAGGGTCCATCCCTAGGGTGCTCAGTTTGTTTATAAGTCGCCTGTGAGGAACAGGGTCAAAGGCTTTACTGAAATCTAAATACACCACATCTAGGGCTCTCCCTCGGTCCAACTCCCTGGTCACTCAGTCAAAGAAATCAATCAGATTTGTCTGACAAGACCTGCCTCTGGTGAATCCATGCTGCCTTGGATCCTGTAATCTGCTGGACTCCAGAAACCTCACTATTTTCTCTTTCAGCAGCGTTTCCAATAATTTACTCACCACCGAAGTTAAACTAACCAGCCTGTAGTTTTCAACCACATCCTTACTTCCACTTTTGTGTAAAGGCACCACATAAGCCTCTCTCCAGTCCTTTGGCACCACTCCTGACTCCATCGAGGCATTGAAAAGGTCAGTCAGTGGAGCTGCTAGAACGTCCCCAAGTTCCCTCAGTATTCTCGAGTGTATCCCATCCGGTCCCATCGCTTTGTCTACTTTAAGTTGAGCTAGTTTCTCACGAACACAGTCTTCTGAAAATTGTTCAAGATGTCCCTCGCTTCTGTTCCTATTTGTGGGTGTTTTCTGAGGTCCTGCTCCTGATTCTTCATCTGTGAACACAGAACAAAAATATTTGTTAAGCAATTCCGCTTTATCCTTATCAGCTTCTACATATTCCTCCCTTGCAACCTTGAGTCTGACAATACCACTCTTGCCCTTCCTCTTCTCACTAATATATCTGAAAAATATCTTATCCCCCCATTTTATTGCATTGGCTATTTCCTCCTCCTTTTGAATCTTTGCCTTCTTGACTACTTTGCTAGCTTCTCTAAGTTTTTCCAAATACAGATGCCTGTCTTCCTCTCTCTGTGATCTCTTGTATTTCATGAAGGCCTCCCTCTTTTTCTTCACTTTTTCTGCTACTTCTTTCGAAAACCATAGCGGTCTCCTTTTCCTTTTACCTTTATTTACCATTTTAACAAAAAGGTTGGTTGCTCTTAAAATATCCCCTTTCAGTTTTTCCCACTGTTTTTCTACATCCCTCAGCTGTTCCCATCCAACTAACGACTCCCTGAGGTATTGGCCTATCTTCGCAAAGTTAGTCTTCCTAAAGTCTAAGATCCTCGCCTTTGAATGGATTCTAACAGCCCTAGTCCTAATACTGAACCACACCATCGGGTGATCACTGGATGCAAAATGATCTCCCACTACAACATCAGAAACACTTTTACCATAGGTAAGTACCAAGTCCAGTATAGCCCCTTCACGTGTGGGGTCTGTTACCAATTGCCTGAATAGTTGTCCCTGTAGAGAATCCAGGATCTCCTTACTTCTAAATGATACTGCAGCAGGAATGTGCCAATCAACATCTGGCATATTGAAATCTCTTATCAGTAGCACTTCCCCTTTCCTAGCAATGCTGCGCATGTCTTCAATTAACTCTCTGTCCACCTCTTCCTCTTGTGAGGGAGGTCTGTATATCACACCAATGTAAATAGATTTCTCTTTCCCTCTTTCTAGTTTAACCCACAATGCCTCCCCTCTCCCTTTTAAGCTCTGTAATTCCAAAGCTTTAATAGTAGTTTTTACATATAGTGCCACTCCTTCTCCCCTACTTCCTACCCTGTCCTTTCTGAATAAAGTATAGCCAGATATAGTTACACCCCAATCATGGTTTTCTGTGAACCATGTTTCTGTAACTGCCACTAAATCCAAGTCAGCCACTCCCACCAAAGCTTCAGCATCAGGGATCTTATTTCCCATGCTACGGGCATTTATACACACTGCTTTCCATATGTTACCCCTGTTACCCATTTCCATAAAGTTATTTAATGTATCACCTACCTGGGGGCTTTCACTTACCTAGGGGCTTTCTTCACCCATCCCCAACGAATCTAGTTTAAAGCCCTCTTCAGTAGATTAGCCAGTCTACTACTGAAGACGCGTTGACCTTTCTTGGGCAGATGGATGCCATCTCTGCTCTGCAACCCTTGGAACAGCATCCCATGGTCTAGGAAACCAAAACGCTCTCGATGACACCATCCACGCAGCCATGCATTCATCTCCAGGATGCGAGCCTCTCTGCCTTGGCCTTTACCCTCAACAGGGAGGATTGAAGAGAACACCACCTGTGCACTTAACTGCTTCACTCTCTGTCCCAGAGCCATGAAGTCACTTTTGATACGTTCTGAGGTATACCTGGCAGTATCATTTGTTACAACATGGATTAGCAACATTGGGTAATAGTCAGTGGGCTTGATGAGTCTTGGCAAACTCTCCATAACATCTTGGATTTTGGCACCAGGCAGACAGCATACCTCTCTGGACATCAAGTCTGGTCGGCAAATGTATGCCTCAGTACCCCTCAGAAGAGAGTCTCCAACCACCACTACCCTTCGTTTCATTGTAGTCACTGATTCTGCAACTTTGGGGTACTTGTGCTCTGGTTCTTCCCTTTCCACGCATGCTTTCACCTTCCAGGGCTGCATAATGGTTCTTCAATTCAAGGGCTGGAGAAGTTGGATTGGTGATTTTGCAGGCCCTGGTGACTTGTGTCCAACCATCGACATTCTGTTGGCACCCATCTTCTCCTCTGCTGGAGAGCTTGGTTGCTGCAAGAAGCATCTCATCAATGTACTTCTCACTGTCTTGAATGCTCCTCAGCCTCGCCACCTTCTCTCTGAGTTCCTCCACTTGTTTCCTCAGAGCTTCAGCATGCAGGCACCCTGCACATGGAACCGGTCCTTCAACTGGCATTAGGACCTCTGTCTGGACCGAGGCAGAAGCTGTAACGGGGGCAACAGCTTTAGCAATACGATTTTTCCCAGCTATTGTTCTGTTCGTGGAGCTTAGGTATCTGTTAAATCAAAAGAGAGAGATCTACCAAGTACCAGCCGGTTTCCCAGCTGTCCTTTCAGAGAAAAAGCAGTTAAATCTCCTTAATTATATTCAAAACGTGCTGGTCCAATTCTCTGTGCTTTGTCAAATGGGGAGGTGCCCTATAAAGCAAGACTACTCGCTAGGGGTGGGTGGGAGTCAGAGTGGGTAGGGAGGGAACTAACACCTGATTAGGTATTAGCAGTTCCCAAAGCTGAGGAGGTTACTGGAGTTCAACCACCTACTGTGCTCAAGGAAAGTCCCACTGAAGCACCAAAAAGAAAGTAACCTTGCTTTAAAAATGTACAAAAAACCCTTTTAAGAGCTCCCAGTCAGAGAGCTAACAATTTAATATAATAAACCAAACCCTTAAATCCTTACTGTTGGTTGATCTGGAGAGCTCCTGTAGGAAAGCCTGAACAGGGCAGGGCACTGGAGCCTAGTCTGCTCTTCCATTAAATACAATAGTGTCCTTTTTTCCTTTAGAGATCTTGTGTGTTTGTCCTATGCATTTTTGAATTCAAATACTGTCCTCCTCTCTACTGCCTCCACCGGGAGACTATTCCACTCATCTACCGCTCTTTCCATAAATAAATATTTCCGCATATTACTCCTGAGTCTGTCCCCTTCCACCCTCATCCTATGTCACCTCGTAGCGGAGTTTGCTTTCAGTCGGAAGAGACTCATTTGCCTTTAAATTAAATATGCTTGACATTACTGTGTGTGCCTGCTTTTCCTTTGCTGTTTACATGTTTTTCAGTTTCTTTCGCCTATTGGAACTTGTGCTTATAAGTTGAGTCCTCTTCACGCAAAAGATGCGTTGGTCTTCTGCATCGGCCTGATCAGTAAGAACTGATAGAGAAAATAATCATCACTATTAACCACTTCAGTAGTGAGAATTGGTGGGTTTCAGGCTTATTTCTTGGTGGAAATGCTTTACTGCAAGGCTTGACAAACCCCAGGTGCCAGGTTGCCATGGAGACGAAAATATTGGACCCAGCGCTTGGTGTTCAGAGTACATGAGCAGCCAGTATCTACCTGCCGGAATCCCAACCCCTGAGGGCAGAAGAATTAGTACACTTGCTGCACAGACAGCTGAATATATTAAACTTTATTTTACCAATGTTCCATTTTTGGAACATTACTATATATGTGCCAAATAAATAAGAAAACCTTGCTACTTGTTTATCTCTGCCCCAGACAGCAAACAGGAAAGAACTTACTACAAGAATCACCAGTTACTTTGTTTCAAAAGTGTGACCTAATTGATTGGCAGCTCTCTGAACTTCAGCGAATTTTAGATTATTTTAACAAAATATTTCTGGAGCAAAAAGTTGGTAGTATGGAAATTTCATTTCAGGTAAGCTGCCATGATTTGTTTTAAATAATGTGTCTGCTTTGAGACAATGCTAATATTTTTATTGGTTGAAGTAAATACTTGGAGAAAAATGACCGTATTCATTTTTGGAACGTTGAAGCACGCTCAATTGTATAGGCCACTGTGCCTATAGGGAACATAATTATTATTTATTGTATGTATAGGTATGATATTTTCAAAGTTGTTTCATGTTCTACAGTTGTTGATGAACAATTACTCGTATGCACTTAAATGTTACGTTATAGACAACATGATTTGGCATTTTTATACCCTAAGACAAGCAGTTGAAATGGCAATAGTGATACTGACATCTGTATCCTTCCGCCTATGGATGGCAATGAAAGTGAATGTGAGCAAATAGATGAAAATGATTTGGAACCAGTGGAGCCTGCAGATGTTTGTGGAGTGTTCTCAAACAAAACAGGGTAGGAAATGCACCAAGTGTGGCAAGACCATTTCTACTACTGACCGACATAATTAGTGCTTGCAATGCTTTGAACAAGACCGCGAGCAAGTGTCCTGCGAGCTCTGCTTGTAGATGATGCACTGAGGGCTGAAAGGTAGAGAAAAGCAGGAGGAGTCCCTCTTCGACTCATATGATTCCGCATCCTCAGCCCCAATCCTCTCGTCTATGCTTGCGAAGTCCTGAGGCGGCCAAGGAAAAGCAATGTGCTCAGTCAGAGCAGAGGGACTCGAGCAGTAAGGGGAGACTTCCTGCAGAGACCCTCTTGATGTCGAAGGGTGAGTAGTGGGGGAAGCTGCAGGTGCAGCACCATCGCAATCCTTCTCGACACGATGCAGAGAGAGATGGCTAGGTCTGGCCAGCCAAGCTTTCCTGGTGGAGAACCCAACCCAAACAGTACAGTCTCCTGATGCACCTGTCATCATGGAGTCTCCACCCGATATGTTGATGTTGATATCTGCGACTGCGGCATCAGCCCCCTCACAGTTGGCGGTTCTGGAGGAACACCTTCGCGCCCTAGAAGCTCACTTGGTGGTGGTGGAAGCTTTGTGGAATGCAGGCTTCATAGCATGGAGCATATCACCGCATTATTCCAGCCTATTCTGGGGACCTATGCCCTGCCCACCGAGGCAGGGACATCGGTTGGGAGATCGGTATTGACTCCAGTTGCCAGAGCCATCTCCTCTCCAGTGTATAGGAGTCCAAAGCCCAAGGACACCACCATCAGCATGCTGGGCAGTGTGAGAGCCATAGACATCCTCCCTCCCCCAAGAATCAAAGGGAAAAAGTGGTGGTGGAATCTGTGAGTGCTATCAATACTGCAATAATTGCAACATGGCGATTGTACTGCCACGTTACTGATCCATCCGCAGCACTGATTGATTTGAACTTCCGGCGTGAAGTCGCAATAGGATTGATAAAATCATCCACTCATAGTTGTCTTGGAGGACCAACTGCCGATGTTTCACACTGTGATTGATATGATGGAGTAGAATATTATCTGCGATCAACATCACAAGGCCGCAGTTTTTGTGCTCTAAGAACAGTACAAAAGAATGTAGCAAATGCCTGAAAAGACTTCACATGAACTGCTTTGAGCAATTTCATGCAGTGTAAATGCCTGTAGAATTTCACTAGAAGTGAAAAATAACCCTATAAACAACCACATAACCTTTTTAGACTTCGGTTTGACATGTTTTGTGCATATTATCTATTGTCAGATAACCACTAATGAGGATGTCCCAATGTTCCATTTTTGGAACATGCTCAAAAATGGCAAAAATTTTAAAATATGGTTAAAATAATAAAAGAAGTGTTTAAGTATGCTCAAGAACTAATCATAATATCATTGGCATGTTGGGTGAACTTTGCTACGATATCTTGAGAAAATAAAGGTTAAAGGGGGAAATAGGTTTTAGTAACTGCCCTTTGATATATCCAGTTGTCTGTGTGAATGGTGGGGGAGGGGGAATGGAGGGCAGGGGGTGAGTGCAAGGGGGAGGGGAGGTTGAAGGGGAGAGCCTAGGAGTGGGGAAGGTAGAGGATGAATGCATGTGAAGTAAAGAGTAAATGGCAATGAGTTTTATCCCTCCGCCCCCCTCCTCGCCGTCAAGCGTGGGGAGGCCCATTATCCACTGATCCTGCTGCGACTCCATTGACTCTGTCAGGGGGGAGGAAAAAATTCTTTGTGGCCACTTCCCCTATTACTCAACTGTACAGCTGTGCGTTCTGTCCTGTGGGCCCTTATATTCCGCCTATGTTGCGACAATAGTAGCTCTCTCCCCCTCCCCCCAAGGGTGCATGTTTCCTTCTCCCATGAGGCCAGAGGGGCAAGAGGGTGTCCCACAGCCAAGCAGCCCCAGATAAAGCCAGCCATAGACTGCCCTCCTGCCCCATCCCCCCCCCACACTGCCCATTAACCCTTGCCTTGCTCCCCTGTCCACTTGTGCTCGGCAGCTGGTAATCCAGCCGGTCGGGTCGGCACGGGCAAGTTCCAAGCAGGCTTCAGGTAGGCATGTCACCCCCCTGAGCCCTTAAACATTGTACAGACACCATCTTTTTCACCAAATACAGATTCCAGGAAAGCTCTAAAGACTCATTTGTTCCAACTATACTATGACTGTATATCATAGCTATAGACTTTGCCTGCCACCCTAGCTCCAACCACCCTAACTGCTTACGGACAACAAATCAGCTTGTAACTTAGTTCTCCCTGTTACTACCCAAGCTGACGCCCCTGTTCAATGTAATATGTTTGTTTATTCTACAATGCTAGACGTTTATTGTTTTGTTCTATGATGCATGTTCAATGTAAACCGTTTATTTTTGTTCTGTGTAAGCCGCACTGATTTTGAGAGAGTGCAGTATATAAAATCAAATAAATAAATGAATAAATAAAGTGTACAATGTATATGTGCAAAAGGTGCACCCCCCTCTCGCCACACACACACACACACCACCTCCACACTACACACATGCACAAGCACAAGCACCCCATCTCCACACATATACACACTCATGCACATGTGTAGCTTAGTGGGTTAGTGGGAGAGGGAGGAGGAGTGGGACCACTTTCTTTTGTTGGTACTCTGCAGTGGCCCGTTAAGAGCCTGATTTATTAAGCTTTTTCCCATGGAAACAAGAAAACATTAAATCAGGCCTTAAAAATTAAAAAAGGAACTGCAATACACCTTTTTTTTTTGGGGGGGGGGGGAGGTGGGGAATGTACTGTGACCTAGCTTTCAGCAACTGGCTCCTAGATTTTTAGGCTGGCTCCTAGATTCCAAGAAAATTTGTCAAAGCCTGCTTTACTGTTTTAACACTTAACAGGAAAAGAAGCTCTGGAAAGTTGCTAGATTTTATGGCAGCTTTTCACACTAACAGAACTTTTAATGACTGTTTCTCCACAAAATGTTGACAGAGAAACAGAGACTGCTGGGGAGAAAAAGGCTTGTGTGTGCATGTTTATATTATGTTTTCTATTAGGATTACAGCCTGTAAGCTAAAGCAAGCAGCTTCTTGCTAGGTTCATATCCTTCTTCTTATGGATTTAATGTTGCATATGACCCATTTCTTCCAGTATCCTTGAGACCTGCCTGGCTTTATGCCTCAGCCCAGGCTACAAATTTTGACCCTATGGGTCGTCTCCAGAGACCTTAGTCCTTAGGGGTATTTCTTTGCACCCCTCCCTCTAGGGCAGAAATCTCCATATTCATCTCAGAAAACAAGCACGCCATAACCTCTCCCCCTACATCCCTTGAAATTGCATCATCTTTTTTTTATCAGTTAACTCATTATTTAGCCATAGTCGGCCACTCTGTCAGTGAGTTAATTCAACATCGAGCCATAGTCGGTCATTCTGCAATTTTCAACTGAAGCAGATACAGACTCATCCCACTTGCAGTAAACCAGAATCCATGCAACGCTCTTGGTTTCATAAGAGTACAGGTATTGTCATTCTAGTTCAGACCAAAGATCCATCAAGCCCTGTATTCTGTTTTCCACAATGGCCAATCTAGGTCACAGGTATCTGGCAGAATCCAGAAAAGTAGCCAGATTCCATGCTATGTACCCCCATTGATTTTCCCAGGTCTGCCATAACTGCAGTTTATGGACTTTCTCCAGGAACCTGTCCAAATCATTTTTAAACCTAGATATCTAACTGCTTTTACCACATCCTTTGCAACAACTTCCAAAGCTTGATTATACATTAAATGAAAAAATATTTTCATCATTGTTCTACTTTGTAACCTCATGGAATGTTCCAGAGTCTTTGTACTTTTTCAAAGAGTAAACAGTCAATTAAGTTTACCCATTTCACTCCTCTCCAATTAGGATTTTATAGACTTCTAACATATCTCCCCTAGCTGTCTCTTCTCCAAGCTGGAGAGCCTTAACATCTTTAGCCTTTCTTCATAGGAAAGTCGTTCCATCTCATTTATCATTTCTGTTGCCCTTCTCTGTACATTTTCTAATTGCATTCTATATTTTTTGAGATGCAACAACCAGAATTGCACACAATATTAAAGCTACGATTGAGCGATACAGAGACACTAGGATATTGTTTGTTTTACTCTTTATTCCTTACTTAATAATTCCTAATATTCTGATTGCTATTTTGGGCAGAAGATTTCAACGTATTGTTCATGATGACATCTAGATCCTTTTTTGGGTGGTGGCTGCTAATATAGAACCTAGCATCGTGTAGCTATGAGCAGGGGCGGCCCAAGGGGGGTGCGGGGCCATGTGCGGAGACTCGGTGCGGGGCCTCATTTGCATAAGGGGCCTCATTTGCATAAATATTTGCATAATGTTACCATACACTAACTTTTAGTAAACATGCCTCTTCATGAGTGTATGGATAAAGAAAGACAAAGATTTCTACATTACTATAATCCAGTGCCAACCGCCAGGCACATTAGGAACTACTACAAACACTGCCCATTTAGAACCCATAGCAAACCCACTGTATCCTAACAGCACTACCAGGACTTTCCTCATTCCTATTTCATCCACTCAAATTTTACCCCTCCATCCTCAATCCCCACTTTGTCTCCCAATACCCGGCCAATTGTACATTTTTCTTCCCTCCCACACAAAATATATTTCCCCTCTCCATTTCACTCTCCCAGCCCCATCCCCTTCTAATCTCCTCCAACATCAGCTCCCTTTTAGTTCCAGCCCCACCCAGTATCCGCTCCCTTCTAGTCCCCACATCAGCCCATTTCCAGTCCTGGCCCCCCCATCAGTCCATTTCCAGTCCTAGCTCCCCCATCCATTTCCAGTCCTATCCGAGTCCCTTCATCAGCTCATTTCCAATACCAGCCTCCCATCAGCCCATTTCTAGTCCTTTCCTAGCCCCACCATCAGCCCATGTTAAATCCTAGCTCCCCTCCACTCAGCCCATTTCTAATCCAAGCCCCCCATGAGCCTACTTCCAGTTCTAGCCCCTCCATGAGTCCATTTCAATCCAAGCCCCCACCACAGCCCATTTCCAATCTTAGCTCCCCCCAACACCCAATTCCCAGTCCTATCTTAGCCCCTCCATCAGCCCATTTCCTGTCCTAGCTCCCTCCCCTAAGAGCCCATTCCAAGCCCCCCTTCCCATCAGCTATTTGCAGTTCAAGCCCCCTTCCACTCAGCCCATTTCCATTCCCAGTCCCCCTCCCCATCAGCTATTTGCAGTTCAAGCCCCCCCCTTCCCCTCAGCCCATTTCCATTCCTTGCCCCGTCCCCATCAGCTATTTGCAGTTCAAGCCCCCAACTTCCCCTCAGCCCATTTCCATTCCAAGCCCCGTCCCCATCAGCTATTTGCAGTTCAAGCCCCCTTCCACTCAGCCCATTTCCAGTCCTAGCAACCCCCCCAACCCATTACCAGTCCTAGCCCCCCATAGCCCACTCCCAGTCCTAATCCCACCAGCCCATTTCCAGTCCTAATCCCCCATCACCCAATTTTCAGTTTAAGGCCCCCCATAGCCCATTACCAGTCCTAACCTCCCCATCAGCCCACTCCCAGTCCTAATCCCCCATCACCCAATTTTTAGTTTAAGCACCCCCATAGCCCATTACCAGTCCTAACCCCCCATATCCCACTTCCAGTCCTAATCCCACCAGCCCATTTCCAGTCCTAATCCCCCATCACCCAATTTTTAGTTTAAGCCCCCCCAGCGCCCATCACCACTCCTCCCCCCCCCCCCCCAGCACCCATCACCACTCCTAACCCCCCCCAGCCCAGCCCAGCCCAGGGAAAATTTAAAATAAAAAAAGCTGTCTGCTGCCGCTTCCGGGGCCGCCGCGGCAGAATTGAGTGTGCCGCGGGGCCCCCCCTGTGCCCGGCAGAGCCTGCCCTCCCCTGTATCAGCTCTCTCTTTTCAGCGGCAGTCACACGCGCCGGCTTTCAGAGCGTGAAGGGACTAGTTTCCCTTTCACGGCTCTGTTAAGCCCGCGGGGGCTGATGGGAAGTTCCCATCAGCCCCCGCGGGCTTAACAGAGCAGCGAGGGAGAAACTTTCCCCTCGCGCTCTGAAAGCCGGCGCGTGTGACTGCCGCTGGAAAGAGAGAGCTGATACAGGGGAGGGCAGGCTCTGCCGGGCACAGGGGGGGTCCCGCGGCACACTCGATTCTGCCGCGGCGGCCCCGGAAGCGGCAGCAGACAGCTTTTTTTTATTTTTTTTTAATTTTACTTTTGGATCCGAATGTTTTTTGCGTGGGGCCCCCTGAAACGTGGGGCCCTGTGCAAAAAACATTCTCGCTCAATGGACGGGCCGGCCCTGACTGCAAGGGCCTATCTTCCCCTGGCTCGTTGCCTACGCTTGGTGCAGTTAGCCTCCCAGATTCAGTTAAAGTCCCATTTAATTGCTCGAGAGATGTTACAACTGTTGGGCCACATGGCATCCACTGTGCATGTGGTCCCTTATGCTCGCCTTCACATGAGGGCAGCTCAATGGACTTTGTCCACCCAATGGACCCAGGCATCAGGGTGCCTGTCAGACAAAATAGCAACCTCCATTCGCCTTTTTTGCTCTCTCCAGTGGTGGAGGTCCACCCAAAATCTGTTGCTGGGGTCTCCCTTTCAACAGGTGTTACCCCAAGCAACCCTTACAACAGATGCCTCCCCAAAGGGTTGGGGGGCTCATCTACAAGATCTCTCCACCCAGGGCATCTGGTCTCCACAGGAGACATCTCTACATATCAACCTCTTAGAGCTCAGAGCAATTTTTCTAGCTCTCAGAGTCTTCCACACCCTGCTCAGCTACAAGACAGTCCTCATCCACATGGACAACCAAGTAGCCATGTTCTACATGAACAAGCAGGGGGGAACTGGCTCTCTGTCACTTTGCAACGAAGCTCTGAGATTGTGGGCCTTTGCCAGAGAGCATCAAATTCATCTCATGGCAGTGTATCTTCCAGGGGTTCAAAACTCTTGGGCAGACAGACTCAGTCGAGTTCTGCTTCCACACGAATGGTCCCTCCATTGGGACCAGATAACCAGGATCTTTCAAATTTGGGGAACCCCAGACATAGACCTGTTTGCAAGTCCGTGGAATGCCAAACTTCCCCGGTTCTGTTCCAGGATTCCGTGTCAGGGAGTTCAGGCCAGGGATGCCTTCCTCCTTCATTGGGGGCAAGACGTCCTCTGTGCCTTCCCACCCATTCCCCTAATTCCCAAGACACTGTTCAAGCTTCAGAGAGACAAGGGGTCTATGATCCTCATAGCACCACGTTGGCCACGCCAAGTGTGGTACCCTCTACTTCTGCATCTCTCTCAAGCTCCCTCCCTGGACTTGGGATCTGCTCCAGACCTCCTATCCCAGGAGGAGGGAACGTTGTGGCACCCAAATACCCAGTCTCTTCATCTCAGGGCCTGGTTGCTGAAGGCCTAGACCTTCAAGATTTGCATCTTTCTCAGCAAGTAAAGGATATCCTTCATGCTTCCAGAAAGCCTTCCACCAGACGTTCCTATGCTTTTA
The DNA here is from genome assembly GCA_033557465.1 of Ichthyophis bannanicus. NCBI lineage: Eukaryota > Metazoa > Chordata > Amphibia > Gymnophiona > Ichthyophiidae > Ichthyophis > Ichthyophis bannanicus. Next base: position 786,143,216 of record CM066034.1, on the reverse strand, counting down.
AATGGAAGAGGTTTACCATTTGGTGTGCAGAGAAGGGTCTTAACCCTCTTGCAATACCTCTGAATTCTTTACTAGAGTATTTGCTGCATTTATCCCATGCAGGCCTTAAAACGAATTCAGTAAGAGTCCATTTGAGTGCTATTGCAGCATCCTTTAAGCCTCTCAATGGAAAGCCTATTTCCTCTCATCCTCTTATAGCAAGATTCATGAGAGGCCTTCTTTTGACTAAACCTCCCATTAGACCACCTCCAGTGGCATGGGACTTGAATCTGGTTCTTGGCCAGCTTATGAAGCCACCCTTTGAACCCTTAGCCACTACCTCTTTGAAATTTCTTTCCTGGAAGGTTATTTTTCTCATTGCAGTCACTTCCGCTCGCCGCATCAGTGAGCTGCAAGCCTTGGTGGCTAATCCTCCTTATACAAGGTTCCATCATGACAAAGTAGTCCTCAGGACCAATCCACACTTTATGCCTAAAGTGGTTTCACCTTTTCATCTGAATCAGGAGGTGTATTTACCTGTCTTTTTTCCAGGACCTCATGCATCAAGTGCAGAGAGGAATCTCCATACCCTGGATTGTAAAAGAGCGCTCGCTTTTCGGTTCATACCTTTACAGCCCATTACTGTTTGGACAAGGACTCCCACCGGGATGCCTTTTTTGGTCAGGCTGTTCTCAAACACCTGTTCCATGCTTAAACAACTCCTACCCCCCATCCCTGGTAGGATGCCCGAGATCCATGGAGGGAGGTAGAGCCCTTCGCAGGGACTCACAACCTTGGGGATCTCCCTGGCATCTCTAGCTGGGGAGTCCCCATATGTGAAGACTCATTCCTGCTTGTTCCTGGAGATAGCACAGTTACTTACCTGTAACAGGTGATCTCTGGGAACAGCAGGAATAAGTCTTCACAACCCACCCACCTCCCCTAGGAGTTGTATCTCTCTATCTATCTTTCCTTTCCTATCTCTCTCTCTTTGTCTCAGCTTAAAACTCGAACTGGAGAGAGGCGGTTGGGAAAGGCGGGAAGGCAGCGCGCAGGCGCTGTGGAATGCTCCCAAAAGCTTTCCTTTTGGACGCTGGGGAGCGTTCCCGCGCAGGCTCCGTCGGTACCGACAATACCCATATGTGAAGACTTATTCCTGCTGTTCCCAGAGATCACCTGTTACAGGTAAGTAACTGTGCTGTATCAGTGTCCCATTGGTTATCCTCCTCCTACTAGGTCTCTGAGATGCCTAGTATATAGAGTGGAGGAGTAGCCTAGTAGTTAGAGCACTGGCTTGGGAACCAAGAGACCAAGGTTCGATTCCCACTAGCACTTCTTGTGACCTTGGGCAAGTTGCTTAACCCTCCATTGCCTCTGAAGAATCCAAGTTATCAATGTCCCTGTTTAACCAAGAGCACATAAGGTCCCCTTCCCCCTCGCCATTCCCCTCTCTCTTCCTTACTCTCCTCCCCCCCCCCGTCCTGCTCCACCCCTACCCCATTTACAACTGCAACTCCCAACGGTTTTAGATTTGAATCTGTGGATTTAATTCACTCTAATAATACCATTTACGAACTTAAATCCACCTGTACATAGCTGCTGTTTCCCTGAAGGCATCCTCTATATACTTCTCTGTCTGCCTTAGCTGCTCCAGATCTGCTTTTCAGTACCACTCTATGTAAATACTTAGAGGTTGCACCTTGTTCACTCTGTTCTTTGTATAAAGTTCACTAACACTGTTCCATGTAAAAGTTTGGTTTGTTATAATGTAAACCTCCCCTGATCTCTGGAAAGGGCGGTATAAAAATATGTTCAAATAAATAAATAATGTACATTACCAAGTTTAAGATACAATGTAAACTGCTTTGACTAAAATGATAAATCAGTCTAAAAAAAAACCCTGATAAATAAATAAATAAATAAATAAATATACTACTTCATTCAGTGCTATATATTCTTACTCTTCTATCTTACTTTTTAGGATTCTAGCCTTTTTATACCAACATTTCAAAGTCTATTTTTGTTTGTTTATAACCTTCCTAGAACTTGACAAGGATAATTTGCAATTTCTCTATTCTCTCTGCTCTTTACTTAAGGGTACCTGAGCTACTTTTGCCTTTGTTGCAACCTCTCTATGGAGAAGCCCTTATTTCCTTGCTCTGATAGTATCTTTAAAGATACTTCACTCCAAGCCATGTGCTCTTGTTGGCTTTCCTTCAGGTTCTAATTTAAAAGTTGCTCTATCTTCTATTTAAATGTTGGCAAATTCAGCCTGGTTCCATCCTGGTTAAAGTGGAGCTTATCTTTTCTGAATAGGTTCCCTCTTCCCTAGAATGTTGCCCACTTCCTAATAAATCTAAATCTCTCCTCCCTGCACCATCGTCTCATCCACACATTGAGACTCCAGAGTTGTGCCTCCCTCTTGGATCCTGCACATGGACTGGGGAGCATTTCTGAGAATGTTTCCTTCTGGATTGCAGCTTTTTACTTTTCTCTTGCACTCTCAAATGTCATTGGTACCCACATATACCAAGACAACCTGATTCTCCCAAATGCTGTCTAAAGTCCTATCTAGGTGGTAAGTGAGGTTCGCAACCTTCGCACCAGGCAGTCAAGTTGCCATGTTCACCAGCCACCCCGATATCTAAATGCCTAATGACTGAACCGCCAACTACAATGGCCATCCTGACCTTTCCCTCTCAATCACATGCCCCTGGAAATGCATCCTTGGTACAAGATGATATTGCATCTCCTGGAGGGGCACTCTTGTCTAGAGGATCATTCCTGCCACACTAAGGCGATGGTCTTTCAGTTGACCTCCATGGTAATACAGAGGTTGCCAGACTGCAAGTGGGACTTCTCTGCTCTTTCCCTGAAGGCATCCTTTATATGCTTCTCTGTCTGCCTTAGCTGCTCCAGATCTGCTACTCTAATTTTCATTGATCAAACTTTGCACCAAGTACACACACATGGCCTCTCACCAACTGGGAAATAACCATCCGTGTAACACTCTGTGCAAAAGACTGGATGGCTCCCATCTTGCTGCCGGACTGCTCTCTCTACATCTTAATATTGGTGAGTTGTTTAGTTATTTAAGGTTACTATGGGAGAAGAGATAATTAAAATAAATAACAGAAAATATATCTAATAAAGTAAAGGAACTTTATATTAATTTGTTTGCTTCAGGGACCTAGAATTAATCTATTCTTAAGGGCTAAAGGCTAATAACTTGCTTATGAAAAAGGCAAATTAAACCTTGAGGTGAAAGATTTCCCTCCAGTGCCCTTAATTAGTTTAAAAGCCTATAAATCAAAGATTGAGGCTGGTTTGGGAATGAGAATGTACAGTACACTAACAGAACATTTTGCAGCTAAACTATGCCTTAACTGACTTTAATAAGTAGCTTCTGTGTTTGGTTATTGGTGTTAAATAGTTGGAAATTAAGAAAGTGAGTCTTGAGCTGGTTTGTTTAGCTTGCTGCTTCTCAGTGCACTGGCATTTGCATTGTGACGATAGTACAGCAGTTGCTCAGGTACCACAGGCAGGCCTTTTGTTAAGGCTAAACCACTGCAACACAATCATCATTGAAAACCTAGAGCTAGCCTTATGCCTCACCTACAGAGCACCAGACGCACCACCAGATGCACTATCATCAATCCTAGAGGCAGTATGTACAGTCAACAACCTACACAAACAAATTCTAATACTCGGAGACTTCAACCTCAGATCTACCAGCAGAAAAGAAGAAGCAGCCTTCCTATCAGCCTTGGACTCCCTCCAATTCACCCAACTGATCAACACCCCCACCCACAATCTCGGATACTCCCCCGAAAACTTAAAGAAAGAAAACATCATCTCAGGACCATACATCACACCAGTACCCTGGTCAGATCACCACATAATAAAGATTAAACTACAAATCACAGATTCAGAAAAGCAAAACAACAACTCGCCCCAACCAGGAGATTCAAAAGCTTCAACAAGGAGCAGTTCACACAAGACACACAACAACTCCTCAACACAAAGATAACGGACATAGATGAGCAAATCTCCAAATGGAACGACATCATTTCATCTGCTGCCAAGCCACCCGTCCGCAGAACACAACAATCACACAAAACAAAGCCCTGCTCCACCCCATGGTACTCCAAAGATATACGCAAAGCAAAAAGAGCACTAAGACGACTTGAACGCTGCTGGAGACGCAACAAATCAACCTCCCTAAACTCATCAACCATCAGAAGAAAGAATACCATACTAACCTTATCCTGAAATCCACGAACAAACCCCGCAAACTCTACGAAGTCGTAAAGACCCTCACCAAAGAACCCTCCAACAGAAACGAGCAACAAATAGACCCACCACTGTTCCCTCTAAGCTGTGCGCATGCACACACCTCGCCGAGCGAGCGCACATACTTTACAACAGAGCGCACAAAAATTACGGTTCTGATTCTGATAGAAAACAACACAGATGTCTTAAAATTTAAAAGTTGTGATTGTAATTACTAGAAATTTCCCGCTTCATTTAGTAATCTTCTATTTTCATTTAATTTGATTAAAATCAATGTGGTGTACATACTGTATTCTGACGTGTAGTCAAATTTTAAAGTATGTAACTCTGAGTGTCGTTATGTGGCGCAAAAAAATTTAACCTTCCTTCAAAAGCTGCACAGCTGATATTTTATGCGCACACAACCTACAGAAAATTAGAGGGAATATTGAGACCCACAGGTCTTCGCTAACCGCCTCAAGAACAAATTCACTGCAACACACCAGAACAACATCGCGACTGTCAAAATCAAGACATCCACACCCAAGCAGAGCTGGGGAACATTCAACATCCCCTCGAACAAACAACTATCCAAGATCATCACCGACCTCAACACCAGCACCGCCCCTACAGATCCTTGCCCAGTATCCTGGATTAAAGTAACGAAAGAGGACCTGCTACAAGTCATACGGAATATAGTAGATAACTCTCTCTCCAAAGGAACAATGCCAAACTCCCTGAAGCTAGCCACAATACGTCCAATCCCCAAGAAAACCACCTTGGCTAAAACTGACCCCGCCGCCTACAGACCCATATCAAGTTTACCATTCCTATCCAAGATCATCGAGAAAACAGTCCAACACCAACTCCAACAACACATTGACATCCACAATCCCCTGGACCCCAATCAACACGGATTATGACCCAGCCACAGAGTTGAAACCATACTGATTCAGTTATTCGACAGCTTGTTGAGGACGATAGACAACACCAGAATGGGCATCATTATGATATTCCTGGACATCTCCTCAGCATTCGACACTGTCTGCCACGCAACATTACTAACCAGACTACAGGAGTCGGGCCTACACAGCACCACCTTGAGCTGGTTCACATCTTACCTCACCAACAGACAGCTACAAGTCAAATGTGGAACAAAGACCTCTCAACCATTCAGAGCCACTCAGGGAGTCCCACAAGGATCAGCTCTCTCTGCCCTGCTCTTTAACATCTACGTACAACCCATCTGCGCCATCATCAAGGACCACAAGATTCAATACACCATATACGCATATGACATAATGATATTCACACCAATCAATCTGGACAACCCGGACTATTCCAACATAGCCAACTGCTTCCAACAAATGACAACCTGGCTACAGGAAAACAACCTATCAGTAAACTACAACAAAACCGAAGCGCTGTTCATCACAAGAAACCAGACATTTTCACCATCGGCCACCATCAACCTAAATGACACCCTCATACCAGTAAGACAAGAAATAAAATACCTGGGAGTAATGCTCGACAAGGACCTTAACCTCCAATCCCATATTGCAAAAACAACAAAGAGCGCTTACATCAAAATGAGGACAATCAGAAGGCTCAAGCCCATCCTAGCCCATGAACATTTCCGAACAGTCTGTCAAGCCATCATCACTCCAACTCTAGACTACTGCAATCACATCTACCAGGGGCTTCCAAAAAAGACACTAAAACCACTACAGCTAGCACAAAACACAGCCGCAAGACGCATAACAGGTCACACAAATCACGACCACATCACTCCCATACTGTACCACCTACACTGACTCCCAATCAGCTCCCGAGTACAATTCAAAGTTCTCTTACACATATTTAAATTAATACACAAACTCACAGCTGACAGCCTACAACCTCTCATAATAGCCAATGACAACAAGAGACCAAGAAGAAAAGGAACCTCAGACACCATCAGAACACCAAAGGAAGTTACTAAAACAACACGGGCCACATCAAGGAGGGCACTCTCCCTCGCAGCACCTGCTATATGGAACTCACTCCCAGACCACATAAGATCAACCAAGAACCTCAAGGACTTCTTAAGACTGCTCTATTTACAGAGCATTTCAAAGACCTCACATAAATGGACCCTATCCAATACCTCCAAGGCAATACAGGATCACGATCCTAGCGCGCCTTCAAATGGGCCCCCCATTAATGTATATATGTATATTGCTTATTATGTAAATAGCTCACCGATATGTATATACTGCTCATTATATAAATAGTTCACTGATGTAATCTAGCACACTGCACCACACACCACTCTTCCCAGTTCTACCACTGCATGCTACAAACCACACACTACTATTGATTGTTTGATGTTCCAAACCGCTTTGATTTAATGATAAGGCGGTATACCAAATACTTCTAAATAAATAAAATAAAATACATATTAATTGGGCCACTATATTCATGAATATCCAACGAGTGCATTTTGAAAATTAAGCCTGTTGTGGCTCCCAAGAACCAGAATTTCCTACCTTTTGCCATACAAAATCCATTTTTGAAAGAGCCTTATATAGGTAAAAGTTTAACAAATGCAAGTTTGAAACTTACAAGCAATTGCACCAGAACTTATGGTTTCAGCTTGACAAATTTTATGTCTAATGCTTTGTTTTCTTTTTCTATGTAAGATCAGAGTCTAGAATGCAATGTAAGAGCTCCTGGAGATAGTCAATGGATTACATTGATTTTCTGCTTCCAGTTATTCCTATTGCAATTAAAAATAAAACTGGTAGTAAAGGGGCTCTTTGAAACAGCTAATATGGTTTTTTTCAGAATTATATTATCAGATTCTTGGGCATGCTTTCCTTCTACCCAGCTGCAAACATTGTGTTGTTATGGACACCGAACAAACAGTTTCTCCAGGTTTACTCATGTTGTCAAGTGTAATTCTGTTATAATAGAATGTTTGCAGTTAAACACAAAGCGATAGTCATTCTGTTTGAGGTCAGAAAGGAGAGCAGGGTGAATAACTTTGTAAGATCTCTCTCCTGGCTGCCACAAAACACACACACATACTATTTAAGCTGACTGCACTGGAGACCGTATAGTGGCGTATGTAATAAGCAGTTTGGCTTTGTCTCACTCTAAGCTTTCAGATATGCAAAGTTGCTGTTGGTATCCTATAGAAAAAGGAAAATCACACTGAGCATGCATGGGCCTTTGTCAGCACAAAATAAGGGCAAGTAACCAAAAATACCTGCCCTCTTTTAAATCTTCACACTACTCGATTTGCATACTTTGCAATACCGATTCACATTGTTTTTATAGGAATCAATGGGAAAAATCCCACCACTCATACCTACTTCAAAAATCAAATATTTCATAGCAAACATTACTATCTGTGGTTTTCAAAGTTATAATATGGTGTATCCTATGGTATTTACATTCATGTAAACAAACCTCATCTCAGCCATCTCTGTTTGACAAGGTTTGGCCATACATATGTAGCATTTATTTATTCACAAATGCTCATATTTCGCAAATTCATTCACTGACTGATTAATGCAGAGAAGGACTGGAGAGAGGCTCATGTGGTGCCTTTAAACAAAAGCGGAAGTAAGGATGTGGTTGAAAACTACAGGCTGGTTAGTTTAACTTCGGTGGCGAGTAAATTATTGGAAACACTGCTGAAAGAGAAAATAGTGAGGTTTCTGGAGTCTAGCAGATTACAGGATCCGAGGCAGCATGGATTCACCAGAGGCAGGTCTTGTCAGACAAATCTGATTGGTTTCTTTCACTGGGTGGCCAGGGAGTTGGACTGAGGGAGAGCCCTAGATGTGGTGTATTTCGATTTCAGTAAAGCCTTTGACACCGTTCCTCACAGGAGACTTATAAACAAACTGAGCACCCTATGGATGGACCTTAAAGTTACTGTTTGGGTTAGAAATTGGTTGAGTGGGAGGCGACAAAGGGTACAGGTAAATGGAGCTCACTCTGAGGAGAAGGAAGTTACCAGTGGGGTGCCCCAGGGATCATTCCTTGGTCCGATTCTTTTTAAGATCTTTGTTAATGATATAGCGGAAGGGCTGTCGGGTAAGGTTTGCCTCTTTGCGGATGATACCAAAATCTGCAATAGAGTAGACACCCAGGAAGGTATAGATAACATAAGGAGGGATTTAGCTAAGCTTGAAGAATGGTCTAGAATTTGGCAGCTGGGATTTAATGTTAAAAAATGCAAGGTCATCCATTTGGGCTGCAGCAATCGAAGGGAGCAATATAGTATGGGGGTGAAGTACTTTTGTCCACTAAAGAAGAGGGGGACCTAGGCGTGGTTGTGTCTGATGATCTTAAAGTGGCTAAACAGGTAGAAAAGGCAACAGCAAAAGCTTGAAGGATGCTTGGGTGCATACAGAAAGGAATGGACAGCAGAAAAAAGGAGGTAATTGTGCCTCTGTATAAGTCTTTGGTGCAACCTCATTTGGAGTATTGTGTGCAATTCTGGAGACTGCACCTTCAAAAGGATATAAACAGGATGGAGTCAGTACAGAGGGTGGCTACTAAAATGGTTAGTGGTCTTCATTATAAAGCATATGTGGACAGACTGAAGGATCTTAGTATGTACACCTTAGCGGAAAGGCGGGATAGAGGTGATATGATTAAGACGTTTAAATACCTCCATGGCGTAAATGCACAGGGTGAGAGCCTCTTTCGATTGAAAGCAAGTACTGCTACGAGGTGACATGGGATGAGGGTGAAAGGGGATAGATTCAGGAGTGATTCACGGAAATATTTCTTTACGGAAAGAATGGTGGATCCGTGGAGTAGCCTCCCAGTGGAAGTGGTAGAGATGAGGACAGTATCTGAATTCAAAAAAGCATGGAACAAACACAGAGGATCTCTAAAGGAAAAAAGGGGACTTTTGTAGTTTTTGTTATGGAAAGACAGACTAGATAGGCCATGTGGTCTTTTTCTGTCATCAGTTTTCTATGTTTAATAAAATATATGTAATGAAACACAAACAAACTTTATGGACACACAAACAAAATATAACAACCATTTTAATATACGTTAAAGTTTAATATAGAAACGTAAAAGCCTATAAAATCCCAAATTGGCAACCCCAACAGATATCATCAAGCAGCTTTGCCAGTGACCTCAATAAAGAGGAAAAGCCTTAAGTTGTTATCCGATACTTTCAAAGGTTTAGGCAGGGTGTTCAGGAATGTGGTTCATCAATTTAAAAAAAAAAGTGGACCTCTGTGTGATACTCAGGCTTAAAACCTTAACAGAGCGAACTGCAGTAGTGTTTCAAGGGCAGGGCAGTGGGTGCAGTCCTCCCCGGGTGCCGGCCAGGAGGGGGATGTGCAGTGTAAGTTACAGACCCACATGGCAGCGGCGTGCCCTCAGCAAAATTACTTCTACTTGTTTGCCGGCTTGCTGTGCTGCTTCCGCTCCAGGCCCACAGTCACCTCCCAAAGTCTTGCAATAACAGCTGCACCGCAAAACCTTAGCCCAGGAGGGAACAGTGGGCCTGGAGTGGAGGCAGCATGCAAGCCAGCAAACAAGTGGAAGTACGTTTGCCAAGCATGCATGTGAGGGGGGGGGGGGGGTGGGCGGGCATCCTCTCCAGGTGTTATGTTGGTTACATATCAGACTAGCAGCTCCTCAAGATAGAAGAGGTCACTACCATTCAAGGTCTTAAACACCAGGTAGTCTTCTGTACAACTAGTTATCAATGCAGTATTTTTAATTCCAGAATAAATCTTTCATGGCAGACAAAGCCTGTCATAAATCGTGCTGCAGAGTGTTGAGTAATCTGAATTACCAGAATTAGGACTATGGGGAGTAACAGTGCAATGTGTGCCTTCGAGTCAGTCCTGACTCCTGGCGACCCAGAAACTCTTGAGTTTTCTTGGCAGTGTCACCGGAAGTAGATTGCCAGGCCTTTCTTCTGAGGCAATGGAGGGTTAAGTGACTTGCCCAAGGCCACAAGGAGTGCTAGTGGGAATCGAACGCTGGTTGCTTGGTTACCAAGCCAGTGTTCTAACCACTAGGCTACTCCTCCACTCCATGGGGAGTAGGTATGTGCATTCATTTGAAATGACTTGGGAAATAGGAAATGATGTTATGTCATTGCATATCGTTTTTAATCCAATCCCCCCCACACACACACTATCAGTGGCTGTGACCTTTGGGTTAGAAGGCAGGCATCTTGCAGGAAGAGCTAGTATGTCTCCATGGGGGCTGGCTCTAGCCACCCTGATTAGCCCAAAGCTTATCTGGTCTGGATCAATGTCAGAGACGGGGCTGGTTCAAACAATTAGTCAAGATCTGGCAGTCGCCTAGAGTGCCAACTTCTGAGGGGTGGTGCAGAACAGCAGCAGTCCAAGCAAAACAATAGATCCTGACAGTCGTACAAACCCAAAGAGCCAGCAGTATATCCTTTTACCTGCAAGAAGAGAGCATGCATACACACGTACAAAGCAAAGCTTAATACTTAAAAGGATGAAGTTGATTATACATTTTTACAGGATTATTGTGGGAGAGGTGGTATTGGGATCATAATGTCTGAGTTTAATTATCAAAATCTTGCTTGGTGGGATGGCACATAAGGCTGAATGTTCACCTAGGATACCCAATATCCTTGTATGTGCCGTGGTCAGAGATGACTGTATGGAAGGAAGTGAAAAAGGCAGGAAGCGAGGGAAATATCACAAATCGACAGGAGACCCCAGAGAGTTGAGAAACGACAGAGGAAAGCTGAAACCAGAGACTGGGACAAACACAATTAGAAAAATAAAATGGCCAGACAGCAAAGGTAGAATAAAGAACTTTGGGAGGGATAGTCAAAGGCATTGATATGGTTTACAGACCTGCAGACTATGTCAATGCCACTCGGCAAGATATCCGTGGGTACCACTGCTACATGCCCTGATGCTAGCCAGTTAGTATCGGGGCATGCTTGGGATGTTCAGGGCACCACCTGTCGCCAACCAGGCAGTGGAGATATTTGCCAGACTAAATATTATGGCTAAATATTACCACTGCCCAGTTAGCTTTGTGGCAATCCGGGCAACGCGAATATTCAATGCCATAGTCTGGATATGGCCCCGGCATTGAATATCAGAGTTTAAAGTTCTAGCCATTGTAGCAGCGCTGTATATCAAGCCCTTTATTTTTAATTTAGTAGACTGTCAGTTTTCGAAGCTTACATCTGCTATCTCTATATTTCGCGCAGTGGAGGGGAACTATTATCACTACATGCAGGCTCTAGCATTTTTGGATTTCAGTTTATTTCTTGTCTAGGTACTTCTGTGTGATTACTTATTCTATACTTCTAAGGGTGTCTCTATGTTCTGTGTGTGAAAGAGACCAGATATTCTGTTAGTGCCGAATGTCTCTGTAAGATTGATCTTTACTAATTCAACTTGTTTAGTTTTCCAAATGGCAAGCAATTTTGACAAAATGCTAAAGTCACCATCAGTGTGACAGGAACAGCCGTCAGAGTCTAAAGATTCCAAAACTTCCATCAATACAGCTTGATTCTGTGCTTTATCCTGTCAGATTCTTCCCGTTATTGTACTACACAAATATAGTAGTGGTCAAGACTTATCACAGAGCAAAACTTTTTGTCAAAAAGAAGAACAAACTCTGCACTTTAAACCGAAAGTATACCAGTATCCTCAAAACTGATGTATTCAAGTAAAAACTTCAGGCAGACTTCAGCAATCAATTCAAGCCCTATAGACAAAGCAACTGATAGGTCTCAGACTCAGCTGGCAAAAACATACTCCAGTCAGTAACAACTGTCTGGGCATAGCCCTGATTGCATCAACGACCTTTAATACTTCGTTGCTCTGAAAAGGGGCATCCACTGACTCTTTAAACAAAATAATAAACAATTAGACTCAAAATTATTCAGCCAAACTTTTGTAAAGAGAGTGGTCAGCTTGACTTAGCTTTAAGGTATTGCTTGAAAACGTGCTTGGCCATCGCCTTATCCCCAACGCATAATGCTTGGATGGTCTTCAATCAATTTGTTGTGAGTGTTTTAGCCACCCCCTGAAGAAACCTGCTCGGGTGAAACGCAAGATAGCGCGAGTGAGAGCGTTGGGGATAAGGCGATGGCCAAGCACGTTTTCAAGCAATACCTTAAAGCTAAGTCAAGCTGACCACTCTCTTTACAAAAGTTTGGCTGAATAATTTTGAGTCTAATTGTTTATTATTTTGTTTAAAGAGTCAGTGGATGCCCCTTTTCAGAGCAACGAAGTATTAAAGGTCGTTGATGCAATCAGGGCTATGCCCAGACAGTTGTTACTGACTGGAGTATGTTTTTGCCCACTGAGTCTGAGACCTATCAGTTGCTTTGTCTATAGGGCTTGAATTGATTGCTGAAGTCTGCCTGAAGTTTTTATTTGAATACATCAGTTTTGAGGATACTGGTATACTTTCGGTTTAAACGTGCAGTTTGTTCTTCTTTTTGACAAAGATTCTTCCCGTTGGCAAATAATAAATCTTAGAAATAGGAGGGATAGACTTGGTGGAAATCTTCAAAATATCTAAAAGATATTTCTTGACAGTCTCATGAGGAGAAAAGAGCAGCAGCTTGGGGAAATTAATAATCCTCAAATTTGCTTTCCTTACAGAATCCTCCAGGGCCCCTCTACCTTGGCCCCAATGTTCCCTCTAATTTTCTGTAGGCTGTGTGTGCATAAAATATCAGCTATGCAGCTTTTGAAAGAAGGTTAAATTTTTGTGCGCCACATAACGACACTCGGAGTTATATACTTTAAAATTTGACTACACGTCACAATACAGTATGTACACCACATTGATTGCACTAGAAAATATTGTAGAACTTGTGAAAACCATAAATACACAACTTTTCAATTTTAAGAACGTCTGTGTTGTTTTCTATGAGAATCAGAACCGTAATTTTTGTGCGCTCTGTTGTAAAGTATGTGCGCTCACTCGGCGAGGTGTGTGCGCGCGCACACGCGCACAGCTTAGAGGGAACAGTGCTTGGCCCTCAGAGAAATATCAGCCTTAAACAAAAGCTCCTCATTAGTTTGAATCTAAAAATATTTTTTCTTTTCATTAATTGGAATTTTAAGTTTAAAGTTCTCAGTCTCCTCTTCAAGCTTCACCACTCTATGATCAATCTCAGCAGTCTTCATATTTATAAAAACAAATAAAGCATGGCCCAAATCGGCGATGGTTTGCCATATTGTTTCAAGAGTGAATGATTTCAGGGCGTTTCATTGAGAAACCCAACACCTGAGGAGAAAACTCCAACTGTCTTGGTGTTTGCTGAGGATCTCGAATTTCAGATTGCTACACATTCATCAACTGCTCCAGTGGCAGAAGGCCATGTCTGTTACAATGAACTGTCTATGCCGTCTCCTCTCACTCCTGGATCTTCTAGCGAGACTGCATCTCCCATGTCTCTGGTGACCCCGCTTGGGCTGACATACCAATCCCAACATCAGAGATCAATTGCTCAGCAGTGCCAAGCAGAGTGGATGACTTCATTGGCTGTACGGGGAGGAACCTGAATCTCTGGGCTCAGCGATATTTCAAGATTGGAGAAAAAATGGAGACAATCGGCTCCAAGCAAAATGCTGCAAAGCAGCACTCTGGAGGAAGAACATTGCACTCTGATTCTCTGGACAAAACGTTGCATAGAACCAGCAGAGATAGATTTCCCAGACTTCGGGGAAAGAACTTGGGTCCTGCCCTTGCATTTACCTATAGGAAAGAGAAGAGGGTATGACCAGCAATCAAACACTCAAATCCGCCATCTTTGATCCTGCCTTCCTAGCACATTTAATGTCAATACTGCTTCTGCTGGGTTGCAAAAGGGGGTGCCTCAAAATAGATCGGACCCATCGTTCTTTAGCATCCAAGCCCAAAGATGGCAGCCATCCATGTGCCTTCAATTCTGCATATATACCATTTCAGTAACAAACAGTGGATCCTGCAAGCAGCACATTGATTGGGTGTGGTATGCTATCAAGACCTGTGGATTTACTTTTTTTTTAATTTCTTGCTGAAGGTACAGAAGAAGCAAGACAGCTTTGCTACAGTGAAGCGTGACCTGTGGAACCCAGGCTTGAACAATGCTTGACTATTTGCAGTTCTACATACGATGCAGTGCTTTGATGGAAAACACTTAAAGCAGTTTCTCAGGGTCAGATCAGTAATGCTAGTCATCTGCCTCAAGTCAATCAAGTGAAGGTGGCACCAGTAGTTGGAGGCCCAGCACAAGCAGACCTACTCACCATGGGTGTATTAGCATTTCTATGAGGCACGTGAGCACAACGAATTTTACAGGTGGGTCAGATCAAGCAGTCGTGGTTTGCCAAGTTGAAGTATTATGAGTATGGCAATAAGAGAGGTGCTTTGCTTGCTTGGGCGATTAGGCGGCACCTGGCTGATTCCACTATTTCTTGGCTGCATGACCGTTCCAGCAGAGTGCAGGTCTCACCTTTGGTGCTGGAGGCTGTTGGAAACGGCAGTAGCGTTATTGCATAAGAAGAATAAAAATGCTTCGGATGTCATCTCCTATTGTCCAGTTTTATTTTGCTGAATACAGATATTAAGAGGCTGATTTTATAAGGGACTCATGGAAAGTTACATGCTAGATTCATGTGTAAGTCCCCTTTTTAAAAGACGTCCATGCATAAATGGGCACTTACCTGCATGCTTTAGGCGGTTGCTGTTCTGTAAGCACATGCATAAGTTCTGTAGCACGTAGTTTGATTGCGTGTGCACGGGCAGAGCATAAACTGGCCCTATAGTTCCACGCATAACTTATAAAATATTATAACTTATGCAAGTTTCTGAACAATCTTGGCGTCTACATTTACATCTGTTCTAGAGCAGGCGCAACTGCCACAACTAGACTGAAGCGTGTCTTGACATCTTATTTTAGAAAGTAAAGTACACACATCCTTCATTTTATAAAGTAGACCCCAAATATGCATGTTCACTGCACTGGACTTTATAAAATGACTCTTAAAGATACTGCCTAAGGTGCTTCAGTGGCGGCTGGAGAGCCTGATGCAAGTTCTAGTTCATCCTGACCAGATTGGCTTTGTTAAGGGTCGGCTATCCACCGTTGAAATTCTCTGTTTTTTTAACATATTTCTCTTTGCAAGTTCATGGAACTAGCCTGGCACTGTTCTTGCTTTGGACATCAGTAAGGGTTTTGATGACCTATGGTAGCTATTTTTGTTTGCTGTGCTATGGGTAATGGGTTTGCTAAAGCAGTTTTTGGGCCGGATGTCTGCTTTCTACTCCTCTCCTAGGGTGCAACTGATGGTTAATGGTAGGCTCATGGGCTTTTTGGATATTCTGGGTGGTGCATGCCAGTGTTGTCCCTTGTTCCCCTATTTGATTTTGCTATGGAGCCACTCGCATAGTCTATATGAGACTTGATGGACAGAGTTGGGTTTCAGGTGGGTGGCATTTTTCCATTTATGCTGCTGATATGCTTTTGTTTGAGGCAGGTGGATAAGATGGAACTGGCCTTGATGTACCTTCTGTGGGCGTACACTAGAATGTCAGGCTCTTGTGTGACGTTTCATAAATCTGAGTTATAGGGGTTCCTTGTGCTCTCAGGTGTTTTCAGGCAGTGTAGTATTTAACTTGGCATAGCAGTCTCTTCCCATTTTAGGGAACAATATTTACTGAACTATGTCCAATTCTTTACTAAGCTTTCTATGGATCTGTGAATGTGAACTACTCTGCCAGTATCTGTAAGGGCAGAATTAATCTGATTAAGATGAATAGCCTTACTTCCCTGCTGTATTTGTTTCAGCACCTCCCCTGCTTCATTCATCATCATGTTTTTTGGGGCTGCAACGGGAAGCTGTCAAGTGCATTTGGCAGCATAGGGCCTCGTGCATTGGCTTTGACATATTATGTAGGCCTAAAGCATTTGGTGGCATGGGTTTGCCCATCTTGGAGCAGTATTGAGCTGCTCAGCTGATAGGGCTTGGAGCATGGTTTAAGGGGGTGACAGTGAGTTGGGTTCAATTGGAAGCTGCCTATATAGAGGGATTCATATTGCCACTTCAGCCAATACTCTGGTGATATGCCATCTTACCAGCAATGTCATCTTTAGGCGCACACTATGGGAGTTAACCTGATCCTTAATAGCGGGTGCTGGACGTCCAACATGGACGTCTAGTTCTGGCTATTCCCCTAGACCTGATCTCAATTACAGAGCTCCCCGCATGTACATAGGAGATGTGCAGAGAGCTCTACATGGGGGCAGGAGAGGGAGGGCCGGAGGAGGAGTGAGGGCGGGCTGGAGATATGACTCTGACTCCAGATGTACAGAGCTGTTTCCTGTACATCTGGGGCTGGAGGAGAAGAACAGTGGACTTATTCCACCTCAGGAGTGGAATAAGCCACTCCATGGGAGGTAGTCGTCAATAGCAGACCCCCCCAAGTGATAAGGCAGGCTCAGCAGGTTCCCCACAGCCCGACCCAGGCTCGTTCATGGGTTGGGAGGTAGGGAAACAGCTTTCGGGATTCAGTGGGGGATCGGGGCATCTGCATGGAATCCCAGTGCCATGGCAACGGGACACTACGGCATCGGAGCTCTATGCAGGCAGTGCGGCTGGGTTGGACACGGATGTGCATTGTGTGTCTGGCGGCAGAACATTGAGGCACATCCTGCCTGTCCAGGCTGGTTGCACCTGATTCTGATACCGCAGGGACATATAGCCCCCGTGGGATCTTAATCTGGTGCAAATCTGGCCCATTCTGATTCTGGACGTCTGGATGGGCCCCGAACGGAATTGACCTGTATGTGAAAATGATGGCAGGTGTGCAAATATTTGAATATCAAACTAGTTTTTTTTCACTATTCTACCTTTTGGCAAAGAACCACAGGATCTCTTACAGCACTTTTTTCCTAGATCTGGTTTGTCTGGCAGTTGTAGACCAAAGGGGACATGGTGGATTTTAGCTCCTTGAAACAGGGGTTTGGGATTGGTCAGAAGACTCACTGTCTGTACTCACAGGTGCATGCAGCAACGGAGAAGCTTTGAAATCGGGGGTGGCAGTGTCCAGGACTCCATGTCTTTGGAGGAGTATATTGCTACAGGCTGCTTTAAGGGACAGCCAATTTTAACTCGTTATAGGCTCCTTATAGATTCTGTTGCCTGTTCCAGTAAAATGTTAAAGCTGATTGCCCAATGGAATGAAGAGAGGAATCTTACTTTGGATGAATCTGATTAGACAGCTACCAAGCAGATGGCATAATTGGTCTTGTGTGGTTGCTAGGTGGAAATGATGATTCATCTGTTGCATCACTCTTATCATTTTCCACTTCTTATGCCTGGGTGACTGGGGCTGAATCATTTCTGTGTTGACGTGGCTGTGCAGGGCATAGGGGGCAATTTGCACATGTGATGGTCTTGTGTAAAGGTCCAGGAGTTTTAGGAGCAGATGGCAGAGAGATAGGGGCCACTCTGGGGAAGACTGTTGAGCTGACTGTTGCTGTCTTCTTGTTAAGTTATTGGGATGGAGCAAGATGTCTCCTAGAAATAGGAAATTAGTTAATCATATGATATAGGAAATTAGTTAATCATATTGTAGCGGCGGAACGCCACCAAACCAATTACACCAGGAGTCTTTATCAAGGTTCAAGACAGTTTATTGTGCACAAGGCAGTCTAAAAAGTGACAGAGCCCCGCTTTAGCGGAAACATGTTCATTTTATACAGCCAAAACATTTTGATACATGAAACATTCTATTGGTCTCATGCTAATTTCTACAAACTTTCTATTGGTTTGACATTTCCCTGAATTTGACCAATCAGGATCTATGCCCTTTGCTCTGCTTTCTCCAGCTAGCTGAACAATGGCTTGGTTCAAACCTGGTTACTTTCCTTCATCAAGGTCATATCTAGTTCCTAAAATGTGTAAGTAACAATTCTGGAGTAACGATTTAACATACAGGCATTGTATTCACTTTGTGCAAACTTTGCAATAGCAGCATTTCATTCTAAAGCAGCATTTAATTCTGTCTTTTTAATTTTATATCTCAGCACTACTGAAATCCAGGCTTAGTTCTTAGGCCTGTCATTTTTCAGGTTCAGGCTTATGGCCTAGTCTATAGGTCTTGGCTACCACATTCCCCCCTTTGATTATTCTCACCCAGAATGTTAAGATGGGTGAGAAACAAATCACTTATACTTGAGTTGTTGCCGTGTTATGTGGTATAGGCCGATACCGTCTCATAGCTAGGAGCTTAGCTGTTGTCTTTCTTTCTACAATATTCTCAATGATTGCAGATATATTACGTAGGCAGAGGGGTAAAATGCATGGAAGTATAGTAGGTATGATAAAGCAAAGTCTGTGTAATCTTTTCTGCAATACGAGTAGTAGTTATGCATGCAGCACAGGGTGGCAAGGCAAAAGTCAATTCAAAGCATCTCAAAGTTGCTATCAAGATGAAACAGTAGAGAATCATGATGAAAAGTCTCTGAAGAATTAGTGCAAGTCTTTGAAAAACCAGTGCAACTGTTGATAATTCTTGACCACGAAGTCGTCTTCTTCTTTACTGTACGTTGACCTGTTCAGGTGTAGCGTTGATTGTAGATCCTCAAGCTTCCGCTGTACATGACCTTACCAATTTCATTGGTAGGTGTGTAGAGCTGTAGATTCCAACGTATTTCAATAGACACAGTCCTTTTAGTTTGCACTGTTCTTGATCAAAATGGCACAAAGATTTTCAAATAATATAGTCCATAATACAGTCTCTTTCTGTTGATAATAATCTCTTCAGAATAAACAAATAGTCTCTTGGGATTCAGGATTTCTATATTGGCACAGTCTCTTTTTAAAAATTTCCTGAATTTTTCAATTTGCTTGTCTTCGCAAAATTAGCCGCAATGGAACTTCTGGATCATGTTCTGATGTCCACTGGTCTGGCTCTGGAGCTGCTGCTGATTTCACTCTGCTGTGATGAATCCAGGGTTCGAGTTCTGCAACTTTCACTGCTGTAGGTGTTGACAGGATGACGACATATGGTCCTCTCCAGTATGGTTCCAACGGTGTCTTCTTCCAGTCTTTGACCCACACCGAAGTACCGGGCTTGTAAGGATGCAGCGGTTCAGTCAGGTTGATGGGTAATTGGTCTTGTACCCATTTGTGAAGATTCTGTAAAACAGAACTTAGTGCTAATAGTTCTTGCCTAGTAATTTCAGATCCTATCTGCTTCATATCCCCTTTGATCCCTTTGACAATAGGTGAAGGTCTACCATACAAAATCTCATAGGGAGAAAGTCCTAATGACTTAGTAGGTGCTGAGCGTATCCTTAAAAGAGCTATTGGAAGTACCTGTGGCCATTTTAAATGTGTTTCCTGACAAAGTTTGGACAATTGAGATTTCAGAGTTCTATTCATTCGCTCTACTTTCCCTGAACTCTGAGGTCTGTATGCTGTGTGTAACTTCCATTGTATCTGTAGAGCTTTAGCTAACTGTTGAGTTACTTGGGATATAAATGAGGGCCCATTGTCTGACCCTATGACTAATGGTATTCCAAATCTTGGAACAATTTCACGAAGTAGGACTTTAGTGACCTCTCTGGCTTTCTCAGTCCTGGTGGGAAAAGCTTCTACCCACCCAGAGTAGGTACACACTAGAACAAGCAAGTAACAGTATCCATTTGCTTTTGGCATTTCAGTAAAGTCCACTTGAAAATTACTCATGGGAGTAATTCCTGTTGATTGAATTCTTATTGGTAGATTAGGACCTTGCTTGGCATTGTTTTTGGCACATGTTTTACATTGACGAGCTACTGAAGCTGTCAAAGGTCCCAACAAAGAAATATAAAAATGAGGTTTCAAAGCTTTTGTCATTGCAGTTTTTCCATAATGTGTTGCTTGATGAAATGCTTGAACAAAGGCTAAACTTAATGCTTCAGGAATCACTATTTGTCCAGGAGGTTGACTCCCCTCCTGTGGTGGAAGTTCTATCCATCCATTTCTGAGTACTCCCCCTTCTTGTTCACAATAATAGTCCAATTCTTTTGTAGTATTTCTGGGATCCCATGAATTAAGAGGTACAGGAAATAGAACTGCTTGAATTGTAGTATTCTGAGTTAGAGTCTGTCCGGTAATGGCTGCTTTACGAGCAGAGGCATCTGCAAATCTGTTCCCTTGTGCAATTTCTCCTTTTCCTGCTTGATGTCCTCGACAGTGCATAACTGCAACTTGCTTGAGGGCCCATACAGCATCTAACAATGTCAATATCTCTGGGCCATATTTGATAGATTTTTCCTCCTGAAGTTATCAATCCCCGTTCTCTATACAAGGCTCCATGAGCATGCAATGTTGTGAATGCATACTTAGAATCTGTGTACACATTTATACAGAGTCCTTTTCCCAGTATTAGTGCTCTTGTGAGTGCTATCAATTCTGCTTTCTGTGCTGATATTCCTGAGGCTAGGGCTGAAGATTCAATTACAAGATCCAGGGTTACTACTGCATATCCAGCACAACAATGTCCATTGACTACAAGACTGCTTCCATCCACGAAGAAAGTTTGTTCTGGATCTTCAAAAGGTACATCTGTTAGGTCTGGTCAACTTGAGAATACAGTATCCATGACTTCTATGCAGTCATGATCAGGAGGGTCAGTTCCAATTGGTAACAGTGTAGCTGGATTCAAGGCCTGACTGACCATCAATTGCAATCGAGGATTTTCACACAACATGCTCTGGTACTTTAGCATTCGTGAGTTGGTGAACCAGTAATTTCCTTTGTGGTCCATGAGGGTTTGAACAGAATGTGGCACTATTACACAGAGATTTTGTCCTAGAGTGAGCTTGTCTGCTTCAGTTACTAGAAATGCTGTAGCTGCGATGGCTCTCAGACAAGGTGGCCATCCTTTTGCAACAATGTCCAATTGCTTAGATAGATACGCTGCAGGTCGCTGCCAAGATCCAAGTGGCTGAGTCAACACTCCTAAGGCATTTCCTTGTGACTCTTGAACATATAGGCGAAATGGCTTCTGTACATCTGGTAGTCCAAGGGCTGGTGATGTCATCAGGGCTGTCTTCAGAGTCTTGAATGCTGTTTCTTGTTCAGGTCCCCATTCTAATGGAGATTGTTCCAATCCTTTGATGGCTTGATATAGTGGTTTTGCAATTAGAGCAAAGTTAGGTATCCATATTCGACAGTATCCTACTGCACCTAAAAAAGCTCTTACCTGTCTTCTGGTAGTTGGAATTGGAATGCTGCATACTGCTTCTTTGCGTTCTGATCCCAGTCGTCGTGTTCCATTGGATAGCTGAAAACCTAAATATTTGACTTCTTTTTGGCATAGCTGTGCTTTTGCTCTGGAGACTTTGTATCCTGCTTCATTCAAGAGATGTAGAAGTTCACTTGTGGCTTGCAAACATTCTTCTTCTGAGTTGGTGGCAATCAGCAAATCATCTACGTATTGAAGAAGAATTCTCTCTCCTGGGATAACTGGATAACTTGATAAATCCTTGCTGAGTGAAGTACTGAAGATTGTTGGTGAATTTTTGAATCCTTGTGGTAATCTTGTCCAGGTAAGTTGGCCTCCTCTTCCTGTTGTTGGATTTCTCCATTCAAATGCAAATAAAAGCTGATTGGCAGGGGCAAGCCGTATACAGAAGAAAGCATCCTTTAAATCTAGAACAGTGAAGTGAGTAGCTTCAGTATGAATTAATCCCAGCAGTGTGTATGGATTTGGTACTACAGGATGTATAGTTTCAATTGCATCATTGACTCTTCTCAGATCTTGTACTGGTCTGTAGTCACCTCCAGGTTTCTTGATTGGAAGTAAAGGAGTATTCCATGATGATTGGCATTCTTTAAGTAATCCATGTTTCAATAATCTCTTTAAATGGATATGAATTCCTTCTATTGCTGGTCGTGGAAGAGGATATTGCTTCACATGCACAGGTTCTGCTCCTGATTTGAGAGTTACAAGAATTGGGGCTATATTCTTTGCTAGGCCAGGTGGATTATCTTCTGCCCATACTCCAGTTGGTGCTGAAATTTCAATAGGAATAGTTGCTTTCTTGACAGGAAAAATGCTGTAGAATCTCCATTCTTCTTCTCGTGGAACTGTTAGTGCCATTAATCCTGCCGGTTTAGGATTTGTGTTTACAGACATTTGCATTTCTCCTTCTTCAGTGAAAGTTATTTGTGCCTGCAGTTTAGCAAGCATGTCTCGACCTAAAAGTGGAATAGGGCATTCTGGTATATATAAAAATTGATGTGTTATCTTTTGTCCTCCTAATTCATACATGTGATTCTGTAAAAATGGTTTATTTGCTTTTGTCCCGGTGGCTCCAACAATAGTGACAGTTCGTTTAGATAAAGGAGCTACTGGTTTTGCTACTACTGAATGTTCAGCTCCTGTATCTATCATAAAGTTCATGTATTGATCCCCTATCTTCATGCAGACCATAGGCTCTTGGGGACCTAGAGTAAATTCAGAGCCCGGTCTGTCCTAATCTTCATCACTATTGTATTCTGCTTCTGGGACTGCAGCTCCTTCAATAGCTCCTTCTCTTTTTTGCTGAAATTGCATACGACCTGTTCCTGCTTGATTCTGGTTACGCCCTCTTCCTCTCCAGCTCCCTCCTCCCCTCTGTGCAGGGTCTCTCTGTGGGCATTCATTTCTCCAGTGCCCCTCCTCCTTGCAATAGGCACATTGGTTCTCACCTAGTGGGGGTAGACTATTTCCTCGACTCCTCCCACGCCCTCTCATTCTTCTGTTGGAAAAACTTTTCCCTCGCCGTTCTACCAAAGCTGTGGCTAAAAGATCTGCTTTCTTTTTCATTTTTCGTTCACTTTCTCTCTCTCTTTCATTATCACGATTTATAAATACTTTTTGAGCAACTTCCATCAATTGTGCTGTATTCATACCTGCAAAGCCATCCATTTTCTGCAATTTTCGTTTAATATCCCCTTGGGATTGACTTACAAAAGCTGCATTTACCATGCGCAAATTCTCCATAGCTGCTGGATCATATGGGGTATACAGTCTATATGCTTCAGATAATCGCTCATAAAAAGCTGCAGGACTTTCAATTGGACTTTGTATTACTTCTGCTACTTTTCCAATATTCATTGCTTTTTGGCCTCCCTTTTTTAGGCCTTGTAATAGGGCTTGGCGAAACTGTGTTAAAGCTCTCACCCCCCTTTCACTATTTGGATCCCATCCAGGATCTTCGTTTGGAAAAGCTGCGGCTGCTGCTTGCTGAGGATTTAAATCTGCTCTTTCGACAAAGTTTTCTTCTAGCCACTTAGTGGATGCCTGCACAATTCTTACTCTTTCTTCAGTAGTAAATAGAGTAGACAAGAGCTGATGACAATCTGACCAGGTAGGCTGGTGCGTTTGCATAATACTGCTCATTAATTCAGTTAAATCTTGAGGCTTGCTAGTATAGGATGCATAATGTGTTTTCCAATTTAACAAGTCAGTTGTAGAAAATGGTACGTAAATCAGGCTGGTAGGTCCTAAAGCCATCTGTCCCTGATCATCCCTGATAGGCAGGCCAGGTATCTGACGTAGGGGCATTACTTTTTTTCTGGCACCGCCAATGCTTCTTAAATCGTATGTTTTCTGAGAAAACCTTTCTATAGCTGCAGGAGATTCTATACTTGTGGTTGATTCTGCACTCTCAGTTTCGTCAGTAGTCTGTCTCCCCGAAGTGCTAGGACTTTCAATCGGGGAAGTCTGCCCTTCCCCCAGCTGCAGAGGCGGCACATCAGGTCTAGGCAGTGCTAGTGTAACAGAATGCTGCAGTGATCATGCTAGAATATCTGGAGACTCTGGGGCAGAGTATATAGGCAATCCCCCCTTCCCGGGTTTCTGTTCAGCTGTCTCTAATCCTTTTGCTAGCATAATTTTTCTTAACTCATAATACTGCCTTATCCAGGGTGGCTGCTTCTCACAAACATCTAACCAAGAGTCTCTGTAAGGAAACTGATCTGGATAACGTTCTCTCACACTCTTATGCACAGAAGAAATAATTCTCACATTGAAAGTACCCTCACGGGGCCATGCACTGTTTATTAACGGTCACTCTCTTTCACACAGCACAGCCATTCTATTAGGAGACATTGTAATACCATAATCCCCAGTAAACCCTTTATTAAAGTTCTTGATCATGATTTCTAGCGGAGTTTGCGTAGACTCTATCCCACCCATTTTACGTGTAATGTGGTGCGTCTGTACTACGTAATCACGTACAACAAATTATTACTTCAAACAGTAGGAGAGGGAGGTCGAACTGTGGGGTAAGGGGTCCTCACAGCTCTAGAGACAGATAGGGACACAAACAGCAATCACTTCCTCCGTTTTGCAACCTAGACGCGGTCGCCCGGCTAGGAACTGCGCTAGTCCGGAGTCCACTCTCGCTCGGCCTTTTCAAGACCTCTCACTTACACATCTCACACACAAACACAATTGCATTTCCCAAAAGCCCAATCCTGACTATCTAGGCTTACCAAAAAATTTTACCATTACCATTAATCATGATTTTTTTACCAGAAGGAGTCAGTGGTTTCCTCTTGCGCTCTTAATAGCCCTTGCAAGAGTACTCGGACCGCTCTGGATGTGATCAGTGTCCTTTTCCCATTTTTCCCATTACCATATGGTTCCAGGTTCCAGTACTGTCTGACTTAATAATACAAAAACTCTATACTCACCCAGATCTGGTACCCGTCCCCCAAGCCAGCACATGGGTTGAAGCCTGGACCCCCCTCCTCGGGTTCGAAGGTGTTGGCCTAGCCAGACCCAACACCCGCCGAGGCTAGAACCCTCTCCGATGCAATGGACTGGTTGGCGCCTGAGAATTCACATGTCGGTCAGACGCGGTCCCAACCAGGCCAAACCTTGAGGCGAATTTCGTGGTAAATCAGTTTGATCACTCTCTACCACCACACCTTCCAGGCCAATGCACCAAGAATATGTAGCGGCGGAACGCCACCAAACCAATTACACCAGGAGTCTTTATCAAGGTTCAAGACAGTTTATTGTGCACAAGGCAGTCTAAAAAGTGACAGAGCCCCGCTTTAGCGGAAACATGTTCATTTTATACAGCCAAAACATTTTGATACATGAAAACATTCTATTGGTCTCATGCTAATTTCTACAAACTTTCTATTGGTTTGACATTTCCCTGAATTTGACCAATCAGGATCTATGCCCTTTGCTCTGCTTTCTCCAGCTAGCTGAACAATGGCTTGGTTCAAACCTGGTTACTTTCCTTCATCAAGGTCATATCTAGCTCCTAAAATGTGTAAGTAACAATTCTGGAGTAACGATTTAACATACAGGCATTGTATTCACTTTGTGCAAACTTTGCAATAGCAGCATTTCATTCTAAAGCAGCATTTAATTCTGTCTTTTAATTTTATATCTCAGTATACCATGGCCATATTTTAAGTAGGTGACTCTATAGATCATTGGTACACTCAAGTTTTTGAGATTGTGCTTTTGGAAAAACTCCTACTTGCTTAAGGATAGCATTGATTTATACAATGCGATCTGGGCTAGATATTGGATTAGGAGGAGGGTGTTGGACCAACATGGGAGTGGAGTGGGTTAGATACCTGTTTCTTTGTAGTTCTTTACAATGTGTTGTGTGGGTCTCTCCAAATTGTACTTGTAGCTTATGACAGCTGATACGGTGTTCTAACAAAGTGATGATGGTGAGGGTAGTTATTGGGGGGGGGGGGATAAAAATGCACACACATGTTACATGTTTTATGATGTACAGGACGACTCTGTTAGTAGTATACAATAAATATTTCTCATTGAGAGAATTTTCTGATATGGTTGTATTTTATACTTTTAAAATAAAAGTATAAAAAAATATATATAAATTTGTTGGAAACCGTGTCCCAAGACCTGCCTTCACCCCTTGTGTGTCTACTGTTGAAATATCTGGGTAAGTAGCTTCTTGAAGTAGATCATCTATTTTGTGCATAAATCCTGAAAGCTCCCAGAAGATCTTTTAGACACGGGTCACACATTTGTACAGAAAGCAATTGGGAGCCTAGTTCTTTTTGAACATTACAGTTAATGCAAAGTACTATAAATCATTTTTCTTACACGATGCACACAAGGATTTCACTGAATATTTAATTTGAAGATGTTGCAGGTACTGATTGCCATGAGTTAAATGTTAGGAGTGTGCATGGAAAGAAAATTATTTTGTTTTTCATTTATTTCATTTCATTTTGAAAAGTACTTTGCTTTGTTTCATTCACTTTGTTTCCAGCACGGGCTCTGAGGCTTATTTTAGAAGCCTCCTCATGTGTAAGTAGTGGTATTTGTACATGGCGATCATCAACACTTACAAATAGCAATTTTAGAAAGCTGCTAGTTCTACGTGGAAAACTGTACCTTGACTAGATTGCAAGGAGGCATGGTTAGGGGATGGGGTTACAGTATCACTGTACGTTTTACGCTGACAACTCTCAGATCTATCTCTCTACACTTGTCATCTCTCCAGCAATCCAGGCCCAGATTTCTGCCTGCCTTTCTGATATCATTGCCTGGATGTCTCACCTTCGTTTGAAATTGAACATGGCCCAAACCAAGCTTCTTATTTTATCCCTTAAACCCACTTACTCCCTTCCTCCTCTATCTCTGTGGATAACACTCTTTACTCCCTTTTACCTCAGCCCGCAACCTTGGGGTTGTCTTTGATGTCTCCCTCTCTTTCTCCACACACATCCAACTGATAGCTAAAACCTGTCGTTTCTTTCTCTTACAGCATCAACAAAATTTGCCCCTTCCTTTCTGAACACACTACTAAGACACTTATCCAGTCTCTAGTCAGCTCCTGTCTTGACTATTGCAACTTCCTTTTTGCTGGTCTCCCCCTGAATCATCTCTCTCCCCTTCAATCTGTTTAAAACTCGGCTGCATAGCTAATCTTCCGTCAGCCTTGCTGTGCTCATATACAGTGCCAGCCCAAGGTTTTCTGCCGCTCTAGGTACAAACCCTAACCGTTCCGCCCCCACCAAGCCATATTGTTGATGCCCCCCCCAGCTGCTGCTGTCAATTCCGACTCGAGGGAGGGGCAGTGGCAACAGCAGTATTTCAAAAGGTAGCGGCTTCCCTGCGGCGGCACATAGCCACTACTTTTTGAAATATTGCTACTGCCACCTGCCTTCCCACGACAGAATTGGCAGCAGCTGGGGGGTAGTGCGGCCAGTCATGTGTGCTGCTGCCGCGCACCCGGGCTGGCCATCTAGCTCGTCTAGTGGTCGGGCTGGCCCTGCTCATATAACCCCTCTTCTCAAGTCACTTCACTGGCTCCCTTCCATTTCCACATCCAATTCAAACTTCTCCTTCTGACCTGTAAGTGCATTCATTCTACTGCTCCTCACGACCTTTCCTCTCTCCATACACCCCTCCTCGTGATCTCTGCTCTTCCTCTGGCTTTCTTCTCTCTATGCCCTTTTCTTCCATTGCCAACTCCAAACTCCGATCCTTTCACCTGGCTGCCCCTTATGACTGGAACAAACTACCTGAGTCTGTATGTCGGGCTTCATCTCTTCCCATTTTCAAATCCATGCTAAAGACTCACCTCTTTGAGTCTGCTTTTGGATCCTGATCTGTTTAGTCTCCTATGTGTCTCCTTACCTTTCCCTAGTTGTATCCTTGTCCTCAGCTGTTGTATTGTCTGTCTTAACTAGATTGCGAGCTCTGAAGAGCGGGGACTACTTTTTTATACATATCTGTACAGTGCTGCAAACATTTTGTAGCACTATATAAATTTTCTATAGTAGTAGTAGTATATTCCCCCATTTTAAAAGGGGAATGCACTTATATAAACAAATCTAGATATCATTATTTACAGTTGCCCTGAGACATGAATAAGTGCCTACTTGAAGGGGCAGGTGTGAATGCAAAGGTCAGGTCACCCTGCTTACCCCTCTCCCTGATCTCCCTGAGCAGCAGATCCCCCCCCCCCCCCCCAACATCCTCACAGCATTTAGTCCCACCACCTGAACCTCTGGCCTCGAGGATCCCTCCGGGCACCTGCCTCTACTCCCACCCCCTTGATCCCATCCCTAGCTCTTATCAGAGTCCCTGGTGTCTAGTAGAAGCAAGAGCTTTCCGGCAACAATAGGAGCGATAGTGGGGTAATTGGAGCCACCAGTGATCCATGTGACAGTTCTTTTAGCAGGATTCAATTTAAGATGATTGGAGTGAAGCCAGTATTACCACTATTGGTCAGGTTGTGAAATAAGAGGTCATGGGCACCATTTTGGAACCCATGACCAGCTGAGCAGGAGTAAATGGGAATTGTACCTGCTCTCGCTAGACACCAAGAGCTGGGGATGGAGATCTAGGAGTGAGGGGAAGGGGAATCCGCGGGGGGGGGGCATTAGGAGGGGTTTCTTGAAGTCAGGTGAGGGGATCTAGATGCTGTGGGATCGGATTCTGCTTTGAGGGGGGGGGGAGGCCAGGAGCGGCTTTGGATGTCATGGCAGGTGATCAGGGAAGGATTTGTGTTGGATGTCAGGGAGGGGATCAGGGTATGTGTGCATATTGGGAGCAGTGATTTTAAAAGGCTGCTCCCGTTCATGTGTGGGGTAAAGCTGCATGTTTTTTCCCCACATGCAGCTTTTTAAAGTCACCACTTCTGCTAGACATGGGGAGATATTGACATCTGCCCCTGTACGGCCAATCAGAATATGGATGCACAGCGGCAGCACCCAATTCTGATCCCGTGTGAGCTAGACGTGCCCGCTGGATCAAATCGGGTCTACTGGCCTGGACATGCATACTGTGGCCCGATTCTGATCAGCCGCTCGCCCAGCAGATTCCTGGCTACCTCAGCCAGGCTCCTGAATGGAACCGCAGTGCCTTGGCATCCTGGCGCCATGGCACCATGGCTCCATTCAGGAGCTGTGATCCCCAGCACCCAAAAAAAGGCTCTCTCCCCACAGCCCGACCCCGGATCTGGCCTCCCATGGCCAGGGTTGGGCTGCAGGGCTTCCCCTGCACCCCTCCCCTCTTTGAGGTCGCCAGACTCCACGGTCCCCCGACATGAGAGGGTCTTATTCTACCTCCTGGGTGGAATAAGTCCCCGTCTACCCTGCTGACCCTGGACATACACAGCCGACCCAAGAATCGGCCCTGTATATCCAGGATCACGTTCCCACCTGCCCTCGCTCCCTCTGCCGCCCACGAAAGAGCTCCCCGCACAACTCGACAATACGTGCGGGGAGCTCTTCTGCTACAAGCACGGTCCATACATTCCTGCGTGTCCTTAAATATAGTTTGTAAAATGCGGTTGGAGTTTCCCGTATCCTGATCTGGACGTCTTGATTCCCATCTCCATCTCCTAACTAAATTTTGCCTTCATTTGTTTTACAGTAAGTGCCATTAGGTAAAATAGCATGCACCAAAAACAAGAATGATATAAACAACATGAATTTCAGAATTCTTTGTGTTTTGGATGGGAAATGACACATAACAGTATAACAAATATTGCCAATGTTTTCATGTCTTTTTAAAATGACAACGCATTTATGCACAATGCATATGCTGGCACTAGACTATTCAAAATATTTCCCAGTCTTTGTCTAAGGACAGGGAGACTCATCAGACTCCATGGATTGCAGATAATATACCCTACCAACAAGGCATGTTGATAACCCTGTTTTTCCTGCCAAGCATGTTTCCATTCAGTGTGTAACGCACTTGTTCACCAATGCCACTAATGCATTTCAGCGCATGTGCATATATTCATCACTTCTGCATGATCCTTTCCTCACACCATGTGAAGCTGTGCCAGGTATAATCAAATGCAAATATTTTAGCAGCAGAGCTGTTATCTTTCTATTGGTTCACCTAGCTCATCTGTAATGTTCCTGCCAAACTGAATGTGGTCTGTTCTCAGCCTCCCTCCTCGTTAACCCTTCTTGGCCCAGGCACGCCATGCTAACACTTCTTTCCCCTCTTTTTCATTCCACCCAATCTGCAGTGCGGCACATGCTAAGAATGCCTTTGAGTCAAACAGAGTCCTGTAAGTTGATTTTTTGCATTTCTTGATTTGAACCACGCTGCTTGCTGCGAATGTTATTTTAGGTTAAACTTCATTTTGATGATAAACTGCTGTCTCCTTGATTTAACAGCTTTTCATGCTAATTTTCCAAAAATGTGGCATTTCTGACTAATGATAGGCGACCTGTGAACCGCACTGATAATGCCGATAACTTTTTAAAGGCACAAGCTTTTCTGTCATGCATTCTGCTAGCCGTTTGCATTGCAGACTCCGTTTGGAGTAGCTTAGTGGTTAGAGCAGCAGCCTAGTAGCCAGTTGCCACTGGCACTCCTTGTGGCCTTGAGCAAGTCACTTAACCCTCCAGTCACACTGTACCAAGAAAACCCAGGGCTACTGAGTCGCCAGAAATCCTCATTGCCTTGATAGCACAGATTGCGTTTCTTAGCAGGTTCAGATTCCAAAAAGAGCTACATTTGGAAGTCCTGTACATTTATGGGGTAAATCATTTTATTTTCCCTTTGTCAGAATTTAGAATTGGGTTGTTCTAATTTACCCATAGCTTTGATTACCAAATATAGAACTTAATGCAGAACAGAACACTGCTTCATGCATTATTTTCCTGGTGCCCAACTGTAAAAGAAAACCCTGAAAAGTCTCTCTACATTATTTTAGGAGCTCCCAGAAAATGTATATGCAGAATAGCATCCATATGGCTATGAAGTGGCTCATGACAGTGGTACTTCTGGTCCCCAAGGGAAGAAAAAGATTTGGGTTTTCAAGATATGCCCATGAATGTGCATAGATTTGCATATAATGAAGGTAGATTTGCATGCATATATTATCATGCATGCTCATTAAGAAT
This sequence comes from Ichthyophis bannanicus, assembly GCA_033557465.1. Taxonomy (NCBI): domain Eukaryota; kingdom Metazoa; phylum Chordata; class Amphibia; order Gymnophiona; family Ichthyophiidae; genus Ichthyophis; species Ichthyophis bannanicus. Next base: position 786,112,074 of record CM066034.1, on the reverse strand, counting down.
ACTCTGGAAACTTGACCCATTTGTGGCCCTTGAAGACCATCAGTGCATGCCAGTGGTTTGCAAAGTTCAAACTGACTGCTGTTGAAGTGATGCTCTAAAGAGATAGGAAAGCTTGTTAGGAAGAAAATGGTTTTTACCTTTGCAAGTATAGTTATTGATGAGAAGCGCCGTGAATTGAGCTAGCCGGATGGACCCTAGTAGCTTTTATCTTTCTTCATATTCTATTTTTCGATGCCACCCAGGAGGTTCCTTCAAGTCTTGCAACATGGTTGTCCATTTTAGTCCAATATGTTAGTTTGTTCGTTGTTAGTTTATTTAATTTTCTATACTGCTTTTCAACTTAATGCTAAGGTGGTTTACAACTTAACACATTTAGCAGATTCTTGCCAGTGACTCTGAACTTCCTATCCATGACAGACTTTAAATCTGCCATGGGCCAGAAGATAGCCTATCCCATTGATCATAAGGGTGCAGCACCAGCAAGGCACACTTTTATAAAATAGTTCTATTTTGGGATTAGTTTAGTTTATTTATTTGCTTTCTATACCACCCTATGCGGTTTGCAGAAATAGAAGCAGAGCAACAGGATTAAATGAAAACAATGAATAGCAGAGACCATCATATAGGCAGTCTAGAATAACTGAAAATAAAGGTTGCAACCGCCAACTATTTTTCAGCATCTCACTTAGTTCAGATCCCCAGGAGATAATTTTATAATGTAAGTTGCGCGCCATTTCCATGCATAAGTTAATATTTTCAAGGACTCGCACGTCTGAATGGGCACTTAACATGTACTTTAGGTGGTGCTATTCTCTAAATACTTGCAGAAGACCGATGATGCGTACACGTGACAGAGTATGAGCGGAGCATGGGTGGAGCGCAAGGTTACATGCATAAGTTAGTAAAATGATAAATTGCGCATGTTATTGCAAAATCTAGGCAAGGGCATTTACACCTGCCATAGGACAGGCATAGGTATTTGTGCCTAGCTTGCACAGGTTTTTAAACCACTTACGTCCCTATTTTCGATCTCAAACTAATGCACATAAATTCTTTGGGAGTTTATAATTACTCTCTAAATGCCTGACAGAAAAAAACAGGTCTTCGACCCTGTCTTAAACCTATGAAGCAAAATCTCAGTATGGAGGTTAAAAGGAAGAGGAAGGATTGCCTAGAGAGGAAGTTGATAAATACAAAGCTGAATGCCTCAAACACTCAGGATCGGCGCCGCCATCAGGCAAACTAGGTGATCACCTAGAGTACCAAATTTTGGAAGTTGGCCCATTCCTGCCATTGCCTCACTTCTCTGGGCCTGCACTGGCAGTAATGACAGCAAAATGCGTTTAGCAGAGCCTGAAGCAGGGTGCTGGTGCTGTCCCCTAAAGTTCAGCTGCTCTTGCCCCCTCTGATACAGACTTTTGTATGCGTGAGGGTGGAATCAGCTGGCCTTTCGGAGCAAAGCACTAGCACACAGCAGTTCTTTTATTGTCATTGTCCCTGCTGCAGGTTCCAGAGAGAGATGGCAGTGGTGACAGTGGGAGTGTGGGGCAGTAAGAATAAGGCTTCGTCTAGGGCACCTCATATCCTTACATTGGCGCTGTGCACCCTCAAAATCAGCAGCAGATGCGGAGGAGACTTCAAGCAAATTCTTGTTCTGAGTGTGAAGGGATCTGGAAGGCATATAGGGAATAAATGTATTAAACAGATATTCAGGCACTTCAGAGTGTAGTGTCCTATGGACATGGATGAGATTTTGAACTTGACCCTTGGTGGGTAATTTTGTAAAAGTCAGCTAGATTTGCACATGTTTTTATGTGCATATTTCAGACCTGTTTCATATAGTAAAGTACAGAAGTTGTCAGGGGCTGGTACGCGGACTGGGAGGTGGCTTAGGGCGGCAGACCCAGCAGGTGGTTTTTTTTTTTTTTTTTTAAAGTGGCAGCAAACCATGGTCTGCCACTCCTGTACCCCCCCCCCCCCCCCGACACAACTTCCTGTCAAAGAAGGGCAAGAGTGGTATGCCATGCGTGTGTGCATGGGTGCTGAAGGCCATGCCCTGCTGTGGGCACCAAAGCGGTGGCACAATGCCACCACTTTCAAAACAGTTGTGCCACTATTGCTGCTGCCCTCTCCCTACAGGATAAGAAGATGGATTCTGGGGTGGCGATGAGAAAGGGGAAGGGGGGCAGTGGGGGCTTCTTCCTGGGGTGACGGAAGCCCTTGCGCCGGTCTGCAAGTAGTTTACTTTATGAAACAGAGGTGTAAGTGGTCAAATACCCTGCTTAAATATAAGGACAGAAACACTAGTTACCTGTTATATAGAGGGGTATTTTTATAAGGTGTGCCCACATTTCCATATGAGTTTAGGTCATAGATCATGGTATTTTAGTGATACATGCCATATTACCACTGATGCGTGTAATAGGGTTAGTTGCTGTTTGGAAATCATGCGAATTGGACTGATGGCATGTACTTTCCCTGTGGGTGTGCATAGGGACAGAGTTTGGGCAGAGCACAGTCCTATGGCTGGTATAAATGTCCACATCTAGATTTAGCAAGAATTCACGTAAATTATAGAGTCCAGTACTGAGCCCGCGGCAGTCAGCTTTTCTAAAGCACCTGACCTCCGCAGGCAAAAATGAAACAGCCCTGGAGCCTATGTGGTGTCCGACTCAGAATATCTGGTAGTGCCACCAAAAGCCTTTCTATCTGGTCAGTGGCGATATTTAGCTGCTAACCAATTGTCAGAACTGCATAAAGTTAGGACAGCCATTGTCCTGTCCAGTTAGTGGACTGAAAATCACTGCTAACCAGTTAAATACTGGGAGCACCTGGGCCCATGCACAGGCTGCCCTAGTATTATCTGGTTAGTGCTAAGGTGGTCTGTGGCGACAGACTGTGGGGATGTTCAGTGGTCGTAGCCGGTTAGTGCGGTGAATGTCGGGTTCAGTGGTATTGTGTAATATATGCATGTAAATTTGTGCTCCGCCCGAACTCTCTCCCTATGCATGCCTATAGTGAAGGTACACGCCATCAGTCCAATTTGTACAAGTGGTAATATACGCATATATCACTAAAATACTATTATTTATGCACCTGCACTCACATGGAAATGTAGGCACGCCCTCTGTGAAATTGGTAACTAGCATTTCTGTGCAAGAAGTGGTAAAACAAGATCAAATTTTCTAGCATGAAATAACAACTTAGAGGCCAATATTCATTAAAACGTCTGTAAAATAACTAGAAATGTCTAATCTAGATGCTTCAAATTATTCCTATGTTTAACAGCATTTTATATAGCTAGTGCTGCTGAACAATCCTGTACATATAGGTATACAGATATGTATATATAGAGTATCTGGATATAGAGTCTTATATGCCTAATTTATACATTTGGCTCAGATGGTCCAAGTTATACCTGATTTTGGAACATCAAGCAGAACATATAAGCTGTACCTATAAAGGCTAAATATCAGCGCCTATACATATAATTTATAGCCTTACCCCTAGAACGCCCCATTCCCAACCTCCCCACACTCTGCTATATATATAATATTGCCGCATTTTGAAAAAAAGAGCACTTAGATGTTCAGTGCTATGTCAAATGTCTAAGTGTTTTATAAATATTGAGCCCTTAATAACCATATCCTGAACTATTTGTAACTTTTTTAATGAGGAAAGCTTCAATCCATTGTAGAGGGCAAAGAATTACATTTATCTATATGGTTCAAAACAAGAGCATGAATAAATGTATGAAGACAGAAGAGCAAAACACAAACAGCAAGAGCGAATGAAGTTGTCACAGGAGCTTTATTTGCAATCCCCTATGTGTTTTGCCCTAAGCCTTCCTTAGGGGGAACGAGTTGCAAAACTAAAAACAAAGTAAATAAAATATATGTTTATAATGATGATGATAATAAAAAATAAAAACATTCATCAAATGTGACAATAAAATATTAAAAACATGACATGATAAAAATATAAATAGCCATAAAACACAATAAAACTTAATAAAAGGTAAGGCTGAGAGTGACCACTTCATTCACTCTCATTGTTTGTGTTTTGCTTGCTTGGTTGTGATTGTGCCTGCCCTCTTTGGGACTTCTGAAGACCAGAAGAGTCAATATTCGAATCATACAGCATGAAAGGCCTATGAGCTAGGTAGCATAATTTTACCACTGAGTAATCTGGTCCTTGAAGTAGAGCTAAGAATCAACAATAACACCTAGGATGGGATCAAAAAGTGGGATTGGCTTATTACACAGAACTGTTAAGAATAGTCTGCCCACATGAAACTCAGAGCTCTCGATTTCTGTGGATTAATCTTCAAATTATTAACCTTAACCACTGGGCCTCAGCTGTTGAGCAGTGATTAAAAGAGTATAAATCAATAGCTAGTGATCCGCATATGCTACAAGTTGAATTCTGTCCAAGTAAAAGCGGTTAATTCCCAGTGATTTTGGATGAGCCTAACCAAAAGGCTGATGAATAGGTTAAAAAGAGGAGTCAATGCTGACCCCTTGGATCTCCACAGAATAAATGAGACTGGTTTGAAATCTCAGAATTAGCAGACACTCTAAATGATCTGGCGCTGAGAAAATTAGTTAGCTGTTCTAATCCTTGCCTCTGCGATGCGAGAAAAGAATTTGATGATCAACTGTATCAAAGGCTAGAGAAAGATCTAAGGACATGATAATAACCAACTTCCAAATTTAACTCATCAGGGCAGTCGATAGAGATTCGCTGCTATTCTTCTTTCTAAACTGGGACTGTCACAGGTGAAGGAAATAGTTTTTCTCAACAAAATTATATAATTGTGGAAAAGCCTGTTCCTTCCCAAGCTTCGATATAAAAGGTATATAGGAGACTGGCCTGTAATTGCTACTGGGCCACAGCCTCCACCTTCTTTTCCCCTTCTCTTTTCATTATGCTTTATGTTGTTGCTCCCAGTTAATGCTTTGAGGCATGACTAGAGAAGATGAACAAAGAGACCATGAAGAGTTATTTGCTTGGTTCTTAATTGTAACCCCTGTGAGAAGTCTAGGTAGCACATTTTGTAATAGCTGCAAACTGCACATTAGCTTGCCTTGGTCATTTCAGGATATATTGTATATCCAGTCCATGCGGATTCATTCTTTAACCTGTAAATAATGGGTAAAAATTTGCCTACTCCATGGCAAAAACATGTGTCGATGTGTGCACTTCTGCATTTGAATCAATATAATAAGTGCATGTTGTGCCTCCCTTTATGTCTAGGTTTATAATGGGAGATCTGTCAGACTCCGAAAATGAAATTGGTGAACAACCAAAAGAATGGGATCTGCCAGGAACTGACGACGAACAAAAGGCATTTAGCCATGGAACAGAGCTAATTCCTTGGTATGTGTTAGCAATCCGAACTGATGTCCATCAGTTTCTTCAACAAGGGGCAACCTTGATCCACTATGATCAGGAGGGGCATCTCTCGGCACGCTGTTTTCTGCAGCTTCAGCCCGATAACTGCACTTTGACCTGGACCAAACCCACTACGATGTGTCTGGCCAATGCGAAAGTAAAACTGGGTGGGCCAGGAGGTAATGCTGAGCTCAGCCATAACAAATTTCAGTTTCTTGCCAATACTGGCATAAATGGACTTGTGGAAGGCTTCCTGGACTTGTTCTCGGTAAAAGCTGTTTACATGGGACATCCAGGCATTGATATGCACACTGTGTGTGTTCAAAATAAGCTCTGTAATATGACTCTTGAAGAAAATGGTGTAACACTGCAATATGGGCTTCATACTACTGATAACAAACTGTTGCACTTTGTGGCTCCAAAGTATACAGCCAAAGTACTGTACGACGGATTGCTGGATCTTACAAAAGCTGTAAGGAAAATGAGGAAGTTCCCGGACCAGAGACTGCAGTGGCTGAGGAAACAATATATCAGCCTGTACCAGGTAAAGGACCTTATACTTACAGAATATATCAGGTTCCGTGTAGAAGAGACATGAATAGTGCTTTAGTGTTGTCTAGATCTGGTAAGTAATAGAGTAAGGAAAAAAATTAGATGTGTGAAGATAGAGTTTATAGTTACACAAGAAAGCACCAAGGCCTAGTTTTAAGTTTCAGACAAAAGTAGGTGAAGAAAGCACAACGATCCTGCAAGTCTGTTTTGGAACAGCTCTTACTTTGTCTAGTGATTTGATTTCCTGCAGCTTTCGGAGAATAAAGAATTTCAAAGTAAAACTCTTTGCAAGCAGAAAGTACTGCAGGGCTTTTACCCGAGCCTCAAGTCCCAGAGGAGTGGAGGAGTAGCCGAGTGGTTAGAGCACTGGCTTGGTAAGCAAGCAACCAGGGTTCGATTCCCACTAGCACTCCTTGTGGCCTTGGGCAAGTCACTTAACCCTCCATTGCCTCGGAAGAAAGGCCTGGCAATCTACTTCCGGTGACACTGCCAAGAAAACCCAGGAGCTTCTGGGTCGCCAGGAGTCAGGACTGACTCAAAGGCACACATTGCATTGCAAGTCCCAGAGAACATTATCTGTGGATTTTTAGCCCTTCCTGGTGTCACTTCAGAGGTAGAAGGGTAACCTGCATGGGAGTAGCAGGTACGACCCTAAACGCAGGCAAGACAAGAGGTAACCTGCACGGAGCAGCGGGTACAACCCTAAAGAAAGATAAAGAGGGTGTAACCTGCACAGAGCAGCAGGAACAAATTTAGCCACCTCACTGTAAACAGGTTACATGGTCCATGTTAGTCTTTTTCTGCCAGCATTTACTTTGTTCCTGGGTTACTATGAAAGCCTTGGTTTTGTGCATCTTTTTTGTTTTGACCCACAAACTTTATCCCAGCCCCTAATCTGAAAGGCAGCATTATGCAGTGGCTTTAGGAGTTTTGAGAAGGGAGCCAGGAAGCGGTCGATCTTCCTTTTACCTTTGTAAGGAATAGTACATAAGAGTATAAGATATGCCTTACTGGGTCAGACCAAGGTCCATCAAGCTCCTGTTTCCAACAGTGGCCAATCCAGGTCACAAGTACCTGGCAGGTTTCCAGAAAGGTATATAAGTTCCACGGTGCTTGTCCCGAGGTAAGCAGCGGATTTCCCAGGTCCTGTCTCCCAGGTCCTCTTTAATAAAGATTCATGGATCTTTCCTCCAGGAAGTTGTCCAAACCTTTTTTTAACCCAGCTCTACACTAACAGCTTTTACTATATCCTACAGTAACGAATTCCAGAGTTTGTGTTGAATGAAACAATATTTTCTCTTATTATTCTTAAATGGGTTACAGTGTAGCTTCATTGCGTGCCCCCTAGTCTTTCTACTTTTTGATGGAGTAAATAACCTATCTACGTTTACCTGTTCCATTCCAATCATTAATTATAGACTCTATCATATCTTCCCTTAGAAATGCTATCCCCAGACTGTGGCAGAAGAGTGAAACCAGAACTGGTTTGTCTGGTGCCAGGTGGCCCTTCCTGATTAATAAAAGTTTTGCCCATGCTTAGCAAATGCATATTCAATAGCAGCACAAACTATCAGTTTACTTCCTAAAATATCAAGAAATCATTTCCAATGGAAGTTCTTCCTGTTATAGAAAGTAATGTCTTCCAAAAATGTAATGTGTGCAAGTCAGCGCTGACTACTAGCGACCCAGCAGCTCCTGGGTTTTCTTGGCAGTGTGACTGGAAGTAGATTGCCAGGCCTTTCTTTCGAGGCAATAGAGGGTCAAGTGATTTGCCCAAGGCCGCAACAAATCAAACCCTGGTTGCTTGGTTACCAAGCCAGTGCTCTAACCATTAGGCTACTCCTCCACTCTTCCAGTTACACAAAATTCCACAGACCACTGCAGGCACAACAAACATTGTAGCAGATTTGCGGTTTATCTTATGCATCTTCTGAATTGGTAACTTCAGTGATCTAAAGATGAAGGAAAGAATCAGTAAATGTATGAAGTGGCACTTGGTAAGAGTTCCCAAACTCACCGGAGACAGACTGAGTCAGTTCTGGTTTTAATATCGCCTCCCCCCTCCAACACTGTGTAAAACTATGATTAGCTCAACCTGTCCCTGATGGCCTGGAAATACCCGGTAAGCTTACTCTCGGCTTCTGTTAGCTAGTGGCTTCCAAAACCTTGCCTGATGGCCCGATAGCTAATTGCTTTTTTCAGGATATCTACAGTGAAAATGCACAAGATAAATCTGCATATATGATGTCTCCAATGCGTGCAGATTTACTTCATTGTAAAGTCCAGAAAGAGGCAAAATCCTCAATACCACACTGACAAGTGAGTATCTTCAAGGCAGCTAATATAATCTCGGGGAATAAAATCCTCGATATCGCATAAATGCAAAATGCCATAAGAGATCATAGTGTGCAGCTAAACATTGTCAGGTCTGTTGAGACTAAATTGGCCATTATGAAGACATATAATTTTACAACTGTTTCATCATTGAAGAACACTGATTATAGTGTTACAACTTTTGGAAGAGATCTTTTTTGACCCTTGAAGCAGACTGTTCACCGAAACATGGTTAAGTTGGTCTTTTGTACTTTTGATTTTTGTTTTTATGATTGAAACCTGTTAATAATTTTTATTGTTTGTGGTGGTGGTTTTTTTCTCTCAACTATTCATTGTAGGTATCATGAAAACTCAACTGATTGCGAGGCCACCAGAAAGGATGTAGGAAGCCCTGTGTTACATACTCTCCTGTTATTTATTACTTTTGTGAATGCTTTCTGTAATAGTGTGCCCGTTAACCATGAAGCCCGTTAAGTCCTTGAGTAAGACCTCTGTCACTGTTTTCATGTTTTTGGAAATGTTTTTGTTTGCCCTTCAGGAAGATGGCAGGTTTGAAGGCCCAGCACTGGCTCAGGCTGTGGAGCTGTTTGGCGGCAGACGTTGGAGTACAAGAAACACAGGCTTGGGGACCTTGACCAAGTGCACCGAAAAAAACAGTATGCAGAGAAACAACACCCTGGGAATAAGCACGGTCAAGAAAAAGAAAAAAGTACTCATGAGGGTAGAATGCTTAATAGTTTTGGTTTTGTCGAATCATATTGTTGCGCTCCTGCATTTTCATGCCACATAGTTACTGCACAAGTCCTAGTTTACAACATAGGGCAGTATTCAGCCCATGGCTTTCACGGTTTTTTAAACAGTGGACACTGCAGGCAAAAATATAATCCAGATACTCAGTGGTACTATCTAGAGGTGATTTTTGGCTGCTATCCAACTAAGCTATCTGGATAGCACTTAGCACAACTTTTCACCTGTCCTATGTTATGCAGATAATTCATGGTTCCACCTGCAGACCGCCCTGGTACTATCAAGACAGTGCTGCGGTGGTCTGCAAAGATATTCAGCAACACTATCCAGATAGTGCATCTGATTACCTGACTTAGTGGCTTTTAGCTGGTTAGGAGGTGCTGCTAACCAGATAAATGTGTTTAAATTTTGTATCCTACAGTCATGTGGATAGTAATGTCTAAAGTACCTGGATTCCTAAAGTATAGTTGATCTCTGCCCAGGGCAGCAAAATTCTGGGGGCGGCAGAGTTTCAAGGGATCGCAGACTAGATTTGTTTTGGCAGATTTGGGCTGCGGGGTTTTAACCTGTGCTTTGAAGTGATTGCGGTGGAGACTCAGCAACAGCCAGGTCCCTCAGCTGACGTCTTTTAACTTCGGCATCATGTAAGCTTGATGTTGTCAAACAGTCAGTGGCTACTGTTACTTAGCATAGTCAAAGAAAGCACAATGGATTGTGGAGATTGGAAACGAGATGTCGAGGCCTGATGATATTTTAGGAATGGCTCTGCTAAATGTGATGCTGCTTCTAAAATACATAGGAGAGGGCATGCAGGAACACACGTGGATTTGTATCCGCGTGCAGTGGGGGAGTCACATTACAAATTTAGACATGGGAAAAATTGATGGAGCAAACCTAGCACCTGACATGTGCACATATGAGGCATTTTGCAAATTTAAACATATAGATGCTGTTACTTAACTACAGAGTATGCCGTATTTAACTCATTTCAATGAGGGGGGATTAAGGAGGATAACACCCTTCTTCCCTCCTGTATGGGCTGACTAAAGCACAACCTTTTAACAAACCTACACATGCCAGGCAGCAGGTATCAATCCTGCCAGGGGCCGCGGCAGTCCTACATGTATTCCCTCTCTGAAATGAGGAATACATGTGTAGATTTTTGTCCCACTCTGGCCGCTCCCTAACCATGCCTGAGACATGTCCCCTTGAAGCTTCCATGTAGTAAGGGTGTCCACGTGTAAACTGGACCTTCTTAAAAAGGCCATTTACACATGGATGCGATTAATACATGTATATGCCTGATTATACACGTGTAAATTGTGAATGAGGAGGGGGCATTTTGAAGAAATGCCTGGTTAAAACCTGGGCAGTTGTGGGCAGATCAGGGGTGGTGACAGCTATTCAGAGTTTCAGCGGCGGAAGCCGGATATATTCTGCTGCCAGATATCCAGTTTTAATTAAAGCGACAGCAGCTAGGCATTTTATTTAGCCTAGCCACTGCCATTGACCGTGCCCTCCTCAGGTCTCTAAATACCCTCCTAAAGATATAGCATTCAGCCTATGCATACTGAAGACAGTTAATTTGTCTCGTGGATGATACCCAGCATTGTAGACCCATTACGTTGTAACAGATTTTCAAAGAAAATTATCGGGGTATAGTTTGGCTGAAGGCTATGGGATAGGAGATATCAGAGATTCCTCTTTTTGGCAGATCAGATGGGGGTTCCAAGGAAGAGACTATATATGCCAGTTGGTGGAAGGGGCATCAGAAGGGCTATTCATGGATTTGGGCCGTGCTAAAGGATATTGCATCTGTATGTATGCAATGCACAGCTGGTTTGCCTAACATTTCCCTATCCACCCAAGTGCTTACTTTTTAATGTAGCTACTGTAAGAGTGAAATGGTGCTGCTCTAGTTCGGCCGCCAAGCCAGGGGCAATCTGTGTGGATAAACCATGTGTAACTTCTATAGATTCCTAAGTGACACTAGATGGCTCGCTGCTGCTATAGACAGTAGAGAGGATTCCACAGGTATGCGCTAGAAAGTCGCCTTTTGCAGAGGAAGATCACAGAAAGCACCTGCTGATTGTGGTGTTCGCATTGTGGGCACAGTAACTCCTTTCGCATGTATGGGGCACCCTAGTGGCTTGCTAATAATGTTCTAGATTTCCTTGTTTGAAGGGTTAGTCCGGTTTCAAGCTTTGATTTCTATACACACTGAGCAGACTGAATCATACAGAGGAGCACCAGGGGAAGGCAGTACTGGCTGCTGAGCATTTGCTGACCGGCTGAATTCGATGAGGTCCAGAGAAAGCAAAGCTAAGTATGTCAAAAGGCAGCTAGGCCTTGCGGTACGTTTTTCACGGCCAAGCAAAGGAGCCTCTAGTGGCAGACATTACAAACAGCTGGGATTGGCGGGATTGAAAAATGCCATTGTATGGGGTAATTGGTAGGTTCCTGGGCACACTGCTGGTGGTGGTGATCTCCAGGGCTAGATGTGTGTAGGAACCTGACCATTGACATCTGTTAAAATTGCTGCAGAATTTTTGCAGTTTTTTAAAACACGCTTTCTAGTAGTGCAGATGCTTAAAGGAAAGAAAAACTATGTGAAAGAAATAACTTTATGTGGTGTTCAATCAACATCATTTACTTTTTCTGTTTTATGGGAATCCACCAGTGTTCTTTATTCAGGAGCAGAACCCTAAAGCTATATATTGTTCAAATGAAGCCACAGTCTCTTCCTGAAGACTCTAGAAATACTTAGAGAGGTTCAAAGTGTTATATTTACACCATATTGCTTTGCAAATTTTAGTTTTCACTCTGCGATGCTGCATGTGAACAAGTCAGATGTATTTTGCCAAGTAATATTTCGCTTGTGTGTCAAATCACCTCTCGCTTTTGTGGGAATATCTTTTGGGCGTGGGGAGTGCTTCCCATTTGGCCTTCGACACTTTGCTGCCCTTCAGAAGCCATCTCTAGCTCTGCGGGCTTTCAGCTTGAAGCTTTATGCCAGCAGATGACGTTTTCCAGACCAGTTCTAATCACTGACGCCAGAGAGCACAACCACTGGTGCCAAGATATTTGTAAATATAATAAGTTGAGGGCCTTGAACTCTTCTCTTGATTTTTCCCTGCTGAGAATATTGAGAGAGAGCAGCTGGCACATGGGTTTCCGCTTGACTGCTCCGATTTGCCATTTTCCTATTAACCCTTGCAGTATGTTTCCTTGGTCTGCTTGCTTTAGTGTCTGGCACCATAGCTGTTGGCTTGAAATAGACCTATTTAGTACCCGGGCTCTTGCTTCACTGGTCTGAATGAATCTTCCTGCCTGAACATGTAAAAAAGCATTTAATGTGCCCCCAAGTAGACTGTTATGCATTTATTGATATTTAGTTTATGCATTTCCAGTAGTTCCATTAAGTACAGTAGGTATTTCCTTCTTGCCGGAGGGCTTACGGTCTAGCAGACTGATGCAGAAACCCTATGCTTGCGCTAGCACAGCATTTCTCAGGCGATTTGCCCGTGCTAGGCTTGCTCTCTGATACAGAAAAATCACTGTGCTAAACCCTAGTGCGGTGGGCATGCAAAGTGCTGCATATGTAATTTCCTCTGATGTATAAAAAACGGTGCTGAATCCTAGCAGTTTGTGGCTTTACTTTTAATGCTGCATCTTTACGCCGGTTTCAGGCAGGCGTATAAAATCCAGCCGGGAGCAAAAGGATCATCTGAGGTGAAGTTTGATACTTCACCTCAGATGATCAAGGCACTGGGGAACATACCCCCACCCCCAACCCAATGCCTTTGCCCACATCATTGAGGGGGCAGGTGCCCTCCCAGACACCAACTCTTTCCCAACTAGTACCAAAATTATTGGTGATCTATGGGCCCTGATTTCCCTCTTCCCCTCTCTAAAACAATGCCCGCATGCTCCAGCCTCCCTGCCACCTTTTTTCTAAATTTGTGGCACCTGCCCCACTCTGTGCATCCCAGGATGCACTGCAGGGAAGGGGGCAAATAATAGGCAGAGTGGGCAGGATTGGGGTTATCACTTCTGGCACATACACGCACGCAGTTGCAGCTGCCTCTGAGCTGGTTAAATATCTGTGCCTACTTTCTATGGGGTAATTTTATAAAAACAGATAAGAACATATGTTGCTTTCATAAATTATCATCTACAGCAAAGCTCCCTTAGCGTCATAAAAAAATTAATAAATGTCACTTGACCCAGTACTATATAAATTGATTTCTCTACAGTTAATGATTACAGCAAATCATAAAAAAAAATATCTATGGAAAACTTTATATGTTCCTTTAATACGTTTTATCACTAAAAATTCTCTTTTATATTATCCATCAAGTGCACACTTAAATGCTAATAAACCTTCTTTATTTTATACTAATTTTTGTGGTCCATCATTACAGGTACATTACTCCTGTAAATTCAAATCTATTAGTATGTCTTCACTTTTCCATATAATCATCGGTCTTCCAAATTTCATTAATTTTTGATTTAAAAAAAAAAACCAGTCTATGTAATGGCCATTAATTTATCTGATATAATCCATCAATGACTGAAAAATTTCACTATTTCATAAGAAGTCTGTTTAGTATCCATTCGTGTATCTGGTTAATAATCCATTAGCAAATGAAGAGTCTCCTTTAATCCAAACATGCTCGTAATACAAATGTAGCCTGACAGGAATTCTTATTTCAAGCCAACCGCTCTGCATCAGGAGCTATAACTCGCTCTTCATGTATACATCATGTTGCTGAGTTCTACAAAGATTTAAAACATGGCACCAGCGTTTATTGAAACAAAACAGGTGACCCCTACCAACCAATCATCAGGCAGAGTTTTCACACAAAGTATAAAATCATTCATTGGACCTAAAGTGCTTTATTTATATTTATGATGTCCATTCTGTCTCTGCATTAAGCCCTTCTGGTTTCACTAATAGTAAATTAAACATCCGGTATTGCTCTCTACAACCGTGACTGTGATCTCCTCCTCCCCAGTCATCTTTTACATGGTCTGTCACTCTCCATTAAAAATCCTGAATCATGTCATGTTTTTTAATAACATGATGTTGTGGCGGGTCATGTGTTCGTGGTTCTGCCTTCTTTCTCAGTGTCTTCCTCTCTTCAGTCTTCTGCTGGTCTTGGGCTAGGGGAAGTGTGGCTCTGTCACTCCTGTGGAGTTATTGTATCATCATAGAAAAAAACTATATATAAAATACAAGTTTAATACAATGGTGCATTGCCTCTTTACTCCACTTGCAGACTCTTGCATATCTGTGTGGGAGACCATGCTGAAATAGCCATGGTAAAGTGTATTTCAGTAGAGTAGTGGGATTTGTGTTAGCGGGTGTGTGAGTGGCTAGGAATCGTGGTTATGGATTGTACAGTGGCTGAGGAAGTCTATGTGTATGACTGTATGCTGTGTATATTTGTCTCCGTGGAAGATTTTGAATCGGGGGGGATTTGTGGGTAGGATGTCAGAAGGCTAGGGTGATGTATGTGTGTGTGTACATATTTCAGGGATGGATTCTGTGCACATGTTTTTGTGTCAGAGACAGGTTCTGTGTGTGTGTGTTGTAGATATGAAAGCTGCTCTCCCCCTTGCATGTCCCTTGTCCTGTTGCACTCTCCCACCTTCTCATTGGTGGGATTTGATCCGAACAGAAACCGGTTCAGGTGGATCCCGTCACTGGTGGAACCGAGCGGGCGGCAGCACAGCATGCATTTGTGTTGCAGGCAACGCACATTCGGACTGCTGGCGGTCACCGCAGGGCAGCAGCTCCCTGGTGACCCAACAGCCTGATCCCCCTGCCCGCACGTGATTTGACAGCAACAGGAGTTCCTGCGGTGCCATCAAATGACTGGCAGGTGGGGGGGGGGGGGGGTTCCGTCAGTGCAGCACCTGCATCAGGATGCCGTTTTTGGCCTGGTTTGCTGAATACATCCCATGGCAGAAATCGGTTCTGATGAACCAGCCGGATCCCATCATTGCATCTTCTTGCAATCATCCCATGATCCTCCCCGCCCCCCTCCTACACTCCATCCTGTGCTCTCCCTCTTCACTATCACTCCCTGCACTTTCTGCCTCTCCTCCCCTAGCAGCCACCCATGCACTCAGGCCAGCCCAACCATTAGGCAAGCTAGGCTGCTTGTCTTCGATGGCAGCCTCTGAGGGGTGGCAAGAGCAAGGCAATCAAAGCTAAACAATAGGTTCTGACAGCCAGCGGGGAGGGGAGTGGGCATAAAGCTTATAGTTTGCCTAGGGTGCCAACACCTTGCGTGAACTCTGGGGCTGGCTGTGCATGCGCTCTTTCCATTTCCCTCCTCCTTGCACTCGCCAAATGCCTCCTCCCCTTCCAGGCTTCCCCCTTCTTCTTCCCTGAAGCTTCTTGTCGCCTGTCTTTGCTGTTTATTTTTGTCTTTAGCCAGCTGCAGCATAGCACGTTTTACTGTGCCAGTGAGGGATGGGGCCCAACCGTTTGTTTCTTGCAGCAGCCATGGGCATTGTGCTGAGTGGGTGGGGAGGATATACAGAGTGCACTAAGTGGCAGGGATGCATGTGTATATGTGTGTGATTAAAGCAGAATGGTAGAGGTACGTGTGTGTGTCTGTCTGTCTGTCTACTATATATGAATGAAGGAGCATGGTAGGCGTGCATGCTGGTGTCTGAGTGGTGTATGTTAGTGCAGCAGAGTGGCAGGGGTGTATGCATATAGATTTGTTCATAGTATCTGTGAGTCCAGTATCTCCTCCTCCTTTCCCTGACACCCCTCCAGTGTCCAACCCCATCCTTCGTGGTGTCTAGCACCATGCTTCCCCTCCTGCCCTGTGTTATGCTCTCACCTCCTGCCCGATACCCTTATCCCTGCCACTGGAACCCTACCTCCCTCTACTGTGTGGCACTGCATGTAAAGTAAACTCAGCATGGCACTGGGCCTTAGAGCACGCAGGTATGCTGAATGCACGCACACATACACACCCTAATGAAAATTTCCTGTAAGAGGGGTCAGGACAGGACAGGCTTAGAGTGCATGTGAGTGCTCCTAAGACTTATTGCCGCGCTGATTTTTTTACTATAGGTGTGGCATGGCGTGGGAGGAAGGTAGATTCTAGTGGCAGAGGTAAGGGAAGCCCGTTGGACGGATGCTGGACATCATAGAGCAGGGTAGTGCAGGAGAAATTCTGGACACTTCTAGGGGGAAGAGGAAGTCAGGGAAGGGAAAGGAAGGGGGGAGGCTGTTCTCAGGAAACCAGACTGCAGACTCGCTCTTTATGCCTTAAATCCCGTGGCAATTTTGGTCTGCAGCCCCATCCTTCATGCCAGTTGGACCAAGACTCCTGCCAGCTCGGGGGGGGGGGGGGCACATATGCATCTGTCTGTTTGTGCATGCAAAGCAAACAGAAGCATACAGATAGACAAACTCACAAACAAAAAAAATGAAGTCTACCCAGTATGCAAAAGATGCCTAAAAAATTAAATAATGCTCATTCCTAAGCCCCCTTCAGCCACCATTTTATAGAGATAGACTACATGGCAAGGCCCTGTAGGGGCCTTCTTGAATTTGGCAGGCAAGGGATTATTTGCTTATATTTCACACCTGTGAATTAAAAAAATTGTTTGTGCTATTTAGATTATCTGGGGCTTCCTCTCAGAGGGATAAGCCCATGAGGTGCTTTAGTGACCAGGTCATGTACCAAGGGCTTGTGTCCCATGGACTGACCTGGTCATTCTGACCTCCGTTTTCTAATATCAGAGATTTGTTTAGAGGTACTTCCAGATATTGTGAGGTTTTGCAGAGAGGCTTAGCTACATAGTTTCAGTTAGCAGCATCTTTGAGGTTGAATATATCTTTGAATTTGAATATCATGACAACACAGCCAGATGTCTCATAACCATACAAGCCTCTCCCTGCATCACCCCAATTACTACTACTCCTGACACAACAGTGCAGGTGATACAATGTTCACTGATCAATGTCAGGTCAGTCAGAAATAAAGTCCAGACTATCACAGATCTACTCACAGGATAACAACTAGACATACTGGGGGTTATTCTCAGACACTTCCCTGCCGGTTGTGCCCCTAAATTCGCCGATAGCGCAGAAGACCACCAACAAGCAACACGACGTTTCAGAAGCTTTCACAGGGACACCTTTCTCGAGAACACTCTGCCACATCTAACCATGGACACATCAGACACCATAATATTGACAGACAACTGGAATAAATTGCTTGGAACCACAGCTAAATTACAACCTAAGCAATGAAACCCTACCAAAAAACGTCACTTCCACCAAATGCCCTGGTACTCACATTCCCTATGACAACTAAAAACCGAATTAAGACAAATCGAGTGGAAATGGTGGAAAATCACCTTGGTTGAAGACTGTAACAACTACCTTAGCCTTTCTTGGCTTTATCTGCAGTGGTATATCATACAAAAATCAATACCGCAGTAAATTGTCCAAGAGAACTATTCGACCTAGTCAGACGCTTCACTGAACCACCCACGAACCACAACCAAACACTCACCATCACCCAACCACAACTGGCTGCACACTACAAACAACTACACCCCTGCCCTAACCACAATATCTCCTCTCACATTGCTGCCATTCCTAGCAACAATTGCTGGCTTACATTCCAAACAGTCTGTAGCTAAAACATTGAGCATATACTAACCAATCTAAACACCACCATCTCGTCACTTGACCCATGCCCAGCCAACTAGATCAAAGCAGCAAGAACCAAATTCAATTCTAACCAAGATAACAAATGAAGCACTCCAACAAGGAATAATGCCTAACAGTTTCAAGTTGTCTTCCATCTGCCCTACCCTGAAAAAAACCAAGCCTCGACCCATCAGACCCGGCATCATACCGACCCATCACCAACCTCCCATTCCTGACTAAAATCATTGAGAAAGCCATACAGCTCCAGCTCCAAAACCATATTGACGAAAACCACCTACTTGATCCTCAACAGCACAGTTTCCGTCTGCATGGAGTAGAAACCCTAATGACTTGTCCCATTAACAGCATAACCAAAGGTATTCAAGACTGTTCACAAACCTATCTCCTGATATTCCTGGATATCTCCACGGCATTTGACACAGTCAACCATAAAATGTTACTTCAGAGATTACAACTATTTGAAATTCAACACATCATACTCAAATGATTCCAATCATATCTTACAGACAGAAAACAACAAATAAAGATGGATTCAAACATCTCCAAACCTTACCAACAAATGCAAGGAGTACTCCAAGGTTCTACACTATCCGCACCCCTTTTTAACTTATACCTATAACCTCTATGCTCAAATATCAAAACCACAACATCCCCTATCACCTATATGCTGACGATATTATGCTATCTCCAGGAACAAGCAGAAATGTAGTCATCACATATGGGTATCATTGGTACCGACGGATCCTGCGCGGGAACGCTCCCCAGCGTCCAATTAGAAAGCTTTTGGGAGCATCCCACAGCACCTGCGTGCTGCCTTCCCGCCTTTCCCAACTGTCTCTCTCCAGTTCTTCTTTTTCCGCGGAGCCAGCAGGTCGTGTTCCTGTCACCGCAGAAGAATTCGTTTTTATTTCTTTCTTTTTTGTGGTCGCGTCTGCCTTCCTCGACGCTCTACCGGTACCGCCGTTTTTTTCTCTTCTTATTTCTGTAAAAAAAAAAAATATATATATATATATTCTCTTTTTTCTTTTTCTTCAGGTGCACGTGCCTTTTTGGGCCTTAGGCCCAAAAACCTTTCCTTACCATGGAGAAACCTGCCTCAGGTTTCAAAAAGTGCACCAAGTGTGGCGGTACCATTTCCGTCACCGACACGCATGAATGGTGTCTAAAATGTTTAGGTCCTGACCACTCCATCACGGATTGTATGTCCTGCGCCATGATGTCTAAAAGAGGTCGGCAGAACCGAGCGGCTAAGCTCAGTACCCTGTTTCCCTCTGATGCAGCTTCGGTGGCATCAACGTCTTCCAGGGCTGCTTCTTCCTCCCGTGGATCTCAGGTAACTAAACATAAATCCAGCCGGTCCTCAAAGGGTAGATCTCCTTTAAAGCATCGAGATGCCTCTGGCGTTGCCCTCGAGGATTCTGCACCGGAAAAATTACCCTGGCGGGAGGCTTCGGCTTCCAAAGCATTATCGGGGTTCCAGGATGTTCTCGAGGCCTCAACCTCGGCAGAACTACTGGTGCCATGCTCTGGGGTACCGGCAGTCTCCTCCGGTACCGATATCCAGACATTGGCAGCGTCGATAGACCAGAGAGTTCTGGCTATGGAACGCAGTCTGGCGGCTTTCCTTGCAGCATCGACGCCCTCGGGACCGCAACAGACAATTCCACCGGTATCGGCACCGGCCTCGGTATCGGTACCAGTACCGATAGCATCGACATCGGTGTCTGCTTTGCCGGTACCCAGTCATCCGATGACCTCCGGTACCGATACCCCGGTACCGGTTACTCCCGGTACCGTCTTTGGTCGGTACGGGTATCGGGCTCTTCAAGAGCATCCAGACAGACGATACTTCGAGTCCTCAGAAGAATCTGAGGATTCTGACAGTTCTGTCGATGCAGCGATGCTTCTCCTAGAGGAGCCCTCCTCCCCTACACGCAGGATGTATCCTCCAGAGGATATTTCTTTCCAAGATTTTATCAGGGAGGTGACTCGGGGCCTGTCCATTACTGTGGCCCCTGAAACAGAGCCAAGGGCCAAGGAGTTGGAAATTCTACAATATCCCAAAACTCCTAAGGAGGCAGCTACCTTGCCCATTCATGAGATTTTATATGATCTCATGTTAAGGATGTGGGAAACAACTCTTACCACCTCTCCTCATTCTCATAGACTGGATACTATGTATCGAGTCCCTCCTTGTCCTGGGTTCCATAAGACTCAGCTTCCTCACCACTCTATTGTAGTGGAGTCAGCTATGAGAAGGATCAAGAGTGCAAAAAGGCATGCCTCTAATCCTCCAGGACGTGAGTGCAGAACCCTGGTTGCTTTTGGACGTTGGGTCTTCCAAGCTTCCATGCTTTCTGCCAGGATCAGTTCCTATAATCTCTACATGGGAATGTTTCTGAAGGAGGTCGCAGATGATTTAGAGGCTTTAAGTCCTTTTCTTCCTGAGGATAAAAGACAGGATTTTCTCACTTTGGTCAAACATGCCCAAGATGTTTCTAAATTTTCCAACCGTGCAGCCTTTGACTGCTTTGAGTGCATAAGCAGAACCTCGGCTATTGCCATAGGTGCACGTAGAATTGCTTGGCTCCAGGCATCTGATCTAGAGCTCTGGGTACAAGACAAATTGGGAAATATCCCTTGTACTTGTGAGAACCTGTTTGGTAAAGATTGGCAGGAAAAGGCCAATGAAATGGATTTATTTATTTATATTCTCTTATATACCGCGCTATTCTGCATCAGTGCGGTTTACATTGAACAAACTGAAATTACATTGAATAGGGCATTATAACTTGGAGATAACTATTTTACAGGGAACATGGGCTACGGAGGGTTAAGTGACTTGCCCAAGACCATAAGGAGCACCTGTGGGACTAGAAACCCCAGTCCTTCCGGCCCAAGGTTGCTGTCCTCTAGTGGGATTTGAACCCCTGACCTTCCGGCCTGAAGTACCTTGCCCCAACCACTAGGCCACTCCTCCACTCCGGATGCTGATAATTCCACCTTGGATAGATTATCCAAGTCCACTGCTGATCCTGCTAGGAAGAAATTTTTCAAGAAACCATTCTTTTCTAAAAAGAAAAGATTTTATCCTTATGTTCAGCAGGGACGTTCTGCAGGTCAGCTTGCCAGGAAAGGTCAGCAACCACCCAAACAGAAGAAAGCAAAGGCTGCTAGGCCTTAACCAGCCCAGCAGGCTCAGCCTCCACAGGGCCTTTGACTCTCATCTAGAGAACCTAGCCTTCCTGGTTCTCGGGGGACCAGAACCTTCCACCATTCCAGGAAGGTTATGTCATTTTGCCCCCAGATGGGGGCAAATAACAGCAGAGCATTGGACACTCTCCATCATAAAGGAGGGGTGCAAGCTTCATTTTTCAAGCATACCCCCTCACACAATAGTAAAGCAGTTCAATTCTCTGACCTCTCTCATCAACCTGTTAGGTCAGGAGGTCGCTATCCTTCTTGCCCAAGGGGCAATAGAAGAAGTACCCCTTCATCAGCAGGGTACAGGGCTCTATTCTCCTTATTTCCTTATCCCAAAGAAAACAGGGGGTTACAGACCTATCTTAGACCTCAGAGAATTGAACAAATTTCTTGTCAAGGAGAAATTCAAAATGATTTCTCTCGGATCTCTGCTGCCATATCTTCAGAGTCAGGATTGGCTTTGTTCTCTAGATCTCAAGGATGCGTACACCCATGTTCTCATCCATCCAACTCACAGAAGGTTCCTTCGGTTCCTTTTTCAGGGAAAGCACTACCAATGCAGGGTGCTTCCTTTTGGCCTGGCCTCAGCACCAAGGGTGTTCACGAAATGCATGGCTGTTGTAGCAGCATTTCTCCGCACTCTAGGAATATTCGTCTTCCCCTACTTAGACGACTGGCTCATTCGAGCCCCAAGAGAGTCAGAGACCAGGACTTCTCTATCCTGCACAATGCGTATCCTTCAGTATTTAGGGCTGGTAATAAACATCCCAAAATCCAGTCTAACTCCCACTCAGTCTTTAGAGTTCATAGGAGCTTTGCTGGATACCAGAAAGGCAAGGGCCTATCTCCCCCAGGCCCGTTGCCTTTGCCTGGTGCAGTTAGCTTCTCAAGCAGTGCTAAAGCCTCATCTAACTGCTCAAGAAATGTTACAACTACTAGGCCACACAGCATCTACTGTGCATGTGGTTCCCTATGCTCGCCTCCATATGAGGTCAGCTCAGTGGACTTTATCCACCCAATGGACCCAGGCATCAGGATGCCTGTCAGACAAAATTGCAAACACAAGTCACCTTATTTTGTCCCTCCAGTGGTGGAAGTCCACTCAAAACCTGTTGCTGGGGTCCCCTTTTCAACAATCCCTACCCCAAGCAACTCTCACAACAGATGCTTCTCCGATGGGTTGGGGAGCTCATCTGCAAGACCTCTCCACCCAGGGCACCTGGTCTCCACAGGAGAGTTATCTACATATCAGTCTCCTGGAGCTCAGAGCAATCTTCCTTGCTCTGCGAGTGTTCCACACCCTGCTCAGCTACAAGACAGTCCTCATTCATACGGACAATCAAGTAGCCATGTTCTATGTGAACAAGCAGGGGGGAACAGGCTCTCTGTCGCTTTGCAACGAAGCTTTGTGACTATGGGCCCTCGCCAGAGAGCATCAGATTCATCTTCTGGCAGTGTATCTGCCAGACATTCAAAACTCTTGGGCAGACAGATTCACTCGAGTTCTGCTTCCACACGAGTGGTCTCTGCATGCAGACCAGGTGGCCAGGATATTTCAACTTTGGGGAACCCCAGACATAGACCTCTTTGCAAGTCCGCTGAATGCCAAACTCTTTGCAAGTCCGCTGAATGCCAAACTTCTTTTCCAGAATTCCGGCTCAGGGGGCTCAGGCCAGGGATGCTTTCCTCCTTTACTGGGGGGTCAAGACTTCCTGTATGCCTTTCCACCCATTCCCCTAATTCCCAAAACCCTATTCAAGCTTCAGAGAGACAGAGGCCATATGATTCTCATAGCTCCACATTGGCCACGGCAAGTGTGGTACCCTCTGCTTCTACATCTCTCTCAAGCTCCCTCCCTGGAGTTAGGGCCTGCTCCAGATCTCCTATCTCAGGAGGACGAAATGTTTTGGCATCCCAATCCCCAGTCTCTGCATCTCAGGGCTTGGTTGCTGAAGGCCTAGATCTCCATGATCTTAATATCCCTCAGCAAGTAAAAGATATTCTTTTTGCTTCCAGGAAACCTTCCACAAGATGCTCTTATGCTTTCAAGTGGAAAAGGTTTACCATATGGTGTTCGCAAACGGCTCTTAACCCCCTTGTGATACCTCTGGAATCATTGCTGGAGTATCTCCTTCATTTATCCAATGCAGGTCTTAAGACTAATTCAGTAAGAGTCTATTTGAGTGCTATTGCAGCTTCCTTTAAGCCTCTAAATGGACAGCCTATTTCCTCCCATCCTCTTATAGCAAGATTTATGAGAGGCCTTCTTTTAACTAAGCCTCCCATTAGACCACCACCGGTGGCATGGGACTTAAACCTGGTTCTTGGGCAGCTCATGAAGCCACTTTTCGAACCTTTAGCTACTACCTACTTGAAATTCCTTTCTTGGAAGGTTATCTTTCTCATTGCAATCACATCAGCACGCCGCATTAGTGAGTTGCAAGCGCTAGTAGCTGATCCACCTTATACAAGGTTCCATCATGACAAGGTAGTCCTTAGGACTCATCCACACTTTATGCCAAAGGTGGTCTCGCCTTTTCATCTGAATCAAGCGGTCTACCTTCCTGTGTTTTTTCCAAGGCCTCATGCATCAAATGCAGAGAGGAATCTTCATACCTTGGACTGTAAAAGAGCTTTAGCCTTTTACTTACAAAGAATACAGCAACATAGAAAGTCCTCTCAACTCTTTGTTGCTTTTGATCCTTCTCATTTGGGACTTCCAGTCTCCAAGAGAACACTGTCTAACTGGATTGCTCAGTGTATTTCCTTCACCTATCAGAGTAAGAACCTTTCTCTGGAGGGCCATGTCACAGCTCACAATGTGAGAGCCATGGCAGCCTCAATGGCTCATCTGCACTCTGTGTCTATTGACGACATCTGTCGAGCAGCCACTTGGGCCTCGGTTCATGCCTTCACAGCCCATTACTGCTTAGACAAGGACTCCCGCCGGGATGCCTTGTTTGGTCAGGCTGTTCTTCAACACCTGTTCCATACCTAATCAACTCCTACCCGCCATCCCTGGTAGGATGCCAGACATCCATGAGGGGAAGTGGAGCCCTGTTCAGGGACACACAACTTCTGAGGTCTCTCCCTGGCACCTAAAGCTAGGGAGTCCTCATGTGTGATGACTACATTCCTGCTTGTTCCTGGAGATAGCATAGTTACTCACCTGTAACAGGTGATCTCCGAGAACAGCAGGAATTTAGTCCTCACAACCCACCCACCTCCCCTAGGAGTTGTATCTGTCTATCTATCTCTTTCCTTTCTCTCTCTCTTTCCTTTCTCTCTCTCTCTCTTTGTCTCAGCTTTAAAACTCAACTGGAGAGAGGCAGTTGTGAAAGGTGGGAAGGCAGCACGCAGGCGCTGTGGGATGCTCCCAAAAGCTTTCTAATTGGACGCTGGGGAGCGTTCCCGCGCAGGCTCCGTCCCGTACCGACGATACCCATATGTGAGGACTAAATTCCTGCTGTTCCCGGAGATCACCTGTTACAGGTGAGTAACTATGCTTTACTGCCCACTCCACTCCAATCAACTGGATTACACACAAATTCAAGACTGCTTCACAGAAGTCACCCACTGGCTCTCTACAAATAACTTGTCAATGAGCTTCAAAAAGACCGAAGCTATATTCATTACAAAGGATACCTCCGTCACACTACCAATCACTGTAACATTAAACAACATACAGATAAATGTAAAAACAAAGCTGAAATACCTCAGAATCACTACTGACCAGCAACTATCCTTCAAAACCCAAGTAACGACAGCCAGAACAATCTACTTAAAAACAAAGACCCTACAACAGTTCCATCCCCTCCTTGAACCAACAGATTTTAGATCAGCACTACCAGCACTTGCTCTCCCCCATACTGACCACTCTAACAATATCTACCAGGGTCTACACCAATCCACATTACCCCCACCCTAAAACAATTACACTGGCTATCTCTTACCAATAGATTCAAATATAAATGCATACTCCTCACTCACAAAGCGCTTCACTCCCACCAGAAAACCTGCCTCCAATCCCTGCTACAGAAACCCCCTACAAGCAGACCACCGACATATTACAATCATCAAACTTAATATACCACAATCCAAAACTAAATTCAACCATGCCTCAAAGCTTTTGAACTCTACGCTCCTTCCCTATGGAACTCCCTTCCTGACACCCTAAGAAACATTACCAGTCTCCTCGCCTTCTGCAAACACGTGAAAACCCACCTATTCACTGAACATTTTGATCCCTCCACCTAATCCCCCCCCCTTCAACGTGACACTATCAAAAAAGACTCACATCTGTAAATAGTTGTTTGAACATACCATTTAGTTTGTATATAGTATTCTTCTATTTAAACTATATAAGCCTCAATATTATTGTTGTTATCAAAAAGTTGAACTCTTTCAATTGTAACTTACTCAGTTCCTTGTTCGGCATATGTTCATTGTAAAACATTCTGTTCCCTGTAAACTGCTTTGACCCGTTGAAAAGTCATATAAGCCTAGCTAAATAAATAAAACAAATAAATATAAATATAATCTTGAATGTGCTTATGGAACCTTCTTTAAAACCTCAAGGTTCAACCTTTCTTATTTTCTAAATGTTAAACTAGTGTGCTTAAGGTTTGCTCATTCAAAGAGTGAGTAAATAGAAAGCTTTATCCTCCCTGGCCAATTTTCTGCGATATTTTCTATATAAGTCTGTTCAAGTTGTTCTAGTCCAGTTTGACCCCCAAGTGAGGTTTGTTTTTGTGGTATTAACTTAGTTTCCCTTCTTCCTATTGCGTTTTTGTGTTAGTTGTTCTCTGTCATGTCTGTTTACTTTAATGATGTATCTTTGTTTGTACGAGATTTTATATTATCTTAGTTTTTTTTTTTTTCTCTTAATTGTACATCACCTTGCTGTTTTTATCATGAAAGGTAATTCATCAAATGAATAAACAAACATTCTTCCACTTCGGGATGGCTGCAAATGGTGATGCTGTGGGCCCAGCACTCACAGCCCCGGAGGGAAAGAGTTAGGGTCATTGCTTGAAATATAAAATCCAGTGGATGGATTTAAGGCCCATGACTACAGTGTTCTGGAAGGAGCCCTGTGGTAGGATGTATACCCCCTGGCTCAGGATCATCACTGCAATGACCAGACTAGGTATGCTGGGAGGAAAAGCAGGGTGTAAAATAGTGAAAAAATCCCTGGTAGTTGCCATGAGTCCAGATTCCTGCCCTACTGCTGATTGGATAGCAAGGAGAGCACCAGGAACGGGGCTCACTTATGTGTATTTCAGCCCTGGAAAAAATGCAGCTGGTCTGTGAGCATAGTGTTAAACCCCAAATTCCCATTCTGTTGGTTGCACTTTTTTGCATCCTTCAGAAAGCACACGTCTTACTTTGCTTTCTGTTTCAGGGCGAAAGTGGAGATGCCGCCGATGATGAGATGGCAGTTCGTAAAACAAAAAATTGCAAAGAGCCCCGAAACAGAAGTGGTTCTGATCCGCCAGACATTGATGAGCAGGACGAATCAGGTAGAAATGTCTTCCATTCTTCTGTATTGTACTTAAGCTCGGCCTCAATATATTCTCTGTAGATTCTGAATTCTTTCAGAGGGGACTGAAGTTTTATCGGTTTAAAATAATCTTTCTTTCATGAAGGTCAAAACTGTACCTGATATAGCTGTGGAGGAGATGGCGCCTAGATTGGAGAACAGATATTTAGGTCCATATGTTTAACAAACCAAAAGGCTCAGCATATCTGCAGCCATTTCTAAAATATATGTAGCGCTGCTGCAGAAGCCCATATAAATGTCCACGCGCACTTTGCAACAGCCATTATGGAAAACCAGTGGCATCGCTAAGGGAGCTGAATGGGTAAATAGCGCTACATGTATATGAAAGTGCCAGATTCCACATGGAGCTGTTTAGGGAGCTGTCTTCCTGCCTGTGAACCTTTGTACTTCAAGATGGTTTTAAACCCCCGTGGGGCAGCAGAATTCCCCTCTCTGGCTCTCCTGCAGAGTCCAGGTGCAAAAGAGAAGTTAGCCAACATTTATGCACGTCACAAAGCAAGCGGAAGTGTCATCCAGGAGGTTTTC
This sequence comes from Ichthyophis bannanicus, assembly GCA_033557465.1. Classification (NCBI taxonomy): domain Eukaryota; kingdom Metazoa; phylum Chordata; class Amphibia; order Gymnophiona; family Ichthyophiidae; genus Ichthyophis; species Ichthyophis bannanicus. The sequence goes on along the minus strand of CM066034.1, from coordinate 786,085,042 downwards.
CAGGACATAGTTGTATTGATGGACTAAAATATACACTGATAACCCTGAAGGACCGCCAGCCACCCAGAACATCCATTCTCGTCACTGCGCATAAGTAGTACCTGTTGTAAAATCATTACTTATATAGCTCATAGGGCTTCTGTAATCACTTTCTTAATATATTTAGTATTGTGCACTGATAGAATAAAATGTGTGCAGAGTTTGGGCTGAGCTTGAGCCTCCGCTGCCTTAGCATGGACTAAGCACAGAAGATCCTTATTTGTGAGGTAGTGAAGGTAAAGCTGGAGATTAAATGTGGTTTATGATATTGTAGCATATTGCTACAGAAAAGGAAACTAGGCAGACTAGCTGGGTCACACACTCCATATCCGCTGTCAGGTAATTGTGACGATGCTTTCTTTTGCAGATCAGAGCATTACGAGCAGTTTTCCCACGTTTTACACTTTACCATCTCGAAGAACCCATTCCCTCACTACGGCGGGCTCGCCAAGCATGGTGTCTGGGGCATCTTCACCAGTCCGACCAGCCTCGTCACCAGTTCTGCCTGCATCTAACAAGAATCAATCCAAGTAGGAGCACGGCGTAGCTTCCATTTTTAATATAAATAAGAGAAATTCTACATTTCTACTGCAAATTCTAGATTCCAGGGGGATAACTCAGAATTAGTGCAGGGTTGCTATTAGCATCTTCGTTAACGGAAACTTGCAGCATATGTTTAGCTCTGGAAGTGAATATCCATCTAGCAGAGGTAGTTACTACGTTGTGGTAAGATGCACAATTTAATCACAGCCGAATTTCCTGCACAAATTGCAAACTTGGACTACCTCAGTAACACAGTTTAGTGACTCGTATGATAAACTGTATTTTGCCTTATTGTACCCAGGCACATTGTGCAATCCTGGCCACAATAGCACAGTGATAGGGGTCTAAAGTTGTGCTCGCTATCTTTTAAATGGACTGATGGTGTCGGGAATTACCCCTCCATTCCTCCCTGAACCCAATTCAACCCCCCAATCAAATTGCCAACTATACCCCAGTTCAACCCCCAGCTTCCCTTATCAAATCAATGTTCTGAGCCCCATTCAATCTGCCCAATCAAATTGCCACCCTCTTCCCTTCTGGTTTCAAATCCTCTCATTCCCATGATCCCTCCTTGCCACTTAACGGGGGTTTCCGTAGTGGCCTTTGGATGGGAGGAGCAGGAGAGATCAACATCTTTTCTTACCCCATTTGTGCCCAGGATCAAATTAGAAATGAGATCTTGCCCCCCCCCCCCCTTATTTAACAGCTTAACCCTCCTGCTCTGAGAGGGATTTCAGCACCATTTGGGGCAGGAGCGACTGGGGATTGCGTCTGCCCCCATTAACCAACATGGAAATACCAATAGGTCTAAGAGGGGTGTGAGGGTTTGTGTTGTGGGGGTCAGAAGTAGGTTCAAAATAGGAAAGAGAGGGGCTGGCCATTTAATCTGGAGGTTGAATGGAGGTCAGATTAGTGATTTGATCAGAGGATGGTGGGGGTGGAACTCTGTCAGCCCCAGTCCTTTTAAAAGGCTTTCTGGGAGCATCAGGCAGCACATTAGTGGCCCAATGATCCTTAAGAGGTAAGTGAAAGAAGTAGACTAGTGATTAGAGCACTGGCCTGGTAACCAAGAGATCAGGGTTCAATTCTCATTAGCACTCCCTGTGGCCTTGGACAGGTCACTTAGCCCTCCATTGCCTCGGATGAAAGGCCTGGCAATTTATTTCCAGTCACACTGCCAAGAAAATTCAGGAGCTGCTTTGTCACCAGGAGTCATGAATAATGCAGCTTGCAAAGTCAAATGCAAGCTGCTGTTTATTTTGTATTATAAATAAGCTGTTTTGCATGTATTTGTATGTTTGGCATCCTATTATTTTTTAACTTGTGCTGTGCTAAAATACCCACTTGTGTGCTCATACATCACCAGCTCCCATATGTGATCCATTCAAACACCCTACTTACTCAGTCAAGTGCACACACTTCTCCCATTCACTCATATGTGTCCTACCCATTCATTCCCCCATACTCACACATGTATGCAGTCATAAAAGTTTGCTCAAATTGATGAAGGGAAATGTGCTTATGTGCAATGCTTCTAGCCTACACTTTACAACTTGTTAAAAATGTGCATTATTTTGGCTATTCTCTAATTTTTAGGTACTATAGATGATTTTGATAATAGGTCTGCAATTTCATTTTTTAATTCTTTAAGCATCCTGGGATGTATACCATCCAGTCCAGGTGATTAGCTACACTTGTTTGTCAAATAAGGCAATTTGATAAACTAAAGAGTAGCAAATCACCTGGACTGGAGATTTAATTGAAGGCATTCACAGTATTGCTATGTATGAAAGGATAAATGCTACTGGTAGGTGATTCAATATGCTGGATATTGATTGGGACGTCCCTGCTGCAGTGTCATCTAGAAATAAGGAGATCTTGGATTCTCTATAGGAAAAATGATTCCAGCAACTGGTAATGCAACCCATATGGGAAGAAGCCATATTGGACTGGGTGCTTATGAATGCAGGGAGTGTTCCTGATGTTACAGTTTATCATCTTACATTCAGTTATCACTAGATGGTGAGGTTCAGTATAAGACAAGGGTGAAAATGGTTAATTCAAAATTGAGAGTCCTAGACTTTAAGAAAACTAACTTGTCAAAATGGAGGAATACCTTCAGGAGTTGTTAGCTGGATGGGAACAGGTGAAGTATGTTGAAAAGCAGTGGGCAAAACTGAAAAGTAATATTTTAAGGGGAGCAAACCTTTTTGTTATGAAAGTAAATAAATGTAAAAGGACAAGAAGGCTTCTATGGTTCTTGAAAAAGAAATGAAAAAGAGGTTAGTCTTCATAAAATACAAGAGATCACATAAAGAGGAAAACAAGTAACAATATTTGGAAAAGCTGGGAAAGTTGTCAGGAGGGCAACGATGCAAATGGAATTTAAAATACCTAATGCGGTAAGATGGGGGCACAAGACATTTTTTTAATATGTTAGTGATAGAAGGAAGTGCAAAAGTGGTATTGCTAGACTCAAGGATGAAGGGGAGGAACATGTAGAAGCTGATGAGAATAAAGCGGAATTGCTTAGCAAATATTTCTGATGAAGGGCCAGGAGTGGGACCTCTGAAAACACATACAAATAGGAACAGAAGTGAGGCAGATCTTAAACAGTTTTCAAAAGACTGTGTTCATGAACAGCTAGCTAAACTAAAAGTAGACAGGGTGTGAGAGGTTAGTATGCACGGGCCAGAAGGACCTCGGAGTGTTAATGTCTGAATATCTCAAGGTGGCGAAACAATGTGACAGTGCAGTAGCCAAAGCCAGAAGGATGCTGGGTTGCATGCAGAGAGGAGTAACCAGCAGAAAGGAGGAGGTATTAATGCCCCCTGTACAAGTCATTGCTGAGGCCTCACTTGGAGCATTCTGTTCAGTTTTGGAGACCATATCTCACAACAGCTCAGAAGAAGGAGATCAAAATGATTTGGAGCCTGTGCCAGAAGACATATGAGAAGAGATTTGAAGACCTAAATATGTATACCCGAGAGGAGGGACACGGGAGCTATAATAGATGTTTAAATACTCAAAGGGTATTAATGAATAAACAAACCTTTTTCAAAGAAGGGTAAGCTGTAAAACTAGAGGGCATAAAATGAAGCTGCAAGAAGTAACTTAAAAGCAACGTCAGGAAAAACTGTTTCATTGAAAAGATGGTGGATGCTTGGAATGCATGGAGGTGGAAGGGCAAATACAGTGACGGAATTTGAAATGGCATGGGACAGACACAGTGGATCCCTTTATAGCAAGAGAATAAAATCAAAATAAATTTAACTATCTTTTATACTTCAACAAAAAAATCGGGTGACCTGCATGGAACAGCAGATACAACAATAAACAAAGGCTTAGAGGGGTGTGTCCTGCATGGAGTGGCAGATGCAACCCTAAACAAAGGCATAGAAGAGATGACTTACACGGAGCAGTGGGTACACCTACTCTAGCCATCTTACTGGGTAGACCAGATGGACCATACTGATCTTTGTCTGCCGTCATATACAATGTTAGTATGTTACTGTGTTAGAAAGTTTTGGGGACAGATGGATAGGGAGCTAATGGAGTTTCTTGAGAAGGGGGGTAATATGAGCATGAGGAGGCTTGTGGAAGATTAGCCTCCTCATGGAGGGAAATGATTCAGAGGAGAGACCAGCAAGAAGTAGGTTACAATAGTCTAGACAGGAGGTGACTAGGGAGTGGATAAGTGTCCTAGTAATGGTTTCAGAAAGGAATGGGCGAATTTTGTTGATGTTGTAGAGAAAGAAACGGCAGGTTTTAGCTATCAGTTGGATTTGTGTGGAGAACATAAGATATGCCATACTGGGTCAGACCAAGGTCCATCAAGCCCAGTATCCTGTTTCCAACAGTGGCCAATCTAGGTCAAAAGTACCTAGCAGTTTCCCCAAAAGACACAGGTTCCACAATGCTTGTATTGGGTCAAACTGTGGATATTCTAGGTCCCCTTTAATAATGGTTTATGGACCTTTCCTCCAGGAACTTGTCCAAACCTTTTTTAAGCCCGGTTACACTAACAGCTTTTATTACATCCTCCTGTAGCGAATTCCAGAGTTTGATTACACATTGAGTGAAAAAATATTTTCTCTTATTATTTTATTTATTTATTATTTATTAATATCTTTTATATATTGTGCTCTTTAAAAACAGTGCGGTTTACAGTTAACTCAAATTTGTACAGTGCAGGCAGAATCTGTACTATACTTACAAAGAACAGGTATCAAACTTGGGACTAACTAGGAGTACCTATGTACAGACTGAGCAATCTGGATGCCAATATACAGTATTGACCGGATCTGCTTGGCAACTATTTCAAGGTTGGGTCACTATATACAGGCTAAGTAATCTAGTCACCAATATACAGTATTGACTGGATCTGCTTGATATCTATTTACAGGTTAGGTCCCTATATGCAGCTAAGCAATTGGACGAAGATGTACAGAGGTTGATCTGATCCGCTTGGTATCTATTTACAAGGTTAGGTCCCTAAATGCAGCTAAGCAATCAGACGAAGATGTATAGAGAGTGATCTTTAAAAACAGTGCGGTTTACAGTTAACTCAAATTTGTACAGTGCAGGCAGAATCTGTATTGTACTTAGAAAGAACAGGTATCGAACTTGGGACTAACTAGGGGGTTATTAGTGTTAAATAGGTTACCCTGTAGCTTCATTGCATGCCCCCTAGTCTTTCTATATTCTGATGACGTAAACAATCGATCTACATTTACCTGTTCCACTCCATTCATTAATTTATATGCCTCTATCATATCTCCCCTCAGCCATCTCTTTTCCAGGTTGAAGAGCCCTAACGTTTTAGCCTCTCTTCATAGAGGTATCCTTCCATCCCCTTTACCATTGTGGTGGCTCTTCTCTGTATCTTTTCTAATAATGCTATATCCTTTTTAATATACAGCGATCAGAATTGCACACAATATTCAAGGTGCGGTCGCACCATGGAGCGATACAGAGGCATTATAATATCCTTTTTTTTATTCTCCATTCCTTTCCTTATGATACCTAGTATTCTATTTGCTCTTTTGGCTGCCTCTGCACACTGGGTGGAGGATTGCAACATGTTATCCAAGATGACGCCTAAATCTTTTTCCTGGGTGGTGGTTCCTAATGTGGAACCTTGCATCATGTAACCATAGTTTGGGTTGTTCTTTCCTAGGTGCATAACTTTGCACTTGTCCACATTAAATTTCATCTGCCATTTGGATGCCTGATCTTTGCCCAAACCCACCTTGAGAAACCACAATCCTTCTGGGAAAATGTTCTGTGAACAGATGAAACCAAGCTTGAACTCTTTGGCAGTGCAGACCAGGGATTCGTTTAAAGGTGAAAAAATGAAGCTTTTAAGGAAAAAAATACCCTTTCTACAGTTAAGGATGGTGGAGGTTCCATATTGTTGTGGGGCTGTTTTGCTGCTTCAGGAACTGAGGCTGTAAACGGGGGCGCTGGGTGAGAATGTCCACAGTCTTGGCAAAGGCAAATATTAGTATGACTAGCAAAGGATTGTGGGAAATGTAGTCCATTCATACCAGAATCAGCCGTTCACAAATAAATGAGTTGTGCTTGCTCGAGTGTAAGCAAAGAAAATATATTTTATTTATGGGGTTATTTCTCCCACACAGATTTACTTGGTAGCACAAAAGGATATACTTGCTTTCAGTATTATACTTAGGAAAAAAACAAATCATGAACAGCAACTGAACTTCTTAAGCAATCAATCAAACAATAAAGACCTTGATGGGAACAGAAAGGTCTTTCTGTGGGCTCCTGCTAATACCTTTTAGCAGTGCTCCAAAAACCAAAACAAAACCCAAAAAGTAATCAAAAACTGTTCTTTTTCAAGGATAACTTCTTGTATTTTCACACACACCCAGAAGTGTCCTTTCAGAGCTCACATGCAATTATGCAAGGCTTAATTGCTAACAATTAACCAGCTGCAAACCTCTTGGCTGGTTTACTTTCTATACGTGGCTCAAATCCTACCCTAAAGCTTTCTTGTAAACTTTTCTGGGTAGATAAAAGAACAAGTTATATTTCTTTTTGATGGTTGTTGTATTTGTGAAAGTATTTTACCACAGCAGCCTAGATAGAGAGCAATCCATGTATTCACTCTGATCATTTAAAATATCTCCCTCCTCTTCAACTATCATAGAATCAATATCATAGACTGGCTCAGAGGAATTTCTTAATGGAACACTCTCAGGACAATACTTGTTTCCCTGCTGTCTTCCAAGTGAAGAGCTAGGGCATAGATCAGTGTTCATACCTGAGCTTCCATTGCTGTTAGGGTTCCTCTCCAGATATCCTGGCCAGTATGTAGTCCAGTTTTTATGTCCAGTCTTCCAATCAAGATCCCTGGACACTGGGTCTCTCTTCACATACCTTCTTGCACTGGTCTTAGGGCCCCTTCCAAATGCAGCCGTTGTGGCACTGCAGACCCTCTGCAGGCAGAAGAAAATGTTTTAAACTCAGAAAAAAGAGGCAGACACCGGCTGCAGCATCACGAGGAGCCATATAGGGGGAGCAAGAGGGACCTCTGGAGGACTGAGGAACCACGCCCTAGAGCCAATGATGCAATATCGGCCTGCACCCAATCCAGAAAGGGAAGGATTCCTTTTAAAAGCCCAGATGACTGGAAGAAGTCAGACTGGCAGGGAGTTGTGCAAGGAGTTCCAGTTCCAGATTCGCATGGAGATCCAGATCCAGGAAGGAAGCTAACTTTGGAAGGAGAAAGGAGAGCTTTCCTGGAAGGAGAGGAGGACCCAGGAATAGGAGTCCTGACAGATGGAACCGGCCTAGCAGACTCAGCAGAGCCAGGTGAAGAAACTTGCTTTAGATATCTCAAAAGGGGAGAGGACACACTTTCCAGGAGGGAAAGATACCGTGTGGAAGCTAACCCTAGAAGGAGAAGGACTGTACCAGAGAGTCCAAGGCCTGAGTTTGGCAAGGGCCAGCAACTGCTGAAAGGCGCAACAGGAAGTAACCAGGAAAGAGGGGAAAGAGGAATTTTGAAAGGCAACATTCAAGGCCCTGGGAGAAAGAAGCCGTGGTGCACGTGCGGCTTAACCCCAGCAGAAGGCCGACCTGAGAACCGGAGGCCTACCTGGGTGCCAGAGAAACCAAGCCCCAGCAGGAACAGGCTTCAGCCCTCACCTCATTGTGATAACCTTAGAAGAAAAGGTAATTACTATTTTACTGACTATGATTGTACGAATGCTGTGACGCAGAAAGAGCAAGGCACTGGAGAATGCTGTCCTTCTAGATGCATTCATGCTACAAAATACAAACCTGTACCAAACAGGAGACTTTCTAGAGAAGGAACAGTGTGCAGGAGAGACTGTCCACATTCTAAAAGTGTACAAAGCAAAGGCTTACCTTTAGATGCTGAACATTGGGGCATCATACAAGCATTATACAAAAAGCCTGAAGGAGAGCCCCTAGACATTCCAGACTGCGAGCCAATGCAGGTGGAATTCCCGGATGATCCCTCGGACCTCCCGATGGATTGTAGCTATTGCCTGGCCGAAAGAATTGAGCCCTTAGCGGAGGAATAGCTGTGGTCTGGGGTAAAGTTTGATTCTGTACTTCGTTTGGTATTGCTGTGAAGTTAACAGGTTTTCTTCAGTTCATGTTTTCTTTTAACCTGGAGCAAGGACATTCTTTTGTGTTGATGTAATCTGTGCTATTTGAACCTATTTGCAACACGGGAAATAAAAGCCTTTATTTTTCCCTACCCTCGGACTGTGATATTCTTGGGAGCTTTTAGTTACACAGAAGGCTATCAGGACTATAAAAACCTGGGCCCTGTAATTGAGCTAAACTCCTCCACAAACAAACTTTGCATGTCCACCCCCTTTCTGCTGTGACCCGCCATTGCCACCAGGGGGGGCGGTGTGACACCGTCTCCCTCACAGGTGCCGTCCGGGGATTCCTGGCTCTGTAACCCCACTCCTCTGGCTTCCCCCAGTCCAATGGAGTATGCTTGCCTCTGGAATGACTCCCAGCACACGTACTGCTATGGACTCCTTTAGACCTCCAAGATGCTTTTCTCTTCTTTCTTCCACGCTGCTTCTTGCTCTCTCTGTCCTTGAGCTCTGGGTTCCTCATCAACTCCAACTCCAGCTCTCTGGTCTGCAACTGCTGCATCTGCTGATTCTGTGTAGAATAGGTTTTTCTTTTAACTTGTTTAGAGGGATACTCCACCCTAGCACAGCTCAGCTGTGCTGAATCAAGCCCTGCCCTTGGAGATGAGTGATTGGGGATTACCTCATAGCTCTCCTGATTGAACACACGTTTCCCCACTTCAGCTCTTCTATAGGGTGTTTGAAACCTGGTGCATTCTGGGACTGGTAGTCTTTTATGAAAACATTCTGTTTTATTATTTCTACCAGCAAAGACAGGTTGCTTGTTCAGAGACAATTCACCTCTATTATAGCTCCTTCCTGAACTATGATAAGCTTCCTTATCACAAGGCCTAGAATGTATTAAAGAAATCATGAAGTCAGAGGACTACCAAGGTATTTTGGAGTGAAATGTGCTACCTACCTATCTTAAAAAGCTAGGTCTGGGTTGAAGGTCATAGGTCCTCCAGCACGACATTGACTCAAAGCATGCATCCAAAAGTACAAAAGAATGGTTAAAAAGGAAAAAATGGACTGTTTCAAACTGGCCAGCAATGAGTCCTGATCTCAATTCAATTGAGAACCTTTGGAAAGAGCTGAAACCTGCCATTGGTAAAAGGAATCCTGGAAACATTCCTGAGCTGGAACAAATCGCAGTTGAAGAATAGAAGAAACTACCAGCAGACAGATGTGTGAAACTTATAGATAGCTACAAGAAACGTTTGGAGGCTGTCCTCACTGCCAATCATTGTTCAACCAAATGTTAGTGAATGGTACCATTAATACTGTCCAGGTCATATTTTGTGTTTTTTCTCAGAAATTACTACATCTAAGTCACGCAGACAGAGTTTGTTTTGTTGTTTACCTTTGAAGATGCTATTAAAATATTATGATGACATACAGTTGGAATATTTCCAATTATTTCTCAAGATGTTGTACACTACATGCCTAAAATGCATACCTAAAATGCAAAGGTGCCAGTAATGTTGACCACAACTGTAGCAGTCATTCATAAGCTCTTGCTAAATAGTCTGGAATGTAAGCATACCATGTTGTTTAATATGAGGTCGTTAACCACTAATTTGTATACAGTGATCCTTCATTTGCAGGTTCAGGTTTGCAAATTTCTGCATGTCCAGACTGACATCTTTCTAGGATCTCTTGAACATGTAGAGTTAGGCCTTCCTGCATAACTCGCTATTTTTAAGGCTTTAAAGTTTATTGCATGTGCTCCTTGGGAGCCAGAGTCCTAATGTGCACTGAAGTTGTCGATTTACACACTTAACAGGTTTATCGTGTGTACTAACAACCAATGTTCCTGTGAAGCTGCTCATATTAGCTTCATGGTATCATATTAGACCTAGTCCTTAGTGGAACACCAGATCTTGTGCAAGAGATAAGGGTGTTGGGGCCACTTGGCAATAGTGATCATAGCATGATCGCCTTTGATTTAATTAGTGGAGGAGGGATAGTAAGGAAATCCACAGTACTATCTTTTAACTTTCGAAAGGGAGACTATGATAAAATGAGGAAAATAGTTAAGAAAAACTAAAAGGAGAAGTTGCAAAGGTTAAAGACTTACATCAAGCTTAGGGGGTGTTGAAAACTACTATCTTGGAAGCCCAGTCCAGCTGTATTCCACGCTTTAAGAAAAGTGGAAGGAAGTCCAAAAAACTGGTTTAAAGGTGAGGTCAGAGATGCTGCTGTTGCCAAAAAAGCATCTTTCAGAAAATGTAAAAAATAGCCAAACGAAAATTGGAAACAGCAAAAGCACTGGCAAGTTAAATGCAAGGCATTGATAAGGCAGGCAAGGAGAGATTTAGAAGAAGCTTGCTGTGGAAGCAAAAACGCATAATAAAGACTTTTTCAAGTACATTCGTAGCAAAAAACCTGTGAGAGAGTCAGTTGGTCCATTAGATGATAGAGGGGTTAAAGGGGCACTAAGAGGCGACAAGGCGATAGCGGAGAGACTGAATGAATTCTTTGCTTCGGTCTTTACTGAGGAAGATGTAGGGATGTTACCCACGACTGAAGTGGTATTTAAAGGTGCGGAAGAATTGAAGGAAATATCGATACATCGGGAAAATGTATTACAACTATTAGATAAACTGAAGAGTAGCAAATCACCTGGGCTGGATGGTATATATCCAAGGGTGTTGAAAGATTACTAATAGCAGGTCTGCAAATATGAGATTGCAGACCTGCTATTAGTAATCTGTGAATTTTCATTAAAATCATCTGTAATACCTGAAGATTGGAGGATCGCCAATGTAAGACCAATTTTTAAAAAGGGTTTCAGGGGTCATCCGGGAAACTACAGACCGGTGAGCCTGACGTCAGTTCCGGGAAAAATGGTAGAAACCATCATAAAGAACAAAATTACTAAGCATGTAGAGTAGATAGTCATGGCCTAATGGGAGACAGCCAACATGGTTTTAGACAAGGAAGATCTTGTCTTACTAATCTGTTGTTTGAAGGTGTGAATAAAGAGGTGGACAAAGGTGAGTCAGTTGATATAGTGTATCTGGACTTTCAGGAAGCCTTTGACAAGGTCCCTTATCAGAGACTTTTGGCAAAACTAAAGTCATGATATAGGAGGCAGTGTACTATTGTGGATCAGGAACTGGTTAAAAGATAGAAAGCAGAGGGTAGGGCTAAATGGCCAATTTTCCCAATAGAGAAAGGTGAATAGATGTGTACCCCAGGGATCTGGGCTGGGTCCGCTGCTTTTTGACATATTCTTAAATGACCTGGAAAAGGGAATAACGAGTGAGGTTATCAAATTTGCAGATGAGACAAACCTATTTAAAGTTGTTAAAACCCAAGAGGATTGTGGAAAATTGCAATAGGATCTTGATAAATTGGAAGACTGGGCATCAAAATGGCAGATGAAATTTAATGTGGACAAGTGCAAAGTTATGCACCTAGGGAAGAACAACCCAAACTATGGTTACAAGATGCAAGGTTCCACATTAGGAACTACCACCCAGGAAAAAGATTTAGGCATCATTGTGGATAACATGTTAAAACCCTCGGCCCAGTGTGCAGCGGCGGCCAAGAGAGTAAATAGAATTCTAGGTATCATAAGGAAAGGAATGGAAAATAAAACAAAAGATATTATAATGCCTCTATATTGTTCCATGGTGAGACCGCACCTTGAATATTGTGTGAAATTCTGGTCGCCATATCTTAAAAAGGATATAGCGATATTAGAAAAGGTTCAGAGAAGAGCCACCAAAATGGTAAAGGGGATGGAAGGATACTCCTATGAAGAAAGGCTAAAAAGGTTAAGGCTCTATAACCTGGAAGAGACAGCTGAGGGGAGATATGATAGAAGTCTATAAATTAATGAACGGAGTGGAACGGGTAAACGTAGATCGATTGTTTACCTTATCAGAATATAGAAAGACTAGGGGACATGCAATGAAGCTACAGGGTAAACTATTTAAGACTAATAAAAGAAAATATTTTTTCACTCAACGTGTAATCAAACTCTGGAATTTGTTACCGGAGGATGTAGTAAAGGCTGTTTAGTGTAGCTGGGTTTAAAAAAGGTTTGGACAAGTTCCTGGAGGAAAGGTCCATAAACCATTATTAAGAAGGGACCCAGGATAAGCTCTTGCTAAATAGTCTGGAATGTAAGCATACCATGCTGTTTAATATGAGGTCATTAACCACTGATTTATATACAGCGATCCTTCATTTGCAGGTTCAGGTTTTCAAGTTTCTGCATGTTCAGACTGACATCTTTCTAGGATGCCTAGTTATGTTCCAAGAGTAATTTTGCCTTCCTGCATAACTCACTATTTTTAATGCTTTAAAATGTATTGCATGTGCTCCTTGGGAGCCAGTGTCCTAATATGCACTGCAGTTGGCAATTTACACACTTAAACAGGTTTATCGTGTGTACTAACAACCAATGTTCCTGTGAAGCTGTTCAGGAGTGCTCCATCCACATGGCTGTGATAGGAGGAGTTGCTGCTCCTTGTGACAAAAATGTGATATCACAGCACTTCGCAGCTGTGCAGGCGGAGAATTCCCCTGCAGCTTTGCGGGAACGTTGCTAACTAACTTAAACAATGTGCAAATGAGGAAGACAGGATAAATTATGGATATCATCGCAAAAACATAATTACACCTTGAGGTGTAGTTAAGATTATATGTTAATGCAACTGCAAAGCAATTAGTGTATGTGCTGCACCTTTTTGCTGCGCTAATTAGTTAGGAACTTTCGTGCATAATTTTATATTTTATTACCTCTTTAGATTGGGTTTCACATTACAAATCTAGCAAGCTCATTTGCAGGTTAACATGTGTAAACTGCTCCTATGTTTTTATCGAACATTTAGCGCTAATAAACACTGGTGATAGCATTAAAATCCTTTACCACATTGCCCTTTAATTTAGGAGATGTTGGCTCTTTTTGCTATTATTTGTGACAGTATATTAATTAGAATATTTGCTTTTTCACCATAGCCAAAATAATGCAGTTAAATAAATGATCAAATTAAAGCACAGTGTTAGAGGTTGTTATTGGGTTGCATAAGGTATAGTGGAATTCAGGGAATATTTTTTATTATGTGTAAAAATATAAATTACTGCAAATGTTCTTTCTTTTTGTTTAGCACATGGAGCAGCTCAAGCTGGCATGGCCGAGTTAAAGGAGGAATGAAGGGGTTTCAGGCCTTCATGATTTCTGATAGTACCATGAATTTCATTGAATTTGTTGAACTTTTCAAGTCTTTCAGGTAAAATGTTTAAAGTTTGCTTTCCAGAGCTTGGATGCCATTGAACTGTGAGACCCACAAACTGATTGATTTTCCTTTTTGTATCTCAGTGTACGGAGTCGCAAGGATCTCAAGGAACTTTTTGATGTTTATGCCGTGGCCTGTAACCGCTCAGGCTCTGAATCTGTTCCACTCTATACCAACCTGGCCATTGATGAGAACACCAGTGGACTGCAGCCTGATTTGGGTATCTGAAATTTATCTTACTCTGCAAATAGTATGGAATAGTGAAGTGCCACGTTTTTTTAGAGTGGAGAGTAGGCTAGTGGTTAGAGCAGCAGGCTAGGAACCAGGGAAGTCAGGGTTCAAATCCCATGATGCTCCTTGTGACCTTGAACAAGTGACTTAACCCTCCACTGCCTCAGCTACCAACCTTTTGAGGGCAAGGAACCTCCTGAGTACAAGAAAATATCTACTGTACCTGAATATAACTCACCTGAATTACCACTGGAAAGACATGAGCTAAAAAATTTCACTACTTCTAACATACACATTATA